>JAIOJX010000006.1:143823630-145023630 GCA_022376925.1 Tragulus kanchil
CTCATGAGTGTCTTGTAATTTTCTGTGTACAGTTCTTTTGTTTCTTTGGGTAGGTTTATTCCTAGATATTTGATTCTTTTGGCTGCGATGGTGAAGGGGATTGCCTCTTTGATTTCATTTTCTGATTTTTCATTGTTTGTGTATAGGAATGCCAGTGATTTCTGTATGTTGATTTTGTATCCTGCGACTTTGCTGAATTCGCTGATTAACTCTAGTAGTTTTGTAACCGTGTCTTTGGGATTTTCTATGTATAATATCATGTCATCTGCAAATAGAGAGAGTTTGACTTCTTCTTTTCCAATCTGGATTCCTTTGATTTCTTTCTCTTCTCTTATTGCTATTGCTAGAACTTCCAGGACTATGTTGAATAAGAGTGGTGAAAGTGGACACCCTTGTCTTGTTCCTGATCTTAGAGGAAATGCTTTGAGTTTTTCACCATTGAGGATAATGTTCGCTGTGGGCTTCTCATATATGGCTTTCACTATGTTAAGATAAGTTCCTTCTATGCCCATTTTTTGTAGAGTTTTTATCATAAATGGATGCTGTACTTTGTCAAAGGCTTTTTCTGCATCTATTGAGATGATCATGTGATTTTTGTCTTTCAATTTGTTGATATGGTGTATCACATTGATTGATTTGTGGATGTTGAAGAATCTTTGCATGCCTGGGATGAACCCAACTTGATCGTGATGAATGAGCTTTTTGATGTATTGCTGAATTCTGTTTGCTAGGATTTTGTTGAGGATTTTGGCATCTAGATTCATCAGTGAAATTGGCCTATAATTTTCTTTTTTTGTGATGTCTTTGCCTGGCTTTGGTATCAGGGTGATGGTGGTCTCGTAGAATGTGTTTGGAAGTGTTCCTTCCTGGGCAATTTTTTGGAAGAGTTTAAGAAGGACAGGCATTAGCTCTTCTTTAAATGTTTGGTAGAATTCACTTGTGAAACCATCTGGCCCTGGGCTTTTAATGTTTTGAGGTGATGCATTGAATCTATAGATGACATTTGGTAGTATGGTCATTTTCACAATATTGATTCTCCGACCCAGGAACACGGAATATTTCTCCATCTGTTTAACTCTTCTTTAATGTCTCTCATGAGTGTCTTGTAATTTTCTGTGTACAGTTCTTTTGTTTCTTTGGGTAGGTTTATTCCTAGATATTTGATTCTTTTGGCTGCGATGGTGAAGGGGATTGCCTCTTTGATTTCATTTTCTGATTTTTCATTGTTTGTGTATAGGAATGCCAGTGATTTCTGTATGTTGATTTTGTATCCTGCGACTTTGCTGAATTCGCTGATTAACTCTAGTAGTTTTGTAACCGTGTCTTTGGGATTTTCTATGTATAATATCATGTCATCTGCAAATAGAGAGAGTTTGACTTCTTCTTTTCCAATCTGGATTCCTTTGATTTCTTTCTCTTCTCTTATTGCTATTGCTAGAACTTCCAGGACTATGTTGAATAAGAGTGGTGAAAGTGGACACCCTTGTCTTGTTCCTGATCTTAGAGGAAATGCTTTGAGTTTTTCACCATTGAGGATAATGTTCGCTGTGGGCTTCTCATATATGGCTTTCACTATGTTAAGATAAGTTCCTTCTATGCCCATTTTTTGTAGAGTTTTTATCATAAATGGATGCTGTACTTTGTCAAAGGCTTTTTCTGCATCTATTGAGATGATCATGTGATTTTTGTCTTTCAATTTGTTGATATGGTGTATCACATTGATTGATTTGTGGATGTTGAAGAATCTTTGCATGCCTGGGATGAACCCAACTTGATCGTGATGAATGAGCTATTTGATGTGTTGCTGAATTCTGTTTGCTAGGATTTTGTTGAGGATTTTGGCATCTAGATTCATCAGTGAAATTGGCCTATAATTTTCTTTTTTTGTGATGTCTTTGCCTGGCTTTGGTATCAGGGTGATGGTGGTCTCGTAGAATGTGTTTGGAAGTGTTCCTTCCTGGGCAATTTTTTGGAAGAGTTTAAGAAGGACAGGCATTAGCTCTTCTTTAAATGTTTGGTAGAATTCACTTGTGAAACCATCTGGCCCTGGGCTTTTATTTTTGGGTAGATTTTTGATCACAAGGTCGATTTCTGAGCTTGTGATTGGCTTGTTCATAGTTTCTATTTCTTCCTGGTTGAGTCTTGGGAGGTTAATCCTCTCCAAGAAACTGTCCATTTCTTCCAGGTTGTCCAGTTTGTTGCCATAGAGTTGTTCATAATAGTCTCTTGGGAGTGTAAATTGATACAGCCTCTATGGAAGACAGTCTGGAGATTTCTTAAAAAACTAAAAATAGAAGCACCATATGACCCAGCAATCCCACTCTTAGGCTTATACCCTGACGAAATCAAAACTGAAAGAAGCACCTGTACCCCAATGTTCATTGCAGCTCTCTATACAATAGCTAGAACATGGAAGGAACCTAGATGTCCATCGACAGATGAATGGATCCAGAAACTCTGGTACATATATACAATGGAATACTACACAGCTGTAAAGAGAAATGCAGAAGAATCAACCCTGATGAGGTGGCTGGATCTAGAACGTATCATCAAAAGTGAAGTCAGTCAGAAAGAGAAGGACAAATACAGTATATTAACACATATATATGGAATCTAGTAGGATGGTGATGATGGCACATGCAGTGAAGCGACAGAAAGACAGACATGGACAGTGGACATATGGACATTGTGGGGAAGGAACAGTGGGTGAGAGGCGTAAAGGAAGTAGCATGAAGGCCTGTACTATCATAAGTGAAGAAAATAGCTCTAGTCATTGCTCTGTGAGAAAAGGGGATCCTTCAGGGGTGCTGTGTGATGGTCGGGAGGGGAGGGAAGGGGGGGATATACATGTGACTAATCTGAGAACATGCATGTCTGTGAACAACAAAACTCTGTAAAAGTTAAAAGTAAAATAAAGGTTTAAAAAAAAAAAGAATAGCCCTAAAGCTAATGGCTCCAGGAGAGCCGGTGCTGCTTCATACATGTGGAACTTCACTCTGCTTATTATAAAGCCACAAGAAACCTAACATTCAAATGTTCGCCCTCGACGCCCACCAGTGTGGCGGGAGGTCTGCCTGACAGCCCTATTTGACGGCAGTGTTTATTAGAGAACGCTTTTTGGAGGCCTTGCTCATCAGACAATGTTTGGTAGAATTCACTTGTGAAACCATCTGGCCCTGGGCTTTTATTTTTGGGTAGAATTTTGATCACAAGGTCGATTTCTGAGCTTGTGATTGGCTTGTTCATAGTTTCTATTTCTTCCTGGTTGAGTCTTGGGAGGTTAATCCTCTCCAAGAAACTGTCCATTTCTTCCAGGTTGTCCAGTTTGTTGCCATAGAGTTGTTCATAATAGTCTCTTGGGAGTGTAAATTGATACAGCCTCTATGGAAGACAGTCTGGAGATTTCTTAAAAAACTAAAAATAGAAGCACCATATGACCCAGCAATCCCACTCTTAGGCTTATACCCTGACGAAATCAAAACTGAAAGAAGCACCTGTACCCCAATGTTCATTGCAGCTCTCTATACAATAGCTAGAACATGGAAGGAACCTAGATGCCCATCGACGAACGAATGGATCCAGAAACTCTGGTACATATATACAATGGAATACTACACAGCTGTAAAGAGAAATGCAGAAGAATCAACCCTGATGAGGTGGCTGGATCTAGAACGTATCATCAAAAGTGAAGTCAGTCAGAAAGAGAAGGACAAATACAGTATATTAACACATATATATGGAATCTAGTAGGATGGTGATGATGGCACATGCAGTGAAGCGACAGAAAGACAGACATGGACAGTGGACATATGGACATTGTGGGGAAGGAACAGTGGGTGAGAGGCGTAAAGGAAGTAGCATGAAGGCCTGTACTATCATAAGTGAAGAAAATAGCTCTAGTCATTGCTCTGTGAGAAAAGGGGATCCTTCAGGGGTGCTGTGTGATGGTCGGGAGGGGAGGGAAGGGGGGGATATACATGTGACTAATCTGAGAACATGCATGTCTGTGAACAACAAAACTCTGTAAAAGTTAAAAGTAAAATAAAGGTTTAAAAAAAAAAAGAATAGCCCTAAAGCTAATGGCTCCAGGAGAGCCAGTGCTGCTTCATACATGTGGAACTTCACTCTGCTTATTATAAAGCCACGAGAAACCTAACATTCAAATGTTCTCCCTCGACGCCCCCCAGTGAGGCGGGAGGTCTGCCTGACAGCCCTATTTGACGGCAGTGTTTATTAGAGAACGCTTTTTGGAGGCCTTGCTCATCAGACTTATTTAAACCAGCTTGATCTGCTGCCTGTCTTTCAGGAGACCTCTCTGGGGGCTTCTGTAGTTAGTGTTACATCCAGAAACGAGAGCTCCTGGCTAAAGTGCCACACAGCGGGTGAGAACAGTGTCCTCTGGAAAATTGCTTGTTGCACTTAATCACCTTGTTGGAGCTGTGGTCGCGATGCGGGGAGGGGTCTGGAGACGGAAGGAGGTCACATCGTGGGTGCTGGCGGGGCGCTTCCAGGCCCGTTCAGAGCCACAGGCAAAGTGGTGGAGAGGGCCCGAATCCTCCCTCGCCTTTGTCAGTTCATGTGGAAATCACCATGGAAAAGATTAAAGGCAGTAGAAATTGTTTAATTCTCTGGAGCCAGAAACAGAGCTGGAAACAATGGTACAGAAGTGATACCTTCTGATTCTGCAGCCTGCCTCTCCGGCCGGCCAGGCCCGTGGCTCCTGACTAAGCACAGCGTCGCAGGGCCCGTCCCTGCCCAGAGGGGTGGACGCATCTGTTCCCAGCTCAGAACTCCACCCCTGCTTTATTAACTGCGAGACTTCAGTATGAAGCAGGGTGTTCCTTGTAAAACTATCAAATCACTGTATTGTCTACTCGAAACTCAGGTAATACTGGAAGTCAGTTACACTTCAGTGAACGTTTTTTAAGAGGATGTTCCTTCCTCCGCAGTTAACCTCTTCCTTGTCTTCCTCCACAGTTCTTACTCCATCTTAAACACATCCTCCTCCACCGCGCTCTCGTTTGGGGATGGCATCCTGGAGAGGCGGCCGTATGAGGAGCAGGGCCCGGGAGACGCGGCACCCCTCACCATCATCTGCCAGCCCACCCAGGTAAGGCCGACCGTCGGGGCCCCATCCTCCACTCTGCTAGGGAGTCACTGAGCACCTTTACAAAACGTCCTGCCTAGGGATACATGTGGAACTTCACTCTGCTTATTATAAAGCCACGAGAAACCTAACATTCAAATGTTCTCCCTCGACGCCCCCCAGTGAGGCGGGAGGTCTGCCTGACAGCCCTATTTGACAGCAGTGTTTATTAGAGAACGCTTTTTGGAGGCCTTGCTCATCAGACTTATTTAAACCGGCCTGATCTGCTGCCTGTCTTTCAGGAGACCTCGCTGGGGGCTTCTGTAGTTAGTGTTAAATCCAGAAACGAGAGCTCCCGGCTAAAGTGCCACACAGCGGGTGAGAACAGTGTCCTCTGGAAAATTGCTTGTTGCACTTAATCATCTTGTTGGAGCTGTGGTCGCGATGCGGGGAGGGGTCTGGAGACGGAAGGAGGTCACATCGTGGGTGCTGGCGGGGCGCTTCCAGGCCCGTTCGGAGCCACAGGCAAAGTGGTGGAGAGGGCCCGAATCCTCCCTCGCCTTTGTCAGTTCATGTGGAAATCACCATGGAAAAGATTAAAGGCAGTAGAAATTGTTTAATTCTCTGGAGCCAGATACAGAGCTGGAAACAATGGTACAGAAGTGATACCTTCTGATTCCGCAGCCTGCCTCTCCGGCCGGCCAGGCCCGTGGCTCCTGACTAAGCACAGCATCGCAGGGCCCGTCCCTGCCCAGAGGGGTGGACGCATCTGTTCCCAGCTCAGAACTCCACCCCTGCTTTATTAATTGAGAGACTTCAGTATGAAGCAGGGTGTTCCTTGTAAAACTATCAAATCACTGTATTGTCTACTCGAAACTCAGGTAATACTGGAAGTCAGTTACACTTCAGTGAACGTTTTTTAAGAGGATGTTCCTTCCTCCGCGGTTGACCTCTTCCTTGTCTTCCTCCACAGTTCTTACTCCATCTTAAACACATCCTCCTCCACCGCGCTCTCGTTTGGGGATGGCATCCTGGAGAGGCGGCCGTATGAGGAGCAGGGCCCGGGAGACGCGGCACCCCTCACCATCATCTGCCAGCCCACCCAGGTAAGGCCGACCGTCGGGGCCCCATCCTCCACTCTGCTAGGGAGTCACTGAGCACCTTTTTACAGAGGAGGAGACATTCAGCCTGTGGTCCTCAAAGGGGTTACCCAGTCCTCGGGGCACAAAGTCCTAAAAGACAGACAAAAATTTAGGAATAAGAGACTCAGACAGGTGACTGACGGTGATTCCCAGCCTCTGGGTCTAGGCTGGCAAGGAAGGCTGCTCCGCAGGGCAGGGGATGTGTTACCCGTAAAGAAGACAGACAGTGGACCCACGAACAACGCCAGGGTTGAGAGTGCCAACCCACTGAGCGCTGGAAAAGCCATGTGGATTTACAGCTGGCCTTCTGCCTACCCCATATTGTAGACTACTGGAGAATTTACTTTTGAAATGAAGCGTGTGTATTAGCTGGACCACATGCAGTTCAAACCCAGGTTGTTCAGGGTCAGCTGTGACGATTAAAGGCAGTAAGAATATGGCTCTTAGCACAGCATCTGGCGAATGCTCAGTGTGTGCCTGACACGTGCCAAGAAGGCTGCAGGATGGAGGAGTGGGGGAAGGGTGTCTTGGGTTTTTTTAACATTTTATTTTGTATTGGAGTGTAGCCGTGATAGTTTCCAGTGGACAGCAGAGGGACCTGGCCGTGCATACACATGCAGCCATTCTCCCCCCGCGTCCCCTCCCATCCAGGCTGCCACATAACGTGGAGCAGAGTTCCCTGTGCTGCACAGGAGGGCCTTGTTGGTTACCCATGTTAAATAGAGCGGTGTGTACATGTCCATCCCAAACTTCCTATCCCCTCCCCTGGCAGCCATAAGTTGGTTCTCTACATCTCCATGTCTGCTTCTCTTTTGTAAGTAAGTTCATTTGTATCATTTCTTTTTATCCACCTATAAGGGATGTCACACCGTATTTCTTGTCTGTCTGACTTATTTCACTCAGTATGACCATCTCTGCTGGGTCCATCCATGTTGCTGCAAACGGCATTACTTCATTCTTTTTAATGACTGAGTAATATTCCATTGTGTATATGGACCACATCTTTATCCATTCTAGCGGAAGGGTGGCTTTTAACAGTATATATTAAGACAAAGGTAAGTTGAAAGTTCAAGTGTATGGGGGAACAGGAGGCTAGATCGCATTGACTGGAGCTAGGAAACAATAGAAGTGATAGGAAAAACCACGTCACCGTCCCAAGAACCAGGAAGCGTGTGTAGAAGTGTGTGTGCTCTCCTGGCACAGGCAAAGCTCACTGGCAAGAGTCGACGCCATCAGAAAGAAGGAATCTAGAACCATCCATCAGGTTCACCCAGTAGTGACAGAAACAAATCTTAGGACAGGGCTTTGACTGGAGTTGCCGACTTCATCACCTGGAGGTTGCCGCTGTCCTCCCCCAGCCATTTGCGAGAATGCTGTGTTGCAGGCAGCCGGACAGTGGCGCCCAGCCTCTGGTTATTACAGGCACAGCAGGATGTTCTTGCTGGGGGAGACGATGGCCGGCGTGGCCTCACCACCACAGGGTGGAGAGGAGGCAGGTATGTTTGTGCCGTGAAAGCCCTTGCTCCCTGGAGAAGCTGATGAAGCATCTCTAGCCACCGATCCTCCCTCTGACCCATGGACCCACTGGGGGCTTCAACTGGAGAGAGACCCTGCTACAAGAGTAACCTCGAGAGCAAAACAGAGGAAAAGGCTCGAGGAAGGCGTGCGGAGGAGGGTCTCTGTGTGTGGTTAGTGCCAGTGGGCAAGTCTGCACCGAATCCCAAGTGGACAGCTCCGAATCCTTTAGCATCTTATCTTTCAGGCTTTAAAGTTCTTAGGATGAGACCCTTTCGAGGTGAGAATGACTTGATTCAGGGATAAAATTCATTGTCTCTGGACGCCTGCCTAACTAAGAAGCCTTTCAAGAATGGTCTTCCTACATCGGGGCACCTGCTACCACAGAGTGTGTTTTCTCGCTTCCGTCTGTGCTAGCGAAGGAGCCGAGGTCCTTCCAGAGGGAGCCGCCAGCCCACCCTGAGGAAGGACGCAGGAGGGTCCAGCTGGAGGGATCCTGAGCTGCCAGGCCGGGAATGGGATCTTTTAAGACGCCATGCTCCAGTGCAAGCCCAGCAGCGGGATTCCTTGAAAGTTATTAGCAAACATGCAACTTCTCACCAACTGAAGTGCTCAGTGCAACCCACACCCCAGTGCTGCTGGCTCAAGGCATCTGTTCGGGGCCCCTCACCTTCATCCTGGTACCGCCCCATCACATTCTTTATGGCTGCTGACTCCAGCTTCTTGCTACAGTCCTACCCTCTTTGCTTCTGTCTATGAAACAGGGAGATAAAACATTTTCATTCTCCAGAGCACTTTTGGATACTCAGGAGGAAGGTAAGATACACGTGTGAAGCGTTCAATTGTAGGAGCGACGAACTTAAACATCAAGGACCTGGAGTGACTTGCGTTGCAGTTGACGAGCCACAGCACTTATGAATCCTCGCCATTTGCCCTGAGAATCTAGACCACGTTAGCTGGTTAAGGATGTTGGCATTTTCCAAAGATGTATGTCAGATGCACCCTTTGAGTCAGCAAGAAGCTCATTCGTGTGCAATATGGACATCTTTCCAAACCGTACCAAGGGTCAGGGCGTGTACACTTGCAGAACACATCAGCCATAACAGAACATCCACAATATGCGTCGGTCACAGCCAGGGATGTACCACGAGGTCAGGGAACACCCGTAGCCAGCGACAGTCACAGCCACACTGCTGCCTGGGCTGTCGTTTGTATTTGTTTTGCTAAGATAATTTAAGATAGGTCAGTAGGGCTCCTTAAGGAACGTTGGGAGAGCCACGGCCTGTGGCATCTCGTCACCCTTGCTTCCTGAATTGAGAGGGAGTTTATTTAAAAGAGAAATAAATGACAATCAAACCAAACCATCCGTCATCGATGTCTAGTTAATCATGTGACCAGCTGACTGCCGATGGGAGCAGACGACGGCGGTCTGGCAGGGTGCCGTGCACTCTAGCGTGTACGTGCAAAGTGAAACCCAGCTGCTTGAAGAAAACATTCATGTAAAACAAATCAGTATATACTGTAGCATTAAATAAGCTTCAAAACCCAAATGCAGAGAACACATGGTGTGTAAAAATCAACCTGCGCTCCTAGGAGAGACCAGCACTGGATGATCCTTGAAAAGAGGAGGTGCTGAAAGGATGCTGCTCACTATGTCTTTTTGTGAGGCAAAATAATGTGTAAAGGCTGCCTGTACATCCAAGTAAAACCGTTGTTTTGGAGGCATTTAAGCTTAAATCAGCAGAAATGCCTTCTTTTTTTTGGAAAGTTGTATGAGGATCAAAAAGCAGCCTCCCTTTGGAAGAAAGAGAATACGTCATTTTGCCCGAAATAATCCGTTCACCAGGCCTGGGGGCTGTTACTGACAGCTGCCCTCTAGCGTGGCCCTGGGGTGAGGACTGCAGAAAGAAATTCCGAAAACAACTGACTTTCAAGAAGCAACTCACAGCAGGTAAGTCTTCCTCACACCCTTTAAGGAAAAGAAAAAAGAATAATAATAATAAAAAGAGCCACAGAACGAGATGCTCTTGATATTACAGGAAGAATGCCAGCCAGAGCAACAAGGAATCAGAGCTCGCCTGTCAGAACAGGCATCCCCACAAGTCTGCAAATAATCAATGCAGGAGGGAACCAGGAGAAGAGGGAGCACCCAGAAGACGGTCGTGGGAATGGGCACGGCAACAGCCACTAGAAAGCCTGCTTCTCCACAGGCCAGAAAATAGGATCTTGAGAGAGCCCAACCCATGTTCTGACATACCCACACCTGGGCTTATCCCCAGAAAACTGTCCTTCAAGAGGCAGGGTGCCCCGGCGTTCACTGCAGCACTGCCCACGACAGCCAAGACACGGAGCCAGCAAGACGTCTTCTGACAGACGGAAGGTGAAAGAAGAAGCCGTACACAGACGCAAGGGAGTATCACTCAGCCGAGAAAACAGCCACTGAAATTATGAAATTACGCCACTCATAGTCCCAAGGATGGACCTTGGAGGAAGACGGTCTAAGTGAACTCTGCCAGGCCGAGAAAGAAAACAGCACAGGACGTTCCTTCTAGGAAGATAAAGAGACACAAAGGAACACATTTACAACACAAGTGATTCAGAATTCAAACAGAAACCAGAGACTCCCAGAAAAAGTGAAAGCACAAGGATGACGTAGGAGTTCAGGGCTGAAACATACACTGAAATCTCTGTCTGTAATAGATACTCCAGAAGGATCATCTCTTTCTGTTCTTCCTTCCAAACAGACACAGGAATTTGTATCTCTCACACATACAGAGAATTCTCTGTCTGTAATAAGTAACTTAGAATCATTGTCTCCTTCCTTCTTTCACACATGTGCATAAATCTGTGTCCCTAACAGAGCCTCAGGAAGGACCTGATGTTCAGCACGGGGGCTTCCTTGACTTTCCACGATAACCTCTGTGGCGAAAGAATCCAGAGAAGAACAGGGGTCTATGTCCCCAGCGGATCAGGTGGCTGGGCCTGAAGACCCCACAGAGCTGCAGACAGACACAGCACGCAGCTTCTGCGTGCCCTGTGGGTGAGGACTGCAGAAAGAAATTCCGAAAACAACTGACTTTCAAGAAGCAACTCACAGCAGGTAAGTCTTCCTCACACCCTTTAAGGAAAAGAAAAAAGAATAATAATAATAAAAAGAGCCACAGAACGAGATGCTCTTGATATTACAGGAAGAATGCCAGCCAGAGCAACAAGGAATCAGAGCTCGCCTGTCAGAACAGGCATCCCCACAAGTCTGCAAATAATCAATGCAGGAGGGAACCAGGAGAAGAGGGAGCACCCAGAAGACGGTCGTGGGAATGGGCACGGCAACAGCCACTAGAAAGCCTGCTTCTCCACAGGCCAGAAAATAGGATCTTGAGAGAGCCCAACCCATGTTCTGACATACCCACACCTGGGCTTATCCCCAGAAAACTGTCCTTCAAGAGGCAGGGTGCCCCGGCGTTCACTGCAGCACTGCCCACGACAGCCAAGACACGGAGCCAGCAAGACGTCTTCTGACAGACGGAAGGTGAAAGAAGAAGCCGTACACAGACGCAAGGGAGTATCACTCAGCCGAGAAAACAGCCACTGAAATTATGAAATTACGCCACTCATAGTCCCAAGGATGGACCTTGGAGGAAGACGGTCTAAGTGAACTCTGCCAGGCCGAGAAAGAAAACAGCACAGGACGTTCCTTCTAGGAAGATAAAGAGACACAAAGGAACACATTTACAACACAAGTGATTCAGAATTCAAACAGAAACCAGAGACTCCCAGAAAAAGTGAAAGCACAAGGATGACGTAGGAGTTCAGGGCTGAAACATACACTGAAATCTCTGTCTGTAATAGATACTCCAGAAGGATCATCTCTTTCTGTTCTTCCTTCCAAACAGACACAGGAATTTGTATCTCTCACACATACAGAGAATTCTCTGTCTGTAATAAGTAACTTAGAATCATTGTCTCCTTCCTTCTTTCACACATGTGCATAAATCTGTGTCCCTAACAGAGCCTCAGGAAGGACCTGATGTTCAGCACGGGGGCTTCCTTGACTTTCCACGATAACCTCTGTGGCGAAAGAATCCAGAGAAGAACAGCGGCGTCTATGTCCCCAGCGGATCAGGTGGCTGGGCCTGAAGACCCCCACAGAGCTGCAGACAGACCACACTGCCACGCAGCACAGCCGCGAGACGGGAGCAAAGGAACAGAAAGCAGTGCCTGGCTTCTTCCCTCCAGCCTCCCTGCTGGGGCTCCTCGCCTGCCCTGGAGCCCAAGCAGGCTGCATCTCATGTCTGGACGGGTCTGGGGTCGAGCAGCCAGATCGAGACAGCCCATAATTCAGTCGAGACGGGCAGCCCTGCGGTTCCAGCCCCACCGGGCACCACAGCCAAGACGGGAAAGCAAGCAAGTCGCAGACGCACAGATGAATGGATGCGGACGATGGGGTGCGTGTCCGCAGTGGGGTGTGTCTCCACCACGGAGAAGCAGGAAATAACGCTAGATCCAGTGTCAGACAGACAGTAGAGATGATCATTCCGAGGGAAGTCAGGGAGACGAGGACAGACTGGCGTCATACGATACCACTGCTAGGGGGCATCGAACGATGGCTACCAAGGAACTTACTGTCGAGACACACCGGCTCACAGACTTTAAAGAAAGTTCTGGTCATCAAAATATACAGATGTGGGACAGGGAGAAGAGCTGCTTCAGACTAATGTGCGCACACTCCTATGTATAAAACTATGGACCAGGACCCACCGTGTGAAATAAGGAAACCTTTCCACACTCTGTGTTAGTAATCTACAAAAGAAAACCCCAACAAGCCTTATGCAGAAGTGAAACAATTTGTCCTAGAAGGAAAAGGAAGAAAGAATACAATCCCAGGACTGCAGTTCACCTGCATGCTCCAGTTCACATGAAAGGATGAAACAGATAGAACGGAAGAGCTGCTGTGACTCTGCTCCCCTCGGGCCATGGTGACCCGCACTGATGTCATGTGCCTGGAGGCTGACTGGTTTGGGTCCCACGGCTGGAGTGTCCCAGCGCCGCGGGAGCTGGGAGCATGGAGCTGGCCGTGTGTCCTCTGGAGAGACCCCAAACCTCCAGATACAAGCAGAATAAACTAAGAGATTGGAATGAACACACACACATTAAAGGAAAAGTCGCTCAGTCGTGTCCGACTGTTTGTGAACAATGGACAAGCCATGGAATTATCCAGGCAAGAAAACTGGAGTGGGTAGCCGTTCCCTTCTCCAGGGGATCTTCCTACTGAAAAGCACAGGGCGGTTAACTGAACACACAGTAATCACCTATATGCAGAAAAGAACCCTGAAGAGAATAAACGTCTATGTACAACTGAATCGAGCTCCGGTACACCTGAAACAAACACAACATCAGAAACCCACTCTTTTCCAATAGGAAATAACAAGGAATTTGCAGGAAAAAGAAAAAAAAAAAAAAGCTTGCGGCATGAAGAAGTGTTATCGAGACAGCCCATAATTCAGTCGAGACGGGCAGCCCTGCGGTTCCAGCCCCACCGGGCACCACAGCCAAGACGGGAAAGCAAGCAAGTCGCAGACGCACAGATGAATGGATGCGGACGATGGGGTGCGTGTCCGCAGTGGGGTGTGTCTCCACCACGGAGAAGCAGGAAATAACGCTAGATCCAGTGTCAGACAGACAGTAGAGATGATCATTCCGAGGGAAGTCAGGAGACGAGGACAGACTGGCGTCATACGATACCACTGCTAGGGGGCATCGAACGATGGCTACCAAGGAACTTACTGTCGAGACACACCGGCTCACAGACTTTAAAGAAAGTTCTGGTCATCAAAATATACAGATGTGGGACAGGGAGAAGAGCTGCTTCAGACTAATGTGCGCACACTCCTATGTATAAAACTATGGACCAGGACCCACCGTGTGAAATAAGGAAACCTTTCCACACTCTGTGTTAGTAATCTACAAAAGAAAACCCCAACAAGCCTTATGCAGAAGTGAAACAATTTGTCCTAGAAGGAAAAGGAAGAAAGAATACAATCCCAGGACTGCAGTTCACCTGCATGCTCCAGTTCACATGAAAGGATGAAACAGATAGAACGGAAGAGCTGCTGTGACTCTGCTCCCCTCGGGCCATGGTGACCCGCACTGATGTCATGTGCCTGGAGGCTGACTGGTTTGGGTCCCACGGCTGGAGTGTCCCAGCGCCGCGGGAGCTGGGAGCATGGAGCTGGCCGTGTGTCCTCTGGAGAGACCCCAAACCTCCAGATACAAGCAGAATAAACTAAGAGATTGGAATGAACACACACACATTAAAGGAAAAGTCGCTCAGTCGTGTCCGACTGTTTGTGAACAATGGACAAGCCATGGAATTATCCAGGCAAGAAAACTGGAGTGGGTAGCCGTTCCCTTCTCCAGGGGATCTTCCTACTGAAAAGCACAGGGCGGTTAACTGAACACACAGTAATCACCTATATGCAGAAAAGAACCCTGAAGAGAATAAACGTCTATGTACAACTGAATCGAGCTCCGGTACACCTGAAACAAACACAACATCAGAAACCCACTCTTTTCCAATAGGAAATAACAAGGAATTTGCAGGAAAAAGAAAAAAAAAAAAAAAAAAGGAAGCTTGCGGCATGAAGAAGTGCTGCCACCTTGTGGCCACTTTCTGTAGTAACAGCGTGAAGGGCTGGGTTGCTGGGAATTTAATATTCGCATGGATCCAGGGGCTGTAAGTAGAAAACACCTTCCTTGAGAAATGTCCTAGGAGTTGTCATCGAAAAGGAATCCACAAGAAGGCAGGCATTAAAGAGGACAATTTCAAGATGTTAGTTTAATTCACACTCTTAAAAAAAAAAAAGCATGAAAAGATGTCAACATCAGTAAATATTAGAGAAATGCAAATCCAGATTACAGTGAAGTATCACATCACACAGGTCAGAATGGCCCTCGCCAAACACTCTACAAACAATGAGTGCTGGAGAGGGTGTGCAGAGAAGGGAACCCTTCTAAGGTGTTCTTCTCAATCACCTAAGAACATCCACTGGGGAGAGCAGTATGGATGGTCATTTGAAAATAACAGAAGTTCATGAGGACCCATCCATCCAACACCTGGGAATAAATCCAGAGAAAACCTAAAATTTAAAAGACATGGGGAACCCTCGGTCTTGCTCCAACTAACCAAGACAAGGAAGCGAGCTAGCTGTGGAAGGACAGATGAATGGATAGAGGACTGTGGACCTGCACACAGGGCAACGTTACTCAGCCAGAAAGAGGATGGCGTCAGTCAGGTCCAGCCACAAGGAAGGAAGCAGCGATGATCCCACTAAGTGAAGTCAGGGAGACAGAGAAGGACAAGTATCATCTGACATCACTAGAGGTGGATTACAAACACAGATGCGAATGAACTTTATTGCAGGAGAGAAAGGGCATCACAGGCTTGGAGAAGACTCTCATGGTTAAAAAAAGAAGAAAGTGGACAGGGGGCAGGAGGCGATCAGCTGTGTCAGCTTCATATGTACACCTTCAAGCAGGCGCTAAAGGGCTTCTAATAGTAACATGTCCCACAGGGCTGTAAGACACCTGTTGTCAAGAAATGTCCTCGGGTAAATCATCAGAAAATAATTCCTAAAAGGGCCAAGTTTCAAGAAGCCAGACTCAAGAGGCAGGCTGTACACAGCAGGTGTAAAATACTAAACACGCATGGAGAGAGGCTGCACATCAGCAACAATCATGTCAACGCCCACCCACCATGAGCTACTGCTCCCCGCGGCTCACATGGCCAGCGTCAGAAAACAGATCTGCACCGAATAAATACAGCAGAGAACATGGAGAAAAGGGGCTCCTCCTCCAGTCTCGGTGGGCCTGTGCCTGGTGAAGCCACTGTGGAAATAGCAGGGAGGTCTCTTGGAACACGAAACAGAGAGACACCATATGGTTCTGCAGTCCTGGTCCTGGGCTGAAGCCCAGAGAAAACCCCCGTTCAAAATGACACGTGCGGGCTCCCCTGGTAGTTCAGTGGTGAAGAGCTCGCCTGCCAATGCAGGAGACACGGGTTCGATCCCTGATCCGGGAAGATCCTACATGCTGTGGAGCAACGAAGCCCGTGAGCCACAACTATGGAGCCTGTGCCCTAGAGCCTCGGAGTTGCAACTATGGGGCCCACGTGCCGCAACGACTGAAGCCCGTGTGCCCTGGAGCCCGAGTTCCACAACAAGAGAAGTCACCTCAACAAGAAGCCTGCTCCCCTCCACTAGAGAGCAGCCCCACTCGCTGAAACTAGAGAAGAGCCTGTGGCAGCAGTGAAAACCCAGAACAGCCATAAATAAATAAAAATTAAAAAAAAAAAATGACACATGCACCTCGGCTTCCCGGGAAGCACTGTTACAACAGCCAAGCCCCCCCCCCCAGACGTCCACTGACAGGAAAGTGGAGACCAAAGGGGCACGTCTGGACCCTGGAACACTACTCAGCCACAGCCAACACGACGGGATGACAAAGGCAGCAGCGTGGATGGACTGAGACATGTCCATGCTCAGTGTGGCGAGCCAGAGAAAAAGACACGTGTTCTAGCATATCACGTACAGGTGGAATTGACAAACTCACACCAGTGAACCGCTATACAAAACAGGAACACACACCTGAGAAAACCAAATTATAATTATCCAAAAAAAAAAGGTAGAAGGGAGGAATAAATTAATAGTTTGGACTGAAAATATACACAATATATATCAAGTTGATAAGGATCTACTGAATAGAACAGGGAACTCTACTAAAAAGTCTATAATACCCTGTATGAAAAAGAAACAGAAAAAGACTAGACATACATCTATGTATAACTGCATCGAGTTCATGTACATCCAAAACAAACAAAACATGGAGAATCAACTCTACTCCAATGTAAAATGAAAATAAATTACCCGTCACGTGATCTCGGTCTAGGGGAACCAGACAGTGCTGGCCCCGTGGTCAGACGTGGTCCACGCCAGGACAGCGACAGCCGCCTCCGGAGGTCTTCACTCAGCAGATCACAGAGCAGCCGCCACTCAAAGGAGCCCGATCTCACATGAACGTGACACGTCGAGGAGAAGCAAAGGGACCCGGGGTAGCCAGGGTGGCAGGCAGGACTCAGGTGCCGGGAGACCCAGAGGGGACGAGACCCACCGCAGGCCAAGAGCAGGCACGGGGCCCCCGGGCACAGGATCCCGACTATACAGACGGGGTGGGACCCGCCAGTGCCCAGACCCTGCACCTGGGAGCCCACGACCCTCGTTGGGACGCCAGGTCTCTGCGGGCGGGGCGCCCAGGGTGGAAACGCGGGGGCCGTCGCCTCCTGGGACGGCAGGAAGCAGCAGAGGCTCGGCTTCCTCTCCCACTCCCGTCCCAGAGAAGCTCCCCTCTTTCCCTTCGGTTCTCTGGGACATGAGCTATTTCTACAGCTGTCGTGGTCGCGGTGAACACACAGCCTTGGTTCTGGCAGGCTCTGCCTTTCTCGTCTGAGGGGCTGAGGAAACAGCAGAGCCGGGCTGGAGGGCGCGGGGCAGCCCTGCTCTCCTTGGAGTAGCGCCCTCACCTGCTGCCTGCTGACCTCCTGCCCAATCCCTGCACCTGGCATCCGTTCCCAGGAGAACCAGCCTCCCTGCTCCCCCTGCGTCTGCTGGAAAACGGGGCTGATTACTGGGTGGCTCACCTGAGGGGCCTCGGAGCCCAGGGAGGGTGAGCCTGGGAGGGGAAAGACTGAGAGCCAGGCTGCAGCACTGACCCTGGGAGGGCCGTGGAGCCCCCGCGGAGAAGAGCACGTCCCCCAGAGGGCCCACCTCGGCTCCAGAGCCCAGACATCCAAGCGGCGACACTCGGACGCAGGCGTGGAGTCTCCCAGCAGAGCCCAGACTGGGCCTCCACCCAGGCCGCCGCGCCCTGGTGCCCGGAGCTCGGCTGGCTGTGAATTTCCCCATCGCAGAAAGCAGTCTCATCTGAACACCGTCAGTGTCGGCAGGACGTGGAGAGGCCTGAGCCTACCACGTGGACATAACGCGCCAGGTTTCAACTAGCTTAAAGCTGCTCTCCAGGAGGCACGGGCCACACACCTGCAGGGTCCCTCGTGGCTGGGCCGGGGGCTCACTCACATGCGGGAACCAGGACGTATGTTTCCTGGAGAAGAAATCCTCCCTGGGCTCCACACGTCACCCACAGCAGGGAACGGAAAGAATCTGTGTCAATGAAGCTTTCAGCAGGTAAAACAAGACGTTACCAATTTCTCTGGCCACATGACGCTCAGGATCCAGGGGAGAGCCAGGAATTTCTTACCGTGCAGCCCAGCGTCCTGTCGAGACGGGCGCTGTCTAAACACAGAGGCCTGATTCCAGAATCCCAGGCTTCCAGCAGGAGACGTCACAGTGGAAATGTTCTGGGAAAGTGTATTCTTTCTCAGAATAAAAATGTACTGTTGAAACTCCAAACATTTTAGGCATTATTTGCAAACCTAAACTATTCTTAAAAGCTTGCCCCCTGATCTTTGTGGTTCCCATTGGTTCCTTTGTATTCAGATTTTCTGGGTAGAAACAAGCCATTATTTCAAATTAGTGTCTTCTAATTCTGTTATTTCTTATTATATGAATGGAAGGCCAAGAAAATATATAAGAAAATTCCTGCAAACAGTTAGTGGCTCGGGAGCCCACAAGCTGCATTTACTTCATCTCCTAACAATTTCATTTTTCTCCCTGAAGAAACCTTGAAAAAGAAGCCCCCTGATTATTCTGCTTGTCTGTTCAAACTGAACTAAAATGAAACCGATATTCATGTCAACAGTTTTTGAGGTCGGGGATGTCATACCAGGGTAACAGGGGCTGGAGAAAATGGAACATGCCTACCCTGTTGGTAGGCAGACGCCATCCTTAAAGCTGAAAGCTTTTGCATGCTGGTTCAAGCACCTGCCAGAATTTCTGTGCAGACCTCAGTCAGAACAGCCACAAAGCCGTCACGGGCAGGCCACCACCTCTGGGCACGAGGGTACCCTGTGGTCTCGGGCAGTTCCCCCCAAGAGCAACCCAGAAGGCTCTGCCTTTGAGTACTGAATTTTGGGTACTTCGTGTTGCTTCTGAGGACTTAACGTTCACAAAAACTGCTGGGCTGTAAGTGACACTGGATCTCACGAAACCTCCCGAGCTAAAGAATAAAAATGCAAAAAGGTCAAACAGAAGAAACCATCAGGAGGTAGCGCACATTTATAATTTTATAAGAAAGGGCAGGAGAAGGTTCTCAGGTGAACGAGGAGACGAGCCTGGAGGGACAGCAGTGCCTGGCCACAGAGAAGTCCAGGAGACCACCCCCCAAAACCTAGAGACAGGAACGCTGGAGTGGGGTGGAGGGGAAAGACTTGTACGCAGTGCTGGTGAAGTCTACCGGGAATTGCTGCGGTGGGGACAGCCCGAGCTGAGCATTTTAACGCTGAGACAGACGACGCCTGTAGTCTGGCAGTCCCGCTTCAGAGAGCGGAGAGCGTGTGCGCGGAGAATCAGATTCTGGAGAGCGCGTGCCCCCAGGCAGGCCCCGCGGCAGTGCACAGAAGAGCCCGGACGTGGAGGTCCGCAAGTGCGCCTGGACACACAGCGGCATACAGAAAACGTTCTCCATGTGAAAAGTTTTTACCTCGATTTGAGACTTAAACCCAGGGCCCAGACCTGATCGAACCCTGTTTGGGACTTGAATCCACGTAGTGAGGACTCAATCTCAGCCAAAACCCTGTCTGGGACTCGAACCCACGCAGCCAGGACTTAATCCAGCACTCACCCAACGTCTGGACCCACCGAGGCTCGGGTTCTTTGTGCCTCAACGCAGAAAGAATTCAGCGAGAGGCAGAGTGATAGACAAGAAGAGGATTTACTAGGATAGGGTACTTGTAAGCGGTGCGAGAGGGCAGGCAGGAAAGCTCTGCTCTCCCTCAATTGAGTGGGCAGCCACATATACAGGATGGTAGAAGACCGCCCCCCTCAAGTAGACGCAGATGCAGGACATACATCATTGACTGCTTCTTCGCCAGCTCCTCCTTCCTCAGCTATTTAGACCCAGTCGAGCCTGCTTTACTGAACAAGGAGCAGCTCTCCTGAGTTATCGTCAACTCACTGGCCTCCCAACCTTTCTCAGGTGTCTCCCTTCTACCTACCATCCCCTACTAAGGCTCTACAAACACCTACCTATTCTACTCTGTCCCTATCACATGCACACAGAGAAATATGGCTCTGACCTAGAAAAATGAAACTGTCCACTGCAGGGACACAGATAAACCTGGAGGTAAAGGTAGGTGGAGAGAGAGAAGTATTATATGGTGCCATGTACAGGGGGGAAAGCGGTCCGTATCTGTGTGTGGGCGCGCTAGATCACTGCAGGACTGGGAGCTCACTGGGACGTGAAACAGACAGTCTTAGGCCACAAACTCACGGTCACCAAAGGGGAATGGTGGGAAAAAGCTGTAAATCAGGAGGAAGGGATTAACTCACACCCACAAATACATAAACTATAAATGATCAACAGGGACCTACATTAGAAAGGGTAGCAGACTAAACTGAAAAACCCAAAAGGTGAAGAGATACAGAAATAAGTGTACTCGAACAAGAGTTTGTAGCCCACAACACACACAGCCTTGCAGGTCATTTTTACTCCAGTAAAAAATACATACGACTATGACAAGACAGCGTTTTCAAATGCAGTGCACTGGACCACACTCTACAGCAGCCCAAAATGGAAATGAACACGTTGTTTAGGGGAGATAAATGGATAAAAAAAAATTGACCCATGAACACAATGGAACACGACTCTGCTGGAAAAAACATGAAATAATGTGACTTTCAGCAGGATTGGTAAAACTAGGGATGATAAAACAGCATGAAGAAAATCAGAAAAACATGTATCTTTAGATATCATTTATAGCTGGACTCGATAAACACACACCAGCTACACTGAGATACATAAGATGACTCACAGACCTAGATAACAATCTTCTGATTATTAAGGAGAAAGCAAGTAGAAAGGGGTGAAAAAAAGAGAGTAAACAAATGCCGTCGTTCCAGGTAACGACAATCATCAAGGACCTAGGTATAAGAGAGGATTCCTGGGAACACGCTGTAACGAGTCTGTGGGAGGAAATATGAATGTGAGTCACATGTGAAAAGTCTTTAGGCCACCTGCCGGCCACTGCACGTTGTATACCAGCGTCCCTACAATATGGAATAAAGATTTATTTTAAAAAGAAAGCTGGAGAAGAACACACATGCTTCTGGGTGTTTGTTCAGGTACACTCCACATTAAATTATAGCCCTGAATTAAAAGTCTCATAAAGAACAGCCTTAGGGACACTGGGGTGAGGGAGGGGAATATGCCGTGGGACTAGGGGATCTCAAACAGGGGCTCTGTGGCGACCTGGAGGGGTGGGACGGGGAGGGAGGTAGGAGGGAGGTTCGGTGGCGGAGGACCTGTGGAGAATTCCCTGTAAAAAAAAAAAAAAACTCTCATGGATTTCCCTGGTGGCCCAGTGGTTAAGAGTCTGTGCTCCTGGGCGTCCCCTGGTAGTCCAGTGGGTAAGGACACCGCCTTGCAATGCAAGGGGCACCGGTTCGATCCCTGGCCTGGGAAGATCCCACGTGCCGCGGAGCGGCTGGACCGATGTGTCCAATTACCGAGCCGGCGCTCTGCAACGACAGAGGCCACCGCGATGGGAGGCCCACAGGAGTCAAAGAACAAAGACGGATGAAAATGGAGAAATGAAAGACCAACAGAAGTGGCCCGCCCGCTCCCCTCCCTCCCCAACCCGACCCCCGCCCAAAACAAATAAATAAATATATCTTAAAAAAAAAAAGAGTCTGTGCTCCTAACACAGGGGTCCCAGGTGTGATCCCTGGTCAGGGAATTAGATTGCACATACTACAACCAAGACTAGGCTCAGCCAAATAAAGAAATGTTAAAAAACAAAACCAAAAAACTCCCATCAGTTTTCATTTCCAGGGTAATCACAATTGGGCATGAGAAAACCCTGCCACCGTGTGGTCATTCCCTGCAATAGCAACCTTAAGAGTTCTGCGCGGGGGTACCTAGCGGCTCTGGCTCTAAGCTGGGTCTGACTCTCTGCGACCCCGTGGACTGCAGCGTGCCAGGCTTCTCTGTCCTTCACTGTTTCCCAGGGTTTGCTCCAACTCATGTCCACTGCTTGGGTGATGCCGCCCAATCCCCTCATCCTCTGTCGTCCCCTTCGTCTCCTACCCTCAGTCTTTCCCAGCATCAGGGTCTTTTCCAGTGAGTCAGCTCTTTGCATCAGGTAGCCGAAGTATTGGAGTTTCAGCTTCAGCATCAGTCCTTCTAATAAATATTCAGGGTTGATCTCCCTTAGGATTGACTGGTTTGGTCTCCCTGCAGTCCAAGCGACTCTCAAGAGCCTTCTCCAGCACCACAGGTCAAAGACATCAATTCTTCGGTGCTTAGCCTTCTTTATGGTCCAGCTCTCGCATCCATACATGACTGCTGGAAAACCACAGCTTTGACTAGACGGACTTTGATTTCAGCACAATATGATACACGTCAGGAAGAAGCCTGCAGAGCAGGAGCAAGCTGGCCGGGTGCCAGGGCCAAGCCGAGGACGTCCGGCTCGCTGTCCCTGCTCTTTGGCTTCACTGAGGCAATGCACCCCTCGCTGTGTGCAGACAGCCGGCCGCTTTGGTCTCCACGGTTTCCCAGGATTCGTTGCTTTAAGTAAGACTGACAGATGTGTTTTCAACCCAGAAGAACTAGGTGATCCATCCAGGCCAGAGGACTGAGCCTGTCAGTCTAGGGCCTGAAGTTTCATTTTCAAAGCGTTTCCATGTGCTAAATTATGAGCTACTAACAAGAAATCTGGGCCCTATTTTTAATACTCGTATCAGTTCTCAGTGGTTTGCAATCCTCAGTTTTTTCAACTGTAAAATATGATCAGAGCATCTCACCAATTGTCCTTGTTTAGTCGCTAAGTCTTGTCCAGCTCTTTTGTGGCCCCATGAACGGTCCCCACCAGGCGTCTCTGTTCATGGGATTTCCCAGGCAAGCATACTGGAGTGGGTGGCCCTTTCCTTCTCCAGGGGATCTTTCTGACCCAGAGATCGAACCCGTGGCTCCTGCTGGCAGGTAGATTTTTACCTCTGGGATACCCGGGAACCCCATTTCACCAATAACTGCTGATGAATAAACATTTAGAAGAGGGGTCATTTATTATCATAGTTATTATTATGGTTGCTGTATAGGGTCCAAATCCTTCTAGTGGCCCAAGAACAGTAAGTTTTCAATTTAATAGCTCTCACCCTGAGATCAGAAATTATATTAACCCTGGATACCATGAGTGGAATTGTACAGATGGGAATCCCAAGAAAATTCAATACAGGGTCTACGGCAGGAGGAGGTGAGGCCGTCTAAAAAAGACAAGGGAAGGAAGAGGGGAGCAGGAGGACCTGAAGAGAAGCGGCCTGAGAACGCCGACGTGGTGACTCCTGGCGTCACACCAAATGCAGAGGTCCCGGGTTCTGAGCATCAGCACGCGCCCGCTCTCGTAGCCGGCAGAGGCTGCGGGCCTTCGGGCTCAGCGGCGCTCAGTCCCCGCTGGGGATTCGTCCTGAAGACGCACACACGGGGGCCACTCCTGGGCGGCCCGTCCCTCAAAAGGGGCAGAGATGATAAAGGATTTACGAAGCCATACGGAACGGCAGTCCCAACTATGTTAAGGAGAAAACCTGACCTCGCAGTGGCCGGTCCTCCAGCTGATGATAATTACAAAACGATACCAGCTGGGTGCCGAGCCAAGGCGAAAACGCAGGAGGGAAATCCTTTTTCCCCTTTCTTTTTTCTTTTCCTGTAAATGACACCCAAGAGGCTCTGATTTTATTTTTACAAGCAAAAAGCACCACCGCTCGGCTCACTGTGAGAGGCAGCCTGCGCTTTCTGCCAGGAGGCGCCAGCCTTGCCGCCTCCGCGCCAGGGCCATGTGCTAAATTATGAGCTACTAACAAGAAATCTGGGCCCTATTTTTAATACTCGTATCAGTTCTCAGTGGTTTGCAATCCTCAGTTTTTTCAACTGTAAAATATGATCAGAGCATCTCACCAATTGTCCTTGTTTAGTCGCTAAGTCTTGTCCAGCTCTTTTGTGGCCCCATGAACGGTCCCCACCAGGCGTCTCTGTTCATGGGATTTCCCAGGCAAGCATACTGGAGTGGGTGGCCCTTTCCTTCTCCAGGGGATCTTTCTGACCCAGAGATCGAACCCGTGGCTCCTGCTGGCAGGTAGATTTTTACCTCTGGGATACCCGGGAACCCCATTTCACCAATAACTGCTGATGAATAAACATTTAGAAGAGGGGTCATTTATTATCATAGTTATTATTATGGTTGCTGTATAGGGTCCAAATCCTTCTAGTGGCCCAAGAACAGTAAGTTTTCAATTTAATAGCTCTCACCCTGAGATCAGAAATTATATTAACCCTGGATACCATGAGTGGAATTGTACAGATGGGAATCCCAAGAAAATTCAATACAGGGTCTACGGCAGGAGGAGGTGAGGCCGTCTAAAAAAGACAAGGGAAGGAAGAGGGGAGCAGGAGGACCTGAAGAGAAGCGGCCTGAGAACGCCGACGTGGTGACTCCTGGCGTCACACCAAATGCAGAGGTCCCGGGTTCTGAGCATCAGCACGCGCCCGCTCTCGTAGCCGGCAGAGGCTGCGGGCCTTCGGGCTCAGCGGCGCTCAGTCCCCGCTGGGGATTCGTCCTGAAGACGCACACACGGGGGCCACTCCTGGGCGGCCCGTCCCTCAAAAGGGGCAGAGATGATAAAGGATTTACGAAGCCATACGGAACGGCAGTCCCAACTATGTTAAGGAGAAAACCTGACCTCGCAGTGGCCGGTCCTCCAGCTGATGATAATTACAAAACGATACCAGCTGGGTGCCGAGCCAAGGCGAAAACGCAGGAGGGAAATCCTTTTTCCCCTTTCTTTTTTCTTTTCCTGTAAATGACACCCAAGAGGCTCTGGTTTTATTTTTACAAGCAAAAAGCACCACCGCTCGGCTCACTGTGAGAGGCAGCCTGCGCTTTCTGCCAGGAGGCGCCAGCCTTGCCGCCTCCGCGCCAGGGCGGGAGGGCCGGGCAGAGGCCGGGGCGCCGCCCGCCTGTCTGTCCGTCCACTCCCGGCTTCCGCGCTCTTCTTGATGTGATGCTAGGAGCGGCGGGGGTCGTCCTCCGCCCGGCCTGCCTGCTCGAAAAGTATTAAACGAATCGGAGCTCCAGAGGCATCGGGCTTTGAAGGGGCTCAGGACAACGACTCTGCTATTCTTGAAACCGAAGTCCACCCGGGGGCCCGGCCAGCGCTGGGGGCCGAGGCGAGGACGGCTGGCAGCCCTCCTCCGCTCGCCCTTCCTGACGGGGCGGGGAGTCTCCAGGCGGCGCGGCAGCCAGGACTGGCCTCCGCGGAGGACGCCGCTCAGCCGCAGGCCGGAGTCCAGCCCCCTCTCCGCTTCCCCGCGTCCCTGCGGTGCCGTCCGGTCCCCACGGCTGTCGGAGAACTCCTGACACGCGGCCGGGGTGACAGGGCTGCACCCGTGACGGGGAGTGTGGCGGACGACGGAAGAGTCTCAGCAGCCTTCCTCTGCAGGCGGACCGCTTCTTTCCCCGCCGGCACAGGCCCCTGACGCGGCCCGAAGGCAAGGCTGCGCCACGACGCAAGCCCGCCACGCCCCTCCGCCTCTCGGTGCCCAGCCCGCGGGCCGAGGCGCAGCTGCGTGGGACGGCCGCCCGCTCCCGGCCAGGAGGGCTGCGCTCGGACGCAGACGCCGGCGTCCCGCCCCCACGGGGCTCCGCGGGCCGCAGCGGAAGCAGCAGAGCGCCGGGGCGGGGCGCGTCTCCGCCTGGCCCCGCCCCCGTCTCTCGGCTGGGGCGCCGGCCCGGCAGACGCGGGGCCGCAGCCCGAGGAGCGGGTCCAGGGGCGTCGAGTTAGGAGACTGAGCTCCAGAAGAACCGCGCCCCCAGCCCTCCGGAAGGTGGTCTGCCGGGGAAACGCGTGCGCTCCCCGAGGCGACCGGGTGGGCGGGGCAAGGCCCGGACACGCCCCCGAGGCGGGTGTGGGCGGGGCTCCCGCGGCCCCGCCCCTCTCCTGCTGAGACGACCCGCAGCCCCGGCCTCCTCGACCCGAGCTGCTGCTGCTCGGCCTTCCCCGGGGCTGCGCCCACGGCCTCACAGGCGCCCGAGGCTTCCGCCGCGCGGCTGTTTGCTGGCCCTTGCTGACCTTCTGAACTTGGGATGCAGAGGTGCGGCTGGCGTCCCCGGGTGCCCCCTGCAGCCGCTGGTGGCTGCGGTTCCCCCGCACGCCGTGGCCAGCCTCGGCACTGGGGGCGCCTCTTGCCCCTGCCAGGGCCGGCCCTTTTGGCCACACACCGCTTCCAGGACCGCCTGGACAAGGCCGGCGTGGCCGCTAGGTCTTGACACCTTCAACGGTTCCCTGGGTTCCTGAAGAGCCTTCGCCTGTCCTCGCGGGGTCTCTGCAAAAGCTGAACTCTGCACTCTCACGGGGGACCGGGGTCTTGGTCCACTGCTGAGCACCTGGGCATCGTGGCCAGCTGGCTTACCTTGTAAGGCCTCGGTTGCTTGTGTCACATGGGGGCTCTAACATCTCCTTCCCTGGCATTTGAGAAGATTAATTTAGTACCTGCAGCCTCTGCTACCACACCAGACTTGGGTCTGCCGGGGTGTGGAGGCATCCATGAAGCCACACGGGGCGCTTGGCTGGGTACTCGGACAGCAAGAGGGGTGGGAGGGGGCTCTCGGGGGAAGGGGCCAATGTACACTGATGGCCGATTCCTGTTTCCGTATGGAGACCCCAACCCAGCCCCGTAAAGCAATTACTCTCCAATTAGAAACAATAAAAACAGCCACCACCTACTGATGCAGGTCAGGGAAAGGAACGTTCAGCATTTACTGAAGGACCAGGCAAGGAGTCCAGGCAGTTTGTGCTTGAAGGACCCAGGCACGCCTAAGGTTTTCAGGGAAACATTTCAAAGACCAGGGGAAGGAAGGGCGGCAGGAGGTGTGATGGGGCGGTGGACATTCTTCTGATTGGCTGGTGGTGATGTCATCCGGAATTGATAACCTCAGCCCGGTTCCGACCATCTAGGTGCTTGAGAGCAGCAGAGGGCTTCTTCCACCTGGCGGGGCCTCTGTTTCTGCACAGCCCTCAGAAGCCATGGCTCAGAGTATTATTTACGGCATTTGAAGAGGAGCTAAAGGCCTCTGACTTTGTTTAGTGGCTAAGCTATTATATCGTTTTGGCTGACTTTCTGCGTTTTCTCACTCGGTCACTACATGTATCCTTTGACTAAAGTTTTCTACAGGTGAGAGGCAGGTGGAGGCCGTGGGGCCGGGGTGCGCCCTGGGGGTCCTGCTCGGTTACTGCTGAACCGACCTGGATAACTGCCCACCCCCTCAGGCAAGCCCATGCTGTTCCCTGGTGGTGTTTCAAGACAGATGAAACTTTGTTTCCTCTCCAGAGCCCACTGGTCACAACACAGGGGTGCATGGAGCCTGGCCGTCCCGCGGGGGTGGGGATGAGGTGGGGTGTCCCGGGGCAGGCATGGCCCAGGCGGAGGGCCCGGGTCCTCTGAGCACCGGGCGGTGGGGAGGCACCTGCAGATCTGGACGCAGATCGCCTCTGGTGAGGAGGGAGCCCCGCCAGCACACGCGAGTCGAGCCCCAGGAGGGCAGCTGGGCTCTGGCACCCCTGCGGCTGGGTGGACCTGCGGCGGGACCCTTGCTCAGCTTCTCTCCATGAAGGCCTTTGCTAGCCTTCTGCTAACCATTCACCTCATCAGGGACCAGCAGAAATATGTCCAGAAAGGGGAGCCAGAAGCCAGTCCCTCAAGACCAGGACCAGGAGGCGCACCCAGGGAAGCTGGATGGGGTAACCCGAACATGGGGACCTGTTTCCGTATGGAGACCCCAACCCAGCCCCGTAAAGCAATTACTCTCCAATTAGAAACAATAAAAACAGCCACCACCTACTGATGCAGGTCAGGGAAAGGAACGTTCAGCATTTACTGAAGGACCAGGCAAGGAGTCCAGGCAGTTTGTGCTTGAAGGACCCAGGCACGCCTAAGGTTTTCAGGGAAACATTTCAAAGACCAGGGGAAGGAAGGGCGGCAGGAGGTGTGATGGGGCGGTGGACATTCTTCTGATTGGCTGGTGGTGATGTCATCCGGAATTGATAACCTCAGCCCGGTTCCGACCATCTAGGTGCTTGAGAGCAGCAGAGGGCTTCTTCCACCTGGCGGGGCCTCTGTTTCTGCACAGCCCTCAGAAGCCATGGCTCAGAGTATTATTACGGCATTTGAAGAGGAGCTAAAGGCCTCTGACTTTGTTTAGTGGCTAAGCTATTATATCGTTTTGGCTGACTTTCTGCGTTTTCTCACTCGGTCACTACATGTATCCTTTGACTAAAGTTTTCTACAGGTGAGAGGCAGGTGGAGGCCGTGGGGCCGGGGTGCGCCCTGGGGGTCCTGCTCGGTTACTGCTGAACCGACCTGGATAACTGCCCACCCCCTCAGGCAAGCCCATGCTGTTCCCTGGTGGTGTTTCAAGACAGATGAAACTTTGTTTCCTCTCCAGAGCCCACTGGTCACAACACAGGGGTGCATGGAGCCTGGCCGTCCCGCGGGGGTGGGGATGAGGTGGGGTGTCCCGGGGCAGGCATGGCCCAGGCGGAGGGCCCGGGTCCTCTGAGCACCGGGCGGTGGGGAGGCACCTGCAGATCTGGACGCAGATCGCCTCTGGTGAGGAGGGAGCCCCGCCAGCACACGCGAGTCGAGCCCCAGGAGGGCAGCTGGGCTCTGGCACCCCTGCGGGCTGGGTGGACCTGCGGCGGGACCCTTGCTCAGCTTCTCTCCATGAAGGCCTTTGCTAGCCTTCTGCTAACCATTCACCTCATCAGGGACCAGCAGAAATATGTCCAGAAAGGGGAGCAAGCCAGAAGCCAGTCCCTCAAGACCAGGACCAGGAGGCGCACCCCAGGGAAGCTGGATGGGGGTCGAAAGCCCTGGAACATGGGGACCTGGGGAGAAAGTGGTCCCTGATGGTCCCCAGAGCTGTTCCCCACAGGCTTCCACCCCAGGCCCCCTGCCCGGTGCTTGCAGGCCCTCGAAGCCATTCCAACCCACACAGACATCCTGCAAGGGAGCGCGACATCTCCCACAAGACGCGAGTGTCCCAAGGGCCCCGGGATGTTCACCCCAGAGCTAGAAAAAAGCCACGTTGAAAACCCTTCTGTCAGGTTCTCCGAGGGCCCCAGCTGCCCGCCCACAGTTTAAATGCTCACCACAGAGAGGGGCCAGGAAGAAGGAAGCTGGCGTTATTGGAGCGCAGTTTGTACTGACATCAGTCTCCTCTGCTCTGGGCCAAGCGCTCAAGAGCACCAGCCCTCACCACGTGCAGCGGCCTGGGGAGGAGCCGACAGACTTTTCCAGAGTTGGGCTGGACCACAGATTCTTTGTAGGCAAGTTTTCTCTCCAAATGCTTGTGTTTAGACGTAGCAGGCTACAGTGGGCCACTCTGTGCTACCTCTGCAGCTCCCAGTGAATCTGTAGTAATTTCAACAATGTATTGGAGAACCCTTCTCTATGTCTGAAATAATGATCCTGAGCTCAGCGTGACCACTGGAATCTACGAAGTGAAGTAACAGTTTTAAAAGCGCTGGTGTTTACAATATACCAGTGCCGAGGCGGAATCTCGAGCGTCTGAGCCCTGGGGCCGCCCGCGCACCAGCGATCACACGCGGTGTAAGTCAACCCAGGTAACGGAAGCGCTCCTGAGTGCGCTCGTTAGTGTCTCTGCTAAAACATCAGCTGGCGTAACTGCGTTCCTGGCCAGAGGGCAGGAGGGAGTGCCGGCGTGGCCACGGGGCACCTGCAGTGCGTTTCGCTCGATGGTCGTGTCTGAGGTTTGGCTTTTGGACTCTCGAAGAGACAGGAGCCGGGAGAGGGTCTGGCTGCTGCCTGACCAGAGGTTAGTGAAGGAGGAGTCAGTCAGGCCTGGCATCCAGCTTTCGCCTTTACCTGACGCAGCATTTCGACCTCGGGAGGTTCCTTCCCTGAACGCGACCCGGGCCCTGCCGCTGCACTCTCACTGCTGGCCACTGTCCTCACCATCACTGCTGTTGAGAAATGCCTTTTATGCTGGTCACACACACATGATGGAGAAGGGCCCACCCTTCATTGGGCAACCCCAGGGGCAGCGGGCACACGGGCCACGGGCACCGTCAGCGCCACCGTCCAGGCCCACAACTTGTCCACCATCCCAGGTGGACACATGGTCCCCAGCGGACAGCTGCTCCCACGTCTCCACAGCCCAGCCTCTGGCCACCTCCGAGGGCCCCAGCTGCCCGCCCACAGTTTAAATGCTCACCACAGAGAGGGGCCAGGAAGAAGGAAGCTGGCGTTATTGGAGCGCAGTTTGTACTGACATCAGTCTCCTCTGCTCTGGGCCAAGCGCTCAAGAGCACCAGCCCTCACCACGTGCAGCGGCCTGGGGAGGAGCCGACAGACTTTTCCAGAGTTGGGCTGGACCACAGATTCTTTGTAGGCAAGTTTTCTCTCCAAATGCTTGTGTTTAGACGTAGCAGGCTACAGTGGGCCACTCTGTGCTACCTCTGCAGCTCCCAGTGAATCTGTAGTAATTTCAACAATGTATTGGAGAACCCTTCTCTATGTCTGAAATAATGATCCTGAGCTCAGCGTGACCACTGGAATCTACGAAGTGAAGTAACAGTTTTAAAAGCGCTGGTGTTTACAATATACCAGTGCCGAGGCGGAATCTCGAGCGTCTGAGCCCTGGGGCCGCCCGCGCACCAGCGATCACACGCGGTGTAAGTCAACCCAGGTAACGGAAGCGCTCCTGAGTGCGCTCGTTAGTGTCTCTGCTAAAACATCAGCTGGCGTAACTGCGTTCCTGGCCAGAGGGCAGGAGGGAGTGCCGGCGTGGCCACGGGGCACCTGCAGTGCGTTTCGCTCGATGGTCGTGTCTGAGGTTTGGCTTTTGGACTCTCGAAGAGACAGGAGCCGGGAGAGGGTCTGGCTGCTGCCTGACCAGAGGTTAGTGAAGGAGGAGTCAGTCAGGCCTGGCATCCAGCTTTCGCCTTTACCTGACGCAGCATTTCGACCTCGGGAGGTTCCTTCCCTGAACGCGACCCGGGCCCTGCCGCTGCACTCTCACTGCTGGCCACTGTCCTCACCATCACTGCTGTTGAGAAATGCCTTTTATGCTGGTCACACACACATGATGGAGAAGGGCCCACCCTTCATTGGGCAACCCCAGGGGCAGCGGGCACACGGGCCACGGGCACCGTCAGCGCCACCGTCCAGGCCCACAACTTGTCCACCATCCCAGGTGGACACATGGTCCCCAGCGGACAGCTGCTCCCACGTCTCCACAGCCCAGCCTCTGGCCACCTCCAGGCCACCGTCTCTGGATGAGCCTGCTCGAGGGACCTCACGGGAGGCATCGTTCTCCTTCAAGGACCGAATGACGTTCCACTGAATGTGTCCCTCGGTACCCGCAGGGCACTGGTCCCTGGACACCCCTCGGCCCTCAAAATCCCCGGTGCTCAAGTCCCTCACATAAAGTGGTCTCAGCTCAGTCCAGCTCAATCACGTGCAACTCTGTGCAGTCCCATGGACGGCAGCACGCCAGGCGTCCTTGTCCTCCACCATCTCCCGGAGCTTGCTCAGATCATGTCCGTGGAGTCAGTGATGCCATCCACCCATCTCAGCCTCTGTCAGCCTTTTCTCCTGTCTTCTGTCTCTCCCAGCCTCAGGGTCTTTTCCAGTGAGTCGGCTCTTTGCATCAAGTGGCCAAAGTACCGGCCAAAGTGTGACCTCCTTGCTGTCCAAGGGACTCTCGAAAGCCTTCTCCAGGACCGCAGTTTGAAAGCATCAGTTCTACGGCACTCCGCCTTCTTTGTGGTTCAGCTCTCACATCCACACACGACCACTGGGAAAGCTCTGAGCCAGAGTCACCTTAGAGCCCTGGGGCGGTGTGCTTGGTCCACAAAGGAGCAGCAAGGAGCGGGGTTGGCTCAGGTTAACCCCGGCTCTGCAGAAGCGAAAGCACAGGGCTCCTGTGTGTGCGTTCTGCAGCCGGCGTGGTGGTTGGATGAGAGGAGAGTAGGTGGTATCCTGGCCCCTGGCTCCCCGTGTGTGAGCAGACACGTGTGCGTGGAGTCAGAGGACAGCCCCCGAGCAAACGCCCTCACCTCCGTCCAGCGCTTTGAACCCGGGCCGTGCTGGACCCGATACCGGAGGGAGGAAACCGAAGAGGCCTAGCTGCTGCTTTTTCTTAAGAAGCTTTTATAAGTGAGGTTTACAAACACCAACGTACAAGCGTGTAAGTAGCACACGTCTGTGGCACCGGTCACAGATGCAGCCTCTCCCCGGCCACGGCGGCAGGCGTGGCCTCCAGGCTCCACAGCCCAGCCTCTGGCCACCTCCAGGCCACCGTCTCTGGATGAGCCTGCTCGAGGGACCTCACGGGAGGCATCGTTCTCCTTCAAGGACCGAATGACGTTCCACTGAATGTGTCCCTCGGTACCCCAGAGGGCACTGGTCCCTGGACACCCCTCGGCCCTCAAAATCCCCGGTGCTCAAGTCCCTCACATAAAGTGGTCTCAGCTCAGTCCAGCTCAATCACGTGCAACTCTGTGCAGTCCCATGGACGGCAGCACGCCAGGCGTCCTTGTCCTCCACCATCTCCCGGAGCTTGCTCAGATCATGTCCGTGGAGTCAGTGATGCCATCCACCCATCTCAGCCTCTGTCAGCCTTTTCTCCTGTCTTCTGTCTCTCCCAGCCTCAGGGTCTTTTCCAGTGAGTCGGCTCTTTGCATCAAGTGGCCAAAGTACCGGCCAAAGTGTGACCTCCTTGCTGTCCAAGGGACTCTCGAAAGCCTTCTCCAGGACCGCAGTTTGAAAGCATCAGTTCTACGGCACTCCGCCTTCTTTGTGGTTCAGCTCTCACATCCACACACGACCACTGGGAAAGCTCTGAGCCAGAGTCACCTTAGAGCCCTGGGGCGGTGTGCTTGGTCCACAAAGGAGCAGCAAGGAGCGGGGTTGGCTCAGGTTAACCCCGGCTCTGCAGAAGCGAAAGCACAGGGCTCCTGTGTGTGCGTTCTGCAGCCGGCGTGGTGGTTGGATGAGAGGAGAGTAGGTGGTATCCTGGCCCCTGGCTCCCCGTGTGTGAGCAGACACGTGTGCGTGGAGTCAGAGGACAGCCCCCGAGCAAACGCCCTCACCTCCGTCCAGCGCTTTGAACCCGGGCCGTGCTGGACCCGATACCGGAGGGAGGAAACCGAAGAGGCCTAGCTGCTGCTTTTTCTTAAGAAGCTTTTATAAGTGAGGTTTACAAACACCAACGTACAAGCGTGTAAGTAGCACACGTCTGTGGCACCGGTCACAGATGCAGCCTCTCCCCGGCCACGGCGGCAGGCGTGGCCTCCAGGCTCCAGCCGTGTTTCCATCTCAGCATCTCACGAGGCTCCTTTTCTGTCTGTACGTCTGCCGCGACAGGCAGCGCCCGCCCACACTCTCACCTCTGTCAGAGCCGGGGCACGGGGCACCAGGACGGAGGTCTCAGGGTCCCAGAAGGCCACCCCGCCCCTGGAGCTGCCCCCGAGACAGGGCGTGTCCCCCTCCACCCAGAGGAGCGGAGGAGGAAGGGCCCCCTTGGGTCTGCGCCGCCCCCGCCAGCACGACGAGGGGCTGCCCTCCTCTGCCGCCGGCTCTCCACGGCCGAGCGTCCCGCCGCGCAGGACAGAGGGCAGCCAGTCTGAGTATAAAGAAGGAAGACACTGAAGGTCAACTGCATGATGACTTTGTTCTTCTGCATGAAAACTGTCCCGTGGCACAGAGGCGTGGGCGAGTCCTTCTGAGAAGCTTCTGCTCCAGAGGGCTTCAGGTCAGGCGGGGTCGCAACAGCGTGTCTGAGGCTGGGAACGCCTGCTTGCGACAAACAGGAAGCCCCTGGCCGGTGGTGCTGACGCCCCTCCAAGCAGGCAGGGCGTCAAGTGGACAAGAGCGCCATCACCATCAGGAAACTGCCTTTGGGTCCGGCTCCCACCAGCTGGACCCGCGGCGGGCCACCCTTGCTGCCGTGTCGAGCCGGCCCCGCGGCCCCGCAGGGCGGCCTCCTGGGAGGCGAGACGGAACCTGCCCCGTCTTCACAGCGGAGAGGGACTGGGCGTCGCCGTCTCAACAAACGTAAATGTGGCTGACAGGTGCGACCTCAAAACTGCCCTTGGCCCTGGACCGTCTGGTGAGCTGCACGGGTAGGTGGAGGCGCTTCCTGAGCCTCGCTCAGCATAGAGCGCGGCCCCAGGCAGCCGGGCTGGGGGCCACGCGGAGCACCCGCCTGTCCCGCCCCCTTGGTGCTATCCTGGCGGACCCCGTGGCAGGCAGGCCTCACCAGGCTGGCCTGCCCACAGCCCGCACCCCGGGCATTAGGCGGCCAGGGCGGGAGGGCCGGCCTGGTGGCTCGGGACCCAGTGCCGCTCTGAGCAGGCGTGCGGCCCGCGCACCTGCAGCTCGGTGCCTGGGGCAGAGGCTGGGGAGCACCAGGAACCCCGCGTCCCCTCTGCAGAGACGCAGACAGCCCTCGACGCTGCGCAACTGGAGTCTTCCCAGAGGTTTCCTAAGCCACCCGTGGTGTTTCCAACTGAACAGAAGCTGTCTGGGCTCCCGCCTTAATTGGGATCTTTTTTTAAAAAAAAAAAAAACATAGGGTATTTAATGGCATATGACAACTTATTTACAATTTAAATAGAAACATTTTCAATAATCAAAATACATCTTTAGCAAAAATTTAGACTGTAAAATTTTATAAAATAAACACCCATAGAAAAGCAGAACATCATGTCAGTACCATTTCAGATTTAGCGCATGATGAAGGTGCTCCTTCAACACCGGGACCTCCGTGCACCAGCAGGGCTCCCACAGGTGCGAAGATCCCTCCGCTACGAGCAGCTTCTGCTCCAGAGGGCTTCAGGTCAGGCGGGGTCGCAACAGCGTGTCTGAGGCTGGGAACGCCTGCTTGCGACAAACAGGAAGCCCCTGGCCGGTGGTGCTGACGCCCCTCCAAGCAGGCAGGGCGTCAAGTGGACAAGAGCGCCATCACCATCAGGAAACTGCCTTTGGGTCCGGCTCCCACCAGCTGGACCCGCGGCGGGCCACCCTTGCTGCCGTGTCGAGCCGGCCCCGCGGCCCCGCAGGGCGGCCTCCTGGGAGGCGAGACGGAACCTGCCCCGTCTTCACAGCGGAGAGGGACTGGGCGTCGCCGTCTCAACAAACGTAAATGTGGCTGACAGGTGCGACCTCAAAACTGCCCTTGGCCCTGGACCGTCTGGTGAGCTGCACGGGTAGGTGGAGGCGCTTCCTGAGCCTCGCTCAGCATAGAGCGCGCCCCAGGCAGCCGGGCTGGGGGCCACGCGGAGCACCCGCCTGTCCCGCCCCCTTGGTGCTATCCTGGCGGACCCCGTGGCAGGCAGGCCTCACCAGGCTGGCCTGCCCACAGCCCGCACCCCGGGCATTAGGCGGCCAGGGCGGGAGGGCCGGCCTGGTGGCTCGGGACCCAGTGCCGCTCTGAGCAGGCGTGGGGCCCCGCGCACCTGCAGCTCGGTGCCTGGGGCAGAGGCTGGGGAGCACCAGGAACCCCGCGTCCCCTCTGCAGAGACGCAGACAGCCCTCGACGCTGCGCAACTGGAGTCTTCCCAGAGGTTTCCTAAGCCACCCGTGGTGTTTCCAACTGAACAGAAGCTGTCTGGGCTCCCGCCTTAATTGGGATCTTTTTTTAAAAAAAAAAAAAACATAGGGTATTTAATGGCATATGACAACTTATTTACAATTTAAATAGAAACATTTTCAATAATCAAAATACATCTTTAGCAAAAATTTAGACTGTAAAATTTTATAAAATAAACACCCATAGAAAAGCAGAACATCATGTCAGTACCATTTCAGATTTAGCGCATGATGAAGGTGCTCCTTCAACACCGGGACCTCCGTGCACCAGCAGGGCTCCCACAGGTGCGAAGATCCCTCCGTCTGACGAGCAGTTTACTGTCCTGATTTGGGCTGTTGTTACAAATGCCGACCCAGAAAGAATCCCCAAGATGGATGCTGGGACTGGCCTGGCAGAGCCTGAGAAGGACGGAGCGCCCAGGGGACGAGAAGCCTGGTCGCCGCGGCCGCAGCTCCCAGCCCTGGACCCTCACGGCAGCGCGGCCCGCCGAGGGACAGGCCGCTGTGCCTCCCGGGTCCACACTGCCCACTTTGAAGCCAGCAGACCCCACAGGGCCGGCTTCGTGAGCCGGGCCACGTCCTTGCCTTGTGGTGACTTGCCCATCGCGAGGAAAACTTTTATTCGTGTAGCTTGTTAAAAAGTAAGAAAGGAATAGCGGTCAACTTTGGCCAAAACAAAAGCGTTTGTGCGTGTGTCCAGCCCCGTCGGGTGCCCCTGGCGGGGCTGCTCCTGGCAGGGTCCCCCGTGGAGGTGCTCGCGTGTGCGCACGGCCAGGCCGCCCTCTAGATCACGAAGGAGGACTTGTGTCTGAAGTCGCCCTGCAAGGCCAAGGTCGCAGGTTAGGGCGGCGACTGCGGAGCCCAGCGGGTGGGAGAGGAGCCTGGCTCGGCTCCCTGGGGCGCGCCCTCGGCGGGAGTGGCCGGGAGGCCTGCAGGCTGAATGCCCGGCAAGTGCACGGCCAGAGGCAGTGCTGAGGGGCTCATGCGCTGGACGTGACTCAGAAATCGCTCTTCTCAGGACCCGCGGGCTTCTCGGGGGGCGGGGCGGGGGGCCATCTTCGCTCCTGGGGACACCGTGGTCTGTGGGCCTCCTTACCTCCTCCTCCGTCCTGATGTAGTTAACTCCGTCCGGCTTCCCTGGGTTCTTGTAGCTGAAACAGAGCAGAGGGGCTGAGTGGCGCCTGGTGGGCCCTGCCGTGCCCGGGGTGCACGACTCACACAGGACGGGCTCACCTCTCCCCATTCTGGTGGTGGCTAAAAATTTAGACTGTAAAATTTTATAAAATAAACACCCATAGAAAAGCAGAACATCATGTCAGTACCATTTCAGATTTAGCGCATGATGAAGGTGCTCCTTCAACACCGGGACCTCCGTGCACCAGCAGGGCTCCCACAGGTGCGAAGATCCCTCCGTCTGACGAGCAGTTTACTGTCCTGATTTGGGCTGTTGTTACAAATGCCGACCCAGAAAGAATCCCCAAGATGGATGCTGGGACTGGCCTGGCAGAGCCTGAGAAGGACGGAGCGCCCAGGGACGAGAAGCCTGGTCGCCGGCCGCAGCTCCCAGCCCTGGACCCTCACGGCAGCGCGCCCGCCGAGGACAGGCCGCTGTGCCTCCCGGGTCCACACTGCCCACTTTGAAGCCAGCAGACCCCACAGGGCCGGCCGTGAGCCGGGCCACGTCCTTGCCTTGTGGTGACTTGCCCATCGCGAGGAAAACTTTTATTCGTGTAGCTTGTTAAAAAGTAAGAAAGGAATAGCGGTCAACTTTGGCCAAAACAAAAGCGTTTGTGCGTGTGTCCAGCCCCGTCGGGTGCCCCTGGCGGGGCTGCTCCTGGCAGGGTCCCCCGTGGAGGTGCTCGCGTGTGCGCACGGCCAGGCCGCCCTCTAGATCACGAAGGAGGACTTGTGTCTGAAGTCGCCCTGCAAGGCCAAGGTCGCAGGTTAGGGCGGCGACTGCGGAGCCCAGCGGGTGGGAGAGGAGCCTGGCTCGGCTCCCTGGGGCGCGCCCTCGGCGGGAGTGGCCGGGAGGCCTGCAGGCTGAATGCCCGGCAAGTGCACGGCCAGAGGCAGTGCTGAGGGGCTCATGCGCTGGACGTGACTCAGAAATCGCTCTTCTCAGGACCCGCGGGCTTCTCGGGGGGCGGGGCGGGGGGCCATCTTCGCTCCTGGGGACACCGTGGTCTGTGGGCCTCCTTACCTCCTCCTCCGTCCTGATGTAGTTAACTCCGTCCGGCTTCCCTGGGTTCTTGTAGCTGAAACAGAGCAGAGGGGCTGAGTGGCGCCTGGTGGGCCCTGCCGTGCCCGGGGTGCACGACTCACACAGGACGGGCTCACCTCTCCCCATTCTGGTGGTGGCTGATGAAGTAGCCACGTCTGTAGGCACAGCAGATGCCCCCCGTGATGAGGGCCAGGACAGTCAGGACGACCACGACGCCCCCGATGATCCCGCCGATGTTGAGGTCATCTGGAGAAGGGGAGCGGTGAGAAGATGCTGCCGCCCACCTCGTGCCCCCATCTCCCTGGCCTGGAGCAGCTCTGCCCACTGACTTGCCACCCACCCACTGCGCCATGGCCACCAGCACCGCCTGCAGGGTGGGACCAGCCCCTGGACACAGCCTGGAGCAGAGACAGCACCAGGGGCCAGGGCTCTAGGGCTTCCCTTTGCCCCAGATGACGTCGTTTCACGCTGTCCTCGAGAGGGTGAGTGGGGGTGAGAACGGGGCTGCACAGCCCCCAGCCGCCCCTCAGGACCCCGTGGCCGCCTCTCGCGCGTCAGTACGGGCCCAGGCGCAGTGGGAACCACGCAGGCTGTGTCAATCAGCGTCGTCTAGCAGGAGACGCCGCAGCTCGCGCACGTCTGGTACAGGTTCCTGAATGTGGACGCGCGGTTCCTTAAAGATCCATTTGAACCTCTGGTTTCCTCACTTCAGTTCCTGAGCGCTGTGTCTTGGATCAGGAGCTCTGGGGCGCAGCCCAGGAATCTCTCTCCTGCCCAAGCAGCTCCCCAAGTCTGACAGCAGCTGGGGTGTCCCCTGGGGGCCGACTCCACAGGTGGGGGCTGTTCCTGGACCCCAGCCTCGTCCTGCCCTCAACCTCCCCTGAGCCCCGACACCTCCCAGGAAGAATCACCCCAACGGTGTAAATTACTGGGGTGAACCCTGGTTTCCACTTACAGCAAAATGGTCAAGCTAAGTAAATTCTTGGAGACCTTACACAATCTTATGTTTCCAGGATTCTATCAGTTCTACCCAAATGAAGCTCATGAAGCTTCGCTGAAAGTTACACGATGAGGAGAGAACCCGCAGGTCAGTCCTTCAGAGGGTCCTCTCACCAGACCTGGCACGCTCAGGGCCCCGTGTGCCCCAGAGAGAGCTGTCCGCGGAGAGGGCACTGAGCTGAGGGCACCGGCAAGCGGGACCGTCCCGTCCTCCCGCCTCGTCTGGGCGAGGCTGGCCACAAACACTCACACACGTCCATGGCCTGCTCCTCGCAGCGGGCTGAGCCTGCGTCGTTGGATGCGATGCAGTAGTACTGGCCCGAGTCCTCTCTGTGCACGGCACTGAACACCTGCGGGCCGGGAGTGAATGGGCACCTGGTGCCGGGCCCCTGCGCCGGGGCTCTGCGCGCCCCTGACCCGCCCCGCCGCCCTCCCACCTGCCCGCCAGGGGCTGGCCCTGCACACATCCCTATGGTTCACTTGTGCCCACGGTCCCTCGCGCGCCCGGGCGCACCCGACAGGCACGGGCGCTGCACCCGCTCCTCTTCCCCGAGCTCTCACCAGAGTGCCCGTCTGGGGGTTTGAGACGAAGGACGAGTTTCGGAAGCGGGGGTTGGCCCTGGAGTCCGTGGGCAGCGGCACGTCGTTACGGTACCAACTGTAGTGCGGCCGCGGGAAGCCCTCGCCCTCTTGGCAGGACAGCGTGGCCGCCTTGCCCACGGGCACGGCCCTGGGCACCCAGCACACGGGGGCCACCGGCTTCACTGCGGGAGGAGCACGGGGACAGGGCGGGCAGTGAGAGCCCGCAGTGCCGCCGGCTCTGACCCGAGCCCACCGCGACGCGCTCTGCAGCGGGAAACCCAGCCCCAGGCGCGCCCCCGGCCCTCCGCCCGGTGAGGGCAGAGGCAGCAGCTCCGCCTCCCTCCCCACCTCTGACCCAGGCTCCAGAGCCCTCCCCGCCCAGCGCCCGTCGGGCCACACCCTCAGGGGCGTGGCTCTGGAAGGAGAGGAAGCCAGTCTTCTCCACCAGGGCAGCCGCGGAGGGCAGGGCCTCTGCCCGGGCACCCCACCTTGCACGGTCAGCTCGATGACGATCTCGTCGATCTCCTTGCGGTCGTTCCGAGCCACTACCTCGCAGCGGTAAAGGGCTGAGTCTCTGCGGGTCACGTTCAGGATCCGCAGCGACGTCTTCCCTAGCAGCTCCGCACGGCCAGTCAGGTCTCCTGCCAAGGAGGAGACAGGCACTGAGGGGCTCCCTACGGATGCCTCGGTCCCAGCCAGGCTTCCCGTTAACAGAGAAGAGCAGTCCAACAGCGAAGACCAGCAGCCTGCCACGGATGGCGCTGTCCCAGGGGACCCCATGCGACAGAGGGACGGGTTCAAGATTGGGAAGGAGCATATCAAGGCTGAGCACCGTCACCCTCTTATTCACCTCACGTGCAGAGGACCTCAGGGAAGATGCGGGGCTGGGTGCATCCCAACCTGGCATCAAGATTGCCAGGAAAACTATCAACAACCTCAGCTAAATAGGCAGATGATACCACTCTAATGGCAGAAAGTGAAGAGGAACTAAAGAGCCTCTTGAAGAAGGCAAAAGAGGAGAGTGAAAAAGCTGGCTTAGAAGTCAACATTCGAAAAATGAAGACGTGGCATCCGCTCCCATCACTTAATGGCAAGTAGATGTGGCGACAGTGGAGACAGGGAGAGACTGTATTTTCTTGGGCTCCAGCATCGCTGCGGATGGTGACTGCAGCCACGAAACCAAAAGACACTTGCTCCTTGGAAGGAACGCTATGACAACCTAGATGGTGTATTCAAAAGCAGAGACGTCACTTTGTTGACAAAGGTCTGCCTAGTCAAAGCTATGGTTTTTCTAGTAGTCACATATGGATGTAAGAATTGGACCATAAACAAAGCTGAACACTGAAGAACAGACGCCTTCGGACTGTGGTGTTGGAGAAGACTCTTGAGAGTTCCCTGGACTGCAAGGAGAGCAAACCAGTCCATCCTAAAGAAAGCAACCCTGAATATCCACTGGAAAGATGGATGCTGAAGCTGAAGCTCCAATACTTTGGCCACTTGATATGAAGAGCCAACCCACTGGAAAAGACCCCAATACTGGGAAAAACTGAAGGCAAAAGGAGAAGGGGGTGGCAGAGGATAAGATGGTTATACAGCATCACCAACTCAGTGGACATGAGTCTGAGCAAACTCCGGGAGAAAGCGGAGCAGAGAAGCCTGGCGTGCTGCCGTGGATGGGGCTGCAAAGAGTCGGACATGACTTCGTGACTCAACAACAGACTTTCATTAAAAATTAAAAACTTTTGTGATTCTGAAGACATAAGCAAGTGAGAAGACAATCCATGGAATGGGTGAAAATCATGTATCTGACAGAGGACTAGTATCAGAATATATGAAACTTTGCACTTTCATAAATGGACAAATAACATAACTGAAAATGGACAAAGGATTGGAATAGACATTTTCTGCAAAGGTACACCAACAGCCAATAAGCCCACGAAAAGGCGCATCGTTAGTCATCAGGGAAATGCAAATCAAAACCACAGTGAGCGTCCACCCCACCTCCCCTAGGAAGGCTGGGATGAGGATGATGGGTAGTCACAGGCTCTTAGCAAGGATGTGGGGAAACGCACAGCCAAGGGAACTTCCAGCTACCGTGGAATACAGTTTGGTGGTTTCTTAAAACGCTGTACTTGTGACACCAGACGACCCCACAATTGTACCCCTGGTCATTCTCCCCAAGAAGTGAAAATTATGTTTGCACAAAAACCAGTGTTTATGAACGTTATTGATAATAGCCAGAAAAATGAAAACATATACTACAAAGCAACAGTCATCAAACAGTATGGTACTGGCACAAAAACAGAAATATAGACCAATGGAACAAGATCGAGAACCCAGAGATCAACGCACCTATGGGTATGTTATTTTGACAAAGGAGGCGAAACTATAAAATCAAAACAGCCTCTTCAACAAATGGTGCTGGGAAAATTGGACAGCTGAAAAAACTTGGGGAAGTTTTTCCCTTGGACTGCAAGGAGATCAAACCAGTCAATCCTAAAGAAAGCAACCCTGAATATCCACTGGAAAGATGGATGCTGAAGCTGAAGCTCCAATACTTTGGCCACTTGATATGAAGAGCCAACCCACTGGAAAAGACCCCAATACTGGGAAAAACTGAAGGCAAAAGGAGAAGGGGGTGGCAGAGGATAAGATGGTTATACAGCATCACCAACTCAGTGGACATGAGTCTGAGCAAACTCCGGGAGAAAGCGGAGCAGAGAAGCCTGGCGTGCTGCCGTGGATGGGGCTGCAAAGAGTCGGACATGACTTCGTGACTCAACAACAGACTTTCATTAAAAATTAAAAACTTTTGTGATTCTGAAGACATAAGCAAGTGAGAAGACAATCCATGGAATGGGTGAAAATCATGTATCTGACAGAGGACTAGTATCAGAATATATGAAACTTTGCACTTTCATAAATGGACAAATAACATAACTGAAAATGGACAAAGGATTGGAATAGACATTTTCTGCAAAGGTACACCAACAGCCAATAAGCCCACGAAAAGGCGCATCGTTAGTCATCAGGAAATGCAAATCAAAACCACAGTGAGCGTCCACCCCACCTCCCCTAGGAAGGCTGGGATGAGGATGATGGGTAGTCACAGGCTCTTAGCAAGGATGTGGGGAAACGCACAGCCAAGGGAACTTCCAGCTACCGTGGAATACAGTTTGGTGGTTTCTTAAAACGCTGTACTTGTGACACCAGACGACCCCACAATTGTACCCCTGGTCATTCTCCCCAAGAAGTGAAAATTATGTTTGCACAAAAACCAGTGTTTATGAACGTTATTGATAATAGCCAGAAAAATGAAAACATATACTACAAAGCAACAGTCATCAAACAGTATGGTACTGGCACAAAAACAGAAATATAGACCAATGGAACAAGATCGAGAACCCAGAGATCAACCCACGCACCTATGGGTATGTTATTTTTGACAAAGGAGGCGAAACTATAAAATGGGACAAAGACAGCCTCTTCAACAAATGGTGCTGGGAAAATTGGACAGCTACATGCAAAAAAATGAAGTTGGAACATTCCCTGACATCATACACAAAGATCAACTCAAAATGGATTAAAGACCTAAATGTAAGACCAGAAACCATCAGACTCTTAGAGGAAAATATAGGCAAAAACCTTAAGGACATCAATCAAAGCAAGATTTTCTCTGACCCATCTACTAGAATAGCGGAACTAAAAAGACAAATGAACACGTTGGACCTAATGAAACTTAAAAGCTTTTGTACAGCAAAAGAAATTACAAAAAAGCTGAACACACAACCCACGGAATGGGAGAAAATCATAGCAAGTGAAACAACAGACAAAGAATGAATCTCCAAAATCTACAAGCAACTCAGACAACTCAGCACTGGAAAAATGAACAACCCAATCAAAAAATGGGAAAAGGACCTAAACAGACGCCTCTCCAAAGAGGACATACAGATGGCCCAAAACCACATGAAACGATGCTCAACTTCGCTTATAATTAGAGAAATGCAAATTAAAACTACAATGAGATATCACCTCATACCCGTCAGAATGGCCATCATCCACAAATCAACAGACAATAAATGCTGGAGGGCTTCCCCTGGTAGTCCAGTGGGTAAGGACACCGCCTTGCAGTGCAAGGGGCGCCAGTTCGATCCCTGGCCTGGGAAGATCCCACGTGCCGCGGAGCGGCTGGACCGATGTGTCCAATTACCGAGCTGGAGCTCTGGCGCGCATGTGCCCAGAGCCGGCGCTCTGCGATGACAGGCGCCACCGCGATGGGAGGCCCACAGGAGCCAAAGAACGAAGACGGATGAAAATAGAGAAATCAAAGACCAATAGAAGTGGCCCGCCCACTCCCCTCCCTCCCCAACCCGACCCCCGCCCAAAATAAATGCTGGAGAGGGTGTGAAGGGAACACTCCTGCATTGCTGGTAGGAATATAAACTGATACAGCTTCTATGGAAGACAGTATGGAGAGTTCTTAAAAAACTAAAAATAGAAGCACCATACGACCCAGCAATCCCACTCTTGGGCTTATACCATGATTAAATTAAATCCGAAAGAAGCACCTATACCCCAATGTTCATTGCAGCTCCCTATACAATAGCTAGAACATGAAAGAAACCTAGATGCCCATCGACGAACGAATGGATCCAAAAGCTCTGGTACATATATACAATGGAATACTACACAGCTGTAAAAAGAAATGCAGAAGAATCAGCCCTAATGAGGTGGCTGGATCTAGAACGTATCATAAAAAGTGAAGTCAGTCAGAAAGAGAAGGACAAATACAATATATTAACACATATGTATGGAATCTAGTAGGATGGTGATGATGGCACACGCAGTGAAGCGACAGAAAGACAGACATGGACAGTGGACATATGGACATTGTGGGGAAGGAACAGTGGGTGGGAGGCGTAAAGGAAGTAGCATGAAGGCCTGTACCATCATAAGTGAAGAAAATAGCTATAGTCATTGCTCTGTGAGAAAAGGGGATCCTTCAGGGGTGCTGTGTGATGGTCTGGAGGGGTGGGAAGAGGGGGATATACATGACTAATCTGGGAACATACATATCTGTAAACAACAAAACTCTATAAAAGGTAAAAGTAAAATAAAAGTTAAAAAAAAAAAGAAAACCACCCAAGTGTACAGCAAGAGATGACGGGGATTCTAAAGAGTGTGGCAGAGCTACGGTGGGCTATTGCTCATTCGCATTCAAAGGAAAACGGAGCATAGACGCTGGCCGCGACAGGGGCAAAGCCTGGCGATGGCGTGGTGAGTGACGGAGGACGGGACCACTGTCCGATCCCACGTACAGGAAGCGTCCAGAGCAGGCAAATCCAGAGAGTGGATTCGTGGCTGCCGTCCACCTGGTGCCCACCCTACCCACGGGGCGGAGAGCTGACCGCCACCCCGGACGCTCCCTGTGCTTCTGTGTCTGTGTCCCACGGGCTTTCGGCCCAGCGCCCCTTGTACCCTGCCGGGGTCTCCTGTGGGAGGTGTGCTCGGCACCCACGTGAGCGCAGGGGTCACCGCGGACCCCTGCGGCTCCGGACAGCCCTGCTGACGCGGTCACGGAGCTTGTGAAGCCACGGCTCACAAGCAGGAGGTGGCCACAGGGAACGTCCACTAGGAACCTCAACGTGACGGCTGCTTGCGGACTGATATCCCCCGAGGTGGTGCCGTTCACTGAAGCCGGGAGGCAGCTTCAGCAGGGTGCGGGGTGGCACACCCTGTCCTCAGCACTTCTGCCTGCTTGAATTCTCCAGAGAAAACAGACAGAAAACCAACCCCGGCGACAGGCGCGGATCCACTCAGACCAATGTCTTGGCCGCCGGGGCCTTCCGTGCAAAGGAGAGAGGACCGTGGGCTCATACCCTGAATTTTGTTGTCAAAAAACACATATGTGGTCTGCTCATTTTGGATCTTCTTCCATTCAATCCTGGGGTCATTTGTCTGTGAATCCGTAATGATACAAGATAATTCCACGCCTGATGAGAAAGGGAGAAAAGGAGAACGCTCTGTGAATCTGCAGCAACCCCAGGCCCAGCAGCACACCCAGGCCCCAGGAGCGCTGTCTCCTCCGCCTGCTGCATCGACGGAGAGGCCGGCGAGCACCCGGCGCCGGGAGACCCTGGGCTCCGCCGGAAACCACGCCGCCCGCCCTCCGCCCCTACACAGAGGCGTTCCTGGCTGAGCAGACGCGGAGGCGGGCCGGGCCGGGCCGGGCCAGGGCCCGCGGGGAGCCGCTGAGCGGCCGAGGGCGGCGGGAGCCGCATCGCAGAGACACGCGTGTGCCGGGCGCTGGCGAGGAGCCTCCCGGGCACGCACATCCGTGTGCCTGTCCCGCGTCGGCGGCCAGACCACCACGTGATGCCCCTCCTCCTCAGGCCTCCCTGTACTTACTTTCGAATTCCTGAACCACCGGGGTCCGGTTGCTGGATTTGAGGTTCACAGCGCCGATCAAGCAGCCTGGGGAGAGAAAGGCAAGTCAAGCCAGAGACCCTGGAGCTTTCAAGGCTTTCCCCTAAGAATGTACTTCCTTGTGAAGGACTGTAGGAGAAAACTACCCTCCAACAACCTGGACGGCCTGAGGAAATGGACAAGTCCCTAGATTCTTACAGTTTTCAAAGACTGAATCACTAACAAAGAAACTCTAAATAGACGGAAAGAAACTCTTAATAGACCGATCATTAATAAGGAGATTGAAACAGTAACCAGAATCTCCCCCCAACACAAAAGGTCCAGGGCCTGACCACTTCCCTGGTAAAGGCTAACAAACATTCAAACATCGGATATGTGTCCTTCTCAAACTACCCCCAAAGCTGAAGAGGAAAGAAAGCTTCCTGACTTCAAGGCCAACATCACACTGATACTAAAACCAGACAAAGGGAACGCACAAAAAGAATCTTACAGGTCAATAGCTTTGAGGAACACAGATGTCAAAATCCTCAGCACAGTAACAGCAAACTGAATGTAACAATGCACTGATGAGGCCGTGCACCCCAAGCAAGTGGGATTTAACCCAGGGATGCAAGGTCACCGCTTAATACTAGGTATGACGGAATACTTCCACTCCTGGATACTTACTTACCAGAAGAAAATAAAAACACTAATTATAAAAGATACATGTGCCAAGTCGCTTCAGTTATGTCCAACTCTCTGCGACCCCATGGACTGTCGCCTGCCAGGTTCTTCTGTCCCTGGGATTCTCCAGGCAAGAATATTGGAGTGGGCTGCCATGCCCTCCTCCAGGGGATCTTCCTGACCTAGGAAATGAACTCGCGTCTCCTATCTCCCGCACTGGCAGGCATGTTCTTTACCACTGGTGCCACTTGGCCAGCCGTAAAAGATATATGCACCCCAATAATTCACTGCAGCATTATTTACCGTGACCAAGACATGGAAGCAAACTAAGTGTCCATCAGTGGAAAAATGGATAAAGATGTGTGTGGGTGTGTGTATTCACATGTGTGTGTCTCTGTGTGGAATAGAAGACTGCACGAGCATGAGCAAGGATGACATCTGCCACGTGCGACAACATGGATGAAGTCTGAGGACACTGTGCCAAGTGAAATGCCAGACAGAGAGACAGACGTCGTAGGACTGCAGTCGCCTGCGGAGAAGAAAGGAAGGAAGGAAATGAGGAAATAGACGAACCGATCCAAGGACGACAGCCACCAGATCAAGAGGACACCGTCCAGGCTGCAGAGGGCTGGGGGCGGGTGCCGGGGGCGCTGCTCAAGCAGCGTCTCACGGCGAGCCCCGCCGGCAAGAGGAGCGCCTGGAGTGAAGCACACCCCGTCAGACCCCGAGGCCCAGCACGCACCTGCCGCCCTGCGGGCCTTCCGCAGCCGAGCAGCAGGGGCAGGGGCCTCCGCTGAGCCTGAGAAGGCAGCCGACGTGTCCCCAGCAGCCCCTCTTCCTTCCGGAAAGCCAGGGAGCTGTCTGGGAAGCAGGGGAGCAGGCAGACGGGGAGGGGCGCGCTGGGTCCCGCAGCCTCCGGCCCTCCGCCCCGCACACCTGCGTCCCTCCCCTGGTCCGGAGCAGTCCCTCAGCTCTGAGCGGCGAGGACAGTCTCCACGTCGGTTCGGGAGATGCCCAGGCCTGGGGTCTGATGCAAGGCGGGTGGCAGCAGGGATGACTTCGGAGGCCTGTTTAAAGTCCTCTTTCCAAACCACCTCTGTGGCCCGAGAGCTCACGACCCACAGTCTAACTCCGGGGGCTGGGAGAGGCCGGGATCTGCCTGTCAAGTCTCCCAGGTCAAGTCAGGGCCACCCCAAGCCCAGAGCTGGCTCCGCAGACGCACAGCCCTGGTGCTGGGCGTGGGGACAGCCTGTGCCCCTTGGCTTCCTCAAGAATCACTGGCTGTAAGATGCTTCTGGATCCCGAGGCAGAAGGAACTGAACTCGTCTCCTATCTCCCGCACTGGCAGGCATGTTCTTTACCACTGGTGCCACTTGGCCAGCCGTAAAAGATATATGCACCCCAATAATTCACTGCAGCATTATTTACCGTGACCAAGACATGGAAGCAAACTAAGTGTCCATCAGTGGAAAAATGGATAAAGATGTGTGTGGGTGTGTGTATTCACATGTGTGTGTCTCTGTGTGGAATAGAAGACTGCACGAGCATGAGCAAGGATGACATCTGCCACGTGCGACAACATGGATGAAGTCTGAGGACACTGTGCCAAGTGAAATGCCAGACAGAGAGACAGACGTCGTAGGACTGCAGTCGCCTGCGGAGAAGAAAGGAAGGAAGGAAATGAGGAAATAGACGAACCGATCCAAGGACGACAGCCACCAGATCAAGAGGACACCGTCCAGGATGCAGAGGGCTGGGGGCGGGTGCCGGGGGCGCTGCTCAAGCAGCGTCTCACGGCGAGCCCCGCCGGCAAGAGGAGCGCCTGGAGTGAAGCACACCCCGTCAGACCCCGAGGCCCAGCACGCACCTGCCGCCCTGCGGGCCTTCCGCAGCCGAGCAGCAGGGGCAGGGGCCTCCGCTGAGCCTGAGAAGGCAGCCGACGTGTCCCCAGCAGCCCCTCTTCCTTCCGGAAAGCCAGGGAGCTGTCTGGGAAGCAGGGGAGCAGGCAGACGGGGAGGGGCGCGCTGGGTCCCGCAGCCTCCGGCCCTCCGCCCCGCACACCTGCGTCCCTCCCCTGGTCCGGAGCAGTCCCTCAGCTCTGAGCGGCGAGGACAGTCTCCACGTCGGTTCGGGAGATGCCCAGGCCTGGGGTCTGATGCAAGGCGGGTGGCAGCAGGGATGACTTCGGAGGCCTGTTTAAAGTCCTCTTTCCAAACCACCTCTGTGGCCCGAGAGCTCACGACCCACAGTCTAACTCCGGGGGCTGGGAGAGGCCGGGATCTGCCTGTCAAGTCTCCCAGGTCAAGTCAGGGCCACCCCAAGCCCAGAGCTGGCTCCGCAGACGCACAGCCCTGGTGCTGGGCGTGGGGACAGCCTGTGCCCCTTGGCTTCCTCAAGAATCACTGGCTGTAAGATGCTTCTGGATCCCGAGGCAGAAGGAACTGATACCAACAGAAGACACTGCTGTCGAGAGGCGCCGGCGAGCCAAGCAGCTGCAGAGGCAAGGTCTTCTCGGCCTCGGGTCCCCCACCCTGCAGAGGGTGCCCTGCCCCGGCCACGCTCCCAGGAGCCCACGCCTGACGCAGACTGAGACGGAGGGAAAACGAAACCCCAACGGCGACCACGCAGCCCGCGTCCACACACATCAGGCTGCGGGGTGTCGACTCCCCGCGGGAACAAACCCGATCTGAACAGCAGGACGGGCCTGCCGGCCCGGGTGGGGCCGGGCGGGGGCCGTCCTTCAGCCTTCTGCTCGCTGGCGGCTCTCTTAGCTGCAGAGAGAGCGCTCAGCGAAGAGACCAAACTGGTCCGAGTTTACATTCATTGCTGTAAACCGAGAGCGGAAGCAACTCTTGTTAGAAAATGTTTCCTCTCCAGTCGGATGCCTGGCTGGCTGGGAAGGCGCCCGCGTGCGGCTGTGGAGGGTTATATTTAGCCTCTGACATTCCGTCCAGTCCAGCCCCGGCCCTGGAGCCGCGCGGGCGCACAGCGGCTCCGGGGCGGCCGCCTGGCTGGTCCCAGGGCTCCGGGCTAAACAGAAACAGGGCCCGGCTCTCCAGAGGGAAGGTCGCACATCCGCCCTTCAGGACCCCGCCCGAGCGCCTGCTCAGCAGGCCCTGTCCCTGGGAGAAGACATCCCGTTGCAGCACAATTTCAACACTGTTCCGGTTCCTCACCAAGTTTCAGCGGGATTTAAGAGCAAGGGAGAAAAAGGCCATGTCAGCGAAAGCCTCCAGACACAGCGGAGCGTCCACAGCCAACCCGGGGGACCCGGGCTCTGTGAGCACACGGGCGGCTGAGGCTCTGGTGAGAGCTGGCCTGTGGTTACCCAACGAACTGTTGTCCAGAGACCCTTAAAAATTAAGTATGAAGAAACCCGACCAAGCATCACGGAATTCCAAATAAATCCGACTGCGATGGTCCCAGGGTCAGCTTGAAGAGGTGTGTGTGTGTGCGTGTGTGTGCAGTTGCTTCCGTTGTGTCCAACCCTTTGCAGCCCTATGGACCGCCAGGCTGCTGTTGATGGGATTCTCCAGGCAAGAGCCCTGGAGAGGATTTCCATACCCTTCCCCAGGGGATCCCTCCCGACTCATGGACAGAAGCCGCGTCTCTAGGGTCTCCTGCATCGGCAGGCAGGTTCTTTACCTGTGATGAGCATTACGTTGTGGACTTTTAGTGCACTGCCCTCTGTAAGGCGGGAGGGGTGGAGGGGGACTCATTAGTTGAGAGGCATGAACAAATCATAGACGCCTGTCTCTCGGGCAGGCGGCACCTTCGCCCCTCCTGGTCTCCGGCTGGCAGGGCTCTCCCCTGCAGTTTCAGCACACGGCCTCCATAACCACACGAGCCAGTTCTTCAGAGTAAATCTCTGTGCGTGCACGAAACACACACACATAAAGGAAATGTGTTCTGTTTTAGTCTCACACACACACATCCTGTTTGCTGCGTCTCTCTGGGGGACCCGGGCCTTGGAGCATCTTGTCTTGAATCCCGGGTTTATCAAGACCGGCACATGTGCCCACAGAGGGGCCGTCACATCCTTGCCAGGGCTCCACGGAGCAGCAAGACGCTGGTGAGGCGCCGCTGGCCCCGGTTCAGACCGCGGCTTCCCTTCACCCATCTCCAAGTCAGAGCCGTGGGAGACTCCTGACTGCGGGCCCGACTAGCCAGGCCAGGTCACAGGAGATGGAGGTCCGTCCAGTGGTGACCGGGACAGAGTGTGTGAAGAGCTGAAGCCCCAGAGGGCCCCCCCTTGCCCTCCCATCTCAGGCAGAAGGGGTCACACAGGGGAAGGAGTCCAGCCACTAAAGGAATATGAGGGGGCACGGGGTTGGTCCTACATGCCCCTCAGCATCAAATCACCAGCCAACCAGAGCCGGGGGTCAGCCGAGAAGGGTAGAGGAGGGGGCATGGCTGGGGGTGGTGGGTGGGACGGGGTGGGTCTGTCCACACTGGCTTTAATGCCATCGACGTGAGGTGGAAGGACGCGTGCCCCTGGGAAACCCTTTTCCCACTGACGGCCACTGAGGGTCCCAGGGTCAGCTTGAAGATGGGGGCGTGTGTGCAGTTGCTTCCGTTGTGTCCAACCCTTTGCAGCCCTATGGACCGCCAGGCTGCTGTTGGTGGGAGGCTCCAGGCAAGAGCCCTGGAGGGGAGGTCCATGCCCTTCCCCAGGGATCCCTCCCGACTCATGGACAGAAGCCGCGTCTCTAGGGTCTCCTGCATCGGCAGGCAGGTTCTTTACCTGTGATGAGCATTACGTTGTGGACTTTTAGTGCACTGCCCTCTGTAAGGCGGGAGGGGTGGAGGGGGCCTCATTAGTTGAGAGGCATGAACAAATCATAGACGCCTGTGTCTAGGGCAGGCGGCACCTTCGCCCCTCCTGGTCTCCGGCTGGCAGGGCTCTCCCCTGCAGTTTCAGCACACGGCCTCCATAACCACACGAGCCAGTTCTTCAGAGTAAATCTCTGTGCGTGCACGAAACACACACACATAAAGGAAATGTGTTCTGTTTTAGTCTCACACACACACATCCTGTTTGCTGCGTCTCTCTGGGGGACCCGGGCCTTGGAGCATCTTGTCTTGAATCCCGGGTTTATCAAGACCGGCACATGTGCCCACAGAGGGGCCGTCACATCCTTGCCAGGGCTCCACGGAGCAGCAAGACGCTGGTGAGGCGCCGCTGGCCCCCGGTTCAGACCGCGGCTTCCCTTCACCCATCTCCAAGTCAGAGCCGTGGGAGACTCCTGACTGCGGGCCCGACTAGCCAGGCCAGGTCACAGGAGATGGAGGTCCGTCCAGTGGTGACCGGGACAGAGTGTGTGAAGAGCTGAAGCCCCAGAGGGCCCCCCCTTGCCCTCCCATCTCAGGCAGAAGGGGTCACACAGGGGAAGGAGTCCAGCCACTAAAGGAATATGAGGGGGCACGGGGTTGGTCCTACATGCCCCTCAGCATCAAATCACCAGCCAACCAGAGCCGGGGGTCAGCCGAGAAGGGTAGAGGAGGGGGCATGGCTGGGGGTGGTGGGTGGGACGGGGGTGGGGTCTGTCCACACTGGCTTTAATGCCATCGTACGTGAGGTGGAAGGACGCGTGCTACTTCTCTAATACCAGGGTGGGAGGACCTTTCCTACTGACGGCCACTGAGTCACACACAGACTGAGCGAGTCATTACAAAGCAACTTAATTTGTCTTTTCTTACCTCAACAAAGAGTGAAACATTCAATCTGTTTATATTTTAAGTTCAGACCAGATTATACATATACGTTCAGTAAATAACCAATGCTACAGAAGAAATCCTTTAATTTTACACTGAAGCTAGTTGTAAGGAGACAAATAGGGCAATACAAGAGAAAAATTTAGAGTTTAGAGACAGAGGCACAGCCAGGGCAAAACACATCAGACTTACTATATGAGTGCACAGAAAGACAAACGTAGGAAAAGGGAGAAAGGGCAAGACTATATAAAAGGAGGTGGAAGAGGGAGTGGGAGACAGACCAGGCGTCGGCACGAGGGGCTGCTGGGACATCTGCAGGGCCGCCGTGGTCTTCGCCTGCTCCACTAGGGACAGAAGAATCAGAGAGGCCTGTCTGCAGAGGAAATTCTTCCCTGAGAAGCCACAACAAAGACACCACCGCTCCAGGATGAAAAGCGACCAAAACCACGGCCGGCTTCACTCGCTTCACTAAGGATTTCGACCTAACCAAACAAGGACTCCAGCCCCGGCTGACCTGCACGGTCTTTCGTGTCAATGCCGCTGGAAGAAATGACCTGAGCATCACTCGTTTGGTTTTAATTAAAAAATACACTCCAAGGCTACCCACGAAGTTGCTTATTTCAAAAACAAAATGCACTCTAAGGTTACCCCCAAAATCATTTAATAAACAACTTCAACTTTAAAAAGAGGTACGGGGCTGCCTGACAGACGTGAGAGGTTGTGGGCCGGGACGCTGAATCCATGGCCAAGCGTCCACCAAACCCTCCAGGACTGCACACCACAAAGAGGGAACACGGAAAAACACAGGGACTTCCCTGGTGCCCCTGTGGTTAAGAACGGACCCTGCCATGCAGGGGACGAGGCTGGATCCTGGTCAGGCCGCTAAGACCCCGTATGCTGCAGAGCACTAAGGGACACAGGGGTGGGGTCTGTCCACACTGGCTTTAATGCCATCGTACGTGAGGTGGAAGGACGCGTGCTACTTCTCTAATACCAGGGTGGGAGGACCTTTCCTACTGACGGCCACTGAGTCACACACAGACTGAGCGAGTCATTACAAAGCAACTTAATTTGTCTTTTCTTACCTCAACAAAGAGTGAAACATTCAATCTGTTTATATTTTAAGTTCAGACCAGATTATACATATACGTTCAGTAAATAACCAATGCTACAGAAGAAATCCTTTAATTTTACACTGAAGCTAGTTGTAAGGAGACAAATAGGGCAATACAAGAGAAAAATTTAGAGTTTAGAGACAGAGGCACAGCCAGGGCAAAACACATCAGACTTACTATATGAGTGCACAGAAAGACAAACGTAGGAAAAGGGAGAAAGGGCAAGACTATATAAAAGGAGGTGGAAGAGGGAGTGGGAGACAGACCAGGCGTCGGCACGAGGGGCTGCTGGGACATCTGCAGGGCCGCCGTGGTCTTCGCCTGCACCACTAGGGACAGAAGAATCAGAGAGGCCTGTCTGCAGAGGAAATTCTTCCCTGAGAAGCCACAACAAAGACACCACCGCTCCAGGATGAAAAGCGACCAAAACCACGGCCGGCTTCACTCGCTTCACTAAGGATTTCGACCTAACCAAACAAGGACTCCAGCCCCGGCTGACCTGCACGGTCTTTCGTGTCAATGCCGCTGGAAGAAATGACCTGAGCATCACTCGTTTGGTTTTAATTAAAAAATACACTCCAAGGCTACCCACGAAGTTGCTTATTTCAAAAACAAAATGCACTCTAAGGTTACCCCCAAAATCATTTAATAAACAACTTCAACTTTAAAAAGAGGTACGGGGCTGCCTGACAGACGTGAGAGGTTGTGGGCCGGGACGCTGAATCCATGGCCAAGCGTCCACCAAACCCTCCAGGACTGCACACCACAAAGAGGGAACACGGAAAAACACAGGGACTTCCCTGGTGCCCCTGTGGTTAAGAACGGACCCTGCCATGCAGGGGACGCAGGCTGGATCCCTGGTCAGGCCGCTAAGACCCCGTATGCTGCAGAGCAACTAGGCCCGTGCACCGCACCTGGGGAGTCCACAGGCCGCAATCAAGGGCTGCAGGACTTAGCGAAGGTCCCATGTGCCGCCCAAGGCGGCCAACTAAAAATAAAGAGATATTCAAATATATATATATATCATGAAAGATGCCCAGGGAGCCAGGATGGAATGCAGACTCTGACAAATGAAGCTAACGAGTAAAATCGCCCCACTTCAGGGGTGGAGAAGAAAGGAGCTGACGTAATAACCTTGGAAAGCGGTGTTTTGACTGGATCAACAAGGCTATGAGAGAAGAACATTGCACAAATACTGCACTCTAGTGGATACTGCTGTTTCTCACAGCGGCGTGGGTTAGCGGCTCTGATAACACTTGACACACATGTGACTGGGTGAAGAAATAAAAGCTGTGAAGACACCATCAACAATGAGAGCCAAGTCCCACACGATCAAAAAAAAAAGAAAAGAAGAGAAGTTGCGAATACGCCAGGGGGAAGCCGGCAGTGGCCCTGAGCACTGGACCAGTCAGAGGCACTAGGACACACTAGTGTTGATTTCCACACACACAGGCACAGAAATAGATACAGACGCGTGTGCACATGGGGGTCAGCGTAAATACACACACTGCCTAGCCCGTCCACCGAGAGCCGAGGAGGACTGACGCCTCCATACGAGAGCACGCGATACACGGATCCTGACTTCTAGATGCCACTGTCTGGTGACGGACACAAGAGCTCCTTGGAGAAAGGGCTAATTCTAAGGCTGGGTGGGGAGAATATTACTAGATAAGCCTGGAACATCTTGTAGTGCCAGAAAGTGAGGGAGTGCTAAAACAAACAAACAAAAATATCAGAGGACCAGAAGCTAAACTCAGAGAGCTTCCAAAGACTGAAGCTGGAAGATCTGAGCGAAACACCAAATGACAGACTGTGTCACAGCACAAGGAGTCAAATAAATATCCACGAGTCCACGTGATACACATAAGCCAGTGAAGAAGCAAACGGGCGGGACAGAGAGAACTTTCCTTATGGAGGACTCCCAGTGAATAACGCAGGACGGACGAGGGAGACAGAAGACTACCCTCAGAACAAGAGGGCAATAACTGCTCAGGCAAGAGCCACTGATGGGGGCCAACATCAGTGGAAAACCTTCAAGAAGAAACAACATTTGGACAGTTTCAGAATCTCTGATCCCCCAAACATTTACCAGTTTTTCTGGCAGTTTTACATATGGCCACAGACCATGGGACCATCTGCCCTCCGGGGTGAAGTCAACACCCCCTCCTTGGGGCAGGCCGGGGAACCTCGGTTGTTGTTCATTGTTCAGCTGCCCAGTCCTGTCTGACTCCTGTGACCCCAAGGACTGCAGCGCGCCCGGCCTCTCTGTCCCTCACACCTCCCCAAGGTTGCCCGAGTTCGTGTCCACTGAGTCGGTGAACATGAGATTATTTATCCTAGCTCTGTGAAAAATGCCGCAAGTATTTTGATAGGGCTTGTAATGAATCTGGAGATTGTCTTGGGTAGCATGGTCATTTTAACAATATTAATTCTTCCAATCCATGAACTTGGTGTGACCTTTCCATCTGTTTCTAATTTCTTTAACCAGTGTTTTATCATTCTCCCAAGTACAGGTCTGTTTCCTCTTTAGATTTATTCTTACGTATTTTATTCTTTTTTGATGTGATGGTAAACGGGATTATCTTCTTAATTCTTATTTTCTCCTTCCAATAGTTTACTGTTCATATATAGAAATGCAACTATTCCCGTGCATGAATTTTATATCCGAAAACTTTGCTGAATTCACTGATGAGCTTTAGCAATCTTTTGGTGGCATCTTGAGGATTTTCTATGAATAGTACCACGTCATCTGCAAACGTTGGTGGAGAATATTACTAGATAAGCCTGGAACATCTTGTAGTGCCAGAAAGTGAGGGAGTGCTAAAACAAACAAACAAAAATATCAGAGGACCAGAAGCTAAACTCAGAGAGCTTCCAAAGACTGAAGCTGGAAGATCTGAGCGAAACACCAAATGACAGACTGTGTCACAGCACAAGGAGTCAAATAAATATCCACGAGTCCACGTGATACACATAAGCCAGTGAAGAAGCAAACGGGCGGGACAGAGAGAACTTTCCTTATGGAGGACTCCCAGTGAATAACGAGGACGGACGAGGGAGACAGAAGACTACCCTCAGAACAAGAGGGCAATAACTGCTCAGGCAAGAGCCACTGATGGGGCCAACATCAGTGGAAAACCTTCAAGAAGAAACAACATTTGGACAGTTTCAGAATCTATGATCCCCCAAACATTTACCAGTTTTTCTGGCAGTTTTACATATGGCCACAGACCATGGGACCATCTGCCCTCCGGGGTGAAGTCAACACCCCCTCCTTGGGGCAGGCCGGGGAACCTCGGTTGTTGTTCATTGTTCAGCTGCCCAGTCCTGTCTGACTCCTGTGACCCCAAGGACTGCAGCGCGCCCGGCCTCTCTGTCCCTCACACCTCCCAAGGTTGCCCGAGTTCGTGTCCACTGAGTCGGTGAACATGAGATTATTTATCCTAGCTCTGTGAAAAATGCCGCAAGTATTTTGATAGGGCTTGTAATGAATCTGGAGATTGTCTTGGGTAGCATGGTCATTTTAACAATATTAATTCTTCCAATCCATGAACTTGGTGTGACCTTTCCATCTGTTTCTAATTTCTTTAACCAGTGTTTTATCATTCTCCCAAGTACAGGTCTGTTTCCTCTTTAGATTTATTCTTACGTATTTTATTCTTTTTTGATGTGATGGTAAACGGGATTATCTTCTTAATTCTTATTTTCTCCTTCCAATAGTTTACTGTTCATATATAGAAATGCAACTATTCCCGTGCATGAATTTTATATCCGAAAACTTTGCTGAATTCACTGATGAGCTTTAGCAATCTTTTGGTGGCATCTTGAGGATTTTCTATGAATAGTACCACGTCATCTGCAAACAGTATGGTTGTACTTCTTCCTTACCAACTTGGATTCCTTTTGTTTCTCCTTCTTGTCTGGCTGCTGTGGCGAGGACTTCCAAAACCACGTTGAACAAAAGTGGTGGGAGCAGGCATCCAGGCCTTGTTCTTGATCTTGGAGAATGCTTCTGGCTTTTCACCACTGAGCATGGTATCATAAATGGATACTGAATGTTGTGAAAAGCCTTTCCTGGATATACTGAGATTCTCATATGGTTTTCATTCTTCAATTTGTTAATAGGACTTAACAGTATTAAACAACTATGCACCTAATAATAAAGCTACAAAATATATGACGTGTAAACCCAGTGATTGCTGGGTAGACATTTCTCTCACTAATTAATGGAACAGTAGAAAGAAAATCAGTAAGGATACAGAAGATTTTAAAAAGCACTGTCAACGTTAGATGACATGAAAGAATATTTCACCCAAAGACAGTTAAATACACATTCTTCTAAAGTACACACAGGACATTTAACAAAACAGATCATATTTTGGGAGATAAATCATAAAAAATTGTAAAGATTCACATCATACAAAGGCTTTTCTCTAACCACAAAGAAATTAAACTAAAAATCAATTACAGAAAAGTATCTGAAAAGTCCTTACTATTTGAAACTAAATAACATACTGTCTGTCTGTCTCTATCGGCTGCATTGGTTCTTGGCTGTGGCACGCAGGGTCTTCCTGTTGGGATGTGTGGGCTTCGCTCCAGTGGCAGCACGTGGGCTCCAGAGAGTGTGGGCTCAGGAACCGCAGTGCACAGGCTCCGCTGCCCCCTGGCATGTGGGATCTTAGACCAGGGATCGAACCTGCAGCCCCTGCCCTGGAAGGCGAATCTTACGTATTTTATTCTTTTTGATGTGATGGTAAACGGGATTATCTTCTTAATTCTTATTTTCTCCTTCCAATAGTTTACTGTTCATATATAGAAATGCAACTATTCCCGTGCATGAATTTTATATCCGAAAACTTTGCTGAATTCACTGATGAGCTTTAGCAATCTTTTGGTGGCATCTTGAGGATTTTCTATGAATAGTACCACGTCATCTGCAAACAGTATGGTTGTACTTCTTCCTTACCAACTTGGATTCCTTTTGTTTCTCCTTCTTGTCTGGCTGCTGTGGCGAGGACTTCCAAAACCACGTTGAACAAAAGTGGTGGGAGCAGGCATCCAGGCCTTGTTCTTGATCTTGGAGAATGCTTCTGGCTTTTCACCACTGAGCATGGTATCATAAATGGATACTGAATGTTGTGAAAAGCCTTTCCTGGATATACTGAGATTCTCATATGGTTTTCATTCTTCAATTTGTTAATAGGACTTAACAGTATTAAACAACTATGCACCTAATAATAAAGCTACAAAATATATGACGTGTAAACCCAGTGATTGCTGGGTAGACATTTCTCTCACTAATTAATGGAACAGTAGAAAGATAATCAGTAAGGATACAGAAGTTTTTAAAAAAGCACTGTCAACGTTAGATGACATGAAAGAATATTTCACCCAAAGACAGTTAAATACACATTCTTCTAAAGTACACACAGGACATTTAACAAAACAGATCATATTTTGGGAGATAAATCATAAAAAATTGTAAAGATTCACATCATACAAAGGCTTTTCTCTAACCACAAAGAAATTAAACTAAAAATCAATTACAGAAAAGTATCTGAAAAGTCCTTACTATTTGAAACTAAATAACATACTGTCTGTCTGTCTCTATCGGCTGCATTGGTTCTTGGCTGTGGCACGCAGGGTCTTCCTGTTGGGATGTGTGGGCTTCGCTCCAGTGGCAGCACGTGGGCTCCAGAGAGTGTGGGCTCAGGAACCGCAGTGCACAGGCTCCGCTGCCCCCTGGCATGTGGGATCTTAGACCAGGGATCGAACCTGCAGCCCCTGCCCTGGAAGGCGAATTCTTGACCACTGGACCACGAGGCAAGTCCCTGACATACTTTTCCATAGCCTACAGATTAATGAAGACGTCAAAAGGAAAATCAGAAAGTATTTTGAACTGAATGAAGATGAAGATGTGATGTAAGAATCTGTGGCAGGCCACTAAAGCAGTAAGTGAAGAGAAATTTATACCACTAAGACCCATGTTAGAAAAGGTCTCACGTCAGTGGGTTCAGCGTGTACACTATGACAGCCGAAAGACAGGAGCGGTGCATCCAGAACAAGCAAATCAAAGTACATAAATCGAGAGAGGGAAGACAGAAGAACAGAGAAAACCAAGAAAGCCCAAAGCTAGTTCTTCAGAAACATCAAAATTAGCAAACTTCTGCCTACACTGACCAGGAGAAATAGAGAAGACACAGAGTAGTAACGTCAGAAATGAGCGAGGTGACGTCACTTCACCTGACGTCACAGATGTCAGAGGAACACTCGGACAACACGTGAACAAGCTTGTGCTTATACACTGTACAGCTTAGAGGAAATAAGTTCCTTAAACGACACAAAGCTCACTCAGGAAGAAATGAGCAGCTTTCCCTCAGAGCTTTATTTTGTGAGTACTTTTACTTTCTTTCACTCTGTCATAAAGAGATGAGTATCTTTTTGTGTATTTTCTTGAAAAAAAAAAAAAGAATTTATAGTTAAAAATCTCTCCAGACACAGACACACACCAAAAGACTCTACGACCAGACAGCCTCACTGGTGAATTCCACAAAACATCTTACAGAACAATACCAGTTCTGAACAAAAGGCTTCAGAAATGTGACGATAAGGAAATACTTCCCAACTTATTCAGTCTATGAGACCAGCACTACCTCAGTATCAATACTAGACAAAGAAATTACCAGAAAGGAAAATACAGACCAATATCTCATGAACACGGATGTTTGGCTAAACATTTGAAAACCAATGTGTGGGCTTCGCTCCAGTGGCAGCACGTGGGCTCCAGAGAGTGTGGGCTCAGGAACCGCAGTGCACAGGCTCCGCTGCCCCCTGGCATGTGGGATCTTAGACCAGGGATCGAACCTGCAGCCCCTGCCCTGGAAGGCGAATTCTTGACCACTGGACCACGAGGCAAGTCCCTGACATACTTTTCCATAGCCTACAGATTAATGAAGACGTCAAAAGGAAAATCAGAAAGTATTTTGAACTGAATGAAGATGAAGATGTGATGTAAGAATCTGTGGCAGGCCACTAAAGCAGTAAGTGAAGAGAAATTTATACCACTAAGACCCATGTTAGAAAAGGTCTCACGTCAGTGGGTTCAGCGTGTACACTATGACAGCCGAAAGACAGGAGCAGTGCATCCAGAACAAGCAAATCAAAGTACATAAATAGAGAGAGGGAAGACAGAAGAACAGAGAAAACCAAGAAAGCCCAAAGCTAGTTCTTCAGAAACATCAAAATTAGCAAACTTCTGCCTACACTGACCAGGAGAAATAGAGAAGACACAGAGTAGTAACGTCAGAAATGAGCGAGGTGACGTCACTTCACCTGACGTCACAGATGTCAGAGGAACACTCGGACAACACGTGAACAAGCTTGTGCTTATACACTGTACAGCTTAGAGGAAATAAGTTCCTTAAACGACACAAAGCTCACTCAGGAAGAAATGAGCAGCTTTCCCTCAGAGCTTTATTTTGTGAGTACTTTTACTTTCTTTCACTCTGTCATAAAGAGATGAGTATCTTTTTGTGTATTTTCTTGAAAAAAAAAAAAAGAATTTATAGTTAAAAATCTCTCCAGACACAGACACACACCAAAAGACTCTACGACCAGACAGCCTCACTGGTGAATTCCACAAAACATCTTACAGAACAATACCAGTTCTGAACAAAAGGCTTCAGAAATGTGACGATAAGGAAATACTTCCCAACTTATTCAGTCTATGAGACCAGCACTACCTCAGTATCAATACTAGACAAAGAAATTACCAGAAAGGAAAATACAGACCAATATCTCATGAACACGGATGTTTGGCTAAACATTTGAAAACCAATGAATATAATTCATACTACCAAACTAAAAAAGAAAAACTGTGACATTCTCAATAAATCCAGAAATCGTTTGACAAAATCTAACATTTAGTCCTGATGAAAAATTTCTGCACAGAAAAGAACTTCCTGAGATAGGTAGCAGAGGAGAAAAAAGTCAATAAACCAAAAGCTGGTTTAATGAAATCAAAACTTAGGAGCAGAGGGAATTTCCTAATCTTGATGAACAGGATCAGCCAACACGGATTATAGTTAATGGTGAAGACTGAATGTTTTCCCTAAGAATCAAGATCAGGAACAAGACCCGGCTATTTGGTCTCACCATTTCTAGCCAACACTGCAGCGGAGGGTTTAGCTGGTACAGTCAGGCATGAAAAGAATTTTAACATGCAGCCAGACTGCAAAGGAAGTGCTTCTGCCTCTTGTTGCGGACGACAGGATCACCTGTGGCAGGAGTCAGCCGACTCCGAGGCGACGGCCGCAGCACCCTGCTCCTGGTTTTCTCCTGAGGCTGTCTGTCTGCCTGCCTGGACGCAGAGTTTCACAGGAACACGCACCCCCACCCCCATTCGCCTACTTGCTGCTCTCACTCAAACGGCAGTGTCGCTGAGACAGAGGCGTTAGGGAAGAGAAACACAGGAAACGGCACCTGCTCTCACTAGCTGTTAGTGAAACGGTCCTTAAAGTTACGAGAGACACTGCACACGGGTTTGGATGGCTCAGCTAAAGCGACCGGCTGGGGCCCGTGTCGTCAGGATGTGAAAGGCCGGCTTTTCACCCGTTGCAGGTGGGCGTGTAAAACGGCACAATCACACAATCAGCTTGGAAATGAGCTTGGCATTTTCTTTTCTTTTGGCCACTTCTATTGGTCTTTCATTTATCTGTTTTCATCCATCTTTGTTCTTTGGCCCGTATGGGCCTCCCTTCGCAGCGGCCTCTCTCGCTGCAGAGCACCGGCTCTGGGCGCATGCGCTCCAGAGCTCTGGCTCAGTAGTTGGACGAAGTTACCCACTGGGTCACCAGGGAAGCCCCTTGGCACTTTCTTTAAAGCGTAAACATACACCTACCATTTGATTCGTGCTATTCATCTACATATGATTCTATTCCCAGATACTTACCAAAAAGAATGATGTTCACACAAATCCTCGCACACAAATCGTCACAGCGACGTTATCTGGAGCAGCTGAAACCTTGTATGAGACAGGGCCCGTCTCGCGGGCGACACCAACACCAGAGAGCACATTGATACGAGCTGCCCACTCTGGGTCCGAAGTGACGGGCAGGTTCCAAGTCAAACTGCAGTCACAGTCTAGACAAGCACGTGGTGTGCATACACCCGACGTGAATTCCACGTGCCCACACAGATCCCCGGGCCGCGCACCCGCTCACACGCACGCCGACCGAGTGCTGGGCCTGGGTCGCTGCAGGTGCCGGGCGCCCGGGGGCAGGACTGTGTGGACACTCCCTCCCCCGACAGCAAGGCCGCCCGGGGAGGGCTCAGCTGTGGCCCCGGGCGCGATCTCTCACCCAGGCCTGGGACTTGCCGAGTACCCGGGGGCTGTCCTTCACCCTCCCCCTACTTTCCCGGGACCCGCCCCCAGCCGAGGGCCTCCACGGTCACCCCAGCGCCCGCCTCAGGACCTGGGGTCCCTGTGGACACGAAGCCCTCTCGATTCACGTGACGTTCTCTTGTCCTGAACTCATCCCCTCTTCGTGCTTATTTATCTAAAAAGATGCTTATTTTTAATATAAACACACAGATTTATATTGGCAGCTTCTTTACTTAAAGATATGCTGGAATTTCCACTGAAACTTGTTGTTATTCAGAGTCTGCTAGTGCAGGCATAGAAACGTCCCTGGGCGAGGGTGGTCTGATCTTCTCTACAAACATCACGGGACCACTTTTTTAAACCCAAGAAAGTCATATAATTTCTTCTTCTTTACTCCTGAAACTTAAAACTTAATTCTTTTTTTTTTTTTTTTGAGGAAAAATCAGGACACCAATCTGTACTTTGGAGGAAATATCTTTCCTACAGAGAAAAAATAAACATAAGAAGTTGCTGCTCATCAAAATAAGCCATCAAGGAAGCTCCACTATGAGAGTGTTCCTCTAAATCAGGATTGTGGCAGAAAGAACCAGAAGACTTGTGAAACGCCAGGACCCACAGACACCGCCGAGCAAGGTTCTGCGTACAGCTGTGTGGCATTCCGGGAGGCACAGAGCAGCCCCAGCCTCAGCTGACCCATGCAGGCCGCCGTCAGGTGGGTGTCCCCCCACCCTCCCACCACAGACAGAGAGAAGAGGGCTCAGGCCACGGCTGCTGTTCAGTCGCTGAGAGACCCGAGCAGAGAGGGGCAGCCTCAAGCCTGCACCGATCAGAGGCCAAGTGGAAACCGGGTCTTCCGGCTTGAAATGATTTTAAAATCACCATTAAGAAACACAAGGGTTTCCCTGGAGGCCCAGTGGCTAGGGCTCCAGGCTCCCGAGGCAGGGGCTCCAGTCCCACCCCTGGTCAGGGAACGAGGCCCCACTCGCTGCAGCTCAGAGATTTCAGGCCGCGACCAAACGACGCTACATGCTGCCACAAAGAGCGAAGATCCGACGTTCCAAAACTAAGACCCAGCAAGTACTATTATTACAAGCAACATTAAAAGAGAAGGAAAGAATCATACAAATGAGGCCACGGTTCCTCATCCGTCCAGGCTGTTACATGTTTGAACGGAAATCCCTGCCAGCCCCGACCTAAAACGGTCAGTGAAGCCTCTGCCTCTTTGCCAAACCACAACGAAGGGCCGCCGGGGCTGGGCCGGTGCAAAGCCGCCCCCAGGAGACCAGGGAGGGAAGCAGAGGACGCTCTTGATGGCGGCGACGGCGGCTCCGCAACCCTGCGGACACCCCGGGGGTGAACCCGGGGCTCGGAAGGGGCCTCTTTGCAACGGTGGAGGCCAGACGCCTGCGCCGGCGGAGGGTCACTTCCAGTCCGCCTCTGGGCGACTGCGGGGCGGACGCAGGGCAGTGACAGAGCGATGGGCTTCCCCAGTGCCTCGGTGCCCCAGCGCCCGCCCGCCCGTGCAGGAGACGGAGGTTCGGCCCCGGGACGGGGCGATCCCCCGGAGAAGGGGATGGCTACCCACGGCAGCAGTCGTGCCTGGGAAATCCAAGGACAGAGGCGCCAGGTCACAAAGGGTCGGACAGGACTCGGCAGCTAAACAGCCATGAGTAACAGTGCTGGCAGCCGCAGAAGCGGTCGGCACTGCCGGCAAATCTCTGCCCCGAGCGCTGCGAGCCCTGCGAGCCCTGCCTCTGCTGGGCACAGAGGCCGGCGCACGGGAGCGGCCGCTTACTGCGCGGACGGCGGGGACTTCCGGCCCCCCTCGTGCACACGCTGTGACAGGAGCGCCCTACACCACTGCGTGCAGAGCGGTCACACAGCTGGATGTTTTTCCACTCTTCTACGGACAAGGGCGTTGGCTTGGACAGGTTGTCCAGGGGAGCTCTGATTCCAACCTCGTTCTTGCTGATGTTCTTCCAGCCGAACGTGAACTCGGAGAGGAAGCAATCACTCAGGTTAGGAGCTAAGACAGGCTTTACGGAGAAGCGTGCTGAGCTGGGGCCTGGGAGGCCAGCTCACAGAGATTTCAGGCCGCGACCAAACGACGCTACATGCTGCCACAAAGAGCGAAGATCCGCGTCCAAAACTAAGACCCAGCAAGTACTATTATTACAAGCAACATTAAAAGAGAAGGAAAGAATCATACAAATGAGGCCACGGTTCCTCATCCGTCCAGGCTGTTACATGTTTGAACGGAAATCCCTGCCAGCCCCGACCTAAAACGGCCAGTGAAGCCTCTGCCTCTTTGCCAAACCACAACGAAGGGCCGCCGGGGCTGGGCCGGTGCAAAGCCGCCCCCAGGAGACCAGGGAGGGAAGCAGAGGACGCTCTTGATGGCGGCGACGGCGGCTCCGCAACCCTGCGGACACCCCGGGGGTGAACCCGGGGCTCGGAAGGGGCCTCTTTGCAACGGTGGAGGCCAGACGCCTGCGCCGGCGGAGGGTCACTTCCAGTCCGCCTCTGGGCGACTGCGGGGCGGACGCAGGGCAGTGACAGAGCGATGGGCTTCCCCAGTGCCTCGGTGCCCCAGCGCCCGCCCGCCCGTGCAGGAGACGGAGGTTCGGCCCCGGGACGGGGCGATCCCCCGGAGAAGGGGATGGCTACCCACGGCAGCAGTCGTGCCTGGGAAATCCAAGGACAGAGGCGCCAGGTCACAAAGGGTCGGACAGGACTCGGCAGCTAAACAGCCATGAGTAACAGTGCTGGCAGCCGCAGAAGCGGTCGGCACTGCCGGCAAATCTCTGCCCCGAGCGCTGCGAGCCCTGCGAGCCCTGCCTCCGCTGGGCACAGAGGCCGGCGCACGGGAGCGGCCGCTTACTGCGCGGACGGCGGGGACTTCCGGCCCCCCTCGTGCACACGCTGTGACAGGAGCGCCCTACACCACTGCGTGCAGAGCGGTCACACAGCTGGATGTTTTTCCACTCTTCTACGGACAAGGGCGTTGGCTTGGACAGGTTGTCCAGGGGAGCTCTGATTCCAACCTCGTTCTTGCTGATGTTCTTCCAGCCGAACGTGAACTCGGAGAGGAAGCAATCACTCAGGTTAGGAGCTAAGACAGGCTTTACGGAGAAGCGTGCTGAGCTGGGGCCTGGGAGCGAGCAGGACCGAGCAGGAAGAGGGAGACCCGCACTGGGGTCGGGCGACGAGGTGATGAAGCAGAAAGGCCACCCACAGGTGACCCAGGAGCCAGCGATGCAACGCCGTCCGGAGCCCCAGGCAGCTCCGAGTCACGTGGTCCCCGATTAAACAGAACTAAGTACATACACTCTGAGGTCTCTTTATGCATAACCACAATCTGGTAAAAGAAAAGGAAAGCGCTATGTTTCTCTAGACTCTGACTCCTCTCTGGAGAGGACCAGTGTGGACGCCCAAGCGCCTCGTCCCTATCACTGCAAGCCCAGACCCGGCGATTCCCACAAAGGCGGAGTCCCCACCCGGAGCCCAGGGCTGCACAGCCCAGCCCTCACGGGCGTGGCAGGAGAACCTGGACGGGGCGCCTTCCAGCACTGCTTAAAGCATCCTCCCCGAGGATCCACGAGAAGCAACATCGGAACTGAGGTGCCCGTGAGCACCAAAGTGCCGGATGCTAACAGGCTTTATTCACCCTGCACCACTCGGCACGGAGAGCACGGAGACGCAGAGAGCAAACCCTGTGAGCGGAAGAGAGGACCACGCACACTCACATGCTCACTCACACACTCACTCGCACCTGCTCCGGGAGAAAACCCCCAGCCTGAGGACGCTGGGGGCAGGCGGGAGGGGTCAGCCACAGGGCCGCCAGGAAGATATCTGTTCCGGCTTCTGTGGAGGCCAGGCCTCTCGTCCGATGCCACCAGATGTCCTTTGGGCCTCCTCCCTCCTCCCTGCTGCCTATGGTGGAGACAGGCAGACAGACCCGGGCGCCGCGGGAAACGGAAGGGGTCGAGCACGGTGTCACTGCTCTTCCCGCGGCCTCAGCCCGCACCCCTGGAGCCGTGCCAGCACGACGACGCGCCGTGGACGTCAGAGTGAGGCGTCCCCAGGCCACCTAGCCTTCCCTTGGACGTACCCACAGAGTGATGGAAGCCAGCCGCGTCTGGCGATTACGACCGGATGTGCCACGCGGCCACCGTAACAGCCTAACAGACACTTCGGGCTGGAATGGAGTCAAGGGGAAGAAAAAACAGCACAGCGGCAGGAGAGCCCGCTGGACGCACGCCGGCCCCCAGCCCCGCACGCAGCCGGCATCGACTCGGAGCACACGCACCGCGGGGTCGCGCGGCCTCCGGCGGGCTGCGCCACCTGAGGCCGTAAGGGATCCCCTAGGGGCTGTACGCCCCAGGGCGGCATGTAAAATGTCCATATACGTCCATGCACGTACCTCGTGGAGGGAAGGGCCATGGCCTCCACCACCTCCGACGGTGCTCATGACGCGCACAAGCCTGGAACGCACCTGGTAACTTAAAGACACCGACCTGCACCCTCACTAAACCGCTGCTCTGGAGACGCACGGCTGAGGTCCACCCGCCGCGGACCCGAAAGGGAGGCGGAACGTGGTCAGAGCGCAAACTGCGCCTCTGACGCTAGAGGTCAAACCACAGAGCGCCAGCCCAGCCAAACAGGGGTCCACCGTCTTCTTCCCGGTAAACACAGGAACTCTCAAAGCACCAGATCTAGGAAGTAAGGTCACAGCACATTGAAAAACAAAACAGACAAAAGTCCTGAGGTTCTGACAGATGAACTGTCCCAGCCTCTTGGAGTAGAAGAGCTCTTGAAACCAAAGCTGTGTGTGTGACCACGCGGCTCAAGTCGTGTCCGACTCTCCGCGACCCAGTCGACTGCAGCCCACCAGGCTCCTCTGTCCAAGGGATTCTCCAGGCAAGAACACTGGAGTGGAGTGCCCTCTGCTTCTCCAGGGGGTCTTCCCGACCCAGCGATCAAACTGGTGTCTCTTTTGTCTCCCGGTTTCCTGGTCTCTAAAAACTTGGAAACTTTGAGACAGGCAGACAGACCCGGGCGCCGCGGGAAACGGAAGGGGTCGAGCACGGTGTCACTGCTCTTCCCGCGGCCTCAGCCCGCACCCCTGGAGCCGTGCCAGCACGACGACGCGCCGTGGACGTCAGAGTGAGGCGTCCCCAGGCCACCTAGCCTTCCCTTGGACGTACCCACAGAGTGATGGAAGCCAGCCGCGTCTGGCGATTACGACCGGATGTGCCACGCGGCCACCGTAACAGCCTAACAGACACTTCGGGCTGGAATGGAGTCAAGGGGAAGAAAAAACAGCACAGCGGCAGGAGAGCCCGCTGGACGCACGCCGGCCCCCAGCCCCGCACGCAGCCGGCATCGACTCGGAGCACACGCACCGCGGGGTCGCGCGGCCTCCGGCGGGCTGCGCCACCTGAGGCCGTAAGGGATCCCCTAGGGGCTGTACGCCCCAGGGCGGCATGTAAAATGTCCATATACGTCCATGCACGTACCTCGTGGAGGGAAGGGCCATGGCCTCCACCACCTCCGACGGTGCTCATGACGCGCACAAGCCTGGAACGCACCTGGTAACTTAAAGACACCGACCTGCACCCTCACTAAACCGCTGCTCTGGAGACGCACGGCTGAGGTCCACCCGCCGCAGACCCGAAAGGGAGGCGGAACGTGGTCAGAGCGCAAACTGCACCTCTGACGCTAGAGGTCAAACCACAGAGCGCCAGCCCAGCCAAACAGGGGTCCACCGTCTTCTTCCCGGTAAACACAGGAACTCTCAAAGCACCAGATCTAGGAAGTAAGGTCACAGCACATTGAAAAACAAAACAGACAAAAGTCCTGAGGTTCTGACAGATGAACTGTCCCAGCCTCTTGGAGTAGAAGAGCTCTTGAAACCAAAGCTGTGTGTGTGACCACGCGGCTCAAGTCGTGTCCGACTCTCCGCGACCCAGTCGACTGCAGCCCACCAGGCTCCTCTGTCCAAGGGATTCTCCAGGCAAGAAGACTGGAGTGGAGTGCCGTCTGCTTCTCCAGGGGGTCTTCCCGACCCAGCGATCAAACTGGTGTCTCTTTTGTCTCCCGCACCGGTTTCCTGGTCTCTAAAAACTTGGAAACTTTCAGAAGAAGAAGACGTTTCTATGAACCAGGCTTTCCAAACCTTCAGATACACTTGTAATTAACAAACTAGTTCAACAAATCGGTTAACAGTGAGTTATCTAACAGGAGAAAGAAGCGTGAATGTGTTGGTGGGAGGGCACGAGGAATGCTGCTTAAACTACTTCCAAGTGACTTGGACTAAAACCAGTAGCATTACTATTTCCCCAAGGGCCCAGATGAACCACATGCAGAGCTGGGAAGTGGGTCCAGAATTCCTAACACCCACGCACGCTCCTTCCTTCACCCAGAAGCGTATCTGGGAGGCCGTGGACAGTGGCGCCAGGTGCGCGGTCCCTCTCACCCCATCCGGGAGGAGTCTGAAAATCCGGGACGCTTCTGCCCTGTCCTGTTACCGGCAGAGTGGAGAGCTCTCTGCCAGACCCCTGTCTCGTGCAGGACAGCCGTAACTCTCCAAATTTCATGCTGCCGTGTCTGGGACGAAGGATGATCACTGCACCTGAGGCAGACTGCCCGTGGAGGGGCCCTCAGCCGCGCAGTGGGGTGGCGGCAGTGGCGGTGGGTGGTGGGGGGCGTCTCGTGGACACCACAGCCCCGTCCCGGCAGCAGTGATGCTCAGCAAGGCTCGTTCAACCCCGCCCCCACCTTCTCAGAACCTCCGTGGGGGCATATGTGCTCCAGAATAAAAAAAGAAAAGAAAACACAGAGACAGGTCACCTTCGTAATACAAAGGTTGGAAGGCAGGCGTGTGCCCCTTAAGTGAGTCAGGAGGCAGCCGGGGGACAACTATTCCCAGCAGTCAGTTTACCATACTCCCCGGAGATCCCCCCAAGCAAGCGGGAGCTTTTACTGCCCCTCTGTGCTCATGGGAAGCACGGAAAAGAGCTGTAGGCGGAACCCAGGAAGTAACAGGATGGGTGGAGCGTGACCCTGAGGGTCATCCTGGAGACCCAGCGGCTGGGAGGCAGGAAGGCAGAGCTGAACCTAAGTTTCCAAACAATGCCGGGGACCCTGAAAGGCATCTCAGGGGGCTGCCAGCCAGCCGAGCACATCCTCTCACCAAAGGCATCTCTGGAACAGCACAGATCTGTCAGCCAGACATCAGGTTACGTTTCAGAGGAGAGAGAAACAAACCACTACAAGCAGGAGCCATAGGAAACAACAAGCTTTAGGTTTAGGGCCCGAGAAGTTCAGGTTGTGGAAGTCTCACATGCTGAACATGAAACAGCGGTGTGTGAAATGCTTCACCAGAACAAAGGAATGAAACATGAGCCAGAAAAAGAAGCCACGTGATAAAAGTACACCAAAGTAAAATTCAAGCTATCTGATGGACTAAAACCAGTAGCATTACTATTTCCCCAAGGGCCCAGATGAACCACATGCAGAGCTGGGAAGTGGGTCCAGAATTCCTAACACCCACGCACGCTCCTTCCTTCACCCAGAAGCGTATCTGGGAGGCCGTGGACAGTGGCGCCAGGTGCGCGGTCCCTCTCACCCCATCCGGGAGGAGTCTGAAAATCCGGGACGCTTCTGCCCTGTCCTGTTACCGGCAGAGTGGAGAGCTCTCTGCCAGACCCCTGTCTCGTGCAGGACAGCCGTAACTCTCCAAATTTCATGCTGCCGTGTCTGGGACGAAGGATGATCACTGCACCTGAGGCAGACTGCCCGTGGAGGGGCCCTCAGCCGCGCAGTGGGGTGGCGGCAGTGGCGGTGGGTGGTGGGGGGCGTCTCGTGGACACCACAGCCCCGTCCCGGCAGCAGTGATGCTCAGCAAGGCTCGTTCAACCCCGCCCCCACCTTCTCAGAACCTCCGTGGGGGCATATGTGCTCCAGAATAAAAAAAGAAAAGAAAACACAGAGACAGGTCACCTTCGTAATACAAAGGTTGGAAGGCAGGCGTGTGCCCCTTAAGTGAGTCAGGAGGCAGCCGGGGGACAACTATTCCCAGCAGTCAGTTTACCATACTCCCCGTAGATCCCCCCAAGCAAGCGGGAGCTTTTACTGCCCCTCTGTGCTCATGGGAAGCACGGAAAAGAGCTGTAGGCGGAACCCAGGAAGTAACAGGATGGGTGGAGCGTGACCCTGAGGGTCATCCTGGAGACCGAGCGGCTGGGAGGCAGGAAGGCAGAGCTGAACCTAAGTTTCCAAACAATGCCGGGGACCCTGAAAGGCATCTCAGGGGGCTGCCAGCCAGCCGAGCACATCCTCTCACCAAAGGCATCTCTGGAACAGCACAGATCTGTCAGCCAGACATTAGGTTACGTTTCAGAGGAGAGAGAAACAAACCACTACAAGCAGGAGCCATAGGAAACAACAGCTTTAGGTTTAGGGCCCGAGAAGTTCAGGTTGTGGAAGTCTCACATGCTGAACATGAAACAGCGGTGTGTGAAATGCTTCACCAGAACAAAGGAATGAAACATGAGCCAGCAAAAGAAGTCACGTTATAAAAAGTACACGTAAATTTTTGAAACGAATGAAATGGGTTAAAAAAAACTTCATACACTGAATGTTAAACAGATTATAGACGTGGCTGGCAAGAGAAGCAGTCCTAAAACAAAGCTAAATAAATAGCCCAGAAGAGCATAAAGATAGAAGAACATGAAATTATAACAGAAGGGTAACAGTCTTGGAGGATGGAAGACTGAATACATCTAATTAGAGTTCTAAAAGAAAAGAATTAAGAAAATAGGAGCTAGGCAGTGTTTGAACTGATCCTACCTGAGAATTCTCTAGGAAGATAAAGTCACAGATACACAAAAGAGAAAAAATCATCAAGGAGGATGATGAAAAGGAATGCCGCCCAGACGCACACAGCGGTGCTCAGCATGCCGAAGAAGAGACGGCTCTCCAGAGCAGGTGGAGGGGGCCGGGCTGGTGTCCTGGGAGTCGCGTCACGACAGGGGCGACCGGACCGACGGCTCGCGGCACGGAGCCCAGGCCCAGCGTCCAGATAGCTGTCAGCCTGAGTTTATGCATCCAGTAAATCTGTGCCTCAAGAACAAAGGTGAAGATCTATTTTCAGATATGAACAAAGATGAATTCGACATCAAGAGACCTATCCTAAAGGGAGTAGCCATGAGCTATTCTGACCTTCCCTCTTTGGCCTTCTGGAATGTACTGCCAGGCCGACACACCTAGAATCGTTCGATCAGAGCACTTCCTGCTGCAGAGTCACACGGATCTCTAAAACCCACAAACCCAGGGCCACATGTCTCAGTTCGGCTCTGAAAGCCTTTTGCAGGCTAACCGTCTAGGGGCCTCCGAGGCTCCCCGCCATGGGTGACCTGGGCCAGGTGGCGAGCCCACCTGAGTGTCGGGTTCAGCACCTGCAAAGCGAGGCCTTGGGGGACTGCCCCCTGCGGCGGGCGGAGGCCCCGTGAGGGGCGCTGTCAGCAGGGCCCGGCCCAGCCTCCTGATGACGAACATTGTCCCCAGTGGGCCTCGTGAAAGCTCACGGATCCTGAATGCAACACACGTGTTCCCAACCCCTCTGCTCGGGGCATTTCCTCCACCTCCCTGGCCCCTAACATTTCCCCTACCCCAGATCTGCATGAAGTCAACCAAATTACCCCCAAAGTCGCTGCTTCTTGAAACGTCCCCCGACCGGGTCAGCCCAGAGTAAGAGCTCTAGCTCCACGTAAAACACGTCCCCGAGGGGCTGCTCTGTTTGTGAGCCACATAAACTGAGATGCTCTGGAGGAAAAACAAGGGCACAGACTTAAAACAGAAGAAGAAAGAAAAGGCAGTTGTCGTAGGATGTGCGGCATTCTTTGTAATCCTCCAGACAGCTGCACTTCATTCCAAAAGACGTCAGAAGTTTCCCTTAGAGAAAGACATCCAAGGAGGAAGCCGTGGTGGGCAGGAAGACGTGATAAGGGAGCTTCAGTTCTCGGCTGACTTCAGGAAACATCTTTCAGAGTCGGTTTCCCAAGGAAGTCAGCTTAACCTGGTTTTCCTATCACCTAAGACAAAGAAAATCGCCCCCCAGGGGCTGCCCGGCTGGCACACGGGGGGCCCTCCAATCACAGGCTGACGCCGAGCAGGCAGGCCAAGGCGACGATGCGGGTGATTCTGCTCGTCTGTCCACACACAGGGAGAGGCAGGTATCCTCACCGGCTCTCTCTCAGCCTTCCCGCCAAGCGCCTGCCGAGGACCACAGCTGTCCTCGCCCCCTACCCACAAGCGGTGACAGCATGTCTCTCGGATGAATCACAAAGGACACCGGATCAAACCGTGCTCCGGGGCCACCCCTCCTGCCCGCCTGGCACCTGGCACGGACTCCAGAGCCAGAAGGAGCCACAGCCACAGGCTAGCACATCACACTGAGCTTTCCCATTTTACAGGAAAACCCTTACCAAGCGCCAAATTTTAAAAGTCCCCTATGTTTCTGGAGGTCCCCTGAATGCAACTTTTTTCATTACATAAAAATAATTCCTTAACAAAGAAAACTTGAGAGGAAAACACCAACCACAAAAGAAACAGCCAGGTAAATCAGGGAAAAGAAGAAAACAGCCACCAGCCCTGCCGCTGACAGCCAGCACTGGCCACATTCTGGTTCATCGTCTCCAGGGTTTTTTCTTCTGAGGACGCCATGTTTTGTCTTGTTGGAATCATATGGTGTATGACAGTATCACTTAAGTGACTTCACAAGCACTTCCCTATGTTTTCCTTCTTAACCTTGTAGAGCTGCACAGAGTGGAGGAGAGAGATGTTTAAAACAAGTTGAGAAATACTTAACCCTCCTCACGCTTTCATAAAACTGACTTGTAAAACCAAGGATCTCCAATAGTTTCTGGGGTCACTGGAGATAAGACACACAGACAATGTTCGGATGCTTTGGAAGTATTTAAGAAATGTTTACTGACTTTGTCGTAGGATGTGCGGCATTCTTTGTAATCCTCCAGACAGCTGCACTTCATTCCAAAAGACGTCAGAAGTTTCCCTTAGAGAAAGACATCCAAGGAGGAAGCCGTGGTGGGCAGGAAGACGTGATAAGGGAGCTTCAGTTCTCGGCTGACTTCAGGAAACATCTTTCAGAGTCGGTTTCCCAAGGAAGTCAGCCTAACCTGGTATTCCTATCACCTAAGACAAAGAAAATCGCCCCCCAGGGGCTGCCCGGCTGGCACACGGGGGGCCCTCCAATCACAGGCTGACGCCGAGCAGGCAGGCCAAGGCGACGATGCGGGTGATTCTGCTCGTCTGTCCACACACAGGGAGAGGCAGGTATCCTCACCGGCTCTCTCTCAGCCTTCCCGCCAAGCGCCTGCCGAGGACCACAGCTGTCCTCGCCCCCTACCCACAAGCGGTGACAGCATGTCTCTCGGATGAATCACAAAGGACACCGGATCAAACCGTGCTCCGGGGCCACCCCTCCTGCCCGCCTGGCACCTGGCACGGACTCCAGAGCCAGAAGGAGCCACAGCCACAGGCTAGCACATCACACTGAGCTTTCCCATTTTACAGGAAAACCCTTACCAAGCGCCAAATTTTAAAAGTCCCCTATGTTTCTGGAGGTCCCCTGAATGCAACTTTTTTCATTACATAAAAATAATTCCTTAACAAAGAAAACTTGAGAGGAAAACACCAACCACAAAAGAAACAGCCAGGTAAATCAGGGAAAAGAAGAAAACAGCCACCAGCCCTGCCGCTGACAGCCAGCACTGGCCACATTCTGGTTCATCGTCTCCAGGGTTTTTTCTTCTGAGGACGCCATGTTTTGTCTTGTTGGAATCATATGGTGTATGACAGTATCACTTAAGTGACTTCACAAGCACTTCCCTATGTTTTCCTTCTTAACCTTGTAGAGCTGCACAGAGTGGAGGAGAGAGAGATGTTTAAAACAAGTTGAGAAATACTTAACCCTCCTCACGCTTTCATAAAAACTGACTTGTAAAAACCAAGGATCTCCAATAGTTTCTGGGGTCACTGGAGATAAGACACACAGACAATGTTCGGATGCTTTGGAAGTATTTAAGAAATGTTTACTGACTTTCAAGTGACAAAAGACAAAACTTACTATAGCCAGCCCTGGAAAGATACAAAAGAAATTCAATTCCGCCTCTGTTCCCAGTGAATTTTTAAGAATGCTGAGAAGATAAAATGTATTTATACCCACAACTAAAGTGCAACGCAAATCTGGCGGGCAGTCATCTTGGCTAGAGAAGCCTTACTCCTGTCAGCACCCTTGCACAGAGGACATATGACGATACTCAGTCAATGTCTGGTGTACCGAGCACACCTACAGACGACAAGCTATGCTGTTTAGAGACGGGGGGACCGCTGTGAGCCGGGTAAAGCTGGGCAAAGCAGACAACATGAACACGGCAGACCCTGACTGGGGCAATGGTCTGCAGAAAGAAAGCTGAACCACAGAAGCCTTGGGATACTCTGAGAAGATGGCATAAGAAGAGACATGGATAGTCCTAATCTATTGACAAGTTTGATGTTTCTACACAGCTAGCTTTGAAACCTCAGCGGCGTGTGTTACCTACTCATGGGAATATACTATACAATACACAGTTGTTGCTGTTTATTCTCTAGGTTGTGTCCGCCTCTTTTGTGACCCCGTTGACGGTAGCCCGCCGGAGTCCTCGGTCCACGGGCTTTCCCAGACAAGACTACTGGAGTGGGTGGCCACGTCCTTCTCCAGGGGACCTTCCCCACCCAGGGGTGGAACCTGCATCTCATGCACTGGCAGGTGGAGTCCTTACTGCCGAGCCGCCAGGGAAGCCCCGAGACACAGAGCAGACACTACTTAACGACAAAACACCCCAACACAACGCACTCCAGCAGTCCTAGACACCACGAACAAAGGTGAATTCTCAGGAAGCGTTGTGCGTCAGGGCACGTGGGAAAGACGCTGTTAATGAAGGCTTTAGAGCTCCATACAGAGGACCACAGCGACACTGTCCTTGCTAAACTGGGTGTGAAAGAATGTGCTTACCACAACTCTCTCTCGGGAATGCTTTAGAAGCCACTGAAGCTATCTGCATGTTCTGTGGGCATCCAGAGACACAAGAGATCTGACATCTGCACTTGGCTCCAACTGTGTCCCATTCGCCACCTGATCACAAACACGTCTTAAAGAAAGTCCTGCCTCATGAGGAGGGTTATCATTCAGCGGACCCCATGCCGCCGCCCGACTCCATCCGCACACAGACTTCTCTTTGTTTTACCACACTTGTGCTTGTGAAAAAATGCAAAGAATTTATGGAGAAGAAATTTGCTAATATTACATCTCTAGCAGCTGCTGGCTGGACTGTACTAAACCCACAGACTCCACAGTCACGTTATATGGCCATCTCAAAAAGCAGACATAAGACACCTCAGGTTTCTTTCAAAAGAACTGACTTAAGCCTACCCTGCTAGGCTGCTTAAGAGCAAGTTTCCCAGAACTTGGGGGTAGTGTGTGTGACCTCTCTGTCTCGATGTGACGTTGCAATTACTTACGATGAAGTATCGCTAGTGCTCCCCACCCCCAGACTGACGCGCCATAGCCAATGCCTTCCACAGGCCCCTCGGGAATGCACAGCTGGCCTGAAGTAGCGGCTGCTACAGGGCAGGTGGTCCTTGTTTTGGGGACACACACATCTGATAACGATTACACCTGTCAGATACAATTAACTCGAGAGACTGAAAACAACACAAAAAAGAGGTCATTTAAAAATCTTTCAGAAGCCTAGACAAATGCATGTGGAAAATGTACAACTTTTTTCAAAAACTTCCTGGAAATCATGATTTTCGGGTTGTGCTAAACTTTCACAAATGGTCTTCTCCCAGGAATACAAACTCTTTCACCTCCAGATGAAGCCTCTCTCCAGGACGTCAGAAGCGCTGGAAAGCCAACAGCGGTTGCCACATACAGAGACATGTGGCCCACCATTTGCAAAGAGGAACGGCACCTGTCAGCCGTTCAACAAAAGGCCACTTTATCTACAAACCACACAGCATTGACCATGTAATAATTTGCTTAAAATGATCCAGAACAAGAACTCCATTGTCAGATGGAACAATACAACAACAAGAAGTAGCAACAACAACAACAAAAATATGAACACAAATGGCTGACGATTTCCACACCTGAAATGCATGGGACGTCACCCTCAGCAAGCTACTGAACCTCTCTGTACTCAAGAGGATGCTAACAACTTCTTGGAGTTGTTACCAATGTTAGAGGAATAGCTGTTAAATTTTTATAACAGAGCCTGGCAAAAGGTAACTAATAAAGAATGCTTGTATTATATCAGGAAACCGATTTTTTTAAACGAGAACACTCTTAAAATAATAACAATTAAAAAGAGTAATCATAAAAATACAAGAGGCACAGCTGTGATGCCCTCTGAACAAGTACAGCTTTTGAGGTATTACTGTATATTTAGAGCATGAACAAAACAGAAGAAAAGAGCTCCCTACTGAAAGGGGCCACTACACCCCTTCAGAGTGTATAACCTATCTTACCACTTCTGTTCTTTATCACTAGTCCTGCTTTGCAAAATGCTATTCTGCCGCCGCCTACGCTCCACAGGTGAATTCCAGTCCTCATCAGCAAGGGAGTCACAAAAGCAGTGTCTCCAGGAAACCAAGATAAGTCAGTGAAAACGAGAAGTTAGTGGGGGCTTCCCTGGTGGTCCAGTGGCTAAGACTGCTTCCTCCCAGTGCAGGGGATACATCGCTGGTCTCGGGACTAAGATCCCCCATGCAGCATGGCTCAGCCAGAGGAAAAAATTACTTAACAAAAGCAAAAAACGAAGGTGTGTGAAGGCCTAAGCATCCACTAGTTTTACTAACCACCAAGTTGAAACTCATGCCCGAACTAAACTGCCAAATATTTCTGCCATAAAAACTGCAAACTTTCGTGTGAACAGATCTTTTCAACAATAGAGAGTTGTTCCAGTCTGTGAATAGGACAGTGTCCGTGTGACCAACAAAGCCGGGAGGGGACATTCCTGACACCCTTGTCCCCTGGCTAGCCTTTGATCATTCATCTCTCCCAAACACACGTTTATGCAAACTGTTTCGGGCTCAGGACAGGGACACCCACTCTCTGAACCCGGCCCTCCTCACTGGCTTCTGCCCGGACCCCACTGCTGGCCGCTCCTGAGGACCACCCCCTCGCTGGCCTCCGACAGAGGAGCCTCTGTCTCCCTAGTGCGCCCACCCCGCCCCAGAAGAGGCGCCGGGGCTCCCCTGTGCGCCCTCGGAAGCATCACACGATGAGGCAGACCAGAAAGCGGCCCGTGAGCCGGGAAGCCCGCGGGTGCCCCCGCCGGCCCCGGCCGGTCCGAGCCGCCCCTCCGCTCAGGGCGCTCCCTGGGCGCGGAGCCCGCGCTCGCCCGCGGCCGCCAGCACGGGGTCCCGTCGCTCCCCGGCCGGGCCGGGCGACGCCCGGGCCAGGCGGCCCCGGCACCGCTCCTGGGCGGGCTGCAGGGCTCGGCCGCGGGGCCAAGCGCGCGGGGCAGGTCGGCTTTGTTCGCGGAGGCCGAGCGCGGCGCCAGGGGGCCCGGACCGGACCCCGCGCCCCGGAACGCCCGGACCCTACCCGGGTCTCGGGACCTCCGAGACCTCCCGTGCCCAGGGTCTCCCTGCACCCCGACCCCACCCCTCGCGACCCGCACCCCGACCCAGGCCAGGGACCCGCCCCCTCCGCGCCCCGCGCCTCTCGGACCGCTCCCCGCCCAGCCCGGACCCCGGGACCGCAGCATCCCCGATCCCGGACCTGAGCCGAACCCCGGCGCCCCCGGGGCCCTCCCAGGACCCCGGGCCCCCGCAGCCCTGCGCCCCGAGACCCGCTGCCCGCGCCGGGAGGCGGCCCGCGGACTCACCCCGCAGGAGCAGCGGCAGCAGGGCCAGCGCCGGCCTGCTCCCCAGCGCCATGGCGAGCGCAGTGAGGGGCCGCGGCCCGCTACCCGCGCACGCGCCCTGCCGGGGCAGGCGCCCGCCCCGGTCACCATGGCGACCAAGGCGCGAGCCGTCGCCATGGTGTGTGGGCAGCCCCGAGTCCGGTCGCTATGGAGACAGGGATGCGCTGGACCTGGCCCCGGGGGTCCCTTTCAAAGAATTCGGTGCACGGAGGGGAAGGAGAGCGTTCAGGAGTGGGCGGGTTAATTTCCACATCTATAAAATGAATCCGTCGCTACAGATCCGGCAAGGAACGCTCCATTAAAATTTGAGAAATAAAGCGCATCATATTTCACGAGTAGGACTGGAGCCCAGATATCCTGAAAGCATTTCTTCCCCCCGTGCCTCCTTTGGAAAGAAAAGTGAAAGCGTTAGTCACTCAGTCCTGTCCACCTCTCGGTGACCTTTGCTCCTCTGTCCATGGGATTCTCCAGGCAAGAATACTGGAGTGGGTTGCCATTGCCTTCTCCAAGGGATCTTCCTGACCCAGATATCGAACCCATTTCTCCCTCATTGCTGGCAGGTTCTTTGCAGTCTGAGCCATTTGGGGCCTGAATCCAAATGTGATGGGAGGAGAAAGAGCTGGAACCTATATAAAACAGACGGAAGACATGCATGTTACAGCACATAAAAGTTATATGTTTCTAAAATAAACATCCTTAGTCTCAGTTTGATCAAAAGCATGATGATATTCCAATAGTTTATTCTGCAGAAAAGCAAGATAATTCTTTGCTATTATTTCTGAATATTGGGAAATGGTATGGGTAAGGAGAAAACAAAAAACAACAAAAAAACAGAGCAGAGTCTTATAACAACAAGCACATGGGATGAAGAGAAGGATTAGACGTACTGGAAATTGGACCCAAGGATGCAGATGTGAGTGTCGTTTAACCGCTCCCGCCCAGCCCGGACCCCGGGACCGCAGCATCCCCGATCCCGGACCTGAGCCGAACCCCGGCGCCCTGGGCCCTCCCAGGACCCCGGCCCCGCAGCCCTGCGCCCCGAGACCCGCTGCCCGCGCCGGGAGGCGGCCCGCGGACTCACCCCGCAGGAGCAGCGGCAGCAGGGCCAGCGCCGGCCTGCTCCCCAGCGCCATGGCGAGCGCAGTGAGGGGCCGCGGCCCGCTACCCGCGCACGCGCCCTGCCGGGGCAGGCGCCCGCCCCGGTCACCATGGCGACCAAGGCGCGAGCCGTCGCCATGGTGTGTGGCAGCCCCGAGTCCGGTCGCTATGGAGACAGGGATGCGCTGGACCTGGCCCCGGGGGTCCCTTTCAAAGAATTCGGTGCACGGAGGGGAAGGAGAGCGTTCAGGAGTGGGCGGGTTAATTTCCACATCTATAAAATGAATCCGTCGCTACAGATCCGGCAAGGAACGCTCCATTAAAATTTGAGAAATAAAGCGCATCATATTTCACGAGTAGGACTGGAGCCCAGATATCCTGAAAGCATTTCTTCCCCCCGTGCCTCCTTTGGAAAGAAAAGTGAAAGCGTTAGTCACTCAGTCCTGTCCACCTCTCGGTGACCTTTGCTCCTCTGTCCATGGGATTCTCCAGGCAAGAATACTGGAGTGGGTTGCCATTGCCTTCTCCAAGGGATCTTCCTGACCCAGATATCGAACCCATTTCTCCCTCATTGCTGGCAGGTTCTTTGCAGTCTGAGCCATTTGGGGCCTGAATCCAAATGTGATGGGAGGAGAAAGAGCTGGAACCTATATAAAACAGACGGAAGACATGCATGTTACAGCACATAAAAGTTATATGTTTCTAAAATAAACATCCTTAGTCTCAGTTTGATCAAAAGCATGATGATATTCCAATAGTTTATTCTGCAGAAAAGCAAGATAATTCTTTGCTATTATTTCTGAATATTGGGAAATGGTATGGGTAAGGAGAAAACAAAAAACAACAAAAAAAACAGAGCAGAGTCTTATAACAACAAGCACATGGGATGAAGAGAAGGATTAGACGTACTGGAAATTGGACCCAAGGATGCAGATGTTGAGTGTCGTTTAATACTGTGGGAAATTATTGAAGTAGCTTATTTTACATCCAATATAGAAACATCCCTAATGCTCCAGGAAAAAAAAACTGACTTTAAACAGAACTGTGGGGCTTCCCTGGTGATCCAGTAAGTAAAAAGTCTGCCTTGGGGCTTCCTTGGTGGTCCAGTGGGTAAGGACACTGCCTTGCAGGGCAAGGGGCGCCGGTTCGATCCCTGGCCTGGGAAGATCCCATGTGCCGCGGAGTGGCTGGACTGATGTGTCCAATTACCGAGCCGGGGCTCTGGAGCGCATGAGTCCAGAGCCGGTGCTCTGCGACAACAGAGGCCTCAGCAATGAGAGGCCCACACGGGCCGAAGAACAAAGATGGATCAAAATGGACAAATGAAAGACCAACAGAAGTGGCCCACCTGCTCCCCTCCCTCCCCACCCCACCCCCTCAAATAAATAAATAAATAAATCTTTAAAAAAAAAAAAAGAGTCCGCCTTGCAGTGCAAGGGGCACCAGTTCGATCCCTGACCCGGGAAGATCCTACGTGCGTGGAGCTGCTGGACCTGTGTGTCCAATTACAAGCCAGCAGTCTGGAGCGCATGCGCCCAGAGCCAGTGCTCTGCAGTGAGAGAGACCACTGCAATGGGAGGCCCACACATGCCAAAGAATAAAAAAGATCGATGAGAATAAATATAAGTAAAAGTGGCATGATGGGGAAAAGAATAAAACCCCCCAAAACCAGAATTGTGAGTGTAGTTATTAGTAAAATATGACAGCTATTAGTAAAATCTGACAACAAATATTTTCTGTTTCACTTAAGAACTTCACTTTTCATACAGTCATCTTAGTTTTTGAAGTATTGATATTTTAGTATTTTTAGTTTTTACAAAGTAGAACAGTGTGCCTACAAGTATGTAAATATGTATATAGTTTACATATGTACTAAATTATGGATGCCAAGACACATGAAACAGATGGAAGCTGTTTTCAAGGATGTGCCTCACCTGCCATCATGGTATGATTTTCTTTGTCTTTGTTCACACTTCTTTTAAGTGTGAATTAATTGTATTCCTCCAAATCCCATACAGACAGGTAAAAATTTAAAAATATCTCACTCACCCAACTCAATCACCTGTTATGATTCTATTGTCTTTCTTTTCCTAAACCTTCTTTCTACTCCAGGTTACCCTGTTCTTAAAATCACAAGAAAAAATATGTCAAAATTATTTTATAGTGGCAGCCTCTGACACAACATTAAACACAATGGGAGAGTTTAAAAGAGTGAAATTCTGTTTGGCCCACTGACGTTTCCCGTCACTCTCTCCTGCCATTGCCTTTAGTCCTGATCATTCACGCGGGCGTGTTTGCCATGTTGGTGACCTGGGAACTACGAGGTGGTGTCAGATTGTGAAAAGAGCCGTTTTCAGAATTAGTGCCTCTTCTCTGCTGCTGAATTTCCTGTGTGAGCACTGTGAGATAGTTCTGCCTGTTAAATGGTCCCAGGGACTCTTTTGAAACTGAAAACAAGATCACAGAGAACGGCTCTATGAATTTCCTTTATGGAGCAGAGGTTCCTGGGAGAGTGAGTGCAGGTGTTTCGTGGTAAAACATGGATTTCCCTCCACAGTTGGAGTCTGTGTGTCAGGGGCTGAGGCAGAATCCTGGAACAGAGCCTGTCTGGGGACATGGTAGGGGCCCTTGGCTGTCAAGTGAGCTGTTCCTCCTATCATTTCACTCTTCTCGGGAGAGTCTGACCCTGTGCAGAAGGGTGTATTCGGTGAGCAGGGCTGTGGAGTCTATGCCTCAATCACACACAGCTGATTATGCTTGTTTCTAATGGTGGTCTAGCAAGGGGAGATGCAGGTCTTTAAAGAGCTCAGGGAGGGGCTTCTTGGGTGGTCCAGTGGTTCAGAATCTTCCTGCCAATGCGGGGGGCACAGGCTTGATCTTTGGTCCAGGAAGATCCCGTACACCACGAGGCAACTAGACCCGGGCACCACAGCCACGGAGCCCATGCCCCCCAGAGCCTGTGCTCCGCGACAAGAGCCGCCACCGCCATGAGAAGCCCTCACGCAACCACAAAGGCTCAGACAGCCATCATGGTATGATTTTCTTTGTCTTTGTTCACACTTCTTTTAAGTGTGAATTAATTGTATTCCTCCAAATCCCATACAGACAGGTAAAAATTTAAAAATATCTCACTCACCCAACTCAATCACCTGTTATGATTCTATTGTCTTTCTTTTCCTAAACCTTCTTTCTACTCCAGGTTACCCTGTTCTTAAAATCACAAGAAAAAATATGTCAAAATTATTTTATAGTGGCAGCCTCTGACACAACATTAAACACAATGGGAGAGTTTAAAAGAGTGAAATTCTGTTTGGCCCACTGACGTTTCCCGTCACTCTCTCCTGCCATTGCCTTTAGTCCTGATCATTCACGCGGGCGTGTTTGCCATGTTGGTGACCTGGGAACTACGAGGTGGTGTCAGATTGTGAAAAGAGCCGTTTTCAGAATTAGTGCCTCTTCTCTGCTGCTGAATTTCCTGTGTGAGCACTGTGAGATAGTTCTGCCTGTTAAATGGTCCCAGGGACTCTTTTGAAACTGAAAACAAGATCACAGAGAACGGCTCTATGAATTTCCTTTATGGAGCAGAGGTTCCTGGGAGAGTGAGTGCAGGTGTTTCGTGGTAAAACATGGATTTCCCTCCACAGTTGGAGTCTGTGTGTCAGGGGCTGAGGCAGAATCCTGGAACAGAGCCTGTCTGGGGACATGGTAGGGGCCCTTGGCTGTCAAGTGAGCTGTTCCTCCTATCATTTCACTCTTCTCGGGAGAGTCTGACCCTGTGCAGAAGGGTGTATTCGGTGAGCAGGGCTGTGGAGTCTATGCCTCAATCACACACAGCTGATTATGCTTGTTTCTAATGGTGGTCTAGCAAGGGGAGATGCAGGTCTTTAAAGAGCTCAGGGAGGGGCTTCTTGGGTGGTCCAGTGGTTCAGAATCTTCCTGCCAATGCGGGGGGCACAGGCTTGATCTTTGGTCCAGGAAGATCCCGTACACCACGAGGCAACTAGACCCGGGCACCACAGCCACGGAGCCCATGCCCCCCAGAGCCTGTGCTCCGCGACAAGAGCCGCCACCGCCATGAGAAGCCCTCACGCAACCACAAAGGCTCAGACAGCCAAAAACTTAAAAAAGGAGCTCAGGGAATGAAATATATTTGTGTTAGATTTGGACAAAAGCGGTTGCAGCACTTTTGAAACCAACACAGAGTGCAGATCAAGTGTTAAAGGGGGTAGCCTTTTCCTGCAAGACGTGAACCCAAGCAGGGCCCTCTGGGCTCCCCTAGGTACGCCAGCCTTTCCACGTGCCCCATGTCTGGTTGGTAGTGCTGACTGGGGATAAAAAGCAGACCCTAAAGGCTGAGAGTCAGGTTTCATTTGGTGGGCTTCCTCAGGACCTAAGCCCAGACGGCAGCCTCTGCTGGCTCTGAGCAACGGCTCGGAAGAGCTCGGGGAGGAGCCCGGGCAGACAGGCGTTTCTGCAGCAAAGACCAGAGTCAGAACCTCAGGAGATGGCGCGTCGTGGAGGAAAAGCCAGGCGTCCCGAGTTCATGAGTGGAGTGCTTTTCTACGTACGGGAAGAGTCTGGGCTTACTGCAGTCATCCCTTTGATGTGCACCTTGGCTATCTAGGGCCAGTATCCTGTTTATCTCCCTCCTGAATCCCCTCAGAGTGAGAGAGGCTGCATGGACTGAGGGCTTGGTGACTGGAAACATCCCTTGTTTACTGATAGGACAGGGACTGTCTTCCTCCACAGCAGGAAAAAGGCTCTGGCCTTGGAGACCTTCCCTGAATCCCAAAGGGCAGGTTCAGATAGCTCCTACCTAGGGAAGAGAGGGGGTGCAGAGACAGAGGAGGGGCAGCCAAGAAACCAGAGTGCCTCTGCAAAGCAGGGCCCTGGCTCCTCCCAGAGGGATGAACACAGTGTGACTCTGAGTCCTTCAGCCAGGACAGGGCCCTGACTCAGGAGGAGGATGGTAACTTCGGGCTGAGCACAAGGTTCCTGGGAATCACCCCATTATCTCTCCACCAACCAAACAGAAGGACGTCGTGTATCCCGCAGCCCTCACCCCAAACTTATCCTTAAAAGCTTCCTGCAAAACCATCAGGGAGAATGGGGTCTTTTTAAGAGCGTGAATCACCTGTCTCCTTGCATGGCCCTGTAATAATAAACCTTTCTGTGCTCCAAACTTCAGTAATTCAGTGCCTGATCTCACTGTGTGTCAGGCACCTGGGTTCAAAAACAGACTCATCTTCAAACAGACTGGAGAGATGTCAGAAGCAGCAGGTCCAGAGAGGTGGACACGGGCTCTGGCATCTGATGGACACTGATTCGAGCCCGCGGATTTGGGGAGCTTCAGAAAGGTGCTTCTTTAAGTTGTGGATCCTTGTCTATAAGACAGAGATAACAGTACCCACCTCAAATGGCCACGCTGAAGATCATGGGAGAAAAGAGCTGAATTATATTAGGTGCTCATGTATGGATGGAGACGTGAGTTGAACTTTGAAGAAGGCTGAGCAACAAAAAAATTGATGCTTTTGAACTGTGGTGCTGGAGAAAACTCTTGCGAGTCCGGTGGACTGCAGGGAGATTAAACCAGTCAATCCTAAAGGAAATCAATCCTGTATAATTCATTGGGTCGACTGATGGTGAAGTTGAAGCTCCGATACTTTGGCCATCAGGTGGGAAAAGCCAGTTCGTTGGAAAAGGCCCTGATGCCGGGAGAAATTGAAGGCAACAGGAGAAAGGGGTGGCAGGGGATGAGATGGTTGGATGGCATCACTGACTCAATGGACATGAGTCTGAGCAAACCCCAGGAGATCACGAAGGACAGGGAAGCCTGGGCTCACAAAGAGGCGGACACAACTTAGCGTCTGAACAGGGTGCTCATGACGTGTTTGTTGTCTGGACCCTTTCCTGCCATTTTCCCTCAGATTTGGCAAAATGGTAAAATATTCCTGGAGAGTCAAGACAAAGAGAAGGAACCTCAGCCTACAGTTGGGTCAGAGGGGAGAGAAACAGAGAGGGAGTTCTACATCAAAGTGTGTTTATTCTCTTGGAATTAAGTACCTCTATGCCAAGTTAAATCTCATAGACAGAGTCTTGGGTGAAGTAGAAAAGAATAACTTTATTACTTTTCCAGGCAAAGGGTATAAAGTGGCCTCATACCCTCGGTTGTGGGGGGCCTCCGACCTGAAATCGGGAGAATGGGGTCTTTTTAAGAGCGTGAATCACCTGTCTCCTTGCATGGCCCTGTAATAATAAACCTTTCTGTGCTCCAAACTTCAGTAATTCAGTGCCTGATCTCACTGTGTGTCAGGCACCTGGGTTCAAAAACAGACTCATCTTCAAACAGACTGGAGAGATGTCAGAAGCAGCAGGTCCAGAGAGGTGGACACGGGCTCTGGCATCTGATGGACACTGATTCGAGCCCGCGGATTTGGGGAGCTTCAGAAAGGTGCTTCTTTAAGTTGTGGATCCTTGTCTATAAGACAGAGATAACAGTACCCACCTCAAATGGCCACGCTGAAGATCATGGGAGAAAAGAGCTGAATTATATTAGGTGCTCATGTATGGATGGAGACGTGAGTTGAACTTTGAAGAAGGCTGAGCAACAAAAAAATTGATGCTTTTGAACTGTGGTGCTGGAGAAAACTCTTGCGAGTCCGGTGGACTGCAGGGAGATTAAACCAGTCAATCCTAAAGGAAATCAATCCTGTATAATTCATTGGGTCGACTGATGGTGAAGTTGAAGCTCCGATACTTTGGCCATCAGTTGGGAAAAGCCAGTTCGTTGGAAAAGGCCCTGATGCCGGGAGAAATTGAAGGCAACAGGAGAAAGGGGTGGCAGGGGATGAGATGGTTGGATGGCATCACTGACTCAATGGACATGAGTCTGAGCAAACCCCAGGAGATCACGAAGGACAGGGAAGCCTGGGCTCACAAAGAGGCGGACACAACTTAGCGTCTGAACAGGGTGCTCATGACGTGTTTGTTGTCTGGACCCTTTCCTGCCATTTTCCCTCAGATTTGGCAAAATGGTAAAATATTCCTGGAGAGTCAAGACAAAGAGAAGGAACCTCAGCCTACAGTTGGGTCAGAGGGGAGAGAAACAGAGAGGGAGTTCTACATCAAAGTGTGTTTATTCTCTTGGAATTAAGTACCTCTATGCCAAGTTAAATCTCATAGACAGAGTCTTGGGTGAAGTAGAAAAGAATAACTTTATTACTTTTCCAGGCAAAGGGTATAAAGTGGCCTCATACCCTCGGAGTTGTGGGCCCCGACCTGGAGGGGTAGTGAGGAGTTTTGCAGTAATGCTCCAAAGAGGAGGCTGTGATCAGGGGATGGACATTCTTCTGATTGACTGGCGGTGTTAGTGGTAGAGAACCCACCTGCCAAGGGCTTCCCTGGTGGTCCAGTGGGTAAAGAGTCTTCCTTGCAGTGAAAGGGGCACCGGTTCAACCCCTGGCCCGGGAAGATCCCATGTGCCTCGGAGCGGCTGGAACTGTGTGTCCAATTATGAGCCAGTGCTCTGGAGCACATGCACCCAGAGCCAGTGCTCTGTAGTGAGAGCAGCCACAGGAATGGGAGGTCCACACAGGCCAAAGAATACAGATGGATGAAAATAAAAAAATAAAACCCAATAAAAGAGGCCAAAATTAAAAAAAAAAAAAAGAAAGAAAGAAAAGAAAAAGCCACAGTAACTGGCTCCAGGTTCCCTCTCTGTCGGTCCCACCTTCTTGGAATATTCCCAGTTTGGCTTCTCACATTTTATCTTAACTATCTTCTCTGTATCTTCAAAGTCTTTCCTCAGTTTTATTTGGGTAGGAGGACGCTGCCTCCTACCTCAGGAATCTCAGGAAACAGTTTATGGATGGAAAAAAAATACAATCTAAAAGTTGAAAATTGTGTGTGTGCATGTGTGTGTGTGTGTGTTCCAGGAACTTACTGAGGACACAGCCAGGGACGTGGCCTCTCATAGCTCTGAGGGACCACTCCAGAGAGGCAGGGGGAGCCAGGATGTACAGAAATCTTTTCTGAAAAAGAATCACATGTAGTCAAACCTCAAGAGATGAATGCTAATCACATACCACAGACACACACACACACACACACACACCAGGCACCTCCAATGCTTTTGGAGCTTTTCCATATATGGAAAGATGCAGAAGTCTGGGCGCATTGGAGTCGCTCCTCGGACAGGCACCTGATGGTCTCGGGCCCGAGTCCTGCTCTCCCCGCTCCTCGTAGGGCTCGCTGCCGGCGGGCTGCGGCAACTGACGGCTTGCTGGCGGGCAACGTTCTCTGTTTACTGAAATGACAGGCAACAATTTTTTTTGCCAGCAAGTAGCAGACCTCTCCTCCAGCAATGTAAACAGACAGGGCGGGTGGTCCCTGGAGAGAGAAACCCAGGCGCGGCTTTCCAGACATGGATGCTGCTGCTGCTCCGTCACATCCCGCCCTTCGGGACTCGGTGAATGGCAGCACACCGGGCTTCCCGGTCCTCCCCCCGCTCTCGGAGTTTGCTCAAACTCACATCCATTGAGTCAGGGATGCCGTCCGACCATCTTATCCTCTGTCGCCCCCTTCCCCTCTAGACAGAGGAGAAGCCATGTTGGCCTGAACCTTTCTGTGATCGAGTCTTGGCCACAGTGCCTTCTGCCCTTAAACAGGCCTCAGCGACCAATGCTCTTAAGGGAAGAGAAAGAATGTAGGAACGAAGGAGAAGCAGCTGGGAACCAGCAGGTCGGGGGACTCTGCTGGCAGTCCAGCGGTTAAGACTTCATTCTCCAATGCATGGGAAGTGGGTTTGATCCCCGGTCAGGGAACTAGATCGGTCCCACACACTTTGCAGCCAAAAACCAAAACATAACACACAAACAATATCGTAACAAATTCAATAAAGACTTTAAAAAGATTCATAAAACCATAAAAAACCAAAACAAACAAAAACTCTACAGTGTAGCAATAAAACAAAGTTCCAAGTCACTCTTCAAGGGCAACGCATAACCATCACGGTCTCTGAGCGCTGCAGGAACTCAGGCCCCGCTCCGGAGCCGGCAGGGTGGAGAGGAGCCCTCTGCCGCCCGCCATCAGCTCTAGCTGGGCCCAGACCTATGCCGAGCTCACCTCCGCTCAGGCCCCTTCAGCATAAAACTTCCCCAGTTTTGCTCTTCGGGGAGATGCAGCTTTGGGAAAGCTCCCCAGTGTTTTCCTTACTTCCTCAAGGTAATACATCCTTTCTTCTCCCACTCTTTGGTTTGGTTGTCTTTTAGCGCCACACCCACCAAGCGGCAAACACGGTTTGGGGTCTAACAGTCAGACACGCTGCTTAAGCTGGATTGAGAAGCAAAGTTGTGCTCCTCTATTTATCTGTACACTTCTCGTTACTGTGGTAGTTCTCTCTCTCTCTCTTTTTTTTTTTGGCCACTTCTATTGGTCTTTCATTTACTTATTCATTTTCATCCATCCTTGTTCTTTGGCCTGTGTGGGCCTCCCATCACAGTGGCCCCTATCGCTGCACGGCACCAGCTCCGGTGCATGCGCTCCAGAGCTCCGGCTCAATAGTTGGACACATCAGTCCAGCCGCTCCGTGGCACGTGGGACCTTCCCTGGCCAGGGATGAAACTGGCGCCCCTTGCACTGCAAGGGGGTGTCCTTACCCACTGGACCACCAGGGAAGCCCTGTGGTGGTGCTCTTGAAAGAGGCTGTATGAATGTCAAAGCCTGGGCTTACAGTGGCTTCCGAGAGAGCAGCTTTGTAAGAAGCTATTTAGCAGGCCTTTCACGTTTCACGCAGAGGAGGCCGGGTGTCGTACACCAGCGTGTGTCAGCATGGGTGTGGTAAAGGCGAGCCCCCCCACGGCCCGGGGGCGGCATCACCTAGGGCCTCTCTGTTCTCCGGCTCACGGGCACCGCCAAGGACAGACCGTAACGGGCCCACCAGGAAGCCTAACGCGGCATTTGCTTCTCCTGGGCGGAGGGCCCTAAGGATTAGGAAGGCCAGCTCCTGGGCAGAGCTCGGGGAGCCGGCGCAGGCTTCTCGGAGGGAGCGGAGAAGCTGGGAAGCTGGGGTGCTGACGAACACCAGCCCCTTGCCCCTCAGAAGGACTGCTGAGAAATAGAACAGACCGGCTCTTTCTTCCCTCCCTCGGCCTCCAAGATATTTCCACTGCCCTGGGAGAAAGTAAGAACGTCTCCCGCCAGGCCCCTTCAGCATAAAACTTCCCCAGTTTTGCTCTTCGGGGAGATGCAGCTTTGGGAAAGCTCCCCAGTGTTTTCCTTACTTCCTCAAGGTAATACATCCTTTCTTCTCCCACTCTTTGGTTTGGTTGTCTTTTAGCGCCACACCCACCAAGCGGCAAACACGGTTTGGGGTCTAACAGTCAGACACGCTGCTTAAGCTGGATTGAGAAGCAAAGTTGTGCTCCTCTATTTATCTGTACACTTCTCGTTACTGTGGTAGTTCTCTCTCTCTCTCTTTTTTTTTTTGGCCACTTCTATTGGTCTTTCATTTACTTATTCATTTTCATCCATCCTTGTTCTTTGGCCTGTGTGGGCCTCCCATCACAGTGGCCCCTATCGCTGCACGGCACCAGCTCCGGTGCATGCGCTCCAGAGCTCCGGCTCAATAGTTGGACACATCAGTCCAGCCGCTCCGTGGCACGTGGGACCTTCCCTGGCCAGGGATGAAACTGGCGCCCCTTGCACTGCAAGGGGGTGTCCTTACCCACTGGACCACCAGGGAAGCCCTGTGGTGGTGCTCTTGAAAAAGGCTGTATGAATGTCAAAGCCTGGGCTTACAGTGGCTTCCGAGAGAGCAGCTTTGTAAGAAGCTATTTAGCAGGCCTTTCACGTTTCACGCAGAGGAGGCCGGGTGTCGTACACCAGCGTGTGTCAGCACGGGTGTGGTAAAGGCGAGCCCCCCCACGGCCCGGGGGCGGCATCACCTAGGGCCTCTCTGTTCTCCGGCTCACGGGCACCGCCAAGGACAGACCGTAACGGGCCCACCAGGAAGCCTGACGTGGCATTTGCTTCTCCTGGGCGGAGGGCCCTAAGGATTAGGAAGGCCAGCTCCTGGGCAGAGCTCGGGGAGCCGGCGCAGGCTTCTCGGAGGGAGCGGAGAAGCTGGGGAAGCTGGGGTGCTGACGAACACCAGCCCCCTTGCCCCTCAGAAGGACTGCTGAGAAATAGAACAGACCGGCTCTTTCTTCCCCTCCCCTCGGCCTCCAAGATATTTCCACTGCCCTGGGAGAAAGTAAGAAACGTCTCCCGCCCTGTGCTCCGGGGTGGGAGACACATGGGCGATCTGAGCGGGAGCCGAGCCAGGCCGAGGAGACGCAGGCGGGCGGGACCTGCAGCCGGCGGTTCCAGGCCTGAGCCTCCCGGACGCCCGGCCCGCGGCTGTTTATAGGCTGGAGGTATTTTTATCCCAGCTCTCCAGAGACAGCTATTTTCCTCTTCACTTCAGTCGTGTTCCAAGTGTTTATTTCTTAGAGGCACTAGAGAGAGACCAGGGCCTCCCCGCTGCTGCGGTCCCTCCTGGGCCCACGCCTCTACCCCAGGGATGGGGAAAGGGCCTCTGCGGCCCCTGCCCCGTCGTTCTCTTTACCCTGGAGTTTCTGTCCACAGGGGACAGATTCAGGGGCCCATCTGTCTTCTGCCTCACTTGGGGGCGAGGTCGTGGACTGCTGCTGCTGCTGTCTAGTCCCGGAGTCGTGTCTGAGTCTTTGTGGTCCCGTGGACCACCGCCCGCCAGACTCCTCTGCCCGTGGGCTCTTCCAGGGGAGAACACTGAGGTGGGTGGCCATGCCCTCTTCCGGGCGCTCCTGCCCGCCCAGGGGCTGACCCCACGTCTCTGACCTGTTCTGCGTTGACAGGAGGTTTCCTGACCACGGAGCCACCAGGGAAGCCCTCTTAAATGTCTGAATATTCACTCAGTTCAGTTTATTTATTGTGCCCCTTGCGCCAATATATTTACCTTCTTTTTTAAAAAAAAACCTTAGTTATTAAATATCTGGGAAAGCCTGGTTAAATATCAGGCTGTGACTGTGGATTTCTCATCCTTTTGCTTCTGGGTTTACTAGGAGCTCAGGGGTTCGGGAGCACCGTGCCTTCCCGGTGGACACTGTGGAGCAGGCACGTGACTTTCACCCTCCACGGCCTCCGCTCTTCCCCGACCCCACCGCCTCGGGCTCCCGGACAAGGCTGCCCGTGCCGGCCTCGGGCCTTGGCAGCCTCTTTGTCTCAGGTCCCTGCAGCCCCAGTGGTTTCCCAGGCAGGATTGGTGAACATTCTCCTCCGAGTACGCACGGTGCTCTCTGCCAGTGAAATCACGGCACACGCCTCCGGGCCATGGCCTCCAGCTGGAGGGCCACGGGTCAGGGCTGCCCTTCCGTCCCATCTCCTGCCGGCCCGCCACACAGGGCTTGCTCAGTGACCACGGTAGAATGCTGAGGCACATTGATGTCGCAACTATGACATACACTGCAGAATCACTTGTAAAGATTTTTCAGAATAAAAGAATACTTTTCTGTTTGGAATGATCAAGGAAGTCTTCCTGGAGATGGGGAACAACCTTTGAAAATCACCTTCTGTCATTTAACTCTCCTTCCGGCAAATACCACGCGTATTGTGCTTGTGCCCGGAATGGAGCGCAGAACCGGAGCTAATGCGGGCGCAGTTTCCTTCTTCCAGGAGCCTGTGGTCCAGGAGGAGAGACAGGAGGAAAACTGATCGTGCCTTCGGCGTCTAGCAACTCAGAATGAGCGAGTGTGGATCTGCATTGCTCTGCTGCGTCACACAGGGAGATTGTGAATAAAATATAGCATGAAAATTAACATGCACACGGAGCTTGAAATAAAGAAACCCTCAGGCGACAGAAATAGGAAGGAATTGAAAGCCAAAATAGTAAGTCTGCGAACTAGAGCCAAGGCACAGCGAACAGGTGGCAGGGGGTGCACGGAACCTGGGGGAGCCGCTCGAGACCCGTGCCGAAGAGGACAGGCCTAGGACCTGCGGAAGCAGAGGCCTCTGGCTCCATCAGGGGGAGACTGGCTGGGAACGTCATTTTCTGCCTTTGGCTCTGGGTAGGAAAAAACAAGCAAACAAACAAACAAACCAGTTTCCTGTGAGAAACTCAAATTCCCATGTATGTGTGAACGTACACCAACTCTCAGAGTGTGAGAATCCCCAAGCCCCCAGATTAGTGTAAAACTTGTTCTCACACTGGGGAAACCTGTGGGCAATCAGCTGAAGCAAATCCCCAACTGTCCCGAGAGCACAAAGGCCCCGCGAAGGGATCAGCCCCTGGGGAGGAGACTGCCGGCCTCACAGAGGCAGCACGTGACCAGCAGGGAAATAGCCCCAAATCCTGAGATCATGAGATAATCCGGAAGAGACAAGAAAATAAGTTGCCTTACAAAGTGCACGGAGATAAGAGGACTAGAAAATACGGAGGAAAAGAAGGGATGACGAGGCAGACAAGAAAAGAGCCACGTAGACTTAGTGGGGGCTCCCTGGTGGCACTAGCGGTAAAGATTCTGCAAGGCAAGAGATGAAAGAGGTCCAGGTTCGATCCCTGCTTTGGGAAGATGCCCCGGAGGAGAAAATGGCAAACCCGTTCCAGTATTCTTGTCTGGGAAATCCCAGGGACAGAGGAGCCTGGGTCTGTGGTCCATGGGGTCACAAAGAGGTGGACACGAGTGAAGCGACTCAGCGCCCACTCACTTGCAGAGTTAGTAGGAATGAAACATTTAGGAGGAAAAACCCAACTCAGTGGATAAATGGGCAGTTGACTGGGGACTTCTCCGGTGGCCCAGTGGCTGAGACTCTTCGTTCCCAATGCAAAAGTCCTGGTCAGGACCTACCCCTGGTCAGGACCCTGGGTCCCACATGCCTCAGCTGAGAATTCACATCCCCAAACTAAAGATCCCACATTAGAAACGAAGACTTAGTGCGGCCAAATAAATAAAATGGTAACATTATTTAAAAAAAAAAAAGTTGACTGAAAGAAAGTTGATGAAGGAGAGATCTGAAGAAACAGTTCAGGATGAAACACAGAGAGGTAAAGACATGAAAATCTGAAAAAAAGATGTTAAGGTGTGTAACAGAGGGTAAGAGCTGTTGAGGAATAAAGTAAGAACAAGGAGCGAGCCGGGAGTAAGGGAATGATAGCTCAGAAAGGCCCAGGATGGCTGAAGGACGCTGACCCTTGGTTTGCGGAGGCAGCCTGTGTGAGAGCCCAGGATGGAGAAGGGCCTCCTTTCGTGCAGTCGTCCAGCCTGACGGGGAGTATCAGAGCCCAGGACCAGAAGAAGCATCCACAGTCAGTCACGCCGAAAAGACAGGCTGTTTTCAAGGGAGCAGCAGTGACAGCAGGGCTGAACAGCAGAAAGTGACCACTCCAGAGAGCTGCCGGGCGTGAGCAGCCCGTCCAGCACTCCATCCCCTGCTGAGCGAGGGCTCAGGCGTCGGGGTAAAAACGGCGACAGTAGGTCAGCCGGGGCTGTGCGGAAGGAAAGACCTGCGGATGATCTCAGAGGACTAGAAAATACGGAGGAAAAGAAGGGATGACGAGGCAGACAAGAAAAGAGCCACGTAGACTTAGTGGGGGCTCCCTGGTGGCACTAGCGGTAAAGATTCTGCAAGGCAAGAGATGAAAGAGGTCCAGGTTCGATCCCTGCTTTGGGAAGATGCCCCGGAGGAGAAAATGGCAAACCCGTTCCAGTATTCTTGTCTGGGAAATCCCAGGGACAGAGGAGCCTGGGTCTGTGGTCCATGGGGTCACAAAGAGGTGGACACGAGTGAAGCGACTCAGCGCCCACTCACTTGCAGAGTTAGTAGGAATGAAACATTTAGGAGGAAAAACCCAACTCAGTGGATAAATGGGCAGTTGACTGGGGACTTCTCCGGTGGCCCAGTGGCTGAGACTCTTCGTTCCCAATGCAAAAGTCCTGGTCAGGACCTACCCCTGGTCAGGACCCTGGGTCCCACATGCCTCAGCTGAGAATTCACATCCCCAAACTAAAGATCCCACATTAGAAACGAAGACTTAGTGCGGCCAAATAAATAAAATGGTAACATTATTAAAAAAAAAAAACGTTGACTGAAAGAAAGTTGATGAAGGAGAGATCTGAAGAAACAGTTCAGGATGAAACACAGAGAGGTAAAGACATGAAAATCTGAAAAAAAGATGTTAAGGTGTGTAACAGAGGGTAAGAGCTGTTGAGGAATAAAGTAAGAACAAGGAGCGAGCCGGGAGTAAGGGAATGATAGCTCAGAAAGGCCCAGGATGGCTGAAGGACGCTGACCCTTGGTTTGCGGAGGCAGCCTGTGTGAGAGCCCAGGATGGAGAAGGGCCTCCTTTCGTGCAGTCGTCCAGCCTGACGGGGAGTATCAGAGCCCAGGACCAGAAGAAGCATCCACAGTCAGTCACGCCGAAAAGACAGGCTGTTTTCAAGGGAGCAGCAGTGACAGCAGGGCTGAACAGCAGAAAGTGACCACTCCAGAGAGCTGCCGGGCGTGAGCAGCCCGTCCAGCACTCCATCCCCTGCTGAGCGAGGGCTCAGGCGTCGGGGTAAAAACGGCGACAGTAGGTCAGCCGGGGCTGTGCGGAAGGAAAGACCTGCGGATGATCTCAGAGCAGAGGAGGAAACGGCCCTGTGAGCAGGTGGGCAATCTGCCGGTGAGCCCTGGCTCTTAGCACAGATGATGATCATAATAACCTGTCCTATGAGGTTCAAAAAACAAAGCTAAAACACTAGACACAAATAACAGTCAAAGCTGTGGTTGCAAGAAATTTGGAGCATAGGAAGGACAATCAATGTTGACGTTAAATTAAACTTTAGGGATTCAGATCGTGGAGTTGGAACATTCAGGGTGTTTCTTGCACGGAGAGAAGGCCCCAACTTCCAGACCAGTGGGGCAGGCGGAGGGGTCCTTGCAAAGAGCCTCGGGGCCAGACAGAGCGTCATAGGGCCTCCCGAAAGAGATGAGGATTAGGACGGCTTCTAACGGGGAGCGAGGCCTCCTTTACTCTCCCGGTCCACCCTGGGCGGGATTAGCCCTTACTCCAGCGTTCCGGTGCAGCTTGGTGGTTATCTATGTCCATGCTGTTCCCCAGGCCAGAACACTGGAGTGAGCTGCCATGTCCTTCTCCAGGAGAGCTCCCTGCCCCGGGGATGGCGTCTCCTAAATCCCCGGCTCTGCAGGTGGATTCTTCACCACTGCGCCACCGGGAAGCCCTCCGCCGGGTCTGTCCTCGCAGACCGTTATTTACGTTATTTGCGCAGGTGTGAAGGGTAAGCGTTTGTCCATCTTCTGGACTGTGAACGCCTCAAGGGAGGAAACATTTCAGTCTGACACCAGGAGTTTTCTGTGAGTTGTAGGGGGCGCTGGCTCTGCCCCACCCCAGCTTCAGCCGACACAGCCCTCTCTTCAAGGGGCTGCCTGGGGCCCCCAGAGCACTCTCCACTTGCTCAGGGAGCCCAGCACTTGGGAGTCAGTTTTCCTGGTGGGGCGGGAGAATGAGGCCTTGCCCCCTGGCTTTCCCTTCAGGGAAAGGCTGGGCTGAGGGTGGGCCTCTGCCTGAACGGCACCCTTTCTCTGCCCTCCCTGACTGCTCCCCGCCTTCTGACTGTGGGGGTGGGAGCCCGCACACTCCTCCACACACATCCCCACCTCCCTGGTCTGTTTCCTCCTCACCTGGGATGAAGCGGGGCTCCTCAGTTATCCTGGTTCTGCTCCAGCCACGGTCAGAAGTTCGGATCTTTCCGGCTCTTTTCTTTTGTTCCCCCACCGCCCACCGCCAACACCCTGCTTTCCTGTCCTCCCCCTCCCTGGCTTCCTCCTCTTTTCCTTCCTCCTGGAGCACATCGGCCACCATCTTCCACTGGACTGGGCTGGGGAGCAGTCAGTCCTGGGTTAAATTCTGCCAGTTCCCTGGGTTTCATGAGACTCACTTGGTCTTCTGTCTCTCAGAGGTGTTCTGTGATGATCTACATGAAACGACAGACAGGAATGAATGTTGGAAGAGGGAAAGGCAAAGGGCATATGGACAGAGGATGGTTTTCGGTGCAGGGAGGCAGAGAAAGTTTTCCAGCCGCTGCCGCCGCCTCCTCCCCTTGGCTGGGGGCCCTGTTCTGTGGAGGCCAGTGCCTGGCTGAGGAGGGCTGTCGGCCCCTTGCAGGGCTGGGAGCACTAATGGCAAGCAGGAGGATTAGCCATATGCCACTTAATTCCTGTTAATCGGGGTTGAGAGGAGCTTGTGCTTGTAAGAAAGGCTGAGCCACCATCGCTGGGCACACAGGCTCCCCACTCCCGCCTCCTCCGGCGCCCCGCCCTGGGTCGTCCTCCTCTGCCCTCTGGCTTCCAGCCCCTCCCTCCACAGCTGAGATCTCAACGTGGTCTGTGCTCTCCGACGGGCTCCTGTCCCCACTGTCCCCAGCTGCCAGTCCCGTCTCTGGGGTCAGGGGTGCTCCCATCTCCCGTCCCTCTTCTTGCAGGTCCCCCCTTTTCTGAACACCTGCAGCCCCACGCTCTTGCAACTTCTGATCTTGCATCAGCGGACTCCCTGGCCTTTGGCTGACCTGTGGAGGCCAAGTTCAAAGGCAACCGTTCCTGGCTTCTGAGGAGACAGGCACCTCTCCCTCATCCCCGACCTCACAGAAGGCTGCAAACACCCTGGCTCCGGCTCTGAGAGCTGAGAACAGCCCGTCCTGCGTCTCCTCCTCCTCGCCCAGGTGCCGCACCCGTTGCTGAGCTCAGCCTGCGCAGGGTGAACAAACCTCCCACCCAAGGCCAAGCGGTGTTCGGGCCCCACCCTGCGTGGGGGTCCGCGTCACCCTGTGTCTGCCGTCTCAGGGGGTGTGCGTGTGGGGGTGTGTCCACGTGTGTGTGCATGTGCACACACGGGCGTGCATCGACCTTCCCACGGGGAGCACTGCCTATGAGATCATGAGCACGAACTCTGAGGAGCGTGGGGGTGCCATGTGGGACTCGGGGCTGGCGGGAGGATGGACCTGCGTGCGCAGATGTGTGCCTGAGCTGGGTTTTGCAGAAAGCTGTTGAGGGGGGTCTAGAAAGTGACATCTGTGGAAATGCATATTTAACCGCAGAGAGGAACTGAGGTGGGAGAAGTGTGGACTTTGGGAAGGTTGGGTTCTGGATGAAAAACAAGAGAGGAGGCTTATCAGAGATGCATCCAGAGCCCTGCAGGATGGCCCCTTAAAAGTCCGATTCTAAGGCTGCAGCAAACATCCAGGGTTTGTCCTGTGTTTGCAAGAAGCTTATCAGACTAAGACGAATGCATCTTTGACCTGCCCCACCCACCTCAAACACCAAGGACATACACCCAGCTCCTCCAGCAGCACCACCCCACGCCCCCACTGTCTCCCACTCGAGCAAGATCCAGTCCCGTTATCCTAGACAGCTAGACAAGGAGAGAAGTGGGCTGAGAGCAGCCCTGGTCTGGTTCTCCCTGGTGCCCCGCCTGGGCAGCAGAACTTGGCATCCCAGCAGCAGGTGCCGCCGCTACCGGGCCAGCTGGGCTCTGGGCTCAGGGCGCCACCTGGTGGCAGCTCTCACCATCCCAGCCCTAATGTAGGCGTGTGGACTTCAACTCGGCGTCTCGTTCTGCGCTCTTTTCAGAGGGAGTCCTGGGGAGCCACGTGCCTGGGGCACAGAACCAGAAATGCTTAACCCTGAAGGGTCAGCTACGTGGGTGGGGTGAGGGAGAGGCTCAGGGCCAGCTAGGAGAATGCCAGGTATTTTAGGCTGGGCTCCGCTGGGCTGGCCCCTCACCGAGGCCTTGAGAGGACTTTTCTCCCCTCTTTAAGAGCATTTCCGTATTCATCTAAAAACACAGGACTAGAAGCAGGGCACTGCCTGCATTGGCAGCCTGGGTTCTGCCAGCCAGAAGCCAGCCTCCCGCTGGCAGGGGAGAGAGAAGTGGGCCGCAGGGAGGGGCCCCGAGCCCGGGAGGGAGAACCTACCAGCCTAGGGGTGCAGAAGGAGCACTGAAGCTGAACTAAGGTTGCTTTTCCACCAATTCTGTGACGCCGAGAGCGACCCTTAGCCTCCCTGGGCCTCGCCTTAAACTCCCGCGCCACCTGTTACGAGGCCTGGGTCTGCATGCCCCCACCCCCTCTGTACCTTTAAATTCCACCCACCCCCACTGTGAACCCCAATTCCACTCCTTCCCTGGAGCTCTTCCGGGTCTTCCCGCCTGCGCGACCCCCCCCACCGCGCGACCTCTCCCGGCCCCACCCTGGGGCTCACTGACCTTTCTCGTGGGTAATGCTTCACACACACCTCCTTTGACTCTGTGTCCCCCGCCAGGTGACCGGCTCCGCAGGTGGACGCGACCCTGGCTCCTCTTCCCGGAGCCGCCTGGCCCTACTTCGGCCCCACACGTGCTGAGCAGACCCTTGGTGAACGAAGGGGGATGTCCTTCTTTGTCCTATCCTGGCTTAGATGCCATTTCTCCCGGTAGGGCTCCGTGAACCCCGTTGCCTGGACGGGTCCACGCGGGAAGGCGTGGCTGCGGCTGTTTAGTCTCTGAGACGTGTCCGACTTGCTTGCACCTCCAGCGTGGATGAGGAACTGCCTGGAAACAAGGAAGGCGGGCTGGGTTGAGGGGTCTTGAAGACCCCTTTACAAGCTAACACGAGCTGGGAGGCCTTGGAGGGAGAGCTAGCCCCACCCCTTGAGAAGCCAGCATGGCAGTCTTGGTGGGGCACGGAGGTGGCCATCCCTGGAAAGGACGTTGTCTGCTCCCGTGGGGACCTGGCCGCCCGCTCCCCGGAGAATCTCGTGCTCCCCGGGCTCAGTGGGCCCGGGACTTGGCAAGGTCTCTGGGGCGTATGTTTGTCACCAGCCCCGGGTGAGAGGGTGGACGGGTGGGTGGGAACCGTTTTGGGAACGAGCTGGGGAGTGCTTGTGTGTGATGAGTCAGGGCCGGGGAGCTAGTGAGGAGCCCTCATCTCTGTCCCCCTCTCCGTGGGGGGAGTTCTCACCCCTCGGAGGGGGTGCGGGCCACCAACTGTCTCGGGAAAGTTTTCTTAGTCACAGCTTCGACCACGTCAGCTGGCGCTTACATAACGGGGCCTCTGTTCTGCAGACAATGGGGTTCCGTGGGCCGGAATGGTTGCTGCCCGTCCCCCCACAGTGGCTCCAGCCGCTCCTACCTGCCGGCCAGGCGGCGGTCCCCGAGGAAATAGCGCCGGGACGTCCATTCCCCCTGGAAGGGGCCTAGGTCTCCTCACAGGTCCCACGGGGAGGCCTTCCTTTCCCTCCTGTTAGTTAGTCCAGCACTGGGCAGGGGTGGGGGAAGGCAGGGGCCCCCCTGCGCCCTCCGGCGTCTGCCTGAGACCCCAGCGGCAGGTGACCTCGGGGTTCCGGGGTCTCGGCCTGCTATCCTGTGCCTCAGTCTCCGGGCGGCGGGACTTGGGTCTCCTGTCTCTGACACCAGAGCCCAGACGCCCATCACAGACAGCACAGGCCTGTCCCTCGGGGGACCCAGATGGGCCTGAAGTGAGTCAACAGAGCTGGGTGGGTTGTGCTGAGGACCGGCTTGGCCAGGGGAGGGACGCTGGCCCTGGGCCCTGGGAGGAAGCCGTGCTCAGGGGTCCGGGGGCCCTGCAGGGCTCTGAGGGGCAGCTGGGCGCCTGGGAAGGCCTGGGGGGCTGTCCTCTGCTCCTTGCTGGAGGCAGGTGCTCCTCCGCGCACCTCGGGGGCAGGGGCTGGGAGGAACGCTCTGGAAAAGGTGGGTAGTGAGGGGGTGCGCTGGGGCGACTCCCCAGAAGGAGAGGGCGGGCCGGGGAGCTGAGGATGACTGTCCCGCAGCCCCGGGCAGCAGTGGGCAGGGGGACGTGCCCTGGACAGGAGCGCTGGGGGTGGGCGGAGCTGGGGAGGCAGGGAGAGCCGGTCAGGGGCCAGGAGCCTCCTGGCTACCTTCCTGCTTTCCTCGATGTGAGGAAGTTTCATGAGAGCCAGAGGCAAGGACCTCAAGGAGCCCTGAGGTGAGCAGACCCAGCGGAGAGAGAGCCGGGCGGGGGCAGTGAGGAGGCGGTGAGAAGAACAGGTCCCCGCTGGGCTCTGAGCCAGGCCAGGGACACACCCCAGGGGAGCCCACACCCTCCTCTCTTCTGCCGGGTGCCTGGCGGTGGGAGACACGCAACAGAATTTTCTGGGTCGCGTTGCGCAAAAGCGGGGAGACCTGGGGGGGGCAGGGAGAGGCAGAGAAGAGGGAGGCAGCTCAGAAGTGCCCGCCAGCAGGGCAGGACCTGTTCACCCCCCGACACTGAGACCCAAGGCCCTCCTGCCTTCTCCGCGGTCTGGAGACCTGATGGAGCAGGTGAGTGAGGGCTGGGGGGGCACCCGGAGGCGGGACTCGGCGCCCACGGTGCCCGGTGGCCGGTGGCCGGCACCCACGCGGGCAGCCCCGGCGGGGAGGCGTCGAGCGATCGGTCTCCGCGGGCGGTCTTCCCTCCTGGGCCGCAGCCCCGGCCCCACCTGCACCTCGGGGAGTCGCCGGGCCCTGTGGGGCGGGGGGCGGAGCGGAGGTCACGTCTGCAGGTCAGAACCCGAGCCTGGCTGCGCCCCGGGCTGTGTGTGTCCCTTTCCCCAGAGGCGGGCTCGCCGGGGCCGGGGCGCTGCGGTCACTGCGCGGGGGCATCTGTTTCCGTGGCTTCCCAGGGAGTCGGCCCTGGTGTTCAGGCACCACCGACCTCCCACGTCTGGTCCCGCGAGTCCCAGACGGAGACGGCGTGTGCCAGCCAGCCCGGCCGCCGCCTCAGCCTGCCCTGGTGCCCGTGGCTGTCCTCCCACCTCCCGCGCGGCCTCGCCGAGCGCCGCCTCCTCGCCAGGGCCTTCCTGAGGTTCTAACCCACCCAGATCTCTTCCTCCTCGGGCTGCCGGGGCTGCCAGGCCGTGCCTGGAAATTTAACTTTAAAGTCATAGAAGGGTAGACTTTGTGAGCTGGATGAGCCCTGACTAGTGACCCCTGTCTGTTGCTCTTCGTCAGGATGGTAGAGAAGGAACAAGACAAGTGACGTCTGTCACGCCCCCCGGGCATCACGCGTTAACCACGGCCCCCGCATCCTCCTCCGCACAGCGCTCCGGCAGACGTGCCACCGCCACCCGTAGCCCCCACAGAGCTCATTGCATCCGTGGACCAGCTGAGGAGCCTGCTTCAGGCCCCGGGCGTGGGTGGGAGCTCGTCTGGTCCTTTACCCGGTGCTCCTGGCCATCCGGGCCTCCGCTCCACTCCTGCTGCCCTCTGCCCTCTCGATGAGGGTCACCTTAAAGGCTCCGGTCAGGTCGGGACTCCACCTGCTCCTCTGCTGACGACGAGGCCCCGCGGGGCTTCTCCCCACGTCCTGTTTTGTGTCTTCAGAGCCTGTGCGAAGGGGCAGGGAGACAGGGAGACAGGCTGAAGGAGGCCCAGTCTGCGTGCTGGTCAAGCCCGCCCAGGCTCTGCGCCCCGCTCTGTCCCCAGCGGGCGCGGGAGCTCTGGTCCCGGGAACGCTGCAGGGGACGCTGGCCTCAGGCCCCAGAGCCATCCTCTGTCCCGTCCAACAAGGGAGGAGAGGAAGCCAGGCGTCCACCTCTCGGGGCCCTGGGGCATGGGGAGGGTCTCCGAAAGGGGGTCCTGGGTCCTGGAGGAAGAGTCGGGGCGCCGGTGCGGAAGGGGCACGGCTGACGTCCAGGGTGCTGCAAGGGCTTTCACCCCAGCCTGGACCCCTGGGGGCTGAACAGTCTTTCCCTGCTCAGTCCTACCAGCCAGGAGCCTCAGCAGGGCCTGACTCCACCGGGCCCTCCCTCCCGGCCCCGGCCAGTTCTCCAGGCCCCCTCCTGGCCTCCTTGCCGCCCCCGGCCACCCTCACAGCACCTGGATGGCCTTCAGGCCCACGAACCCCTAACTGAGCTCTGTGGGCACGTTGCAACCTTGCTGGAGTGTTCTCTCTAGAACTCAGACTTCTCATCCTCTGCTTCAGCTCGTCATCACCCCATTGTCTTCGGGAGCAATGTGAGCTCCTGGCCCGGGTTCCCAGCCTCTGCCATGTCTGCCTCTAGGGTCGTGGGCTCCGTGGCACAGGAACGTCCTGCGCTCTGCCCACTGCCAGCAGCCTCCTGGTCTCCATCCACCAGAGGACAGCCAGCGCTCCCCGGCGAGGTTCGCCACCAAAATGTGTTCAGACACCACAAAACCTCCCCTGGGGCACAATCCATTGAGAACCGGTCTCCACTCTCAGATCAGGCCGATAGTAATGACTAACAAGCTAGTGCGCTCCTCACCCTTCCCAGGATTAATCTTCAGAACCTCCCCGCGGGGCGGCTCTATTAACACCCCCATTTTATAGAAGTTTAGAAGGCACCCGCATGGAAGGGATTCAGATCGTTCAAGAAAGTCACAGATTTTCCCTTCTTGTGGGGTGAGAAGAGAGGACGATGATCCAAAATGTCTCCTCCTTGAGGCCACGCTGCAGAGTCAGAGCCACGGCAGGAGGTGAGCCTGGGCCACCTGGGCCACCGGCTGGAAGGCCTTCACTGGGAGCCGCGCAAGCCTCCGGGCAGGGCGGGGTTGGGGGGTCCCGAGGCGGAGCGAGTAGGAGCCTCTACCCGTCCTCTCCCTCCTTCTGGCCCATCTGGCCTCTCTAAGCAGGGGCCCGGCCCGGGCAGCTGGAGCACTGCTGGGCTGGGGAGGGGGCTCGGAGGGTCAAGGCTGGGGGCGGGGCTGGGCTGGGCGAGCCTCCGGAGGAGCTCGGTCCTTGCTGTCTACGGACAGTCAGGGTGGAGGAAGGCCTTTCCAAGAAGATCCCATATTCTGGACTGAGGCTGCCTGGGCAGAGAGAGAAGAAGCTAGGTCCGAACCTCTCCCACGACAGGGCCCAGGACGGTGCCTGTGGCCACACAGTCACACGAGGGTGCCCACTGGGTGGGTGTGGGGGCTGCAGCCTGGAGCGGGCAGAGCTCGAGGTGAAAAGGCAGAACCACACCCCAGCCCCGTCAGGGTTCGATGGTGGGGTGGCAGGTCAGGGGCTGCTGAGGCCTGTGTGCACTGGCCCGCACGTGCCCGCGTCAGAGCGGAGGGGCCGCTGTGCACCCACAGACCCAGCTGTGGGTACTGTCTCTGCCCGCCCTCCCCGGGGTCCCCTCTCGGCCCAGACTTGGCCTCACACGGGCAGACGCAGCTTTCGCTGCCCCCAGATTCCTCCACTTCTGAAAAAGACAAGGGGAGAACAGGGCCAGAATACAAGAGGAGATAAAAATAGCTGAAAACAAGCTCTCTGGATCAGAAAGCTCCCTTCTCAGTGAGTCACCCGTTTCCCAGACCGAGCACACACTCGCGCCCGCGCACACACACACGCGCACATTCTGCACAAGACACAAGCACGCACGCCTGCCTTCAAGTCGTGCAGGACTCCTCGCACAGGCCCTGGGCCGTGGGTTCTGTCCTCAGAAGTAAAAGGTGCCCCCCAAGGCGGTCCTCTGGGTTTTCGGGAGCTTGGCGGGCAAGGCCCCCACCCCACCCCTGCCCCTCGCCCCAAGCTCAGCTTCTTCTGACTCCCCTGCGCTTCCCGGTGCCCCCTGCAGTGGGGCGACCACAGGACAGGTGGCCAGGCAGGAGGCGCCGAGGCCGCAGTGGGCAGACCGCCCCCTGCCCGGCCCCTGGCACTGGCCCCCCGGGCGGCGGAGTTGGCTGGCCTGAGCAGGGTCGGTGCTGCCCGAGCGGCGCTGCCCGTGGGCCCCGCCCCGCCCTGAGCACCCAGGGAGGCCAGCAGAGGCACCCCAGGGGACGCGGGCCGGCCCGTGTGGCCTCCAGCCCATGAGAGCTGGGCGGGGCGGCCCTCCTCCCTGGGCTCCTCCTGGCTCCTCAGGCTTGGACAGTGCCCGGACAGACAGCAGCCTTGGGACTCACGGCCTCAGCCACCCTTTCTCTCCCCCCGACCCGCCCCCACCCACCTTCCCTTCCTCTCTCTCCCGTGAAGTCCTTCCCTCCACCCCGTCTCCGCGTCCCCCCTGCGCGTGAGGCAGCTGCATTCCGGGCACTGTAAGGACTCAGGTCCTGAGCGGCCCCTCCCGCCTCTTCCCAGGAGGATGACCCTTGGTGACCTCTGCTCCCTCTGAGCCTCCGGGGTCCCCACTTCCCAGGACCTGGCAGGGCATCACGTCCCTGGGCCTTTTCAGGTGGCGGCCGGAGAGGATTCACCTGAGAATTTAGAGCAAATCTGAGGAAGCGGCTCTGGGCTCCGTGGTGCTCGCTGTGTCCAGGCTGCGCCCTTAGAGGGCAGGGCTGGGCCCACGGAGCCGGTCTCCTGCGGCAGCAGCTCCGGGGCCCTGTGCCCTCCTCCCCACCCTCGGTGCGCTGCCCAGCTGGGGCCTCGCCGGGCTTGGTGGAACCTGCGCTCAGGCGGCTGGCTCTGCGGGTTTGGTGAGCTTGTGTCTCTGGGTCTTTGTTTCTTCAACTGCCAAAGAGAATAATAACACCACCACCTACATCATCAGGTCCTTCAGTAAGGGCTAGGAGGGAAAGGGGCAGGGCACAATTTTTGAAAAGCATGACAGAGCCCAAGGACACAGCATAAACCCATTAGAATCAAATGGGCCCAAGATGGCAGACCAGACCTTGACCCTCAGTCAGCAAGCTAAATGACACACCCAGAGGCACATGACAGTCCCGCCCCTTTCCAAAAAGAGCAGGAAGAATCCTCCTACTCATTAGCATATGGAATTGCCCAGCCCATAAAAGCTAAGAGTGCCATGTTTTCAGGGCCGCTGGATTTGCTCTGTGATGGCCCACACTCTGTCTGTGGAGTGTGCTTTCTCTGAATCTGAATAAATCCATTTCTTACCTGTCACTTTGTCTCTCACTGAATTCTTCTCTGCAAAGAGACATGAAGAACCTGAGCCTCAGTGGGCCCAGATGTTGGGTGAGTGATTTTAAGTACTAGGGTTTTGGCTGGGTTCAAGTCCCGGCCACGTGGGTTCAAGTCCCAAGCAGGGTTTAATTAGGTCTGGGCCCTGGGTTTACGTCTCAGATCGAGGTAGAACCCTTTCACTTCTGTGTCTGTGGTGTTTTAAGCAGTGGAAGCAGGCACCTGGCAAGCACATAAGTGCCGGGTCAGCTGCATTCGGGCACTGTAAGGACTCAGGTCCTGAGCGGCCCCTCCCGCCTCTTCCCAGGAGGATGACCCTTGGTGACCTCTGCTCCCTCTGAGCCTCCGGGGTCCCCACTTCCCAGGACCTGGCAGGGCATCACGTCCCTGGGCCTTTTCAGGTGGCGGCCGGAGAGGATTCACCTGAGAATTTAGAGCAAATCTGAGGAAGCGGCTCTGGGCTCCGTGGTGCTCGCTGTGTCCAGGCTGCGCCCTTAGAGGGCAGGGCTGGGCCCACGGAGCCGGTCTCCTGCGGCAGCAGCTCCGGGGCCCTGTGCCCTCCTCCCCACCCTCGGTGCGCTGCCCAGCTGGGGCCTCGCCGGGCTTGGTGGAACCTGCGCTCAGGCGGCTGGCTCTGCGGGTTTGGTGAGCTTGTGTCTCTGGGTCTTTGTTTCTTCAACTGCCAAAGAGAATAATAACACCACCACCTACATCATCAGGTCCTTCAGTAAGGGCTAGGAGGGAAAGGGGCAGGGCACAATTTTTGAAAAGCATGACAGAGCCCAAGGACACAGCATAAACCCATTAGAATCAAATGGGCCCAAGATGGCAGACCAGACCTTGACCCTCAGTCAGCAAGCTAAATGACACACCCAGAGGCACATGACAGTCCCGCCCCTTTCACAAAAGAGCAGGAAGAACCCTCCTGCTCATTACCATATAGAATTGCCAAGCCCATCACAGCTACGAGTGCCATGTTTTCAGGGCCGCTGGATTTGCTCTGTGATGGCCCACACTCTGTCTGTGGAGTGTGCTTTCTCTGAATCTGAATAAATCCATTTCTTACCTGTCACTTTGTCTCTCACTGAATTCTTCTCTGCAAAGAGACATGAAGAACCTGAGCCTCAGTGGGCCCAGATGTTGGGTGAGTGATTTTAAGTACTAGGGTTTTGGCTGGGTTCAAGTCCCGGCCACGTGGGTTCAAGTCCCAAGCAGGGTTTAATTAGGTCTGGGCCCTGGGTTTACGTCTCAGATCGAGGTAGAACCCTTTCACTTCTGTGTCTGTGGTGTTTTAAGCAGTGGAAGCAGGCACCTGGCAAGCACATAAGTGCCGGGTCAGCCGGCTGGGCCTTGCCACGTACCCTTCCCGTCACGAAGCATGGCCCCGGGACCCATCCCTTTCCTGCAGGAGTTTCTGGGGTGTTGGAGTCAAGATGCAGGACTTGGGTCTCTCGTCTTCCCTTGGGGGGATCTCTCATCTCCCTCGGTGGCTTCCCATCTCCCCTGAGGGGTCTCCCGTCTCTCACATCTTCTGGGGGGCCTCCCATCTCTCTAAGGTATCTCCTGTATCCCCTGGGCTGTACCCCTTTGGGCAGCATGAGCCTTGCTGCCTCTGTCCCCTCCCGCCCTGCATCCCCTGCATGGATAGCGCTGGCCTAGCCCGAGCTGGACACGGCCAGAGAGGAGGCTATTTTTAGCCCCAGACAGAAGCAGCAGCTGCTCAGGCAGTGCGCAAAGCTTGGCTCTCCAATGGAAGGTCCAGCCCCCAGGCCAGCCTGCGCAAGATGGGTGCAGGGGCCTGGGACCCCAGCTCTGCGTCCTGCCTCCTGGAAAGGCGACTCGTGCCCCACTCCCACCATAACGTGCTTTCTGGCCCCTCCCCCAGTGTCTTAATCCCAGGGGGCTTAGTGGCTGAGCTGCAGAGGCTGCAAAGTGGGACGGGAAGATGGAGAGGCGGGGTGCTGCGGCCTGTGTCCTGAGGCTGGGTACTCAGGTCCACACTCGAAGATCTTTACTCTTTCCAGCTGAGCACTAAGACACCCCCAGTCTGGGCTCTGAGGCGCTCTGGGCACAGCTGCCCTTCTGTGGAAGCTCCCTGCCCCCCCAACCCCTACCCGCTGCTGGCTGCACGAGCGAGCCCCACCCCCGCCAGAGGGTCTTGGGTGGCTTCCGTTGCCTCATCAGGTGTGTCAGCGTTTGCCCTGACCTCCCTAACGTGATGAGTATTTTGCAGGAGACTGAAAGGGTCCTGAGAAATCAGCGCTGAATCATAAAGTAATTCTTGCAATTCCTGAGTCACGGCCGCCGTGTGACAGTGACTCTTGTCACAGCTGCCGTCCAGGTGGTGGTGGGCAGATCCGCGCTTTAGCCACATATCATCTGCCCAGGCCCCCACCCGGGCTCTGAGGATCCCTTCAAGAGCAAACACGTGGGCCAGAAACTTACCCTGGAGGAACTTACATCCTGCAACTTAGCGGCTCTTTCACACGGAAAAGAATACACGCATAAACCCAGGGAACAGGAGCCCAACCCTTTCATGTCTGCAGATGCTGCAAAGGCTCTTAGCAACTGGCTGCGAAGATCTGATTTCTCTGGAGTCCGGATTCCTGATGCTTTCAGCCAATGACTCTCAACCTTTCATGTCCTACATCTCTTTGTAAATCGATTAAAGCTGTGAGCTTCTCTCCGGAAAAATGTCCAGAGCACAGACACTCGGAAGTCTGCCTGCGATCGGAAGGGCTGGCAAGCCCAGGGAGCTGTGCGAGGCCCTCATGCCCAGAGGCCCCGTCTGGAGCACAGGAAGCAGCCGCGGGACCTGCGCCCACGGCTCTGCCGCTGTTTCTCAGCGAGAGGCGTGGGGCTGAACTGTAATCACAGTGCAGATCGGGGCCCAGACTGTCCAGCCTTCCGAAACGTTTCTAAGTTCTACCAAACCCTGGTTTTCTATGGAAAACCCTGGTGGTCCAGTTAGGAATCTGCCTGCCAACGCAGGGGACACAGTTTCAGTCCCTGGTCTGGGGAGATTCCACATGCTGTGGGGCAACCCAGCCCGCACGCCACAGCCACTGAAGCCTGCGTGCCCAGAGCCTGTGCCCTCAGCCAGAGAGCAGCTCCTGCCGGCCTCAGCCAGGGCAAGCCCACAGGCAGCACCAAAGGCCCAGCACAGCCAAAACCAGATTAGTACGTTGACAAAAAAGAAAACCCATTTGCAAAAACTTCTGACACGTTAGATCTGGGTGGTGGCCTAAGGACCTCTGCGACCTTGGGCAAGCCCCTCTTTCTTTGGGGTCCCAGCTTTCTCATCTGGGGAACGATGGGGCTGGGCTCTGAAGTGGGGCTGAGGGTCCTTCCAGCTGGGGTATGCCTGGAATCTCTGTTGTGGCCACCGAGGGGTTGGGGAGGAAAGACCTGCAAGTGGGGGGCAGGGACCCCTGGGGAGGAGACTCAGGCGGCTGGCTACCCCACCCCCTCGGCCACCCACCTGCTCAGGCTCCCCTCCTCCTGCGTGAGTCACTCTGCTGCCCCTGCCCTGCTGCCGCCGGCGTTAGGACTGAGCGCCCGGCCCGTCACCCCCACCCCCCTCACTGCCCGTCTGCTCGGCCCCTCGGTGCTGCGCCCAAGGCTGAGGCCACCGGCTGCGACAGAGGTGGCAGCTCCAAGGTCAGTTCCTCAGGCTGATTCCACGCCTGTCCAGCTGAGGGAGGGGCTTCTCTGTGGTGACCAACAGCCTCCGGGGCAGCCAGCACCCTGCTCGGAGGAGGTGCCCATCTTGGCCTGGGGCCCCTGAGGGGGGATGGGCGGGGGAGGGGCAGTCCGTCTGCTCCAGGGCCGTGGCCGCTGCTCTCAGCTGCCCCAGGCGCAGGCTGGTCCTGGCACCACCCTGGCCTTGATTCTGGCCCAGGGCGGCTCCCGCGGGCCTCAGGGGCTCCAGGTACTGAGTGGTAAGATCTGCACGCTCCAGTCCCTCCTTCCAAATCCACGCCGCCTTTTCCTCCCTCTTCCCAGGCTTCTCAGCCCTCCTGGCTGGAATTTAAATGTCATCGGCTCTGACTGAGGGCTCAGGTCCTCTGCAGATGTGGGAGGGTGAGGGTTCAGGCTCACTAGCCTTTCCGCCTTTCCGTCTTGGGAGGAAGACCCCCGAGGCCCCTGGGAGAACGGAGGCGCCTGGCTCAGCATCTTAGTCGCAGCGCCAGGAAGTGCCCCAGCCCGGTGAGCTAGTTTCTTTTATACACTTGCTCCCTGATACCTCACACGTAGGTACACGCGTGCACACATACGCATAGGCCATGAGAGAGGACACTTGCTTGAATCCTCTGGACCACCTCCTTCTCACCGTCTCCCAGACAAATACTGACCCTGCTCACGTCCTGCAGGGAGAAGCCCCTCCCTCCCCAGGCGTCTTCCAGACCTGAGCCCGCTGCAGCTTGAGGGCAACGTGAACTCCGCACGGGGACCTCCAGCTCTCAGGCACACCCTCGCAGCTCACCTTGAAAACACGCCATCCAGCGTGTGCTCGCACGCCTCGCCTCCCGCCCCTCCGTCCCAGGCCCCGTGCAGGATGGCCACCCACCCGTCGCACGCCCCCTCCTTCCTCAGCAGGTCCCTGGGTCGCGGGTCTTCCCCGGCCTCGCCCCCCGGGCCTCTTGTCCTGGTGCGGGGGACCGGAAGCGGCAGGAGGCTGGGAGTCTGGGCTCTTGGCTCAGCCCGGCTCCTAATGCACTCTGTTGCTTGCTCCTCTATCTCCTCATCACCTCCTGAGGCCGTCAGTAAACAGACCCTCACATCCAGCCTCGCTTTCCTCCTCTGTAAAGTGGACTGACACGCCATCGCTTCATCTCTACCATGGCAATGTTACAAACCCGACACGCAAGGAGCAGCCTGGGAAGGCTGACACGCGTGACGTGTGGTGGTCCCACGTGTGACATCCGGCCCAAGAGCCGGCCGACCACTCTCCCAGTGTGAGCGGCTCCCAGAGCCAGTCCTGCCAGGGTCCCTGGTCCAGGGCTCCGTGAACAAAGCAGGAAGTCCATGCCTCGTCATCCTTCCTGCCGGTTTCACCCTTGTTTTCACTCTCACCTGCCACAGACACGTCCTGGCCACAGAGCCAGGGCCTTAGAAGGTCAGTGGGGCCCGGCATGGGGCCCGGTGTCTGCCCTGGCACGTGGGCTCACGTAGGCCTGGCTCCCAAGCTCCTGAGGGCTTGGGGATGGGGGTGCCTCTCAGCTCCTGCGCCCTGGGGCCGTGCCAAGCAGCTGAGCCCAGAGCAGGAGCCCTCTGGTGTGGGGTGGCCCGCCGACTGCCCCAGTCACCTCAGCTCCCTCGCCCCGAGGCAGACCCGACGGCGACTCTGCTTTGCAGCCAGGTGTGGGAAGGCCAGGCTCTGCCCGCCCGCCTCAGGGCCCCGAGCCACTGTGGCTGGCACAGGCGGGGTAGCGGGAAAACCAGGGGGTGGGGGGCGGAAGGCCAGGGCTCCTTTCCCTCAGGGGAGCCGTGGCTGCAGCTTGAGGGCAACGTGAACTCCGCACGGGGACCTCCAGCTCTCAGGCACACCCTCGCAGCTCACCTTGAAAACACGCCATCCAGCGTGTGCTCGCACGCCTCGCCTCCCGCCCCTCCGTCCCAGGCCCCGTGCAGGATGGCCACCCACCCGTCGCACGCCCCCTCCTTCCTCAGCAGGTCCCTGGGTCGCGGGTCTTCCCCGGCCTCGCCCCCCGGGCCTCTTGTCCTGGTGCGGGGGACCGGAAGCGGCAGGAGGCTGGGAGTCTGGGCTCTTGGCTCAGCCCGGCTCCTAATGCACTCTGTTGCTTGCTCCTCTATCTCCTCATCACCTCCTGAGGCCGTCAGTAAACAGACCCTCACATCCAGCCTCGCTTTCCTCCTCTGTAAAGTGGACTGACACGCCATCGCTTCATCTCTACCATGGCAATGTTACAAACCCGACACGCAAGGAGCAGCCTGGGAAGGCTGACACGCGTGACGTGTGGTGGTCCCACGTGTGACATCCGGCCCAAGAGCCGGCCGACCACTCTCCCAGTGTGAGCGGCTCCCAGAGCCAGTCCTGCCAGGGTCCCTGGTCCAGGGCTCCGTGAACAAAGCAGGAAGTCCATGCCTCGTCATCCTTCCTGCCGGTTTCACCCTTGTTTTCACTCTCACCTGCCACAGACACGTCCTGGCCACAGAGCCAGGGCCTTAGAAGGTCAGTGGGGCCCGGCATGGGGCCCGGTGTCTGCCCTGGCACGTGGGCTCACGTAGGCCTGGCTCCCAAGCTCCTGAGGGCTTGGGGATGGGGGTGCCTCTCAGCTCCTGCGCCCTGGGGCCGTGCCAAGCAGCTGAGCCCAGAGCAGGAGCCCTCTGGTGTGGGGTGGCCCGCCGACTGCCCCAGTCACCTCAGCTCCCTCGCCCCGAGGCAGACCCGACGGCGACTCTGCTTTGCAGCCAGGTGTGGGAAGGCCAGGCTCTGCCCCGCCCCGCCTCAGGGCCCCGAGCCACTGTGGCTGGCACAGGCGGGGGTAGCGAGAGGAGGCGGGCAGGGTGCTGGGGCCGGTGCCAGCTTTGAGGGGAGGCCAGCCGCTGGCCTCGAGCCAGCATTTGTCCCCGGGAGCACGTGAGCGGCGGTGGGGCCATGCCGCAGGAGGGCCGCCTGGCTCTGGGGCTCAGAACAGCCCCAGCTTCAGTTCAGAGCCCTCTATGTCTTGAGCTCGGCGCTGCAATCCCAGGGCAGTGCCTGGCTCTCTGTTGGCCTCCCGCAGCACTATTTAGAGAAGAAATTCCACCGGGACACCTGGCACTTTGCAGAGCCGATGAATATTTCTGGACTTGCTGTGGGGAGAGGGAGGTGAGGCTGGGGTGCCAGAAACGGGCTCCCCTAGGCGGGCGCGGATGTGGTAGACAAGGGCCCCAGCAAGCCTTCTGCTGGGGTGGGTGTGTGGGACCCTCCTGTTCGCCTTTCTCGACAGGCAAGCTGTCCTGGTGGCCTGGCTGGGGCTGGGTAGACCAGACGGGGCTCGAGCTGAGCTGGCCTAGGGGAGGAGGCTGTGGAGCCCTCAGAGCTCCAGCCCGACTCAGCCCCGCCCCGCCTGCAGCTCAGAGGGATGACATCACCAGGCTCTGGCCTGGACGGGCTGCCCTGGCAGAAGCCGGAAGCCGGCCCTGGCTCCCGGAGCCCCAGGGCTTCTCGGGGGGACCAGGCCTGCCGCTCCGTTCTTCCCTCCGACTCCCACTCAGCCCAGGGAGCTCTGCCTTGGGGTTCTAGAGCCGGCCACTGGCTGTTCAGAGGTCCACGTCTGGGGCCGGGTTCTGCCCCCAGAGACCTCCCCGGGGGCAGGCGGGCAGGCTCCTCCCGCACTGGGTTCTGGGGCTTTCCCGAGCGGGCGTCGACCCCTGGCTCCGGCCGGGCGGCCGTCAGCGGCGGGAAACCCCGTCCCCTGCCACGGGTCCCGCCCCACCCACCGGGCGCTGGCGGCGCCTGCTTGCGGAGCATATGCTTGGCTGGCTGCTGGGCGTCTGCTGTTTATCCGTCTCTTCCCACTTAACTTCTGTTCCCGCCCGGCCCATCTGGCTGCCCGTACCTGTCTTTCCCGCGGGCGCCTCCACGCGACGCTGCGCTCCTGCCCCGCCGTCCCTCTCCACCGCCTCCCTCCGGGGCCTGGCCCTCGTGCACTCGGGGCCACCGCCAGCCACCGCGGAGCCCTTGGCTTTGGGGTAGGGGCCGTGCAGGGCGTCCTGTTCCCTGCAGCGCTCGGCCCCCGTTGGGGAGGGGTGAGGCGGGTGGTGGGAGGGTCCTTCGGCTGGTGGGAACCCTGCCTCATGGGGTCCTTCTGAGCTTCCTTCCCATCCGAGGCTTTGTTTGCTGGGCGGGGGAGACCCTGCCCCCTGCCGCAGCAGAGGGTGACGCTTTCACCAGAAAGAGATCTGCATACAGCCGCAGAGAGGAGCTCAGGGAGGCCCCGGGCTCTCCTGACCGAGAGCCTGGTGGGTCACCCTGGGTCTTCCCACTGAGGGGGCTGTGGCAATGTGGTGGTCTGGGCAGGGGGCCCCTGAGAAGCTGCAGGACACCCCCCGTGGGCCCGAGGGGGCGGAGGGCACCCCCTCGACCAGCAGATCTGTCCCACTCCAGCCCGTCACCCCGACCACGGACCCCTCCCCCGGGCCCCCCTGCGTGCACACCCCAGCCCACCGCACAGCACCCCCCGGGGGAGACGTGGCTGCCGACCTCGCCGGGACTCGCACACGAGGGGCGGGCGGGGCCGGGAGGAGGCCGGAGAGGAGGAGCCTCCAGGCGGAGGCCGGCTGCCGAGGAGGCCGCGCTGGGCCCGAGTCAACAAGGCTCCTCCGCGTGCTCCCTGGAAGCGACTGCTGCCCTCGGACGCCGCAGGGCTTGGCGGCCGGGCCGCTCCACGTGCCGCTCCATCTGCCGGCTCCGCCGGCTCCTGGCCCACTTGCGCGGCCTCTGAGCCTCTCCCTTCCTCCCGAGCCTCCTTCCTCCTGCCTCGCTCCCCGTCTCCGTCCGGCCGGGTCTGTCCGTGCCGCGTCCCGGGCCGTCCTCCCTCCACCTGCTCGCGCTCCCTTGCTGGGTCTCGTGTTGGGATTCTCTACCTCTCACGTATCGGCGGCTCCTAAACACCCACCTGATCATTCGTGGTGCTGGAAACCTAGATCCGCTTCAGGAATGAAGAGGAAAGCGTCTCGCCCTGTGGTTCCGTGTCCCGGTCTCCGACTCGGGCCTGGATCAACCGCCTGGTGAGCGCTGGCAAAGCCGCCCACCCTTTGCCTCACCCACTCACTGCCTCGGTGCCTCCTCTTCTGACCTGGGACCCGCAGGACGAGGCGGTCCGGAGACTCGCAGCCCTGCGCCTCGGGGACAGGCCCCTTCCCCGGAGGGATTTCAGGAGCTCAGTCCTGGAAATAAACGTGGGCTCCAAGCATTTAATCCTTTGTGATGTGCAACCTGTTCTCGCCCGCCCCGTTATCCCCTTACAACTCGTGTGGGAGGTTCAGACACGAAGGCGCTGTGGCTTCGGGCGGGAGTGGCGCACCCGGCACCAGCAGCGCTGGACAAACAGCTGGCATCAGGGGGCTTGGGCTCCAGGCGCTGGCCGTGGCAGGTGAATGAACAGAAATGTCCAGAAAGATGTGGGGCCTGGTGGTTAAGGGAGGAGGGGGTGTGACACTGAGCTGCCCTCCCTCACCCTGCTTGGGAGGAGAGAGAGGCCGAGGAGGAGGGAGGCCAAGGAGGAGGAGGAGGACAGAGGCTGAGGAGGAGGAGGAGGAGGCAGGAGAAGCCAGGTCACCATGCAGGAGGCGGGAAGGGGTACTCCTGTTCCCCAGCTGTGTTGTTTCCAGCTCCTTTCTCTGCCTTTTTATCCTCTGGCCTCGTGATTCCTTCTCTGCTTAATTCTGCCCCTGCCCTCTTTCCCTGCATCCTTGGGGTCTGCCCCACCCCCTGCTCCCTTTCTCTTCCATCTTCCCTATTCCTTACCTCTCTTTCCCCCCGACCGCCTCTGCCCCAGCTCCCCAGCGTCCATCTCTCAGTGACCGCGTGGCCAGGGCAGCCTCACAGTAGCTGGATGGCCCAGAGGCTGGTGGGTCCCATCCTTCCCGTGGCTCCTGACTCCGGTCTAAGCTCCCAGGGTGAGCCCCCTGTGAGAGGGACAGAGTAGAATAGTTAGGGAGTTGTGGAGTCCTAGCAGGAGACTGTAGGTGGAAAGGTAAAACCTGGAAAAAGTTGGGAGGCCAGAAAGTTAATGATAACTCAAGAATGCTGCGCCTTATTCAATAAAGCAGGAACAGCTGGGGAAGGAGGAGCTAATGATGTATGCTTTGTGTCTGCATCTGCATCTACTTGAGGAAGGCGGTCTTCTGCCCACCTATATATATGTTGCTGCCCACCCAAAGAGGAGTGGAGCGTTCCTGCCTGCCCGCTTGCACCTCTTAACAAGTGTCCTATCCTAATAAATCCTCTTCTTGCCTATGACTCTGCCTCTCGCTGAATTCCTTCTGTGTTGAGGCACGAAGAACCTGAGCCTCAGTGGGTCCAGATGTTGGGTGAGTGTTGGATTAAGTCCCGGCCCTGTGGGTTCGAGTCCCAAGCAGGGATTTGGTTGAGTTCAAGCTCTAACCACATGGGTTCAAGTTCCAAACAGGGTTTGATCAGGTCTGGGCCCAGGGTTTAAGTCTCAAATCGAGGTAGAACCATTTCACCTGCACCCCTCCTTTCTGAATCCCATGGAGGCTTTCCACTCAGCCTCCGCCTGACACGCACCAGCCCTGTGAACTCACCTTGAGGGCCGTGGGGGACCTCGGTGGCCGTCTGCCCCGGGCAGACAGAACTCCTCCTTTCTGGGGAGGGCTCCAGACATCCCCTCGGCCCCTGCCCCGCCAGCCTCCACTAGCCAGAGAGGGTGGCTGTGCCCCGGACGCCAGCTCTGCCTCGTCACGTGGCTTTCCTTTCACACTCACCTGCGTTTTCAGTTTTATGTGGGACTCGTAGGTCAATGTCCTAACTTTCCTGAAAGTTTCTTTTCCTGCTGTCTGGAAAAGAATAAATCTAACAAACCCTTCAAAACCCACACTGTATCCACCAAAGAGATTCCAACAGCTAGGTGGGCCCCTGCGCCCCGGCTCCTCGCATCAGTACCCCTTCCCTGCTGACCCCCTGGCTGCCCTGTCCGGAGCCCTGGGAGGTGGAGGCACAGCCGGCTCGGGCCTCGGGCCGCCTGTCCCGGGCTGCAGGCCATGTCAGCGTGCCTCTGGCTCCCGGGCAGTTCCTGGGGCATGCAGCGAGGCTCGGCGAGGCTGGCTGCAGGGTCGGTGGAAAGGTAAAACCTGGAAAAAGTTGGGAGGCCAGAAAGTTAATGATAACTCAAGAATGCTGCGCCTTATTCAATAAAGCAGGAACAGCTGGGGAAGGAGGAGCTAATGATGTATGCTTTGTGTCTGCATCTGCATCTACTTGAGGAAGGCGGTCTTCTGCCCACCTATATATATGTTGCTGCCCACCCAAAGAGGAGTGGAGCGTTCCTGCCTGCCCGCTTGCACCTCTTAACAAGTGTCCTATCCTAATAAATCCTCTTCTTGCCTATGACTCTGCCTCTCGCTGAATTCCTTCTGTGTTGAGGCACGAAGAACCTGAGCCTCAGTGGGTCCAGATGTTGGGTGAGTGTTGGATTAAGTCCCGGCCCTGTGGGTTCGAGTCCCAAGCAGGGATTTGGTTGAGTTCAAGCTCTAACCACATGGGTTCAAGTTCCAAACAGGGTTTGATCAGGTCTGGGCCCAGGGTTTAAGTCTCAAATCGAGGTAGAACCATTTCACCTGCACCCCTCCTTTCTGAATCCCATGGAGGCTTTCCACTCAGCCTCCGCCTGACACGCACCAGCCCTGTGAACTCACCTTGAGGGCCGTGGGGGACCTCGGTGGCCGTCTGCCCCGGGCAGACAGAACTCCTCCTTTCTGGGGAGGGCTCCAGACATCCCCTCGGCCCCTGCCCCGCCAGCCTCCACTAGCCAGAGAGGGTGGCTGTGCCCCGGACGCCAGCTCTGCCTCGTCACGTGGCTTTCCTTTCACACTCACCTGCGTTTTCAGTTTTATGTGGGACTCGTAGGTCAATGTCCTAACTTTCCTGAAAGTTTCTTTTCCTGCTGTCTGGAAAAGAATAAATCTAACAAACCCTTCAAAACCCACACTGTATCCACCAAAGAGATTCCAACAGCTAGGTGGGCCCCTGCGCCCCGGCTCCTCGCATCAGTACCCCTTCCCTGCTGACCCCCTGGCTGCCCTGTCCGGAGCCCTGGGAGGTGGAGGCACAGCCGGGCTCGGGCCTCGGGGCCGCCTGTCCCGGGCTGCAGGCCATGTCAGCGTTGCCCCTCTGGCTCCCCGGGGCAGTTCCTGAGAGAGCAGCTGGTGCAGCGAGAGCTCGGCGAGGCTGGCTGCAGGGTCGGGGGACTCAGACGCCCCTCTGGGCTCAGGTCGGCTCCTGTCCTGGGCCGTGGCGTGGCCGAGAAGGTTACGTGCAGACACAGGAGAGCAAGCACTACAGAGCTCCAGGGACGCGGGCGCGGAGCATCGAGGCGTCATGATTGCGGGGGAGACCGGCAGCGGGCAGCCCCTGGCCTCAGAGCGGCTCGGATGGGACCACAGACGCCTCGGGGCCTCGCTGCCCCCACCACCTCCATCTGCATCCCGTCGTCTGCCTGGACAGACAGCGTGCCACGGTCTCCAAGCCCTCTGCCCTTGGCGCCAGAGATGGGGTAACTCGGCCGACCCACCCGGGTTTGGCGGTGAGGCCGTGGCAGGAAGGCAGCCTGGATGAGGAGGCAGGAGGTGGGCTCGGAAGACACGGTCTCGCTCTGGGACGGACGCCTGGGCGAGGGAGGCAGCCGCAGAGGCTCTGGGCAGCCCTCGGCCCTGCTGCAGGCTGCGCCGTGCCCCTGGGGAAGCTCCAGGCCTCCAGGCGGCCGGTCGTCCTGGGTTCCGTGGCCGGGCCGAGCCTCGCAGACACGTCCACGTCGCAGGGGTTACTGGACAGGCTGACTGGGAAAAAGCAGGAACAAAGACAGGGGAAATAAAAGGGAGGAGAGCCGAGCTGTTTCTATAATCCGTTCTGTCGAAGGCCCCAGCTCCCCAGCTTTTGTGCTGATTTGAGCACAATTTAAATTCAACTTCCCCTCAAAATAAACCTCGGCACCAACAAAGCGATGGTCCCACACGCTCTGTGTGTTGGCAGGGCTGGGCAGGATGCGGCCCCTGGCTGTTGGGGCGGAGGCACGGCTGGGTGGGGGGTGAGAGAGGCACGGCGGAGCTCTAGGAGAGTGCAGAGGCTTGGCCAGGGCCGGACGGCCCAGTGGCTACAGGAGAGGCAGCGGAGGTCACCCAGGCTGCTGGCGGCAGACGTGGGGCCAGCACGGAGGGCTTCTGACCCCCATCCTGAGCTCTTCCCACAACTGAAAACTGCCCCTAAGAAACAGTTCCCAGAGGAGACATGAGGCAGCTGAGACAGCTGAGCTTGGAGGGCACCCCATGAGCCTGATGCGGCCTCCAAACACGGGGGTTTCCCCAGGAGGCAGAGAAACGGGGGGCATCTGGAGGCAAGGTTGCAGGTTAGGACGGACACCCTGTCCCCAGACCTCCCTGGTGACCCTCCTTTGTCCGCAGGCCTGGTGAGGACCTCAGGCGCCCCCTCTGCTGTGGTCAGAGGAGGGGACGGAGCCGTCGGTTCTCGCTCTGACTTCTGCTTGGGGACTGTGACTCCCGTCTCCTGCCTGGGTGGGGCCGGGAGGCCAAGAAGACCAAGACGAGCGATGATGCAGGAGGCTCGCTGGCCGGGCAGCGGAGGGGCCTGAGGGGGAAGAAGGCCACGTGGGCCCCCCGCCGCGAAGGCTAGACTGGCATTCCCTGGCATCCACAGGCTTGAGGAGCAGCCAGGCCCTGCCGGAGGTCAGACACAGACAGGTCTGGAGCCGGTCGAGTCTGGGCTGAAGTCCTGCTGCTCTGGGTCAGACTGCTGACCTCCACGAGCTCCATGTCTCACTCCACGATATGGGTGACCCTGCTGCCCTTGCAGCGTTAGAGTGAAGATTCAACAAGGAGGCTCCGGACCAGCTCCCGTGAAGCGGCCCCACTCAGAACGCGGCAGCCAGCACGACGCCCATGGTTGCCGGTCCCTGGGGTCCCTGCAGGCTGGCCCACGCCATCTGTTTGCTCCCAGAGTTCACACACCCTGACCAAGAGGAAGAGCGCGCGGTGCAGACACTCCCAATTGTGACAGGAGCCAGAGGCTGGGCAAAATGTCTCTTCTGGGCCCAGACGTCCCCCACCCACCCTACTTGGTTGATGGGTCCAGGAGCTCAGCCAGAGCGACGCCGTCCTTCAAAAGCTCAAAGGCACAGCGTGAGGGGAGACGGGCGGAGAGGCTTCCATGGACGTGCTGGAGAACCGGGCTACGGACGCCCGTGTGCGCGCCACCGCCGGGACCTGCCGCAGCTCCCACGGGGGGGAACTGGAGTCTGGTTACTCGAAGGAGATCCCTGAGAAGATGAGGCTCTTCTTGGACTTTCTGGGAAGAGGCCTTGGTTTTCAGGAGACATGAGGCAGCTGAGACAGCTGAGCTTGGAGGGCACCCCATGAGCCTGATGCGGCCTCCAAACACGGGGGTTTCCCCAGGAGGCAGAGAAACGGGGGGCATCTGGAGGCAAGGTTGCAGGTTAGGACGGACACCCTGTCCCCAGACCTCCCTGGTGACCCTCCTTTGTCCGCAGGCCTGGTGAGGACCTCAGGCGCCCCCTCTGCTGTGGTCAGAGGAGGGGACGGAGCCGTCGGTTCTCGCTCTGACTTCTGCTTGGGGACTGTGACTCCCTCCTGCCTGGGTGGGGCCGGGAGGCCAAGAAGACCAAGACGAGCGATGATGCAGGAGGCTCGCTGGCCGGGCAGCGGAGGGGCCTGAGGGGGAAGAAGGCCACGTGGGCCCCCCGCCGCGAAGGCTAGACTGGCATTCCCTGGCATCCACAGGCTTGAGGAGCAGCCAGGCCCTGCCGGAGGTCAGACACAGACAGGTCTGGAGCCGGTCGAGTCTGGGCTGAAGTCCTGCTGCTCTGGGTCAGACTGCTGACCTCCACGAGCTCCATGTCTCACTCCACGATATGGGTGACCCTGCTGCCCTTGCAGCGTTAGAGTGAAGATTCAACAAGGAGGCTCCGGACCAGCTCCCGTGAAGCGGCCCCACTCAGAACGCGGCAGCCAGCACGACGCCCATGGTTGCCGGTCCCTGGGGTCCCTGCAGGCTGGCCCACGCCATCTGTTTGCTCCCAGAGTTCACACACCCTGACCAAGAGGAAGAGCGCGCGGTGCAGACACTCCCAATTGTGACAGGAGCCAGAGGCTGGGCAAAATGTCTCTTCTGGGCCCAGACGTCCCCCACCCACCCTACTTGGTTGATGGGTCCAGGAGCTCAGCCAGAGCGACGCCGTCCTTCAAAAGCTCAAAGGCACAGCGTGAGGGGAGACGGGCGGAGAGGCTTCCATGGACGTGCTGGAGAACCGGGCTACGGACGCCCGTGTGCGCGCCACCGCCGGGACCTGCCGCAGCTCCCACGGGGGGGAACTGGAGTCTGGTTACTCGAAGGAGATCCCTGAGAAGATGAGGCTCTTCTTGGACTTTCTGGGAAGAGGCCTTGGTTTTCAGGGGCCAGGCTCCCCTGGGTGGACGTCCTGGAGTACGACATCCTTGGCAGGCACCGTCACCTTTGAGCCCAAGTGTCCGAGAGTCTGTGTCCAGGGCTCTGGACGCCTGTCTTCAGACACTGATACAAGCAACCCACACAGCAGGTCCTGGGGTTCAACAGAGACGGAACAGCCGGTCTAAAGCCAGACATCATCCGTGTGCAGTGAGAGGGCACTTGGGCCACGTAGGCCCTGAGCCCCAGAGCTGGCTCGGAGGGGCTGACCCTTGCCTGGAGAGCCCTCGGACCCTCTGCCACCTGCGGGCACGTCCCTGAGAGCTGGGTTTGCAGGCAGACAGACGCCAGTTCCAGTCTCAGCTGTGCTACTTTCTGGCTGCACATCTGACTTGACCTCTCTACGGTCCGCGCCCGGGTCTGTGACCCACCCCGCCTGACGCTGGTTCGCCTGGGGTCAGCCGGCAGGCCTCCCCGCAGGACGGCTCCTTGGGCCAGGAGCCGGTGCTCCCCAGCGGGAGGACCGGGTCCCGGGAAGAGGCATGAGGATCTTGGTTCCGGGTTTGGGCCTCCGCTTGGGAGCTGCCTCAGGCCCATCACTGGCCTCTCGGCCTCCCGAAGAGCCTGCCGTGGCGGATGTGGGACCAGGCCCGGGCCCTCCGTGCCCTGGCCCGCTCCCGGCAGCCCCGGTCGCACCTCCGTTAGCCACCTACGGAGGAGAGCGAGCAAGGGCCGCCGGAGAAATCTGTCCAGACCTTGATGAACAGTTTTCCAAGCCTGCCGTTGCCATGGCAGTCAGCCGGAACACGGTTTCCAGGGCCCGAGGCGCTCAGACCTGCAGGGGGACGGCCCTGCGGGGCTGCTGCCCACTCGCCTTCCCCGCGGCCCCTGGCTCCTTAGCAACTGGCGGCGCCGTCGCCATCGCCACCACCGCTGCAGCTTCTGTGCGGGCGGCCGGGGGCGCGGGGGCGCTCCGGGGGCGGGCAGGGGGTCTGTGCTGGCGGAGCCGAGGTCCCGACAAGGTGGGGAGGGCAGGACTGGGCCGCTCTGTCCGATGGCCGCAGGCTCCTTCCTGACCACAGGCGCCTAGGCATGTGTCTGTGTACCTCGGTGCATGTGGGCTTTTCCAGAGAAAGAGTTTAGAGTTTTTATCGACTCTCAGAGAAGACCAAGGTCCCATGCGGGAGTGGCACGGTGCCCAGGGACCCCATGGGGCCCCGAGACTACGGTCTGCCCTCCCGGGTCCTCTGGGAGCAGAGACTGGGGTCCTGACCGCCCTACATGTTCCGTCCTTCTCGTGTGCCTCCGGCTCGTGGCTCTGCCCGGGGGCTGGCCACGCAGACCCTCTGGGCTCGCCACGCCCTGACCCCGAGCCCGGCATCCGCACCCTCTGTACACGGCGTCCCATCAACCCACACACCGACCCGGGGGACTCTCTCTCACCACCGCTGTTTAGAGATGAGAACATCTGAGACGAGAGAAAGAGTAGGCCGCTGGCCAGGTCGATGCCGGGGGCATCCCTGCCTCCAGGCACAGGCAGCACGGTGTACCCGCTTTTCTCGGGGACCCTGTGCCGTGTCCACTGTGGGCTACGTGCAGATCAAAGGGAGTGACCTCAGGGCATCCTCGTAGACTGACCTGTGCTAGAGAGATGCACCCGTGCCCACAGCACAGGTACCCCTGGTGGCACCCCTGGGCGGGCCGATGGCACCGTGTCTCTGGCTACCAGGTGCCTGAGTCCATCGCCAAGGTGGGGAAGCTGGAGGGCTCCAGGAGGCAGCAGGAAGCCCGCCGTGGCCCAGCCGCCCCACACCTCATGGGCAGGTGGAGGCAGGTGGGGGCAGGTGCTCACGGAGGGCACGGGAGGCAGGTTAGAGGCGTGGACCACCCCCAGGCCACGCGAGCTGTCGGCGACCTAGCAGAGGGGGACGGGGGAGACTTGGCTCTGTTTGCCGCTGCTGGACCAAGGCGCCATCCCGTCTGCAACTGGGGGGGCGCTGCGTCGTCTGCAGGCTCCCGGCATCTCGCAGCCCCTCGTCTTGCCTCCAGAGGCGCGGTGCTGAGAGCAGACTGTGAGGGGGAGGAGGGTGGGCCCCGGTTCCTGAGTCACTTGTCTGCCGGGCTTCCTCTGGGGGCGCCGGCAAGCACAGCACGCTCCAGCCACGTGGAGCAACTGGCAGCCGGATGGCAGGGAGGCGAGGGTCAGACAAAAGGAGGTGACGCCCGCGAGGGCCTCACACCAGCCAGGCGCCGCCATCGGAGGTGATTAATCCGCGGAGGAGAAAGCCGGGGAGGCGTCGTCTGACTCAGGGCCGAGGCTGTTCGGTTCCCGCCTCCCCTGCCCGCCCGCCTGCAGGCTGCGGCTGGGGGGGGGGCTGGCTGAAAGGTGAGTGACTCAGAGGCATGGAAAAGGCAGCCCTTCTTCAACTGATGCGCTTCCGCGACGGAATCAAAGGGGTTTTTTTTTCTTTAATTTTCCAGCTGTGATGTGAAGAAAGTGAAAATGTGAGCTGCTCAGTCTGTCTGACTCTCTGGGACCCCGTGGCCTGGAGCCCGCCGGGCTCTTCTGTCCACGGAGTTCTCCAGGCAAGAACCCTGCAGCGGGTTGCCATTTCCTTCCCCAGGGGAGCTTCCCAATCCAAGGATCAAACCTGGGTCTCCCACGTCGCAGGCAGACTCTCTGCTGTCGGATCCACTGGGGAGGCCTGTGTGCAGAGGACCAGGGATGGAGCCCAGGGTCGACATGGCTGGGGGCCTGGACAGCAGAAAGCAGCGAGGTTCCAGCACCAGAAAAGTGGAGAGTTCGGAGAGGAAGGCCTGAGAGGGGCTGCAGGTTGGCCAGTTAAGGGCCTAGAACGTGAGCCCAGTTTGGACTCACTAGCTCTGAGCAGCGAGTGACCCAGCCTCTCTAGGTCTGTTTGTTCATCTGTAAGTAGAGACTAGAGTCCCTGCTCATAGGGATCGTGGGCACCCGAGTGGGTACAGAGCGGGCAGGGCAGCACCAACGTAGCCCTAAACAATGAAGCAGTAACTTTTCTTCAGTTTCTCTGCTCTTTTCCAAAGAGAAGTAAGAAATCCTAGGGAAAAACGTGGCACCCGGCATCTCGCAGCCCCTCGTCTTGCCTCCAGAGGCGCGGTGCTGAGAGCAGACTGTGAGGGGGAGGAGGGTGGGCCCCGGTTCCTGAGTCACTTGTCTGCCGGGCTTCCTCTGGGGGCGCCGGCAAGCACAGCACGCTCCAGCCACGTGGAGCAACTGGCAGCCGGATGGCAGGGAGGCGAGGGTCAGACAAAAGGAGGTGACGCCCGCGAGGGCCTCACACCAGCCAGGCGCCGCCATCGGAGGTGATTAATCCGCGGAGGAGAAAGCCGGGGAGGCGTCGTCTGACTCAGGGCCGAGGCTGTTCGGTTCCCGCCTCCCCTGCCCGCCCGCCTGCAGGCTGCGGCTGGGGGGGGGGCTGGCTGAAAGGTGAGTGACTCAGAGGCATGGAAAAGGCAGCCCTTCTTCAACTGATGCGCTTCCGCGACGGAATCAAAGGGGTTTTTTTTTCTTTAATTTTCCAGCTGTGATGTGAAGAAAGTGAAAATGTGAGCTGCTCAGTCTGTCTGACTCTCTGGGACCCCGTGGCCTGGAGCCCGCCGGGCTCTTCTGTCCACGGAGTTCTCCAGGCAAGAACCCTGCAGCGGGTTGCCATTTCCTTCCCCAGGGGAGCTTCCCAATCCAAGGATCAAACCTGGGTCTCCCACGTCGCAGGCAGACTCTCTGCTGTCGGATCCACTGGGGAGGCCTGTGTGCAGAGGACCAGGGATGGAGCCCAGGGTCGACATGGCTGGGGGCCTGGACAGCAGAAAGCAGCGAGGTTCCAGCACCAGAAAAGTGGAGAGTTCGGAGAGGAAGGCCTGAGAGGGGCTGCAGGTTGGCCAGTTAAGGGCCTAGAACGTGAGCCCAGTTTGGACTCACTAGCTCTGAGCAGCGAGTGACCCAGCCTCTCTAGGTCTGTTTGTTCATCTGTAAGTAGAGACTAGAGTCCCTGCTCATAGGGATCGTGGGCACCCGAGTGGGTACAGAGCGGGCAGGGCAGCACCAACGTAGCCCTAAACAATGAAGCAGTAACTTTTCTTCAGTTTCTCTGCTCTTTTCCAAAGAGAAGTAAGAAATCCTGACGGAGACCAGGCTTAAATTATACATCGTGGTCACACAGAACAGCGGGGCGGGGAACAGGGCCACCAGTTACCCCCAGGACAGGACATGCTTTCTGACGGAGGCAAGTTATTACTGGGGTCACCCTCTGGGAAGGTACTAAAGGTGCACAGGTCTGGTCTGTGGGCTTCCGGGGAGACCTTCTGTTTTGGGTTCAGAGTCTTAAAGAGAACAAGTTGGGAAACTGAGCATTCACAAGGGCTGAGCGTAGACTAATCAGAACACCAGATGCTGGAGGCATCATCAGATGCCCCATTGGAGCCGGGTGATGCCAGACACATGCCTCGAGAGCGAGCCGAATTCTCTCCCAACTTTTCTTTATCCCAGTGGAGGAGGAAGACACCTTGACCGTCAGGAAGAAAGGCCAGCATGCAAAGACGGGAGGGCTGCCACGAGGTGCAGGCAAGTCTGGGCGGTCCCTGGGCTGACCTCCAGGAGGCGGTAGCCAGAGCCTGCAGCGTCATTCCAGCGGGGCGGGGCACCCGTGCCCGGAACCCCCGGGTGCCAGGCAGCTGAAGACGCTCACCCACCGAGGGACCAAGGCTCGGCCTGGGCTCTCCCCGAGACACCTTCCATCCCGCCGTCCGTGGCTCCATCCTGATACCAGCCTTTCCACCTGGCCACTCCGGGCATTGCTGCCACGAGCTGCTTGTGCCGTCGGTGTGCGTGGCTCACACACAGCTTGCCTCCTGTTTCCCAGGGGTTTTCGCGACCTTGGGAAGAGTCAAGGCTATCTTCTCCTTGGCAGGTCTGCACTTCGGGCCTGTCTGAAGTCTGGCCGCAGGTGCATCCAGAATGCTCCCACCGCCACAAGAACTCTGCAGTCAGGGTGATGGAACCCTCTGACTGGGAGTCCGGTAACCAAGATCCAGGTTTCTGCACCCGGAGGTGGGAGGGACCTGACCACGTGTGAGGCATCCTTCTCGGCTCCGGAGGCCTCGCCCCTAGCGCGTGCCCAGCCTCCACCGCCGCGCAGACAGCTCTGCGGGAAGCCGCCTCCCCGCTTGCGGGCGTGGGCTGCAGCCGCCTGCGCGGGAGGCATGGATCACGGCCGCCGGCGGGACGACTGAGCTGCGATACGGGCGGCGCAGGGTGGAGAGGGCGGGGTCACAGGGCTGAAAGGCGCCCTTCTGGGGAAGGTGGCGTCTTAGACGCGGGGTCAACCAGCTGCTGCCGCTGCCGTGCCAAGGAGAGGGGGAGAGGCTGAATGAGGGGACAGCACAATGCCTGGCTCTCCCCGGTAGGAACAGAGGAAGGGGCGGGGCGCCAGGCTGGCGTGTCTCTGCACCCCTCTGTCAGTCCCAGGCCATCTCTCGGGACACGGCCTCCTTGCTGAAGGACTTCCCCTGTCCGGTCTTGCTTGCCATGCTGGGTCTTGGTTCCCCTTTGAATCTCAGCCACAAGCAGACCTTTGTGGAGTCTGGGACCACAAGGCGTTTGGGATGACGTGTTGGTCACCCGCCCGAACCAGAGGCGGGGAGGCCACGGGGTTGGGGCCCAGAATGACGCTTGGTGGGGAACTGGAGGGGCAGGTAGACTCAGAGTCCACGCTTGCGAGTCCAGCGGAGGGAGCTGATGCCTCTCGAGAAGGAACGGCTTGTTTACCGGGAGCTCGTGCTCACTGATGGGAGAACGAGCCTGCGCTCGGGTCACTGGACACCTCGGTCTTCCTGCGGCCACGGGGCCCACCCCATCCCATCCAGCAGCGGCTCTGGGGGCGGAGGGGCACCTGTAACCTGGACGCCTTTCAGGCGTCCCTGCCTGGCGCTAAGAGTCGTGTGTGTCCTGAGGTCGCCTGCAGTCAAGGTTTTGGGTTTCGCGATGGAATCAAGCCTTTTGGCAGGTCTGCACTTCGGGCCTGTCTGAAGTCTGGCCGCAGGTGCATCCAGAATGCTCCCACCGCCACAAGAACTCTGCAGTCAGGGTGATGGAACCCTCTGACTGGGAGTCCGGTAACCAAGATCCAGGTTTCTGCACCCGGAGGTGGGAGGGACCTGACCACGTGTGAGGCATCCTTCTCGGCTCCGGAGGCCTCGCCCCTAGCGCGTGCCCAGCCTCCACCGCCGCGCAGACAGCTCTGCGGGAAGCCGCCTCCCCGCTTGCGGGCGTGGGCTGCAGCCGCCTGCGCGGGAGGCATGGATCACGGCCGCCGGCGGGACGACTGAGCTGCGATACGGGCGGCGCAGGGTGGAGAGGGCGGGGTCACAGGGCTGAAAGGCGCCCTTCTGGGGAAGGTGGCGTCTTAGACGCGGGGTCAACCAGCTGCTGCCGCTGCCGTGCCAAGGAGAGGGGGAGAGGCTGAATGAGGGGACAGCACAATGCCTGGCTCTCCCCGGTAGGAACAGAGGAAGGGGCGGGACGCCAGGCTGGCGTGTCTCTGCACCCCTCTGTCAGTCCCAGGCCATCTCTCGGGACACGGCCTCCTTGCTGAAGGACTTCCCCTGTCCGGTCTTGCTTGCCATGCTGGGTCTTGGTTCCCCTTTGAATCTCAGCCACAAGCAGACCTTTGTGGAGTCTGGGACCACAAGGCGTTTGAGATGCCGTGTTGGTCCCCCGCCCCAACCAGGGGCGGGGAGGCCACGGGGTTGGGGCCCAGAATGACGCTTGGTGGGGAACTGGAGGGGCAGGTAGACTCAGAGTCCACGCTTGCGAGTCCAGCGGAGGGAGCTGATGCCTCTCGAGAAGGAACGGCTTGTTTACCGGGAGCTCGTGCTCACTGATGGGAGAACGAGCCTGCGCTCGGGTCACTGGACACCTCGGTCTTCCTGCGGCCACGGGGCCCACCCCATCCCATCCAGCAGCGGCTCTGGGGGCGGAGGGGCACCTGTGTAACCTGGACGCCTTTCAGGCGTCCCTGCCTGGCGCTAAGAGTCGTGTGTGTCCTGAGGTCGCCTGGCCTAACAGCCTGGCGGGGAGCATACAGAGGGTGTGACCCTTTGGGCCGTGTGCCTGGACGAGCCTCTGGACTTGAGGAGGCAGAGCTCTGAGCGAGCCCTGCGGTGCCGGCTGCAGCCTCCGTGCCTCCCTGTCTCCTGGATTTCTCCTGCTTCCAGGGGCCCTGCTTCCTGGTGACGCTGTCACTTCCCGTCCCTTGGACTCGTCATCGTCAGCACCCCCGCAGCTGATCCCGTGGCCCCCTCCTCCTGCTCTCTCCGTGCTGCTCCGTGGGCAGCTGCTCCTGCCTGGGGAGGGGCACCCACCTCTGCAGGCCGGGTGCCTGCTGGCAACATGCGTGCCGCTGCCCACGCTCGCCATCGTCTCTTGCACACTTGCCATGTGCCAGATGCCAAGGTGCACCTCACCTGTGGCAGGGGGACGTGCTCAGGGGAGGGCGGAAGCCGCCAAGTCCACCAATGGCTGCACCGCAGTGTGAGGAGACCCAGGTTCGGCCATGACAGACCCAAAGGAGGGTAAAGACAAAACGGAGGGGTGGTCATGTCAACCTGGGAAGCAGGAGGTACCCGGAGACGGTGGTGATTGGCCGGGCCCCCGGAGGGTGCCCGGGGGGTCAACTAGGGGAAGGGACTGCGGGAAGGGAAAATGCAAAGGGGATGCGCAGTGGGCGGGTGTCCCGCAGTTAGAATCCATTGAACTCTCTCCTCCAGCGGCAGCTGTCACGGGAAACGGGGCCCCCGCAAGAAAGTCAGACACGGTGTTGACCAGGGCCAGGCCCTGGCCCTGACCTCACGGAACGCGAGAGGACTAGACGAGGCGGCCTCTCGGGTCCCTCCAGCCCCGGAGCTGCTCGCTCCCCCAGGCCACGCTCGAGACCCCAGACAGAGCGAAGAAGGTTCCCGGCCCTCGGACCTCCTCCAGGAAGGGGGCCAGGGTGGGCGATGGGGCTGCAGGGAAGGCGGGGGCTCGGGCCTTTGTCAGGCAGGCCCTCTGCTGGCGGGCAGGAGGCTGCGGGGCCAGAAGCCCTGTCTCATGGGATGCTGTGGGAGCCCTCTGTCACGACGTGCACTCCACGCCTTCACTGCTGTTATTACACCAGTGATTACTCCAGAAACCCAAACTCAACAGCAAGAGGGACCGGCGCCCGAGGGAGCGGTCCCCGGCTCCGGCGAGCCGCCTCCTGGCGCACTTTGCCTGCCGTGCTGGCTCGAGAGGGTTCCTGGGGCAGGGGGAGGGGTTGCGTCTCAGGGTCGCCAGGACCCTGGGCCTTCGCGGCTCCAACCCGCAGGATTGCCTGCCTGGTGCTGCTCCGATGGATCTGAAATCTGGGTGGACGTCATTCTTCACTTTGAGCTTTGGTTTCCTCACCTCTGAAACATGGGGGACAATGCAGGTTTCCTTTCACGAACACGGGAAAAAGCAAAGTCAAGTTTCATCCGGTGCCTCCTCCTCTGGCAGCGGCTGCTGAGAGAGAGAGAGAGAGAGAGAGACTGTCACAGAAGGCGGGGCCTGGGACCACCTGCTGTGTCCTTGGGACAAAACCCCTCCCAGGAATCCATTGTGCTTGGCTGCGCCTGACTGGGATGGCGGGTGGTGAAGGTCGTGCGGGGCTGGGCTGGGCAGACGTGGCACTGGGGCACGCTGGGTAGGCGCTCCCTCAGGCCCCAGGAGACCCTCTGCTTGCACAGCGCCATCATTTGTCACTCAGCATATGCTGTTGCTGAGTTTAATGGTTTTATGAAACACAGCCTGTCTGTACCTCAAGTCTTTCAAGGGAAAGAGCAGAGTGATACAGAGGCAGTTTTCAATAAATGACCGGCTTTCTTATTGCTGATGATTATGATCCCAGTTTCAGAGTTCATGGTTTATTCAAAAATTGGAACTCTGAACGGCCGGAGCATAGGAGTCTAACATCCCAGACCAGCTTCCTTACGAACCTGCACAGTGTAAGTTATAACATTCCTCTATACGGTCCTCCAAGGGGGCTTCCCTTGTAGTCAAGTGGTTAAGAATCCACCTTGCAGTTTGGGGGACACCGTTTCGGTCCCTGATCTGGTAAAATCGCACAGGCCACAGGGCGACGAAGACCGTGTGCCCCAACGACAGACGTCGCCCATGAGCTGCAAGCGCGGAAGCCCGTGGGCCCGGATCCCGTGCGCGACAGCAAGAGAAGCCGCCGCGAGGAGAAGCCCGCGCACAGCAGCGAGAGAGTAGGCCCCACACACCGAAACTAGAGAAAAGCCCACGCAGCAACCGAGAGCCAGCACAGCCTAAAAATAAACAAAGTATACATAAAAAATCGCTGGGAAAGGGGCAGCAGGCATGTTGAGCCACGAAGGTGCGTGAAGCCCCCGAAGCAACCTGAGCATCGAGCCAAGGGGATGGGTGAGAAGGTGAGGTGTCCAGGGGGAAACAGGAGGACCAGCCGAAGAGACCCGGGAGGCTGAACGCGAAGGCGGCGGAGAGAGGTCCCCGGCCACAGGTGGAATTAAATCTGGCAAACAAAAAAAGCTGTTCCTTGTGCTGAGGCCATGATGACCTCAGTTCCTGTTGAGACATCTGGATCCCCTGCCATAACACTCGTCACCTGTAGCTAGAGTGAAGTGTTGTCTTGGAACTTTTGTACATTTGAGAAAAATCTTTTGTAAGAAAAGATAATCACACACTGGCTCATTTTGTCTTCAGTTCTTCTCAGCCGCTCCTCCCTTAGCTGTGGGAGCCGTGTGAAGCCAGTCCAGCATGCCGCCCGAGTGTGTTCTTGAGTCTGTGTTCCATCCTGATGTCTGCACCACCTGAAATTAAACCAACTCATTTGAAAAAAAAATCCTCCAGGACGTGTGTACGGCTGGAAGGCCGACACGTCTCGTCCCTCGGCTCTCTCTTCGCTCCTTGCCCAGGGCCAGGCGGCAGCGACCCAGTCGGATGGGAACACTGACCGCAGGCTCGTTTCCTTTCTACCGCCTCTTAGCTCTTTGTGGTGAACAGACCTAGACAAGGCTTCCGGACAGTTCTGTGAACTCAGCTACGGATCGGGAGGCTGGCCGAGGCGACAGAGGAGAAGGTGGCCTCACCAAGTTCACGTGTGCAAAGGAGAATGTGCAGATGTCCTAACAGCAAGCGCAGCTGGCCTCTGGGTCCGGAGCGCGAGGCCCACGCCGCCCCGCCCGCCGCAGGTGGCCGGGCCGGCAGCACGCCAGGCTTCCCTGACCTTCGTCACTTCCCAGAGTTCGCTCAAGCTCATGCCCACTGAGTCCTTGATGCCATCTCACCATCTCCTCCCCTGCCGCCCCTTCTCTTCTTGGCTTCACCCTTTCCCAGCATCGAGGTGGCTCCGGTGATCAGGCTCTTCACATCAGGTGCCTGAAGGATTGGCACTTCAGCTTCAGCTTCAGTCCTTCCAGTGAACAGTCGGGGCTGATTTCCTTCGGGATGGACGGGTTTGATCTCCTTGCAGGCCCAGGGACTCTCAAGAGTCTTCTCCAGCACCACAACTTGAAAGCATCCATTCTTTGTGGCTCAGCCTTCCTTATGATCCAGCTCTCACATCTATCCGTGCCTAGTGGAACAACCGTAGCTTTGACTAGATGGACCTTTAGACATCCTGTTAGAGGCTGAAGAGATCTAAATGATTTTCACCTTGAATCTTTTACAAGAGGAATCAGAAATCCAGAGGTGGCAAAGGGCTTTTTCAACGTCCTCCCCCTGCCCCAGCTCCCATGTAGCTCCCCCTGCCCTCACCCGTAGGTGTAACTGCTTTATAAGCCATGTCTCCTCTTCCTAAACTTCCTATAAGAGCACGTGTTTCTACGCCTGTGCAGAAGATGATCCAGACCCCCCTAAGTCTCTAAGAAAGGACATGCCGGCCTAACACCAAGTCACGTCTTTCCACCTCACGATCACGGGTTTTGCTGCCATGTCTCCTAAAGCTTTCCAGGAAATAAAAAGGGGGTCCCACCCTCATGCATTTTTTTAAAAAAACAAGTGAAGGATATTTAACATTCTTTTGGCCGTGCCGGTTTTTCCTTGCTGTTCGTAGGCTTTCTCCAGTGGTGGCGAGCAGGCACTGTCTTCAGCTATGGTGCACGGGCTTCTCATCGTGGTGGCCTCTGCTGTGACGGGCACCGGCTGCAGGGCGCGCAGGCTTAGGTGCCCTAGTGGCATGTAGGCGCTCCCTAAACCGGGGATCCGACAACTGTCCTTCCATTGGCAGGCAGATTCGAAACCACTGGACCACCAGGGAAGCCTCCTTTGTATTTTCCCCATGGGTGTCAAACAGGCAGATCTGTGGCCTTGCCCCTCTCTCTCATTGAGGTTGACACATGAGAGCTTCCTTGCTCATAAGCCATCGGCTGCTTAGCCCTCTAAAGTCAAATGAAGGTCGTTCGTTAGTCCCTTGAGAACTGACTCTTTGCCTAATGACAGAAAGGTAATATCTTTAAAAGCTTTCTCTTTTATTTCCTGCCAATGTTCAGGTTGATTTATAGGCTAGATCCAGCTCGGACTTCTGGCACCCAAGCTGGCCAGAGAGGAAACCTGGCAGGAGAAGAGGACGTCGACCCTCGGGACGTCCTGATGGCCCAGTTGGTAAGGCTCCCTGCTCCCAGTGCAGGGGACTGGGGCCCTATCCCTGGTCAGAGAACTAGATCCCGCATGCAACTGAAAATCCTGTGTGCCACAGCCCAGTGCAGAGAAAAACAACAACAACAAAACCCAGAGACCCTTGTAGGCGGAGCTATGGGATAAAGATGCCAGTGGGTGGGCCTCGGGGGAGCTCCCCAGTTCGGTACCACGCAGTTTTCAAGGCATCGCCGTGAGCATCTTATAAAGCCTCTGAGGAACTGTTAAGACGCCAAAAGCTAAAAATACCACGGAGCAGCACCATCGAGGAGAAACGCAGAGCCAGGCATGCCTCCCCTGGAAGGCGCGAGACTCGGGCAGGGCCGGCCTGCGCGCACCCCTCGGACTCTGGGGGGCACTGCGCCAGGAGTCAGCCGGCGGGTGGGGGAGCGGTGGACGCGCCTCTTATCACACAGTCACAGAGTCGTTCACAGACAGTCGCTGGGCACGAGTGTCTCCTGAGCACACCTATGCACCGAGGACTGAAGGTGGAGAGCGCGCCCCTCCTGGGGGCCGTGAACCCTGGAACCGGCTCTGTCGCCCTTGGTGACCAGTGTAACTCGGCTCTCGTGGCTTCTGGCCTCGACATCCCAGCGTCAGGATCTGCTTCTTTGTCTAACACTTGGATCATGTGTCCCTGGTGAATATTCTCTGCGGTCTGCGTCTATGAACCGTCTGTTCCTGATTACTGGGAACATTTCACCACCGGCGCAGCAGCCCCCGGCCCGCCGCCAGGGCTCCACCAGCGCTGAGCGGGCTCTGGCAGCCGCAGGGAGCACAGGTGAGTGGGGAAGTCTTGTTCGCTACCCGAGGGCCCTGTTCTCCAAGCAGGTGCGAAACATGCAGAATCCTGTACTCTCGATGTGTTTTAAAGCAACTGTTATTTGAGACGAAGATTTGTCTTTGAGGAATCAGTAGTCTAGAGATGGACAGCCGTCCACAGGACACACAGAGCAAACATTAAAAACGCGACACGAGGCACCAGCACTGATACCGTGCACAGATCAAGGTAAGTGTGTTTGCACTCTGACATAATTTGGTGACTCTGTCCCTGGCTGTTCCTGCCAGAGACACTCATTCCCTTGCCTCCTAAATTGTTTTCAAAGGCTATTCCTTTTAGAGGACTGAGGCGCAGGTCCCTGCCGCCTGCTGGCTGTGGCATCCTGCCGCTGACTTGTCACTTGTCAGGTGCGTGGAGCAAGAAGTGGCTCAAGAGAGCGGAGTGCGACTGATGAACTTATGGGCAGGTGTTCGAAAGTATAGAATACCAGTTTCCACCTGTGCAGCCTTGACCCGTCTGTACACCTTTTCTTCTGAGCATTGTGTGGAAACACCCCGGGTACACAGGACGTGTGGCCTCACAAGCGGACACTCCAGTTTCCCTTTGGGAGAGGTGGATTCTGCCTTACCCGAAGCTCTGAAGGCCTTCAAGTTTTGAGGATGGAGAAATGGTAAGTTTCTTAGGGGCTGGAACCTGGGATACTGAAGCAGCTCTGCTTTTCCTGGAGCCAAGGTCCCCGTGTAGCCCTGGGGGTGCTCAGCACACAGAGGGAGGCCGTCGGCAGGCGAGGAAGGACCGGGCCTCCCACCGAGCCTCCTCCCGAGCGCTGTTTGGGAAATTCCTCTAAGTACCACAGCTGGATTGAGAGCAGAGCCCTGCCGAGCCCCCACCTGCCGGCCCAGCCACGGCAGCCTCGGCAAGAAAACCGTCCTGCTCTCGGGGCTCTGCTGCGGGGTGCTTCTAGAGAGCGGAGGGCCCAGAGGCTAAGCCCCTCCCGGGGAATCTGCCACGACTGTGCGGGAGGGCTGGGGGCTTCTCCGGGCAATGAAGACGGGTTCGTGAGCCGTCGTGTGCTGGGCCCGAGGGCTCGGGGAGACGCGGTGTTCCCTGGCTCGACGTCTCCCTCCGCTTTTCCTCTGGCAGGTCCCCTGTTTGCATAATGCGCTCTTGGCCAGATCTGCTGCATCCTGGCGGGAATCCCGGACACCTACCTCACCTTCCTTGGGCCCTCAAGGGCATGGGAGCCGGGGGAGAGGTTCACCCCAGGAGGTCCAAGGTCAGCGGTCTCTGCAGGCTTGTCTTGTCAGATGACGTCACTTCGTGATCCCAGCTGCCCTTCCGTCGCAGACTCAGCCCTTCCTGCCCCTGGTTCTCCCTCGAGGGACAAAACATCGGAGCACACGGGCCCTGATTTTATTCCTCACCAGGCGCAGGGCTGGTGCCTCAGACAGTGAAGGACCTGTCTGCGACACAGGACACCCGAGGTTGGTCCCCGGGTTGGGAAGCTCCCCTGGAGGAGGAAACGACAACCCACGCCAGCAGTCTTGCCTGGAGAGCCCCATGGACAGGGGAGCCTGGCAGGCTGCAGTCCACGGGCTTGCACGGAATCAGACATCACTGAGCGACCAACACACTTTCAGGGCAAAGGGGATCAATCAGAACCGTGGTCTCTGAGCTCAGATTCACTGCTGCACGGAGCCGAGAGCCTGAGCTCCCAGCCGCGCTCTGTGATGGCCAGACAGAGCGTGGGGCACTGCTGGGCGGCTTCTCCTCGCCGTTGGAGGCTGCCTTCATTGCTGTCGCCTCTGGAAGGGGCGGCTGAGACACCACCGCCTCTGCATGCGGGCAGGGTGCAGCCTTCACGGCGTCGCTCGGAGCGGAGGCTACAGGGCCACTCGGTGCCAGCGGGCCTGGCCAGACCTGCGCCAAGCCGCCCAGACCCAGGCCTGTGGGCCAGGGGGCCCTGCCTAGGGACGCGCCCCCGGCCAGCACACAGAGCCTCTGGAGACGCTTCTCTGCTTCATGGGAAATGGGGAGCCTCAGAGGGGAAAGTTATTAAAATATAACTCATGGCAGTTTCTGTTACAACACCAACTGCAAACATCAGTAAAGGAAAAAAAATCCCAGGCAGGTTGAGTCTCAGTGTCCAAGACGGGCCACGTGGAAGCTGATGTCCTGATGAACATCCCTAGTTAGAGATCTTTGTAGATGCTTTTTGTTGGGATTGTCCTAGAAGCATACGAGGAAAGAAAACTCGTGACGCTGGGACTGTGGGTGGAGGGAAGGAAGATCCTAGCCCCACCCTGTCCACCCTGGACGCTGCATCCACGTGATGAATGTCCTCCTTGATGGAAAGAGCCCCCGCCCCTGCCTCGCCTTGGGCCCTCACAGCCGGGAGAGGTTCACCCCGGGAGGTCCAAGGTCAGCGGTCTCTGCAGGCTTGTCTTGTCAGATGACGTCACTCGTGATCCCAGCTGCCCTTCCGTCGCAGACTCAGCCCTTCCTGCCCCTGGTTCTCCCTCGAGGGACAAAACATCGGAGCACACGGGCCCTGATTTTATTCCTCACCAGGCGCAGGGCTGGTGCCTCAGACAGTGAAGGACCTGTCTGCGACACAGGACACCCGAGGTTGGTCCCCGGGTTGGGAAGCTCCCCTGGAGGAGGAAACGACAACCCACGCCAGCAGTCTTGCCTGGAGAGCCCCATGGACAGGGGAGCCTGGCAGGCTGCAGTCCACGGGCTTGCACGGAATCAGACATCACTGAGCGACCAACACACTTTCAGGGCAAAGGGGATCAATCAGAACCGTGGTCTCTGAGCTCAGATTCACTGCTGCACGGAGCCGAGAGCCTGAGCTCCCAGCCGCGCTCTGTGATGGCCAGACAGAGCGTGGGGCACTGCTGGGCGGCTTCTCCTCGCCGTTGGAGGCTGCCTTCATTGCTGTCGCCTCTGGAAGGCGGCTGAGACACCACCGCCTCTGCATGCGGGCAGGGTGCAGCCTTCACGGCGTCGCTCGGAGCGGAGGCTACAGGGCCACTCGGTGCCAGCGGGCCTGGCCAGACCTGCGCCAAGCCGCCCAGACCCAGGCCTGTGGGCCAGGGGGCCCTGCCTAGGGACGCGCCCCCGGCCAGCACACAGAGCCTCTGGAGACGCTTCTCTGCTTCATGGGAAATGGGGAGCCTCAGAGGGGAAAGTTATTAAAATATAACTCATGGCAGTTTCTGTTACAACACCAACTGCAAACATCAGTAAAGGAAAAAAAATCCCAGGCAGGTTGAGTCTCAGTGTCCAAGACGGGCCACGTGGAAGCTGATGTCCTGATGAACATCCCTAGTTAGAGATCTTTGTAGATGCTTTTTGTTGGGATTGTCCTAGAAGCATACGAGGAAAGAAAACTCGTGACGCTGGGACTGTGGGTGGAGGGAAGGAAGATCCTAGCCCCACCCTGTCCACCCTGGGGACGCTGCATCCACGTGATGAATGTCCTCCTTTGATGGAAAGAGCATGGCAGGAGGATTCGTGTCCCTCCCCAGCCCCTGCCTCGCCTTGGGCCCTAGGACCTTGCTGCATGCCTACAGGTCTCGCCTCCACTCCCTGCCAGAGTTAGGGTCACGGCAGCTGGACCCCTGCCCACCTTCCAGACTGGAGAGGAGCATTGCCGGCTTCTGCGTCCTCCCTGATCTTTACCCTAGTGGACGTGTGTGCGCCTCCCTCTCCTTGTCTTTGGTGGGAACTGCCGCCCCCATGTTCACCGTGTGGCCTAAACGCAGTTCTCCTTCTCCAGCACCCACGGTGATGCTCTTGTGCTGGCCCCCACTGCCTCGGAGGTCCCTGCCCAGCCCTGGGCACCTCATCGGAAACGGCAGCAGCACGAGGCCTGTGCCTGCGCTGGTCTTTCCCAGGGCGAGCCGGCTGCCACGCCGGGGGGACTCCCAGCAGCTCATGCAGAGGTTTCCCAGGGATGAACTCCTGCCAGAGACCTGGGGACCTTCCTGGAGGGGTCAAGCCCCTGGGGGTGGGTCCTCCAGCCCCAGTCAAGCCTGCGGTGGCCCTGCCCGGGCTGACCGCTGCCTGCAGCCTCGTGAGCCTCCCTGAGCAGGCGCCTTCCAGCAGAGCCCCGGCTGGCTCCTTCCTGGGGTCCACAGACTGCGTGGACCTAGTACGGTTATCGTTTCAGTCTCTGGAACGTGTGCCAGACACCCTGGCATTGGTCCCTCGAGCCTTATTCCAGACACCCCGGGACAGATTGTATCACCCCCTTTTCAGGCCATGGCATGACCGACCTCTCAAGCCTTATTCCAGACACCTCAGGACCAACCTCATCACCCTTTTTTCCCCAGACAACACAGAAATGACCTTATCAAACCGTGTTTCAGGCACAAGGACTGATCTCGTCAAGCCATTTCCAGACGCCCCAGTAACAACCTCATCAAGCCTTTTTCCAGATATACCGGAACCAGCCTCATTAAGAATATTCTACCGTAGCAGATTCTGAACCAGCTCGTGGTGACGGATGGCCTGGTGCCAGCCAACAGGTCGTAGCCATTTCAGGACTCAAGACTCTAAAAACGGCAGAGCCACTTTCCCCAGGAGAGATGACAGACCAGGTGTGCACCTTTCTTTCTAAGAAGCCCGGGTAAAACGTGACCACAGGCTACAGAAAGTGCCCGGTCTGTGACTGAGAATCCAGAGATAGCAGCGGAGAGTGACGAAGGGAACTCTGTGACTTGCCTGGGAAAGACGCCACGCCCCAGTGACACGGGAGACCCGGCGCAGCTGGAAACAGAAGGTGGCACGTGGCGACCGGAGCAGTGAGGAGGAAGAGGTTGAGCCCGAGTCCCGGCGTGGTCTCCCAGTCCACTCGCGCAGTGAAGCCCTTGGGCCCAGAGGCTACGGGCAGCTGCCGTCTATGAGCGAGACCCAGAGAGGGACTGTGACGCACAGCCATCTCTGAGCACAGCCAGAAGAGCCAGGAGGAGCCGGGGGGCAAGGAAGATGACAAGATCTGTCGGGGGCTCAATCAGCATCAGAAACACGAGAGGCCCGCGGACAGGTCTGTGGAATGGTGAGGAAGGGCCCATCTGAGCTCCCGAGCACCTGATGCCTCCGCGCGGCGGAACCCCAGCCGAAGACGTGTAAGGACCGCACGAGACGGGCTTTTGTGGCTTCAGAGGCAACTGCAAGTTCCTCCACGACCCTCCGGCAGGTTGAACGTGAGCTGGATGAGGGTCGCGACGAGGAGGAAAACCATGAAGCGGGAAGCGAGGAGGAGGAGAGTGCGTTCCAGTTTCATCAGCCAGCGGACCTTCCAACGCCCTGCTGCCACCGTGTGCAGGCCGCACTCCCAAGAGCCGCGTGCTGCGGCATCCCACCGCCCCGCGACGCTAGGCCTGTGACCAGCAGACTCGCGGGGTCTTCCATCCAGCAAAAGAACTGACCGCTGAACTGAGAAGCATCAAGCTGCAGAAGGTGGGGCGCTTCCAACTTCCCAGAAGACCCCGGGGAGGTCCAATTCCCAATACTCAAATTTTCCATTATTCTCCAATCTCAAAATAAATGTTTCAGAAAAAAGAGTAGTTCCAAACTTCCAGGACTAACCTCCTCAAAGCTTTCTCCAGATGCCCCAGTAATGACCGCAGCCAGCCCTTCTCCAGATCCACCAGGAACAGCCCCGTCAGGAGGCGCTCCAGACACCCCAGGACCGAGCTCATCGACGGGTATGCCTTTCCCACTGCTGCCCCTCACAGGATCCAGGATTGGGAACTTCTAGAAGAGCTCCTCTAACCTGCTCAAGAAGGCGGAGATGAAGAGGGCGTGAGACTGAGAACAGCTCAGCCTTGGACGGCGTGACCGGAAGGGTTTTGAACTTCTGGTTTGTTGTCCTCCTACATCACCACTGGGGGATGAGATCTGCTGTTTGTCCCCCACAGCTCCTGGACGACCACTCTGGGTTCACGAGGACTCAGACAACGTTTTAACCCATATCCTTGAAGACATCCCGCTTTTAAAAAGAGAACAAAATACCAGACTATTGAGAATGGAGGAAAGCAGCATTGGCATTCCTGGCTGCCCGGTGTGCGGCTGGGCTGGGGACCAGGGAGGAGAAGGTACACTGGTCTCCGGGAGGGCCGCGCCGGCGTCCCCAGAGGGCGTGAGCAGCTTCGCGGCCGGGGGAGACGCCCAGGCGGATCACAGCCAATTCCAAGGTCCTCTCTGATGACACCAGTTTAATTATAATCCAGGGTGTAAATTCCAGTTTGCTTATATCTCTAGTATGTTTCATTTCAAATGTGACTTTCCAGCTCCTTCTCTCTCCTTTTTTTCTCTCCATGCCATAAAATATTTGCATATTTGAATGTCAGATTCTCCAAGTGCTGGAAGCAACAGGCTCTGGTATGTTCTCGAGTTATTTTGTGCAACAGCATCTGTCTTGTTTCAGCAACACCAGAGCTGAGAGGTGACCCAGGAACAGCCTGCCAGGAAGACGGAGGGGAGCTTCCAGGGGTCCCCCGAAACAGGGCCAGAGGGGCTGGGGCCCTGCAGGCCCAGGCAGCCCTGGAACAGACGATTCCTCAACTTATTTTCATTTATTTATTTTAAAGGAAAGGCAGAGTACCCGAGGAAACCAACGCTGAATGACAGCTACAGAGTGTGTCTTCGGAACTTGCTAGACTAATTACAGAGGCTCCACAGTCACTTCAACAGCAACACATTTTGTTTTGTGATATACATGCTTGTGGCCAAATTTTTTTTTTTTTTTTTTTGGGTAATTTCAATCAGAGTCCACCTCAAACTGGGCTGTCGATGCCAGAGAAGTGGCCTTGGGAGGGAGTCCTCTCCACAGGACGGCACATTTCAAGGAGTGGCCTGACTTTCTATCTGCATACATAAGAAATGAAATATTTCCTGTCTTGTTGGTGGGCAGGAACTGTCCCAGCCGTCCTTGACCTCAGACGACCAAATGTGAATGAGGCCCCCCGGAGGGAACGCCAGGCAGCCGATGATGCCACCACCCCGACAGGGGTCGCCGAGGAGCTGGGCGGGAGGAGGGAAGGCAAGAATTGGCCGTCTGCCCCACCTGCCTCCTCTCGCGGTGAACAGGAATCAAGGATGTAAACAATTAAGAACAGGGATTTGGCCCCAGAGAGCAGAAGTGCTCTTGTGCGGAGTGAGTTCAGTGAGCCCAGAGGCTCGCATCTTTCAATACACAGGAGAACCATCGACTCCTTAGCTTAATATCTGGCTTCCTCATTACTCAACAATCATCTTTGATGTTCAGACCACCTGCTCCCTTTGTTGCAAACTTGTATATTGCCTAACTCCCTCTCCTGCCTCCTAGGAGCCATTTTCTCAGAGCTACTGAGATGCCATCAATCAGGCTTGATGTTCTAAACATTCCTACTAAGTAAAATAACTCTCTACTTTCAGGTTGTGACTATATTTTTAGTCGACACATAGAATGATGTCAGGACGACTTTTGTATTTTCTCAGAGCTTTAAAGAGCTTCCTTCTGAAATGACACCTTCTGTTCGAGCAATTAAAATAATAATGTCTTACACGTGCCCAGTGAAACCTGGTATCGTCCTCGCAGTGCCTCCAGGTGGTGGGCACCCTTGCTGTAGGGTCACCACGTCGCCTCTGGCTCTTGCAGCCCGTGGACTGTCGCCAGGCTCCTCCGTCCACAGGATTTTCCGGGTGAGAATACTAGAGTGGGGTGCCACCATTTCCTTCTCCAGGGGGTCTTCCCGACCCAGGGACGGAGGCTCCCTCTCCAGCGATGGCAGGTGGGTTCTGGACCACTGAGTCACCTGGGGAGCCCAGGCAATCCTCGTCACTTGCACCTACAGGCGAGAAGCGCAAGGCTCCGCGGAGACGCTCTTCCAAGGATGGACGGCGGGCGACGGTGGCGGCCGGGCGTGTCTGGCAATCCCTGGCACCACTATGCTCCTTGTTGACTGTTATTTGTAAAGAGACAGCAACACCTACTCACATCGTATCTGGAGGTTTGAGTGCTCACACCTTGAAGTTTCTAGAGATCTTCCTAGTAATTTCCAGAAAATGGACTTTTCCCCTGAATATTTGATACTCAGGGAGAACAGTGAGGAGGTCCAGATCAGCTGGCTGGGGCTGTTCCATCTCTCCTGAGTCTTGTGTCCTCACGGGAGAGGCTCCTGGGCTCTGACAGGTTTGACCTGGTCCACTCATTCAATTATTCATCCTTTTTTTAGTCTGCGGTGAACCCCGGGAGGGGCAGAAGTGCTCTTGTGCGGAGTGAGTTCAGTGAGCCCAGAGGCTCGCATCTTTCAATACACAGGAGAACCATCGACTCCTTAGCTTAATATCTGGCTTCCTCATTACTCAACAATCATCTTTGATGTTCAGACCACCTGCTCCCTTTGTTGCAAACTTGTATATTGCCTAACTCCCTCTCCTGCCTCCTAGGAGCCATTTTCTCAGAGCTACTGAGATGCCATCAATCAGGCTTGATGTTCTAAACATTCCTACTAAGTAAAATAACTCTCTACTTTCAGGTTGTGACTATATTTTTAGTCGACACATAGAATGATGTCAGGACGACTTTTGTATTTTCTCAGAGCTTTAAAGAGCTTCCTTCTGAAATGACACCTTCTGTTCGAGCAATTAAAATAATAATGTCTTACACGTGCCCAGTGAAACCTGGTATCGTCCCTCGCAGTGCCTCCAGGTGGTGGGCACCCTTGCTGTAGGGTCACCACGTCGCCTCTGGCTCTTGCAGCCCGTGGACTGTCGCCAGGCTCCTCCGTCCACAGGATTTTCCGGGTGAGAATACTAGAGTGGGGTGCCACCATTTCCTTCTCCAGGGGGTCTTCCCGACCCAGGGACGGAGGCTCCCTCTCCAGCGATGGCAGGTGGGTTCTGGACCACTGAGTCACCTGGGGAGCCCAGGCAATCCTCGTCACTTGCACCTACAGGCGAGAAGCGCAAGGCTCCGCGGAGACGCTCTTCCAAGGATGGACGGCGGGCGACGGTGGCGGCCGGGCGTGTCTGGCAATCCCTGGCACCACTATGCTCCTTGTTGACTGTTATTTGTAAAGAGACAGCAACACCTACTCACATCGTATCTGGAGGTTTGAGTGCTCACACCTTGAAGTTTCTAGAGATCTTCCTAGTAATTTCCAGAAAATGGACTTTTCCCCTGAATATTTGATACTCAGGGAGAACAGTGAGGAGGTCCAGATCAGCTGGCTGGGGCTGTTCCATCTCTCCTGAGTCTTGTGTCCTCACGGGAGAGGCTCCTGGGCTCTGACAGGTGACCTGGTTCATCTAAGCAGGCCTGGCTGTTTCGTCCACTCATTCAATTATTCATGCAATTCCTGTTTATTTAGTACCTAATATGCGCCCGGGGCACAAGTCAAGTACAGTTCCTGTTCTCGTTGAGTCTAGAGGGCAATGACAAATACCAACAGATAAACACACAGCCCCAAATCAGGATTCCCAAGCCCTGGGGGGCGGGTCAGGGACGTCTCTGAGGAGTACGCGCGCTCGGGGCTGCCCCGGGCGGCGGTGGAGGCTGCCGAGGTGGGGCGCGGTGCCGGGTCCACCCCACTCTCCAGGCTGAGCGCCGCGGCCGGCACCGCCCAGGCTGGACGTCTCCTCCTCGTCCTCCCGGGCACACGCTGGCCGGTGGCCCTGAGGAGGTGCCAGCCCAGCGTGCGGCAGGGTGGCAGGTGGGTGGCACGGACCGGCATGAACGGGCGTGGCGCAGCCTCGTCCGCTGCACGTGGCCTCAGGACTCTGCCTCGGGTGTGCGGAGCTGTGGAAGCTTCCAGCAGGGTCTGTGGTGTTGACAGCCATCTCTATCGTTGGCTGTCTCACCGTGTGTGCGCCCCCGGTGTCCCCACGACCTCTGTGAGCCACTCCTCCCTCATCAGCACGACAGGGGTTAAAACTGTGGGTTCCACGGCTTTTACACAGCGTCTGGCAAAGCGACACGGCCCGGCTCCCATGAGCACCTCCCGGGCGGCCCGGGCACAGCAGTCAGAGCCCGCGTGCAGGGCTTCTCCGGGTGGCCGCGCCTCTCTGCTCCTCCGGCAGGTGTCTGGGGTCTCCCATTTCCCAGAGGACAGCTGAGGCTGGAGCAGTGGAGGGTCTAGGCCGTCAGGGCTAGGGGGGCCGGCAGTCCTGGACAGACTGTTATTTGTAAAGAGACTTGTTCGGAGGTTTGAGTGCTCACACTTTTCTAGAGATCTTCCTAGTAATTTCCAGAAAATGGACTTTTCCCCTGAATATTTGATACTCAGGGAGAACAGTGAGGAGGTCCAGATCAGCTGGCTGGGGCTGTTCCATCTCTCCTGAGTCTTGTGTCCTCACGGGAGAGGCTCCTGGGCTCTGACAGGTGACCTGGTTCATCTAAGCAGGCCTGGCTGTTTCGTCCACTCATTCAATTATTCATGCAATTCCTGTTTATTTAGTACCTAATATGCGCCCGGGGCACAAGTCAAGTACAGTTCCTGTTCTCGTTGAGTCTAGAGGGCAATGACAAATACCAACAGATAAACACACAGCCCCAAATCAGGATTCCCAAGCCCTGGGGGGCGGGTCAGGGACGTCTCTGAGGAGTACGCGCGCTCGGGGCTGCCCCGGGCGGCGGTGGAGGCTGCCGAGGTGGGGCGCGGTGCCGGGTCCACCCCACTCTCCAGGCTGAGCGCTCGCGGCCGGCACCGCCCAGGCTGGACGTCTCCTCCTCGTCCTCCCGGGCACACGCTGGCCGGTGGCCCTGAGGAGGTGCCAGCCCAGCGTGCGGCAGGGTGGCAGGTGGGTGGCACGGACCGGCATGAACGGGCGTGGCGCAGCCTCGTCCGCTGCACGTGGCCTCAGGACTCTGCCTCGGGGTGTGCGGAGCTGTGGAAGCTTCCAGCAGGGTCTGTGGTGTTGACAGCCATCTCTATCGTTGGCTGTCTCACCGTGTGTGCGCCCCCGGTGTCCCCACGACCTCTGTGAGCCACTCCTCCCTCATCAGCACGACAGGGGTTAAAACTGTGGGTTCCACGGCTTTTACACAGCGTCTGGCAAAGCGACACGGCCCGGCTCCCATGAGCACCTCCCGGGCGGCCCGGGCACAGCAGTCAGAGCCCGCGTGCAGGGCTTCTCCGGGTGGCCGCGCTCTCTCTGCTCCTCCGGCAGGTGTCTGGGGTCTCCCATTTCCCAGAGGACAGCTGAGGCCGGAGCAGTGGAGGGTCTAGGCCTCCGCGCTGGCCAGGGGAGGACCGTGGATCTGGGGCCTGGCTCTGAACAGTGATGCGGGGCGTGGGGCTTGAGTCCTGCGGACCAGACTCCCCATTTGCTGTAAAGACTTGTGTTTCCTGTTTGAAATAAAAACTGTTCCTTCAGGACGATTCAAAGAAGGTCATTGACTGTGGGGTCCTGGGCCTGTGCACTGGCCTGTCCAACGTCTGTGCCCATCAGGGCTGGTGACGGAGAAGGATCGTGGGAAGCACCGGGCCCCGCCATCCTTGATGCTGACTGGTACGTGTGTGTGTGTGTGTGTTTGCGTGTGTGTGCTGCACCCTCCCCTTCGCAGGCAGTCACCAGAAGATGTGATGCGTCTGAAAGCTGCTTTAACTTGAGAAAACCACGGAAGACAAAGCCTTAAAGGTGCCGACGCCTCTGGTGTATTTTGGTGTCTGTGTATGAGCAGGGTGTTCAGAGACTGGCTGTGCTCGCTGCCGGCTCTGCAGGTACAGTCTGTCCTGAACGGTATTTCCTCTGGCTTCAGGCCTGGTGAGAGGGAGAAACAGAGCCCCTGGGGACGGAGACATCTGGCCGCCTCTCAGGTCACTGGAGCCCGTGGCTCTGCCCACCAGGACGTGGCTGTCACTCTCCCCTCGCCTGCCTGGGCCACCTCGGCGCCTGGAGGCCTTGGGAGATGGTGAGGAGGCAGACAGGCTGGACCTGGTGCGGCCACCGGGCCCTGGGGCTCAGGTGGCTGAGGGGGCGCGAGGGGTGACGGGGTCAAGGTGCATGACACAAGGAGTCGAGGCACCCAGCGTTTAATGTCCATCACACCTCAGTATAGCTGGGAAAACACATGCATCCCTTTTGAAAAAGAAATGAGGTTACAGACTATAGCTGTAAGACATGAAGGCTCTCAAAGCAGGAAGCATCTTGGGTCCTTGGACCCGCGGAGGCCGCTGAGCCCTGGCCCTGGCCCTCAGCTAGCTCCCTTGGGGAGGGGCAGAGGTGACGCGGGCCCAGGGAGCAGACGGCCACCTTGCCGCTGGGTCTAAATTCAACCTGTTTCCGTTAGATCCGTTAGCAGAACGCACCGCCTTCTCAAGTAGAGCCGGGAAGCAGGAACCTGCAGTTCCCGGGGGAGACTCCGGGGAGCTGGGCCCAGCGTTGGAAACAAAGTGGGTGGTTTTCATGAATAAAACGGCTCAGGCCTCTGGTTTCTCACCCAGCACTGGACTCCTCACCCCACTCAGCTTCCAGGCACACTAGGCCTTCCTTCCTGGAGCCCGAGACGCAGACAGGCACCACAGCCCTGCCCACCTGTCTCTCATCTTGGGGGTGAAGAGCAGGCCTCGGGGTGGCAGCTGGGCAGGGGACAGAGAACAGCCCTGCCCGGCCAGGGGCCCAGGGGCCGCCCCGCGGGACTCAGTCCCAGCGCCTTCAGGCCGGAGACCCAGCTGGGGACTGCTGCCCACCGCCCAGTGCCGACAACCAGCAGGTCAAATATGCTTGGTGAAAATGTATAGATCAAACGAAAAGACGTGATATTGGAAGGTTAGAGTACAACCTAATTGCAAATTATAATATTTATTAGAGCGCATTGTTGTGTGAATAAGTTATACCAGAAGATAATAAAACTCAGTTTGAAGGAAAATGGGGCATTTCTAAACGTGATATTTTCTTTTTAACTTTCTTTTTTGACGTGGACCTTTTTTAAGGTCTTTATTGAATTTGTTACAATTTTGCTTCTGTTTTATATTTTGGTTTTTGTTTTTTTGGCTGAGAGGTGTGTGGACTCTTAGCTCGTGACCCTGCACTGAAAGGGCAAAGTCTCAGGGACCACCAAGGAGCTCCCCTGATGTTATTTTTAGTGAACAGAAGTCTCAAATCCTGAGGACACTTGGAAATTCTCCTCCCTGAGCAAGGCCATAGCCACCTGTAGAAGAAGGTGCCCTGGGAGGGAGCAGTGGCTGGCTTTCTTGCTTTTCTTCTCTTACATTTCCAGAGTTCCCTTTGAATACTTTCAACCTTGGATCAACCCATCTCAGGGAAACAGGGGATTGTTCCCCCTGCAGGGACAGTGCAGAGAGGAGAGGACCACCCACTCCAGCCTCGGAGAGCAGACTGTGCAGGCAGTGACCCCTGGTGACCCCGCCTGCCTGGGGAGCTCCCTTCCCAGGAGACTGGCTCCAAGGGGGGACCCCAGGCGAAATTCAGAAACAAAAGCCTTTGTCTCAGCACTTCCTCTTTTCTGACACCCTATTCTGGCTCCCGGCTAGTGTGTCATCTGTTCTTACGATCCAATGAGAGCGTGGCAATACTGCTGTTCCTCGCCTCCCAGTTTGCATATTAATAACATCTGTACAGTCAAAGCTATGGGTTTTTCTGGCAGTCAGGTACGGATGTGAGAGCCGGACCATGAAGAAGGCGAAGAACTGTGGTGCTGGAGAAGACTCTTGAGGGTCCCTGGACTGCAAGGAGATCAAACCAGTCCATCCTAAAGGAAATCAGCCCTGAGTAGCCATTGGAAGGACTGATGATGAGACTGAAGCTCCAGGCCTTGGCCATCAGATGCGAAGAGCTGACTCACTGGGGGAGACCCTGATACTGAAGGCAGGAGCAGAGGGCGCGGCAGAGGGTGCGACGGTTGGATGGCATCATCAACTCGACGGACATGAGTTTGAGCAAACTCTGGGAGATAGGGAAGACAAGGAAGCCTGGTGCGCTGCAGTCCATGGGGTCACAAAGGTCAGACAGGACTGAGCAACCGAACAACAATAGCATGAGCATTCTCTAACAAAAGGCTTCCAGAGACAGCGCAGGACTGCGGGCAGGCAGCAGGCACCTGGAGCCCCAGCCGCTGCCGTCTCCCTGAAGGCCAGCCCCATCGGCCCTGCTTCACTGGCTCTCTGTCCACACGCGGCCTGAAACTTGGCTTCCAGACATGCAGTCCGTCAGGTAGAGAGGTTTGCCCATGGGCCCCTGAGACTCAGCCGGCCTGATGTGCAGGGGTCCAGTGAGGACTAGGTTAAAGGTCAGTCAGCACCCGGTCCTGAGCGGGGGGCCTGCGGTCTGACCGGAGCGGGTCTTTTCCCAAGGCAGGCTGGGTCCTGGAAACCTGAGCTGGGGGAGGACCGGGGGGAACCCGGTCTGGACAGAGCAGGGCTGTGGAAAGTGTGGCTGCTTCCTCTGTCCACCGCTGGCCCCAGAGGGTAGCTCCGGAGCGGGCAGGTGGACATGACGGCTTCCGTGGGATGTGTGCCAGGGCCGCCCCTCCCCTCCCCGCCCCAGGGGACGGACAGGCCACCTTCTGCTTTGAGCGTTCCTGCCAAGCACAGAGCCCGGCTCATTATAAATCCCCCCAACCTAGGCCCTCATCCAATGAGAGCGTGGCAATACTGCTGTTCCTCGCCTCCCAGTTTGCATATTAATAACATCTGTACAGTCAAAGCTATGGGTTTTTCTGGCAGTCAGGTACGGATGTGAGAGCCGGACCATGAAGAAGGCGAAGAACTGTGGTGCTGGAGAAGACTCTTGAGGGTCCCTGGACTGCAAGGAGATCAAACCAGTCCATCCTAAAGGAAATCAGCCCTGAGTAGCCATTGGAAGGACTGATGATGAGACTGAAGCTCCAGGCCTTGGCCATCAGATGCGAAGAGCTGACTCACTGGGGGAGACCCTGATACTGAAGGCAGGAGCAGGGGGCGCGGCAGAGGGTGCGACGGTTGGATGGCATCATCAACTCGACGGACATGAGTTTGAGCAAACTCTGGGAGATAGGGAAGACAAGGAAGCCTGGTGCGCTGCAGTCCATGGGGTCACAAAGGTCAGACAGGACTGAGCAACCGAACAACAATAGCATGAGCATTCTCTAACAAAAGGCTTCCAGAGACAGCGCAGGACTGCGGGCAGGCAGCAGGCACCTGGAGCCCCAGCCGCTGCCGTCTCCCTGAAGGCCAGCCCCATCGGCCCTGCTTCACTGGCTCTCTGTCCACACGCGGCCTGAAACTTGGCTTCCAGACATGCAGTCCGTCAGGTAGAGAGGTTTGCCCATGGGCCCCTGAGACTCAGCCGGCCTGATGTGCAGGGGTCCAGTGAGGACTAGGTTAAAGGTCAGTCAGCACCCGGTCCTGAGCGGGGGGCCTGCGGTCTGACCGGAGCGGGTCTTTGCCCAAGGCAGGCTGGGTCCTGGAAACCTGAGCTGGGGGAGGACCGGGGGGAACCCGGTCTGGACAGAGCAGGGCTGTGGAAAGTGTGGCTGCTTCCTCTGTCCACCGCTGGCCCCAGAGGGTAGCTCCGGAGCGGGCAGGTGGACATGACGGCTTCCGTGGGATGTGTGCCAGGGCCGCCCCTCCCCTCCCCGCCCCAGGGGACGGACAGGCCACCTTCTGCTTTGAGCGTTCCTGCCAAGCACAGAGCCCGGCTCATTATAAATCCCCAACCTAGGCCTCATCAGCGCTTACTGAGCTCCCACTGTGTCCTGGGAATACGCGGAGAGCGACATGACAATCCTGTCCCCGCACAAGTTAAGTGGACAGCGGTGAAGCGGGACACGACGGACCTGGTCGCTGCCCAGGGCTCTGGGAGCAGAGCGCGTCCAGGTGGAGGCGAGATCAAGTTAAGACCCCCGCGCTCCCTCCCCCACGTCCTCTGCCTGCCTTTTGCCTTTAGCCAAAGAATAAGCTTAATCAGGGAAGTGAGAACAAACGAAAACAAACAAAAACAGTCAAAGGAGACCGAATAATAATGATGTAGTCGTTACACAGAGTCTGGGGCCTTTAGCTGCTTCCCAAGGCCTGTAGATAACACTCTGAGTGACGGCCTGCAGCTCTTACAGACACTGAACCTCCGGGAGAGGAAGTTACCTACGTGGTGACCAGACCGTGTCCACGACCCAGGCTGCCACAGTTCCGAGAACTGGCCTCAGAGAGGAGGACACAGACGCACCCTGGGACTGCAGCTGGGCTGTTCCGCAGACAGCCAGGACGACGCCGGTCAGACCAGCCGGGAGCATCTGCAGGGGCCTGTCAGAGCCGATGGGCTGCTTCTGCATGTAGCCCCTCACTTCTGTCCCTAAAAGCTCTTGCCCCCCTGGCTGCCAGAGGCTGGGGGCGGGGGCAGTCGGCCTTTGGACAGATGGCCGCGCTCCCCCAGTTAAAGCAAACTTTCTTTCCCACCAACCTGGCCTGTTTGTTGGCTTTTGAGCGTTAAGCGACCAAACCCCATCTTTTAGGTAACAGAGCGGCCACCTGGGATCAGATGGTGGTACCTGAAGGGCAAGAAAGAAGAGCCAGAGCTTCCCTGGTGGTCCAGTGGGTAAAGACACCGCCTGGCAGTGCAAGGGCCGCCGGTTCAATCCCTGGCCTGGGAAGATCCCACATGCCACAGAGCAGCCGGACCAGTGTGTCCAGTTACAAGCCAGCGCTCTGAAGTGCATGTGCCCAGAGCCGGTGCTCTGTGACGAGTAAGGCTGCTACGATGGGAGGCCCACATGGGCCAGAGAACAAAGATGAATGGAAATAAATAAATGAAAGACCAATAGAAGTGGCCAAAAAAAGAAAGAAGAGCCGGGCAACCATCTGGGGGTAGGGTGGAGTGGGGTGGGGTGGGGAGGTGGCGCGAGGACAGGAGGTGGCCAGGGGAAAATTCCTGGACAGCAGCAAGGGGGCCCTGTTTGAGAAGCAGGAAGGAGGCCAGTGCGACTTTGGAGGAGCTGACGAGCCTGGAGAGGCTGGCGGGCGTGGATCCACCACGGCTCCTTCTTGAAGCAACACCACTGGCACTCAGGGTAAGGGGCGTCGTGGTGGATGGCACTGGGCACCTCCGGCCCTCGGTAGCTAGAACCTCATCTCCCGGGTCGTTCTGACCACCCAGAATCGCCCAGTGCACTTCCGTTGCCACACTGCCTATCAGGGGCCACTCAGTTTATTCAGCAAGAAACCATTTTCTTGCCAAAGGATAGGCTTTTTTCTGTCCTTGATTAAAACTCAGGACTATGTGTTTCTCACAAGGCCTCTTGCCTTTTGAGAGAGCCCACAGCTCCGACGATGAAATGTGCTTCTCTCTAAATAAATACGTATCACTCGGTCCCTCACTGCATGTCCAGTGTCTTGTGATATCAAAAACTTAAACTTCATCAGGCCTGAAACCAGGTATGTAATCTCAATTAAAAGACCTAATCTGGATTATTCAGTTTCAGTCCTAAATTAAAAAAATTAATCTGTAAATTAAACAGTCAGGGCTATGGGAACTCCAAGACAGCCACCTGACTCTTCCCGCCTCCCTGACAACCCCTGTTTTATTTTATTTTTTTTGATTTTGGCCTCATTTATTGTTTTTTCTTTTTAATTTATGCATTTTCATCCATCTTTATTCTTCAGCCTGTGAGGGCCTCCCACTGCTGCGGCCTCTCTCTGGCCACAGCAGAGCACCGGCTCCAGGCGCATGCGCCCCACAGCGCTGGCTCGTAACTGGACACACCGGTCCAGCCGTTCCGCGGCATGTGGGATCCTCCCAGGCCAGGGATGGTTATACTTGCTTTTAATGACTTTTCTGATGCTTACTGTTGTGTTCCTTTTCATTTATGTTTTGTGGACTGATCCTCCAATGCTCAACTTGTAAGAGAGCTAAACGGACGTTGCTGGCCGGAATGACGTGGACTTTCAGTTCTCCCCACAGGGAGGGCAATCAGCCAGGTGCTCACTCCTTTTGGAGGCAGGCCTGACCTCGTCTCAGCTGGAAGTTGCTAATGGTTGACTAAGCTTCACCCTTTATCCCCTTTTAAGCATAAAAGGGTTAACACCTGGAGGGAGGAACGATAGACGCAGAATGAAGAGACAAAACAGGTGATTCAGTAGTTAATCCTACCAGGGGATTGTAAGCAGAAAAAGAAGGGAGACCCCTGCCAGCTAATGATTACTCCAGAAATCAGGCCGGCTTAACAGCAAGACCCTGCCACACAAGACGTGGTACAACAGTGGTGGCAGCAGCCCCGCAGCCTGCCTGTGAGCTCAGGAGGTCAGTGACCCCGAGGACGTGCTCTCTGCACACATGGAAAATTGTAACTTGTGGACCTAGCTTGACGAGTTGAGACAGGCAGACTCCCGGCTCAGCTGGATGGTGGAAGCACGGTGTCTGCTCAGGAAAGACAGAGAAGGCCCTCTCGCCCCGCCCCTCTTCTGCTTTGAGTATAAAGCTGCAGCCCAGTAGGTCTTCAGCACGCGGCCTGTCTCACCCCCCACTTCTAAGCCTCACGCGCGTCCTGTTCTAACACATCACTTCCTGCCAACCGCGGTGCCCTCACTGGGTTCTCCGCACTGAGACATGAAGGCGGGGCCTCGCAGTGACACCAGACGGCTTCAGTTGTGAGAGACCCACCCGCGGGGGGCGCAGTCTGCTCCACTCGGTTTGCAGGTTCACACGATTATCTCGTCCGAAAACCTCATGGCTGGACCTCAACGATGTTGTCCAAACACCTGCGTATCCTGCGCCCAGTCAAGCTGACGCGGAGCAAAGCATCAGAGCCCTGCGGGTCCCGGTGCTCTTCCCGTGTGTCAGGAGCCCCGTGGCACTGAGCTTGTGAGTCCTGGGGAAGGTGGGAGGGGACGGTCTCAAGGCTTTATAAGTGTCCCGGTCCCGTCTGGTGGTGACCGGGGCGGCGCGCTGTCATCCAGTAAGAGCCGTTCTTAAGACAGCAGATCCACTCACATGATCTCATTTCGCCTCCGCTCTCTCGAGAGGCCAGACGAGAGAGATGCACCGTCACTGCTGTTTTACAGATGAGAGGGCGGCCGCGGGGCGGGTCAGAACTGTGCCCGGGTGGTACGCGTGCTGCATCGGGGCTGGGTGGCCCAGGGCCTGGCCAGGGCTGGGCGTGCGGGCGGAAGAGCCGGGTGGCCGCGAGCCTGAGGGAGCTGCAGAGGGCGGAGCCGCACCCGCACTGCCGGCGGGAGAAGCTGCCCGGGCCGCGGGCGGACATGGGGCGGAGGTGCCGCTTCCAGGGAGAGGTGGCCGTGGGGCAGAGCCCGCTGGCGGGGCAGCTGGGTCAGGACGACTCAGGAGCAGAAACTGGGTCTGGTGGGGCCGTGGCCAGACAGCGAGGCGAGGAGCAGCCAACCTGCCACCCGCAGCCTGGAGGAAGAGGCCAGGGAGGCGGAGGCCGGCGTCGCGGTGCAGGCGGCCAAGGCTCGAAGCCCCCTCCTGAGACGCGCCGGGCTGCTGTCCACCCTGTTCTCCTCCCGGGCGGGTCCCTAGGGCTCGGGGGGCCCGGAGAAGGCGGTGCAGGCCTTGCAGTGTTGATAGCCAAGGCGCAGAGAAGCGAGCTGGCTCTGACCCGGGCCCACCCCGCCCCGGTGCCTCCTGTGCGTCGTGTCACGTGGCCCTTGGTGTGGACACTGCACGGCACCAGGGAGCCCTGAGGCCTTCCGACCGCTGCGGGGGGCAGGGCTCTCCTGGCCGCGTGGCGAAGGACGGCTGGCTCAGAGGCCCTTGCTGCCCAGGGCTCCCAGCGAGCCGCCCCGTGGGCCAGGCCGCCTGGGTCGCAGCAGATTCGTGGACACGGCAGAGCCTGGGTGGGAGGCCCGGCTCCTGGCGGTGCTGCATGGCACAGCCGCTGCCTCCCAGGGAAGAGGGGTCACCGGCAGGACAGAGGAAGAAGTCTGGGAAATAACAGCCTTTCTTCCCACAGAGGTGGCCCGGTGGCGGGGCGCGGGCTTCGGGCGGAGACTCGCGTGAGGACGGGTGGACACGGCCGGTGTGCTCCAGCCATGCCGTCCCGGTGGCCGCCCTCGCTCCCGGGGCCCCTCCCCCGCCATCTTTCTGGAGCTCCGCTCGTGGGCGCGGGAGCCCTCGTTTTCCGGCCGGTGCCGCCGACCCGCCGTGCGGCCACAGCTGGAGTCCTCACCGCAGCCAGGCCGGCCTTGCCCACCCCACGGCCCAGAGCTGCTCCTCCCCGGGCTCCACCTCGCCTCCTGTCTGTGTCCATGCCCATGTTCATGACGGTCTCCGCCATCCGTCCATCCACCGTCCAGCCATCTCCTGCCTTCCTTTTTAAAGTTAATTCTAGTTGACGCATGCCGTTAGATCGGTTCCGGGCATACGGCACGATGCTTTGATACTTGTGCACATGGCAAGATGTTCACACAGCCAGCCGAGCGCGCCTCTGTCACCATGCATCGCTACAAAACACCTTCTTTCTTGTGATGAGAACTTTAGAAACATACTCTTTTAGCAGCTTTCAAATATGCAAAATAGTGTTATTAACTGCCGTGCCGCAGAGCGCCATGACTTATCCTTCTTAACCCCTCCCCTGCTCCCCGACTCTCATACTCCCTGATTTGTTCTCTGAATGTACGCGCTTGTTGTTTTAATTCCACATATAAAGAAGACCTTAGAGTATTTGTGTTTTCCTGATGTGTTTCACTGAGCAAAATGACCTCAAGGACCATCCATGCTGTCGCAAATGTGAAATTTACTTTTTATTGCTGCATAATATTCCATCGTGCGTGCACGTGTGTGTGTGCGTGCGTGTGTGTGTGTGCGTGCCATGTCTTTTCTTGTCACCCATGGATGGATACCTAGGCTGCTTCCATGTCTTGGCTACTGTAAACAGTGGTACAATACACATGGAAGTGCAGGTGCTTTTTCAGATTAGTATTTTTGTTTCCTTTGGGTAAATACCCAGAGGCGGAATTGCTGTCGTTTTCAATTTGCTGAGGCGCCGCCATCCTGGTTCCCACGGTGGCTGCACCGGCTGACTCCCCACCCACAGTGCACGAGGGCCCCCTGCTCCACACCCAGGCCAGCAGCTCCCTTTGACGTGGGAGGGCGAAGGCGCCCAGGCCGAGAGGACGCTGCCCCGAATCTAGATTTCACAGGAGAGACATTGGAGTTTTCCCCCAAACGGGGAAGGAAGGGTTTCCAATAGCAATCCGATGGGAGAAAGCGTAAGCAAATATATTGTTTGCTTTCAATCTGCACAAAAAAGTACAGCTCTCCAACTTGCCTTTTTAAATTAAATACAGCAACTATTTTCCTGTGTCAACAACAACAAAAACCCTTTCTTACCAGGTTTTTTTTTTTAAATAAACCAACGGGGTATTACCAAAATTCAGGCGTCTGGTGTTCCTTTTCCCATGAAAAGGTCACCTCATCCACTCCTGTATTCTTACCTGAAGCATCTCATAGACAGAGGAGCCTGGCAGTCTATGGTCAAAGGGTTTCATAGAGACGGTCAAGGCTGAGCCCGTGAGAGAAAAACACAAAAACAACACCCCTGAGTCCTCCTTGAGATGCTTGCTGTCCTGCCTGACGTTGGGAGCACCCCGCCTGAGAGGGGAGCCCGTGGCCACCTCCTCCTCGCCGGCCTGCCCACCTACCAGGGGGAGACCTCCCCTCCGAGAGGACTCACCTGCAGGCCAAGCCCAGCGGGCTGGCCGGGCCGCTGCCCGCTGTGTGCTAGGAGCCCAGGTTCTGGAGAGCAAGGCTGTTCTTCTCTCCAGGGTGTTCATGGCGTTTCCCCGACTCTGATGTTCAGTCTTGGTTTTCTCACTGAACGTTCATTGCTCGACCTTCCCTGCCCTTTCCGTGGTCGAGTGGGACGTGACCTCGGAGCGGGTTTGAGCTCTGACACTCTCATAGCTGACCGGGAAGGGGCTGTGGGACCGTGCCCTCTGGCCGGCTTCCCCCCGCCTGGTCCCCACGAGTCTCACGGAGAGCAGGAGGAAGTGCGTCTTGTCCTGAACGCAGCGTCACCCGGAGGCTCCGGGGCATGCTTCGCTGTTCAGACGGGTCCCTCTGAGAGGCATCTCTTTCTATCTGCAGAGGGGGGGAATTAAACTGGTAGGAGTTTGCCCCAAATTCCAAACTGTTTCCGTGCTTTGGCTTGGCACAGGCTGTGACGCGCCCCCTCCCAGGGGCCAGATATGGCCAGGGCCCAGCCCCCTGCGTGGCTCCCGCCCACGGCCGCTGTGTATGCCCTCAGCACCCGTCTTTCTTGACTGCCTGCTGAGCAGAGCGTTTCCCAGGGCCCGGACTCCGCCCCAACCGTCTTCCTCCTGTGCGTGTCCCTGCCTCCCCGTCTCAGGGCTCCGGGGTGGGGGACCGGGTGGACTGGCCTTCTCTCCAGCCTCAAAACTGGCTCCCTCAGCCCTGTCTGCTTGCGGCCGTGCTCTCTCCTGCACATTAGCAGCTGGGGAGAGAGGAAGACGCTCTGGAAAGAACCCAAAGTGCCCATTAGATGATTGGTATAATGTCGGTGCCTGTTGCAACGAGGTAAGTGTGAGGTCTTAATAAAATCCTGTATTCTTACCTGAAGCATCTCATAGACAGAGGAGCCTGGCAGTCTATGGTCAAAGGGTTTCATAGAGACGGTCAAGGCTGAGCCCGTGAGAGAAAAACACAAAAACAACACCCCTGAGTCCTCCTTGAGATGCTTGCTGTCCTGCCTGACGTTGGGAGCACCCCGCCTGAGAGGGGAGCCCGTGGCCACCTCCTCCTCGCCGGCCTGCCCACCTACCAGGGGGAGACCTCCCCTCCGAGAGGACTCACCTGCAGGCCAAGCCCAGCGGGCTGGCCGGGCCGCTGCCCGCTGTGTGCTAGGAGCCCAGGTTCTGGAGAGCAAGGCTGTTCTTCTCTCCAGGGTGTTCATGGCGTTTCCCCGACTCTGATGTTCAGTCTTGGTTTTCTCACTGAACGTTCATTGCTCGACCTTCCCTGCCCTTTCCGTGGTCGAGTGGGACGTGACCTCGGAGCGGGTTTGAGCTCTGACACTCTCATAGCTGACCGGGAAGGGGCTGTGGGACCGTGCCCTCTGGCCGGCTTCCCCCCGCCTGGTCCCCACGAGTCTCACGGAGAGCAGGAGGAAGTGCGTCTTGTCCTGAACGCAGCGTCACCCGGAGGCTCCGGGGCATGCTTCGCTGTTCAGACGGGTCCCTCTGAGAGGCATCTCTTTCTATCTGCAGAGGGGGGGAATTAAACTGGTAGGAGTTTGCCCCAAATTCCAAACTGTTTCCGTGCTTTGGCTTGGCACAGGCTGTGAAGAGCCCCCTCCCAGGGGCCAGAAATGGCCAGGTCCCAGCCTCCTGCGTGGCTCCCGCCCAAGGCCACTGTGTATGCCCTCAGCACCAGTCTTTGTTGACTGCCTGCTGAGCAGAGCGTTTCCCAGGGCCCGGACTCCGCCCCCAACCGTCTTCCTCCTGTGCGTGTCCCTGCCTCCCCGTCTCAGGGCTCCGGGGTGGGGGACCGGGTGGACTGGCCTTCTCTCCAGCCTCAAAACTGGCTCCCTCAGCCCTGTCTGCTTGCGGCCGTGCTCTCTCCTGCACATTAGCAGCTGGGGAGAGAGGGAAGACGCTCTGGAAAGAACCCAAAGTGCCCATTAGATGATTGGTATAATGTCGGTGCCTGTTGCAACGAGGTAAGTGTGAGGTCTTAATAAAATCCAGCATTTTCCAATTAGCTGTTGCTTAATTAGTGCTATGGATATTCAGAATCTCACGCCCTTCTGCAGCCCCCTCCCTCAAGTCTCTCCAGGCCCAGCCTGCGCTGTCAGGCGGTAGTGGCGACACCTGGGTGGGAGCCGCAGCCCTGCAAGAGTTCAGGCCTCCCCGTCTCATGCCAGGCCGGGCGCCCGCGGGAGGTCTGAGGTCCTAGTTGTCACTTCCTCCCCCGTCCAGGGCCCAGAAGGCTCTGGCCACCAGAGCTCCCCATTGGGAAAATACAAAATGCACAGATATCCTCACTCGTCCCACAGCCTGTGAGGATGGTTCCTTCTGGAGACGGCCGCCCTGGCCCGTTAAGCACAGGCTGTCAGAGCAGGGACTGCATCTGGCTGTTCCTGGCTGCGGGCGCTGCCCTCCTTCCCTCCCGCCTTCCCTCCCTCCTCCATTGTGTCTCCCCGGCAGCTCACCTGGGAGACCGGGCGGGCGTGCAAGCCCAGGGTTCCCTGGTCAGATGGGAGGAGACGGGCCCCTGCCAGAAGGAGGGCAGGTCTGGAGCGGAGCCCCGCGCACTGGCGCCCTGTCCCCAGACCGAGCCGTTAGAGCTGAAAGCGCTTAAAGCTGCAGGCTCTCCGGGAGTGACCTCCCAAAGCAGCGCCTCTGGAGGGGCCCGGTCCGCGCCAGGGAGGCCGTCCGCTTGGCGGCCCACTGCGGCCTCACCGCCAAGGGCTGCTGGCCAGCGTGCCGCTGCTGGTGACGGCCGCCCTGCCCGCCTGCCGACATCCTTCATGGTGCTTCTCGGAGCCCCTTCTGTCTGCTCGACGGGTGCAGCTGGTTCACGAGTCTTCGAATCGAGCCAGTGAGAGCTCTGACAGCCACTCGGTCTTATTCTGTGTCTTAAATGCCCGTCTTCCTGTTTCCTTCCCTACCAGGCCGAGGTGGCCTCGTCCATGCCCGGTCGTAGGGAGACAGGAGGGGAAGACGTCTGTCCTCCGCTGTCCCCACCCTGGGCACCCTCTCACCCCGCGCAGGCTGGGCACGCCGCAGTGGCTCTAATTTGGGCTGAGCTGGGAGGTAATTTCCCGGTGGTGCCCGCGGCTTCTTAATGCAGGCTGTCAAAATGATGTAAAATCATGCTCTGCCAGCTGCCCGGCCGGCTTTATTCAGATACATCTAACGTGACAGTTTTGTCACAGCTCGTTTTACTGACCTGTTTTGACTGGGGTTGAGGCCGTCTTCCCAGTCAGTCGGTCCCCACTCCAGGAGCGAGAGGTGACGATTTCTCCGATTTCCCCGTGGAGAAAGGGCCTGCCTTCCCCGGAGCCGGCCCGGCCTGGGGCCGAAGGCTGAGGGGCGGGTGAGGAGGGGGTCGAGTCTGTGCAAAGAGGCAAATTGGCGTGCTCAGATGCACTTGGAGAAGCTGGAACCGAGAGCAGGGTCAGGTGGGGCCCGGCCAGTGGGCAGCTCATGGAGGCCGCGGGTTCGGCCCCTTCCCTGGACTGAGGTCCCCCTGCTGCGCCTCTGGGCGGAGACGGAGCTGCCAGGGCCCTGCCTGTTGGTGACAGGCACGTTCAGAGCCCCGGCCGGGCCCAGGCTGGCCGAGGCACCTGGCGCACCTGGGCTCCGGTCTCCTCTGCAAATCAGTGAGGACTGAGCATGGTGTCGTGGGCAGGACAGCCAACTTCGTCCTCCCATCTGTCCCCTGCCCCTGGCAGGACCAAGTTGGAGCCGTGACCATAGATAAGAGCCCGACCTCTGCTTCCCCAGTGTCTGTACAGCTTTCTTGACCTTCAAGCTCTGTGTGGGTGAGAACGGAGGATGTAACACATATATTCCAAGGGCCCCATATGTTTCTGCAGAGTCTTTGGCATCTGATTTAGATGAGATGGGGCTTCCCTGGTGGCCCAGGCAGTAAAGAATCTGCCTGTAATGCAGGAGACCTGGGTTCGATCCCTGGGTTGAGAAGATCCCCCGGAGAAAGAAATAGCAACCCACTCTAGTATTCTTACCTGGAGAATCCCACGGACAGAGGAGCCCGGCGGGATGCAGTCCATGGGGCTGCAGAAGAGTTGGACACAGTTGAGCGACTAATACTTTAACACGTTAGATGAGATGTCCAATCAAGGGTTTGGACTTCTGTCATTTAAGCCAATTTCTCTACCCAGAGTATCTTGTCACCTGAGGGAGGCAGAGGACGAAGGGGGAATAGCTGGGACCGGACCCGTCAGGTCCTCACCGCCTCTTGTACCTTAACCAAGGCCCCATGGCCTGCGAAGCGTCCAGCTTCTGCCACTGGGACATGCCTGAGCTCAGGCTGGAGCCCCATCGTCCAGCACCGGGCCTGTCCACTGCACTGTCGCCTTCCGTGAGGCGCAGGGTGCCACAGCCATCCTGGCTCTGGTCCCGAGAACAGGCCCTCCACGGGGGGTGAGTCCTCAGCGGTGATGAGCAGGGGCAGCCTCTCCGGGGCCAGGCTGGCTGCCGGGTCAGGGGCCGCACCTCCTGCCGGGCTTCGGGACATCGCCCTGCATCTGTTTCTCAAAACCTCCCCTCCTCCCTGCAGGCTGCGGGTGAGTGACATTCATTTTTAACTTGCTTGTGGTGAAGATGAATCAGAACTCGCTCCGGCCAGTGGCCTCAGGGCCGGGTTCGGCCTTCCTAGAGTCGGACGCTGCCAGGGCCCTGCCTGTTGGTGACAGGCACGTTCAGAGGCCGGGCCCAGGCTGGCCGAGGCACCTGGCGCACCTGGGCCGGTCTCCTTTGCAAATCAGTGAGGACTGAGCATGGTGTCGTGGGCAGGACAGCCAACTTCGTCCTCCCATCTGTCCCCTGCCCCTGGCAGGACCAAGTTGGAGCCGTGACCATAGATAAGAGCCCGACCTCTGCTTCCCCAGTGTCTGTACAGCTTTCTTGACCTTCAAGCTCTGTGTGGGTGAGAACGGAGGATGTAACACATATATTCCAAGGGCCCCATATGTTTCTGCAGAGTCTTTGGCATCTGATTTAGATGAGATGGGGCTTCCTGGTGGCCCAGGCAGTAAAGAATCTGCCTGTAATGCAGGAGACCTGGGTTCGATCCCTGGGTTGAGAAGATCCCCCGGAGAAAGAAATAGCAACCCACTCTAGTATTCTTACCTGGAGAATCCCACGGACAGAGGAGCCCGGCGGGATGCAGTCCATGGGGCTGCAGAAGAGTTGGACACAGTTGAGCGACTAATACTTTAACACGTTAGATGAGATGTCCAATCAAGGGTTTGGACTTCTGTCATTTAAGCCAATTTCTCTACCCAGAGTATCTTGTCACCTGAGGGAGGCAGAGGACGAAGGGGGAATAGCTGGGACCGGACCCGTCAGGTCCTCACCGCCTCTTGTACCTTAACCAAGGCCCCATGGCCTGCGAAGCGTCCAGCTTCTGCCACTGGGACATGCCTGAGCTCAGGCTGGAGCCCCATCGTCCAGCACCGGGCCTGTCCACTGCACTGTCGCCTTCCGTGAGGCGCAGGGTGCCACAGCCATCCTGGCTCTGGTCCCGAGAACAGGCCCTCCACGGGGGGTGAGTCCTCAGCGGTGATGAGCAGGGGCAGCCTCTCCGGGGCCAGGCTGGCTGCCGGGTCAGGGGCCGCACCTCCTGCCGGGCTTCGGGACATCGCCCTGCATCTGTTTCTCAAAACCTCCCCTCCTCCCTGCAGGCTGCGGGTGAGTGACATTCATTTTTAACTTGCTTGTGGTGAAGATGAATCAGAACTGCCCCACCTTGTAAAGAAAATAGCTATAGTCGTTGCTCTGTGAGAAAAGGGGATCCTGCAGGGGTGCTGTGTGACGGTCTAGAGGGGTGGGATGGGGGCATATACAAGTGACTAATCTGGGAACATACATATCTGTAAACAACAAAACTCTGTAAAAGTTAAAAGTAAAATCAAAGCTTAAAAAAAAGTAAAAAAAAAGATTTTGGTTTTAGGGAAAAAAAAAACTGTCCCACCAGCGGCAGGTGGTCCTAGCCAAGGCCGTAGGGGGTTGCGGCTCTAGGCGCCCTCTGGGGCTCCCCTCCGTTCTGTCCAGTTGAACTGACTCTGGCCACTCGGACGGTCTGTCCTGCTCCCAGGACCCACTGACTTGGCCACAGTTCTCTGGTCCCGTCTGAACACCCGGGTTCCCTCTCTTCGCTTCCTCAGCACCCCTGGGAACATCTGTGCTTTGGAAGGCACTTTGTCTTCATCAAACAAGAGTTAAAAATAAAAATCAATAAGCACCAGATTATCAAGGGAGGATTAATTCAACTTTTGTAAATGCTAATGAGATCTGGAACCCCAGCCAGCGGCGCAGGCGAGGATTAGAGCCCTTCTGCCAGCCCTCAGAGAGCTTAACACCGCTGTGCATTCTGACCTCTGTGACCCCGGCCTGGGGAGGGCTGAGCCCGGACTCGGGCTGTGTCTGGCCCTGGCGATACACTGGCGGAGCGTGACCGGAAGGCCACCTTCCTGGGAGCAGGCCACTCTTGGGTCAGGGCTGCTTGTCGGGGGAGTGGGTGCACTGCTGGAGCCCCATCGTCCAGCACCGGGCCTGCCACTAGTCGCCTTCCGTGGGGCGCAGGGTGCCACGGCCATCCTGGCTCTGGTCCCGAGAACAGGCCCTCCACGGGGGGTGAGTCCTCAGCGGTGATGAGCAGGGGCAGCCTCTCCGGGGCCAGGCTGGCTGCCGGGTCAGGGGCCGCACCTCCTGCCGGGCTTCGGGACATCGCCCTGCATCTGTTTCTCAAAACCTCCCCTCCTCCCTGCAGGCTGCGGGTGAGTGACATTCATTTTTAACTTGCTTGTGGTGAAGATGAATCAGAACTGCCCCACCTTGTAAAGAAAATAGCTATAGTCGTTGCTCTGTGAGAAAAGGGGATCCTGCAGGGGTGCTGTGTGACGGTCTAGAGGGGTGGGATGGGGGCATATACAAGTGACTAATCTGGGAACATACATATCTGTAAACAACAAAACTCTGTAAAAGTTAAAAGTAAAATCAAAGCTTAAAAAAAAGTAAAAAAAAAGATTTTGGTTTTAGGGAAAAAAAAAACTGTCCCACCAGCGGCAGGTGGTCCTAGCCAAGGCCGTAGGGGGTTGCGGCTCTAGGCGCCCTCTGGGGCTCCCCTCCGTTCTGTCCAGTTGAACTGACTCTGGCCACTCGGACGGTCTGTCCTGCTCCCAGGACCCACTGACTTGGCCACAGTTCTCTGGTCCCGTCTGAACACCCGGGTTCCCTCTCTTCGCTTCCTCAGCACCCCTGGGAACATCTGTGCTTTGGAAGGCACTTTGTCTTCATCAAACAAGAGTTAAAAATAAAAATCAATAAGCACCAGATTATCAAGGGAGGATTAATTCAACTTTTGTAAATGCTAATGAGATCTGGAACCCCAGCCAGCGGCGCAGGCGAGGATTAGAGCCCTTCTGCCAGCCCTCAGAGAGCTTAACACCGCTGTGCATTCTGACCTCTGTGACCCCGGCCTGGGGAGGGCTGAGCCCGGACTCGGGCTGTGTCTGGCCCTGGCGATACACTGGCGGAGCGTGACCGGAAGGCCACCTTCCTGGGAGCAGGCCACTCTTGGGTCAGGGCTGCTTGTCGGGGGAGTGGGTGCACCTGTGGGGGGGCTCGGAGAGGCTGCTCGCCCGTGACCATGGGCTTCGGGGGGCCCGTCTAAGATTGCCCCCCAAGAATGTCCCAGGATGTTGCAGCCCCAGTGGAGGCTGAGCCCACGTCCCTCCCCACCGTCCTGTGTCGAGGCCTCTTTGGCTGACTGTTCACTGCCATCAGAAGGACACACGCCATGAGTAGAACTTTCTTTGCAAATCCCTCTCCCGTCCTCAGACTCCGTCCTGGATCTCCTGCTGCTGGTCGGCCTCACCCCTACCCTTGTCACTGCGCAGCTGAGAGCTCTCTTCGTCCCAGAGTCGCTGCCTCCGTCACCCCCGGGCAAGCGGCGGGTCGCACAGAGAGAAGCTCGAGACCCTCCCTGCCGGGTGCCCTTCGGTGAAAGGCCCCTCTGTCCCAGGAGGGCCGCGGGGCTGGTCCTATTCCTGCACCGCCCACCCTGGTCCTTCTCACGAGGTCACTGTGTTGGCCAGTAAACGGTGCTGTCGGTCACTGTCCTCATGGCGTGGCCAAGGGCCAGGCCTCTCGTGCTGAGTCCCCACAGCCTGACGTGGTCCCCCCGTCAGGAGCGAAGTTCCAGGGGAGGAACCGTGCCGGCTGCCGGCAGAACGTCACGGATCCTTATTAAAGGAGTGAGTGAGCGCTGGGCAGAGCAGGCCCGGTCAGCCTGGCTCCGGCCTCGCCCAGATCCCAGCAGACCACCAGAGCGGCGCCCACCTCTCCGGGCCTTGGTTGGCATCCTAGACCTTCCTCCACCTGAGGGCTTGCGAGAGCGGCCAGGGGTGGCAAGGATTTGTGGGGTCCACACACTGGCTTTGGACATGGTCAGCTTGGAAGGTGGGCAGAAGAAAATGACCCCCGACCTCACGTGCAGGAAGGGGTGCTGCCCCCGCGGCCGGCCTCTAGTGGGGTGGCGTGCCAGCGCGGGGAGGGCGGGCGTGGTGCTCAGGAACCGGGCACCGTGTCGGGACGGAGCTCACCCTCACTGGCCCGTGGTCAGTATATAACACAGCGATCAGCAGGCAGAGCTGTGTTCCCACATCAGCTGGAAACGATTCCCACGGGACACAGTGCAGGGAGCCGTCCACGGCCGCAGCAGCGTGGCGTCTTCCACTGGTGAGGGCGCGAGGGCCCCGAGGACAGGAGCCCCGACCAGCTTCCTGCCGCCGCCAGCCTGCCGCCTCGACCCCCGCGCCCTGGGGCGGCCCTGGGCTCCTCTGCTCATTTCACGAGCTGAGGCAAGGAGGGCTGGGCCCGGGTGCCACAGGTGTGGCCTTTCCCCAGGACGCCGGGGCCTCGGGGGGTCTTTCCCACTGCGGACCCGTCCTTGCCTGGGGGCTCCTGGCAGGGCCTTAGGGAGGAACGCGCTGAGGTCTGCTTCCCCGTCCTCGAAGGTGGAGCGGCCGTAGATGGAGAGAAAAGGAGACTCTGGTGTCTCCGGGGGTCACCCTCTCCCCAGGACATTACGGCCAAGGCTTCAGACCGCGCCGGGCCAGCACTGTCCCCGGCGAGAGGGAGCGCCGCGGGGCTGGGATGAGGCAGGAGCGCAGCCTTTAGGCCGGGCCGAGTGCTGTATTCTGGGTTAGCTAGACTGCTGCAGGGTGACTGGTGGCCGCCTCGCCGTCTAGGAGGCAGGGGGATGGCTGGCTGACCTCTGGCTGACCTCGGCATCCTCTGAGTCGTCTGCATTTCCAGCTCCGGCTTAGGAGAAGGGCTCCGGTGAGAAGGCCCGTCTCAGGCTGGAGCCAGGGCGGTGTTTCCCCCAGAAGCCCTGTCCAGAGGTCAAAGAGGTGTGTGGAGGGTGCTTGCCGAAGGGCACGGGGGACACCGAAGAGGGTGAGGACAGCGTCCGGCCTGGTGGCGGCCAGTGCCTCGCTGACCAGGAAGGCCTCTGCCGCCGCTGCCCACTTCTTGCACCCTCCGGCCCGAGCTCCCTGGAGCCCGAGTCCCGGGCCGGGCCGCAGCTGCAGTTCCTGTCGCTTCCCACTTCCTGGTGGTGGTGGCGGCGGGGGTGGGGCTGCTAGGTGGTATCTGGCGCTGGGCGACCCCAGGGATTGCAGCCCGCCCGGAGCCTCTGCCCATGGGATCCTCCAGGCAAGAATCCTGGAGACCACCGCCATCTCCTCCTCCAGGGCATCTCCCCGACCCAGGGCTTGCGTGTGCGTGTGTATGTGCATATGCAGGAAAACACGTGCGTGTGCATGTGACGGGGTGGGCAGGCCTGTGCGGAGCTTTGCCGCGGGTCTGGGTTTCCTCGAGGGGAGTTCAGATCAGTCCCCCTGTTCAGGTCAATGGCATTGATCCAGGAGGCGTGAAGGATCAATCGTAATTTGGCTGCAGGGCTGGCGCCAGAGTGTGTGTGGGGGGTAATCGGAGACACGGAGCCGATGCAGAGGGCTGGGCCCTGCCCTTGGCGGGCTGGGAGCCTGGGGCGGCCGGGGCACCGGGGAGAGGCAGCTCACTGCTGTGGGTCCCAGTGGTGCTCCTTCAGGTCCTCGTGCCAGTGTGCCCGGCTTTCTCGCTGGGCTCGGGAGGGGCCTGGGTGAAAACCAGGGCTGGGCTTCCTGGCCTCCGCTGCGCCACTGAGGCAGGGCCCTCAGTAGAGGCTCTGCCGCCTCTCCCATGCATCGCTTGCGTAGTGATAAAACACGGGCAGAGGCTCAAGGCTTCTGGCTTCCCGGAAGGTTTCACTGTTGTCGTGTGAACCTCAGAGCATAGCTGTGAGGCGAGAGAACGAGCTCTGCCCCCTTCCAGAGGAGGAGGCAGAGGGCCGGCGCTCCGGGACAGTCGGGCGGAGGTGGTGGCCCCCAGCCCAGCCCTGCGTGGGCGGTCCCCCAGAGTCACAGACCACACATGTCTCGGGCGAAGGCTCTCTTCCTGGAGCCATGCGCCAGGCCTAGGGGGCACTCCTCCAGGTTTCGGCTCCCAAGCGGTCACTGCGAGCACAAGCCAGGCCGAAGAACAGGCCCTCGCATCCGCGGCAGCCTCACCGTCTGCAGGCGGCTTCTGCACCCGGGATGCCACTGGTGCGCACCGAGCAGCACCGAACGCAACCCAGAACTCCAGCTTGGGCCTCTCCTATCATCACCGGTCAAATCAATGCTCTCCGCACGGCCCAGTCAGCGCTGGCCTGGGGGTTCACTGCGCGTTCCTCTGGGCCGAGCTGGGCACAGACCCGCAGGCCTGCGGTTTCAGCTCACCGGGCTCTGACGGAGGCTCTGCTTGGAAGACACGGACGTCCTAGGGCTGGGATTTGAACGTCTCTGGCCCCGGGGACGTCCTGGGCGCGGGTCAGCGGCCCCGCAGGCGGAGGCCGGTCTGCAGCCACGCCGACTCTGCCCCTCCCTCCTCAGCCCGGGGCCTCCAGTTGCTCAGGAACTGGGAGCAGTGCGGCCGGGGGGAGCCGTCTCTCAGGGGGGTGGGGCCTGGCACGTGCAAGCGTGCCCACACGAGACAGGGCGCCAGGTGCTGGCAAGCTCTTGGCATCTGTGTGTAGCCCCGGGCTCTGTTCAGGGCCGCGCGTATGTGCGAATGCGCGTGGGCGGGCAGGTTCGCGCGGGGAGCCGGGCACCTGTCCGCGTGGGCGGCGCGAGCGTGCGTCCCCGGAGCGCGCGGGCGGGGGTGAGCCCCCTGAGCTGGGCTTCATCCCGGCAGCCCCCCAGCTACACACGCAGAGGCACACGCGCGCACACACGGGCACCTGCACCCCTGGGGCTCCCCGCACCTGTGTCTTCCACATCCACAGGCACAGGTCGCCCAGCAGCGGAGCCGGACAGAGGGGCGCCCCGTGTCCGCCCCGCCGCCCGCACCTCCCTGTCCTGCCCTTCGGCTCCTCTCCTCCGGGCTCCCGATCTTCCTCCCCGCCTGCCCTCGGGCGTGCGCTCGCTGGCGCTGTGCTCCCGAAGGCCCTCTCACCAGCTCCGAGAAGCCAGAGGAGGGCTATGCACCTGCAGGGCGCCTTCTCCGGAGTCTAGGACCTGCTCTCCGCCGCACCGGCCGGGTTCCTGGCGGCTCCTGCGGGTGCCCCCTGCCGGCGGCCGCTAGCCGGCGTCGGCACAGGTTGGGGTGTGGAGACAGGCCCGCCCCAGACAAGCACTGGGGTGAACGAGGCTGTGTGGACACGGGGTTCCGCGCGGGTCTGAGCAAGGCGGATGTTCCTGGAAGAGGCGCCCTGGGGTCTGACTTGCCAGGCAGGGGATCCTTGCTGGGAAGGTCCCTGCACCTGGGACCCCTGGGGACGGAGGGCTGCCGCACCCTCTCCCGGGTGACAGCTCCAGAGGGTGTGGACTCTGCAGGGGTGGACAGAGGTGGACACGGGGCGTGAGCGGCTGAATGTGGACATGGGCACGGGCGTGTCTGCATCACATGTGTGATTTCTTGTGAGTGTGAGTCCCTGGAAGATGTGTCTGTGGAGAGGTGTGAGCTCCTGGGCTGGGAACAGGCCGTGTGGTAAAGCGTCAGTGTTGCCACGCCTTCCAGCTGGGCAAGGGCCTGCGACATGTCCGTATTTCTCCTGCCTGGTGGACCCGCCTTTGCCCTCTGTAGGTGCTGCCTGATTTCCGGCTGCCTCTGCCCGTGACCCTCGGGCCCCGCTGTAAATGCCTGTCATGCACAGGGCACAGCTGGGCGCTGGAGTTGCACGGGGCGAGACTGCCCAGCCTCACATCTCGGGGCCCGACCCCCTTCCTGTCCCTCCAGGCTGGCCCTTTGCTGCTGAGACGGCAGACCATGCCCTCGGCCCCCCGCCCTGTGCCTTCTGGCATGCCTCCGAGAGCCTCCACAGAGGACAGCAGCCCAGGGCACAGAAGGGCCCTTTCTCTCCGCAGCCAATGCTCCTTTCAGACCAGCCTCCCCGTGCTGGGATGGAGCAGAGCCTTCTCCGTGCTCCTCAATTAACCCTGGGCAGCTGCCAGGGGAGCAGCCGCCACGCAGCCTGCCCCTGCGCCCCCTCTGCACATCCCTCCTCTGTGGGCTCATTGTCCTGGGTCCCCGGGGCTCTGGCAGCGCCCGGCTGGCCTGTTCGCACAAGCCCGCCTGCCCCAGGGGGCGGCCCCGGCAGCCTGTGACCCCCTCTCCCCGCCGAGGCCAAGGGCTCTTCCAAGTGGGTTTCCTAGAAAGGGAGTGGGGAGGGAGCTTCGCTTTGAAGCCCCACGAGTCAAGACTCTGGATGAATGCTCCTCCTTTCCTGGACAGTGCCCATCTCTGCCCGTGTCTTCCTCCCTCCCCACCCCCAGGAGCACACAGGCCAGAATCTCCCTGGAGCTGGGCCTCCCCGGGTCAGCAGTCCTGTGGCTGTCCCGATGCCTGCTCACTCTGCCGCGCTGATTCCCCGCATCCGACCACCTAGAGACAGACGCTAGGCTGTAAGCGAGGCTACAGGCCGGGCTCTGTCTTCTCATTTTACCAGAGCCGCTGCATCCCACGGGGCTCCGGGGCTCCGGGGCTCCGGGGCTCCGGGGACAGCTCCCGGCACAGACAGGCCACTGTGCTGGCCCCTTAGCTCTCTGTGCCCCGAACAACCCCGCGGGCTGGTGGCCACAAGGTCCGTGACAAGGACATGTCTGCCTTGCCCTGCCCGCACCCCGAAGGGCGTCTGGCTCACAGGAAGTGCCTGGCACACCTGTGAGAATGCCTGGTGCTGAGCACACGGCGGGACATGTCCCCAGCGAGGCTTAGGGAGGCCGCACGGCTTTCTTCAGGACCCTGTTGGTGAGACAAGGCAGGAGAGGACGCAGGTCTCCTGACTCTAAGTCCAGCAACTGTTTCTTCGCACCATATTTACCTTGTGTCCAAGCACCATGGCAACGTGTCGCTGTGGTACCCTCTGCCGTGGATGCTTCTTCCAAGAATAAATCCGGGTCCGTCTCCAGGCTCCCCATATGACTCGGAGACCCAACCAGGGGAGGAAGGGAGAGGAGAGAAGGAGAGAAAACTGGGAAGAGAGGGCCTGCGAGAGGGGCCGTGAGTGGAGAAGGGTGCCGGGTAAAGGGGCAGGGCTGAGGCTGGGGCCTGGAGCGGGGGAGCCGGGACGGGGAGGAAGGGCTGGCATTTGACCCCTGACCTCTGGCTCCGTCTGGCCCGCAGCCCCTCTGCCCGCATCCTGCACCTGCAGAGCCGTGCTCCTGCCAAGGCGCCGAGGGAGGCTGGGGGCTCAGAATAAAGACGCGCGGGCATCCCTCGCTCTCCCGCACAAGGCCCTTTTGTGTGGGGGCTGAGAACCCAGCCTGGAGGGGCCTGAGAGAGAGAGAGGTCTGGGGTCGACCGTGTGCCAGGAATAGACCCGCTGGAGCCCTCCAGCTGTGATGGTGCACCCACCCCCGCCGTCCATCTGCTGGCCCGCTCCGCCCGCCCTCGGAGACCGACAGAGAGGCTTCTCTCCAGCTTGCTGCTCGCCTCTGCCAGCCCCTCCACCCCCCACCCGCCTCCTCCTGCTCACCTGGCCCGGCCGGCCGGTCCCTCGGCAGCCCCACGGGGTCCCTGCTGTCCCCACGTCACGCCTTCATCCCTCTGTACGTCCATCCCCACGCACGCCTGCGGCCGCCGCTGCCTGGCAGGCACCAGGGTGTGCGTGTAGAGAGCGAGGCAGGCCCGCTCTGCTCTCGGGGCCCCCAGGCCCCCAGCTCCCCTGGGGCAGCGCCCGTCCCCATCCTGCCTCTCAGGGCCCTCACTGAAGGGTGAGCTCTCTCGCACACCCTGCACTCAGCTGCACCATCTCTGCCTTCTGGAGGCTCGAGCCTGGGCCACGGCCTCTCCCCAGGCCCCGGCGGACAGAGTGAGCGCTCGACCTCATCCTTCCAGCAGGACGCTAGCTCCGGGGAGTGGGAGCGGGACGGTACTCGCCACTCCCCTGCCCTCCTCTGGGCGCCTGGCACAGTGCCGACTGCCAGCCGGCTTTGAGGCTGCCTCTAAGTTGGAGAATTCCTTCTTCTGATGCCCTGGATTTGTCCGTCTCCTGTGTGCTCTGGGACGTGTTCTTTGCTGGATTCCCCATAAGGTCCTCTGCCGACCTTGGTCTTCTGCCGATTCCAATAACGCCTGGAGCTCCCCTCCACGACTCCACGCCCGTCTGCAGAAGCCTCACACAGCTCAGAACCTGGTCGTCCACCATCCCGGGGGAAGGCCAGGCGCAGCCTGCCTGTGGCGCAGCCGGGGCCCAGAGCCAGAGAGAGAGCACACGCAGCCCTCGGGCTCCTCTCCTGCAGAGGCTCATCCCTACTGAACGCCTTCAACTGCCCCTCTATAGATGGAGAGATGACCACTCAGACCCCCAGCCTGCCCGGGCCAGAGCTGGACGGCTCCTTTAGACGCCTGGAGGCAGACTGGTAAGAGGGGGCCGCAGCTGCCTGCCTCCTCCAGCACCCCGTGGCTGGGCCTTCAGCTCCGGGCAGGCGACGGCAGACCAGGTGGAATCCTGCAAAGCACCGTTTCTACGAGGCAGCCCTTGGCAAGGTGAGGCATTTCTGACGTGACGGCCACATATGTCCGTGGACACTTTGCAGGAAGGCTGTCATCAGGCCCCCTGAGCTCGGCGGGACAGGTCTGACGCAAGCAGAGGGCCTCTCTTCTGCGCTCGGAGATGAAGCCGGCAGGTCTTCCTTGAGACCTGCTCACCTGGCCCGGCCGGCCGGTCCTCGGCAGCCCCACGGGGTCCCTGCTGTCCCCCGTCACGCCTTCATCCTCTGTCGTCCATCCCCACGCACGCCTGCGGCCGCCGCTGCCTGGCAGGCACCAGGGTGTGCGTGTGAGCGAGGCAGGCCCGCTCTGCTCTCGGGGCCCCCAGGCCCCCAGCTCCCCTGGGGCAGCGCCCGTCCCCATCCTGCCTCTCAGGGCCCTCACTGAAGGGTGAGCTCTCTCGCACACCCTGCACTCAGCTGCACCATCTCTGCCTTCTGGAGGCTCGAGCCTGGGCCACGGCCTCTCCCCAGGCCCCGGCGGACAGAGTGAGCGCTCGACCTCATCCTTCCAGCAGGACGCTAGCTCCGGGGAGTGGGAGCGGGACGGTACTCGCCACTCCCCTGCCCTCCTCTGGGCGCCTGGCACAGTGCCGACTGCCAGCCGGCTTTGAGGCTGCCTCTAAGTTGGAGAATTCCTTCTTCTGATGCCCTGGATTTGTCCGTCTCCTGTGTGCTCTGGGACGTGTTCTTTGCTGGATTCCCCATAAGGTCCTCTGCCGACCTTGGTCTTCTGCCGATTCCAATAACGCCTGGAGCTCCCCTCCACGACTCCACGCCCGTCTGCAGAAGCCTCACACAGCTCAGAACCTGGTCGTCCACCATCCCGGGGGAAGGCCAGGCGCAGCCTGCCTGTGGCGCAGCCGGGGCCCAGAGCCAGAGAGAGAGCACACGCAGCCCTCGGGCTCCTCTCCTGCAGAGGCTCATCCCTACTGAACGCCTTCAACTGCCCCTCTATAGATGGAGAGATGACCACTCAGACCCCCAGCCTGCCCGGGCCAGAGCTGGACGGCTCCTTTAGACGCCTGGAGGCAGACTGGTAAGAGGGGGCCGCAGCTGCCTGCCTCCTCCAGCACCCCGTGGCTGGGCCTTCAGCTCCGGGCAGGCGACGGCAGACCAGGTGGAATCCTGCAAAGCACCGTTTCTACGAGGCAGCCCTTGGCAAGGTGAGGCATTTCTGACGTGACGGCCACATATGTCCGTGGACACTTTGCAGGAAGGCTGTCATCAGGCCCCCTGAGCTCGGCGGGACAGGTCTGACGCAAGCAGAGGGCCTCTCTTCTGCGCTCGGAGATGAAGCCGCAGGAACAGGTCTTCCTTGAGACTGTTCAGAGCTTGCCTGGAAAGCCGTAAGGAAGAGAAGTGGGGTCGGTAAGGCTGAGAAGGTTATCATTCGATTTTTAGATAAAATCATCCTAAATTATGGATCTGCCTTCTTCCTAGGGCAAGAACTCCACCCCTTTTCAGCCAGAGAAGAAGTGAGTACAGTTTGGCTAAAATTCCAGGAACTGAATTGCCGAGTAATTTCTATAAAAGATGCTATAAACACGTCTTTAAGGACTTGGACTTAAGGCTCAGCAGGTGAGAAGTCTGCTCTGCGGCTACATGGCAGGTCCATGTATCATTCCCCACCGGCTAGACCCCACTGTGCACACGGTGCAGCCCAGCGCCACACTCTGTGACAGGCAGGGTTCTGGGAGACCCTTTCCCGTGCTGGGGGACCCATCTGGAAGAGACACAACATGACCCTAGGTGGGCTGGAACAGCTGTCTTAAGCCAGGAGGGACCCATCTGTCCCTGGGCCAGTCAGTACCCGCATCTAACCAAGATGTGGCCTTCAGGGGAACTGTAATCGAGTAGGGGAACCCTGGATATTCTGGGAAATTTGAATCATAATGAAGTTTGAGTTTTACTAAGAAAAATCTCCAGGAATGTATTTTTGGAGAGGACACAGTGGACTGCGAGAGGAGCTATTCGAGTCCAGAAAAACGACGTGAGGCCGAGGCCGCAGGTGCCCACGAAGGTCTGTGAGCATTTTGAGCCGAGACGGAAAATTCTTACGATGAGAAGGCTGAGAATCCTGCAAAGCATCCCCCCACCTCTCTTGCATCAGATCTCAAGATGAGATATTTATACTTCGGAAATCCAGTTTCCTTTGTTTATTTTCTTCTCTCCTTCCAAGTTCCTTTAAACATGCTGACTGGTCGCTGGCATACGGAGAGCAAACAAGGTGAAAGAGTTTGCTTCCCAAACGGTCTAGGCTTCTGGAGCAGTCACCCTCGCACCTCCGTGTGCCTGGGACCGGCGTGGCAGTCTGAGTTCAGGCAGGAAGATCCTAAGATCGTGGTACTGTCTGTCTACACACCCTTTCTTCTAGGGATTTCCTCTAGAGCTATTTTGGGATACATTTGGGAGACTGTCTTCATGGTCAACTGCATCATCCTTCGGTGGCTGCAGCGCTGCCCCCGGCCCAGGGGCCTTCGGCCGCGGACGCCGCTCCTACTGAGAGGCAGAGCCACACCTCCGCTCTGGAATCAGGGCAGGGTTTCGGCACTGGTGAAAGTGGTGCCATGTGTCTGCTAGGGCGAGGACAGAGGGGGAAGCCTACCTTCTGCCTGGTGAGTGGGCATCTACGGAGCACGGCTTCCCTCCCCCGGGGGGCCAGACGTGGTATGAAGCGGAGGAGAGCGATCCCACCACGCCCTCCCAAACTGCCCATGTGTGAGCAAATAAATGACTCCATTTTTGGGGTGTGGGGCATGGTAGAGCTGATTAACACTGCTGTGGTAGCTTCCGGTGCATGAGGACATGAGGCGAAGGCCCCTTCATCCCTGGACCCTAGGTGGGCTGGAACAGCTGTCTTAAGCCAGGAGGGACCCATCTGTCCCTGGGCCAGTCAGTACCCGCATCTAACCAAGATGTGGCCTTCAGGGGAACTGTAATCGAGTAGGGGAACCCTGGATATTCTGGGAAATTTGAATCATAATGAAGTTTGAGTTTTACTAAGAAAAATCTCCAGGAATGTATTTTTGGAGAGGACACAGTGGACTGCGAGAGGAGCTATTCGAGTCCAGAAAAACGACGTGAGGCCGAGGCCGCAGGTGCCCACGAAGGTCTGTGAGCATTTTGAGCCGAGACGGAAAATTCTTACGATGAGAAGGCTGAGAATCCTGCAAAGCATCCCCCCACCTCTCTTGCATCAGATCTCAAGATGAGATATTTATACTTCGGAAATCCAGTTTCCTTTGTTTATTTTCTTCTCTCCTTCCAAGTTCCTTTAAACATGCTGACTGGTCGCTGGCATACGGAGAGCAAACAAGGTGAAAGAGTTTGCTTCCCAAACGGTCTAGGCTTCTGGAGCAGTCACCCTCGCACCTCCGTGTGCCTGGGACCGGCGTGGCAGTCTGAGTTCAGGCAGGAAGATCCTAAGATCGTGGTACTGTCTGTCTACACACCCTTTCTTCTAGGGATTTCCTCTAGAGCTATTTTGGGATACATTTGGGAGACTGTCTTCATGGTCAACTGCATCATCCTTCGGTGGCTGCAGCGCTGCCCCCGGCCCAGGGGCCTTCGGCCGCGGACGCCGCTCCTACTGAGAGGCAGAGCCACACTCTCCGCTCTGGAATCAGGGCAGGGTTTCGGCACTGGTGAAAGTGGTGCCATGTGTCTGCTAGGGCGAGGACAGAGGGGGAAGCCTACCTTCTGCCTGGTGAGTGGGCATCTACGGAGCACGGCTTCCCTCCCCCGGGGGGCCAGACGTGGTATGAAGCGGAGGAGAGCGATCCCCACCACGCCCTCCCCAAACTGCCCATGTGTGAGCAAATAAATGACTCCATTTTTTGGGGTGTGGGGCATGGTAGAGCTGATTAACACTGCTGTGGTAGCTTCCGGTGAACAGTGAAGGGACCCCGCCACACCTATGCAGGTGTCCGTTCTTCCCCAAGGCCCCCTTTCATCCAGGCTGGCACAGGACACAGCCCACTGCTCTGTGCTACACAGTAGGTTTTTGTTGGTTATCCATTCTAAAAACAGCAGTGTATACACGACCTTCCCAAAGTCCTTAACTATCCCTTCCCTTCCCTTGGGCAACCACGAGTTCATTTTCTAGGTCTGGGTGACTTGTTTTAAGCCACTACATTTGGGGCATTTTAAAAAATATCCTTGTGTTGATTTTTGGCTGTGTTGGGTCTTTGCTTTTGTGCCGACGTTCTCTAGTCGTGGCGGGCGGGGACCGCTCTCTAGTTGCTGTGTGTGTGCTCCTTGCAGAGCACAGGCTCAGTGGTTGTGGTGTACGGGTTCAGCTGCCTGGCGGCATGTGAGATCTTCCCAGAGCAGGTATCAAACCTGTGTCCCCTGCATTGGCAGGTGGATTCTTAGCCACTGGACCACGAGGGCAGCGCTGGGGTGGTTTTTCATACAGCAAGATACCTGATACGGTCTCCTGGCTACAGAGACATGAGCATCCTCTCTGGTGTTCACTAGGGGAAAGTGCTTTGACCTGGAGCTTCCTGTCCTCCTCACAAGCACCTGCTCCAGTCACCGTCCTCACCCGGATTCCACAAGAGGGTCTGGAACCACTCGGGGAGGGGGAGGTGGCAGTGAGTAAGCTCCTGGTTTTGAGCCCTACGGCTCACAGGATGTGATGACGGAGCCCCTGCCTCCTCTTCTCCTAGAGTTGAAGCTTCTGTAAACATTCGTCCTCCGGGGTCCAGGGGCACGTGTGGGTAGGCCGTTAGCTGGTTTTGCACTGCGAAACTAGGAAGACTGGTGCTCTGTATTTCCAAAAGTAGAAAGGATGACTTGATGGAAGCTATTGTCACACACTTGCTAATATCAGAGATGCTGATGACTACCCAGGTACGCCAAGAGTGGCGTCATCCTGGGGGTGGCTGACACCCTCTTTTGGGTCCCTCGTGGACGCTGGGGTCCACACTGACCTGGATGTGTGTCCAGGTCAGTGTGTGTCCCATCCTTCCTGGACCCGGGGATTAGGCATGTGCCAAGAAGGAAAGACTTCACTGGTCTCCTGCCTCACTGAGACCCGACCCCCCGTGTCTCTTTGGAGCTGATGTGAAACCACACGGAGACGTCTCTGATGGGGACGCTGACTTTCCCTTTGGAATCCCAACCTCCCTTCCCTTCCTCTCTGCCTTCACCCCTGCCCCGTTCAACTGCATTTCCAACAGATGTATCCAGAAGAAATGAGTCTCCTTTTCGGCTAGTTCTCTTGAACCCCTTCTCAACCCAACCCATGCTCTTAAGCTCTTCACGTTATGTCCTCCTTTCTGTCTGACACTTTTAGCTCCCTCGCAGAAGCCGCCGGGCCGAGTGGGACAACGTCGCGGCCAAGCAAACACAATCCAGATGATGGTGAGAGCGGCTCTACTCCCTTCCCTACCCTTCAGGCCCTGGAAGAACGTTTTCCACTCCTCTGTGGTATTTCTACCTGCAAAGGGGGCCCTGAGGATCCAGCATTTCTCTTTAGGCCAGCCAGATGCTTAGGGTTCTGGGATACAGCAAGATACCTGATACGGTCTCCTGGCTACAGAGACATGAGCATCCTCTCTGGTGTTCACTAGGGGAAAGTGCTTTGACCTGGAGCTTCCTGTCCTCCTCACAAGCACCTGCTCCAGTCACCGTCCTCACCCGGATTCCACAAGAGGGTCTGGAACCACTCGGGGAGGGGGAGGTGGCAGTGAGTAAGCTCCTGGTTTTGAGCCCTACGGCTCACAGGATGTGATGACGGAGCCCCTGCCTCCTCTTCTCCTAGAGTTGAAGCTTCTGTAAACATTCGTCCTCCGGGGTCCAGGGGCACGTGTGGGTAGGCCGTTAGCTGGTTTTGCACTGCGAAACTAGGAAGACTGGTGCTCTGTATTTCCAAAAGTAGAAAGGATGACTTGATGGAAGCTATTGTCACACACTTGCTAATATCAGAGATGCTGATGACTACCCAGGTACGCCAAGAGTGGCGTCATCCTGGGGGTGGCTGACACCCTCTTTTGGGTCCCTCGTGGACGCTGGGGTCCACACTGACCTGGATGTGTGTCCAGGTCAGTGTGTGTCCCATCCTTCCTGGACCCGGGGATTAGGCATGTGCCAAGAAGGAAAGACTTCACTGGTCTCCTGCCTCACTGAGACCCGACCCCCCGTGTCTCTTTGGAGCTGATGTGAAACCACACGGAGACGTCTCTGATGGGGACGCTGACTTTCCCTTTGGAATCCCAACCTCCCTTCCCTTCCTCTCTGCCTTCACCCCTGCCCCGTTCAACTGCATTTCCAACAGATGTATCCAGAAGAAATGAGTCTCCTTTTCGGCTAGTTCTCTTGAACCCCTTCTCAACCCAACCCATGCTCTTAAGCTCTTCACGTTATGTCCTCCTTTCTGTCTGACACTTTTAGCTCCCTCGCAGAAGCCGCCGGGCCGAGTGGGACAACGTCGACGGCCAAGCAAACACAATCCAGATGATGGTGAGAGCGGCTCTACTCCCTTCCCTACCCTTCAGGCCCTGGAAGAACGTTTTCCACTCCTCTGTGGTATTTCTACCTGCAAAGGGCTGGGGACAGCCCTGAGGAATCCAGCATTTCTCTTTAGGCCAGCCAGATGCTTAGGGTTCTGGGAGGAGAATCTGGTTATTTCCAGTTCAGCGAAGGAACCCAGGGAGGCTCACAGCACCAGGACCCTGGGAGCGGGTATCTGTTCCACGCTGAGTGCTTGTCCTTGGCCGTGCCAGCTGGGACTCAGCTTTCAACTCACGTCACATCCCCAAGAAAGGCGTCTTGGCAGAGAAAGAGACGGTAAAGCGAAGGCTCGGGGGAGACACCTCTGCCTGAGCAGAGCCACTGGAGTTACGGCAGCAGAGTGGAGTGACTGGACAGGCCAGGAGGCCATTCCAGGGTTCTGACGCTCCAGGTTACACCCTGACCCGAGACCTTGCCAGTGTGCTGTGTTCTTGTGTTCATTCTTTCTTCCCTTTGAGCTTCATGTGCTAGAGCCAGTGCTTTGTGACTGATGAGTGCTTGGCGAGGCTGGTGAGGGTGTCGCTCCTGAGTCTCTTAGCTGCCCAGCCTGGGCACCATTGCTCTCGCTTCCTGCAAGATCAAACTTCTTCCCTGCAGCCTCGGCTCCCTGGTGTGAGGGGACTGTTGGTGGATGTTTCCATGGCATGCCTTTATTTCTTCTGCAAATACAACTGTATTGGGGGAGGGGCGAGGTCTTCCAGACGCCTCCTCAGGCTCTGCTCTTCTGTAAGAATAAGAAGCCCAGCGCCCTCTTCCCTGGGTCCTTCCTCCCAGCCCCCTCCCTTGCTCCCCAAGTCCATCCCAGCTTCTTGCTGCTGAGGTGGGGCCAGGCTCCCAGGCAGGTGCAGCCGGGGGAGGAATCTTGTGCTTGAGGAGGCAGCCTTTTTAGAAGAACAAACACTTTCACGGCTCAAAGTGGAGACTTCCTGGTGATGAGCAACCATGACCCGCACTGGGGGTGGCAGTGTGCACACGTGTGTTCCCGAGGGGGCCCGTGACACACCCGCAGCTGAGCCAATGACTCACCCCAAATCTTAGCCACTTTCAGAGGTCATTTTAGTCATCCCTCTGTCTTCAGGTTGGATAGAGCTTAACAGTATCGCATGTTTGGGCTGCAGCAGTGTATGCAGGGGAGGAAAGAGTAGACGCGCGTGGAAGGGAGGAGGGGAGGTGGCGGTAGCGCGTGACCCCTGTGAATAGATCTCCAGTGAAGGACGTTCCCAGCTTCCCCAGGCTGCCTTTCCCGGGTTTCCCCATCACTGAGTCGGCACCCGCCTCCCTGGACGCCTTTCTGCTGGATGGAAATCGATGCTAGGTTCCCGGGTGGGCGGGGACGCCGACCCCTCAGAGCTGCAGGGTAGCCGAGACTTCAGGGTCCCGTTGGCCGGCCCGGCGGCCACATTCCCTCCCCCAGAAACTTGCCATGCAGCGGGAGCGGGGAGCAGAGCCGAGCGGAGACGCGGCAGCGCCTTCTCCCCGGCAATGCGCATGATTCTGCGGCTCTGGGTTTGCCACACGTCAACGCACCTTGAATGGGTTCGCCCCCCTAGCCGTGACGGGCAGGCGTCTTTGCCAATCGGAGCCCTGGATCGCGGGCCGCGCCCAATGGGCGGGCGGCGGGGGCGCGCCCGGGGCGGGGCGACCGGGCATCTCCGCGGCGCTGGCTGCGCTCCGCCCGGGCTCTAGTGCAGGTGCCGCTGCGCCGGGCGGGAGGCTGCGCGCCGAGCCGAGCGGAGCCGCGGAGGGATGGGGAGCGGGCCGCCCGGGCTGCAGGAGCCGCAGGAGCCGCGGGAGCACCCGGAGCACCGGCGCGGGGCGTAGGCGGCGCGGGGCACTTTGCGATAGGATGAGGCTCCTGGCTGGCGCGCGGTAGTACTATGATTTGGTATGTGGCCACTTTGATAGCAAGTGTGATCAGCGCCCGAGGTCTTGCGGCTCAAGGTGAGTTGAAGTGCAGCGTCCCTCCCCTGCGCCGCCCGCGGCTCTCGGCGCCGTCCTGCGGCTGAGCCCGCGCCCTCCCGGCGGGCGCGCTCCGGGCATCGCGGGGAGGGCGGGGGCGCACCCGCGGCCGCTGGAAGGGCCTGAATCGGGACTGCCGGCGCTCAGGAGAGGACGCCTTGGGCTCGGGTCCACGTCGCCACCCTTGGCCCCAGGGCTTCACAGCAGGCACTGCGCCTGGTGCCCTCTGCGCGCGCAGCTGCCGCCTCGAGCGCTGGGGAGGCGGCGGTTTTCCCAACTCTGCCGCCAGGGAGTTTTCGGGTCCTCGGTTGGCTGCCGCACTCTGGACCCCGCGCAGTGCCACCGGTCCGCAGGGGAGCCGGGGCGGGGCTTGGCTCCGGCTCGAGTCCCTCCGGACCGCACGTCTTGGCGGCTGGAGATCGGATCCCCTCGCAGGGCGGGGCGCACCGAGCGCCGAGGGGAGACGGGCTGGTTGCGCGCGGGGTCCCCGTCCGGCTGATAGGAGCGGCCGATTTTGGTTGGCCCTCCCCGCGCCCCGTTCTGCCGCGCCCGAGCCGGTCCTGGCCGGGCAAAAGTTCCCCGGGAGCGCGCGGCAGCCGGCCGCAGCTGGCCACAGCTGCCGCGGGCGAGGGCAGAGGAAGGGGTCCCCATTGCCGCGTCTCGGGGCGGAGGGAGGTTTTCTTCTGAACAGGTTTCCGGGCTGAGCGGGGGAGAGGGGCAGACCGAGGGAAGACGTGCGCTGGGCGCGGGCTTTTGCTCCGGAGACCGCAGAGCGACCCGCGCGCCCCTGCGTGGCATCTCGGCGCTCCGCCCTGCAGCGGAAGCAGGCGCTGGGCCTGGAGCGGTCCGGACTGCGAGCGCGCGGTGATTCGCACGCGGACACGGCCCAGCTGCGGGCGGGTGCCCCGGGCCCGGCAGGGATGGCTTCCGGGGAGAACCGCCAAGCGCACAGCGGCAGGGGTACCCGGGGCGGGCGACCCCGCGCCCGGCGGCGCTTGCACAGGAGGGTGCCCTGCTCGCCTGTCTGCGGCTGTGCAGGGGAGGGGAAGCGATTCGGGAAAGTTTCTGAAATGGCTTCGGTCTCGCTGCTGTTTGGGGAGTGTGAAAACAGGAGCAGAGGAGGGCGAAGGGAAGACTGTTTTTTTTTTTAAAACGGTGCATGATCCTGGTGGTTTGAAAACTCACCCTAGGTCAGGTGGGGAAACTGAGGCCAGAGTGACCGCAGGCGGGGGTCGGGGTGCGGTGGCAGCTGGCTTGAGACCTCGTCTCCCGCCCCCGTGCCCGTCCCTCCCCGTCGCCCTGCAGTCTTCAGGCGCCCGCGTCTCCTCCCCTCCAGGTTTTGGTATGTTCCTGCTGTGGGACGGTCGCTGAAAGCGCAGAAGGATGTACTGGGATCTTTGAATAAAAAAGGAGACACAGAAGGGAGGCTCTGAAGTAGGCTCCCAGCCCGAGCAGTCGGAGGAGGATGGGCTGTTTGTGCAAGTTTAGCACAGAATCCAGGGACACGTGTGTTTATGTTACAGCAGCACACAGGAGGGCCAGACAGAAGGAAGGACTTCCCAGCCTCAGAGAGAGGCTGCTGGTTATGGAGCTTCTGGTTTCCTTCTGGGGATGGGCGGCCCTTCGGCGGGAGTGGGTGGACACGAGCCCCTACCTGCTACCCCTGTGGGTTTCGGGGGTGTGTGTGGCGGGGGGGGGGGCCCTGTGTGTGGTGGTGAAGGATCTAGGGGGCTCCAGCTCTGCCGCTTGCTGGCCTGTGACCTTGGACACATTGCTTCTCTCATCGTCAGGTCGCCCCGTTGGGGGTTAACAGCCTGAGCTTGTGGGGGCTTGTGAGCCTGCGTGCCGTGAGGACGTGAGGGGCCGGCTGCCTGTTCTGTGGCGAGCAGGTGGAGGATGAGAGTCGTGGCCTCACTGCCCGAGGCTCATGTCTTTCCCCTGAGCCGGTCAAGGTCCTGGGAGCTGGGAATGTCCCGGGGGGAACTAAGGTGGCCTTGCTGGCTGACCTTGCCCAGGGAGACGTGGAGGCTGCTAGGAAAGCCTCTGGAAGATCTGCAGGACTGGCGCGGGTCCGTGGAGGGAGCCCTGTGGGGAGCCTGTGGGGTGCCCAGGAGGCATCCTCCCCTGGCCTCCGGGGTGGGGGCTGGGCCCGCCTTCAGATGCTGGAGGAGCTCAGCACGCGGGGCTTCCAGGAGGCTCCCGAGGGGAGGGCACGCTGGTCTTAGGGTCCGGCTGAACAGGGGCTGCCCGGTGGGGACAGAGGGACGGGCTTGAGTCCTGTGTCTGGGGGCAGGGCAGAGGCCAGGGAGCCTGGAGGTGGCGAGTGGGGCCTTCGTCCCAGGCGGTCTCTGAGCGAGCGTGCGGTGAGGCCCTGGGCCTCTGCGGCCAGCGCTGCCTCCTCCGGTGGGCCGTGGCTGCTGTGCCTGCTTCACCACTGTCCCCAGACAGGGCGGGTTCTGCGGGTGGCTGGACCAGGGCCCTCGGCTCTCAGCCTGGCCCTCCCACCCTCTTGCCTTTGGTGGTGAAGCGGGGAGGGAGGCCGTGGCACAGTGGCGGGGGTGTGTGTGTGGCCCCAGCACCCGCCTGGGGCACGGGTGTGCCTGGCAGCACGCGCCTGGGAGGCGCTGCGGAGGGCGTGTGCGAGTCCGCTTTCAGCTGCGGGCTTTGCGCGCGGCCTGCGCTGCACTGGGCGCTGCCGGGTCCCAGGGCTGGTGGTTTCATGTTTGAGGCGCTGAGAAAGCAAGCCGGGATCCGGTTACCCAAGGAGCAGCGGCTGCCTGGCTGGGAGAGGCTGGCGCCCAGGCTCTCTCTGGCCAGCCTCTGTCCTGGCTCCGGGCCTTGGGCCCTCCACCCGCGGAGGTCTCTTCCTCGGGCCTGGGGAGTGGGGTGGGCCTGGGCCCGCAGGGAGGGCGCACCCGCCGCTCACGCTCTGCGCCTGCTTGGGCGAGGCTGGGGCTTGGGCCGGCTCTGTCCTCTCTGCCCAGTGACGGGTAAGCAGTTCGTGTGAGAGTGGACGTGACTTCTGGAAAGAGCATCGCGTCGGTGGTGGCCGCTGGAGGTGCCTGCACACACGTGTGTGTGCATGTGTGTGTGTGTGCACGTGCGTGTGAACACAGCGGACCGGAGACGCAGAGTCTCCAGGCGTGCGGCGGGGCGTCACTCCTGGCTGTTTGCTGACGGCGTGGGCGGCGGTGAGGCTCCACTGGAGCGGAGGCCTGGCCGTCCGCCCCTCTGCTCCTCACCCGAGGCGGGCAGCCGGAAGCCCCGGGGGCTGGAGGCTCAGCCACAGGGCTGCGCTGAAGGGCGCCAAGAGAAAGCCTCGGGGGGGACACGCCCAGGCAGGGCCCCGGGACGCAGAGGGCCAGCCTGCCTTGCTCAGGGGACCCTGGCCTCCGCGGCCTTGTAGCCCAGACTCCCGTGTGGAGAGGGGGCCGGGCCCCCGGGGAGCGGGGTGCAGAGGCCGCCTGTAGCCCGGTCCTGCCGGGGCACTGCCCAAGGGGGCCGCCCAGCCTGCCCGAGGCAGCTGACCTATTTTTCTCAGGAATCTTCCTGCTTTACTGTTCTCTCTTGCGTGAATAAGCAGGAGACTGGTGAGCAGAGTCAGGGCCTCTGTAAGGGTTTTGGAGAACAAGTCCTCGTGGGCCAGGCTACAGGCGAGGTCCCGGCCAGCCTGCCTGTCCTCCCGGAAGGGAGGTGACGGGGTGGTGCCCTCCGCCTGCCCTCGCCCCCGAGCGCCGTCCTGGTCCAGGCGCTGGCCCGCTGGGCCGTGGCAGGTGACTGACTCGCAGGAGCCCCTGGCCTGGTTTCCCGGCTTCCGGGTAGGGAGTGCTGATGCTTCACTTTGAGCAGACGCCGGCTTCGACCCCCGGCTTGCTTGCGTCCACCTGGCACCGCTTGGAGGGCCCTCCCTGGCTTGCCTGCGGGCACTTGGACCAGGCCTGCACCCTGCGGCGGGCAGGGTGGGTGTGGCTGGGCCTCTGCAGAGGAGGGCTGCAGGAACAGAGTGGAGGTTGGATTGCTAACTGCTTCCTGCCGGGGCTCCTGGGGAAAGGGCTCTTGGAAATTCAATCTAGCCGAGAGCAAATTAAGGTTGCTAGTAGCTGCTGCCTTGTGGGCTGCCTGGGACGGAGGGTAGGGGAAGGGAGGCACCCAGAGGAAGGGGCGTGGCCATCCTCCCCCACCCCTGCCCAGTGGCTTGTTAGAGATGGGAAAGCCCCTGGCCAGGGCCAGTCTGGGCTCACGGACCTCTGGCTTCTCGCCTCAGAGGCTGATGGGGAGGAGGGGCCGAAGGGCCATGGGGACTGACCCTGGAAGGGGGGGACTTCTCCAAGGACCTCCTAGGTGGGATGTAGGGGTCCTGGCTGAAGGCAGACTGTCCCAGTGACCTCTGGCCCACCTGCCTTCTGGAAAGGACAGCCAGGGTGCGGCCTCATGTGGACACGGCCGTTTCTCCATCGCACACCTGGTTTTGCGTGTGTGGAGTCCGCCCTGCTTTCCTCGTGCTGGCCTCAGGGCCTGCGTCTCCAGGGTGGGGCGGGGGGAGGGCGTTCCGGGGAGGCCGACTCGAGCTTCCTGGAATCTCCTGGAGCCCCCCAGCTTGTCACGGAGGAGTGACGGGGGACTTACTGGGGGCTGTGCCTGGTTTGGACTCCGCGGGAGTATTTTTAGGCTGGCAGATGGAGGTGGCGGTGGCTGTCGCTGGTATTATTAGACAACAGCCTGTGACTGGGGAGTCTAGTGCCCGAGGAGGAGGGCGAGGGGGACGGGGGAGGCTCCCTGGGGATGTGTACTCTCTCACTGAGGTCTCCCCTTACCGCAACCACTGCTGGGGCTCCTGGGTCCCAGGCAGAGGGGGCCCACCCACCATGGGCAGCTGCCTTCTGAGCCAGGCCCGCCGCGCCGCCTCCGGCTTGGGGCCCCAGGGGTCTGGCTGTGAGAGCCCGTCCAGAGTGTGCAGTGTGGAGGCTGGGCGCCGACCCGGCCAGCGAAGGGGAGGGGCTGCTTCCTGGGTCAGTGTGGGAGCACCTCGCGCCTTGGTCCCCAGCTTGTGGAGGGCAAAGGGGGCGTGGGAGACAGGGCGGCAGGAAGCTGCCCCTGCCTACTTGCCCCATCCCCCGGGCTGCTGGCCCAGCCGGCGGGGGGGGCCCCCAGCCCGCTCCCCTGTGAGGTAGAGAGGGTGGTACGTCTGTCAGGTGGGTGTTGGGGCCCCACAAGGACCTGGGATGTAGTGGGGACCTGGAGGAAGCTGCTTGGCCTGGTGGCCAGCCTCCCTGCCTGGCTCCCAGACCTCGGCTGCCACCCTCCGATTTTGCCGCCCCGGCAGCCTCGCCTCCCCCAGCCCTGCCCCTGGAAGAGCCCCAGCCTGGGAGTGGGGGTGGGGCCGTGCCGGACCCCGGCAGGCTCGCGGTCCTGTGCTCATGGCGGATCCAGTGGCAGCCCTGGACCCGGCTACCTGCCGGGCACCATCTGGCCCAGCGGGCAGGAGGTCTGTATCCTGTGGGCTTTCTGAAAGGTCAGCCAGACCGCTGGGCACCTCCTCCTCCTGTGCCCTCTCTCCTGACCCGGGAGCGCTGGGCAGAGCCCCAAGCTGCAGATCGGCTCTGCTCCTCCGGGTACGGCTGGCTCCTGCCCTCTCTGAAGGGGGTGTGTGGACTCCAGGGCACCTTCAGCTCCCGGCAGTGCTCCCTCTGCGGGGGCCAGAGTCCCTGGAGGCTGCTGCAGGCCTCTGTGGGGGGGAGGGGTCTGGGGCTCCCCTCCCGCAGCCCTCCCCCTCTGGTCACCGGCCGTCCCTGCCGTCCCCTCTTTCCTGCTCCCTGCTGCTCCTGTGGCCTCTCTGTCCCCTCCTGACTCGGTCCTCTGAAGGCCCGTGTCTGCGTCCGGCCGAGTCCAGGGTGCCCCTGAGCTCTCTGTCTCTGCCTGCACCCTGACCCTCTCTCCATTCTTGCCCCGGGACCTCTTTCTTGACTTGGGGCGCGTCCCACGTTTGAGGGTGTCTCTCCGCTCCCTCAAGCCCCTCTTCCCTCTCTGCTGCCAGCCTGTTTACTGTTTTTTTTCTTTTTTTGCAGCAAGCCTTTCTGGAGAAAGTGTTTTATTAGACATGCTTTGGCTCAGAAAGGCTCAGGCTGAGGGGGAGGTGCTCGTGGGTGATGGAGTGAGAGCACGCGCAGAGTGTGTGTGTGTGTGTGTTGAGGAGAGGAGGGAAGCTGATAAATATTTTAGGATTCAGAAAGCCAGGAGGGCTGGCCTGAGCGGGGGCTGGGACAGGGCCTCCCACGCCTTTGGCTTCCTCCTGGAAGCGCGTCTCTTGGCTTTGCTCACCGTCTTGGCGCTGCTGGTCCCGTGCGTCCTCTTCAGCTGCCGTCCCTGGTGGAGGGACGTGGGAAGAGCTGTGGGGTGGGGCTGAGGGCGCGGCCCCGAGCCGGGGCAGGTGTGGAAGAGCCCGCCTTGTTGCCGTGGGGAGAGAATGAGGCAAGGTCTCGCCTCCCAGAGCCTCAGAACCTTTGCTGTGAGAGGCGGGCCAGCAACCTGCCCACCCTAGGCGCTGGGGCCAGAGCCCAGGAGGGAGCCTTTCCAGCTGAGCCCTCTGCCCCCCAGGGGCGGCGCCTGGGAGGAACCCCCTCTTCCCCAGCTCCTGTATGCTGTAGTTCCTCTTCTTTCCCCCCAGAGTCTACACAGTGGCATGTGCATGCACGTGGGTGCACACAGGTCTGCTCTTTGCCCGCCCCTCTGGAGCCCAGGGTCAACCTTTGTGCCTGGGTGCTGCGAGGCAGGCTCAGTCCCTGCCCGGTGCCCCTGGGGTAGGTAGGGGCGGGGTGGGGCCTGCTGCGCTTTCCCTGAGGGGCCGGAATTCAGACTTCACCTAGAGCCGGGCTGGGAGGGTTGGGAGACCTGCTGGGGCCTCAGGCAGGTGAGGGCAACACTCAGCGCAGCTCCAAAAATACTCTGTGATCTTAGCTCTTTCTCTAGAAAACAGTGATGTCACCAGTAGCCAATCAGCTTCTGGAAGGGCTGCCTCCTCCTTCTTCCGCAATTTGCGGGAGGAGGCGAGGGAGCTGGAGTGGGAGGGAGGGAAGGAGAGGCCGCCCGAGACCCAGACTCGTAGAGAGCGAGGCAGAGCGCACAAGCACGCAGAGGCCGGGCAGCGGGAAAGCAAAAGCCCGTCCCCAGCACATGTGGACAGAGCCCCGCGTGTCCCCAGCACACACGGACAGAGGCATCCGGGGGAGGGCCGGCGGGAGCTAGAGAGAGGCAGACGTGAGAGGCAGAACCAAACAGAAAGACACATAGCTAGGGCTGGTGCTGGGCGACGCCAGGCAGAGCCAGACCGAGGCGCCTGGCAGCCCACAGGGGTCGGGTGGGCAGAGGCGGCGGGAGCCTGGGGAGCAGCTGCTGTCCATGGTGCTGCCTGGAGGGGCCCAGCCATGCCCGTGGGGGCGGGGCTGGGTCTGGTGGGGGGTGTGGGTGCCGCGGCGAGGGGGCGGGGCCCCCAGCAGGCTCTTTCCCTGGGAAGGAAGCTGGACAAGGTGACTTTGGTGTGGGGAGAGAATGAGGCAAGGTCTCGCCTCCCAGAGCCTCAGAACCTTTGCTGTGAGAGGCGGGCCAGCAACCTGCCCACCCTAGGCGCTGGGGCCAGAGCCCAGGAGGGAGCCTTTCCAGCTGAGCCCTCTGCCCCCCAGGGGCGGCGCCTGGGAGGAACCCCCTCTTCCCCAGCTCCTGTATGCTGTAGTTCCTCTTCTTTCCCCCCAGAGTCTACACAGTGGCATGTGCATGCACGTGGGTGCACACAGGTCTGCTCTTTGCCCGCCCCTCTGGAGCCCAGGGTCAACCTTTGTGCCTGGGTGCTGCGAGGCAGGCTCAGTCCCTGCCCGGTGCCCCTGGGGTAGGTAGGGGCGGGGTGGGGCCTGCTGCGCTTTCCCTGAGGGGCCGGAATTCAGACTTCACCTAGAGCCGGGCTGGGAGGGTTGGGAGACCTGCTGGGGCCTCAGGCAGGTGAGGGCAACACTCAGCGCAGCTCCAAAAATACTCTGTGATCTTAGCTCTTTCTCTAGAAAACAGTGATGTCACCAGTAGCCAATCAGCTTCTGGAAGGGCTGCCTCCTCCTTCTTCCGCAATTTGCGGGAGGAGGCGAGGGAGCTGGAGTGGGAGGGAGGGAAGGAGAGGCCGCCCGAGACCCAGACTCGTAGAGAGCGAGGCAGAGCGCACAAGCACGCAGAGGCCGGGCAGCGGGAAAGCAAAAGCCCGTCCCCAGCACATGTGGACAGAGCCCCGCGTGTCCCCAGCACACACGGACAGAGGCATCCGGGGGAGGGCCGGCGGGAGCTAGAGAGAGGCAGACGTGAGAGGCAGAACCAAACAGAAAGACACATAGCTAGGGCTGGTGCTGGGCGACGCCAGGCAGAGCCAGACCGAGGCGCCTGGCAGCCCACAGGGGTCGGGTGGGCAGAGGCGGCGGGAGCCTGGGGAGCAGCTGCTGTCCATGGTGCTGCCTGGAGGGGCCCAGCCATGCCCGTGGGGGCGGGGCTGGGTCTGGTGGGGGGTGTGGGTGCCGCGGCGAGGGGGCGGGGCCCCCAGCAGGCTCTTTCCCTGGGAAGGAAGCTGGACAAGGTGACTTTGGTGTGGGAGCCGAGTCAGGCTGGAGGTGGGGCTGCAGCCTGGGGCGGAGCCGGGGTTAGCCTCTTCTCTCTGGGGCGGGGGCTGGGTGGGCGGTGGCGGGCCTGTCCCTGCCTCACCCCCCATCTCGGCCAGTCCCTTTCTGGAGGACGGCTGTGCCCTGTCCAGCGCTGTGTGCTTTGTGCTCGGCCGGAGGCAGGGGTGGTCCCTTCGCTGGCTGAGGTTCGCGGCCCCAGGGTCCCCCTCCCGTGTCCCCAGCATCTGCCTTCCCAGTGGGGTTATCTGGAGCCTCTCGGCCTGGGAGGCTTGGGGCTTGGACCCTGGAGGGGCTGCAGGCCCCTCGCGCACGCTCCTCTGCGGCAGGCGGGCGGGCGCCGTGGGCAGAGGGAGGAGGGGCGAGACGGCTCCGGCCAGTGGGGTTTCCCCTCTGACGAGGCCGGAGCTTGCTGGGGATTCCCGCTCCCTGCGTGCGGAAGGCTCTGGTGTGGTGCTGTGGGCAGCAGGCTAGGCTGGGGTGGGGTGTGGGAGGACGCCGGCCCGGGCTCCTTCTGGGCCCCGGCGGGCCGCACCCTGGAGGGAAGAGGTCCCTGCCCGCCCGTGGCTGCAGACCTGCCCGGGCCGCCGTGGGCGCCGAGGGGCTGAGGCCCCGCCGTCTCAGTGGCCGCCCTCCTCAGAGCTGGCAGGGGCGCCACTGGGGCGGGCGCGGGCGGGCTGTGCTCTTCGGGACTGGTTCTCCTGCCCCCTCCTTTCCTGCGCTCCATCGCGGCTGTCCCGCCAGGTGCCCACGGCCTGCGAGAGGAGCCCGAGTTCGTGACCGCGAGGGCCGGCGAGAGCGTGGTCCTGCGATGCGACGTGGTCCACCCGGTGACGGGGCAGCCCCCGCCCTATGTCGTGGAGTGGTTCAAGTTCGGGGTGCCCATCCCCATCTTCATCAAGTTTGGCTACTACCCGCCCCACGTGGACCCTGAGTATGCAGGTAAGGCTGCCCGCCCTGCCCGTGCCTCTGGCCCATGCCTCGTGGCCTCTCGTCCTCTCCACGGACCTCTTATCTCTGTTCCCTCGTCGCGGCCTCTGTCCGCCCGTCCTTGGTGCTCTGGTAGGTTTTAATTAAGTGGCGAGAGCAGAGGGACACGGAAGTGGGCCGACGCAGGGCCTCCCGAGCAGCCCACGGAGCTGCGGAGAGCGAGGCCGGAGCCGGAGGGAGGCCGGAGGCCGCCGCGGGGGGGGGGGCCGGCTCGCGGAGCCGCTGCGGAGTCAGGGCGGCGGCGGCGGCCACGGCGCTCCTCTGTCTGGCGTCGCCCACTCCCTGCCTCGGGCTCTGAAGGGGCCCCGTCCTGGGTGGGGGAGCGGGCGGCAGCCTCTGGGGAGCCCCTCTGCCTCCTCCCCAGCACGCGCTCCTGGCGTCTGGCTTTGCGGTGGCTCCCGCCAGCGGGGGCTCCCCGGGTCACCGGGCCTGCCCGCCGGAGCGGAGGGCTCGGGGCCGTGCGGGTGTGTGCGTACACGGGTGTGTGGGGGTGTGCAGGGGGTGTGCAGGCACACGCGCTGGGGTTTAAAGGAAGAGAGGACGTGGGCCGCTCCTGGGCCATGCCTTCGCCTCGGGGCTCCAAGGTCTGACCCGCGTTTCCCGGCCGCTGGTTTTCCCTCGGTCCCTCGCCCTCCTCCGCGTCTGTCTCCGCCCTGGCTGGCTGGGACTCTGGTTTTTAGGCAGAGTGCCAGTGGAGGAGCCGCTGGCAGCGGGGAGAGGCGTGGCCGGGCGGAGGGGCCCCGCAGGGCGCTCGGGGACGGGCTGAGTGAGGGCGGCGGCGCGGGCTCTCCCCGCCAGCTGCTCCTCACTCTCTGGCTACGGGCTCTGGCCACGCTCGGGTCGCGGGGTCATCTGGACAAGTGCCCTCTGGCCCCTGTGGCAGAACTGGGAGGGGACGCGGCACCCTGTCCCCAACAGCCTCTCCCACGGCCACCGCAGGGGAGCCCACGGCAGGGTGTGGGGCGTGGCAGCCGCGAGGACCCCTGGGGCAGTCGCTCATCCTGGCCAGAGGTGCCCGGGCCGGCCCGCCTGCCCTCCGGTGCTCCCTCGCCTCCTCTCCCACCAGCTCCATTCCCTCCGGCCTCTCCTCCGCTCCCCGAAAACCGGACGGTGCAGGACACCGGGGCTTCCTCGGGGCAGCTGGTGGGCAGCGAGGCCGGGGCTTCTGTCCACCCTGCCCTGGGGCGCCTGGCCCTGGGGCGCTCCGCCCCGCCCTAACCCGGTCCCTCTCCGCAGGCCGCGCGAGCCTCCACGACAAGGCGTCCCTGCGGCTGGAGCAGGTGCGCGCCGAGGACCAGGGCTGGTACGAGTGCAAGGTATTGCTGCTGGACCAGCAGTACGACACCTTCCACAACGGCAGCTGGGTGCACCTCACCATCCACGGTGCGTGCTGTGCGAAGCGCGCGTGTGCGAGCGCGTGGGCTGTGTGTGGCTGCGAGTGCCTCAGCCTCCCCCTCGCGCCCCTGGGACGCAGCTGCCCCCCGAGCCTGCCCCGGAGACCCGGCCCGGCCAGCCGGCCCGGACTCCTGCCTCTCCATCGTCCTGGAGTCCCAGAGGCCAGGCCCCTCCGGCGGAGGGCGGTTGCCTCACGCCGCCCGGGAGGGTGGAGCAGGCACACGCGCTGGGGTTTAAAGGAAGAGAGGACGTGGGCCGCTCCTGGGCCATGCCTTCGCCTCGGGGCTCCAAGGTCTGACCCGCGTTTCCCGGCCGCTGGTTTTCCCTCGGTCCCTCGCCCTCCTCCGCGTCTGTCTCCGCCCTGGCTGGCTGGGACTCTGGTTTTTAGGCAGAGTGCCAGTGGAGGAGCCGCTGGCAGCGGGGAGAGGCGTGGCCGGGCGGAGGGGCCCCGCAGGGCGCTCGGGGACGGGCTGAGTGAGGGCGGCGGCGCGGGCTCTCCCCGCCAGCTGCTCCTCACTCTCTGGCTACGGGCTCTGGCCACGCTCGGGTCGCGGGGTCATCTGGACAAGTGCCCTCTGGCCCCTGTGGCAGAACTGGGAGGGGACGCGGCACCCTGTCCCCAACAGCCTCTCCCACGGCCACCGCAGGGGAGCCCACGGCAGGGTGTGGGGCGTGGCAGCCGCGAGGACCCCTGGGGCAGTCGCTCATCCTGGCCAGAGGTGCCCGGGCCGGCCCGCCTGCCCTCCGGTGCTCCCTCGCCTCCTCTCCCACCAGCTCCATTCCCTCCGGCCTCTCCTCCGCTCCCCGAAAACCGGACGGTGCAGGACACCGGGGCTTCCTCGGGGCAGCTGGTGGGCAGCGAGGCCGGGGCTTCTGTCCACCCTGCCCTGGGGCGCCTGGCCCTGGGGCGCTCCGCCCCGCCCTAACCCGGTCCCTCTCCGCAGGCCGCGCGAGCCTCCACGACAAGGCGTCCCTGCGGCTGGAGCAGGTGCGCGCCGAGGACCAGGGCTGGTACGAGTGCAAGGTATTGCTGCTGGACCAGCAGTACGACACCTTCCACAACGGCAGCTGGGTGCACCTCACCATCCACGGTGCGTGCTGTGCGAAGCGCGCGTGTGCGAGCGCGTGGGCTGTGTGTGGCTGCGAGTGCCTCAGCCTCCCCCTCGCGCCCCTGGGACGCAGCTGCCCCCCGAGCCTGCCCCGGAGACCCGGCCCGGCCAGCCGGCCCGGACTCCTGCCTCTCCATCGTCCTGGAGTCCCAGAGGCCAGGCCCCTCCGGCGGAGGGCGGTTGCCTCACGCCGCCCGGGAGGGTGGAGCATCTGCGAGGTGGATGCTGGGGCAGTCGCAGGGGATCCCTTCAGGGGTCCCGAGTGAGAGCCTTCTGCTAGTCCATTCACCCGAGGAGCCCCTGGGCGTCAGGCTTGGCACTGGGCGATGGGCAGCCGCAGGCACACCCAGGGCCGGGCGGGGATCCTGCTGGTCCTGGCCCAGAGGGTAACCCTTCCAATGCTGGAGGGCAGTTACTGCCCGCGTGAAGGGTAACGGGCCTTGTGCTGTGCCATGTTTCCCAGGGGGCCAGGGTCTCTCTGGACCTAGGGCGCCCTGGGCCCCTGGGAGCCCCCCATGGGGAGGGGACATGCCCAAGGAGCCAGGGACACCCTGGAGAAACTGGAAGAAGACGTGGTCTGCATGGCGGAGGGGCAGGGTTTTGCTTTGCTTTACTTTGGCCTTGGTTGAGCGTGCGGCACGGGGGGTCCGGCTGCCTCGTGCTGCCCACGCCGAGCGGGCTCTCGAGGCTGCAGGGCGCACGTGCGGGGACGCGCAGGCGCCGCTCGAGTCCCGTGGGGGGAGGACTGTGACCCTGCGCGGCGGGGTCCGCAGAGGGGAATGGGCAGTTTCCTGGCTTGCAAGCGTCTCTCAGTATCCACCGGCCCTGGCGTGAGATCCAGTCAGGTTGAGCTCCTTCAGCCCTGAAAACCCCTCAAGCTCCTGGAGGAACAGAATGCTGTAGCCGGAGACCGGCCTCTGGGAAGGCACGCTTAGGGGCGGCGGCCCGGGTCACCAAGGTGGCCACCAAGGTGGGCCGGGCCGCTGCCCCGCTGCCCACAGAGCCGGCTCCTGCTGGTCAGCCCCCAGAGGCCCGTTGGGGCTTATTTTGGACCGTGGGTGGGCTCGCCCACCACCCGTGAGCTTTTTTTTTTTTTTTTTTTTAAAGATTTATTTATTTATTTTACATTTTGGGTGAGGGTCAGGTTGGGGAGGGAGGGGACCGGGCGGGCCACTTCTATTGGTCCTTGTCCATTTTCATCCGTCTTTGTTCCTTTGGCTCCTGTGGGCCTCCCATCGCGGTGGCCTCTGTCGTTGCAGAGCACCGGCTCTGGGCGCATGCGCTCCAGAGCTCCGGCTCGGTAATTGGACACATGGGTCCAGTCGCTCCGCGGCACGTGGGATCTTCCCAGGCCAGGGATCGAACCGGCGCCCCTTGCACTGCAAGGCGGTGTCCTTACCCACTGGACCACCAAGGGAAGTCCTCACCCGTGAGCTTTTGAGTCACCTCCTTTCAACGCCAGCTGTTGTGTGTGCCGGGAATGAAAACTCAGCTTAACATCAGCCCAAGCAGACGTAATTAGGAAGGTAAACCCGCCGCCAGCGGCACCACTGACGAGCGCCGAGCCAGGAGCCCCACGCCGCTTGCTTTCCTGAGCCCTTTCCCGAGGCGCCGCTGGCCGCCCACACGTCGCAGCCGGGTCCCGTCCCGGGAGCGGAGGAGAAGGCGTGTGCCAGCTCTGTGCTGGCGCCCTGCGTCCTGGGAGTTCATGGCCGGCAGTTCCCACTGCCCGGGTGGGCCAGCTGGGAACACGCCCGGGAAGACGGCTTGTGCTGTGAACCCCCGCGCGAGCTGTCCGGTCCAGCCCCCGTCACCTCCTTGCGCTCCGCGCTTCTGTTCCGAGAGCAGTGCCCGCGTGCGGGGCCGTGGTGAGGATGGAGAGAAGGGCCGTGGACAGAGACGGCCGGCGCTGCGTCCGAATGTCAGCGTGTGCGGGATGCTGGTCGCCTCCTCCTCAGGGCAGCCCAGGAGGGGCCTCAGGCTGGGAGAGGCGGCCGAGGTGGTCCGAGGGCCCTGGGGCCTGCGCCCACGGTCAGCACGCCCTCCCGAGTGTCGCCGGCAGGCTCCAGGGCTGTGCAGACTGAGCTCTGAAGGACGTGTCGGTGGAGGGCGCCGTCAGGCCCAGAACCGGCTGCAGTGCAGGGCTGGAGTGCGAGGGAAGGGACGTGTCGGAGGATGAGAGCTGGCAGAGGCCTGTCCTGGAGGCGGAGCTGGGGGCCAGGCGCGGCGGGGGTGGGCAGGCCGGCAGGGTGCTCCGGGCGGAGGGGTCCGCGTGCGGGGAGCCCAGAGTAAGCAGAGCCCCTCACGGGTGCTCACACGGAAGGGCCAGGTTCTGGAGCTGGAGCTCAGCGTGTCACCGTCATGGTCATTGGGTGGTTTCCCTCCCGGGGGCCCCTCCCAAGGAGAGCGACCTCGCCGTCTCTTCCTCCTCCCCTCCTGCATTCTGAGGTTCCTTCCCGCACAAAGACTTCCTTTCTCGAAGGTGCGTCTGGAGCACAGGCATTGCTTCGCTTGTGCCAGCCTAGCATGCTTCACATCAGGCATTTCTGGCGGGGATCACCCTCGGGAAATGAAAAATGAGAGTCACAAGATGTCTCCTTTCCTTCTGTGCTTTCTTGAAGACCAGTTGGGAGGCAACAAACCCGATCATTTCCTCATTGTATATGAAATACTAGAAAAGCCTGGTCCGGCCTAGGCGTTAGGTCGGTGAATTGCTTGGAGGAGAGGCCAGGCTGTTTCTAACCTGCTCGATTAATTATAGGGCACTTGTGAAAACGAAGAATTAAGCTGGAAATGCAGCTGGCGGGCTCACACCTAATCCGGTAAATAATCGAGTCAAACTGTTATTCTCCTGAAAACGAAGAATTAACACGCCCGGGAAGACGGCTTGTGCTGTGAACCCCCGCGCGAGCTGTCCGGTCCAGCCCCCGTCACCTCCTTGCGCTCCGCGCTTCTGTTCCGAGAGCAGTGCCCGCGTGCGGGGCCGTGGTGAGGATGGAGAGAAGGGCCGTGGACAGAGACGGCCGGCACTGCGTCCGAATGTCAGCGTGTGCGGGATGCTGGTCGCCTCCTCCTCAGGGCAGCCCAGGAGGGGCCTCAGGCTGGGAGAGGCGGCCGAGGTGGTCCGAGGGCCCTGGGGCCTGCGCCCACGGTCAGCACGCCCTCCCGAGTGTCGCCGGCAGGCTCCAGGGCTGTGCAGACTGAGCTCTGAAGGACGTGTCGGTGGAGGGCGCCGTCAGGCCCAGAACCGGCTGCAGTGCAGGGCTGGAGTGCGAGGGAAGGGACGTGTCGGAGGATGAGAGCTGGCAGAGGCCTGTCCTGGAGGCGGAGCTGGGGGCCAGGCGCGGCGGGGGTGGGCAGGCCGGCAGGGTGCTCCGGGCGGAGGGGTCCGCGTGCGGGGAGCCCAGAGTAAGCAGAGCCCCTCACGGGTGCTCACACGGAAGGGCCAGGTTCTGGAGCTGGAGCTCAGCGTGTCACCGTCATGGTCATTGGGTGGTTTCCCTCCCGGGGGCCCCTCCCAAGGAGAGCGACCTCGCCGTCTCTTCCTCCTCCCCTCCTGCATTCTGAGGTTCCTTCCCGCACAAAGACTTCCTTTCTCGAAGGTGCGTCTGGAGCACAGGCATTGCTTCGCTTGTGCCAGCCTAGCATGCTTCACATCAGGCATTTCTGGCGGGGATCACCCTCGGGAAATGAAAAATGAGAGTCACAAGATGTCTCCTTTCCTTCTGTGCTTTCTTGAAGACCAGTTGGGAGGCAACAAACCCGATCATTTCCTCATTGTATATGAAATACTAGAAAAGCCTGGTCCGGCCTAGGCGTTAGGTCGGTGAATTGCTTGGAGGAGAGGCCAGGCTGTTTCTAACCTGCTCGATTAATTATAGGGCACTTGTGAAAACGAAGAATTAAGCTGGAAATGCAGCTGGCGGGCTCACACCTAATCCGGTAAATAATCGGGAGTCAAACTGTTATTCTCCTGAAAACTCGAAATTGTTCAAAGTGCTTTCCTGATTAGCACCTAAATAATAAAGCAATTATGTAATTAGTAATTAATTTGTCACTTCAGGACGCAATTTGCCGTGTTATCTTTTCTTTAAGCGTGACACAGAGGTGACGGGGGCCGCGGCCGTGTGAGCTGTGGTTGCGGGGCAGGCTGGGCGGCAGGGCTCTGCTGGGCAGGCCCGCAGGCAGGGCGGGAGGCGGCTGGGCGTTTGGACGCCAGGCTCCCTTTGCGAGGGCTTGCCGTGTGTCTTACCATCGTCTTCGGTGTGTGAGACACCGGGCGAGGGCCGACTTTCTCGAGGATGTGTGTTATCTGTGAGGAAGACCGCTTCCCTGGTCGCCCAGCGCGGAGGTTTGGGGAGACTGTTGAAGGCTGTCTTGCCGTTGTTTGTCTTCAGTTTTGTGTTTGCGTTTGTGTGTGTGTGCATGTGTGCTCACAGACACGGCATCCGCCGGTTCATTCGGCCGTTTGTTGAGACTGTTACGTGCCAGGAACTGTGCGAACACCCGGGCACATCTGGGGTTTACGGAGATCTCTGCTCTCAGGAGACTGGGTTGTAAGTGCTTTAAACAGTCTCAGGGACAGGACTGCGGCCATTGCCTTCCTTGGCCGGCGGACCAGGTGAGGCCGAGGTGGCGTTGGAGCATGGCTAGTGGACGGCTGTGACCCCAGCGTCACCGGGGTCCGGTCGGGGATGTCTCCTAGGAGACCCCTCACGGTGTCTCCTCAGGACCTCAGAAGCCCTGGGCAGCGGACCACCGTGACCGCCCTGGCGAGAGGCCCACCTTCTGTAGCCTTGTGGTACCAGGTCCTCCATGACTCTACCGGGCTCGCTCCTCCTGTCAGTGTGAGGGCAGCGCTTTCGGTAGAGCCCAGGGCGGCTGAGCCAGGGCTGCAGAGCGAGGGGCAGCAGGACCTGAGCGTGGACCCCTGAGACAGGTCAGAGGTCCCGGCCTGCCCCGTGTGGTGGAACCCCATTCCCCTGAGACCTCAAGGTCAGGGGGAGGCTGGAAATGCAGCTGGCGGGCTCACACCTAATCCGGTAAATAATCGAGTCAAACTGTTATTCTCCTGAAAACTCGAAATTGTTCAAAGTGCTTTCCTGATTAGCACCTAAATAATAAAGCAATTATGTAATTAGTAATTAATTTGTCACTTCAGGACGCAATTTGCCGTGTTATCTTTTCTTTAAGCGTGACACAGAGGTGACGGGGGCCGCGGCCGTGTGAGCTGTGGTTGCGGGGCAGGCTGGGCGGCAGGGCTCTGCTGGGCAGGCCCGCAGGCAGGGCGGGAGGCGGCTGGGCGTTTGGACGCCAGGCTCCCTTTGCGAGGGCTTGCCGTGTGTCTTACCATCGTCTTCGGTGTGTGAGACACCGGGCGAGGGCCGACTTTCTCGAGGATGTGTGTTATCTGTGAGGAAGACCGCTTCCCTGGTCGCCCAGCGCGGAGGTTTGGGGAGACTGTTGAAGGCTGTCTTGCCGTTGTTTGTCTTCAGTTTTGTGTTTGCGTTTGTGTGTGTGTGTGCATGTGTGCTCACAGACACGGCATCCGCCGGTTCATTCGGCCGTTTGTTGAGACTGTTACGTGCCAGGAACTGTGCGAACACCCGGGCACATCTGGGGTTTACGGAGATCTCTGCTCTCAGGAGACTGGGTTGTAAGTGCTTTAAACAGTCTCAGGGACAGGACTGCGGCCATTGCCTTCCTTGGCCGGCGGACCAGGTGAGGCCGAGGTGGCGTTGGAGCATGGCTAGTGGACGGCTGTGACCCCAGCGTCACCGGGGTCCGGTCGGGGATGTCTCCTAGGAGACCCCTCACGGTGTCTCCTCAGGACCTCAGAAGCCCTGGGCAGCGGACCACCGTGACCGCCCTGGCGAGAGGCCCACCTTCTGTAGCCTTGTGGTACCAGGTCCTCCATGACTCTACCGGGCTCGCTCCTCCTGTCAGTGTGAGGGCAGCGCTTTCGGTAGAGCCCAGGGCGGCTGAGCCAGGGCTGCAGAGCGAGGGGCAGCAGGACCTGAGCGTGGACCCCTGAGACAGGTCAGAGGTCCCGGCCTGCCCCGTGTGGTGGAACCCCAGGCTGGGGCCGGCCGTGTCTCCACTCCAGAAGACCCCGGGGGGTCGTCCAGAGGGATGGTCAGGCGGGTGGTCAGGCGGCTTCTAAAGGCAGCTCAGACAGACGAGAGGGGCGTGTTAAAAGCTGATTATTAGAACAGGGTCAAATTTCCGTCAGGACTCTGAAGCAGGTGCTGGTGGGCGGTTCAGGAGGGCGCGGCTGGGCCGGGCCGGGCCGCCAGACAGCAGAGGGCAGGTACAGGGCTGCCTCCGCGGCGTCTGGGGGATCCCAGGTCACCCGGCTTGTGGTCCACGTTAGGCCTGTCGGGCCTCAGGCCGGCAATGGCCCGGAACCTTGGGCCCGGCGGGCTGGGGTTGCGGGCGGCTGCTGGGAGGCTAGAGGTCGAGGTGTGAGGGACAGCGGGCTGACCAGTGCCTCATGTGCCCTCGCGTCCCTGGTGCAGAGCCCGGGGTCCCCCGTGCGTGTGGACAGACACTCCTTTGCTGGGGGCTGGGTGGATACGACGGGAACGTCTGGAGTCGGGTCCGTCCAGCCTGACTCTGGCCTCCAGGACTGCCCCCGGAAGGCAGGAGGGCAGCGCCCGTCTCCTAGGGTGCCTCCCGTGCCCCGGGGGGCCCTGGACCTGCCGGGTGAGCGCCACGGCCGGGTGCCGCGTGCGGGGAAGCCGTCTGACCAGCCCCTGCGCCTCGGCTCTCTTGCAGCCCCTCCCACCTTTACAGAAACCCCCCCTCAGTACATCGAGGCCAAGGAGGGCGGGAGCGTCACCATGACCTGCACAGCTTTTGGGAACCCCAAGCCCATCGTCACCTGGCTGAAGGAGGGGACGCTCCTAGGTGCTAGCAGCAAGTACCAGGTGAGTGCGGGTCCGCCCGGCCGCCGCGGCCTCGCCTTGCTGCCCGCTGTCCCACCACCAAGGCACGCGTGCAGAGGCGCAGATGGGGCTGCGGGCGGCAGGCAGAGTGGCAGGTGCCCTGACCTCAGAGGACCCCAGTGCGCGGCCTGAGGGCCCTCCACCGGGGGAGGCGTCGGCAGGCCTCGGGGCGGGAGCTGAGCCCGTCTCCTTGGCTCCAGGTGAGCGAGGGCAGCCTGACGGTGACGGCGGTCAGCCGGGAGGACAGAGGCGCCTACACCTGCCGCGCCTACAGCATCCAGGGGGAGGCGGTGCACACCACCCACCTGCTCGTCCAAGGTGAGGCCTCGCCCGGGCGGCCCAGCCCCTCGGCGGCGGTCCTCAGCCGGGGTGGCCGCGAGCCGGGCAGGCTCACCTCCCGAGCGTGGGCTCCCTGGGTGGCCCCCAGGGCCCCTCCCGGGGGGGTGGCGGGAGGCGCCAGGCCGAGCGGGTGTCCGCTTTCTCTGAAGTCCAGGCGGCGGCCAGTGGTGCCTCCACCTTCCCCGGGGCGGACCCCACCTCCAGCTCCGTCCTCGGCTGACCGCATCAAGCGGTAAAGACAGGATTCGGTCAAGCCCCCGGGTTCAAATAGCACAGAGGGTGTTTGGCACAGCTGGCGTCGGCTGGGGCAGCGCCCGAGCTGCTGTACCTTGGCCCCACGCCCCCAGGAGGGGCGGACTCTGTCCACCTGCTCTGCCTCCCCGCCCCGGGAGAGAAGGCCGGGGGTGCCGGCGCCCTGCCTCCCGGCTGGGGTGAGAGCGGGCAGCAGCCGCGGCGTGTCTGGAGGGCCGGCCCCGGGGCTGCTGGACTCCAGCCACGTCCCCTCCCTGACCGCCTCCCCACGCGCGTGCGGTCAGAGCGCGGCCGTGTGCTCCTCCAGCCGCGGGCCGGTCCCTTCCCTGGGGTGAGCGCGTGGGCTTTCTCTGTCCTCCGGGTGCGTGTGGACGGTTGGCAGGCCGTCCGGGGCGCGGGTTTCCTGAGGGTCTGTGTGTGGGTGGCGTCTCCGTGGGCTGCGTGTGGCCACACCTCAGACCCCGGCCTCCCCGGGGCCTGCAGGGCGACCAGGAATCGGAGCCCGGGCAGCAGGCAGCTGCGTCGCCATGCCAGTGGCTCAGCGGTGCTGCCCGCCTCTGGCCCAGCGCCATCCCGTTGCTCCCGGGGCCCGGGGCGCCCCTCCCGAGGGGCAGAGCGTCCTGGAAGCCGGCACAGGGGTCACCCGGAACGGTAACGTCCGTCCCCGTCCCTCAGGGCCTCCCTTCATCGTCTCGCCTCCCGAGAACATCACAGTCAACATCTCCCAGGACGCGCTGCTCACCTGCCGGGCGGAGGCCTACCCCGGCAACCTCACCTACACCTGGTACTGGCAGGACGAGAACGTCTACTTCCAGAAGTGAGTGCCCGCCGGCCCTGCCCAGCGGCCCCTGGGGCGAGGCCTCCCGCAGGGCCTGCCCGTGGGTGCTGGCAGCGGGGCTGGGTTCCGCTGCCTGTGCCCCGAGGGCTGCAGCCGGGGTCTGCGGGGGCGCCTGGCTCTCTGCTCCGCCGTGGGGGGCTCGTGGGCACGCGGCCCCTGCGTCGCCTCCCGCCCCACCTCCCCGTCGTGTTCTGTGTCCCCGCAGCGACCTGAAGCTGCGGGTGCGCATCCTCATCGACGGGACCCTCATCATCTTCCGGGTGAAGCCGGAGGACGCGGGGAAGTACACCTGTGTGCCCAGCAACAGCCTGGGCCGCTCGCCCTCGGCCTCGGCGTACCTCACCGTGCAGTGTGAGTGGCAGGGCTCGGGCCGCGCTGGCCGCGCGGGGGCTGGAGGGGCGCCGAGGGCGTGTGTGCGGAGGAGAGGCCACGGCGAGGGGACCCGCTCGGGGGAGGCCTGGCGGGGCTGGTCAGTGGAGGCGGACGACCCCGCTCCGGCCTGCGCGCGCGTCCGTGCCCACTGACCCTCCCATCAGCCTCGCCCTGCTGGGCTCGGGCTCAGGCCGGCCTCTGGACCCAGTCCTCCAGCCGTGGCCGGCGGCTCCTCCGTCCGCCCCGGGGGTGAGGTGCTTGCTTCTCAGAGTCTGCGAGCGGCGGCTCACACCTGGCGGGCGGCTGTCCTGCCAGCCCTCCGCTCCGCCCCGGTGCCGGTGAGGGGCAGAGCCCTCTGGGGTGCCTCGCCCACTCCCGCCAGCACCAGGCCCTCGCGGCCTCCCCGCGTCGCGCGCCCGGCCTCCCCGAGGCCGCGTGGCCCAGGGCTTCCGCACGGCGTCGCTCCGCTGGCTTTGGCGGGGAGCGGGTGCGTGAGGAGGGCTCATCTCTCGCTCCCGATTTGCCCAAGGCCCCGTCAGGCAGGCAACAGGCCCTCTTGGCGTGGTGGGTGGCAGGCTCCCCGTCACTCGAGGGCTCGTGCGGGAGAGCCAGGCTCCCGCACGGCGCCGAGGGGCGGGCAGGCGAGAGTGTGAGCGTCTGGAGCGGGCCTGCAGGTGGTGTCTGAGCTCAGCCCGTGAGCAGGACTCAGGGGGAGGCAGGCAGTGCAGGGGCCCGGCGGGGGCTGCCCGGGGGCTGGCCTTGCGCCTCCGTGCGTGCCGCTGCTGGTGGGACCTGGGGCCTCCTCCCCACTGTCCACAGCCGAGGAGACTCTCAGTGGCCGTCCCAGGAGCCCTGGGCTCTTGAGAGCTGTCAGGCCCCAGGACGGCTGTGAGGCCCGGGCACTGGGTCCGTCCCACCCAGAGCTGCTGGAGGAAGGAGCTCCTGTCAGCGACCTGCCGAGCACCTGCGCTGTGCAGGCTCCTCGGTGGGCAGATCCCCGGCTGGGTCCCGAGGCACCGAGGGGCAGAGGGCAGGGCCGGCAGGGACTGTCCTGGAGGACTCTGGCCCGCAGGACGAGGGCTCCCGTCCCCCACCCGCGGCCGCACCTGCCGGGAGGCGTGCGTTCCCGTCTCCCTCCGCAGCCGCACCGCTGGCCCGCGGCTCGCTTTACCTCCTTCCAGCTGCAGAGAGAATCCGGCGGGGCCGGGGGGTGGGGAGATTTTCAGGTGGGTGAGACAAGGATCTTTATTTCTACTAAAAGGCAGTGTTCAGAGTATTTCCCATTCATAAACCCTTTGAAAACCTTGGAGGGGAACAAAAGCCTCCACCATGCAAAAGTAGGAAGCAGTGTCTAAATATACATCGCGGCCCGGGGCTTACGTAACGCTCTCCTCTGGAGGGCTCCAGCCGCCGACCGAGCCGCCCATTCATCCCCGCCGCCTCCCGGGAGCTCCGGGTGCCTCTCCCCGCGTGGCCCTCGGGCGATGACTCACCCGCGTCTGCCGCTGCTGCTCCTGCCCGCCCGCCGGGAGCCAGCGGCCCCGCGGCCAGCTCTGTGCCCCTCGGCACAGACGGGAGCGCCAGGCGGGGGTGGAGCCCGGGCCTGGGTCCTGCGGACGGGAGGGAGGCTGCTGTCCTGAGTCTCAGGAGTGGCCCGGTGCTGGCTCCAAGGGGGAGTCTCGGGCTGGGAGGCGGAGGCTGAGGGTCCCTGCTGGCGCTCAGGTCTGCGCACAGGGGCACCTGTGCCGTCAGACGGGGGTCTTGTGGCCGCCGGACTAGGCAGCCGGGAGGGCCGCGCCGGCCTCTGGGTGGGGCGTCCTGGGGGCGGGCTCTGCTGTCTCCGGGCTGGCCCTGGGGCTGCGCAGGGGGTGCGGCCCTGGGCTGTGGGTGGCTCGGTCCCGCCGGGCCTCCTCACCCCCTGCCCTGCCCCTGCAGACCCCGCCCGTGTCCTCAACATGCCGCCTGTGATCTACGTCCCCGTGGGGATTCACGGCTACATCCGCTGCCCCGTGGACGCGGAGCCGCCGGCCACCGTGGTCAAGTGGAACAAGGACGGCCGCCCCCTGCAGGTCGAGAAGGTGCTGGAGGGCCGCCTGTGGGGGGCCCTGGCCCTGGGGTGCTGCCTCTGGGGCTCCGGTTCCCACCAGGATCCCTCCACGCCCCTCAGGGCTCTGGGAGAACGCAGAGCGGCCTCCCACGGGCCGCGCCCAGCAGGGCCGGCCACCGCAGACCCAGGCGCCCGGCTCGCCTGCCCGTGGAGAGGCAGCGCGGGCCTGGCTGGGGAGATTTTCAGGTGGGTGAGACAAGGATCTTTATTTCTACTAAAAGGCAGTGTTCAGAGTCTTTCCCCTTCCTAAACCCTTTGAAAACCTTGGAGGGGAACAAAAGCCTCCACCATGCAAAAGTAGGAAGCAGTGTCTAAATATACATCGCGGCCCGGGGCTTACGTAACGCTCTCCTCTGGAGGGCTCCAGCCGCCGACCGAGCCGCCCATTCATCCCCGCCGCCTCCCGGGAGCTCCGGGTGCCTCTCCCCGCGTGGCCCTCGGGCGATGACTCACCCGCGTCTGCCGCTGCTGCTCCTGCCCGCCCGCCGGGAGCCAGCGGCCCCGCGGCCAGCTCTGTGCCCCTCGGCACAGACGGGAGCGCCAGGCGGGGGTGGAGCCCGGGCCTGGGTCCTGCGGACGGGAGGGAGGCTGCTGTCCTGAGTCTCAGGAGTGGCCCGGTGCTGGCTCCAAGGGGGAGTCTCGGGCTGGGAGGCGGAGGCTGAGGGTCCCTGCTGGCGCTCAGGTCTGCGCACAGGGGCACCTGTGCCGTCAGACGGGGGTCTTGTGGCCGCCGGACTAGGCAGCCGGGAGGGCCGCGCCGGCCTCTGGGTGGGGCGTCCTGGGGGCGGGCTCTGCTGTCTCCGGGCTGGCCCTGGGGCTGCGCAGGGGGTGCGGCCCTGGGCTGTGGGTGGCTCGGTCCCGCCGGGCCTCCTCACCCCCTGCCCTGCCCCTGCAGACCCCGCCCGTGTCCTCAACATGCCGCCTGTGATCTACGTCCCCGTGGGGATTCACGGCTACATCCGCTGCCCCGTGGACGCGGAGCCGCCGGCCACCGTGGTCAAGTGGAACAAGGACGGCCGCCCCCTGCAGGTCGAGAAGGTGCTGGAGGGCCGCCTGTGGGGGGCCCTGGCCCTGGGGTGCTGCCTCTGGGGCTCCGGTTCCCACCAGGATCCCTCCACGCCCCTCAGGGCTCTGGGAGAACGCAGAGCGGCCTCCCACGGGGCCGCGCCCAGCAGGGCCGGCCACCCTCGCAGACCCGAGGCGCCCGGCTCGCCTGCCCGTGGAGAGGCAGCGCGGGCCTGGCTGGCAGGGCCGGACGGGACGCCAGCGCTGACCACGCTCTCTTCCCCGTCCGTGCTCGCAGAACCTGGGCTGGACCCTGATGGAGGACGGGTCCATCCGGATCGAGGAGGCCACAGAGGAGGCTCTCGGCACTTACACCTGTGTGCCTTACAACACCCTGGGGACCATGGGCCAGTCTGCGCCCGCGAGGCTCGTCCTGAAGGTGAGGCCGGGCGGCGGGCGCCTCTGCGCGGGCCGCGGGCTCCCGCGGTGCCCGCCGTCACGGCCGGCCTGCTCCCCTAGGATCCCCCGTATTTCACGGTGCTACCAGGCTGGGAGTACAGGCAGGAGGCTGGCCGGGAGCTGCTCATCCCCTGCGCTGCCGCGGGGGACCCCTTCCCCGTCATCACCTGGAGAAAGGTACCTCTGGGCTCCGGGGCTCGCGGGCGCTGGGCAGGGACGCGGCCCGGGGACGGCTCCGTCCTGCAGGGGCGGCAGCAAGGCTGAGGCCCCGCGCTGCCCCTTCTGGAGCCCTGAGTGTCGGTGGCTTCTCTTCTGCCCCGCCCGCCCCCGCCCGGCCCGTGTTTGGCCAAGGTAGGGAAGCCCAGCAGAAGCAAGCACAACGCCCTGCCCAGCGGCAGCCTGCAGTTCCGCGCCCTGAGCAAGGAGGACCACGGCGAGTGGGAGTGTGTCGCCACCAACGTGGTCACCAGCATCACTGCCAGCACCCACCTGACCGTCGTCGGTACGGGCTTGGCGGGGCGGGGCCTCGCGCGGTGTCCCATTCCCTGGGCTCTTCCGCGGCTGGAGCCGTTGTCCCTGAACCCCTGGCCTGGACGCTGGGCCTGCCCCTCCTGGGACAGACAGTTACCGTCGAAACAGCCCTTGAGCCTTTGCTGTCAGCTTTAGGCTCGGGGTCTGTCGGCGGAGGGCGGAAGCTGGTGCGCCCCGACCCCACGCCCGCTCGCAGAGGCTGGGGCTGGACTGGGTGGGACGCCCTGCCCGGTGTCCGCTCGCTGAGGGGCGGCCCCAGTCTCCCTCGCCACCCGCTGGAGGTGCTGAGTGCCATGTGGGCGGGGCTCTCTCACCGTGGTGTCTGGGTCTCGGGCCAGAGTCGTGTGGGACACGGCCTTTTGGCATGACTGCCGGCCGGCAGGTGCACTCATGCACTCTGCGGTCACCGGCAGATGGCCGGGGCTGATGACCACGGGTAGCTCCCCTGCGCCCCCGCTGATGGCCAGTTCCCTGAGGGTCATGCCACCTCCTGCTGGAAGAACCAGCCTGCCCGGCGGGAAGGGTTCCTCCTCAAGCCCCAGGACTGGGCGCAGCGCCTCGGTGCTTCCTCACCTCCGGGGCTCCCTGGGGGCGCCCAGGGTCACGGCCCAGCTCCGGGGGCTCCCTTCCTCCCGCCTGAGGCGTCCGCTTGGTCTCCAGGCACCAGCCCCCACGCCCCGGGCAGTGTCCGGGTCCAGGTCTCCATGACAACTGCCAATGTGTCCTGGGAGCCAGGCTACGACGGAGGATTTGAGCAGACATTCTCTGTTTGGTACGGACCTCTGTGAGTCACCCCCGCACGCCTCGCTCTCTGCTTCTCCCTCCCCGTCCGTCCCCAGTTGCGGGGGAGTGGGTGGCGTGCAGGCTGTGAGGAGGGTGTGGGTCTGCCCCCGCCTGATCTCCCTCCGGACGCCCGCGCGTGCTGCCCGGTGACGGGGCCCCGGTGGGCGGGCCGTCCGGGGTGACGCCGGGGTTGGCCCGCCGCCCTGTGCCGCGTGTCCCCAGCTGGTCTCGCGGCTCCTCTGTGTCCTTGGCTCCCTCTCTAGGCTCCTCTGCCCTCTGGAGCCTGGAGGAGACGCCGGATCTTCAGGGGCATCCTAAGACAGCCCAGCCGCCCACGTAGGCTTGGCTTTATCCCAGCCCTTCCCCCTCGGTCCCAGGAGCCCACGTGCCGTGGCCGTACCTTCCCGGCCTCGTCTGCGTGTGAGCGCTTTCTCTCTGGGACTGTGTGCCTGTCGCCTTTGTGTCTGGCTGCGCGTTCACTGGGTGAGACGCGGTGATTCGAGGTCTTTGCCGGAGCCTTGGGGCAGCCCGGCATCACAGCGACGCATGACCGGGCCGAGGACAGGAGGGGCGGAGAGGCTGGGAGGAGAGCCCTTGGCTGAGTCCACTCTCTCCTCGGTGTCCTCTCCCCCTGGCCCTGGCCCGGGCCCAGAGCCGGCCTCCTGCGTCAGGGCAGCGTCCTGGGGTGGGGAGGGCAAGCCCTCACCTCCTCCGCACCGGGCCTGGGGAGGGGGACACGCAGGCAGGGGCTCCTGGAGACCCAGGCGGAGCCCTCCACGCACTTCCCAGCCCAAGGGAACACGCGGATACGCTAAGCTCTGCACACAAGCCCAGGCGGTGGGCCTGGGGGCTCGGAGTTGAAGCGGAACCTCCTCCTAGCCCGGGGCAGGCGGGTGCCGCCAGGGGGCTGTGTGGCCAGGGCCGGGCTCGCGGCCGCCTTCGGGGCAGCCCGAGTGGAAGGTCTGGGTGTGGGCTGGTCCTCTGGCTGCCCCTGGCTCTGCTGTGCTGTGTCACCCTGCTTGTCTGCTGGGGCGCCGGGTGGGGGGCGGTCTCGGGCGGGGGCCCCTCCCCCGCTTTGCTCTGCCGGCCTCCAGCTCTCCTGTCCTGACCCTCGGCAGGGGCTTTTCTCTGCTGTCCTTTCCGCTGCCTCGGCTCCGGTTCCTGGGCAGAGGTGGCTGGGAGCCATCAGCGAACGGGACCTGGCTCCTCGGGGCCCTGGGGCTGCACAGCCAGTCACGGCCCAGGGGAGTGCGGCGGGCGGCAGAGCGGGGGTCGGCCCTCACCCCGGTCCCGGTGTTCCACGCCCATGGCGCAGCCTTCCTTGGGGACGTCTTACCCAAAGGCTTTAGAGACCTATTTGCGTTGTGGGATGCAGTTTGTATCTTGTGCCGGGTTCCTCTTACGGCTCCAGCCTTCAGGGGCATCCTAAGACAGCCCAGCCGCCCACGTAGGCTTGGCTTTATCCCAGCCCTTCCCCCTCGGTCCCAGGAGCCCACGTGCCGTGGCCGTACCTTCCCGGCCTCGTCTGCGTGTGAGCGCTTTCTCTCTGGGACTGTGTGCCTGTCGCCTTTGTGTCTGGCTGCGCGTTCACTGGGTGAGACGCGGTGATTCGAGGTCTTTGCCGGAGCCTTGGGGCAGCCCGGCATCACAGCGACGCATGACCGGGCCGAGGACAGGAGGGGCGGAGAGGCTGGGAGGAGAGCCCTTGGCTGAGTCCACTCTCTCCTCGGTGTCCTCTCCCCCTGGCCCTGGCCCGGGCCCAGAGCCGGCCTCCTGCGTCAGGGCAGCGTCCTGGGGTGGGGAGGGCAAGCCCTCACCTCCTCCGCACCGGGCCTGGGGAGGGGGACACGCAGGCAGGGGCTCCTGGAGACCCAGGCGGAGCCCTCCACGCACTTCCCAGCCCAAGGGAACACGCGGATACGCTAAGCTCTGCACACAAGCCCAGGCGGTGGGCCTGGGGGCTCGGAGTTGAAGCGGAACCTCCTCCTAGCCCGGGGCAGGCGGGTGCCGCCAGGGGGCTGTGTGGCCAGGGCCGGGCTCGCGGCCGCCTTCGGGGCAGCCCGAGTGGAAGGTCTGGGTGTGGGCTGGTCCTCTGGCTGCCCCTGGCTCTGCTGTGCTGTGTCACCCTGCTTGTCTGCTGGGGCGCCGGGTGGGGGGCGGTCTCGGGCGGGGGCCCCTCCCCCGCTTTGCTCTGCCGGCCTCCAGCTCTCCTGTCCTGACCCTCGGCAGGGGCTTTTCTCTGCTGTCCTTTCCGCTGCCTCGGCTCCGGTTCCTGGGCAGAGGTGGCTGGGAGCCATCAGCGAACGGGACCTGGCTCCTCGGGGCCCTGGGGCTGCACAGCCAGTCACGGCCCAGGGGAGTGCGGCGGGCGGCAGAGCGGGGGTCGGCCCTCACCCCGGTCCCGGTGTTCCACGCCCATGGCGCAGCCTTCCTTGGGGACGTCTTACCCGAAAGGCTTTAGAGACCTATTTGCGTTGTGGGATGCAGTTTGTATCTTGTGCCGGGTTCCTCTTACGGCTCCAGCCTGCCTGGACAGAGCGAGCCCTCTTTGGGCCTCTGCCCACTGTCCTGCCTCAGCCCTGCCTTGTGTCCAGTGTCCTCACTCCCAGGGCGTGGCCACGCTAGGGCTCTGACCAGGGTGCTGTTCTCCCAGAATGCCACTGGCCATTTGACCAGGACCTTGAGCATCCCTAATGCCCAGGGTCCTCTTTCATAGATGAAGCACCTGTCCCTGGCCTCACAGGGACAGGGAAAGCTGCAGCTGGGGTCATGGCCGGTTCCTCACCTCAAGCCTGGGGAGGCAGGGGCGCCCCAGCCTCCAGCACCTGCGTGCCCTGTCCTGCCACCAGTATAACCACCCACCTTCTTGTCCCCGATCCTCTCTCCCTTTCGGGCAGGATGAAGCGGGCACAGTTTGGGCCCCATGACTGGCTGTCCCTGCCCGTGCCTCCGGGACCCAACTGGCTGCTGGTGGACGCCCTGGAGCCGGAGACAGCGTATCAGTTCAGTGTCCTCGCCCAGAACAAGCTGGGCACCAGCGCCTTCAGTGAAGTGGTCACTGTGAACACTTTAGGTGAGGCCGGGCCTGGGTGCTCCCGGAGGAGCTGGGGCAGAGCAGACGCGTCCCGCCCCCCTGCGCAGGCACCTTGTGCCTCGTATGGCCCACACGGCCGTCCCAGCCAGGGTCTGTCCTGCCGTCTGTCCTAGGGGGCCTGTCTGGACCGGAGTGCCTCTTGCCTCATCCGGGCACTGGGCGCTGCGGGCTGGCCTGATGCGCCCTCAGGTGGACGGAAGAGCTCTAGTCTCATCCTTTCTCGTTGGCCATCCTTCCTTCCTTGTTTCTGTTTTCCCGTGCCCTCGTCGGGGGATTCAGAGTCCTTCCTCCTTCTCCTCTTCTCCTGCGGGTGCCTTTCTCTGGCCCGAGCCTTGTTTGGTGGCAGGCGAGAGGCCATCTCCTCTCCCCCCCGAGAGGGGCCCTGCTCGCCTGGCTGCTGTCGCATCTGTCCCCTCTCCGTGGCCAGCGAGGGCAGCTGTGCCCGGCGTGCCTCTGTTGGCTCGCAGGCGGCAGCTGTGGAGGAAGGCTCGCCCCGCCCCAGAGCTCCCCGTCGGGCTGGTTTTCCACCGGAAAGAGGGGCCTGGATGGAGTGGGCAGTGCTGAGGAAAGGCGTTCCTCCGGTGGCAGAGAATGAAACTTCTTTTTTGATTTCCGCCCTCGCCCATGTCCTGTCCCTGGCCTCCCCCGGGGCCCACAGGGTTGACCAAGCCTGCAGCCTTGAGCATCCCTAATGCCCAGGGTCCTCTTTCATAGATGAAGCACCTGTCCCTGGCCTCACAGGGACAGGGAAAGCTGCAGCTGGGGTCATGGCCGGTTCCTCACCTCAAGCCTGGGGAGGCAGGGGCGCCCCAGCCTCCAGCACCTGCGTGCCCTGTCCTGCCACCAGTATAACCACCCACCTTCTTGTCCCCGATCCTCTCTCCCTTTCGGGCAGGATGAAGCGGGCACAGTTTGGGCCCCATGACTGGCTGTCCCTGCCCGTGCCTCCGGGACCCAACTGGCTGCTGGTGGACGCCCTGGAGCCGGAGACAGCGTATCAGTTCAGTGTCCTCGCCCAGAACAAGCTGGGCACCAGCGCCTTCAGTGAAGTGGTCACTGTGAACACTTTAGGTGAGGCCGGGCCTGGGTGCTCCCGGAGGAGCTGGGGCAGAGCAGACGCGTCCCGCCCCCCTGCGCAGGCACCTTGTGCCTCGTATGGCCCACACGGCCGTCCCAGCCAGGGTCTGTCCTGCCGTCTGTCCTAGGGGGCCTGTCTGGACCGGAGTGCCTCTTGCCTCATCCGGGCACTGGGCGCTGCGGGCTGGCCTGATGCGCCCTCAGGTGGACGGAAGAGCTCTAGTCTCATCCTTTCTCGTTGGCCATCCTTCCTTCCTTGTTTCTGTTTTCCCGTGCCCTCGTCGGGGGATTCAGAGTCCTTCCTCCTTCTCCTCTTCTCCTGCGGGTGCCTTTCTCTGGCCCGAGCCTTGTTTGGTGGCAGGCGAGAGGCCATCTCCTCTCCCCCCCGAGAGGGGCCCTGCTCGCCTGGCTGCTGTCGCATCTGTCCCCTCTCCGTGGCCAGCGAGGGCAGCTGTGCCCGGCGTGCCTCTGTTGGCTCGAAGGCGGCAGCTGTGGAGGAAGGCTCGCCCCGCCCCAGAGCTCCCCGTCGGGCTGGTTTTCCACCGGAAAGAGGGGCCTGGATGGAGTGGGCAGTGCTGAGGGAAAGGCGTTCCTCCGGTGGCAGAGAATGAAACTTCTTTTTTTTTTTGATTTTTTGGCCACTTTTATTGGTCTTTCATTTATTTATTTTCATCCATCTTTGTTCTTTGGCCTGTGTGGGCCTTGCATCGCAGCGGCCCTTCCTGTAACAGAGCACCTGCTCTGGGCGCATGCGCTCCAGAGTGCTGGCTTGGTAATTGGACACACTGGTCCAGCTGCTCCGGGGCATGTGGGATCCTCCTGTGCCAGGGATCGAACCGGCACCCCTTGCAGTGCAAGGCGGACTTCTTACCCACTGGACCGCCAGGGAAGCCCTGAAAGTTTCTTTTTAAAGACACTCTTACTAAGACGTGCTGTCTTCCGTCCCTGTGGTGCCTATGGGATAGGATGCTGTCCCTCGCCCCTTGGAGTTGCTGGACAGGTTCTAGAAGCTCAGGCCCGCTGCCTGGCCTCCTTCCCTTGGGTCAGGAGGGCTCTTCATGTGACTCTGGTCCCTAAATGGCACCTGCTCCCAGGTGATGTGGCCCTCCTCGCCGTGGGGTCCCCACGCCCGCAGGGACAGGCGGGTAGAGGGTGCATTGGCCTCCGCACGCCCCCGACTCTCTCCCCTCCCCACAGCATTCCCAGTCACAACTCCAGAACCCCTGGTGCTGGTCACCCCACCGCGGTGCCTCACGGCCAACCGGACCCAGCAGGGCGTGCTCCTGTCCTGGCTCCCACCTGCCAACCACAGCTTCCCCATCGACCGCTACGTCCTGGAGTTCCGCGTCGGAGAGCGCTGGGAAACGCTGGACGACGCCATCCCCCGCACCGAGGGGGACTTCTTTGCCAGGGACCTGTCACAGGTGCGGGGCTGGCGTTTCCCAGAAGTGACGTGGCTGCTCCTAGAAGCCCTGGACGCTGAGGCGAGGCGGGGCCCGCGGCACACCGCCCCGCACCAGCGCTCCTCTCCCAGGGCTGCTGCCGCGGGGTGGGATGCTCAGGTCCCGGCAGCCGAGGTCCGCAGGTTCAGGGCCAGCCCCGAGCGGTCTCCACATGCCGACGGGGAGCACGGGGCCGGGGGGAGCCCCCTTCCTGCTGGAGTCCGGCGTGGGCAGCCCAGGGTGGGAGCCCTGGATGGTGGCTCTGTTGTAAAATTTTTGGCCACTTTTATTGGTCTTTCATTTATTTATTTTCATCCATCTTTGTTCTTTGGCCTGTGTGGGCCTTGCATCGCAGCGGCCCTTCCTGTAACAGAGCACCTGCTCTGGGCGCATGCGCTCCAGAGTGCTGGCTTGGTAATTGGACACACTGGTCCAGCTGCTCCGGGGCATGTGGGATCCTCCTGTGCCAGGGATCGAACCGGCACCCCTTGCAGTGCAAGGCGGACTTCTTACCCACTGGACCGCCAGGGAAGCCCTGAAAGTTTCTTTTTAAAGACACTCTTACTAAGACGTGCTGTCTTCCGTCCCTGTGGTGCCTATGGGATAGGATGCTGTCCCTCGCCCCTTGGAGTTGCTGGACAGGTTCTAGAAGCTCAGGCCCGCTGCCTGGCCTCCTTCCCTTGGGTCAGGAGGGCTCTTCATGTGACTCTGGTCCCTAAATGGCACCTGCTCCCAGGTGATGTGGCCCTCCTCGCCGTGGGGTCCCCACGCCCGCAGGGACAGGCGGGTAGAGGGTGCATTGGCCTCCGCACGCCCCCGACTCTCTCCCCTCCCCACAGCATTCCCAGTCACAACTCCAGAACCCCTGGTGCTGGTCACCCCACCGCGGTGCCTCACGGCCAACCGGACCCAGCAGGGCGTGCTCCTGTCCTGGCTCCCACCTGCCAACCACAGCTTCCCCATCGACCGCTACGTCCTGGAGTTCCGCGTCGGAGAGCGCTGGGAAACGCTGGACGACGCCATCCCCGGCACCGAGGGGGACTTCTTTGCCAGGGACCTGTCACAGGTGCGGGGCTGGCGTTTCCCAGAAGTGACGTGGCTGCTCCTAGAAGCCCTGGACGCTGAGGCGAGGCGGGGCCCGCGGCACACCGCCCCGCACCAGCGCTCCTCTCCCAGGGCTGCTGCCGCGGGGTGGGATGCTCAGGTCCCGGCAGCCGAGGTCCGCAGGTTCAGGGCCAGCCCCGAGCGGTCTCCACATGCCGACGGGGAGCACGGGGCCGGGGGGAGCCCCCTTCCTGCTGGAGTCCGGCGTGGGCAGCCCAGGGTGGGAGCCCTCCCTCAGCAGTCCCAAGCCCCTGGGGAAGACGGCGGTGCGTTTAATCCCAGCCGACTCCCCTCAGGCCTCGGCCTCTCCCTGGCTGGAGAGGCCGCGGCTTGTCACACTCGTGCCCGCCGTCTCACCCGTCTTCCCTTCGCCTTCCCGGGGCCTCTACAGCTGGGCGGGGGTCCCCAGGGCCCACGGGGCATCTCGGCTGTGCTTTCGGTGACCCCACGCTTACACCTTGGAACTGGCCACGGCCCAAGTCTTCAGCCCGTGAAAACTGGCAGATCCTCCGTGTGGCAGGGTTGGTGGCTGGGGCGGGGCCCGCCGGGGGAACTGGTGGCGGTCGCGGGTTGCGGGGCTGACGGGTACCCCCTGGGCTCTAGGACACGTGGTACGAGTTCCGGGTCCTGGCCGTCATGCAGGATCTGATCAGCGAGCCCAGCAACATCGCCGGCGTCTCCAGCACAGGTACCTGGGGTCGGTCGGCGCGCCCGCTGGGGCCGGGAGGGGCTGAGCCGAAGGGGAGGCGGGTTTCCGGCCGAGTCTGCGGCCGGCCTTCGGGTGGCCGGGGTTTCTTCCCCTGGCCAGCCAAGCGCACGACCCTCTCTCCGCGGGAGAAGGAAGTCCAGCTCTCCGTCTCGTTAGACGAGGCAACAAGAACGTCAGGCCTCGCGCGCGTGGACACGCCTCTGTTCGAGCGGTGGTGCCCGCGCGTGGGGTGGGAGGCGAATCGGAGCAGAGAGACAGAAACAGGTCAGCGGTGCCTTCCGATGCCTCTTGCTAAGGCGGCTTCATAATTAGGGTGTTTCATTTGGAAAATTGCTGTTTCCCTCCACTCCTTCCTCTCCCTAGATTTTTTCAGGCTAAATAAAGCCCGCTCCCTAGCACTCTCCCCGTTCGTCTCCTTTCTCTTGGCCCTGGTCCCATTTCTACGCAGCTTTCTCCTGTTATAGTTCCTGCCGTGTAGCGGGTCCCCCCAGCAGTGGTTCCCCGGTTTGGGTGGAGGCTTTTGCGCGGTGTTCCAGCTGGGCGTGAGGCCGGGGCTGTGCCCGCGGGGCCTGGCGGAGCAGGGGCCAGGGTGCGGGGCCTGCCGGAGCCAGAGGCCGGGGCGGGCCAAGGAGCTCGTGTTTGGAACCGGAGGAGCTGCAGGAACGGTGGGGTGGGGAGAGAGCCTTCCGGCGACTTCTGTCTTGTGCGTTAGGCCTGGCAGGGCTGGGTTGTTTCTTCCTTTATAAAGTTAATTTATTTTTGGCTGTGCCGGATCTTTGTTGCCGCTTGTGCTTTCTCGGCTTGTGGCGAGCCAGGGCGACTGTCTCCGGGGTGTGCGGCTTCTCGTGGCTCTGACTTCTCTTGCTGCGGAGCGCGGCCTCCGGGGCCCCTGGCTTCGGTGGGTGCAGCACGCGGGCGCAGTCGTCGTGGCTCCTGGGCTCTGGAGCGCGGGCTCTGTAGGTGTGGTGCGTGGGCTCAGTTGCTCTGCAGCACGTGGCATCTTCCCCGGCCACACGTGGCACCCGTGTCCCGACCGTGGGGCCCCTGGGAAGCCCGGGCTCGTTCTTCCTCCTCAGAGGTGTGTGCGGTAGCTCAGCACACTTCTGCCTTAGCTTCCGTCAGGGAGAGAGCTGCCGCCCAGGCCAGGGGAGAGGGCTTGGGGTGCCTCTCGTGAGCCGTTGTGCTCCGTGGCTTTACGTCTGGTGCCCAGTAGTTGGGAAGCTCCCGTGGTGACCGAGGGCCCAGCGGCCTCAGCGGCCCCTGTCGTCAAGCCTCCCGCTCACCAAGGCTGAGCCCTCATTTTCTACTCAGCCGGCACGATCTGGATGGTTCTCATCCACATCCTCATCGACGGGGCGTGGGTTCTGGCCGAATGTATCAACGACACGCGCGCGGGCTTCCCTGGGTGAGCCTGAGGGGCGGCGCTGACTAACTCAGCTCTCAGGAGGTGCGGCGCGGCGGGCCCGCCCGGTCCCGCTGCCTCTCACGAGCTGTGCGCGTCGGGGCCCGTCGGCCGGTGGACCACGGACGCTGTCTGGCAGCCCTGTCCGTGCCGGCAGGGGCCTGTGGGGACCAGGATGTGCTGCGCCCAGCCGAGGTCGCCGCTGGCACCGTGATGGCAGAAGGGGCACCCGTGTGCTGCAGGGACGGCCCCGCGGTCACCTGCGCCCTGTCGAGAGGCTGGTGGGGTCACTGTGGTCGTGGGACGCTCAGGCTCCCACAGCGCCCTGTCAGCCGGCACGGGTTCCGGTGGAGCCTGCTGCTTGGGGAGGCGGCCTGGGGAGGCGCTGGGCCCGCGCTGGCCGTCGCAGACCTGCCGTCCCCCAGGGAGGACACACGGGCAGCGCCTCCTCTCACAAGCCAGATGGCGACCCCTCGGCTCCCCGAGCACCCTCCCCGCCAGGCCACCTCTTCGGCGTGAGGGCCGAGCCTTTGGGACGGGGGTGGTGTGCAAGCGGCGATGCCACGAGGCCCTCGGGAGAGAGTCTCACCTGTCCTGCCCGTGCTCCTCCGTCCCCAGACATCTTCCCGCAGCCGGACTTGACCGAGGACGGGCTGGCCCGGCCGGTGCTGGCTGGCATCGTGGCCACCATCTGCTTCCTGGCCGCAGCCATCCTGTTCAGCACCCTGGCCGCCTGCTTTGTCAACAGGCAGCGCAAGCGGAAGCTCAAGCGCAAGAAAGGTGGGCATCGCCCGAAGATGGGCACCGGGGTCTCTCTGGCGGAGCTGGCAGCGGGCGAGGCGGCCGGGAGCAGGATGAGGGTGAAGGCCGGCCGGGTGGGCGCGGGCTCCTGGACCCAGGCGGCGGACCGCGGCTGCTTCTCTGCGGCCTCGGCCGCTGGCGGCTGGGGGCTGCGTGGTGGCCGCCTCAGCCGCGACCCCCTCTCATCCGCACTGCGAAGGAGCCCTAGCCCCGGCTGGTTTTTGGACTATTCCACATCCTCATCGACGGCGTGGGTTCTGGCCGAATGTATCAACGACACGCGGCTTCCCTGGGTGAGCCTGAGGGGCGGCGCTGACTAACTCAGCTCTCAGGAGGTGCGGCGCGGCGGGCCCGCCCGGTCCCGCTGCCTCTCACGAGCTGTGCGCGTCGGGGCCCGTCGGCCGGTGGACCACGGACGCTGTCTGGCAGCCCTGTCCGTGCCGGCAGGGGCCTGTGGGGACCAGGATGTGCTGCGCCCAGCCGAGGTCGCCGCTGGCACCGTGATGGCAGAAGGGGCACCCGTGTGCTGCAGGGACGGCCCCGCGGTCACCTGCGCCCTGTCGAGAGGCTGGTGGGGTCACTGTGGTCGTGGGACGCTCAGGCTCCCACAGCGCCCTGTCAGCCGGCACGGGTTCCGGTGGAGCCTGCTGCTTGGGGAGGCGGCCTGGGGAGGCGCTGGGCCCGCGCTGGCCGTCGCAGACCTGCCGTCCCCCAGGGAGGACACACGGGCAGCGCCTCCTCTCACAAGCCAGATGGCGACCCCTCGGCTCCCCGAGCACCCTCCCCGCCAGGCCACCTCTTCGGCGTGAGGGCCGAGCCTTTGGGACGGGGGTGGTGTGCAAGCGGCGATGCCACGAGGCCCTCGGGAGAGAGTCTCACCTGTCCTGCCCGTGCTCCTCCGTCCCCAGACATCTTCCCGCAGCCGGACTTGACCGAGGACGGGCTGGCCCGGCCGGTGCTGGCTGGCATCGTGGCCACCATCTGCTTCCTGGCCGCAGCCATCCTGTTCAGCACCCTGGCCGCCTGCTTTGTCAACAGGCAGCGCAAGCGGAAGCTCAAGCGCAAGAAAGGTGGGCATCGCCCGAAGATGGGCACCGGGGTCTCTCTGGCGGAGCTGGCAGCGGGCGAGGCGGCCGGGAGCAGGATGAGGGTGAAGGCCGGCCGGGTGGGCGCGGGCTCCTGGACCCAGACGGGGCGGACCGCCGGGGCTGCTTCTCTGCGGGGCCTCGCGCGGGCCCGGCTGGCGGCTGGGGGGCTGCGTGGTGGCCGCCTCAGCCGCGCCCCTCTTTCTCCCCCAGACCCCCCGCTCTCCATCACGCACTGCAGGAAGAGCCTGGAGTCTCCGTAAGTGGCCTCCCCCGGGGAGAGGGCGCGGCTGGCTGGGCGGAGGGCGGAGGGCGCGTTCAGCTGTTTCTCCTTAATTGACCTGCCTGGCATTTTCAAGGTGCCCACGCGGACAGAGGGAGCGGTAGGGCAGGCCACCCAGAGAGCAGATGGCCTGTTTCCATTTGGCTGTGGAATCTGTTTCTCTGATTCCCCCGCCCCCCATCCTGACAGGTGTATCTTCTTAATATGTTTTGGTTAGGCTAATAGTGGAAGAAGCGTATCTTGAGCAGCCTAGGAGTCAGGTGGCGGGTGTGGCTAGAGAGAGGTGGCCAACGGGAGGAGCAGGTGGAGCAGACGCAGAAGCAGGGTGTCTGTGCGGAATGGACAGCGCACGTCCGGACAGCTGAGGGCCGGCCTGAGGGCCTCACCAGGAGCGCGCGGCCGCCACCCCGCCCCTCCTACCCCATCATCCTCCCAGGCGCCCCGGGTGCTGGGAGGGGAGGCCAGAAGGAAGCCGGGTCGCCCCAGACCCTCATGCCGCCTGCCCTCTCCCCGTCCCCAGCCTGTCCTCTGGCAAGGTCAGCCCCGAGAGCATCCGCACCCTCCGGGCCCCGTCCGAGTCCTCCGACGACCAGGGCCAGCCGGCGGCCAAGAGGATGCTGAGCCCCTCCCGCGAGAAGGAGCTGTCCTTGTACAAGAAGACCAAGCGGGCCATCAGCAGCAAGAAGTACAGCGTGGCCAAGGCGGAGGCCGAGGCCGAGGCCACCACACCCATCGAGCTCATCAGCAGGGGCCCCGACGGCCGCTTCGTGATGGACCCCTCCGAGGTGGAGCCCTCCGCCAAGGCCCGGCGCATCGAGGGCTTCCCCTTCGCGGAGGAGACCGACATGTACCCCGAGTTCCGCCAGTCGGACGAGGAGAACGAGGACCCGCTGGTGCCCGCGTCCGTGGCGGCCCTGCAGCCTCAGCTGACCCCGCGGTCGTCCAGCCAGGAGTCCTACCTGCCGCCACCAGCATACAGCCCTCGGTTCCAGCCCCGCGGCCTGGAGGGCCGGCTGCAGGCCACCGGCCAGGCCCGGCCGCCCGCCCCCCGGCCCTTCCCGCCCGGCCAGTATTACGGGTACCTCAGCAGCAGCAGCCCGGGGGAGGTGGAGCCGCCACCCTTCTACATGCCCGAGGCGGGCAGCCCCCTGAGCTCCGTCATGTCCTCGCCGCCCCTGCACGCCGAGGGGCCCTTCGGCCACCCCACCATCCCTGAGGAGAACGGAGAGAACGCCTCCAGCAGCACGCTGCCCTTGACTCAGACGCCCACCGGCGGGCGCTCCCCGGAGCCCTGGGGCCGGCCAGAGTTCCCCTTTGGGGGCCTGGAGACCCCGGCCATGATGTTCCCCCACCAGCTGCACCCCTGTGACGTGGCCGAGAGCCTGCAGCCCACGGCTGGCCTCCCCCGAGGACTGCCGCCCGCCTCCCTGCAGGTGCCCGCGGCCTACCCGGGCATCCTGTCTCTGGAGGCGCCCAAGGGCTGGGCCGGCAAGTCGCCGAGCCGAGGCCCCGCTCCGGTGCCCCCCGCCGCCAGGTGGCAGGACAGGCCCGTGCAGCCCCTCGTGAGCCAAGGGCAGCTGAGACACACCAGCCAAGGCATGGGCATACCGGTGCTGCCTTACCCCGAGCCGGCCGAGCCAGGGGCCCACGGCGGCCCCAGCGCGCTGGGCCTGGACACCCGGTGGTACGAGCCCCAGCCCCGGCCCCGGCCCAGCCCCCGGCAGGCCCGGCGCACGGAGCCCAGTTTACATCAAGTGGTGCTACAGCCCTCCCGGCTCTCGCCTCTGACCCAAAGCCCCGTCGGCTCCCGCACCGGCTCCCCCGAGCTGGCCGCGCGGGCCCGGCCCCGGCCCGGCCTCCTGCAGCAGGCTGAGATGTCGGAGATCACGCTGCAGCCGCCGGCTGCCGTCAGCTTCTCGCGCAAGTCCACGCCTTCCACGGGCTCCCCGTCCCAGAGCAGCCGCAGCGGCAGCCCGAGCTACCGGCCCGCCGTGGGCTTCACCACCCTGGCCGCGGGCTACCCCTCCCCTCCGCCGGGCCCCGCGGGCCCCGCGGACACCTTGGACGTGTTTGGACAGACGCCTTCCCCTCGAAGGCTGGGGGAGGAGCTGCTCAGACCGGAGCCCCCCCCGCCGCCGTTACCGAGTTCAGGGTGAGTCTGAGCCGGCCTCTCGCACCCACCTCCCGGTCATCTTCCGCCCCTGCCCCGCGCCCTCGCCCCTCCATCCACGGAATGACAGGGCTTGTCTGGACATGCGGCAGCATCTTCCAGGAGAGGAACGCTGGTCTTGGCCTCGGCAGGGTGCGGTCACTGGGGTGGAGGTGCGGCTTACCTGCCCAGGTACCCTGACAGGAGCTCGGGAGGCGCCTCCAGCAGCACGCTGCCCTTGACTCAGACGCCCACCGGCGGGCGCTCCCCGGAGCCCTGGGGCCGGCCAGAGTTCCCCTTTGGGGGCCTGGAGACCCCGGCCATGATGTTCCCCCACCAGCTGCACCCCTGTGACGTGGCCGAGAGCCTGCAGCCCACGGCTGGCCTCCCCCGAGGACTGCCGCCCGCCTCCCTGCAGGTGCCCGCGGCCTACCCGGGCATCCTGTCTCTGGAGGCGCCCAAGGGCTGGGCCGGCAAGTCGCCGAGCCGAGGCCCCGCTCCGGTGCCCCCCGCCGCCAGGTGGCAGGACAGGCCCGTGCAGCCCCTCGTGAGCCAAGGGCAGCTGAGACACACCAGCCAAGGCATGGGCATACCGGTGCTGCCTTACCCCGAGCCGGCCGAGCCAGGGGCCCACGGCGGCCCCAGCGCGCTGGGCCTGGACACCCGGTGGTACGAGCCCCAGCCCCGGCCCCGGCCCAGCCCCCGGCAGGCCCGGCGCACGGAGCCCAGTTTACATCAAGTGGTGCTACAGCCCTCCCGGCTCTCGCCTCTGACCCAAAGCCCCGTCGGCTCCCGCACCGGCTCCCCCGAGCTGGCCGCGCGGGCCCGGCCCCGGCCCGGCCTCCTGCAGCAGGCTGAGATGTCGGAGATCACGCTGCAGCCGCCGGCTGCCGTCAGCTTCTCGCGCAAGTCCACGCCTTCCACGGGCTCCCCGTCCCAGAGCAGCCGCAGCGGCAGCCCGAGCTACCGGCCCGCCGTGGGCTTCACCACCCTGGCCGCGGGCTACCCCTCCCCTCCGCCGGGCCCCGCGGGCCCCGCGGACACCTTGGACGTGTTTGGACAGACGCCTTCCCCTCGAAGGCTGGGGGAGGAGCTGCTCAGACCGGAGCCCCCCCCGCCGCCGTTACCGAGTTCAGGGTGAGTCTGAGCCGGCCTCTCGCACCCACCTCCCGGTCATCTTCCGCCCCTGCCCCGCGCCCTCGCCCCTCCATCCACGGAATGACAGGGCTTGTCTGGACATGCGGCAGCATCTTCCAGGAGAGGAACGCTGGTCTTGGCCTCGGCAGGGTGCGGTCACTGGGGTGGAGGTGCGGCTTACCTGCCCAGGTACCCTGACAGGAGCTCTCGGGGAGGCCCCTCGCCCCGGGGGTGCAGGCAGGGGGCATGGATGGGAGGCGGGGTGTGTCCCACAAGTGGTCACCCAGTGCTTCCTGGGACGCCTGGCTCTGGGGGGTTCCAGGCTCTGCCCCGAGACCTCGCGCCCAGCCTCCTTTTCTTCCTCGGCCCCTCCTGCTTGAAGACAGGACTCTGGGGCCCGACTTCCCTGGACCTGCCGGCTCCTGCCCCGGCCTCCTGCCTTCTGCTGCCAGGCGACCGCTGCACCCCCCGCTCCTGCAGCCTCCCTAGAGACTGCGTCCTGGAGCCGAGTCTCAGGCTGCGAGCCCCGTGCCACGCCCCGCACCCCACCCCCACCTGTGTGCCGGCAGGAGGCTGCAGACCCGCACACAGACACGCCCCTGCGGCCAGCCGGCCGGGGGCGCCGCTGGCAACGGTAGCGGCTGGTGTGCCAGGTCCCAGCGCGCCTGGACGCCTGCCCGTGCGCTTCTTCTCTCGGGTCCTCCTGCCCTCTGCCCCGACGTCCTTCCGAGTCTGTCCTCTTCTGTCGGTCTCTCTTCCTCCTCCGTCTTCTTCGGGGTGGCCCGACTTGCTGGGGAGAGCCTGCACCGTCCGCAGACCCCGTCCCTCCCGCCCCGCCCCCTCCGGTCCGTCCTTTGGTTTCCTGTTGGTGTGGCCGCGGGCGCAGGGGAGCGGAGTCCAGAGAAGCGGCGGGCCTGGCGGCAAGAGGAGGGAGCCGGTGCCCTGCCCCTGCCCCGGTACCTGGAAGCACAAGCCTCACCGCCCACCCCTGGCTCGGGTGGGAGGAGGCCCGGGGGGCGGAGGAGGCCGCGCTGTCTGCAGGAGAGGCTGGGCCGGGTCCTGCCGTCCGCTGTGTACAGCCCTCATCCGCTTCGTCCCATCGTGCGTCTGGGTCTCCGTCTCTCTCCTTCCTGCCCTCACCCATCCTCTGGCCTCGCTTGGCTTGCCGGCTCTCGTCCCTGCTCCTCCCCTCCCCTCTGGGTGTGCGTGGGGGCCCCGGCGCCGTGTTGATAACGCTTTGTTTCTGATTGATCTCAGCTATCTGGGCAGTGTTGTCGAGTCAAGCCTCTCTTCAGCTCAATAGGTAAGGGAGCTCCGGCTGGGCGGGCGGGGGGCAGACCGGACGGGCTTCAGCAGGGCCATCGCTTCCTCTACTGGGGAGTCCAAACCCTGGCCCCTCGGTCCTCTGTGGGGCGGCGGCCTCCGCTCGATTCCCCGCGGCTTCTGGGCTCCCCACATCATGCTGCTGCCACCGCCCGCCGGGCCACCGCCTAGCTGCAGCTTCCGAGCCCCGCCCAGACCCCCCGGTTTCCGCCTCCAGACCCCTGCGTCCTGCTGCCCAGAGCTTCCCCGGAAGCCCTGGCGCCTGTGTGCACCGCGGGGCCTAGACGGCCTTGAGCGCTCCGCGTCCCTGCGCCTGGGCCGCCTGTCAGGGCCGCGCGGTGTCCGAGCGAGGCACCCCTCTTCCGCCCCCGGTGCGGCGGCCCCTCCCGCCCGAGCCCCTTAGAAGGAGACCCGCCCTGCTCCCTCGCGGTCCTCCGGGGGTCCCGCCAACGGCCAGTCCTCCCCAGAGCTCGGGGCTGGGCTGTGGCCTGCTCCTGTCCTCACCGGCCGGGTCTTCCCGGGACCGGGCCTCCCGGGAAGCGCCACTCCCAAGCCCGCACGGCAGCCGGGTCTTGGCCATCGCAGGACGGAGGCGTGGACCTCGCCCCAGGCTCCCACTGGCCGCGAGGCCTCGGCAGTAGCCGCTCTTTCCAGGAAGCCTCTTAGGGCCACAGCTCTGGGGGTGGGCGAGGTCTGGGAGGAGCCCTCCCGAGGAGAGGACAGACGATCAGCAGGAGGCCGATGGAACTGCTTCCCTTCCTCTGCTCCCCCAGGGCGCCCCTCTTCAGGCGAGGGTCTGACAGCAGAGGGGGACCGAGCCTCCTAGAGAGGCGCGCACGGTCGCCTGCGCCCCGTCCCTCTCATGGTGGCTGAGATGACGGCTGCTTCTTGACCTGGCCACCCCTGCCCTGCGTCTGGGAACCAGCCTGTGCGGGCGCCGGGCACTCGGGTGGAAGTGGAGCCTCCTGGGCGCGTCTGGCTTCCAGGGGAAGCCTCTGCGTCGCCTCCCCACCTGGAGGTGGCAGGGCGTGGGCAGCTGTGAGGCCGCAGCGGCTCTTCATGGTCTGCAGCTGGTGGGAAGGTGTCCGGGGGCCCCGGGTCCCGTGAGGCTGGCTGGCGCTGTGCTCTGGGAGCCCGGGGACAGCACCCTGCGGACGGCCAGCTGGGTGACCGCGGCAGGCTGGCCCTCCGCCGTCCTGCCCCCAGTGCGACTCCCCCAGGAGGGAGAAGCGTGGGCCAGCGCTCCCCTTCCCTCCTGAAAGCGGCCCAGGCCCTGTTCTCCTCGGGACCCTTCCCGGTGTCCCCATCCGCCAGACCCGGAGGCTGAGTGCCCCCCCTGCTGTGGCAAACCCAGAAGCCGGGGCTGTGGTGCTGGAGCTCGGTTTCCGCCCGGCCCCGCCGCCGCCCTCGCCCCAGAGTCAGGCCCCGCGGCGCTGCCTGTCGGAGCTCGGCCGCTCCTCCTCGGCGCTGCCCTCGCGCGGCTTCTGTGTGTGTCCCCGTGGGTCTGCTGGAGAGGGCGTGACTCGTCTCGTCTGCTGCGTCCGTGCTGTCCCGTCTGCTCCCGCCCACGCCGTCCTGCCCGCCCCTCCTCCCCTCCTGCTCCTCCCCTCCAGCTCCCTTCTCTGAGCGGGCAGTGGTGGGCGGTGCGTGAGCGTTTGGCCCTCCAGGGGCCACGGCTGTCGGTCCGGCACTCTGACTCCACAGGCACCCGGGCCTCCCGTCCTCTGGGTCCTGTTTCCTGTTCACGCTCCTCGGGGCGGGCGGGCTGGAAGGCGCGGGGGACCCCGGTACTGGGGGTGCCTGGGGAAGGTGGCCCCGTTGGTAAAGCCTGTCCCGAGCTGGGAGGCCACACGCCTGGCCTACTGGAGGGGCCGTCGGTGGGCGGCCGCAGGAGGGCGGTCGTCCACAGGGTCCTGCAGCCATGCTGTGGTGGAGGGCAGGTCCACCCACGTCTGGGCCACCCTGGGGATGGGTTTCCTCCGTCTGCTCCCGCTCCCGTCGCAGGCAGGCAGACGACAGCGCTCAGGATCGGAAGGCGTGCTCCTTCCCCTCCGCTCTGCAGTGCTGGGCGGACAAGGTGGCCTGTGGCCAGGGTGTGGCGGCTGTTTTAGCAGGAGGGCGGGAAAAGCCGGGTGGGGGGGTGCCTCGGCCATCCAGCGCTGGGGCGTGCCTTCCCAACCTGGCTGCTCCAGGTGGGTGCAGGGATAGCCGCTGGGGCTTCTGGGCTTGTGTGACTGTGGTTTGGGTTTTGCATGAATTTTCTGAGTCTAAGACAGTGTTAAAGTGTATTTCAGGCCGTCTCTGGGAGGTCTGAACCACAGAGAAGCCCTGTGGGACGTAGACCTGGAGTTCACGGGGAACGCCACTGTGAGGCCTCACCTTCCAGGAATGCTCCTACTTGCTGGGGGAGGCGTCTATGTTTGCTGACTCCTTGCGTGTTCTGGAAGGACCGGGGCTGACTGGAAAGAGGGTTTCAGCCTCACCTCCCTGGAGGGCAGCCCGCTGGCCAGCCCTCCGTGTCTGAGGTCCTTGGAGTTGCCCGGGAGCCCCTTGAGGGCTTGGCTTGGACAGGGGCCAGGGTCCCCCTTCCCAGAGCGGGGGGTCAGTTGGCGTCCCGCCTGCTGGGGCGCTTCCTGTGACTTCTCTCCACAATTAACTGAGTCTGAAGGCCAACTCCCCCACCCCCCAGCCCCATCCTCCTAGACCCTGCCTTTCATCGCTGTCTGCTGCAGGGCGGGCGGCCCAGTGCCTCGGGGCCTCTCCTGTCAAGCGTCAGTGTCTGAGCCAATGCAGAAACATGCGGACAGCAGGTGTCCTGGCGGCTGGAGCTTGGCCGCTTCGCTAGGGAAAGCTGACCCTCGACCCCCACCGCCCCGCGGCTTGCTGCTGCCTTTGGGGAACCTTTGCCTGCGGGCACCCGTGCGCCAGCTCGCCTCCCCAGGCTGTCTTCTCTGGCTCTGCCGCGGACGCGGGCTGGCTGCTCAGGGGGAGCGAGGTCGGTGCCCTCTCCCCGTGGCTTGTGCCTGTTTTCATCCGGAAGAAGCGGCACTCACAGCCTGCCTGATGTCGGCAGCCTCGGCTCTGCCGTGGGGCCACTGGCGTGGGAGATGAGCCGCATAAGCTCTCTAGCTTCAGTGTCTGCGTCCGAAAAGTGGGGTCCGTGTCGCGTTTGCCTCTTAGGAGTGTTATGGAGATCAGGGAGACGACTGCAGGGGACCCAGATCCATGCCTGGCACGGGGTGTGGTGAACAAGTGCCGTGCGGGGAAACGGCGGGGGTGGCGGGGGAAGCCCGGCCCCGGAGGTCTCTGTGGGCTGGGAGGCTGCCTTGCAGTGTGGGGGGCACCTGGCCCTGCTTCTCTCACACCCAGTGGGTCACCCGGCATCGTGTGGTTTGCACAGTGGCCCCTGGCCCGCCGGCTTGCCATGTGGCTCCTAGGCCGGGGCGCTGCTCGCTCGTCTGCCGCTGGAAGAGGTGGGCCAGCACCGGCAGGTGGACGGTCCAAGCCGTGTGTTCACGTCTTTTTCTTTTCAGGCGGTACCAGGAAGCCTTAGTCCAGGATGAGTGGGGCTGAGGCCGCCGCGTCAGCTCCCGGGAGTCCGGCTCCCTCGTGGCCGGGCCGTCTCTGTCCGCCGTCGGCTTCCAAGTTTCCTTCCAGCCGCTGCTGGGTAGAGCCCCCGCCCGCCTTCCCTGGTGGACGGTGGAGTCGGCGAGAGAGGGAGGGGGGCGCTAGCAGTGGCGCTGTGGGTGGAGCCCAGACCTCGGGGCGAGCGCGCCGACTTCTCGCTCCGGCTGTGTGTGCGCGCAGGGTAGGTGGGCTCTCACTCTGCTCCGAGGCGGCTGGTGAGACTCGAGAGCCTGCCTCTGCCCCGGGCCGGGGAGGAGCTTCTCGGCACTTACCTGCGGAGGGGCCGAGGAGGACCGGCGTCTGTCCAGGAAGGTGCCGGTGGCGTCACGGTCCGTCGGAGCCAGGAGCCCCGGAGCCAGAGGCTCTTCTGCAGTTAGTCCCTGTGTTTCCTTCTTTGTCCCCACGAAGATCCCCACTGTCGGGGAGACGTGGCTGTGGTCTTCCTGCCCCTCTTTCGTTTTTTAACCGTGGATTGCTTTCCGCCGCTGGGGACTTCTTTGCCCCACACAGGTCTGCTGTCCTGCCTTCGGTCAGGGCTTGGCCAGCGCTGACCGGAATGGAGAAGGACGAGGGGAGCCTAGGGAGGGAGGGGGGAGGGTGGCTCCAGCCTGCCCCAGCGTCCCGGTGGCCCTGCTCCCTGATGGCGGGCCAACGCCTGCACAGGCTGCAAAGAAAGCGACCCGCCTCTCTCTTTCCCGCTTCACTCCTCAGACTCCAGGCTGGGCTTCCTCTGGGAAGACGTGGCATTGATCTTGTAGGTTTTCTTCTCTTACGACTCTTGACCAGGTCTCTGCAGGGAGCACGGCTCGTCCCAGCCATTCTCTCAGCGTCCCGGGGCCCTCGTCAGCTCCGCGGCCCGGGCTCCAGGGGTCGCCTGGGTCCTCGCCGCGCCGGCGCTGCCTCCACTCTGCAGCTGGGGTGGGGAGCGACTCCGCCACGGGAGGGCTCCTCTCCCGACGACCATGGCCTCTCTGTCGACTCTGAAACCGGGGAGCCCCACAGGACACCTGCTGCGGGCGTCCCGGGCTTTGCCAGACTCCCCGGTTTGGACGCTCGGCCGTTGTAATCCACTCACGCCCTCTTCTGTTCTCTCACGTGGCCGTGACGTCTGAGCCTTTCCTGGAACGTGGGCGGTGACCACGGTTGGCGGCTGCTGGCCGCCAGGTTCTGCCTGAGTCTTGGCGACGGCGGGGCTGATCTCACGGGGCTCTGGGGGCCCGTCTGGCCGGGCCTGTCTTTCCGTGAGGAGGACTGTCAGGGGTTGCTCCCCTCTCTTTACTCTGCGCCTGTGCTTTTCATTTCAAGGCGTTGATTGTGACGGTTCAAGAACTTAAGACGTCGAAGCTGCTCCCTTCTGTGACCTGCGTGTCCCAGCTTGAGGGCTACGTGATGGGTTCTTCATTAAAGCTCGTCTCTCCCTTTCCTAGGTCCTCGACGGCACTGCAGACGGGCCTCCCGCTGCAGGAGCTCTCCCCCGGGTGTCTCTCTTCCAGGAGCAGCAGGAAGGCAGGTGTTAGGAGCTGTGCTCTGTCCCCTCCGGGGCGGCTGCCTGGCTGTCTCCAGTGCCTCTTCCAGAGCTGCCTCGTCTGTGCTGACCTCTGTCTCTCCAATTGTCACTTCCAGGACACATCCACCTGCACCCGGGAATGCTGCTGTGCCTGAGAGGCTGGAGGCTCTGAAATACCAACGGATAAAGAAGCCCAAAAAGTCATCCAAGGGCTCCTCGAAATCAAAGAAACGATCCGGTAAATGTGGAGAGGCGCCTCGCCCCTCGCGCCCTACCCCGACCTGCTGTCGTGGGTCCCGGCCCTGGGCTGTCTGCAGACCGTCCCCTCTAGTATGTCTTGCTCTTTGCTTCTGTTCAATACTCATTGTCAAGTGATACGCAAAGAGCATTTTCCTATCCAAAAGTGGGGAAAGTAAGGTTAGAATCTCTGTCCTCCCAGGTATGTTTCATCCAACGAAGGGAACATTGTTCTCGGGGATGCGTGTGTTCAGAACCCTTCTGTGCACACACCTTTAGAAAATACGTGGTGTTGATTTGGTGTATTTTTTACGTTACTTAGTTTTGGCTGCGCTGGGTGTTTGTTGCTTTGTGTGGGTTTCCTCCAGTTGCAGTGAGCAGGGGCCACTCCTTGTTGCACAGAGTTTTCACTGGGTGGCGGCTCGTGTGCGGGCACAGGCTCTAGGCTCGTGGGCTTTGGCCGTCGCGGCACGTGGGAGCAGTGATGGTGGTGCATGGGCTCAGTGGCCGCACGGCACGTGGGATCTTCCTGGACCGGAGGCCGAACCTGTGTCCCCTGCCCTGGCGCGTGGATTCCTATCCCCAGTGCCCGCAGGGACATCCTAGTGAATATTTGAACAATATAAATAGTGCTTTTCCCCGCACTCGGCCCCCATGCCTTGGACATATCCCTTTCTGCTTATGTGTTTCCTCTTTATCAGGCCGCTAGTTGGACACGGGAATTCTGGGGTCCTATTCAGTGTTAAGGGGTCACTATGGCATGAGCTCAGCCTCTGTGGGCTGGGCAGACCTTCCTCTCTAGGAGATGAAGTGAAATTGTCTTATTTCATAGAAAGTCTGCCTCTGCTGAAATGAGTGATGTTTACCCAGCAGTTGTACGTAGCTTCTAAGAGACTGCAAACATAGTTCAGCCCCTTTTCAGGCTCTGAAAGCTTCTTCCTCTCTGCCATGCCCTCTCTTTCCACCCGTGATTTTTTGGAGGGCTGTGATAGGCTGTCCAAGGAGACTGTGCACGGCTTCCTTGCCCGTCTCCCTTGCCCGTCTCCCTGATCGCCACGGAGCGGCCTTCTGTGTGGAAGAGGGAGACGCTGAGGCCCCCGCGTCTTTGGGAGGCAGCGAGCTCTTGGCACTCTCTTGGCCTTTGGCTGGTTCTATTGTTCCATTAGGTTACAGCTTGGGGTACTGCAGTGGAGAGAAGGGAGATGGATTTTTTGGGTTTGGGGAGACGAAGTCCAGAGGTCAATTTTCAACCCATCTAAGCCTGTTCTCCCTCCCTGTATATCATCTAGCTATCAGCCCCTCCTTTTCTTTTTTTCTTTTGACAAAATTTCCCCTGAGACATCTCTTGTTCTTTGAAGTGGTCCCGTTCCCTGTTGTGTGTTCACATCTCCCTAGTGCTCCGTCTTTAGCCCAGGCCTTGTCCGTGAGCTTGTCTCGTATTTCTGGGTTTTGGGGCCTTTTCGTATGTTTGGGCCTGCCGCCCATGCAGCTGGGCATTCTGTAAGCCTCTGCATGTCTAAAACAGAGTTATGGACGATCTTCCACATCTGCTTCTCCCCGGTTCTTGCGTCGTCTCCTAAAAGGCACCCCCCAACCCAGTCGCTCAGGCTGCTTCAGCCGTCGTTGGTCTCCTCACTTCCAGTCCATCTGGTGAGGTCTGTCGACTCAACTTTTGTTGTGGTTGTTGGTAATATTTTTTTGAGGTGGGCCATTTTTCACGCCTTTATTGAATGTGTAACATTATTATTTCTGCGTGGTTGGTTTTGTGCCCACAAAGCCTTTATCAGGCCGCTAGTTGGACACGGGAATTCTGGGGTCCTATTCAGTGTTAAGGGGTCACTATGGCATGAGCTCAGCCTCTGTGGGCTGGGCAGACCTTCCTCTCTAGGAGATGAAGTGAAATTGTCTTATTTCATAGAAAGTCTGCCTCTGCTGAAATGAGTGATGTTTACCCAGCAGTTGTACGTAGCTTCTAAGAGACTGCAAACATAGTTCAGCCCCTTTTCAGGCTCTGAAAGCTTCTTCCTCTCTGCCATGCCCTCTCTTTCCACCCGTGATTTTTTGGAGGGCTGTGATAGGCTGTCCAAGGAGACTGTGCACGGCTTCCTTGCCCGTCTCCCTTGCCCGTCTCCCTGATCGTCACGGAGCGGCCTTCTGTGTGGAAGAGGGAGACGCTGAGGCCCCCGCGTCTTTGGGAGGCAGCGAGCTCTTGGCACTCTCTTGGCCTTTGGCTGGTTCTATTGTTCCATTAGGTTACAGCTTGGGGTACTGCAGTGGAGAGAAGGGAGATGGATTTTTTGGGTTTGGGGAGACGAAGTCCAGAGGTCAATTTTCAACCCATCTAAGCCTGTTCTCCCTCCCTGTATATCATCTAGCTATCAGCCCCTCCTTTTCTTTTTTTCTTTTGACAAAATTTCCCCTGAGACATCTCTTGTTCTTTGAAGTGGTCCCGTTCCCTGTTGTGTGTTCACATCTCCCTAGTGCTCCGTCTTTAGCCCAGGCCTTGTCCGTGAGCTTGTCTCGTATTTCTGGGTTTTGGGGCCTTTTCGTATGTTTGGGCCTGCCGCCCATGCAGCTGGGCATTCTGTAAGCCTCTGCGTGTCTAAAACAGAGTTATGGACGATCTTCCACATCTGCTTCTCCCCGGTTCTTGCGTCGTCTCCTAAAAGGCACCCCCCAACCCAGTCGCTCAGGCTGCTTCAGCCGTCGTTGGTCTCCTCACTTCCAGTCCATCTGGTGAGGTCTGTCGACTCAACTTTTGTTGTGGTTGTTGGTAATATTTTTTTGAGGTGGGCCATTTTTCACGCCTTTATTGAATGTGTAACATTATTATTTCTGCGTGGTTGGTTTTGTGCCCACAAAGCCTGTGGGATCTTAACTCCCCAACCAGAGACGCCACGCACGCCCCCGGCCCGGGAAGGTGAAGTCTTAACGACAGGCAAGTGCCCTGCTGACTCAGCTTTTATAACCAACCCCACATCTGGCCACGTTTTTTCTCTCATATGCGGACGCTGAGTTCTGAGTCCTTCCCCTCCCTCCCCTCGACCGGAGCAGGAGCCTCTGCTGGTCCCCTTCCTCTTCAGTGTGCTCAACACACAGCGACCGGAGGGGTGTTCAGGGAGCCTCAGCCGTGTGCTCACGCACACGCTTCCGGTGGAAGCTTCCAGAGGCGCCCCACAGCCGGCCCGCGCGCTCGCTCTGTCCCCGTGGCGGCCCTCCTGCAGCCCCCAGGTCCTCTCCCGTTCGCTCCTCCCTCGGGGCCCGCGCGGTGGGCAGCTGCTCCCCGGCCTGGGGAGGGCCGGCGGCGGGAGCTGCGCCTCCGGGGCGGACGCCACGCGCCGCCGGCGGGCCCCGGGTCCTGCGCTTCCTTCCTTGGCGGCACTTGCACCACCTGGAAGTTGGCTAGCTGAAGCTTTCACGGCTCGGTGTGTGTGTTTTCTTGCCTATCCTCCACGTTAAAGGAGGAGAGGGCTCCGCCTCTGTGTCCCCAGAGGGACCGTGCGGCAGAGGGGTGACCCGGCAGTCCAGGGCAGGTCAGACCTCACGTGACGTGGATGAATAAAATCTGGAGAGGCATCTGTCACTACTCGGGGAGGGGGTGGGACGAAAGTGTGCTGAGACCCCACTTCAGGCCCCGAGGAACCCAGGGGGCACTGAGAGAGATGTGTGAATATGTGTTTAATAAGGAGAAAAAAAGAAATATTAGATAAAAGGTACTGAATATATCCAGTATTAAATACAAGACGGAAAAGAGGGGCTGCTTGCCTAGAGCTGCGTCTGCAGGTGCGCGGCCGCGCTGCCTGCTTTCTGGCTCCCAGGAGGGCAGCCCTGGGGGCGGTGTGCACGTCGACCCGGGGGGCTTCTCTCCCGCCCTTTCTGCTCCGGTCTCCGGGCAGGCAGGTGCCTCCAGCGGGTGAGCCTGGGGGCCAGGCCGCCCGCCCGCCCGCCGAGGACAGCGAGGGTGCGCGGCTGCCTTCTTCCTCTCACCCCGCTCGTCTCTCTCCCTGTCTCGTGCGCACCTGCTCCTCGCCAGATGGTTCCGCCTCCCAGGCCCAGCACCTTCCAAGCTCTCAGGTCCTGTGGCCCGACGAAGCTGTCTGCCTCCGGAGGAAGAAGCGACACTCCCGGCCCGACCCCTTCGCCCGCCTGTCGGGCTTGTACCACCGCCAGCTCCCGGAAGACCAGAAGGCGATCCTCAGCAGCGTGGAGCACGACGACCCCGGCCACGCCACTCTGCTGTGACGCCACCCTTAAGTGTCCCCGAGCGAGGCGGCCGGGTGACGGGGTGCGGGGCTCTGTCCTCCCCCGCCGTGGAGGGGTGGCCCGGCCGTTGGCTTCCAGCGCGGCTCAGACCCTGGCGCGGCTGGTTCTCCCTCGGCCTGAGCGGGCCTCTCCTCGGCCTCCTGGCCCGCTGGCCTCCTGGCCTCCTGTCGGGAGAGAGGGCGCAGGGCTCCCCAGCCGCCGGGGCTGCGGGTGGAGATCGGGAAGCGAGCTGGGGACAGGGGGAGACCCGCCCCCTCCCCTCTCCCCGCTTCGCCAGACGGCTCCCGCCTGCTCAGAGGCTCGCGGGGGGACAGAGGACGCGGGCGCACGCCGTGCTCCGTGCTGGTGGGTGTCTCCCGTCTTGACCGAGGGCTGGACTCTGCTGTCCTCCAGACTCCACACATAGACAGACTTAGATGCAACTGTGCCCGTGTGTAGCTCGTGGGTTTCTCCGTGTGTGCACATGTATGTGGGCAAAACGCGGTTCACTCCTGTGCTCGGAGAAGGAAGGAGGGAGGGAGCCGCGGGCGTGGCGGGTGGCAAGGAGGGCCGGCGGGGGCCGCAGTGCCCGTCTTGGGAGTGAGTCCCCCTGAAACGGGACTCAGCCTTCTCGGCTGGGACCCCGGGTTGTCTTGACCGTGCTGCGTCCAGAGCAGAGTCAGGGCTCGCCTCGGTGCCCGCTGCCTGCTCTGGGGGCTCAGCAGGGAGGGTCACCACAGAGTTAGACGCGGCCTTTAGGCTCGGTCCTGGGTGAAGAAGGGTGGCTGGTGGACGGGCGGGCGGGCATCTCGCTTCCTTCCACAGTCTGGCTCAGAAGGGAAGCTGCTCAGCAGCAGGACTGGGAGGTGGCCCTGTGCCCAGACTCGAGCTCTGGTCCAGCCGGGCCTGGAGTCCTGTGGCCGGGGTCTCCCCCTCCGCAGCCATCTGTGCCCAGCACCCGGGCTGCGGCTCTGTTTATATCCTGCACCCTCCAGAGCGCGGCTCCAGAGCCCTGACTGGATTCCTCCTCTCCTTTTGTGGGAGCTAATTCCCCAGATTGATTAATTGCCACGTGTGGGGAGCCCGCCCACACGCCTCTCCACGCTCCGCACGTGCCCCCGCAGACCTGAGCTCCCGCGGGCTGGGATCTGATAAAGCTGGGGGACCTGGCTTCTGGGTGCTAGGCATGCTCGGGGCCCCCGATCCCCAGCCCGGGGTAGAGGTGGAAGGGATGGGAGGTGGGAGCTGGGCTCCATCCTTTCTCTGCCGAATTCTCGTCCTAACTCAGACTCTTAGCACCCGGACGCTTCTGCGAGGTCCCCTGATGGGGCCAGGAGAGGGGCGTTGCCCCTGCAGGTAGCGGCGCTGCCCTCGGGGCACGAGGCCCACAAGCGGCGTGTGGCCGGGTGTGTCCAGCCTCTTTGTTGTGTGCAGAGCCTGAGTCCCTGGCCCCCGGAGAGTCAAGGTGGCGGTCAGGGTCCCGCACGTACCTCCTTGGTGCTGCTGTCTCGGTGGGTGTGGGGACAGCCGCTGTCCCCAGTCACCTGCTTGGAGGTTGGCCCCATCCCAGCACTGGACACGCCCGTGGCTCTCAGCCCAGTGCTTCCTTCTCTCGCCCGACGAGTGGGGACCCGCGCCCCCCGGGGCTCTGCCTCACCGGTCACTCAGCTCCAGTTCCTCTCCAGACGCGACCCCCGTGGAGAAAGCCGCGGCAGGGGCAGTGCTCGTGGCCGCACCTTCTGCTGCCCGTCACGGACCTGGGGGCCCATTCCTCTTCTGGCCGACGGGCCGGCACCTCCTCGGTGCCCGCTGCCTGCTCTGGGGGCTCAGCAGGGAGGGTCACCACAGAGTTAGACGCGGCCTTTAGGCTCGGTCCTGGGTGAAGAAGGGTGGCTGGTGGACGGGCGGGCGGGCATCTCGCTTCCTTCCACAGTCTGGCTCAGAAGGGAAGCTGCTCAGCAGCAGGACTGGGAGGTGGCCCTGTGCCCAGACTCGAGCTCTGGTCCAGCCGGGCCTGGAGTCCTGTGGCCGGGGTCTCCCCCTCCGCAGCCATCTGTGCCCAGCACCCGGGCTGCGGCTCTGTTTATATCCTGCACCCTCCAGAGCGCGGCTCCAGAGCCCTGACTGGATTCCTCCTCTCCTTTTGTGGGAGCTAATTCCCCAGATTGATTAATTGCCACGTGTGGGGAGCCCGCCCACACGCCTCTCCACGCTCCGCACGTGCCCCCGCAGACCTGAGCTCCCGCGGGCTGGGATCTGATAAAGCTGGGGGACCTGGCTTCTGGGTGCTAGGCATGCTCGGGGCCCCCGATCCCCAGCCCGGGGTAGAGGTGGAAGGGATGGGAGGTGGGAGCTGGGCTCCATCCTTTCTCTGCCGAATTCTCGTCCTAACTCAGACTCTTAGCACCCGGACGCTTCTGCGAGGTCCCCTGATGGGGCCAGGAGAGGGGCGTTGCCCCTGCAGGTAGCGGCGCTGCCCTCGGGGCACGAGGCCCACAAGCGGCGTGTGGCCGGGTGTGTCCAGCCTCTTTGTTGTGTGCAGAGCCTGAGTCCCTGGCCCCCGGAGAGTCAAGGTGGCGGTCAGGGTCCCGCACGTACCTCCTTGGTGCTGCTGTCTCGGTGGGTGTGGGGACAGCCGCTGTCCCCAGTCACCTGCTTGGAGGTTGGCCCCATCCCAGCACTGGACACGCCCGTGGCTCTCAGCCCAGTGCTTCCTTCTCTCGCCCGACGAGTGGGGACCCGCGCCCCCCGGGGCTCTGCCTCACCGGTCACTCAGCTCCAGTTCCTCTCCAGACGCGACCCCCGTGGAGAAAGCCGCGGCAGGGGCAGTGCTCGTGGCCGCACCTTCTGCTGCCCGTCACGGACCTGGGGGCCCATTCCCCTTCTGGCCGACGGGCTTCGCTGGGCACCTCCTCCCAGCCCCCGCCCCGGGCAGCGGCCCCCGCGAGGCGGCCACTCTGCTTCCCTCGCGGGCAGCACTGCCTCTGCCGCTGTGCCCGCGGCGGCCCAGGGGTGGGTCGGGGCTGTTGCCCTCGCGTGGCGACTGCTTCTAGAGTGGGGCGGGTCCTGGTGGACTGTGCGCGAGATGCCGGGGCTGTGTGTCTTCTGGGTGCATTAGGCGCCCTCTCTGAGCCTGTGGCGGGGACTGGGGCCCTGAGATGACGACAGGAGAGGAGGCTGAGAGGGGGGCGTTGGGGCCCCACCGTGCACCGTGCTGCTGCCAACGGTGCTGACGCCAGCCTGGCCCGGCTCAGCTAGGCCTGCGCCTCGGTGCAGAAGACCCAGTGGCTGGCGCTGTGCCTTCCGCCCGTGCTGGGCGGCAGCTGTGCTGGGCGTCCCTGAGGCTGGGGAAAGACGCGAGGCCCCCTGTCTCTCAGCAGCTTTGGGCTCCTTTCTCCTCCCAAGAGGGCTTCCTTCTTGCGGCAGCGCTGGTGCAGGCAGGCCTTCTCCCTGCGCCCCAGGGAGCTGGCTCAGCACTTCCGTAAGGGCCGCGGTGGACTGCGGCAGAAGGCGGCGCGCTCTGTCCGTGTGACGGAAGCACGGTGTCGCGGGCAGACGCGCCTGTGCGGGGTGGGTGCGGGGGTGCCGCCGCTTCCAAAGCCCAGATGCCCCCGCCGAGTGCAGAGACAGCACTGAAGTCTGCTCCCACGCCCCAGCCCACGGCAGCTCTGGTGTCTTCCAGGCTGCCCTTCGGCGATGGGGTTGCCTTGCCCAGAAGCAGCCTGCCCTTCGCCCTGCGTCTTGCCTGCAGGCCGCACTGTTTCGGGTTAGGTGACCTGGAGGTCAGGGAAAGGCTGAAGTGCTGCCAGGGGTCAGAGGCTGCCGCTGTTGCGGGGAAACAAGCAATAAGGAGAAGGTGGGGCCTCTGTCTCATTTGCCGGCTGTGCCGGTGGGGTCAGGTGTGGACGCCGCCCAGCGCACAGGGGTGAACTCTGTCCACGAGTCCGCTCCTCTGTCTCCCTCAGCTTTTCCCAGGTCTGAGGGGAACAGTGCTTCCTGCCCCAGGGCAGGCGGGGTCTGTGCCCCCGCTGGGGAGGCCCTGGCCCATGGCGCTGCGCCTGGGGGCATCTCAAGTGAACTGGATCAGAGTCACTGTCGATATTTTTCAAGGCTGTCTGGGGTTTTTCTTTGTATCATTTTCTTTTTTTTCCCCATCATGCCTCTTTTTAAAATATGTTTATTTTCACCCATCTTGCATTCTTTGGCCTGTGTGGGCCTCCCATCGCAGTGGCCTCTCTCGCCGCAGAGCACCAGCTCTGGGCTCCTGAGCTCCAGAGCACGGGCTCCCAATTGGACACACCAGTCCAGCCGCTTTGCAGAAGGTGGGATCTTCCTGGGCCAGGGATCGAACCGGTGGCCCTTGCACTGCAAGGCGGACTCTTTAGCCACTGGACCGCCAGGGAAGCCCTGTCTATATATATATTTTTTAATGCTGTCTATTTTTGATTTGGTATCTGAACTATTTGGGGTTAAACTGATTTCAGCTGTTTCCCTGTGCACTTTTCATGCAGAGGAAACCTGGTAGGATCAGATGTAAAGTTTCCTAACTAGCCTTGTGTGTTTTTTTAAGGGGACAGAATAGCTTCAGGGAGCAGGCAGACTTCAGCGAGCACAGGGCCACCCTGTCTCTCTCCAGGGTCAGGATTTGGGGCCCAGGCGTGTGCAGCTGGAGCTGTTACTTCCGGTTTTGTTAGAAAAATCTTTTCGGGGATTATTGGGGGTGGGCTGGGAAGAACGGTACATAAAGTCCATTTTGTCTCTCTGTAGAGAAGCATAGGGGAGGACGGCTAGTGGCTGATCCAGGGCTTCTGCTTTGCTTGCGTGCGATGGAGCTCAGGGGGCAGCCGGGGAGGCTGGCGGGGGCAGCAGAGAGGCAGCAGTGGGGAGGCGCCTAGAGGCTCCCTCGAGGAAGCGGGCGTCCCTGGCTCAGCTCTGCCTTTCTGTCTTCTCCCACATAAAGGGAGGCTGGAGCCCAGAGCCCCAGGGTTTGCTTGCGGGGGGGAGGGGCATGGAGGGGTGGGAGGCTGGAAGAGGCCGGTGGGGTCAGGTGTGGACGCCGCCCAGCGCACAGGGGTGAACTCTGTCCACGAGTCCGCTCCTCTGTCTCCCTCAGCTTTTCCCAGGTCTGAGGGGAACAGTGCTTCCTGCCCCAGGGCAGGCGGGGTCTGTGCCCCCGCTGGGGAGGCCCTGGCCCATGGCGCTGCGCCTGGGGGCATCTCAAGTGAACTGGATCAGAGTCACTGTCGATATTTTTCAAGGCTGTCTGGGGTTTTTCTTTGTATCATTTTCTTTTTTTTCCCCATCATGCCTCTTTTTAAAATATGTTTATTTTCACCCATCTTGCATTCTTTGGCCTGTGTGGGCCTCCCATCGCAGTGGCCTCTCTCGCCGCAGAGCACCAGCTCTGGGCTCCTGAGCTCCAGAGCACGGGCTCCCAATTGGACACACCAGTCCAGCCGCTTTGCAGAAGGTGGGATCTTCCTGGGCCAGGGATCGAACCGGTGGCCCTTGCACTGCAAGGCGGACTCTTTAGCCACTGGACCGCCAGGGAAGCCCTGTCTATATATATATTTTTTAATGCTGTCTATTTTTGATTTGGTATCTGAACTATTTGGGGTTAAACTGATTTCAGCTGTTTCCCTGTGCACTTTTCATGCAGAGGAAACCTGGTAGGATCAGATGTAAAGTTTCCTAACTAGCCTTGTGTGTTTTTTTAAGGGGACAGAATAGCTTCAGGGAGCAGGCAGACTTCAGCGAGCACAGGGCCACCCTGTCTCTCTCCAGGGTCAGGATTTGGGGCCCAGGCGTGTGCAGCTGGAGCTGTTACTTCCGGTTTTGTTAGAAAAATCTTTTCGGGGATTATTGGGGGTGGGCTGGGAAGAACGGTACATAAAGTCCATTTTGTCTCTCTGTAGAGAAGCATAGGGGAGGACGGCTAGTGGCTGATCCAGGGCTTCTGCTTTGCTTGCGTGCGATGGAGCTCAGGGGGCAGCCGGGGAGGCTGGCGGGGGCAGCAGAGAGGCAGCAGTGGGGAGGCGCCTAGAGGCTCCCTCGAGGAAGCGGGCGTCCCTGGCTCAGCTCTGCCTTTCTGTCTTCTCCCACATAAAGGGAGGCTGGAGCCCAGAGCCCCCGGGGCTGTGCTGCTGCTATGAGGGGAGGACCCAGGTGCGTGGGGGGAGGGGGTAGAGAGCTGGAGCATGGAGAGGAGAGCAGCCTGGTGGCTGGGAGGCTGGAAGGGGAGTCGCCTGACCCGCCGGTCCTGGAGGAGGAGGTGGGGGTGCTGGGGCTCCAAGCCCTGCCTTTCTCCTGGGCACGTGGTTCCTTCATTACCGCTCAGCGTGCAGCGTGCGTGCTGCAGGGCATCCCAGGGAAAGGAGGAGGAGAGACCTGCCCGGGGCCGGCTGCGGAGGCAGTGAAGACTGCCTTGTGGGGACAGCAGGGGGCTGTGATGCCACGGAGAGGAGACTGGGGTGTGTCTTGGCTTCCGAAGGGGCCTTGGTTCTTGACTGGACCCCCTCGCCCTCTCTGGAGTCAGCCTGTGCACCAGGCACCGGGCGGAGTGTAGGTGAGCTTTCCGGGGCACCTGTGCGGAGGGCCATTGGGCCCCAGCTGGAGACATGTCCTGCGGCGTCCACGCCACCCCCGCCCAGCGTGTCAGCGGAGAAGGAAGAACCGTTCTCCTGAGACAGGCAGGTGGCGTCTTCCACGGCCTGAACCCCCCGAGCCGTGGGGCTGGCCCCCCTCCTCCCAAGGGCCGCTCCTCGCCCCAGGCTGCCCAGAGCCTTCGTCCTCCCTGCCTCCTCTCCCGTGGGGTCAGGGCTGCGAGTCTGGCGGGCCCAGGGGGGTGGCAGGGTGCCCCGTGAGAGCAGACCAGCCACTCCTCTGTCCTCTCTGATGTCTTCAGATCTGCCTGCTTTCGCATCAAGGGGCAGAATTACAAGTCCTTCCTTTAGAAGAAGCTGGTAAACCAAGGATCCAGGCCCAAGTTGGCCATGAGCGCTTTCCGCAGCTGGGTGTTTGGTTAGGGGTGTCTGTCTGCGCCCCGCTGCCTGGCAGTGCGTCCTCCCTGCCTGGGCTTTCCTTTCGGGGCCGCCGTCCCCGCTTCCCTGAGCAGACGCGCAGCGCCGCATGTGGAGTTACTGAGCGGGGAGGCGTGTTCCCATGACCCGTGATCAGCTGGAAGAAGACATTGATAGGCTGAGTCTCATCCCACGATACCCTCACAGCCCGGGGTTTCCATGCAGACACCCCCGCCGGCCCCCGTCCCTCCTCGATGAGCCGGCACATCCTGCGTGCTGGAGGCTCGGGGGACCACAGCCGTGAGTGACGTCACCGGCCAGTCTCCTCCTCAGTGGCCAGCGTGGTCGTCAGGGCTTCTGCACCTGCCGGAGGAAACACCGCCAGCTCGGCTCCCGGCTGGAGAGCCGGGCCGGCAGGTAGGGAGACGCGCCGCGAGCTCTCAGCCCGGCCCTGGCCTCTGGCCGTCTGTCTGTCCTGGCCCCGTTGATGGTGACTCGCACAGCGACTGGCCTCTCGTTCCCTTGGATCTTGAAGAAATGTGCCTCGACGGTCCCCCGCCAGGGCCGCCAGCCGGCTCCAGCCTTCCTCCCGGCCCCCCGGGGCCCTGCCCTGCCCTGGCTGCCCTGGGTGTGCTCCAGGGCCAGCCGTGCTCTCCTTCCGCCCCAGGGGCACCGGTACCCCCTTTCTACCCCGCTTCCTCATGGCTCCAGGGATCCTGACCTCGTGGGCGTTTGCCACGAGGAAGCGGTTGGGAGGGGAAGGGAGTCTGAGAGGAGAGAAAGGTTGGACCCGGGAGAGGGGCTTTCATTTTCCGCCTTAGAATTCCTGCGGACATGCTTCTCATCACGTGCGGGGATTCCGCACGCACAGAAGGCAGGGGCCGATGCCGCCACCTTGGGCTGGTGACGAGGGCTGCGGGGCTCTCTGCCCCGTCTTGGCTCTCGACATCGAAGAGCGCTTGTCTCTGGCGCGGGGATAGACTTCCTCACGGCTGTCTTGTCATCCTTGGAGGGGAAACTGTCCCTCACTCTCACCGGAAATTCCTGTTGCCTGAGGCGAACCCAAAGGGTCTGGTGTGAGCAGACAGTGCCCTGGCGGGGGCAGCGGTGGGGCTGCCTCCCTGGCCTCCAGCCCTGGGCGACTGTCCTCTCCGTGCTCCTTAGCTGGGCTCAGGAAGTAAGTGTGTGTGTGTGCGTGTGTGCGTGTGCGTGTTCTGTGTGTACGATGCCTATGCGTGGGGTGTGTGGAGTATATCTGGTGTGGCGTGTGGTATGTGTGTGGTGTGCATTCGAGTGTGTGTGTACCAGAGATGTGTAGGGCACGCTGATTTGCCTGAGTGGCCTCAGGCCTCGGGGCCGTCTCTGGTGGACTCCTCTTCGCAAGGCACTCCTGTTTGGTAGGAAGGTGAAATCAGTACTGTACCATCTCTAGTGTATTTTTTATGGAGCGTGTATATAAAATTATATAAATACATATGATGTGTTCTATTTTAAGGAGAGAGGGGAGCTTATGTAGTGGGGGGGTGGGTGCAGGGACCAAATGCAATAGGCGTGGGCGGGAGGCGGAAGGGCTGGGGAGGGGGAGACGGGAGCGCAGCGGACCACAGCCGGGAGAGGAGCGGGCCGGGCCGGGGCGCGCGTATATGTATATAAAGTCTAGCTAGCCGGCTTATCTATATATCTATATGCAGTCATAGTTTGCTTTATTTTTGTACTGTGCTTGGAGAGGTTGGAGCGGGACCGCCAGAGGGGCCTGGGCTCCGCCTTGGGGCCTCTTTCCCACACTTGGTTCCTGCCCCTCTGTCTTTTGAGACACTCTGCTCAGAGTCGATTGGGTCTTTCTGATGGAAATGAAGCCTATGGAAATCGAATTTTAACAAAACCAAAGGTCCTCCTGCAGGAAGGGCCAGGGAGCCGAGAGCTGTGGGAGGTACTGGACCCGGACCCTGGAGAGCCGGCCCCGGTAGGCGTCTCTTGTCCCTGGGACGGAGGCTGCGCCTGGAGGTCTTGGCTCAGGGGCTTAACGTGGTGAGCATGGAGAGCGGAAGGCGTCGAGGCTGTCCCCTTCCTCTGGGGTGCTCCTGGCTTGAGGTGGCCCGCCGGGGTTGGCAGGAGTACCCGTCCTGGCTTGCAGCCTTCCGACTCGGGCACCCTGCAGCGGGTGGCGTCTCTAGAGTCGGGGGAGACTGGTGGACAGGATCCGTCGTAGAGAGGAGCACCTGGTCATGCTTGCTGCGGGGTCTCGGAACCAGTGTGGATCAGGAGCTGGGCTGACCGCATCCTAGATGTGTTTTCTACCCAGTTTAGTTAGAAAAGAGGGGGCGCTGGAGACGGTGGTCCGATCCTGGGGCACTGAGTGGAGGAGACGTGAGAGGAGAGCGCGGGGGTGATGGGGAGCACGGGCCCCTGGACCTCCCCCTGGCACCCGGCCAGAGCCTTCCGGAGCTGAGTAGAGCACCACAGAGCCTGACCCAGAGCGGGAGCTTCTGGGGGAGGGCGTGCTCACTGGCATTTGAGCAGCGGGCCGTGAGCCCTGAAGCATACCTCTCTGAGAACTCCAGACCTCACACGTGCGGCAGGGACCTCGCCCCTTGAGGCTCAGCTGTCGTCCCTGGGTGCTAGCTGGTTCTCTGACCTGCCAGGGGTCGTGTGTTGGAAGCTGGTGCGGGGCCACATGGTGCCGGTGGCCAGGAGGCCGTCGAGGGTGCGGCCTCTTCCTGCATCCGGCTTGTCCACTGAAAAGGCAGTACCAACCCCTCCTCCCCAAGCAGGTCACGCGGGCCACGAGCTTCTGTCTCCTGGAGCTCGGGCGTCAGAGGAGCTCAGCCGGGGCAGGAGGTGGGGGCAGTGGAGCTCCCCTCTGACCTCTGACCCGGCATGTGCCACAGGGTGGGTTTAAGGCCCTGCCTTTCAGTCCCTGGCATGCCCGCTGGAGGCACCACCGTTTCCCAAGGACACCGGAGGACAGTGGGCAGCGCGGTCCCGGCCGTGCTCGGGAGAGCTGCAGCGCGGTCCGGCGGCCCGCGTGTCCATGTCTGACAGGTGGCCGGATGGCCAGCGCAGGCTACAGCCAGATGTGTCTTGTGAGACGTCAGGGAGGCCGAGCAAGAGGGAGGGCGCAGCCTGCCCTGCCAGCCCGCCCGGGCCTCCACGCCAGGGGGCTCCCTGCCATTCTTCCGGCTCTCAGAGCGGCCCTCTCTTTCTCCCTCAGGCCCCGTCCCACAGAACCCTCTAGGCCCGGGTTACTCTGAACCTCGGCTCCCGTCCACAGGAGGCCCGGGGTGGTCCTCGGCAGCAAGGAGTCACTGCCTTCTTCATGCCGCCCACCCTCCACCTCCAGGCGGAGATGTGTTTTCTGGAACCAGTTCAGGAGCTGGGCTGACCGCATCCTAGATGTGTTTTCTACCCAGTTTAGTTAGAAAAGAGGGGGCGCTGGAGACGGTGGTCCGATCCTGGGGCACTGAGTGGAGGAGACGTGAGAGGAGAGCGCGGGGGTGATGGGGAGCACGGGCCCCTGGACCTCCCCCTGGCACCCGGCCAGAGCCTTCCGGAGCTGAGTAGAGCACCACAGAGCCTGACCCAGAGCGGGAGCTTCTGGGGGAGGGCGTGCTCACTGGCATTTGAGCAGCGGGCCGTGAGCCCTGAAGCATACCTCTCTGAGAACTCCAGACCTCACACGTGCGGCAGGGACCTCGCCCCTTGAGGCTCAGCTGTCGTCCCTGGGTGCTAGCTGGTTCTCTGACCTGCCAGGGGTCGTGTGTTGGAAGCTGGTGCGGGGCCACATGGTGCCGGTGGCCAGGAGGCCGTCGAGGGTGCGGCCTCTTCCTGCATCCGGCTTGTCCACTGAAAAGGCAGTACCAACCCCTCCTCCCCAAGCAGGTCACGCGGGCCACGAGCTTCTGTCTCCTGGAGCTCGGGCGTCAGAGGAGCTCAGCCGGGGCAGGAGGTGGGGGCAGTGGAGCTCCCCTCTGACCTCTGACCCGGCATGTGCCACAGGGTGGGTTTAAGGCCCTGCCTTTCAGTCCCTGGCATGCCCGCTGGAGGCACCACCGTTTCCCAAGGACACCGGAGGACAGTGGGCAGCGCGGTCCCGGCCGTGCTCGGGAGAGCTGCAGCGCGGTCCGGCGGCCCGCGTGTCCATGTCTGACAGGTGGCCGGATGGCCAGCGCAGGCTACAGCCAGATGTGTCTTGTGAGACGTCAGGGAGGCCGAGCAAGAGGGAGGGCGCAGCCTGCCCTGCCAGCCCGCCCGGGCCTCCACGCCAGGGGGCTCCCTGCCATTCTTCCGGCTCTCAGAGCGGCCCTCTCTTTCTCCCTCAGGCCCCGTCCCACAGAACCCTCTAGGCCCGGGTTACTCTGAACCTCGGCTCCCGTCCACAGGAGGCCCGGGGTGGTCCTCGGCAGCAAGGAGTCACTGCCTTCTTCATGCCGCCCACCCTCCACCTCCAGGCGGAGTCATTTCTGGAAGAAAAGGGAAGACAGGTGACAGAGCCCTACCTTGCTACCTTAGAACCTGGAGGGGGCGTCATGGTTATCTCTACCCTGAGCCCCAGAAAGGTGGGGAAGGGTGGACACGGGCGGAGCAGGGGAAGGATGGGCAGCCCAGTGTCTCTTCAGGGCCAGCCTTCCGCAGAGGCATGCGGGGCAGGTAGGCCGTGGACCCCTGACTATGTGGAGGAACACCTGCCTTTGGACCTCAGCCGCTGGGACGGGGGCACGGGCTGGGCCTTCGAGGCTCCCCTGCGAGGTGCCTGCCTCGGCCCCCGCGGGGTGGGAGGCACGACGGCGGCCGCCGCGCCTCTCCGGTGGGTGGTGGTCTGGGGAGCGGCTGGGTTTGCAGCCTCCGTCTGCTCCGTGGGGCCCGGGTTTGGAGTGGACGGGGTCACTGGCTGGTCCTCACCCAAAGCCAGCGTGGCCGTATCCTTCCCCCTTAGGAGTCGCGCTTGGAGGGGCAGGGTCCCCTGCCCTCGGGCCCTCCTGCCTTCTGCCGTCAGGTTCATGCTGACCCACTTCGGGCGCCGTGGAGGAGGAGGCAGGAGGGCAGGAGAGCCCGTGCCGCACTGCCTGTCCCCCGGGGTCCAGCCCCGATGTGGGCATGTGGGGGTCTCTTCTGCGCCCAGGGCCTGGGGGACACTCTGCGCTGTGGTCTTGATTGCTGGAGCTTCAGACTGGACGGCTAGTTTAGGGAAGAACAGCAACTTAAAGCCCCCCTTGCCAAGTCGTATACATCAATCTCCGAAGGTCTGAGCGCCTCGTTCAGACTTCATTTCCAAACTGCCATCTGGTGGGGCAGAGGTGGGGCTCGGGGCGGGGGCATGCCCACCCGCTGCTCCTCCCCGCAGCCCCTGCCTGAAGGGACCGAGCGGCTTCACGTCAGCGACGCCTGGGTCCTCTAGTCCCCGGCCTGGTCTCTCCTCCGCCAGGGGACACTGTGTCACCCTGGGTCTGACGCTTCCGTTGCACACCTGGAAGCAGCGTGTGTGGATTTCTCTTTCCCCTCCCCCAGTGGTCTACAGACACACAGAGGGTGGGCGGGGAGGGGTCCCACGGCCACCTCCTGACCCTGACTGCTCTGCACCTCTGGCCGTCCGGGGCCTCGTGCGTCATTCTCTTCTAGGAATCTGGGTGTGGCTCAGTGTGGTCCTGGGGGTGCCTGATACCGCGGCACACCCCCTTTCCTCCTTCAACTTTCTCTGGGGGGTGCCCCGTTCATGCTGGGCCTTCCCGTGAAGGCCTCCCAACCTCGCTTCCATTTCCTGAATGTCGACACTACCCCGTAACCACTAGGGTGCTTTATGGTGCTGTTCTTGACGAGGCCAGCTGGACTGAACCTCCCGCGTCCCACTGGCTCCTTCAATTTGCTGTATTTCGTCCTCTATCTTCCCCTGGGAGGTCGGGCGGGAGGCGCAGGGGTGGCTGTCCTGTCCTCAGTCCCCCTCGCCTGTGTGTCTGCACTGGACCCAGTCGGTGATCACGTGCAGCCGACGTTGTGGTACTGGTTGGCTGACGTGGCTTAACTAGTAAAGACAGACCAACACGTCGTGCGGCTGCACGCCCGTCGCCTTTGAGGGTGAATCTGAATGGCAACTAGAGGCTTACTTTTCGAACTTCAGGTATGTAACTCAAAAGTAAATAAAAACACTATTTTTTCAGTAAGCTTTTTTTTTCTTCTAAGAGACAACTTAGAAGTCAAACGATAAGAACATTTAATCGGTGCTGTACCAAAGCCTTATATGAACATACCCTACACTCTGGACCACCTGTCTCTGGCGAGTGCCCTGGTATGCCACCCTCTTCTCAAAGCCTGGGAATGCCAGCGTGTGCCAAGCCTGGGGCTGAGCCTTGGGGGCCTGTGGGCCGAGGGAAGGCCCCTTGGAGTGGAGGGTGAGGGGGAGGATGGAGCACGATCTGCTTCCCGAGTAAACTCTGGAAGGACCCCAGGCGTCTGTGTGCGTGCGTGGGGCTGGGGGTGCGTGTGCACCTTCGCGTGTGGGTGTGTTAAAGGTGCACAATGCCAAAGGGAATGCACCAACGGGGGACCTGAAGGGGAGACCCGGGCCGGGTGCCGTGAGAGGGGAGGCTGTCCTCGCCTGTTTCCCGGCTCCTTCCCGTTCCCCTCTGGTTGCGGGGAGCTTTATGGAAACAGCTACTCTCTCAACCAGGTGCTTCTTCCTCAAGATCTCCAAAGTCTAAGCATTTATAAAGGACCCGTCCAAGAGGCAGGCACTGCCAGCCACCAAATTGCAGGCTGCCAGGACAGGGAGGGACCCTGCTCCCCCAGCTCGGGCAGCCTTCTCAGAGGAGGGGTGTCTCCTGCAGGGCCGGCTGACCGCCCGTCCCGGGCCTCGGCCTGCTCTCGCTGACCTCTTCTTCCCAGTCCACCCAGAAGGCCTGGCCGGAGGTGCCCTCGACCACAGCTGCTCTGTGGCCTAAGCAATACAGCCTGCCCTATCTACCACAGGCGGTGACCTTTGGCCCTAGGCTCCTGCCAGTTGAAAGCTGACTGACACCCCAGCCTCAGTTAGGAGAGGACGTGTGGCCACCTCAGCTTAGGTCGCCATGCCGGGCTCCCCTCGCTGGCACTTCCAGGCTTGCCAGATATTCACCAATGCATCGCCGGTAACAGTGCATGTTCATATCGTAAGTTAAAGAGCAAAACAAGCAAACATGGATGTGGGCCAGCGAGCAGAGGGAGGAGAGCAGGCGCCCGGGGGGCGCGGCGTGTAGCCAGCTGAGGAATGCCGGGAGGGTTGCAGGCGAAAATTCAAGACGTTCAGAACTTAACTGCTTCTCATGTTAACATTACTCTGCTTCAGAAATGTTTTGTATTTTGATAGAAATAAACATTTCCTAAAAAAAGAGTTCATTTTCTAATTTTTATTTATACCTTGGAGGTCATTGCTGGTGGCATCTCTTCTCACCGCTGGCTTCTGGTCTGCCTGGCCAACCCCAGGTTTTACACTCATGGCTCACCACGACCACGGAAGGATTTGAGGCTGGAGATAGAGGAGGTCCTCTTCATTCACTGAGCAGAGTGCCCTGAGGCAGATCACTTAGGTCACTGTCCCAGTCACTCAGGATCCACCACGAGGGAGCAGGCAAGGCCCCTGCCCTGTTAGGAGACAGCAAGCAGTGGCACCCGGGACCTGAAGGGGAGACCCGGGCCGGGTGCCGTGAGAGGGGAGGCTGTCCTCGCCTGTTTCCCGGCTCCTTCCCGTTCCCCTCTGGTTGCGGGGAGCTTTATGGAAACAGCTACTCTCTCAACCAGGTGCTTCTTCCTCAAGATCTCCAAAGTCTAAGCATTTATAAAGGACCCGTCCAAGAGGCAGGCACTGCCAGCCACCAAATTGCAGGCTGCCAGGACAGGGAGGGACCCTGCTCCCCCAGCTCGGGCAGCCTTCTCAGAGGAGGGGTGTCTCCTGCAGGGCCGGCTGACCGCCCGTCCCGGGCCTCGGCCTGCTCTCGCTGACCTCTTCTTCCCAGTCCACCCAGAAGGCCTGGCCGGAGGTGCCCTCGACCACAGCTGCTCTGTGGCCTAAGCAATACAGCCTGCCCTATCTACCACAGGCGGTGACCTTTGGCCCTAGGCTCCTGCCAGTTGAAAGCTGACTGACACCCCAGCCTCAGTTAGGAGAGGACGTGTGGCCACCTCAGCTTAGGTCGCCATGCCGGGCTCCCCTCGCTGGCACTTCCAGGCTTGCCAGATATTCACCAATGCATCGCCGGTAACAGTGCATGTTCATATCGTAAGTTAAAGAGCAAAACAAGCAAACATGGATGTGGGCCAGCGAGCAGAGGGAGGAGAGCAGGCCCCCGGGGCGCGGCGTGTAGCCAGCTGAGGAATGCCGGGAGGGTTGCAGGCGAAAATTCAAGACGTTCAGAACTTAACTGCTTCTCATGTTAACATTACTCTGCTTCAGAAATGTTTTGTATTTTGATAGAAATAAACATTTCCTAAAAAAAGAGTTCATTTTCTAATTTTTATTTATACCTTGGAGGTCATTGCTGGTGGCATCTCTTCTCACCGCTGGCTTCTGGTCTGCCTGGCCAACCCCAGGTTTTACACTCATGGCTCACCACGACCACGGAAGGATTTGAGGCTGGAGATAGAGGAGGTCCTCTTCATTCACTGAGCAGAGTGCCCTGAGGCAGATCACTTAGGTCACTGTCCCAGTCACTCAGGATCCACCACGAGGGAGCAGGCAAGGCCCCTGCCCTGTTAGGAGACAGCAAGCAGTGGTCATGCTAAGGAAATCACACACTGTAGAAGAAGATGTATTAGTTTCGTACAAAAGTAATTGTGGTTTTGCATTATTGAAATTTGTGGTTTGATGTTGGAATATACTCTTAAGTAAATGTGGTTATTGTTATATATTGTTTCAATGCACATTTCTTGCTTGATGTTTTCTTTTTAATTTTATTTATTTATTTATTTTTGGCTATTCTGGGTTTTCACTGCTGCCACAGGCTCTTCTCTAGTGGCAGGGAGTGGGCGCTACTCTCTAGTTGAGGTGAGCAGGCTTCTTGTTGCAGTGACTTCTCTCGTTGTGGAACTTGGGCTCTAGGGCACACGGGCTTAAGCAGTTGTGGCCCATGGGCTCCATAGTTGCAGCTCCGAGGCTCTAGAGCACAGGCTCCATAGTTGTGGCTCAGGGGCTTAGCTGCTTCACAGCATGTGGGATCTCCTTGGATCAGGGATGGAACCTGTGTCTCCTGCACTGGCAGGCGAACTCTTTGCCACTGAGCTACCAGGGAAGGCCTCGATTTGTGCTTTTTTCCTCATGACTTATCTCTTGCTGTTTATTTTATATGTATTTTAGACCGTGGGAATGATATTAACACAAAATAAATTTGAGCAGTTTTCTTATTTGAGTTCACAACGGTTGGTAAAGCAGCGGAGACGACTCCCAACATCAGCAGCCCACTTGGCCCGGGAACTGCTAACAAACGTACGGTGAGTGGTGGTTCAAGAAGCTTTGCAAAGGGGTCGAGAGCCTCGAAGACGGGGAGCACCGTGGCCGGCCCCCCGAAGCTGACCATGGCCAGTTGAGAGCCGTCACTGAAGCCGATCCTCTTGCCAAAGAGCTCAGTGTAGGCCGTTCTACAGACGTTTGGCATCTGAAACAAATTGGAAAGGTGAGAAAGCTGAGTAAGTGGCTGCCTCATGAGCTGACTGCAAATCAAAAAAATCATCTTTTTGAAGTGTCTTCTCTTATTCTGCACAACAACGATGAACGCTTTCTCAACTGGATTGTGACCTGCGATGAAAAGTAGGTTTTATATGACAGACAGTGCGATGACCATCTCAGCGGCTGGACCAAGAAGAAATTCCAAAGCATTTCCCGAAGCCAAACTCGAACCAAAAAATGCCATAGTCACTGTTTGGCGGTCTGTTGCTGATCTGATCCACGACAGCTTTGTGAATCCCAGGGAAACCAGTGTATCTGAGAAGTATGCTTAGCAAATCAGCAAGGTGCACCACTAACGGCAACGCTGCAGCCAGCAGGGGCCGGCAGAAAGGGCCCGGTTCTTCTCCGTGACGGCGTCCAACCACACGCTGTGCAGACACGCTTCGGAGAGGAATGACTTGATCTGCAGGGGCTTGCCTCGCCCACCAAGTCCACCTGACCCCTCGCCCCACCCACGACAGCTGCCTGACCTCTCAAAACTGACCACCACTTCTTTAGTCGTCTCGACCGCATTTTGCAGGGAAAACACTTCCACAACCAGCCGAATGCAGAGAATGCTTCCCAAGAGGTCTCTGAATCCCCAAACACAGATTTTCACCCCACAGGGATCGACGCACCGTCCTTGCCGGCAAAACTATATGGATGGCAGTGGTGCCTGTGGTGATTAATAAAAATGTGTTTGAGCCTCGTTACGATGATTTAAAATGTACAGTCCGAAACCACAGTTGCTTTTGCGGTGACCTCAGAATAAAGGGTGGGAGGTTGGGGAGGAAATGAGGGCAGGGCCAGGGGCAGGTGGAGTGAGGGGGCTTGCCGTTTCCATCGGCTGCGGTTCCGGTCAGTGCTGGAGGGGCGTCACGAGAGAAGGCAGCCTTGAGCGAAGGCTGAGCGGGCCACTCCTGCGGATCTTTAATTTGAAGACTTTTCACCGTGCCTGAAACCTGTAAGAGCGAGGAGAGGATACCCCGACTCTTGGGTTGGGTGATGAGACAGGCCTCGGGCCTGACTCCACCATCGGTCTAAGTGGGTCCCGGCCGTCACAGGCAGGCCTGCAGCGCTGCTTCACAGACCCGGGTCAGCGGTGTAGCGCCCTCTCTGCTGGGCCCCAGGGGCCGTCGTCTGTGTGCACTCACAGGGCCCGACTGCCCAGACCAGCACCCCTTCCTTCCTGGTCACACCTCTGCCCCTGCTCCTTAGCCGCCTCGCGGCCTCGCGCTCTGCCTCGCGCTCTGCTCAGTGACCAGCTCACACGAGGCTTGACTTGAGTTTCATCTGGTCCTTCAGGTGGGAGTGCAAATGCCGAAATGCATCTTTATCTATGCCCAGGGCTCCAGGTGAAGAAAGCAGCTGTACCACCAGCCCGACAGAGACAGACACAGGACCCTTCCAAATTTAAAAGCACCTCCCGTGGTCAGAAGTCTCTATGTGAACTGTTCTGAGAGCCGGGCGGGGCTGCGGGCCCAGCGGCCTGCTTCCCAGCGTCTGTCTGGCTTTCTTTGCCTCGGTCACCTTCCTCCTCGTTTCCGTTTCCGGGATCCTTTCTGAGTCTAATGAACATCTTTTTGATAGTTCACACATTCCGCTCTTAGTTCTTAAAAGTGGGTACTTGGAGTGTTTTGCAGTCTCCTGTTTTCACACAAATAAGAGCACCAACCCTTCAAACTCCCCCGCCCCAGGCTTTGAGCCAGGACGGACCCCTGGGTTACACATGGCTGCGGATACGGAGAGAAATGAACCTTGTGGTGAGCTCTGTCAGCTCTGTGGCAAAGCGACGTTTAAAAAAATTAAGTCGCCAGGGGAGATGCATAGTTTAGATGGGGAGCCTCTTCTCTGTGTTAAACCGTGTTATGTGAGGGCCTTTCAGCTATTTTAAGCTTTGTCCCCAGCGGTGGAGCAGACGCCGGGCTGGAGGAAGGGGAGACGCGGAGGGGGAGCCATCAGAGACCCGGTCTTTGGCCACACTTCTGAGAAGTCTTGTGTCCCCGCACACAGGACTTCCGTGTAGAGGAAGGCCGGCGGCTGGGGCCTTGCCGCTGGGCGCCGGGCTCCCAGGTGATGAGGGAGGGGAGTCGTGGCCGGAGTGTGAGCACCTGCTAAAGGAGGCGACTGGGGTGTCGACGCTGGCTTGTTTGGCCTGTGTTTGAAAAGTGCGCTGGTGGGTAAGTGATCTGTCCTCCCTGGAAAGTGGTGAATCCTGGGAGGGGCCGTCCCTCCAGGGCCGGCAGGGCTCCGGTATGAAAGCATCAGAGCACAGATTCGAGATGCTCAGTGGCTCCCAGGAAGATAATTACAAGAAAAATATGCCAGATACACAATAGCCTGTTGAAAACTAAAGAGAAAAATCTTGAAAGATTCAGGGAAAAAAATCATTATCTTCAAAGAAGCAACAGATTTATGACAACCTTTCCCACAATAGACAATGGAAGACGGAAGGAAGGGGAGATCCCTCTAAAGCGCTGCAAGAATTGCCAGCCTCTCAGTGAACAGTGGAATAATTTCTGTGATCTAAAGTCAATTAAGAAAGGACAGGGAAAAACAACTTATGTAAGATAATAACAGAAAAAGGTAAGATATTAATCTCAAAACTATCTAAAATGTATTAGTAATTACATTGATTTAAAATGGACCAAATAGGGCTTCCCTGGTGGTCCAGTGGTTAAAGAGTCCGCCTTGTAGTGCAAGGGGCACCAGTTTGATCCCTGGCCCGGGATGATTCCATGTAACAGAGCGGCTGGGCCAGTGTGTCCAATTATGAGTCAGTGCTCTGGAGTGCATGTGCCCAGAGCTGGTTTTCTGCAAGGAGAGAGGCCACTGTGAGGGGAGGCCCATACAGTCCAAAGAACAAAGATGAATGATAATCAATGGATAAAAAAATCAATAAAAGAGGCCACAAATTAATAAAATAAAATGGACCAAATAATCCAATTAATAGACAAACATTGTTAGACTGGATAAAAACCCAGAACTGTATACTTTTTATAGGAGCATATTATGTAAAGAAACGACAGGAAATAATAAAATTTTAAAATATTCACCACGTTAGCCCTAACATAAAGAGAGCTGCCCTAGCCATATGGCTATATTAAAGTCAACTTTCAGGTAAGAAATATGATAAAATTTTAAAGCATTTTTTCACCACGTTAGCCCTAACATAAAGAGAGCTGCCCTAGCCATGCAATTAACACTTCGCGGGCTGGGGGGCCGGAGTGTGAGCACCTGCTAAAGGAGGCGACTGGGGTGTCGACGCTGGCTTGTTTGGCCTGTGTTTGAAAAGTGCGCTGGTGGGTAAGTGATCTGTCCTCCCTGGAAAGTGGTGAATCCTGGGAGGGGCCGTCCCTCCAGGGCCGGCAGGGCTCCGGTATGAAAGCATCAGAGCACAGATTCGAGATGCTCAGTGGCTCCCAGGAAGATAATTACAAGAAAAATATGCCAGATACACAATAGCCTGTTGAAAACTAAAGAGAAAAATCTTGAAAGATTCAGGGAAAAAAATCATTATCTTCAAAGAAGCAACAGATTTATGACAACCTTTCCCACAATAGACAATGGAAGACGGAAGGAAGGGGAGATCCCTCTAAAGCGCTGCAAGAATTGCCAGCCTCTCAGTGAACAGTGGAATAATTTCTGTGATCTAAAGTCAATTAAGAAAGGACAGGGAAAAACAACTTATGTAAGATAATAACAGAAAAAGGTAAGATATTAATCTCAAAACTATCTAAAATGTATTAGTAATTACATTGATTTAAAATGGACCAAATAGGGCTTCCCTGGTGGTCCAGTGGTTAAAGAGTCCGCCTTGTAGTGCAAGGGGCACCAGTTTGATCCCTGGCCCGGGATGATTCCATGTAACAGAGCGGCTGGGCCAGTGTGTCCAATTATGAGTCAGTGCTCTGGAGTGCATGTGCCCAGAGCTGGTTTTCTGCAAGGAGAGAGGCCACTGTGAGGGGAGGCCCATACAGTCCAAAGAACAAAGATGAATGATAATCAATGGATAAAAAAATCAATAAAAGAGGCCACAAATTAATAAAATAAAATGGACCAAATAATCCAATTAATAGACAAACATTGTTAGACTGGATAAAAACCCAGAACTGTATACTTTTTATAGGAGCATATTATGTAAAGAAAGAAAACGACAGGAAATAATAAAATTTTAAAATATTCACCACGTTAGCCCTAACATAAAGAGAGCTGCCCTAGCCATATGGCTATATTAAAGTCAACTTTCAGGTAAGAAATATGATTTTTGCTCAATAGGGTCATTTAATGACGATCAATTAGCAGTTTACCTTGTCTACCTGATGCGAACAGCTGAGTCACTGGAAAAGACCTGATCCTGGGAAAGACTGAAGGCAGAAAGAAGAGTGTGGCATGAGATGGTTGGGTGGCATTGCCAATTCAACGGACATGAAATTGGGCGAACTCTAGGAGGTGAGGAGAGAGAGGGAGGCCTGGTGCGCTGCAGTCCGTGGGGTCAAAGAGTCGGGACACAACTTGGTGACTGAACACATTGGTATCGACTGACGAGCATGCTTTCAAAATCTATGACGTTGAAATTAAGAGAAGTAAAGGAAAAAATAGGCAAATGCGCAACCACAGTTCATGGATTTAGGATGTTTCCTCCATAACTTACAGACCAAGTAAGGAAAGTTACTGAAGATAGTGCGGAATTCCTAAAGGGAGCAGCACGATCGGTCCGCTTGCGCCGGCGGATGTAGACCTCCACGCGCCGCGTCCGCCGTGGGCTTAAACTCTCGGCGCCACCAGAGCCGAGTGTAGGCCAGGCCGAAGCACCGACCTCCGTTCACTTCAAAGGAGAAAACCAGAGTCGTTTTCTTACTTCAGTTGAATTAAATTACAAATTAATAATTAGAATATCTCCAAAAATTTTTCAGGTAAGGAACACAATTCTAAATAACAAAAAGATCAAAGAAGAAACCACAACGTAAGTCAGAAAATGCTTTGGGTTAGATTATACTGAAAATATCATTAGTGTCAACTTAAGCAATGTTCTGAGGACAATTTTTAGTTCTTTTTTTTGGCCACTTCTATTGGTCTTTCATTTATTTTCATCTTTGTTCTTTTTGGCCTGTATGGGCCTCCCACTGCAGTGGCCTCTCTCACTGCAGAGCACCAGCTCTGGGCGCATGAGCTCCAGAGCTCTGGCTCGGTTGTTGGACACATCAGTCCAGGGATGGAACCAGCGCCCCTTGCACTGCAAGGCCATGTCCTTACCCACTGGATCACCAAGGAAGCCCCAATTTTTAGTTCTGAATGCATATAGTAGAAAAGGAAAATAGTTGACAATCAGTGATAGTATCATTTCCCAAAACTAAAACAAACTACATCCAAAGAACATAGAAGGACAGAATACTGGTAGATATTACTGAGACTGAACACACATGTGATAATCAACAGAAGCTAGTTATGTGAAGATACTAGTAATATGGACAAACCTTCAGAAAAACTAGTGAAGATAAAAACACGAAAGTCATCTTTAGCATTCTCAGGAATAAATAAGTACAATCACATCAAATCCTATAAATATTAAAAAGGTGTCAAAAGGTGTGAATACTTTATTTCAGTAATTTTGGCTACTTAGATGAAATGGATACATTTCTTGATAAATACTAAAATGAGCACAGCAGAAAACCAAATCTGAATAATTATATCTATATATCTATCTGTATATATATCTTAAGAGGTTAACTCTGTCATTTAAAAATATCCAATAAAGAAAATTCCAGGTCCAGATAAATGGATTCACAGGCGAATTCCTCCAAACACATAAAGAAAAAATAATATAAATTTTCCATTTATTCTTTCAGAAGATAGAAATACTGAACACTTCTAAGTTTTAAGTTCAGCCTAACAATGATACCAATATCTGACAAGAAAATACAAAAAAATCACAGGCCCATATCCTTTATTAGCCCAGATGCAAAAGAACTAATGAGACTGTCTGTCTGTCTGTCTCTCTCTCTCTATATATATATACACACAAACACTGAACAGGTGGGTTTTTCACAGAATTTCAGCGTCGATTTGACATCTGAAAACTAGTCTACATAATTCACTCTAACAACAGAATAAAAGAAAGCCCTTCAATCATCTCAGCAGATGCAGAGAGAAGTGGTAAAATCTAACACCTTTTTGACAAAACTCAGCCAACTAGGAATAGAACAAACTATATTTAAAGGAAGCCACTCTAAACCTAGTACCTACTTAAAGGTGAAATGTGAACACTCTTCCTCTAAGTTTAGAAACAAGGCAAAGATTGTTTATACTATTTCTATTCAACATTGTACTGAAGATAGTATCTGGAACAAAAGGGCAAGAAAAAGAAACAATATAAGAATTGGAAAGAACAAAATGATCCTTATTCACCTATGACATGACTGCATATGTGGAAAATCCAAAAGAATTTATGAATAATCATAATAAGTGAATGTCAAAGGTTACTGGATTCATGGACATAGAAAAGATGTTGAAATAGAGTGGAACTGAAATAAGAAATATAGCTCAGGACTTCCCTGGTGACTCAGTGGTAGAGAATCTAGCTGCTAGTACAGGAGACATGAGTTCTATCCCTGGTCCAGGAAGACCCCACCACACCATGGAGCAACTAAGACTATGCACCCCAACTGCTAAGCCTGTGCTCTAGAGCCCGGGAACCACAACTACTGAGCCTGTGCGCTGCAACTATGAAGCCCGCAGGCTCTAGAGCCTGTGCCCTGCGGTAAAAGCCACCACAGTGGGAAGACCACACACCGCCCACAACTAGAGCAGGAGAGAGGAGGCCCTGCTCACCACGGCTAGAGGAAGGCCTGCACAGTCGAAAAGAAATACATACATGACTACCTAGAAACACAGGTGAAAGCAGCACCGAAATACCAGCCATCCACAGACACATTGAGTCTTCGCTGGTGGCCCAGTGGTTAAGAATACACCTGTCCGTGCAGGAGATGAGGGTTTGAGCCCTGGGCTGGGAGGATTCCCTAGACAAGGGAACCACAACCCACTCTAGTATTTTGCCTGAGAAATCCCATGGCCGAGGAGCCTGGCAGGCCACAGTTCATGGAGTCACAGAGCCAGACCAATAACAGATAAATCCAGTGAGGTGTGCAAACTCTCTACACTGAAAACTACAAAACATTGTCGGTAGAAGGAAAGCTTAACTGGAAAGATACAGCGTGTTCAGAATCAATAAAATACTGATCAGAATTCCAGAAGTTTCTTTTGTGTTAATTTATAATGTGATTCTAAACATATATATATGGAAGTGCAAAAGACCAACGACTGCCAAGATGATCATGAAAAAGAATCTAAAAGCAGGAGAATTTCCATAGCTAGATATCAAGACTGATGATGAAAATTAAGAAAGAATTGATGTCAAAAAAGAAAGACAGGTGACTAGAACAGAAGAGAGAACCCTGAGGTAGCTCTGCACTGCCCAACCGTCTGTTCATGGCAAAGCCCCTTCTCAGTCAGTGGGTAGATTATCTGAGTGGAAAAGATAAATGAACATTTTTTTCAAAGTTTAAGAGCTTTTTTTTATGAAGACATATCAAAACTCAAAATGTGAGAAGACGTTTGTAATAGACACACACAACCAACAAAAGACATGCACCCATGATATGTAAAGAATTCCTAGGAGTCACGATGGGAGACAGAGAATTCAGCTGTACGCTGGTTAGAAGACTCCTAACGGCAACTGAAAAAACATACAAATGGAAAACAGGCAAGAAAGATGCTCACTCAATGAGGAGTGCAAATGAGAAACACAATGTAACACAGCAACCTCACCAGCATGGCTGCAATTTATTAGGAGATTAAAACGCTAAGTGTGTACAGAGTCCATGTAAGTGAACTGGAAACACTCTGGAAAACTTAGTCCCTGCATACTAAAACTGAGCATACCCGTACTTGAACACAGCAATCCCAAGCTCAGGTTACACTTCATACACAGATACCCAAATATATACACCATGGACAGACCAGCATGTTCCTGGAAGCCCTCTTCCTTGTATACATAAAAGGTCAATGACTCAAGTGCCCTTCAGTAGAAGACTGGATAATCATGGTATGGTTGACATGGCCCAATGGAATCCAGAATGTCAGTGAATGGTTGACAATATCACAGAGCAATGAGAGAAACATCCAAACAAAAAGCTTAGCAAAATAAGTCACATAGAAGAAAACACACAGTGAGTATATAATTTACATACGCAACACAAAAGAAAGTAAAAACCCAGGCAAAACTAACCAACGCTGTGAGAAGTCCAGATAAAGTTCACCCTTATGGGGTAGAAACAACTGAACGGAAATGTAAGCAGATTTTTGAGGTTTGGATAATGTTATTTTCCTTGAGCTCGATGCTATTTACACAGATGTGTCAAGATTGTGAAAGTTCTTTGAAAGATGTATTCTAGCATATTTGCACTTCTATATAAATTACACTGCAAAATAATTTTTTTAACAAACAGGACAGGGTGTCTTCTATTGCAGTTAATTTCCAAGTTCAAAAATAGAATAAATGGGGTTTCCCTGGTGGTCCAGTGTGTAAGGACACCGCCTTGCAGTGCAAGGGGCACGGGTTCTATCCCTGGCCTGGGAAGATCCCACGTACCGCCGAGCAGCTGGACCCATGTGTCCAATTACCGAGCCAGAGCTCTGGAGCGCATGCGCCCAGAGCCGGTGCTCTGCGACAACAGAGGCCACTGTGATGGGAGGCCCACAAGGGCCAAGGAACAAAGATGGATGAAAATAGATAAATGAAAGACCAATAGAAGTGACCCGCCCCCTACCCCAAAATAGAATAAATGATGATAAAAGACATAACAAACCCACTGCAAACCATTGGATAAAAAAGGCCAGTGTTACAACTTGAATATCAGACAAACTTTCATTTAGGTACAGAAAAAGAAGAGAGAGAAACAAAGACTTTTTATAATGACGAAGTGTGAAATGTGCAATGACCACCGAACAATTTTGTGTATATGCTCAGACTGACACACGCCGGTCATCCATGAAGATGGACATATAATGACCTCTGAAAATCTGCATTCACAGAAGCGACAAGAAGTGGTTCATAATCAACATTCTCAGAGCACTGGAAATTAACTAAAGGCTAGCTACCGTAATAAACATGATACGGTATTGCCTTAAGAGTAGATATTCTAGTCCAGTGAAACAGAATTGATGTTTCCAAAATAAATCCATCCATCCATGATTAACTGGTTTTTAACAAGTATGGCAATACTAGTCAGTGGGGGTGAACAGTCTCTTTAATAGACAGTGTCGGGATAACTGGATATCCACTTGCAAAAGACTGACAGTGGGTCCCCCTACCTCAACCACATACAAAAATTACCTTCAAATGGATCAATAACCTCAAAAATTTAAGCAGATTTTTGAGGTTTGGATAATGTTATTTTCCTTGAGCTCGATGCTATTTACACAGATGTGTCAAGATTGTGAAAGTTCTTTGAAAGATGTATTCTAGCATATTTGCACTTCTATATAAATTACACTGCAAAATAATTTTTTTAACAAACAGGACAGGGTGTCTTCTATTGCAGTTAATTTCCAAGTTCAAAAATAGAATAAATGGGGTTTCCCTGGTGGTCCAGTGTGTAAGGACACCGCCTTGCAGTGCAAGGGGCACGGGTTCTATCCCTGGCCTGGGAAGATCCCACGTACCGCCGAGCAGCTGGACCCATGTGTCCAATTACCGAGCCAGAGCTCTGGAGCGCATGCGCCCAGAGCCGGTGCTCTGCGACAACAGAGGCCACTGTGATGGGAGGCCCACAAGGGCCAAGGAACAAAGATGGATGAAAATAGATAAATGAAAGACCAATAGAAGTGACCCGCCCCCTACCCCAAAATAGAATAAATGATGATAAAAGACATAACAAACCCACTGCAAACCATTGGATAAAAAAGGCCAGTGTTACAACTTGAATATCAGACAAACTTTCATTTAGGTACAGAAAAAGAAGAGAGAGAAACAAAGACTTTTTATAATGACGAAGTGTGAAATGTGCAATGACCACCGAACAATTTTGTGTATATGCTCAGACTGACACACGCCGGTCATCCATGAAGATGGACATATAATGACCTCTGAAAATCTGCATTCACAGAAGCGACAAGAAGTGGTTCATAATCAACATTCTCAGAGCACTGGAAATTAACTAAAGGCTAGCTACCGTAATAAACATGATACGGTATTGCCTTAAGAGTAGATATTCTAGTCCAGTGAAACAGAATTGATGTTTCCAAAATAAATCCATCCATCCATGATTAACTGGTTTTTAACAAGTATGGCAATACTAGTCAGTGGGGGTGAACAGTCTCTTTAATAGACAGTGTCGGGATAACTGGATATCCACTTGCAAAAGACTGACAGTGGGTCCCCCTACCTCAACCACATACAAAAATTACCTTCAAATGGATCAATAACCTCAATGTAAGAGCTAAAACTATTGAACTTTCAGAAGAAACTAGGAGTAAATTGTCAAGACTTTACAGTTGGCAATGAATTCTTAGATAGGACAGCCAAAGCATAAGTTACAGAAGAAAAAATGAGTAAGTTGGACTTTAAGATGTGTTTTAAATGACAAGACTAGAGTAGTGAAAAGACAATCACAGAATGGGAGAATATTTTGGCAAAGAGTATGTGCAAAAGGAATGTGTATTCTAAATATATAAGGAATTGTTACACCTCAAAAACAGAGAGATGACCCAACTAAAATATAACAAAAGGATTTTCATAAGCAGTGACCCAAAGATAAACATGTGTCTAATAATACACGGGAAGATGCTCAATTAAATTAGTCATGAGAGAAATGCAATTCAAAGTCACAATGATACACCAGTTCCCTGAGGTATCCCTAACTACAAAAACAAATAAAAATCAAAGGACAAGGGTGTAAAATAACGTGGCCTGTGAAGCTGGGGAGACACCGGCGCCTTCACTCGCTGCAGGCGGGAACGTGAAACAGCACGGCCACCGCGGGAACACGTCACCACATCCACCGTGGCATCAGGAAAGAGCGGCAGCTGCCTGCGACCCGCGCCACCTGCCGTCCGCAGAGACCCGGACGCGCCAGAGGACGACGGTCGGGACCAGGAGCTGCTGTGTCTAGCTAACTCAAAAAACACCAAATCTGAGTAATTCATACCGTGAGCCCAACTGTTCCGAGTCTAGAAACCAAATACGAGGTAAATAAAACCATACAATGTGATATAATCTCAGATTAAATAACATCCTCCTACATATATTGCATAACTCAAAAGACCTAAGAGGAAAGCTAGCTCACTCACACAGGGAAGATCTCCAGGACCAGAAAAACCGATGCAGGAGAGCTGAGTTTGCTCCCTGGGGCGGGAAGATACCCTGGAGGAGGGCCTAGCAACCTACTCCAGGATTCTAGCCTGGAGAGTTCTATGGACGGAGGAGCCTGGAGGGATACAGACAGTGCAGCGGCGACAAAAAGAATTAGTATTCATTTAGAGTCAGTGTCCAGTAATCCCTGAAATTAGCATTTGTTGGGAGTAAATCATTTAAAATCATTATTCTGAGTGCACTACTTGTGAGTGGACTGTTCATATTTTCGATTCTTCCTAGTTCAGTCCTGGGAGAGGGCGCCTTTCCAAGTGTTTGCCCATTTCTTGCAGGCTGGCTGTGTTACTGGCACACAGCTGCTTTTCATAGTCTTTTCTGATCTGTTGTATTTCTATAATATCTGTTGTAACGTCTCCTTTTTCATTTCTGATTTTACTGATTTGAGTCCTCTTCCTTTTTTTTCTCGAGGATTGTGGCTGAAAGTTTCGTTTATTTTTTCAAAGAACCAGCTTTTCGTTTCATTGATTTTGGCTGTTGTTTTCTTCATCTCCGTTTCATTTATTCCCACTCTGACTTTTATGATTTTCTTGCCTTCTTCTAACTTTGGGGCTTGCTTGTTCTTTCTCTAGTTGCTCTAGGTGTAATGTTAGGTGCTTTGAGATTCTTCTTGTTTTCTGAGGTTAGACTGTATCGCTATAAACTGCTTGTGCTGCATCCCATAGGTTTTGGGTAGTTGTGTTTTCATTTTCATTTGTCTCTAGGTATTATTTCCGCTTTGATTTCTTCAGTGATCTGTTGGTTGTTAAGTAGCATATTGTTTAACTTTGCATGTTTGTGTTTTTCTATAGCTTTTTTCTTGTAGTTTATTTCCAGTCTCATCATGTTGTGGTTGGAAGAGATACTTGATAAGACTTCAGTTTTCTTAAACTTACTGAGGCTCGCTCTATGGCCCAGCATGTGGTCAGTCCTGAGAATGTTACCTGTGTACATGAGAAGAACGTGTGTCTTGTGGCTTTTGGGGCTCCTGTATTGGGCGCATAAACATCTATACCTGTTGTATCTTCTTCTTGGGTTCATCCCTTGATCATTATGGTGTGGCCTTCCTTGTATTTTATCACTCTGTTTTACAGTCTGTTTCACCTGATGAGTGTATCGCTGCTCCAGCTCTGGGTGCCTGTGGATTCCCTTCCCCAGGCTGCGGATCATAGCATCTCTTTGCTTCTGCTGCCTGCCCTCTGGGGGACGAGCCTCTCTGGGGAGGCTGGTGCAGATGTCCTGCCGGGAGGAACTGGTGGGGCTGGAGGTGGGTCTCCTCCCTTAGGCGAGTGGGGCTGCGCTCTGTAAAATGTTCACGCGTGGGCCTGCAGGGTGGGGCTGTATTCCTCGCCCGGTGGTTGTTTGGCCTGACTAAACCCAGGTCTGGAGCCTGCGGGCCTTTGGTGGGGCCGTGGCTCCCAGATGGGCGGCAGCAGAGTCCTCGTCCCCATGGGGAGTCATGGCTGCCCCTGCCTCCACGGGAGCCCCTTCGGCACCAGCGGGTAGGTCTGGCCCGGTCTCTTACGGGGTCGCTGCTTTCCTCCCCTCGGCCCTGGTACACGCGAGCCTTGGTGTGCACCCTCCAAGAGTGGGGTCTCTGTTTCCCCCAGTCCTGTGGAAGTCCTGAGCAAGCCCTTCTGGCCTTCAAAGCTAGGCTCTCTAGGGACTCCTCATCGCATGGGGCCCTCCAGCTGGGCAGCCTGACGTGGGGCTCAGAACTTTCCTCCTACGGGATACCTTCTGTGGTGTTTTCCACTCTGCAGGTTGCCCACCAATGGGTATGAACATTGATTTTATCATGATAGCACCCCTCCTACGGTCTCGTTGTGGCTTCTTTGTCTTTGGTTGAAAGGTATCTTTTTGGGAGGAGCTTCCAGTATTTTTTTTTTATCTATGGTTGTCTAGCAGTTAGTTGTGATTTTGGTGTTTTCGTCAGAAGGGGGTGAGCTCACGTCCTTCTCCGTCACTGTCTGGAGCTCATCTTTAAAAGGGTGATAATAACCAGTGCTGGCAGAGGCAGGCAGTGACTGCTAGAGGCGATCGCTGGCACAGCCACGCTGCGGCACCGTCAGGCTCCAGCCCTGCACACGTGCCGGGCCTGTGACCTAGCGGCTTTGCTCTTTAGTACGTACGTGTGCAGATGTCCACACAGACAAAACAGAAGATCCGTGTAAGAACGGCCGCAGCAGTGTTGCTTTAAACAGCATCCAAGGAGCTCGGACACAAATGTCCGTTAGTCGTACATGTGCTAGCTGGTTTGTGTGATGATAACACAGTGGGCTACTAGGCAAAACATTTTTGGGGAGAGATGTCAAAATGTTGGTCTGTTTATGGGTCTGGGGGCCTGCTGGGAGTGTTCTATGTCTTGATCTGGGTGATGGTTAAACATGTATCTCTATATAAATATATGGATAGATATACACACACACACTGCAAATTTTTCTGAGCTGCAAATGTATTTCTATATTTTACTGTATGCATTTCATAACATAATAATAAAATGTGAGACTAGATTTTATGTATCTGTTTCCTTTTGGATACATAAACACAGATGTACCGCCTAGAAACGTACGAAAATCTCTCTGAAGAATAAGGTTGACGAGGCAGCGGAGAGAGGAAACTTCCCTGAGGGTGTCTTTTCCTGTAGTTGTAATTTTTGAGGAACACTAATGTTTTAAGGATTCAACCCATAGGACTACGTCAGTAAGGATGGAAACGTTTTTCGAGAGGGCATGGTGAGTGCAGAGGTGTTGACGAGTGGTTCCACCTCTTGTTTTACACCACCCGTCTCCCTGGGCGTTGGCTTGGGGTTGGATGACTTGTCCTGGCCAAAGAGCTTTCAGGAGCCGCCTTTGGGCTGGAACAGAAGTGATCGGAGCTCTCCGCCTGTGCTCTTCTCTTCTTTTGCTCTGCTGCCCCGCGGGCCACGTCCTGACAGCATGCCCAGGGGCAGATTCATCCCCGGGTCTGTGTGTTCTCACACGGGGCACAGCTAGCCTGAACCTGCGTGTGGAGAGAAATAAGCCTCTTTCACCTGGGGGACCTAACTTGTTGCTGCAGCATAACCTAGTGCATCCTGACCAATGGAGAAGCTGTAAAATCAAGGTGATTTTTTGAGATACGGAGATACAGTGGCTATTTTGGGGCAGGTGGGGAGATGGAGATAAGGAGATAAAAGTCGTCTGTACTCCTCAGCAGAGAGCAAGAGCATTTATCGATTACTAGAGCTGGATGAGAATGAGTCACACGCTGTTCTTTTCACCTTAAAGACAAGCTGGACCCCGAGGGACTCATGACTGGGTCAAGACCACACAACAGGCTAGTGGCAGGGACCGGATGAACATGTCTGACGCCTTGAGAACTGTCTCAGGGTTAGGCTGCAACTACCTCTGAGGGCAGCTGAACCTCTGCGTCAGGCCGCTTGGACTTCATGTCCCCGGTGAAGGTGCTCGGTGGGGCGCGCAGCCGTCCGGGCCCCTGTCAATGTTTGCCCCCCGCTCTGCCATCGTAACAGAATCCCCCTCTCACTTCCACTCGACGGACCTTCCACCGAGGCCGTCCACTGTGGGTGACTCGGGAAAGTTGGGGAATTTGCTTCACAAGACATGGCACGTCCATGCTGTCTTATCTTTTGGATTCTTTTTTGTGATTTGATGCCCTTGTGTAAGCCAAGTAGACACAAAAATAAAGGCCTCGTCCTTGTGGGGAGGTCTGTTCCTCCATCTTCAGCGTCCTCTGGGTGGATCACCCTCGCTCCCCAGTGTGTAAGAAACGGCCTAAGAAGTGTGGAGCAGGGGCTGGAACAGATGTCTGGAGGCCTGGGTTCTTCTGACTGTAAAATCTCTTTGTGCTTCAGCATTGCTCAAGACTGGGGGCCAGCCCAAAGCTCCCCCAGCCCGCCACGGCTTCTGTCTGTGCCTCCGTCACGTCCCCTGTGGACCTTCCACAGGCTCCTATCCTGCCCGCCCACCGCCCGCCTCTCCGTTTCTGAGCTGTGGCCATCTCTCAGGCAGACCCTTCCTGACATTTCCTTCAGTCCCCGCTGACCCTAGGAATTAAAGGAGGTCATTGTCACATCATCGCTGGCCAGCCAATCAGGCGGGCACCTCCTGCAGGGACCTCTTTGGGCCGGGGAGTTCTCGGGCCGCTTCAATGGAAGGAGGGAGCCCGGCGTCCTGGCCTAGGTGCAGAGATGATCATCACGACGTGGATTGTGTACATCCTCGCCCGGAAAGGCGTCGGGCACCTTCCCACCCAACAGGAGTGGAGATAAAAAGTCTTTTAGAGAGCAAGAGCATTTATCGATTACTAGAGCTGGATGAGAATGAGTCACACGCTGTTCTTTTCACCTTAAAGACAAGCTGGACCCCGAGGGACTCATGACTGGGTCAAGACCACACAACAGGCTAGTGGCAGGGACCGGATGAACATGTCTGACGCCTTGAGAACTGTCTCAGGGTTAGGCTGCAACTACCTCTGAGGGCAGCTGAACCTCTGCGTCAGGCCGCTTGGACTTCATGTCCCCGGTGAAGGTGCTCGGTGGGGCGCGCAGCCGTCCGGGCCCCTGTCAATGTTTGCCCCCCGCTCTGCCATCGTAACAGAATCCCCCTCTCACTTCCACTCGACGGACCTTCCACCGAGGCCGTCCACTGTGGGTGACTCGGGAAAGTTGGGGAATTTGCTTCACAAGACATGGCACGTCCATGCTGTCTTATCTTTTGGATTCTTTTTTGTGATTTGATGCCCTTGTGTAAGCCAAGTAGACACAAAAATAAAGGCCTCGTCCTTGTGGGGAGGTCTGTTCCTCCATCTTCAGCGTCCTCTGGGTGGATCACCCTCGCTCCCCAGTGTGTAAGAAACGGCCTAAGAAGTGTGGAGCAGGGGCTGGAACAGATGTCTGGAGGCCTGGGTTCTTCTGACTGTAAAATCTCTTTGTGCTTCAGCATTGCTCAAGACTGGGGGCCAGCCCAAAGCTCCCCCAGCCCGCCACGGCTTCTGTCTGTGCCTCCGTCACGTCCCCTGTGGACCTTCCACAGGCTCCTATCCTGCCCGCCCACCGCCCGCCTCTCCGTTTCTGAGCTGTGGCCATCTCTCAGGCAGACCCTTCCTGACATTTCCTTCAGTCCCCGCTGACCCTAGGAATTAAAGGAGGTCATTGTCACATCATCGCTGGCCAGCCAATCAGGCGGGCACCTCCTGCAGGGACCTCTTTGGGCCGGGGAGTTCTCGGGCCGCTTCAATGGAAGGAGGGAGCCCCGAAGGCGTCCTGGCCTAGGTGCAGAGATGATCATCACGACGTGGATTGTGTACATCCTCGCCCGGAAAGGCGTCGGGCACCCCTTCCCACCCAAAGTCAGCTCGGTGAGCGGGGCTGGTGACGGCAGACAGGCGAGCGGACGAGGGCCTCCCCTCTGCGCCTGCCGCACCCCTGCAGAGCGGGGCTCGGTGCTGGAGGCAGAGGGGAGCGGGGCCGGGCTTCTCTGTGTTCTGGGAGCGCTGACCTGTGGCTTCGTTGCAGGACGTGGAGGTCGTGGAGAGCGGGGCCGTGTCTGTGCTGCAGCACTGGCTGCGGAAGGTGAGCGGGCTGCCTCCGGGACGCAGGGCTCCCAGGGCTGCGTCTGCTTCCCCACGTCCGGAAAGACCCGGTCCGTCTCCTCCCCAGAAACCCCCCAGTGTCACCGGTGTGTCTTCTCAAGCACAGAGTGGGCGGCTTCAGATGCGCAACCCCCAGTGGGGGGTCTCAGGAGGCTCTCGGGATAGGGCCCCTGAGGTTCTGAGCCCCTGGAAGGCCACCAGAAGGAGCAGCAGACGGCTTAGGGCCGGAGCGGTGCGATCCGGCACGTGTGTGGACGTGCACGTGTGCGTGAGGACAGTGGAGAAGGAGAGGCAAAAGGAAGAGGCGGGAGGACTGGGGACCAGATAGGGTGACGCCTTCTGAAGGAACCCGTCACCTTTCAGACTGAAGAGGAGGCCGCCCAGGACATAAAGAAGAAGATGTCCACCGACTCCCCGCCCCTGCATGGCCAAGATGTTTCTGTGACCAGAGACATGGTAATGGAGCCGGTTAGCTGCCCTCCTGAGGGAGTGGGAGGAGGCGGGCCTCCCCGAGGTGTCCTGGGCGAGTGAGCAGAGCTCGTCCGTGCAGGGCTCCACCCTGGCCGGGGTGACCACGCCGGGCACTAACCCACTGGATTTCCTAGGTGAAGCACCACCTCTCCAAGTCTGGTTTGTTAGCGAACCAGAGTCAAGAGGTCCTGGAAGAAAGGACAAGAATCCAATTCATAAGATGGAGGTAAAGCGTTTCCTTTCCTCTGGGCCAGGCCGTGGGCGGTAGAAGCAGAGAGGCCACTAGCCCCTGTCTCCAGGATTCTCGCCGGCAGAATGCCACGGTTCCCCTTGCCCGAGGCGTTGCCTCCTTTGGCCGAGAGTTTTGCAGCCTTACGTTGGGGTCTTAAGGGGAAATTTTTGTTGGCATGAAAGCCCTGCTCATCCCTAAAGTCTGAAATAACTAGAGGGGTTGGAAAACTGGGTTTGCTCACCATCTCTTAACTGCTCCTGAAACACATTTCAGACTTCTGTTGTTTTTGCACTTGATTTGTTCAGAAGTGGCTGCACTTTAAAGAGCCGAAAGAAAATAAGCTCTTAAAATGCAGAAGCCAAGCCTTCCTTTCTGACGGAGGTGAGAGGCGGTTTCTCAGCCCGAGGTTGGAGTCCTGAGCTCCACACACGGGGTCCCCCTCTGCACTGCGAGGCTAAGCCTCCAGGCCGGGGAGCTGGGCCTGGCCCCGGCTCACGCGCGGCATGTGCTTCCCTGTTTCCTTCGGGGCGTGCATTCGCTCGGGCCTCCTCTCCCAGGAGAATCCTTATGGAGTTCTGTGGGCTCTCTCCCTCATCTCTGCACCAGCTTCCTTCTCGTGCCCCCATTGCCAGATGTGTTCTGCCGATCAAGGGAGATACACTTCTCAAGAAACCTGTGTTTGGGTCATGATGCAGATTTCCGGTGTTCACCCCTTCCAGTGGTATTAGCATTTGCAAAGAGGATTCAGAGGCTCAAGGACTGCCCAAGAGGAAGGGTCTAATGCAAACCCCCCCAGGAAAGGGAGGAAAACCTGCCAAGGTGGCCCAGGTCGTGCACGGGGGGGGGGGGGGGGGGGGGCCCCCCCCCCCCCCCGCAGGTGGGATGCTTGTCCGCTCTGATCTGGCCGGGCGTCAGCTCTGCTGTTGTCATTCCTCGGTTTGGCTACTATAAACATCATCCTCTGCTGTTTCTTAGGCCTGGGCTGCGTAGCCTAAGGAGCTCTGGAGACGTGGACAGGAGTCAGTCAGTTCTCTACGGATGCATTTTCCACTGTGGGCATCTGTGGAGGTTTTAAACAGGGCAGCCTGGCTCTCACCTGGCCCGCTGGCTCTGTTGTCCTTTCCGTTTCATTAAGCACGTGATCAGGGCAGCACATCCCTTCACCAAGCCCCCCGAATGCTCATCTACAGGGCGACTGTGTACTGGCTGCCTGATGTTTGCAGGCTCTCTGGAACACGGAACAGCATGAGCGAGGCCCCACTTGGCAGGCTGCGGGGGCCTGAGTGCCGAGGGACACGTGGGCCCACCGGGAGCGCCGGTGAGGCGCGGTGGGGCCACGAGGCTCGGCTCTGCCACCTGGGCCTCAGAAGGGTTCCTCGCGGGTCCACCTGGGCTGGCCCGTGTCTGGGCAGGGACTGGGCGCACAGGGGCCAGCTGGGGCCTTCCACAAGGACAAGGGCCTGGCCGACCCTGATGGCCCGGTGGCCCCTTCTTCCTGGAGGCATCCCCCTGGCCCTCAGGCCCTCTGTTCGTTCTCACTCTGGGCGCCATCCAGCTCCATTCTGTCTGAGCCGAACCCAGAGCACGTTTGGGCTGCGGTCCTCACAGGCGATATCCACACTGACTTTACACGGGGAGCCCAAGACCCAGAACAAGACTGACCCAGAAGGCACCGTGGAGAATGGGGAAGTCCAGGGGGCCCAGACCTGGGGCCCAGAGGGCACAGACATGGGGTCCAGAGGGCACAGGAACAGGGGTCCAGGGGGCACAGGCACAGTGTCTGGGGGGCAGGCTGCTTTGTGGAGTGGAGGGTCAGTCAGGTGGAGAGGGCATGAGGTGGAAGCTGGTGAGGAAGGCGAGTCGAGACAGCGAAAGAAGACAAAGGGCGGTAGAGAGGAGCCTGCAGCTTCTCTGTGACAGAATGTTCCAGCAGGATCTCCGAACCCTGGAGAATATGCATGTTGCTGATCATAGTGAGCTGGCATCTAAGTGGGAGAGGAATCCAGAAGGAGCACGTTCACGGCTTCAAGGCCTCTGACCTGCCGTGTAACCCTGGCAAAGCCGCTTAACCTCTCTGTCCCCTCGGCTCTCCTCAGGACCACTGGTTACCTGCCTGGGGTGGTGGGGCTCAGGAGTTGGGTTCGTAACAGGGCCGTCTCATGTTAGCGTACAAGGAGGCTGGGGGACCGGCTCGAAAGCTCATGGTGACAGCCGGACCTGTGTCCGCGGGACTCCGTCCCCGGCGCTCCGGCGGGGGCTGGTCAGAGGGGAGGAGGCGCCTGGGACCCAGCACCTGCTGGTGTTTTGCAGCCATACCCGAATCTTCCCGGTGCCGAGCGAGGTGAGAAAGGAAGCCATGCGAGATCGGATAGAGCAGGTGAGACGCAGGTGAGTGCTTGGAACGAGTTGCTTTGTGTCCTAATTGGGGGCAGGTGGGTGGGTGCTGCTGGCCTCTCCGCGGTCTCCCTTCCCGCAGGCCTGGGCGTGGGCAAGCGTGGGGTCCTCCTGGGCTGAGCCCCTCCTCCCTCAGGGCCCGCCGGGTCTGCTCCGGGGCTCCGCCTCCCCGCTCCCTCCGCACCGCCTCTGCTCTCCTCTGCTCCCTGCAGCTTATGCCGCCTCTCGGATGAGACCCCTCAGGAACTTCCCAGCACAACTTCCTACGCTTCCTGCTGAGCAGTCGGTGAGAGAGACGAGAGAGCCGACGGGGAGGGCAGGTGGAGAGAGGGGTCCCTGGATGGGGTCGGGGCTCCAGAGTGCTGGAGAGGGGCTGCACCGGGGCTGGGCAGGAGAAGGCCTGCGGCTCTGGCCACGCCGCTCCGGTTTCTGGAAGAGCCTGGCGTCCAGGTCCGACTTGCGTCTCTGGCTCTTGACCGTGGCGTCTCGGGCCCTTGTGGTCGAGGCCGAGGCGGGGCCCGAAGCTCTGGGCTGGTGCTCCTAGGCAGGGCGGTTGCTGGTCTGCGGACCCCACTGTGAATCACAAGGCCACGCAGCCCCGGCGTGGGCGTGAGGGCGCCCAGGGTTCGGCGCAGCCTCCAGTTAGGGCCGAGGCGATGGGTCACGCGGCCTCTTGGCCTGCGTGCGGTGCCAGTGGTCGGGGCAGAGGCTGAGTGGGCAGGTCTGGGCGGAGGCGGGCCGTGACCGGCGGCGCCTCTCCTGAGCCATCTGTCCAGGAAAGGCTGCCGCAGCCCTGCCAGGTGGGGAGACCACGCTGGCCATCATGGGGCTGGCAGGGTGACTGGCTCACTTAGAGGAGGGCCGCGGGGTGGACGCTGGCATTTATCGAGCACTTGCTGTGTGCCAGCTCTGCACGGGCCTCTGTCTAGGGGTCTCATCGGACCCACGTGGCCGTGGGGGCGGGCGTGCTGGGACGGCTGTGGCTGAGGCCGAGGTGCAGTTGCCCTCGGGCAGACACTGGCTTTCATCTGGCCCCGGTGTGGCTGCTGCTGCATGCCCGGTCCCTCTGTGTCCTGACCTCAGGACACCCCTCGAGGACCAAGGGGGCCAGCAGGTGCCAGCACAGTGCTTTGCCCGTGCCAGTGGGGACGAGGAGCTGAGGCCGGCAGGGGCCTCTCTGTGAAGGCTGGAGCCGGCCTCCCATCCCCGCTCTGCCTGACCCAGCAGGCCTCCTCCCCGCGGCCCCCACGCCCGCGCCCTGCCCTGTGAGCGCGGAGGGCAGCCGGCTCAGGAGGCGTGGCTGGCCCGGGCCACCAGCCCTCCCGCCTTTCTGTGATGTGCCCCCGGGCATTTCCCTCTTCCCAGGTTGGTGTCCTTCAGGGTCAAGGAGCGTCCCGTGAGGGAAGGACGACCACCTGCCCTGGCCTCAGGAGGACCACCCTTGGCAGAGAGGATCCGGCGGGCGAGCCCGTCCTGCGATGGGGCAGCACTGGACCGTCTTGCTGATAAAGAGACGCTGTGTGACCTCCGGCGTCAGGTGTGCCTACTTTGCTGCGTTCGTCCGTTGGACTCCAAACGCCCACGGGCTTGCCTCTGGGGACGCAGGCTTGTCGTGGGGGGACAGAGACAGGACCCCACCCCTGTGTGTAGCAGGGCTGCTGGGCTCGGAGTGTTGGGCAGGGCTGCCCTGCAGCCGGAGGGCTTCCAGGTTGTGTGGCCGAGGGTGGTCGGTTGCCCAGTGGTCGGGGCAGAGGCTGAGTGGGCAGGTCTGGGCGGAGGCGGGCCGTGACCGGCGGCGCCTCTCCTGAGCCATCTGTCCAGGAAAGGCTGCCGCAGCCCTGCCAGGTGGGGAGACCACGCTGGCCATCATGGGGCTGGCAGGGTGACTGGCTCACTTAGAGGAGGGCCGCGGGGTGGACGCTGGCATTTATCGAGCACTTGCTGTGTGCCAGCTCTGCACGGGCCTCTGTCTAGGGGTCTCATCGGACCCACGTGGCCGTGGGGGCGGGCGTGCTGGGACGGCTGTGGCTGAGGCCGAGGTGCAGTTGCCCTCGGGCAGACACTGGCTTTCATCTGGCCCCGGTGTGGCTGCTGCTGCATGCCCGGTCCCTCTGTGTCCTGACCTCAGGACACCCCTCGAGGACCAAGGGGGCCAGCAGGTGCCAGCACAGTGCTTTGCCCGTGCCAGTGGGGACGAGGAGCTGAGGCCGGCAGGGGCCTCTCTGTGAAGGCTGGAGCCGGCCTCCCATCCCCGCTCTGCCTGACCCAGCAGGCCTCCTCCCCGCGGCCCCCACGCCCGCGCCCTGCCCTGTGAGCGCGGAGGGCAGCCGGCTCAGGAGGCGTGGCTGGCCCGGGCCACCAGCCCTCCCGCCTTTCTGTGATGTGCCCCCGGGCATTTCCCTCTTCCCAGGTTGGTGTCCTTCAGGGTCAAGGAGCGTCCCGTGAGGGAAGGACGACCACCTGCCCTGGCCTCAGGAGGACCACCCTTGGCAGAGAGGATCCGGCGGGCGAGCCCGTCCTGCGATGGGGCAGCACTGGACCGTCTTGCTGATAAAGAGACGCTGTGTGACCTCCGGCGTCAGGTGTGCCTACTTTGCTGCGTTCGTCCGTTGGACTCCAAACGCCCACGGGCTTGCCTCTGGGGACGCAGGCTTGTCGTGGGGGGACAGAGACAGGACCCCACCCCTGTGTGTAGCAGGGCTGCTGGGCTCTCGGAGTGTTGGGGGCAGGGCTGCCCTGCAGCCGGAGGGCTTCCTGGGGGAGGTGTGGTGTGCCGGCTGCCCTCGAGTGTGTCCTGCTCACCCACCTGTTCTCTAGAGAGCTCTCCTTCCGCAGACCCACATTTCTGACCTACATCCTCTTCCTCTCTCTGAAGGACTGTTAACATTTCTTGCAAGGCAGGCCTGCTGGTGACCGTCTCCTTTGTCTGAGAAAGTATTTCCACTTCATTCTGAAGGATACAGAGGTCTAGGCGTTTTTTCCCCAACACTTTGACTATTTTGCTCCACTCTGTTCTTGCTGGTGTGGTTTCTGAGGGGAAGTTGGGTGTTATTTTTATTGTCCTTTTCTCTGGGTAAGGTCCTTCCCACCCCCAGCTTTCACGATTTTTGTGTTTGGTTTTATGCAATTTGAGTACGATGTGTTCAAGGCATCTACCCTGCTCACTATTCTGAGCTTCCTGAATTTGTTGTTGGGGCTCTGTCACTAGTTTGGGAAAATTCTCGGCTCTTACTGCAAGTGTTTCTCCTGCTCTTTGTCTCTCCAGGCTGCCCATGACTGATGGCGCACCTTCTGTATTGTCCCCCAGAACCTGGATATTCTCTTCCACTTCTTTTTCACTCTTTTTTTGCTCTTTGTTTTTCCATTTGAAAAAATTCCAGTTGACATTTCTTTTTTTTTTTTTAATTGGAGTATAGTTGATCTGTTGACATTTCTTTTTTTGTTTTTAATTTTGGCCTCATTTATTGATTTTTTATTTATTTTCATCCATCTTTATTTTCTGGCCCGTGTGGGCCTCCCATCACAGTGGCCTCTCTCGTTGCAGAGCACCAGCCCTGGGCGCATGTGCTCCAGAGCGCTGGCTTGTGATTGGACACACTGGTCCAGCTGCTCCATGGCACGTGGGATCTTCCCGGGCCAGAGATGGATCCAGCGCCCCTTGCACTGCAAGGTGGACTCTCTGCCCTCTGGGCCACCAAGGAAGCCCTGCGGACAGTTCCCAAACCTTCCCGCTCTCCCTGGTCCACACGCAGGCTGCCGTGGAGCCCGTCGAAGCAGCTTTGCTTCTAGTTCAGGACTTTTTCCTCTTGGCGTTTCCTCTGACCCTTTCTTGGGGTTCCGTCTCTGTCTGTTACCCACCTGTTCCGCGTGGTACCTTTTCCACCGGAGCCCTCAGCCTGGTCATCAAGGCGGCCCTGCCTTCCCAGCTGGTCCTTCCGTCTCGGCCCGTCTGCCGAGGCTGTGGCTGGGGCCCGTTTCGCCTCCCACCGCGCTCGCTGGTGACCGTCTCCTTTGTCTGAGAAAGTATTTCCACTTCATTCTGAAGGATACAGAGGTCTAGGCGTTTTTTCCCCAACACTTTGACTATTTTGCTCCACTCTGTTCTTGCTGGTGTGGTTTCTGAGGGGAAGTTGGGTGTTATTTTTATTGTCCTTTTCTCTGGGTAAGGTCCTTCCCACCCCCAGCTTTCACGATTTTTGTGTTTGGTTTTATGCAATTTGAGTACGATGTGTTCAAGGCATCTACCCTGCTCACTATTCTGAGCTTCCTGAATTTGTTGTTGGGGCTCTGTCACTAGTTTGGGAAAATTCTCGGCTCTTACTGCAAGTGTTTCTCCTGCTCTTTGTCTCTCCAGGCTGCCCATGACTGATGGCGCACCTTCTGTATTGTCCCCCAGAACCTGGATATTCTCTTCCACTTCTTTTTCACTCTTTTTTTGCTCTTTGTTTTTCCATTTGAAAAAATTCCAGTTGACATTTCTTTTTTTTTTTTTAATTGGAGTATAGTTGATCTGTTGACATTTCTTTTTTTGTTTTTAATTTTGGCCTCATTTATTGATTTTTTATTTATTTTCATCCATCTTTATTTTCTGGCCCGTGTGGGCCTCCCATCACAGTGGCCTCTCTCGTTGCAGAGCACCAGCCCTGGGCGCATGTGCTCCAGAGCGCTGGCTTGTGATTGGACACACTGGTCCAGCTGCTCCATGGCACGTGGGATCTTCCCGGGCCAGAGATGGATCCAGCGCCCCTTGCACTGCAAGGTGGACTCTCTGCCCTCTGGGCCACCAAGGAAGCCCTGCGGACAGTTCCCAAACCTTCCCGCTCTCCCTGGTCCACACGCAGGCTGCCGTGGAGCCCGTCGAAGCAGCTTTGCTTCTAGTTCAGGACTTTTTCCTCTTGGCGTTTCCTCTGACCCTTTCTTGGGGTTCCCGTCTCTGTCTGTTACCCACCTGTTCCGGCGTGGTACCTTTTCCACCGGAGCCCTCAGCCTGGTCATCAAGGCGGCCCTGCCTTCCCAGCTGGTCCTTCCGTCTCGGCCCCGTCTGCCGAGGCTGTGGCTGGGGCCCGTTTCGCCTCCCACCGCGCCGCGCGGCTTGCTGCTGAAGGCCAGGTGAGGTGTCTGAGGTCGGGCAGCTGAGGGAGACGGACCTTCTTCAGTGCAAGGGGTCATATTTGTACAGTCAGGAGTTAGGCTGTGTTGACTCTTTTCAGCCACTGAGGGGTCAGCAGCTAGCATTTCCTTTTGTGTCCTTTCTTTCGCCTTTGGGTTTCCCTAGGTTTTCCCCCTAAACAGGGCCTGACGCATGCACTTCGCAGCTGCAATCCCCTCTGACTTTTCAGGAGTCCTCTCGCTGTGCTGAGGGCCGCGGGGTAGCACAGGGAGCTCCCTGTGGCCTCCTGACGAGCTCTCAGTTCCCTTGTGCCCCGGCCTGGGACCGTCACAGGTGTTTCTCAGCTCCTCCCCGACCCCTCCCTCAGGGGAGATGGGAAAGCGAGATGGGCTCCAGCTGGATCTTTCCCTTCCTTTGAGAGACCACGTGAGACGGAGAGGTGGGTCCTTGACCAGAGGCACTCTGTGGCTGAGGAGTGCGGAGCCCAGCCTGGCCTCACTCCAGGCCCCCTTCCTCAGCCGGTTCCTGTGTGGGCCCCAGACTGGGCCGGGGAACAGGACTCCACCCCTGTCCTGGAGGAACGGTGGTTTCGAGAGGAGACATGTCTCAGGCCATATCCGTCATAACTGTCCCAGCTACGGTAAAGGAGAAGTATTATTTTCATTGGAAACTTGTCTTGATCAGAGAAGGGATTCGCTTCCACCTATTTTATTTATTCATTTATTTTTTGGCCACTTCTATTGGTCTTTCATTTATTTATTTCCATCCATCTTTGTTCTTCGGCCTGTGTGGGCCTCTCTCGCTGCAGAGCAACAGCTCTGGGCGCATGCGCTCCAGAGTGCTGGCTCGGTAATTGGACAGATCGGTCCAGCCGCTCCGCGGCACGTGGGGTCCTCCCAGGCCAGGGGTCAAACCGGCACCCCTTGCACTGCCAGGCGGTGTCCTTACCCACTGGACCACCAAGGAAGCCCTTCCAGCTATTTTAAAATCATCACCTCATTTTGCCGATGAAGAACTGGACATTCAGAGAGGTTAAGTGGCTTTCCCGGTGCCGCCCAGCCACTCGCTCCATGGCCAGGAATGGAGGGCAGCCCCTCTCGGGCCACACCGCCGTGCAGTGCACAGGTGAGGCCTGGACAGCGGGGCGGTGATCTTGGCGGGCCGACGCCGCAGGGGCGGGGCTCGGGTAGGACAGTCCTGCTCATCCGCCCCACCGTCTCTGCGCTGGCCTCTCGACCACCGTCCCCCAGCTTCCCTCCGCCGGCACGTCCGGTGGAGGGAGGGAGAGAAGAGCCGTCGCAGGCCAGGCTAGGAGGGGCTCCCGAGACTCAGAGGAGCCTGGCGCTGTGGAGGCAGCGTGGCGAGGCCGCTCCAGCCGAACGGGACGGGGCACAAGTGGCCGGAGGGGCCAGACTTGCCCTGGCCGAGGTAGGAGTGCGGAGTGCTATATGCAGCCGGCGGTGGGGCAGGACGGGGCAGGGAAGCCAGGAGGGGGCCCCCGGGAGGTGAGGGCATGGGCTTGAGACAGGACAGGGGGACTTGGTGACAGTGGCACCTGGAAGCAGGAATGACGTGGGGCCAGCCGGCGGTGGGGCTGCTCTGCCCAGGCAGGGCCTCGTGGGGCAGGTGGCCTTGCAGGTGAGGTCCAGCGGGTGGATGGACAGACGGGGCTGGGCTGGAGGGGCGGCCCGGGAGAGGGCCTTGGCGGGTAGGGCTGCCGTCGGACTCGGTGGAGGCGGAGGGAGGGACGAGGCATGAGGGCTGCCCCCCGTGCGCACGCTGAGGAAGGGGCAGGTGGGGCTTAGTGGCCAGTCCTCCCTGCCCGGACTGCTGGCTCGCAGTTCAGCCAGGGGACAGCTCCAGTCTGAACGGCCTGCCAGTCCTGTCAGAAACCACCAGAGGGTGCCACGTGCATTCAAGAAAAGGTTTCCTGAAGGTTCCACTTTGAGTCAGAGCCTGTGTGCAGTGCAGGGTTTTGGCTTTCGGGCCATTTGGGAAGCGGGAACAGATGGGAGGCCTCTGAGCGTCTTCGTTCCACGAGGGCTGTGGTTCGGGTCCACACGCCTGCACGCTGTAGGGCGACTCCCTCAAAGGGAACGTCCTGAGCGCTCACAGCCCGCAGTGAGCTGGAACGTGGGGCCGTCCATGCGGGCTCTGGCCAGCGCCCAGGCTCAGGGTGGCGAGGCTGGCAGGCAGACGGCCATGCAGGCTTTCAAGAACAGAGGACGCAGCAGTGGTCTTGCTTGAGAGAACATGGACCTCTTGGCAGGGGAGACGTTCGGCAGAGGCTTTGCCAGTTTTGGGCAACGAGGAGGGGTCCGTGGGGGACGCCCAGGGAAGTGGGCCTGGCCCTGGACATTTGGAAGGCAGGGGGCAGTGGGGATCACGGTCGGAGAGGCTGGGTGCCCACACAAGGGTCCAAGACCTCTCGTGGGGCTGCCTGAGGGCCCCGAGGAGAAGGGGAGCCACACAGGAGGGCGGCGGGGGCTCTGGGGGCTCCGGCCTCACACACCTGGAGGGCGGCCGCCACAGCCCTCAGGAAGGAGGGGCAGCCACGTCCTGGGCCGGCCTGGAGGTGGGCGCGGGGCTCTCTCGTGCACACACCCGGGAAGTGCGGAGCGGGACCGCGTCGGCGTTGCAGCCGTGGCTCCCTCCAGGCCTCGGGTGGAAATGAAATCATTAGGTGGCTCGGATGGAGCTCTGTTCTGTGCGTGATTAACCCCAGGAGGTGAGTCTGGGAACAAATACGCCTCCTCTACCTGAATTACAGGGGGCCGAGCCACGGTAAATTAAAAGAAAATCACTGGCGAATTTGGGACCCGTCAGCTGTGACCGAGCCATTTGTGTAGTTAAATGGAGCTGAGAGAGCTCATAAAGGCGTCGTGGGTCATGGATCCTTCCGGGAAGGGCGGGCGAGGAGCTGTCCCCGTGCGCCCGGGCTGCCTCACTGCCCGCAGGCGGCGCGGGCACTGGGCAGCGTCCTCACCCAGCGAGAAGCTCCGTGCCAGGCCGAGGCAGGACGGAGGCCCGGCCCTGGCCTCGGAGCCTCAGAGGACAGACTGGGTCTCGGCCAGGCGGAGACTCGGGACTCGAGGGACGGCCCCTCCGGGGTCTGACGCCCCAGGTGAGGTGTGAGTGGCCCAGCGTCACGGACACCCCTGAGGGAGGCCCAGCCAGGGCCCCGGGTGCCCCCCGAGAGCTGGCGAGGCCCTGGTCCACGCTCAGAGGAGGCTGCCGGACACCAGCCCAGCCAGGACATGGAGGGGGTTCCAGGCAGGGGTGGGGAGGAGACGTCAGGGAGGGAAGGTCTGCAAGCTCTGGGACCAGCCAGGGCGCCCGCTGCCGGCTGCCGTGCCCAGGCCCGGCTCCAGGAAGCCCCACTGTGTTCACATCCGTTCCTGGGGTCGCTGACACAGGCCCAGGTCCTTTAGAACAGTCCCTGGGTGGGGGAGGCTGCGGACCGGGAGCCCTCTGCCCGCCCTGGAGCCGGTGCCCACGTGCAGGGGTGGGGCTTGGCCGCCCACGCTCTTACCCCCGAGTCTCTCCCCTCCCGGGCCCTCCTCCTCCCCTTCCGCTGGCAGCGCTGCAGGAGGGGCGGCTGGGTTCTGTGAAGGAGGCCCCAGGCCTGCCCCGAGCGGGTCCCTGGTCAGTGGCCTTGGTTGGAGTGGGGAGCCGGGGGTGGGGGGTGGTGTGAAGAGGAGGAAGGCAGAGGCTGTGGGTGTGGCCGATGGCCCCTCCTCGGCCTCACGGGGCGCAGGCAGGGCGGCCGGCCCGGGAGCCAGCGACTCTCCCAGAGGGGCGCCCGCCGCCGGCGCTGGGGCTGGTGCTGGGCGCTGCCAGGTGCTGGGGGGTCGGAGGATGCTGGGCCCCCGACAAACGTCTGGGGAAAACAAGTGTCGGGAGTGGGTTTGGGGGCCCGTGTGGGAGGGTGCTGTCGGACCCGCACGTGGCCGAGGCCTGCCTGGAAGAACTGGTCCCAGCTCCGCGCTCTGGAGACCTGCTGCCCCAGGACCAGCGGGACCCGCACCCCCCCACCCGGGCAGGGGTCTGCTCTGGGCACGCGTGCCAGCGAGGAAAGGGGCTTGGCCTGCCGTGGGAGAGGTGCCGGCTTACTGGGAGCCCCGGAGAAGCTCCGTGCCAGGCCGAGGCAGGACGGAGGCCCGGCCCTGCCCCGGAGCCTCAGAGGACAGACTGGGTCTCGGCCAGGCGGAGACTCGGGACTCGAGGGACGGCCCCTCCGGGGTCTGACGCCCCAGGTGAGGTGTGAGTGGCCCAGCGTCACGGACACCCCTGAGGGAGGCCCAGCCAGGGCCCCGGGTGCCCCCCGAGAGCTGGCGAGGCCCTGGTCCACGCTCAGAGGAGGCTGCCGGACACCAGCCCAGCCAGGACATGGAGGGGGTTCCAGGCAGGGGTGGGGAGGAGACGTCAGGGAGGGAAGGTCTGCAAGCTCTGGGACCAGCCAGGGCGCCCGCTGCCGGCTGCCGTGCCCAGGCCCGGCTCCAGGAAGCCCCACTGTGTTCACATCCGTTCCTGGGGTCGCTGACACAGGCCCAGGTCCTTTAGAACAGTCCCTGGGTGGGGGAGGCTGCGGACCGGGAGCCCTCTGCCCGCCCTGGAGCCGGTGCCCACGTGCAGGGGTGGGGCTTGGCCGCCCACGCTCTTACCCCCGAGTCTCTCCCCTCCCGGGCCCTCCTCCTCCCCTTCCGCTGGCAGCGCTGCAGGAGGGGCGGCTGGGTTCTGTGAAGGAGGCCCCAGGCCTGCCCCGAGCGGGTCCCTGGTCAGTGGCCTTGGTTGGAGTGGGGAGCCGGGGGTGGGGGGTGGTGTGAAGAGGAGGAAGGCAGAGGCTGTGGGTGTGGCCGATGGCCCCTCCTCGGCCTCACGGGGCGCAGGCAGGGCGGCCGGCCCGGGAGCCAGCGACTCTCCCAGAGGGGCGCCCGCCGCCGGCGCTGGGGCTGGTGCTGGGCGCTGCCAGGTGCTGGGGGGTCGGAGGATGCTGGGCCCCCGACAAACGTCTGGGGAAAACAAGTGTCGGGAGTGGGTTTGGGGGCCCGTGTGGGAGGGTGCTGTCGGACCCGCACGTGGCCGAGGCCTGCCTGGAAGAACTGGTCCCAGCTCCGCGCTCTGGAGACCTGCTGCCCCAGGACCAGCGGGACCCGCACCCCCCCACCCGGGCAGGGGTCTGCTCTGGGCACGCGTGCCAGCGAGGAAAGGGGCTTCCTCCTCCGGCCTCAAGCCCCCGTGGGGTGGGGGGAGAGGTGCCGGCTTGGCCAGTCCCGGCGGGGGCGAAGTGGCCCCCTGCGGCCGCCAGAGGATGCTGTTGCCCCGCGTGGCCGGTTGGGCGCGCGGCGGGGCGCTCATCTCAGGGCCACCCTCACGCAGCACCTCCCCCGCAGCCGGCCTCGCCTCTGCCCGCGCAGGCCCCTGGCTTTGGGGGCAGGCACCCGGGTGGCTCAGCCAGTAAACGCAGCAGGCACGGGCTCAATCCCTGGGCTGGGACGATGCCCTGGAGGAGGGAATGGTGAGGCCCTCCCATGGTCTCGCCTGGAGAATCCGGGGCAGAGGAGCCCGGCCGGCTGCAGTCCACGGGCCACAGCAAGTCAGACAGGGCTGAAGCGACTGAGCTCAGAGGGCACCAGGCCTTAGCTTTGGGGGGTGGGGGGTGGAGGGCCGCCCTACCTGGGGGCCGACTGAGCTCAGAGGGCACCAGGCCTTAGCTTTGGGGGGTGGGGGGTGGAGGGCCGCCCTGCCTGGGGGCCGGCAGAGCACAGAGAGCACCAGGCCTTAGCTTTGGGGGGCGAGGAGGGCTGCCCTGCCTGGGGGCCGGCAGAGCACAGAGAGCACCAGGCCTTAGCTTTGGGGGGTGGGGGGTGGAGGGCCGTCCTGCCTGGGGGCCGGCAGAGGCTGGGAGGGCTGCACCATCCTCGTCCTCGAAGCCTTCTCTGCAGTCCCTGTGCTGGTGGTTCGGAGGCTGCGTCCTCAGGCTCTTCCCCAGCAGGAGGGACCCAGGATGTGCTGCCCTTGTCGGCCGCCGCCTCCACCTGGGGTCGGGGGGTGTTCTTGGCCAGTCGCCCCGCGACCGCCTGCAGGCGTCCGGCTCTGCTTTGAATTAACGGCGGGCGGAGACCCGTCTGGGAGTGTGGCTGCTGTCCCTTCCACACCCTGCTCCCGGCTCCTCGCCTCTAACCCTGCCCCATCCCGGCCCCCGCGGTTTCTAGCTGTTTCTGAGCTCTTCCTGGAGGGGGTGGGCTCTGCTTCCTTCAGGGGAGGTGCCCCGTGCCATTCTGGGGTGTGCCTCTTCTCTACCTGGCCTCCTGCCGTCGGCACCGGTGAGGCCTCGGGGACAGAGGCAGCCCGGGAGGCCCCGCTGGAGCTTGTGGGTGCACAGCCAGGCTGGAGCAGGGCGAGCCGAAGGGCAGTGGGCCAGCGGGCGGCAGCGTGCCCTGGGGGCAGACGAGGCCGCTCGGTGCGGGGGCAGGGTGGGGACGGGTGGCCCAGGGGGACCTGGGGAGGCGCCTTAGCTCCGACTGCTGCTCGGCGGCCTCCTGCTCAGGTAAGTGCGTCAGGCCGCAGAAGGCCACGGTCAGCGTTGCCTCTTAAAGATGCCCGTGATCCAGAGTTCTCATCTATTCAATGAGGACAGGGGCGGCCATGAGGCTGGGCCTTGTCAGATTTTGTCAGGATCCAAGGACGTGCTTGAGGAGGGCTGCTTGGAGCTGAGAGGGGCAGCATGGACGCCAGCTGTGCCTCCCTGAGGGTCGCCTGTGCCCCCTCCAGGCCCGCAGCCGTCCCAGGACCCCAGGAGTGCGTTCCCTGCGGGCTGTCTCAATGGCTCCTCATATCTGGTCCGGAGTGGCTGACCCGACTGTCATTGCCACCTGACAGGAGAGGAGACGGAGGCTCCGGGGAGTCGGAGAGGGGAACACACAGCTTCACCGCAGGCCGGGTGGGTTTCCAGCGGCCCTGTCCGGCTCTTGGCTCCGTTCCCAAGAGGAGGCTTCTCGGGGCTGTGGACGCGGGGTGTGGACAGGTGGGCGGGAGGCCAAGGTATAGACTTAAAATTCGGTTGCGCGTGGGCAGAGTGAGAGCTGCTGTTACAATCACACGCAGTCCGCCCCCAGGAGGGACCCAGGATGTGCTGCCCTTGTCGGCCGCCGCCTCCACCTGGGGTCGGGGTGTTCTTGGCCAGTCGCCCGCGACCGCCTGCAGGCGTCCGGCTCTGCTTTGAATTAACGGCGGCGGAGACCCGTCTGGGAGTGTGGCTGCTGTCCCTTCCACACCCTGCTCCCGGCTCCTCGCCTCTAACCCTGCCCCATCCCGGCCCCCGCGGTTTCTAGCTGTTTCTGAGCTCTTCCTGGAGGGGGTGGGCTCTGCTTCCTTCAGGGGAGGTGCCCCGTGCCATTCTGGGGTGTGCCTCTTCTCTACCTGGCCTCCTGCCGTCGGCACCGGTGAGGCCTCGGGGACAGAGGCAGCCCGGGAGGCCCCGCTGGAGCTTGTGGGTGCACAGCCAGGCTGGAGCAGGGCGAGCCGAAGGGCAGTGGGCCAGCGGGCGGCAGCGTGCCCTGGGGGCAGACGAGGCCGCTCGGTGCGGGGGCAGGGTGGGGACGGGTGGCCCAGGGGGACCTGGGGAGGCGCCTTAGCTCCGACTGCTGCTCGGCGGCCTCCTGCTCAGGTAAGTGCGTCAGGCCGCAGAAGGCCACGGTCAGCGTTGCCTCTTAAAGATGCCCGTGATCCAGAGTTCTCATCTATTCAATGAGGACAGGGGCGGCCATGAGGCTGGGCCTTGTCAGATTTTGTCAGGATCCAAGGACGTGCTTGAGGAGGGCTGCTTGGAGCTGAGAGGGGCAGCATGGACGCCAGCTGTGCCTCCCTGAGGGTCGCCTGTGCCCCCTCCAGGCCCGCAGCCGTCCCAGGACCCCAGGAGTGCGTTCCCTGCGGGCTGTCTCAATGGCTCCTCATATCTGGTCCGGAGTGGCTGACCCGACTGTCATTGCCACCTGACAGGAGAGGAGACGGAGGCTCCGGGGAGTCGGAGAGGGGAACACACAGCTTCACCGCAGGCCGGGTGGGTTTCCAGCGGCCCTGTCCGGCTCTTGGCTCCGTTCCCAAGAGGAGGCTTCTCGGGGCTGTGGACGCGGGGTGTGGACAGGTGGGCGGGAGGCCAAGGTATAGACTTAAAATTCGGTTGCGCGTGGGCAGAGTGAGAGCTGCTGTTACAATCACACGCAGTCCCTGAGAAGACAGCAGCGTTGAAGACAGCCCAGGGAGCACGAGGATGGAGGCTGCTAGCTACAGCCTGGGACGCTGAGCCGGACAAGGTGAGGTCGCAGCCTGCCGGCTGCCGGCAGTTACGCACAGAGCACAGAACAGTGAGGTGCAGTGGAGGTCTGCGAGCCCCAGCTCTGAGGGTGGCCCCGAGAAAGGCCAGAGTCACGGGGTGGACGGGGCGGGGGTGGTGCTTCCACCCACGAGACACCCCAGGCCCCTGGGTCGGGGGACCAGGAGGAGCCACAGGTGGTCTCCAGGCACCCGACCCCAAGCCTCCCTGTCAGCACTTGAACACTCTTGAGTTCTTGCTCTTCTCTGCAAGCTGAAATCCCTGGGGCTTGTGCTTTGGACGTGTCAGAGAGCTGGAGGCCTCTGCCCGTGCCCAGCTCACGATGGGCAGCCCGGCCAAGAGCCTTCCCCGGAGGTCACTTCAGGCGGCCTTCGCCTCCAAGCGAGACCTTCCTCCGCCAGAGGCGGCGGGCTCGGGGCCTGTTCGCAGACACGGCGGGGAGGGGCACTCTGCAGCCTCGTGTTCTCTGCACACGCGAGACTCATTCATTCCCCTCGCTCATTCTTCATCTCCTGTCCTGGCGCGGGTCCTCCGCAGGAAAGCTCACAGAGCCGAGCTTGCGGGCTCGAGGGGAGCAGAGCGGGACCGGGGCTGGGGGAACGCAGGCGAAGGGAAGGAAGCGGGGCCGCGCGGGGCTGCTCGGGCCGCGGAGGTCGGAGGCGGCCCCGGTGTGCCTTTATCAGCATCGCCATGCAGGATTCCCGCCGGCTCTGTCTTGGCTTTGCGTTTTATCAATACCTCTGGTGGATCCCGCTGTCCCTTCCGTGGGTTTATTAATATTGCCCTCTGATCTGCAGGCGGCCGCCATGGTTTCTATTCCAGCCCCATCCCAGTTTCTCCAAGCCCAGACACCATATTTAATTAGATTTTCTCCCTGGCTCAGGCAAACAGAAACTGAACCCCTGGTATGTCTCTGTCGCTCTGGAGCCCGGGCCTGACAGGAGCTGCCAGTGCTTTCCCTCCCGCCCTCCTCTGCCTCGCGCCCTCCAGTCTTACCGTCGACAGTCACATTCCAACACCGGCCCGCTCCTGGGCTCAGCCTTTGGCCTCAGACTCGGAAGCTCGTGCTCACGTTGCCCGATGCCATTGGCACGACCTGTGTGCCGAGGTTTCGCTGCTCAGCTTGAGCTTTCCCCAGACCCCGGGCAAACCTGAGAGCTGGCGGGTGGGCAGAGCATGGAGGGGCAGAGCGGGGCTCTGGAAGCCACGGTGATGGGTGATTCTGCCTGGAAATGAGACAGATCGGAATCCTCCCAAGATGATGACGCGACCCCTGGGAGAGTCTTCGGGGAAAGTCGGTGTGCTGTGTTACAGCTTTTCCATCTAGAAAACGGAGAACAACACAAGAATGGGGCTGTGCTGACGTTATGGGAAATAAAGATGTCTGATCTCACTTCCTGTCAGGAAAATGAGGGGGGGAAGCGACAGGGGGAGGGTTCCCAAGATGGCTAAGCAAAGGGACCTGAGCTCGCCTCCTCACGCAGGCTCGCCAGAGCTACAGCTTTACAGAACAACCTCACACGAGAAGCTAGAAACCTGCTGGAAAAGACTGTCTGCAACTAAGGATCTAAAGTGCTCAATATCCAAAATATAGACAGAGCTAATACAGCTATCCGAAAAACCACCGGATTAAAAAATGGGCACACACGTATACCTATGGCTAGTTCAGGTTGATATGGGGCAGTAATCAACAGAACTCTGTAGAAAATAAAAAATAAATGTAAAAAAATTGGGCAGAATACCTGAATAGACATTTTTTTCCAAAAAAGACATACAAATGGCCAACAGGCACATGAAGAGATGCTCGGCATCACTTGTCATCAGGGAAATGCAAATCCAAACCACAAGGAGATCGTCTCACGCCTGTCAGAATGACTGTTACCAAAAAGAACAGAAGTAACAAGTGCTGGTGACGACAGGGAGGAAAGGGAACCCCAGGGCACGGCTGGTGGGGACGTAAGTGGGTGACAGGTCAGACGAAGACAAGCACTGCCCGCTGTCACTCAGCGTGAAAGCCCAGGAGTAACAACAAGCCAGTGGACACGGCGGAAGAGAACCACACACAGATGCAGGGCGACAGCCAGTGGTGGCCCGGCGAGGGGTCAGCGAGGGTGGAGGGTGACGCTGTGTGAACACTTCTGTACAAAAGAATCAGCTACAAGTAAGCAGCCAAACCCATGCAGTAAGGGAATAAAGCCAACCTTTTATAACAGGAGGATGGTACGTAAAAATCTCAAATCATCCTGTTGTATACCTGAAGCTCACATTGTCAAACTTCACATTGTCAACCTATGCCTGTGTTAGAAAAAAAGAGAGCTGCAGAGAACATGGCAAAGAGTTGGTCCCGGGCCACCTTCCTGGGCCCAAGGAAGGCCTGTGGGCAGGAAGTGGACAGCCAGGGCCCCAGCAACCAAGCGCCTGCCGCTCCTCTAGACCACAGAGCCTGGGACCCCGCAGGGCTCCCCAGCCCCAGCCCTCCCACTCTCTTGAGAAATGATTACCTTTGAGAGTCAGTTTCCTCATTGGTTAAATGGGGATAATGTTGGTGGCCCTGCGGGCCTCTCGTGTGTGTCCAGCTCAGGTAGGACCACGCGTGTGTCTCGTAGGCGGTGAGGCCCCCGAGAGTAGGCGCTCCTTTCCCAGCTAGGTCTTGATTTGTAGTTGCCGTTGGAAGAGAACAGGGCACGGGGGGTGTTCTCTTCCATCGCAGAGTCTAGATCATGGAATGCTTTTTATTTGGCTTTGAAATGATTTTTATTTTCTCAGGGAAATTTGATAACTAGCCTTCCCTGCCTGAGCACTTAGACTGGTACCAGCAGGAATGTAAACTGCCAAAAGGACCAAAACGAAGGAGGAGGGAAGGAAGAAGGGAAGGAAGAAAGAATGAAAAAGAGGAAAGGAAGAAAGGCAGCAGGTTCACAGCAGAGTGGTTCCGCTGAGTTCCTGGGGCTGAGGCAGCTTTGCACCACTCTGTGAAGGCACGCACAGTCCTTTGCACACGGGATGTTTAGGAAGCCCCAGGTGCCGGCGGCCGCGCCTTCCCGGGGGCGAGACGGGCCGGCCCGGGAGGGGCTGGCGGCCACGGGGGAGAAAGCAGCTCTGGCGGGGCCCCTGCCTGCCCACAGAGGGTCGTTCCGGTTCCCACGCGGTGCCTGGGAAACGAAGGGACGCGGGGCTCCTCTGTGTCCTGGCCCTGGAGAAGGCAGCGCGGGGTCCCAGAGGCCGGGAGAAGGCGCCCACGTTTGCGTGTGTCTGTTGGGGAGACGTCTGCATGTGGGCACGTTTAGCCGCCCAAGAGGCCGGGGAGGTGAGTCTGGCCGCGGGCCCCGCGAGGCAGGCAGAGTGGAAGTCTGGGTGTCGGTGGAGAGCCGGCTAGCGCCCCCGAGGTGATCCTCCAGTCCCCGGATACATTTGGGAGCCTTCCTTCGCACGCAGAGCCCCGGGCACACGCGGGCCTCTGAGGACACACGGCCTTCCGTGCCAGGGCTCCCTGGCTCTCAAGGCCTGTGAACGGAAAGCCATGCTCTTCACTCCCCACGCTTGTCCCCGAGACCCACCAGGGTCCCCGGTCCTTCGGATGGCGCCCGACGGCTGATGCGCCGGCAGGGTCTGGCCCCGCTTGGCTCCAGGGGGGCCGTCCTGTCTGCGGCTCTCGGAGCCCCGCCCGGCCGGGCCCCGCCTCCGGCCCTCTGGGGAGCAGGCTGGGGAGACGCGCCTCGGGAGGGGCACCGTGTCTGAGTCTGCTTTGAGTTGCCGTTGGAAGAGAACAGGGCACGGGGGGTGTTCTCTTCCATCGCAGAGTCTAGATCATGGAATGCTTTTTATTTGGCTTTGAAATGATTTTTATTTTCTCAGGGAAATTTGATAACTAGCCTTCCCTGCCTGAGCACTTAGACTGGTACCAGCAGGAATGTAAACTGCCAAAAGGACCAAAACGAAGGAGGAGGGAAGGAAGAAGGGAAGGAAGAAAGAATGAAAAAGAGGAAAGGAAGAAAGGCAGCAGGTTCACAGCAGAGTGGTTCCGCTGAGTTCCTGGGGCTGAGGCAGCTTTGCACCACTCTGTGAAGGCACGCACAGTCCTTTGCACACGGGATGTTTAGGAAGCCCCAGGTGCCGGCGGCCGCGCCTTCCCGGGGGCGAGACGGGCCGGCCCGGGAGGGGCTGGCGGCCACGGGGGAGAAAGCAGCTCTGGCGGGGCCCCTGCCTGCCCACAGAGGGTCGTTCCGGTTCCCACGCGGTGCCTGGGAAACGAAGGGACGCGGGGCTCCTCTGTGTCCTGGCCCTGGAGAAGGCAGCGCGGGGTCCCAGAGGCCGGGAGAAGGCGCCCACGTTTGCGTGTGTCTGTTGGGGAGACGTCTGCATGTGGGCACGTTTAGCCGCCCAAGAGGCCGGGGAGGTGAGTCTGGCCGCGGGCCCCGCGAGGCAGGCAGAGTGGAAGTCTGGGTGTCGGTGGAGAGCCGGCTAGCGCCCCCGAGGTGATCCTCCAGTCCCCGGATACATTTGGGAGCCTTCCTTCGCACGCAGAGCCCCGGGCACACGCGGGCCTCTGAGGACACACGGCCTTCCGTGCCAGGGCTCCCTGGCTCTCAAGGCCTGTGAACGGAAAGCCATGCTCTTCACTCCCCACGCTTGTCCCCGAGACCCACCAGGGTCCCCGGTCCTTCGGATGGCGCCCGACGGCTGATGCGCCGGCAGGGTCTGGCCCCGCTTGGCTCCAGGGGGGCCGTCCTGTCTGCGGCTCTCGGAGCCCCGCCCGGCCGGGCCCCGCCTCCGGCCCTCTGGGGAGCAGGCTGGGGAGACGCGCCCTCGGGAGGGGCACCGTGTCTGAGTCTGCTTCCCTCTGAGCCGAGTTCCCTCGCTTTGGTGTTCATACTCGGCTCCGTCAGTCTCCGGCTGGTTTCTCATCAGTTTGCTTCCAGCCGGTCCCAGGGGCTGGCAACAGGGCCCAAGTGCCCCGAGGCCCAGGCCCCGCGCACCGAGCTTGTCTTCCCTGCCGGACCTCTTGCCTCGCCCTCCCCGGCCCTGGACCCGCTCAGGAGCCGCCGCCCAAGCCGCGGGGCACCGCGCCGCAGGTGGCTGGGGGGCCAGAGCTGTCATCACAAAGGCCCTCAGGGTCTCGGGTTTGAGGGCTGGAAGTACGAGCTGTGGGAATCGGGGCTGCTCCTCCGGAGGGCCGGGCACCTGCCTCCGCCGCGCCCCGGCGCCTGGGGCCTGCCTCTGGCCTCTGACGGCCTCCGGCTCTGCTCCGCCCCGCTGACCTCTTCGTCCATCCTCACGGGGCGTTCTCCCCTCGAGGCCGTGTGGTCCACACTCCCCTTCCCCTTTCCGCGAGGATGTCAGCCGCGCTGTGCCCGCCCTGCTCCTCCCCACAAGGACGTCCTCGTCACCAGTGCCCTCCAGACACGAGGCCGTGGCTGGCGCTTCAGCTCGGGTGTGTCAGGGACACAGAGTGAGCCGCGGCCGAGGACGAGCAGCCTCTCCCCGGGCTCTGGCGCAGGCTGGCACCCTCCGCCGCCCTGGGGACGAGCTCTGCTGCTAGAGCCGCCTGGAGCTTCAGTCCTAAGTCAGTCCTCAGACGCCCCAAACTCCTGAGTTCTTTTCAAATATCCTTCCTAGAAAGAAAACCAATCCAGAGGGCACACGCGGGCCTCTGAGGACACACGGCCTTCCGTGCCAGGGCTCCCTGGCTCTCAAGGCCTGTGAACGGAAAGCCATGCTCTTCACTCCCCACGCTTGTCCCCGAGACCCACCAGGGTCCCCGGTCCTTCGGATGGCGCCCGACGGCTGATGCGCCGGCAGGGTCTGGCCCCGCTTGGCTCCAGGGGGGCCGTCCTGTCTGCGGCTCTCGGAGCCCCGCCCGGCCGGGCCCCGCCTCCGGCCCTCTGGGGAGCAGGCTGGGGAGACGCGCCCTCGGGAGGGGCACCGTGTCTGAGTCTGCTTCCCTCTGAGCCGAGTTCCCTCGCTTTGGTGTTCATACTCGGCTCCGTCAGTCTCCGGCTGGTTTCTCATCAGTTTGCTTCCAGCCGGTCCCAGGGGCTGGCAACAGGGCCCAAGTGCCCCGAGGCCCAGGCCCCGCGCACCGAGCTTGTCTTCCCTGCCGGACCTCTTGCCTCGCCCTCCCCGGCCCTGGACCCGCTCAGGAGCCGCCGCCCAAGCCGCGGGGCACCGCGCCGCAGGTGGCTGGGGGGCCAGAGCTGTCATCACAAAGGCCCTCAGGGTCTCGGGTTTGAGGGCTGGAAGTACGAGCTGTGGGAATCGGGGCTGCTCCTCCGGAGGGCCGGGCACCTGCCTCCGCCGCGCCCCGGCGCCTGGGGCCTGCCTCTGGCCTCTGACGGCCTCCGGCTCTGCTCCGCCCCGCTGACCTCTTCGTCCATCCTCACGGGGCGTTCTCCCCTCGAGGCCGTGTGGTCCACACTCCCCTTCCCCTTTCCGCGAGGATGTCAGCCGCGCTGTGCCCGCCCTGCTCCTCCCCACAAGGACGTCCTCGTCACCAGTGCCCTCCAGACACGAGGCCGTGGCTGGCGCTTCAGCTCGGGTGTGTCAGGGACACAGAGTGAGCCGCGGCCGAGGACGAGCAGCCTCTCCCCGGGCTCTGGCGCAGGCTGGCACCCTCCGCCGCCCTGGGGACGAGCTCTGCTGCTAGAGCCGCCTGGAGCTTCAGTCCTAAGTCAGTCCTCAGACGCCCCAAACTCCTGAGTTCTTTTCAAATATCCTTCCTAGAAAGAAAACCAATCCAGAGGAAAGGAGGTAAAAGGACGCTGAACATCCTGTGTCCTTTCAGCTACAAACAATCCGGGGGTTCTGTGAGATTTGGGTCTTCCATGCCTGGTGGACAGAACTTTTGCACAAGTCATTTATTGTTTTTTTAACTACTTTTTCATTGAGGTGTATTCGACCCATGGCTCTGTGTTAGCTTGGGCTGCACAGGATGCTGATTGGATCCTTGTCTACATTGTGAAATGAGTACCGCCGTAGGTCAGCGTCCATCACTATGCATAGTTACAATTTTTCTTGTGATAAGGACTTCTAAAATTTTTATTTATTTATTTGTGGCACCGGAGATCTCCAGTTGCAGCAGGCAAACTCATCATTGCGGCTTGTAGGATCTCGTTTCTTGACCAGGGATGGAGTCAGGCCCCCTGCGTTGGCAGCAAGGCGTCTTGGGCGCTGGGCCACCAGGGAAGTCCCGTGAGAAGGCTCTGGAATCATGCACTCTCTGAGCAACTTGCAAATACCCGAGCCGTAGCTCCACCGGCATTACCCACTGCGTGTTTCACCCTCGGGACTTAGGTCTTTTTTCCTTAACAACTGGAAGTTTGTAGCGTGTGACCCCCTTCACCTATTCCTCCCTGCTTGGTTTTTGTTCTTTGTTATTTTAGATTCCACACGAGTGAGCTCCTACGGGTCCGTGCACGTCGTCACAGTCCACCACGCCCCCTGCCCCCCACCCTCTCACCCGCTCACCTCTTGTCCCAGCGTCAGGCTCCGGGGAGCCCTCCCTGACCTCCCCACCTCGAGCCCTGCTGCTCCCACACGTGGGGTCTCCGGCCCTGCCTGGCTCTTTCCCCTGTAGCCTTTGTCCCGACTTCCTTCTGACGAAGCGTGCCGCGTTCTGATCTTGTCTGCTGTCTGTCTCTCCAGGCGTGTGTCCGGCAGACAGCGGAGTTTTGTTGCTTTGTCCGTGAAGTCCTCTTGACGCCGGAGCAGCGCTGGGCACCTCGCCTGCGGTCAGTAAGTGGGTGTTGAATGAATGGACTGACGGCGTCTGGTGGAGGTGGGCGGATGGCAGGTTCCTGGTGGTGGGGTCAGCACGGCCGGTGCGCAGACCGGTGAGCTCCCGGGGTTCGGGACGCTGAACATCCTGTGTCCTTTCAGCTACAAACAATCCGGGGGTTCTGTGAGATTTGGGTCTTCCATGCCTGGTGGACAGAACTTTTGCACAAGTCATTTATTGTTTTTTTAACTACTTTTTCATTGAGGTGTATTCGACCCATGGCTCTGTGTTAGCTTGGGCTGCACAGGATGCTGATTGGATCCTTGTCTACATTGTGAAATGAGTACCGCCGTAGGTCAGCGTCCATCACTATGCATAGTTACAATTTTTCTTGTGATAAGGACTTCTAAAATTTTTATTTATTTATTTGTGGCACCGGAGATCTCCAGTTGCAGCAGGCAAACTCATCATTGCGGCTTGTAGGATCTCGTTTCTTGACCAGGGATGGAGTCAGGCCCCCTGCGTTGGCAGCAAGGCGTCTTGGGCGCTGGGCCACCAGGGAAGTCCCGTGAGAAGGCTCTGGAATCATGCACTCTCTGAGCAACTTGCAAATACCCGAGCCGTAGCTCCACCGGCATTACCCACTGCGTGTTTCACCCTCGGGACTTAGGTCTTTTTTCCTTAACAACTGGAAGTTTGTAGCGTGTGACCCCCTTCACCTATTCCTCCCTGCTTGGTTTTTGTTCTTTGTTATTTTAGATTCCACACGAGTGAGCTCCTACGGGTCCGTGCACGTCGTCACAGTCCACCACGCCCCCTGCCCCCCACCCTCTCACCCGCTCACCTCTTGTCCCAGCGTCAGGCTCCGGGGAGCCCTCCCTGACCTCCCCACCTCGAGCCCTGCTGCTCCCACACGTGGGGTCTCCGGCCCTGCCTGGCTCTTTCCCCTGTAGCCTTTGTCCCGACTTCCTTCTGACGAAGCGTGCCGCGTTCTGATCTTGTCTGCTGTCTGTCTCTCCAGGCGTGTGTCCGGCAGACAGCGGAGTTTTGTTGCTTTGTCCGTGAAGTCCTCTTGACGCCGGAGCAGCGCTGGGCACCTCGCCTGCGGTCAGTAAGTGGGTGTTGAATGAATGGACTGACGGCGTCTGGTGGAGGTGGGCGGATGGCAGGTTCCTGGTGGTGGGGTCAGCACGGCCGGTGCGCAGACCGGTGAGCTCCCGTGGTGAGTTCCCGGGGGGACCCAAGGTGAGGGAAGTCACTTCATCATTCTGTTCTTTAGCTTCCTTGTTGGAAAATGGGGGCAACCTCTGTCCTTCCCTGGTGGAGCTCTGGGAAGGTCAGCTCACAGAACCCACAGGAGATGCACCGGGAGCCAGCATGTGGGGGCTGACGACACATGGGGGTCTTCCTCGTCCCGGGTTGGCGACACTGGTGCGCACAAAGGAAGATCGCTCTCCTTTTCCCCTGTCGCTTCGCCTGACCCTTTATCTCAGAGAATAAGAAAAGATGTCCCTGTGGGTAAGGAGGCAGACGTTGGCTTTTACTGAGTTCTAGTCCACTTTGTTTCTTCCTGGCCCCATGGGCTCTTAACCCGTCGTGTGCACAGCGGTGAGACCACCGGGCTGGTCGATGGCCGGCCTGGTCCCCAGGTCTGGCCCACCCCACCTCCACCTGGCTGGACACCTTGGTCCTTGAGTCTCACCACGCCCCTGGCCTCGTTTCTTTATTTGTGAGATACAGGGATTCTCTCTCCGTAGATAATGTGAAGTGAGTTTCTGGCATTGGGGCATCGGGGGGCATGGCTGTGATGGAAACGCAGCTGGCAGGGGCTCCGGGTAATGACGACCCGTGCTTGTTCTCTTGATGCAGCACCCCGCCTTCGGTTCCAGCGGTTCCTGACCCCGCCCCCTGTGGTTTAGCCCGAACTGCTTCTCCCCCGCCCTCGCCGGCGCCTCGAGGTGCCGCGGGTGTCGTGCTCGCCAGACTCCCGTGCCTCTCCTGGGGCCGCCCCGGCAGGTTCTCCTTCGGCCTCTTTCCGCAGAGCGTCCGGGACCGCTGGGCTTGGCCTCGGCTGGGCAGCGTCGGAGGCCGGGAGCGCCCGCGCCAGCCCGCGCCTCTTCCCAGGAGGCTGGGGTGTGCGGTGCAGGGAGATGGGGCGGGGGAGCGAGGGGGTCAGTGGCGGCAGGTCGCCGACACCCGCGCCGTCCCTTCTGCATGTGGGGGCTAATTCAGGGCCAGGGCGGACGGGGCTGGACCGCTGTATTCCGACCGACTCTGCGCTTATTAGTGGAGAGCAGCTACCACGGGACGGTAATGACATCACGGCGTGTCGGGTCTAATTATGCTAATGGATTTCTACAGCTCGTCACCAGGACTCCCGCGCGGCTTGTGTCAGGCGTCCCCAGAGGACCCCAGGCAGCTGCTGGGGGGCGTGGGAGCTGCTCCGTCCGGTGGGGCGGCCGGCGTGTCCCCTGGGAGCCAGCGGGCTGGTGGGGCCCCTTCCCCACTGGGGGGTCTCTGGAGAGGGCTGAGCGGGCCGAGCTGCGCCGGGGGAGTGGAGCGGGAGGGTGGCCGGGTCCCTGCAGGGTCGCTTTTCCGCCCTGGTGGCCTGTGGCTCAGGGCGTTCCTCGCCGGCCTGTGGTCGGGTGTGGCCAGGTGAGATGTGCCCCCTTCCGGTTCCCCTCCGACCTTCCCCTTGTCCTGCTGGCTGGTCCCAGCAGGGCCCGGGGAGGACTCTGAGCTTCCGTGGCCCTCCTGGCTCCACCCTCGCCCTCCGGGCCGGGAGGGGTGAGCAAGAAATAAGTCTTCAGGGTTTTTGTACATAGTGGTTAGTTTGCCCTGACTAGTGCAGACTCTTTGCCTGACATAGCCTTTGAAGAAATCGTAAATGACCTGTGTGGTACGACCCTTTAACGTACTGGTGCATCCATTCCCTGCCTCTCCCAGACTGCCAGCAGCAGCTCATGGCTTCAAGGGCATGCAGACGGCCGAAACTGAGTTGGCCACCTCCCCAGGCTGGGGCCTTTGGAACGGGAGTTGGACAGGCTGGTGTTGGGTGCAGTGGATGAGCGGGGCCCAGTGGGGCAGCCCATGGTCGCTGCGGGGCACCGAAACGGGGCTGGGCGGCCGGGGAGGACACAGGCGCACTGGAGCCCGAGGGGCTGGGCTGGGCCCTCCTGTCCACGCTCTCCTTTCCTGGGCCCTCTGGCGGCTTCCTGCTTCACTGTTCCTGGTGCATCTCTGTCCAGTGGCTTTCACTTACCATAAAACAGAGTTGACTAGGACAGAAGCCACGTGGGAACGTGTTCATGGAATTCCAGGTGGAGGCAGCACGGTGCACAGCAGACTGTACGTTGTGACCTCGACTCTGTGGTCACTGTGTATGAATACATAGGGAATACGGAATGCATGCCGACAGAGCAGCGGCTGTTTCTGGGACGAGGGGCAAGACAGGTCTTTTCTAAGCTTCCTTGTGCTGTTGGCATTTAAGTTTTGTACCACCAGCTCTGGACTGACCCTGGTTACTCGACTTGCCCCCTGATGGGCTCTTCTGAAGGACTGCTGGCCACTGGGAGGCTGGCTTTTACCCTTTGGTGCCTTTTGGATTCTTTCACGATTGTTCGCACCTTGTCCGTCTGGCCTGGTCTCATCTTCCTCCCAGGAGCCCATTGGCTAGACTGTGCCTCATTTCCCAGAGCAGAGACGGTCATTTCTGTCCTGCCGCGCTCCGTCCCCGCTCCTCCCTGCTGGTCACTCCAGCAGCCCCACTGAAGACCCGGCAGATGCGCATGGGCCCTTCCGGGAGCCCCTGGGCCCAGCCCGGCGCTCTCCGGGGAGGACACGCCAGTCTCCCTGCTTCGGGCCCTGGGGATGTTTGTCTGCGTGGAATTGCCCCGGCTCCGTGGACGGTGCCGTAGGCCCGAGCTCCTGTTTTAGAAATGCCTGGTGACGTCTTCACCTTATCGTTTGTTTTAATTATCATTCTGTCGTTGCCTCACAGCCCTGTTCTCCTTCCACTGCAGGAATGTTAGCCCGGCCGCAGCGGCGCCCCTGGCTCTCTGGGAGCAGGGGCCGGAAGGAGCAAAGCAGACTGCAGGCAGGAAGCGGGCTTGACCCGCAGTCCGCGCAAGCGGTCTCAGACCTGCCCTGGATTTGGGAAGTGTCCCCGAGAGGGGGCACAGACCCTCGGGCCAGCACAGCTGACCTGCGCTCTGGCTGGCGGGGAGGTGGGGGTGTCTTCAGTTCTCTTTCTGGGAGACGAGGCATTTCTTAGGAAACTCGAAGTTGATGGTAGAAAGAGTCCAGAGTTGAAAGTGCTGAAGTACCGTTCAGAAATGTCTCTGTTGCTTTAAAGGCTTTCTGTGTTTACACGAGGTGGCGTCTTGTACGTCCTGTGAGGATTTTGCATCGTTTACCAGGAAGGACCCGCACCTACAGCTCTCACCTTCCTGTGCCTTTGCGGCTCCTCGGGATGTGCGGCCTCACGGGGCAGGCACACCCGGCCAGCGGCAGGGGCTTCGTGAGGAGCACGGCAGCGGGCACGGAGCGCGGGGTCGTTGACAGCAGCAGTGGCAGCGCCACAAACAAACCCAGGAGGTGAACGCGGTTCCCAACTCGGCGCCTGTTCCCTCCCCGGGAGCGCCGGCTCTAGGAAGCGGTGTTTCATCTGAGGTCCCAGCATGGTGGGACTGCAGTAGAACTCAAGACCCTCTGGCTCCAACGTTGATGCTTTATTTCGCTAAACACGGGAGCAATGAAATGAGCCCCACAGCAAAACAATCCAACTTGACCTGACCCAAGCCAACCCAGCCCAGCTGAGCCCCATGTGACCCAACCCCAGACCGTGTTGCCCGGAGGGCGGGAGAGACTCCTGCTGCACGTGGGAGACATTTACAGCCGCCGTTCTCCCAGCGCCCCTCGGGTTTGCCCTTGTTAGGCTGATAGACGGAGACATTTCAGGGAGAGAGACGTCCCTCAGGGTATCCAGGTCTTCCACATGTTTGATACTTATTTGGGAAGGGGATTTGGTGGGGGCTCTGCTAGGGGAGCCCTGGGTAGCGAGTGCCCATGGCTGTCACTTGCACTGGGACAGGTGGAGAAAATATCATCAGTCTTGGGAAGGATTAGAGCAAACGCTTAGAATCTTGTCCCGTGGAATTTCTCCTCCCTGTCCTCACACGTCCCCCAGCGCCCTGCTGCTGGGCAGATGCAGTTGGGGGTGCACGGCTCTGTCTTCCGAGCGCCCAGGGCTGTGGCCTGAAGGCGCTTCTCAGCCTCTCCTTACGGACCTTGTGAAAGCTCACTGTCTCATCAGAGGGCTGCGTCCAGTGAACCCTTTGCCGAAAAGTCTCTATGGCTAGAGGGTGAGAGACACGAGCATTCTTGCAGCCACATGTGAATATCAAATTATTAATCTGACAAGCCACTGGGATTTGGGGCTTTCTGAGCCAGACACTGACTGAGAGACTGAACACTTTCAGTCTCTAAAAACTCAGGCTCTGGCCCAGCAGTTCAGCAGGATCACTTCCTTGCCGTGTAAATTTGTGTTTTGGCCGGAGGTCCTTCTCCGTGCAGGCAGAGGCCTCTGTTAGAAGCAGGCGGAACGTGGCGGCGGTCCGAGGCCTGGCCACGCTCCCTCCCCTCCCCCGCCTCCTTTCTCGAGGGCCTTTCTGTGGGGCTGCGCCCTGGCCGGGCGTCTCAGGTGCACCTCATTCACTGGGCTCCACTGTATGAGAGGGGCTCAGCTGGAGGCAGCGGCGTCGAGGGGGAGAAAGGGCTGATTGAACTTGGTTTGGGACCAGCTCCAAGTCCCGCAGGCTTGCTAGTGTTTGGGGGTGATTTCCATATCCCTCTAAAGTTGCTTGTCTTTCTCCCAAAGGCGAAGGCTGCTGCCAAGCGTGGAGGACTTAAGCTGAAGGCGGCCCTGAGGATGGGAAACGAGGCCAGCTCCATCTCTGGAGCTTGCGCTGTGAGTGCGTGTGTGCACAGGTGTGCGTGTGTGAGCACGAGGGCCCGGGGCGCCCTGCTGACGCCCCGTTGAGGAGGTCACCACGCCTAGGAGGCGCCAGGGCTTGGAGAGGTGTAGGCCCGTGACAGAAGCGCACGGCAGCCCTCACGGGGGCTTCGTGGAAGGACATGGAGTGCGCCAGTGTGAGCTGGGGAGGGACGTGCGGGCGGGGCTGGCGGCGAGAGAAGCGGGCCTCGGCGGAGCAGGAGGGGCCCGGCAGCCCGGCTGAGCCACGTCTGGTGGCACTCCACTGTGCGCGTCCCGCTTCCCTGACCCCGGCGACTGGTAGAGGGGCCCCTGCTGGAGCCGGGGACACACGCGTCCCGGTGAGCGCGAGCGGGGGTTCCTCTGCCCGCGTAGTGGGCAGCTCTTCCAGAAGGCCGGGTGCCACAGGGCAGGTGGAGACGGGTGGGAGGTGGTGTTGACAAATGGAAACAAGCGGGCGGCCCCGAGCAGCACCCGGGACGCAGCAGGGGCCAGTGGCGAGGAAAGGGGAAGGGCTGCCCGGGCTTCTGGCTGGAGCAGCGGGGTGGAAAGGGTGCCTGTGAACGAGTGGCCCGGACGGAGAGAACTCGTCCAGCCTGGGCTGGCGGCGGTCCGAGGCCTGGCCACGCTCCCTCCCCTCCCCCGCCTCCTTTCTCGAGGGCCTTTCTGTGGGGCTGCGCCCTGGCCGGGCGTCTCAGGTGCACCTCATTCACTGGGCTCCACTGTATGAGAGGGGCTCAGCTGGAGGCAGCGGCGTCGAGGGGGAGAAAGGGCTGATTGAACTTGGTTTGGGACCAGCTCCAAGTCCCGCAGGCTTGCTAGTGTTTGGGGGTGATTTCCATATCCCTCTAAAGTTGCTTGTCTTTCTCCCAAAGGCGAAGGCTGCTGCCAAGCGTGGAGGACTTAAGCTGAAGGCGGCCCTGAGGATGGGAAACGAGGCCAGCTCCATCTCTGGAGCTTGCGCTGTGAGTGCGTGTGTGCACAGGTGTGCGTGTGTGAGCACGAGGGCCCGGGGCGCCCTGCTGACGCCCCGTTGAGGAGGTCACCACGCCTAGGAGGCGCCAGGGCTTGGAGAGGTGTAGGCCCGTGACAGAAGCGCACGGCAGCCCTCACGGGGGCTTCGTGGAAGGACATGGAGTGCGCCAGTGTGAGCTGGGGAGGGACGTGCGGGCGGGGCTGGCGGCGAGAGAAGCGGGCCTCGGCGGAGCAGGAGGGGCCCGGCAGCCCGGCTGAGCCACGTCTGGTGGCACTCCACTGTGCGCGTCCCGCTTCCCTGACCCCGGCGACTGGTAGAGGGGCCCCTGCTGGAGCCGGGGACACACGCGTCCCGGTGAGCGCGAGCGGGGGTTCCTCTGCCCGCGTAGTGGGCAGCTCTTCCAGAAGGCCGGGTGCCACAGGGCAGGTGGAGACGGGTGGGAGGTGGTGTTGACAAATGGAAACAAGCGGGCGGCCCCGAGCAGCACCCGGGACGCAGCAGGGGCCAGTGGCGAGGAAAGGGGAAGGGCTGCCCGGGCTTCTGGCTGGAGCAGCGGGGTGGAAAGGGTGCCTGTGAACGAGTGGCCCGGACGGAGAGAACTCGTCCAGCCTGGGCTGGCCCCGGCGGTCGGCGCACGGTCGCCTCTGCCCTCGCCCTTGTTACGTGTCGACGGACAGCTTCCGTCTCCTGTTCTCCGCATGTGGATGCTTTCCCACCTAGCTCTCATGCACAAGTCTGTTGTCCACGCAAATGATATGAAGCGAGTAACTCTGTTGTCGGCTCTTCGGATGGTCACTCGAGAAGTGCGGGGAAGGCAGGACAAGGGCTTCAGCCCCGTCCACCGACTTCCCCTCTGGGCAGAGAGTCTGGGAGTTTCACCTCTTCTCCTTGTGGGAGCAAGCTGGGGGGACGTCTCCACTGCTGGTTTCCACGTGTTCACCTGGAGTATGTCAGAGGGACAGGCAGAGCGGGAGAGCAAACGTCTGTGTGCGCACAGCGGGGTGGACCAAACCTTATCATTTTCTCTTTTGCTCTATTTCATGACATCCCCATGCTTCTGTCCAGTTCCATGCTGCTCGTTTCTCCCTCAGAAGTCATCTGTTGTTTATCAGATAATTTTACCATATTCAATTTACACGCCAACATTATATAAAATATTGGGTTTGGGGGCCTGGTATTAAACTTTATAATAATCGGCTTTATTCTGTAAAACATTCTGTAATGTTCTTCTCGCTGTATGTTATGTATTTTAGATTTATCCAGCTTATGCACTGTAGGGCTGATGCTTTCCACGTACACCGCTGTAGACTATGAAGTCACAGGACTGTATTCCAGTTTATCCACTCTTCTGCTGACGGTCTTTCAGACTGGCTCCACCTTGAAGCAACAGAGCCAGACGTGTCTTTTGCTGTGTTAGTCACTTACTGGAGGGGCGCTGGAGAAATGGGATGGGTGGAGCGGAGAGCTGTGGAGGCCGTGGAGCCGCCCTGTCAGCTCAGGCTGCGCAGCTCGTCCCCCCAAGGCAGAGCTCCGGAGAAGGCTGCAGCCGGAGCCTCTGGCATGCGGTCCCCGCGGCCGCTGGGCATCAAGCTGAGCCCGGGCTGGGTGCGTGGCTGGGACTCCCTCTACAACAGAAGCTGAAAGACAGCAGTGTAGTGGCTCTGGAGTACTGAAAAAAAACTACCATCAACTCAGGGTTTTAGCCAGAATTTCAAATATTATTCAGGTGCTAAGGAAAATATAGTAGCATTTTCAGACAGTGGAGTTTTCCACCCATTTGCCATCACAAAAAATATATTAAAAGATGTATTTCAGCAAGCAGAAAAGTGAATCCGCAACGAACAAGTGGAATTTGAAGCGAAAAACACATTACTGTTACTTAAGGAACCCCCAAAGTGAAGTATGTAGGTATAAATCTAACAAAATACACCGAGGACCTATATGGGGAAAACTGGGAAACTCTGATGAAGACACCAAAGACGAAAGAGCTGAGTGGAGGGGTAGTCCAGGTTTATGGGGAGGAGGATGCGATCTTTTCAGGATGTCACTTCTTCCCAACTTGATCTATAGATGCAACACAGTCTCCGTCAGAATACTGGCAAGCGGTTTTGTGCACATCAACAGGCTGCCTCTGTAGTTTATTTGGAGAGACAGGAGACCCGGAGCAGCCAGCGCAGTCTGGAAGGAAAAAGAACAAATATGACACTGCCCAGCCTTAACTTACTTTACATTAATAAGATGGTATTGGAGAAAAACTAATACATTAATGAACAGAACAGAGGTCCTGGAAACACACCGCATAAATGTGAGCTGGTGATCGATGACTGAGGGGTAGGGGCAATACAAGCAGGGGAGACGGTCTTTCCAGCAAATGCACTGGAACAGCTGGATGTGCACACACAGACAATGAATCGAGACACAGGCTTTGTACCCTGCACAAAAATGAATTCAGAATAGATCAGAGACTTAAGTGTGAAACACAGATGGTAAAGCTCCCAGGAAATACACAGGAGGAAATCTAACGACCCTGAGCGTGACCTTCGGAGAAGACGACTTATACACAACACTCTAGGCACAAAAGAGATAATTGATAGGCTGGACTTCAGTGTAATTAAACACTTGTGCTCTGTGAAAGGCCGTGTCAAGAGAATGAGAAGATCAGCCACCGACTGGGATAAAATATTCTCAAAGCACACGCATGATAAGCAGCAGGAATTTTCACTCATTACTGGTGGGAATGCAAAATGGTACAGCACTTTGGATTACGTTTGGAAGTTTCTTACAGAACTAGCCACCCTCTGACCAAAGCATCCAGCCATCACCCTCCTGGGTGTTTAGCGAAAAGAACTGAAGATGCCATCCACACAGAAACCTGCATATGAATATTTATGGACATGTTCGTCATGACGGCCCCACATCGAGGCAACCGAGATGTCCTTCAGTAGGTGAATGAATAAATAAACCGTGATACATCCAGACGACGGAATACTGTTCAGCTCTAAAAAGATATGAGCCCTCGAGCTGTGAAAAAACATGGGAGCACTTCAGTGCTTCCTACTGAGCGAGAAACGCGAATCTGAAAAGGCTGCTTGCTGAGTGTCTGCCACGGTGACACTCCGGAACAGGAGAAACTCTGGGAACGGGGGAGAGCGTCGCCGTCGGGAGAGCCTGGAGGAGCGTGGCTGGGTCCACGGGCGCAGAGGGCTTCCGGGGGCGGGGAGCCCCCCCCGATGATGCACCTCGTCGCACGCTCCCCAGACCTGGAGAAGGGGCAGCCGCGAGTGAGCCCGGTGTAAACTCTGTGTGGGGGTGACGGCGTGTCATGCGGATTCACCAGCTGTAACCAACCAGCTGGTGGGGCCGTTGGCAGTGGGGCGGGGCGTGGGCATGTCGGTGGGGAGAGGACCTGGGGCCGTCTCTCTGCTTCCAGCTCACTGTGGCTGTGAACTGCTCTGAAAATAGTTTATTAACTAAAAAGAAGTGAATCCAAGGGGGATGAGTGGGCTCCAAGATACCAGGCAAAACATGGTGGAGAGGCAGATGTGGAGGAGACAGGGCTGCTTTCCTACAACTAAAGGAAAAAGTGAACCTTCCTATTGAGAGAATGTTCCAGAACATACAAACAACAGGACATGCACCAAGATGAATCCCTGTCTGCATACCTCACCGTGAAATACCAGCATATCCATGATGCAGAGAAGAATATATCATTTCAATTGCTCATCCGAAGAGAGAAATCAGACAGCGGACGAAGGAGTCTAGCTAGAACGAGAGCCCGTTTGTTGTCAGCGGCCTCTGTTACGAGAGCAGGGTCCACAGCTCAGCGCAGGTGGGCTGGGGGTCCGTGGGTGGGTGTAGGGTGTGCGGTAGGGCCAGATGAGGCAGGACGGGAGGAGGATGGTGCGTCGTCCACGAGCTCCCTCTGGACGGGCCGGGTGCGGGGCTCCGAGGAGACCGAGGAGCCGCGGGCGGGCACAGGGACGGCTGGCCATGCCGCCACGTGGGGTCCTGACCACAGGACCGCCGTGCGACCTCTGCTGAGGAAGGCTGGGTGCGTGTGCGCTCTGGAGCACGGGAGTCCTGCTCACGTTCATTTTCCGAGCGGTGAGGGCTTGACAGGGTCTGAAGACAGACGTCGGGAGAAAGGGGGCTGGGGAGAGAGGAGGGCAGCGGTGGTGGTGGCGGGCGCTGGGAGCGGGACGGCCCTGGGCTGGGTGTTCAGGACGCTGCCTCTCCGCGGGCACATCCTGGGAGCTCTTTGCTTGGAATGATGGTGGTAGCACTTGATGAACGTGGTGGACAATTCCCAGATGACTCCCTGCTCCTCCTGGCCTCTGGTGCACCCACACACTCCCCCATCACTCCGACATTCATCTAGACGACGGAAGTAAAGCTGCCGAATGTAATACAGGCCCGAATCAGCTGACGCTAACGTCGGAAGGGTACCCAGTTGGGTCTGACCTCACCACCCGAGCCTCGTGAAGGAAGCAGAGGTTGGAAGCGGACGCCTCCCTCTGGGAACTGGACTCAGAAGTTGTTCTCTGTGGCCGCTTTGAAGAAGGAGGGCCCGCGATGAGGGACATGGGCAGCTCTGGGGCAGGACAGCTGCAAGGAAGCCGGAAGGACCTGCATTCTACACCGAGGACGGAGCAACTAAAGGAAAAGTGAACCTTCCTATTGAGAGAATGTTCCAGAACATACAAACAACAGGACATGCACCAAGATGAATCCCTGTCTGCATACCTCACCGTGAAATACCAGCATATCCATGATGCAGAGAAGAATATATCATTTCAATTGCTCATCCGAAGAGAGAAATCAGACAGCGGACGAAGGAGTCTAGCTAGAACGAGAGCCCGTTTGTTGTCAGCGGCCTCTGTTACGAGAGCAGGGTCCACAGCTCAGCGCAGGTGGGCTGGGGGTCCGTGGGTGGGTGTAGGGTGTGCGGTAGGGCCAGATGAGGCAGGACGGGAGGAGGATGGTGCGTCGTCCACGAGCTCCCTCTGGACGGGCCGGGTGCGGGGCTCCGAGGAGACCGAGGAGCCGCGGGCGGGCACAGGGACGGCTGGCCATGCCGCCACGTGGGGTCCTGACCACAGGACCGCCGTCGACCTCTGCTGAGGAAGGCTGGGTGCGTGTGCGCTCTGGAGCACGGGAGTCCTGCTCACGTTCATTTTCCGAGCGGTGAGGGCTTGACAGGGTCTGAAGACAGACGTCGGGAGAAAGGGGCTGGGGAGAGAGAGGGCAGCGGTGGTGGTGGCGGGCGCTGGGAGCGGGACGGCCCTGGGCTGGGTGTTCAGGACGCTGCCTCTCCGCGGGCACATCCTGGGAGCTCTTTGCTTGGAATGATGGTGGTAGCACTTGATGAACGTGGTGGACAATTCCCAGATGACTCCCTGCTCCTCCTGGCCTCTGGTGCACCCACACACTCCCCCATCACTCCGACATTCATCTAGACGACGGAAGTAAAGCTGCCGAATGTAATACAGGCCCGAATCAGCTGACGCTAACGTCGGAAGGGTACCCAGTTGGGTCTGACCTCACCACCCGAGCCTCGTGAAGGAAGCAGAGGTTGGAAGCGGACGCCTCCCTCTGGGAACTGGACTCAGAAGTTGTTCTCTGTGGCCGCTTTGAAGAAGGAGGGCCCGCGATGAGGGACATGGGCAGCTCTGGGGCAGGACAGCTGCAAGGAAGCCGGAAGGACCTGCATTCTACACCGAGGTACGGAGTCAGGAGCAGGTTCTCCCCTCTCCGTGGTGAGAGCCACGGCCGGGCACCACCCGGACTTCACCCTGAGGGAGGACCCAGCCGTACCAGGCCCAGATGTCCCCCTGCAGAGACTTTGAGATGCTAAGCCTAGGTGGGTTAAACGACCACTCCGGGAGGAGTAACCCAGGGCTGGTGGTGGTGATGAAGAGGGAGGCCTCAGGAATGACTGGAGCGGAAAGAGGGCTGCGGACACCCGCGTCGTCAGCATGGCCTGTGACTCAGACGCTCCGTCCCCCGGCTCAGCCTGGGCCCGGTCTGCTCTCGGCCCCTCAGGCAGGCTCTGGGAAGGAGGGTTCCGGCCTGATGAGTGGCCGAATGTCTTCCTTTTGTCTGGTTTTCCCTCTTGGCTTCAGACCAGAGGCCCACGCCATTTTCCCACTGATCCTTTCTCTAATAAGTGTGCCGACCTGAAACAATTGACCTTAAAAAATAAAAATAAGTGAGCAGCTCCCAGAACCCTAGCCGGCAGCATTCACATTCTCCCGTGCTGCTGGCTGTGTCCTGGGAGTCTCGTAGAGAGGAATCTGATTATCGCTCTGCTGCCGTGACTGCTCCTGCCGGCCCCTGCCTGTGGCCGCAGCTGCCGAGCCCGGCGCGGGTGTCAGGAGGCCGCGGCTCCTCCGGCTGGGGGCAGGGGAGGCACGTGGAGCTGTCAGCCCCGGGCTCAGAGCAGGCTGCTTGGGGTCCCCAGTCGGAGGCACCTTGAGATCAATGTTTCCGGGCATTTCTGGCAGATAGAAGATGCGCCATGATCAGAGTGCTGCTCAGGTGACGCCCCGTCCAGGCCTCCACGCCCTCTCCTGTGGCCGTGAGACATAGTCCTCTCACCCAGGAGCACGTGTGACGTGTGCCGTTTCAAAAGCCATCAGGCAAACCCTGGCATGAAAGACGCACACTGCCAGCACCCCAGTTTCTGGACACAGTGCCTTCTGCCCCTGCGGGAGGATGGCTATACTGGCGCTCCTTCAGCGGTCCCCTTGCCTCTGAAACATGAGGTCATGCATCTAGGTGTGCCCGGATGGGAGCTGCCTGGCGTGGCCAGCTCACAAACTGGACGGAAACGGAGTGTGTGCCCTGGGGCTTTCTGCTCCTTGCTTTCAAGATTGATTCCTGTTTATCATACAGCTGCGGTGTGCTCGTTCTCATTGTGGTTAGCACCCCCGTTTCTACCACGCTCTCTTTACTCCCATGGTGATGGTCATTTAATTTAGATCGTTTTTAGGACCTGGCTGTTTAAACCACCCCACTGTGAAGATTCTGGGGCATCCACACCTGGCGGGAGGTGTACCGTGGGGGAGGGGCGGAGCACACGGTGGGATGGACACAGTGTGCGTGTCTTCAGACGTCCTGGACGAGGTCGGACTCCTTTCCAGATAGGACCCGGATCCACTGCCCTACACAGTCGGGGCAATTCCTAATTCTCTACATCTTTGCAGCACTTGGTCTGTTAATTTTCTCTTGCTGTACACAGTAGAATTACCACAAACTTGGTGGCTTATAGCAACTTAAAAAGTTCATTCCACTAGTCTTTCTGAGCCAGAGTCTGGGCCAGATGACTGGACCCTCTGGTGTGGGGCTCACTTGGCTCTTGGGTTCTTTTCCAAGCTCCTCTGGGCACATAGGATTCCTCTTCCAAAACTGAGGGGCTTGTGGAGCCGGATCTTCAAGGCTCGTGGGGACAAGGCCTGTGCTTCTGCCTCCTGAAGGAGCCCCCGGCGAGGCAGGCCCACTCAGACAAGACCCCTTTGGATCAACTGGAAGTCAGTGGGGCCCTTAGGTGGCTTCTGTAGCTTGGCTCCTGTCAGTGAGGCTGCAGGTAAACTTGGGGGTGCAGGTATCTTTTCGAATAAAGGCTCAGAACTGGAACTGCTAGATTTATTGTAATTTGATTTTTTAATTGTTTGAGGAGCATCTGTACTGTTTTCCACTGTGGCTGTACCAATTACGTTCCCACTAGCAGCTCACAAGAGTTCCCTCTTCTCCACATCTCTGCCAATATTCGCTCTCTCTTGTCTTCTCGAGGATAGGCACTCTGACAGGTGTGGGGTGACACCTTCTTGGGGTTTTGATTTGCATTTCCCTGAGGGTTAGTGGCGTCGAGCATCTTTTCATGTGCCTGCTGCCCATCTGTATGTCTTCTTTGGAAAAATGTCTGTTCAGATCCTTGGCCCATTTTTTAATCAGACTTTATTTTTTGCTGTTGAGTTGTATGAGTTCTTATATATTTGGATATTAACCCCTTACTGAGTCTGTAATTTTCTCCTGTTTGGTGGGCTTTGTTTTGCTGATGGCTTCCTGTCCTGTGCAGGGACTTACAGTCGGATGTAGTTTGTTTTTGCGTTTGTTGCCTTTGCTTTTGGAGTCAGATCCAACGAAAATCATTGCTGAGCTTGATATCTAAGAGCTACCATTTTCTTCTAGGGATTTATGGTATCAGGTCTTACATTCAAGTCTTTAATTCATTTTGAATTAATTTTTGATGATGATCTAAAATATTCATCTAGCTCCATTCCTTTGCATGCGGTTGTCCAGTGTTTCAAACACTGTTTATTGAAGAGACTCCCCTTTACCCGTTGTATATTTTTGCCTCCTTTGTCATAGATTAGCTGACCAATATGCATGGGTTTGGTTCCTGGCTTCTCAGTTCTGGTTCATTGATCTGTATGTCTGTTTTTACGCCAATGGATAAAGAAGATGTGAGATCTATCTTCTATTTATGAATGGACAATTATTCGGGCATAAAAAGGACAGAATCTTGTTCTTTGTGACAACATGGATGGATCTTGAGGGCATTAAGGTAAGTGAAGTACGTCAGGCAGAGAAAGCCTGTGTGATTTCACTTGTGTGTGGAATCTGGACAAAAGAGGCAAACAGGCCGGGCACACTGGAACAGAGAAGAGACTGCTGGCTGTCGGAGGAGCGGGCTTGGGGCCGGCATGGTGGACGAGGGAGCTGGGAGGCGTAGACCTCCAGGTGTAGAGTATGTCCCCTGCTCCTCACCGGCAGACGTTCCTCTGGCCTGGCTGAGCAGCGTTCTTTCATGATAACACTGGGTGACATGACGTCTCTCAGTGCTCATGTGTTTTGCCAGCTGCTTACACTCACTTAAGCCCTTTGGAATAGCTCCTATGAACGTCTCCATTCTACAGAGGAAGCAGCTGAAGCTCAGAGAAGTCAAGCAACGTGACGAGGTCCTGCAGGAATCCCTGATTTGAACCCGCTCTGCGTGACTCGGGAGCCCATGCTCTCAGACCCTGAGGGGATGTGGCACACTGACTCAAGGGCCAGGAGATGCGCTCCGCACCGTGGCAGAGGGCAGGTGCTCGCTGCCTCCTTTTGTGATGAAGACAGTGCTTTTTTTAAAAAAACATTTATTTATTTTTTTATTTTGGGGGGATGCGGTGGGGAGGGAGGGGGGTGGGCGGGCCACTTCTATTGGTCTTTCATTTATCCATTTTTATCCATCCTTGTTCTTTGGCTCCTGTGGGCCTCCCATCGCGGTGGCCTCTGTTGTTGCAGAGCGCCGGCTCTGGGCACATGCGCTCCAGAGCTCCGGCTCGGTATTTGGACACATCGGTCCAGCCACTCTGCGGCACGTGGGATCTTCCTAGGCCAGGGATTGAACCAGTGCCCCTTGCACTGCAAGGCGGTGTCCTTACCCACTGGACCACCAGAGAAGCCCGAAGATAGTGCTTTTATGGAGACAAGCACGGTGGGTGTTTGCCCCCCGCTTCCTCTCCAGTCTGCCCAAGCCCTGCTGCTGACCCCTCTCCTCCTGTCTCCCGGTTCACGAGAGTCCCACCCCAGAGCCTGTGGGGTCAACTGGGGGCCTGACCTCTCTCCCATCTTTGGGAGTCTGACTCCAAACTCCTTCTCAGCCGCACATCGCACAAGCCCTCTCTTCTGGCCCTTGGACTAGGCCGGGAGCACACAGGCCATGCTGGACCCGGCCACGGCCCCTGGATGGACACCCCAGTCCCACTTTCCTGACCTCCCGAATTCTGCTAGGCTCTCAGGTCACATTTTCTAGATGAATCTCCCTTTAGCCTCTCTGTCCCAGGAGATCATTCTTCCCTCTTTTGAGTTCTCGCATCCTTTATAATTTTTGCCGTTTGACCCCAGTCAGGTCCTTCACTGTAGAGCTGCTTCCTTGTTCACACGACTCAGTAAAATCATATCAGCGTAGCTGGTTAGTAACTCTCCTGAATCTTTCTCAGTTCCTATTTTATTTGAACTCTACATGGCATCCCATACCGTAAAGCCAGGAATCATTCTTGAAAGTCTCTTCTCTGTCAGTTCCGATGACGTCTTTATTCCCTACTTTGGATTCTCATTTGCACCGATATCCTAAACACCTGTTCTTCAGGATTGCTCCTTTGGCCTTTTTTCTCCCTCAACCTGTACTTCTGTGTGCCACTGCCTGAGGGCAAGGACTGGCCCTCATCTTCGTTGCCTCCTGGGGCCTTGTCCTGGAGGCCTGCAGCAGGCACTCCTGATGAGCGCCCACAGGGCCAGAGGCGATGCCCGCGGAGGGAGGAAGTCAGAGCTGATGCTCACCGGTGGCCAGGGGGCATAAGCAGGGCTTCTAAGTGACGGGACCAGGGTGGAGGTATGGTGCTTTCTGGAGAAGATCCTCCTAGGAATTTCTTTCCTGGGATTTTTTTTTTCTCCTTTTGACGTGGGGTGTGTCTACGTGGGGAACGCTAGTTATCGTCAACTGTCTAAAATAAATATTTAGAAAGCGCTCGTGCCTTCAGTCCTGTTCATGCCTTTCAGATGGTCTCAGATCTATTCCGGTCTATCGCTTCCAAGATAACCAAAGCTCTATCTCCGACTTGGCTCCCAAACCAGACACAGAAAGTTAAATCAGATAACTCACATTTGGACACAGATTTTCTGTCTTCCACAAGTTTCCAGATCTCATTTGATCCTCAGTAGAATATCCTGTGCCTGAACTCATTCAGTAAAAATACTTGGGGCCTGACCTCCCGAATTCCTTCTCAGCCGCACATCGCACAAGCCCTCTTCTGGCCCTTGGACTGGCCGGGAGCACACAGGCCATGCTGGACCCGGCCACGGCCCCTGGATGGACACCCCAGTCCCACTTTCCTGACCTCCCGAATTCTGCTAGGCTCTCAGGTCACATTTTCTAGATGAATCTCCTTTAGCCTCTCTGTCCCAGGAGATCATTCTTCCCTCTTTTGAGTTCTCGCATCCTTTATAATTTTTGCCGTTTGACCCCAGTCAGGTCCTTCACTGTAGAGCTGCTTCCTTGTTCACACGACTCAGTAAAATCATATCAGCGTAGCTGGTTAGTAACTCTCCTGAATCTTTCTCAGTTCCTATTTTATTTGAACTCTACATGGCATCCCATACCGTAAAGCCAGGAATCATTCTTGAAAGTCTCTTCTCTGTCAGTTCCGATGACGTCCTTTATTCCCTACTTTGGATTCTCATTTGCACCGATATCCTAAACACCTGTTCTTCAGGATTGCTCCTTTGGCCTTTTTTCTCCCTCAACCTGTACTTCTGTGTGCCACTGCCTGAGGGCAAGGACTGGCCCTCATCTTCGTTGCCTCCTGGGGCCTTGTCCTGGAGGCCTGCAGCAGGCACTCCTGATGAGCGCCCACAGGGCCAGAGGCGATGCCCGCGGAGGGAGGAAGTCAGAGCTGATGCTCACCGGTGGCCAGGGGGCATAAGCAGGGCTTCTAAGTGACGGGACCAGGGTGGAGGTATGGTGCTTTCTGGAGAAGATCCTCCTAGGAATTTCTTTCCTGGGATTTTTTTTTTCTCCTTTTGACGTGGGGTGTGTCTACGTGGGGAACGCTAGTTATCGTCAACTGTCTAAAATAAATATTTAGAAAGCGCTCGTGCCTTCAGTCCTGTTCATGCCTTTCAGATGGTCTCAGATCTATTCCGGTCTATCGCTTCCAAGATAACCAAAGCTCTATCTCCGACTTGGCTCCCAAACCAGACACAGAAAGTTAAATCAGATAACTCACATTTGGACACAGATTTTCTGTCTTCCACAAGTTTCCAGATCTCATTTGATCCTCAGTAGAATATCCTGTGCCTGAACTCATTCAGTAAAAATACGTCCCGATCCAAGCACTGCCCGGTGCTGGAGGAGCTGTGGGGGACGGCTCCCGGCTCCAGCGACAGCCCCTGCTGCCCTGACTCCCACGTGAAGCCGAGGACGGACATGGAGGCCCCGGCAAGGCTCACGGTTTCTCCATGTTTCTCTGTTGGTAAACGAAGGAGCTGGAACCCTTGTATCTTAGGTCCCTATTCCGCCTGTGACACTTAGGTCACTGCTCAGTGACCTGGTGACCTTTGAAATTCAGTGGCGATATGCTTTGATTGCCACGATGCAGTTTGCAAGTTTTGTCTTTTTCTGAAAGACAAACACAGAGGAGGAGAACCAATAGTAATGACTGAAGTACTTAGCCTTTCCTCTGAAGCGCTCTCATGCGGAATGGCCCAGGTTCCAGGGGGCTCTTTCCAGGAAGGATGCCCAGGCTCCGCAGGCGCTGATCGCTGACATCCTTTCCCTGGGGCAGGGCAGAGGGCGGACGGTGCGGGACGTGCCAGCCCTGCCCGGCTCCCACCTTGCCGCTTCTCTCTGACCCCTGGGGGCCCGGCTGCCTGGGCCTCCACCCGCTCCCTGCTGATGTTCCTCCCAAGAAAGCAAAGGTTAACTGAGCTCACGCAGCCAGGTGGATGCCCGGATTCGCTCTCCCTGGGGCTAATTATGGAACCACATTAGATAAAAGTCAACATATGTTGTGAAAGGCACTGGGTATCGCTGGTTGACAGTTTCTAACAATGTGCTCGTGTAACAGCTGTCAGAGGCAGTGCTGCAGAGTGAGTATATGCTGATTTATGGATATCAGATCTAGGAATTTCTTTGGATCCTTTGATGGGGACCGCTAGTTATCGTCAACTGTCTAAAATAAATATTTAGAAAGCGCTCGTGCCTTCAGTCCTGTTCATGCCTTTCAGATGGTCTCAGATCTATTCCGGTCTATCGCTTCCAAGATAACCAAAGCTCTATCTCCGACTTGGCTCCCAAACCAGACACAGAAAGTTAAATCAGATAACTCACATTTGGACACAGATTTTCTGTCTTCCACAAGTTTCCAGATCTCATTTGATCCTCAGTAGAATATCCTGTGCCTGAACTCATTCAGTAAAAATACGTCCCGATCCAAGCACTGCCCGGTGCTGGAGGAGCTGTGGGGGACGGCTCCCGGCTCCAGCGACAGCCCCTGCTGCCCTGACTCCCACGTGAAGCCGAGGACGGACATGGAGGCCCCGGCAAGGCTCACGGTTTCTCCATGTTTCTCTGTTGGTAAACGAAGGAGCTGGAACCCTTGTATCTTAGGTCCCTATTCCGCCTGTGACACTTAGGTCACTGCTCAGTGACCTGGTGACCTTTGAAATTCAGTGGCGATATGCTTTGATTGCCACGATGCAGTTTGCAAGTTTTGTCTTTTTCTGAAAGACAAACACAGAGGAGGAGAACCAATAGTAATGACTGAAGTACTTAGCCTTTCCTCTGAAGCGCTCTCATGCGGAATGGCCCAGGTTCCAGGGGGCTCTTTCCAGGAAGGATGCCCAGGCTCCGCAGGCGCTGATCGCTGACATCCTTTCCCTGGGGCAGGGCAGAGGGCGGACGGTGCGGGACGTGCCAGCCCTGCCCGGCTCCCACCTTGCCGCTTCTCTCTGACCCCTGGGGGCCCGGCTGCCTGGGCCTCCACCCGCTCCCTGCTGATGTTCCTCCCAAGAAAGCAAAGGTTAACTGAGCTCACGCAGCCAGGTGGATGCCCGGATTCGCTCTCCCTGGGGCTAATTATGGAACCACATTAGATAAAAGTCAACATATGTTGTGAAAGGCACTGGGTATCGCTGGTTGACAGTTTCTAACAATGTGCTCGTGTAACAGCTGTCAGAGGCAGTGCTGCAGAGTGAGTAATATGCTGATTTATGGATATCAGATCTGTCCTCCGCTCGTGCTGGAGCAGACCCGGCTCTGTGGGTGGAGGCCCGGGCGGGGGTGCGGAGGACGGAAGGAGATTCCTCATCTCCAGGAGCGCCTGGGAGGCATGGCTGAAGCCGGCCGCAGCTGTTCCTTTCCGGGTCCTTTGGAGAAAAATTGCCAAGGGGACATCTGCTCCCTTTCTTCACCAGGGGGAAGAGTGAAGCCGGAGCCTCCTCGGCTGCCGAGGTCACCTCCTGGGCACTCCTTGGCCTCTGGACGGGGCGGAGGGTGACTCCGTGGGGCCTCACTCTAGAATGGCTCTAGGAAAAGGGGTTTCTCTCGAAAATCCAAAATCCACTTTGAATTTTCTTTATTACAGTGAGGGGCATTTTCTTAAGGACCAGTTGAGTGTGTTTATTTGTTAAGTATCTCATTTGATTTCCAGAGCACATGGGAAAATGATGTGAAGTATGTTTTCTCTTGCAAATGCTGTCTCCATTTCCTGCATCGTCCTCTCTGGAGGCCGGTCAGCGGGCCCACGCGTCTCCCAGAAGGCCTGCTCCGTAGGCCAGGAGGTCACTTGGGGGCTGCCTTGGGAATCGCCGTGAGGTTTGAGATTTGCCGTCGGCTCCTTCCTCTGGCCTCCTCTCTTGCTTTTGGGGAACTCTTTGCTCCATCGTGGCATCCTCCTCCAAACCCTAAGGGATTTAGTAGTAGAATTAGGCCTAAAAATAAAAGCCAGCAGATCGAAGATAACAGCAAACCAAAACTCTGAAAGGATCCCTGCTGAACGTTCAGTCTGGGGGCTCTCACGAAGAAACAAAAACGTATCCTACTTACTTGTTGGTATTTGCTGGCCCAAGCGTGGAGACTCCTGCTCATTCCTGTAGCCTCCGGGCAGCGTGCCCCTGTTGTTCCTCCCAAGAAAGCAAAGGTTAACTGAGCTCACGCAGCCAGGTGGATGCCCGGATTCGCTCTCCCTGGGGCTAATTATGGAACCACATTAGATAAAAGTCAACATATGTTGTGAAAGGCACTGGGTATCGCTGGTTGACAGTTTCTAACAATGTGCTCGTGTAACAGCTGTCAGAGGCAGTGCTGCAGAGTGAGTAATATGCTGATTTATGGATATCAGATCTGTCCTCCGCTCGTGCTGGAGCAGACCCGGCTCTGTGGGTGGAGGCCCGGGCGGGGGTGCGGAGGACGGAAGGAGATTCCTCATCTCCAGGAGCGCCTGGGAGGCATGGCTGAAGCCGGCCGCAGCTGTTCCTTTCCGGGTCCTTTGGAGAAAAATTGCCAAGGGGACATCTGCTCCCTTTCTTCACCAGGGGGAAGAGTGAAGCCGGAGCCTCCTCGGCTGCCGAGGTCACCTCCTGGGCACTCCTTGGCCTCTGGACGGGTCGGAGGGTGACTCCGTGGGGCCTCCCTCTCGAATGGCTCTAGGAAAAGGGGTTTCTCTCGAAAATCCAAAATCCACTTTGAATTTTCTTTATTACAGTGAGGGGCATTTTCTTAAGGACCAGTTGAGTGTGTTTATTTGTTAAGTATCTCATTTGATTTCCAGAGCACATGGGAAAATGATGTGAAGTATGTTTTCTCTTGCAAATGCTGTCTCCATTTCCTGCATCGTCCTCTCTGGAGGCCGGTCAGCGGGCCCACGCGTCTCCCAGAAGGCCTGCTCCGTAGGCCAGGAGGTCACTTGGGGGCTGCCTTGGGAATCGCCGTGAGGTTTGAGATTTGCCGTCGGCTCCTTCCTCTGGCCTCCTCTCTTGCTTTTGGGGAACTCTTTGCTCCATCGTGGCATCCTCCTCCAAACCCTAAGGGATTTAGTAGTAGAATTAGGCCTAAAAATAAAAGCCAGCAGATCGAAGATAACAGCAAACCAAAACTCTGAAAGGATCCCTGCTGAACGTTCAGTCTGGGGGCTCTCACGAAGAAACAAAAACGTATCCTACTTACTTGTTGGTATTTGCTGGCCCAAGCGTGGAGACTCCCTGCTCATTCCTGTAGCCTCCGGGGCAGCGTGCCCCTGTGAGGGGAGGGACGGCGTCCAGAGTGCACTTGCCTTGCACTGAAGGCCGGCAGCCTTGATCCACAGAGCAGCCTTGAGGGTCTTGCTGTGGCCTGAGGGCGTGAGGGGAGGGGCGCCCTTTCCCCTCTGGAAGGTCAAGGTCGTGGCCCTGGGGTGTTAACAGAGGCACACTCCTGCTGCCCAGCCCGCGCCACGCTCGCGGGCAGGACCTGAGGGTGCCGGCTGCCCCGTCCTTCCACCCCAGGCCCTGGCCGCTGCCTCCAGGGATCAGGCCCCGTCAGGCGGGCGGGCCTCCCGCTCTCGTTCCGGTGAGCTCCCAGGGACGTCCGGGTCCTCTCCGGGCGTAGCCACACCCCACAGCCGAGCACGGCCGGCAGCCTAGGACTTGGAGAGGCCGCCTGCCGACCCCTCCTGACGGCTGCGGTGCTGGAGGCGCAGTTGCCTGCACTCCGGCCGATGACGTTCACAGGCAGTGCTCGCTCACTCGGCCGAGGGGCTTAGAGAGAAGCGGACTTGCAACGGACCAATGGTGATTAAGGAAGCCCACTGGAAGCTTCACTCTGCAAAAGCAGAGATATGCAAGGAAGGCAGGAGCCGGGAGCCCCTCGCTCCAGGGTTCGCCAGAGCTTTCAGTGCTGCCCATCTGCTCTTGGGAGCCTGCGTCTCTCAGGGAACTTATGCCTCTTTAATCCGTCCACTCACGGGGATCCCAGGATTGATTTATGCCAACTCGACGACAGGTGGCATGGAGATAGCCTTAGCCAAGCTCTCAGGGCTCTCAGGAGCAGTTAGGAAGACAGAGCTGTGGCAGTCTCTTGAAGATTGTCTTTCCTTGCTAGTGATCAGCACAATATTTTAGATTAAAAGGGCCTACAAGTTTAAGGCAACAAGGTAATATGGGGTGGCAGAAGGAACACAGGAATCAGAAGCAGAGTCTTGAACTCACAGCCGCGAGGCCTTGAGCAAGGTAATTAACATTTTGCAGGCTTGGCTTATTCACTCTGTAGAATGGGAATAATTATCATAGCTACCTAAGGAAAGGGGGGTGAGCTTAAGTCAGGGAATGTACAAGAGCTCTTCAGACGAAGCTTACATGTGCTGTGTTTTCTCTCTTCTAAGCTATGTCCCCCTTTTGTGTGAATGTTTCTAAAGTCAGCATGTTTCTTATAATTGACATAGATATTCAGTGGGAGTGCTTTCCTTTTTCCCCAGAAAGTTATTAACTGGTTGGCATGTCTTGCAATCCATGGCTTTTTAGACACATGAGCATATGGTAGTTCAGTAAAACAAGGTCAGATGGACCACTTTTCATTTGGGAATTTCGAGTCATCTATGCATGTGGGGCAATTACCATTTATTAAGTGCATTTCATTCCTTGTGACAACACGCAGCCTAATGCTAACGCGCTTCCACAGAGTTTCCACTTCCTCTGGATTCTGTCCGACTTCACAGTAGGCACGACACTTGCTGGTCATCATGCCGCCTGGCATGTCACTGTGGCTGGTGACGGCTGGACCTGCTGTGCAGGGGCCACCTGTCCTGACGGAGGTGAACCGTACGGTTTGGGCAGAAGCCCCCAGGGCAGCTCTGGGTCGGCAGAGCGGAGCAATGGTGGATTAAGGAAGCGGACTTGCAACGGACCAATGGAAGGCCCTTCACTCTGCAAAAGCAGAGATATGCAAGGAAGGCAGGAGCCGGGAGCCCCTCGCTCCAGGGTTCGCCAGAGCTTTCAGTGCTGCCCATCTGCTCTTGGGAGCCTGCGTCTCTCAGGGAACTTATGCCTCTTTAATCCGTCCACTCACGGGGATCCCAGGATTGATTTATGCCAACTCGACGACAGGTGGCATGGAGATAGCCTTAGCCAAGCTCTCAGGGCTCTCAGGAGCAGTTAGGAAGACAGAGCTGTGGCAGTCTCTTGAAGATTGTCTTTCCTTGCTAGTGATCAGCACAATATTTTAGATTAAAAGGGCCTACAAGTTTAAGGCAACAAGGTAATATGGGGTGGCAGAAGGAACACAGGAATCAGAAGCAGAGTCTTGAACTCACAGCCGCGAGGCCTTGAGCAAGGTAATTAACATTTTGCAGGCTTGGCTTATTCACTCTGTAGAATGGGAATAATTATCATAGCTACCTAAGGAAAGGGGGGTGAGCTTAAGTCAGGGAATGTACAAGAGCTCTTCAGACGAAGCTTACATGTGCTGTGTTTTCTCTCTTCTAAGCTATGTCCCCTTGTGTGTGAATGTTTCTAAAGTCAGCATGTTTCTTATAATTGACATAGATATTCAGTGGGAGTGCTTTCCTTTTTCCCCAGAAAGTTATTAACTGGTTGGCATGTCTTGCAATCCATGGCTTTTTAGACACATGAGCATATGGTAGTTCAGTAAAACAAGGTCAGATGGACCACTTTTCATTTGGGAATTTCGAGTCATCTATGCATGTGGGGCAATTACCATTTATTAAGTGCATTTCATTCCTTGTGACAACACGCAGCCTAATGCTAACGCGCTTCCACAGAGTTTCCACTTCCTCTGGATTCTGTCCGACTTCACAGTAGGCACGACACTTGCTGGTCATCATGCCGCCTGGCATGTCACTGTGGCTGGTGACGGCTGGACCTGCTGTGCAGGGGCCACCTGTCCTGACGGAGGTGAACCGGACGGTTTGGGCAGAAGCCCCCAGGGCAGCTCTGGGTCGGCAGAGCGTTAAAGAGCCCTGAGAGTAAAGGCTTTTGATTATTATTAAAGGTAAGAGTATTTAGACACGGACATGCAGGGTGCTTTCCTCTAGGTCGATTTTTATTAACTCGAATGTAGACTCTTTGTACCTGATGGGAGCATTCGATTTTCAAACACATGCACGCTGTTGACAGTCTTACTCCCTCTTTGCAGTTCCATCGAGTTTTTGTTGTCTTTTACGAGGCTAATCCAGTGAGGGAAAAAGTAAAAGGGACTTTACGGAGATACAGTTTCCTGGCTAGCTTGGAACTATTTCTGAAATAAATAAAACTTTTAAGATAAAACTGAAAAAGCGTGGGTACCCACCTCAGCCTTCTCACCTCCCCTTGGGAGGGGCGAAAACGCATCCCACTTAACAGCATGTCTTTTTCTAAGGCCCTTTCTGCTTTTCCCAAGAACCATTGTCTAAATAGAGCAGCTTCTATGAAACTGTGCGCGGTGGGTGGTCCTATACATATTCATTAGTGAATGTACAGGAGGCTCTGATTTTGGGGGCTTTTTTAGTAGAGGGTATGGTTCCGGCAACAAGAAGTTCAATTTTGATCTACTGGGTAGAGTCCATGTAATGCTGAGATCATGATCCTGAATTTCATCCACTCCCATCCTTTCAGAGCTTGAAAAATATATTAACAAATTTGGCCCAAGATGAAACTGGGAAGACAGAAATGAAGCAATAAATGCTGGTAGATGCCAAGTTCAGATTCATCTGCTCCCGTCAGGGCCTCGTGGTGTTTGCAATGCAAATCTCAGAGTCATGCCTTAATCATTACCGCAGGGAGACAATTAGGGTTAAAATATAGATTTCTAGATAACGAGAGCAAATAATAAATAAACACACAAAACAAAGCGAGCTAATGTGGCTCGTTTACAGTTCTGCTTTGTTCAAAGCTCGAAGGGTCACTGTAGCCAGGAGGTGGGCTTTCTGGACGCAGGACTGAGTAACTTGGCTCTGGAATTTTTATTCATCATGGATCAGTGTCGTACTTCCTTGAATTGAGAGAAATACGGCCTTTGTTTTTTTGACTCTGGATTCTATGGAGGGAAGATGGGAATATCCCCTCAGGACCATGGGTTCCAGGCCCGGGCCCTGAAATCAAGGCACATGAGCTGTTTGACGCGTTCCATGGTGCACGTCAGGGGCTAAACTCTCAGGCTCTGGAAGCAGACAGACTCAGCTCAGCCGACTCAAGGGCTGCGGGCTTGGGCAAATTCCTGAGTCTCCCCGGGAGCTCAGACCGGAAGGCTCCCCGTCCAGACGGTTATTCCACGCACGGGTGTGTGGGAGCCCGAAGAAGGAAGTGTATGTAAAATGTCTGCCACTGCTCGACACGTGGCTCTTCTCTCCTGAGAGCCCACCCGGAACCTTGCTCCTCACCCCGGCCCTCTGGCCCACTCTTCTAACCAGAACAGCTGCTCGGGACTGTCGCAGGGGAGAAGTGGACGTTGTGTCTGGGGATCACGTGGACCCCGCAGCGGCTCTCCTGGGGGTCATCCATCTGCTCGGAGAGAAGTGCTTCTGAGGGCCTCCTGGGAGCAGGTACCGCCCCGGACGGGAGCCGAGGAACAGGGCGTCCAGGCTGGGCAGGACCTCCGCTATGCCCTCTACTCGCTGTGTCAACCGCACGTTCGGGATGCGCATTTCTGTCCCTAGGTCTGTCGGGGGGTGTTCTATCCCTAGACGCCTCCAGCTGTGGCTGCCTTCCCAAGCACCAGGCGGGCTTTGAAAAGATACCAACCAGTTCAGCCCATGAAACTAGAGCCTCGGGGTGGAGTCTGGAGCTGATGGTCTAGGGAAGCCCTGTGGGCTGTTTCTGCAGGGCGGTGGCCTGAGAGCCACGCGGAGGGGCTGCTGGTCTCCGAGCTGTGCCTTCCCGTGGGGAGGGAGGCCGGCGGCGTGGACTCTGTGCCCACCCTGTGCCGTGCAGGGCAGCTGAGTCCCACAGACGGAGGCTTTTGCTTGAGGTTTAGATTAAAGAAAGGTCTGTTGCTCCGAACCAGATCAAAACCTTTGAGGGGTGACAAGGAGAAAAGTTTCTCCTGACCACAGTACAATAAAACTCATAAAAAACAAAAAAAAAGAAAGAAAATTAAGGGACTCAGTTGTTTCTCATGTCATCCGGCACTGTTCTCATGATCTGAAACTCAGTTTGTTCTGAAAGTTACTATTTTTTTCTTTTCAGTTTTCATCATGGAGTCTAATGAATCCTTTTCATTTTATTATTCATCGTAGAAATGCCTACTTAGTCATTAAGGAAATGTTTTGTTTACCTCATCATTTTTAAAGGCACAATGTGGTACACGCACATTTGAAAACTCACACTCACACCCTGCTATGTGCACCCATCCGTTGTTTCCATACGCCCATTGCATTTGAAATTTATCACAGATGTCCCCTTCTCCTACGCTAGCGGGAAATAAGGTTGTGTTTACATATAAGCTATGCATCCATATATCTGTATGTGTGAATACATGGTTTTTTTTTTTTATCTTTTTGTTTCAGCTTCCGTGCGTCCATCCACGTGTGTATTCATTAATTTCTTTGAGAACTACTTCCTGTTGGAGATCTGCTTGACGAGACCTGGTGCCATGGGAACCTCTGTGTCGTGTGAGTGTGTGTGTATGAGAAGTAAGGATATCTGTTTGTGCATAAATACAAGAAAATACTCACACTAGTGCCAACCATGTGCCAGTTCGTTTCCAGATGCTATGGACTTGCTGTTAACTGGATAAAAAGAAATAATTTTCAAAACTACCCTGGAAAAGAGATTTCAGAAAACTTTTTTTGTTCATTTGCTTAGTTCAAGATATCTGAAATATATTTAGTAAATAAAGAATAAGTCAAATGAAAATGCAAAACATACATCAACATACATGAAAAAGACAATGATGACAATAATAAGAGTGAAGAATACAAATGTCAAATAAAGGTCTGATGTTAGAAGAAGCAGGGCCAAACTAATTCAGAGAACTGTGTCTGTCATGAAGCCGGAGGGGAGAGGCGGGGTGCTGGTGGCCCGCGCGGCCTCTGTGGGTCCACTCGCGTAGGGCACTGTCTCTCCACCCTGGGAATGTTTTAAAAGTCCTGATGCCTGGACCCCCGACTCAGGTCGTTTGAACCTGACTCTCTGGCACGGGGTCTGGGTCTCAGGGATGAAGACTGGCCCAGCGAGTGGTCAGGTGCAGCTGAAGTCGGCGGTGGCCGAGGCGCCGGCGGCTTCCGGGGATCGCTGTCGGCTTAGGTCAGGCCCAGAGGCACGCCATTTTGCAAGGAGCAGACAAGTTCCACAAGGAATTTTGGTGTTGTGGGAGGTTAGCTGGGTTCTAATTGGCTCTAATTGGCTCTCCCAGCAGCGGAAACATTCCTGGCCTTTGCTGAGTGACATTCCAACGGGGAGCGGTGTGGTCCGACCTTTGGAAACATCAAAGGACTGGTTTCCCGCAGGCCTCACAGCCCGGTGCCCTACAGGCCAGCCGGGCCAGGGCCAGCCCAGCTGAGCTGAGAGGAAGCAGTGCCTGCAGGGTCAGGTTTCATCTCCCCTGGACCAGCAGGGCCAGCGGAGACGCACGGGCCGGGAGGGAGGCAGAGCCCCGCTGCATGTCAGCCTCTGCCCCGTGCCTGGTCGGGGGCCACCCAGTGTCTCTGAGCGACTGGTTCCCTCGCTGGTGGGGAAGCTAAACTCCATTTACATGTGCTCAGTGCAAATATGGAAGGTGTAGCACAAGTGACGTGCCAGGTGATGAGCACGGCTTGCGATGTGCCCATGATGTTCACGCGTGTCTCCAACTGCATCTCGTATGACTGCATGCACCAAACATATGGAACCATTTCTCTTCCTTAAATAAGGCTGGTGTCTTTCTTTCCGTCTGGCACCTGCCTTCTCCCCTACACAGGTAGCTCTGCGTGGACAGGGACCTTGGCTGTCCTGCTGAACACTTTTGGGTTCCAATATGTGATGAGCTAGGGGGACCTGCATGATGAGCAGAAGCGCTGAGATGCCGCCCTGATGTGGCCTTGTCCTCCGGGTGGCTGCAATTCAGGGTGGGCGTGAAGGGGCGGATGACTGCACCACGCAGTCCAGCGCGGCTGGGGTGGGCCGGGCAGAGGCTGAGGAAGGGGCTCAGCCTGGGCAGAGGCCCCAGCGGGCAGGGGACAAAGAATCAGGGCTTGCCCAGGTGTGTAGCCTACTGGGAGCAGCCGCAGGGGATCGGGACAGAGGCTGGGGCTAGCATGTCTGAAGGAATGAGCAGGATTAAGAAGGCGAAGGCATATCTGGGTTAGAGTCCAGGGGAGGGAACAAGCCAGGAGTGGACCAGAACCGGGAGAGAGGAAGGTGAAGGGCAGCAACAGAGAAAATCCACAGCTCTGAACAGCCCAGACCCCTTCTGGTAAGTGGAAGTCCACACTGCCTGCTGGATCAGGGCACTGGACGTGGGCTGCAGTGGGTTTGGGTTCAGCTCCCATCTCCGGCACGGGTTCACTGTGGCTCCCTGGGCAGGACACGTCACCCCTCCAAGACCCGGGATGGCATGCCTGTCAGAAGAATGAAGGATCCTGCTCCCCCCTGCCCCCAGCGCCCCCACCCCCCGGACCGGCTTGAGGGTCTCCAGATCAGCGGAGGCAGCGAGCTCTTTCCCCGCAGCCAGCCAGGGAGGCGGAGGGGTTTCTCCCAGATTTCCCAAGAAGCCCTTCTCGGGGCCCCACCCCAGCGGAGGGCCCCTGTCCGAGCCAAGTGCAAACTGGGAGGCTCAGGACAGCAGACACTTCTCGCCGCAGGGTTCTGGGGACCTGGAGCCCGAGGTCATGGTGCGGGCCCAGGAAGGCTTCGTTTTCACTGGAGGACTTCTGTGAACACCAACTCAGGTCTCATGCTGAGCTACGGGGAATTAGGATTTCCATGCAGCTTCCTTAGGGTTTGGAACTCACTCCAACCCATAACAAGGCCCACCTGTGAACCGAGCTCCGCGGAGGGCGAAACCTGCCGTGATTCGGCCTCCGTAACGCGTCTGGGGCGGCGTGTCCAGCGGCCGCAACCGCTGCTCTCGGGTGCGGGGGTGGTAGGGGCCGGTCGCCGCAGAGACCAGGCGACTGGAACCTGCGCTTATCCCACCTGCCACCTGGGCCAGACGCTTGGCTTGTCCAGGCCTCACTGCTCGCGGCGGTGAAAATGGCGAGCTGGCCGTTGGCCCCGGGACCTGCGTAAGCTCTGTGCGTGGCCGCCGGCTCCAGGCCCGAGCCCCGGGCCCTCCCGGCTGTTTCGGAGGAGCGGAAGTGAAAGCATTTGGCGTCGGACTCTTGGACTGGAGGGCCTTCGAGTGTTCAGCGAGGATGGCGGGCAGAGATGCAGGCCTCGGGCGCTGGAGGATGTGGGGGACCAGAGGCTCTGCCGCTAGGTGGCCGGCAACCGTGAGTGTGAGCACACGAGCCCAGGGCCAGGCGGGGAGCACGGGTGTGGGGAGGGCGATGGCGACGGAACCGGCGCGGCTGTGCACGGCAGGCGCTGGATGGAACGAAACCGGGGAGTGGGGGGTCATGACGGCTTGCCGCGTTTGGTGGTGCAGGATGCAAAAGGAGCCGCCATAACTGAGTGGCGTGAGCTTCAAGGAGAGGGGGTCTCGGGCAGTCCGGCCAGCTCCTAGTGCGGCCCCGGGAGGGGCTGAGTCAGCTGTCCCTCGCCTCCCGAGGCGTGCAAGGCCTGGAGGGGAACATGGGGCTGGGAAGGGGCAGCAGACAGGAGAGTGTGGGCGCTGGGCGGGAGAGTTGAACACCGGGCGGGAGGCTGGGGTTCTGGGGCATCTTGAAGGGCAGGGCCAGAGCTGGGGGGCCTGCATCGCCAGGTGCAGCCAGCTGGGTCCAGCCTGGGCCTGCTGGAGGAAGGAGGCCGCTCGGGAGCCGCCTCTGGGCCCGGCAGCCCTAGAGGGTGGAGAAGGCCACGGGGCTCTCAGAGAGGCTCCCGGCATGCGACAGCCCAGCGCGGGGCCTGAGGAAGCCGCGTGGCTCTGGCCCACACGGGCACGATGGCGGCGAGGCACGGAGGCTAAAATTGTAGATGCACATTTGGGGCTGGGGGTGGAGAGATGCCTCCTTGGGAGGAATATGCTATAAAAATTCTGGGCTTTTTTCCTGTAGCCTGGACCAAGTTGAAGGCTGTGCAAATGTTAGAAGTTGTTTCCAGCCTTGTCACAATACTTTGAATTGGTAAAAGAAATGCGTACGGTAATTATTTAGTGATTTAGTCCTGATTTCTGGGTCTCGGCATTCCCGCCTTTGGGAACCGTCTGTTTGAATCAGTGGTGTACTTTCCTGTGCTCTGTCCAAGCACAGAACCCCCTGGGAACAGGGACTGTGCCCGTGTCCTTAGACAATGAACTGTTTATGTTTAGCAGGGTTTACAACTGCAGATGGCTTGGTATGTTTCTTTCGGGAAGACTTTCTTTTGTTAATGGCAGTTGTTCCAGCGTGGGAAGCAGCGGGCGGGTATGAGTCCGCGGGTGTGGGTCCTGCTGGCCCGGCGGGCAGCGCCTTGGAGGACCCGGCGGGATCCCCTCCCTCCAGGCTCCGCTCCGCCTCCTCCTGCCCTTTGCATCAGGCACACAAGGTTTCCAGCGAGACATTCCGGGTTCACTGGTGGCCTTGCGTGCTCCTGAGCGGCGCTGCTCTCAGAGCCTGTCGGGTGACCGTGCCCAGGGCTTCAGACGCCCTTCCCAAGGCACCTCCGTGGCAGCTCAAATGAGTATCATCACTACATCTTTTGAAACACAAGCAGTAAAACGTATTAGAAATCCACATGATACTATTTATGAACCAGTAAAATAAATAGAAGAGCATCGATACTATCATATTAAACAATGTCTCTGGTCCATAATAGGATGAACCAATATCATGAGTAGAACACAGAAGAGAGTAAATCCCCCAGACTGAAGTACGTAGATAGTCAAGGATATAATGAATATTCAGAGATATAAAATGAAGGGAGTCTCGTGGATTGGTGAGGAAGGGAACTATTGTTTTGTTAGAAATCAGTTTAAATGTGGGGCTTGACAAAGGACCTCCTCTTCACTGCCCATATTCAGAAAGAGTGAGCGCTGGACCTGGAGTCTGAAAGATGAGGACCAGTCCTGCATGGGTGAGGGCCAGGTGGGGAGTGTGGGTCCGGATCTGCTGGAAAACCAGGCTGGCTGCCGTGTGGCACCTGGGCTGTGGGCTTGCCAGGTAGGTCCCTGGCCGCAGTGAGCACCCAGGTCTGCCGGGGCCAGCCCCCATGGAGCTGCAGGGTGGAGGAACAGAGGAGGATGTGCAAAGTAACCAGCCTTGTCACAATACTTTGAATTGGTAAAAGAAATGCGTACGGTAATTATTTAGTGATTTAGTCCTGATTTCTGGGTCTCGGCATTCCCGCCTTTGGGAACCGTCTGTTTGAATCAGTGGTGTACTTTCCTGTGCTCTGTCCAAGCACAGAACCCCCTGGGAACAGGGACTGTGCCCGTGTCCTTAGACAATGAACTGTTTATGTTTAGCAGGGTTTACAACTGCAGATGGCTTGGTATGTTTCTTTCGGGAAGACTTTCTTTTGTTAATGGCAGTTGTTCCAGCGTGGGAAGCAGCGGGCGGGTATGAGTCCGCGGGTGTGGGTCCTGCTGGCCCGGCGGGCAGCGCCTTGGAGGACCCGGCGGGATCCCCTCCCTCCAGGCTCCGCCTCCGCCTCCTCCTGCCCTTTGCATCAGGCACACAAGGTTTCCAGCGAGACATTCCGGGTTCACTGGTGGCCTTGCGTGCTCCTGAGCGGCGCTGCTCTCAGAGCCTGTCGGGTGACCGTGCCCAGGGCTTCAGACGCCCTTCCCAAGGCACCTCCGTGGCAGCTCAAATGAGTATCATCACTACATCTTTTGAAACACAAGCAGTAAAACGTATTAGAAATCCACATGATACTATTTATGAACCAGTAAAATAAATAGAAGAGCATCGATACTATCATATTAAACAATGTCTCTGGTCCATAATAGGATGAACCAATATCATGAGTAGAACACAGAAGAGAGTAAATCCCCCAGACTGAAGTACGTAGATAGTCAAGGATATAATGAATATTCAGAGATATAAAATGAAGGGAGTCTCGTGGATTGGTGAGGAAGGGAACTATTGTTTTGTTAGAAATCAGTTTAAATGTGGGGCTTGACAAAGGACCTCCTCTTCACTGCCCATATTCAGAAAGAGTGAGCGCTGGACCTGGAGTCTGAAAGATGAGGACCAGTCCTGCATGGGTGAGGGCCAGGTGGGGAGTGTGGGTCCGGATCTGCTGGAAAACCAGGCTGGCTGCCGTGTGGCACCTGGGCTGTGGGCTTGCCAGGTAGGTCCCTGGCCGCAGTGAGCACCCAGGTCTGCCGGGGCCAGCCCCCATGGAGCTGCAGGGTGGAGGAACAGAGGAGGATGAGAGCTGGAGGTTAGGAGGCCAGGAGTGCCGAGGGCAAGGGGAGGGCTGGGCGTGCTCCAGAGCACCCGCTCGTGGTGGGATCTGGGCAGAAGAGCAGAAGGACAGAGAGTCCTCCGCGAGGAAGCAGGAGGGAGCGGGGCCGAGGGGGCTCTCCCCCGAGAGCAGAGCCCACCTGCCCGTTCACTGTAGAGTTCAGTGTGAGACAGAGAGCCCCTGGAGACACATGATATTCAGCCGGTTGTTTTTCTGCCGTTTGAAAGAGCAGTCTTCCTCAGCATTGGAACAGTGGGAAAAATCTCAAAGAAACAGGTCAATACCTGATGACATGCCATTTGGAGGCGATCAGATTATTAAAGATTTTAAGCATGAAGATAACGCATGTGGGTGGGAGTCTTAAGTTGATGCAACCTTTCTGTGCATGAATTTGGCAATTTATTCTAAGAGCTTTCATGTGTTCACCCTCTGACTCAATAATTCCACTCTTGGAAACCCGAGAGTGTAATCAGTGATGAGGTCAAAGATTTATGTCCAAAGATGTTCGTTCCAGATTATTCATCATAGAGAAAAGAGTGGAGCCGCTTGAATGCCCACAGGTGGGGATGATTGAGTAAACAAGGGTGACCTATTCTACGGAATGGTGTGTTTTAACTAAAATGGACCTTTTGAATAGTTTTCAGTAGGGGGAATGCTCGAAAACTAAGTAAGAAATGCAGACTACAATAATAAATATACAGAGATATAAAATGAAGGGAGTCTCGTGGATTGGTGAGGAAGGGAACTATTGTTTTGTTAGAAATCAGTTTAAATGTGGGGCTTGACAAAGGACCTCCTCTTCACTGCCCATATTCAGAAAGAGTGAGCGCTGGACCTGGAGTCTGAAAGATGAGGACCAGTCCTGCATGGGTGAGGGCCAGGTGGGGAGTGTGGGTCCGGATCTGCTGGAAAACCAGGCTGGCTGCCGTGTGGCACCTGGGCTGTGGGCTTGCCAGGTAGGTCCCTGGCCGCAGTGAGCACCCAGGTCTGCCGGGGCCAGCCCCCATGGAGCTGCAGGGTGGAGGAACAGAGGAGGATGAGAGCTGGAGGTTAGGAGGCCAGGAGTGCCGAGGGCAAGGGGAGGGCTGGGCGTGCTCCAGAGCACCCGCTCGTGGTGGGATCTGGGCAGAAGAGCAGAAGGACAGAGAGTCCTCCGCGAGGAAGCAGGAGGGAGCGGGGCCGAGGGGGCTCTCCCCCGAGAGCAGAGCCCACCTGCCCCGTTCACTGTAGAGTTCAGTGTGAGACAGAGAGCCCCTGGAGACACATGATATTCAGCCGGTTGTTTTTCTGCCGTTTGAAAGAGCAGTCTTCCTCAGCATTGGAACAGTGGGAAAAATCTCAAAGAAACAGGTCAATACCTGATGACATGCCATTTGGAGGCGATCAGATTATTAAAGATTTTTAAGCATGAAGATAACGCATGTGGGTGGGAGTCTTAAGTTGATGCAACCTTTCTGTGCATGAATTTGGCAATTTATTCTAAGAGCTTTCATGTGTTCACCCTCTGACTCAATAATTCCACTCTTGGAAACCCGAGAGTGTAATCAGTGATGAGGTCAAAGATTTATGTCCAAAGATGTTCGTTCCAGATTATTCATCATAGAGAAAAGAGTGGAGCCGCTTGAATGCCCACAGGTGGGGATGATTGAGTAAACAAGGGTGACCTATTCTACGGAATGGTGTGTTTTAACTAAAATGGACCTTTTGAATAGTTTTCAGTAGGGGGAATGCTCGCAGAAAACTAAGTAAGAAATGCAGACTACAATAATAAATATACCATGTGATTATAACGGTGTAAACAATTTTATTTAAAAACATTGGAAGGAAGCACATCAAAATGTTAATAGTGCTTGGGATTTTATTGCTTTTTTTTTTAAATGAAGATTTTGATTTTTCATTACTTTTAGATGAATGCTTATTAAGAATGATTTTTAAAGTACATATTCATTGTGGAGGGCTTCCCTTGTGGCTCACGTAAAGAATCCACCTGCCAGTGCAAGAGATGTGGATCAGTGTCACGTGTGAGGATGATGCCCTGTAGAAGGAGATGGCAGCCCTCTCCAGTACTCTTGCCTGGGAAATCTCATGGACAGAGGAGCCTGGTGGGCCACAGTCCATGGGACTGCAAGAGTCAGACAGGACTTAGCGACTGAAGAACAGCGACAGTTCTTTGTGGAGCTCTGAATGCCACGTGCCTTCAGCATGCTGGCCTGGGGGCACTGGGACTAGGCGTGAAAACTCCCTCCCGACGGTGTGCTCGGGGGAACGTCCAAAGAGCTCGCGGCGGCTCTACCCGCGGAGAGCCAGGTGGCATGTGGGCAGACTAGTTTATAAAATTCCTCACCTTGCTGCTGCGTCCCTGTCTGGAGAGTGGGGCCTCATTCAGAGTCAGACGTGGCGGTGGCAGAACCTAGTGTCCACAGGTGGGGAAGGAAGGCCTCGGGATCCGAGCACAGGCGGAGGCTGCGACCTGGACGGACTTGGGGCGCAGAGCAGGTGTCCCCCAAAGCAATCCCCCCAAAGCTGGGCTTTGCCCTCCGTCTCGGCTCTTCTGCCTTTTTTGTAAATAAGATTTTTTTTTCTTGAGTTAATTTTTTTATAGCCATCTTTTTTTTTTTTAATTTATTTTATTTATCCTTTGGGGGGTGGGTTCGGGAGGGAGGGGGCCAGGCGGACCACTTCTATTGGTCTTTCATTTTCTCTATTTTCATCCGTCTTTGTTCTTTGGCTCCTGTGGGCCTCCCATCGTGATGGCCTCTGTCGTCGCAGAGCGCTGGCTCTGGGCGCATGCGCCCCAGAGCTCTGGCTCCGTAATTGGACACATCAGTCCAGTCGCTCTGCAGCACGTGGGATCTTCCCAGGCCAGGGATCAAACCGGCGCCCCTTGCACTGCAAGGCGGTGTCCTTACCCACTGGACCACCAAGGGAAGCCCTTGAGTTAATTTTTTTTTTCTAAAAATGCCTGAAAACAAAAGCATATTTACTCAGATTGTTACTTGACTTTGTTGAATGACTAGCTGAAATTAAGAATATGCAGGGCCATTTTCTTTCTCCTTTTTTGAAAGTCAGCCCATTCAGCCTTGGTGTTCCTTGCCAGTGTGCCGCCAACTCCCCTCTTTGTGTTGGGATCTTTGTTTTTCCCGGGCAGCACTGAGCAGTACAGCACATCGACCTTGAAAGAATAGACAGGAAAAGCAGTGCTCCGTGAGTGTCTTTCCCCTAATTCCTTAGAACTCTCTTCTGTGTTTTGCTGCTCAGCCCCGTTTGGTTTGAGACATCTGAATGATTAAGCAGTATGCGAGGGAACTGACGGAGGATTAGGTAGCGTCTGCGACTGGGGACGTGAGGCGGGCTTGGACCCTGTGCGGGGATGTTTCAGAAACACAGGTGCCCCATGATCCTCTGCTGGAGTTCTTTGCAGCCAGGGCAGAGGCCAGTCTGTGGCCATGCACTTTGGCCTGCAGGGAGGTCCTTCTCCAGGCTCAAGGCGTTTTCTCTAGCCTGGAGACGGGTTTGGACTTGGCCACTAGCAAGGGGAAATGCTTCCTGCATTGCGTTGGCGTCTCCTTTGCATTTCCTCACTGACCCCGCAGGCCTGAGGGCCCAGAGCAGCCCGGGAACAGGAGGAAGGGAGGAAGGGATCATTCCAGGCCGAGGGCTCTCTCACTGATCCTTGGAGCAGAGATGGTGCCGCCTCTGAGAGCAAGCGTTCTTGTGTGGGGAGAGCGTCCTTTGAAAGAATTAGTCTTCAGCATTCTGTCAATTATGGTCTGCAAATCTGGCTGAGTAATTAAATGCCAGCTGACAGTAAATATCAAACTGCTTGGGAGCCGTGGTGAGATATAGACAAGTGGATCTGTGTGATTGCTTTGGTAATTTGCTTTTTAATCTTTAATACCAATTAAATGCAGGGGAGCTGAGCCTGAGTGTCGCCCAGATGAGGCAGCCCAGTGGATGGTGGGGGCTCCGTGACTGCAGGTTCTGGGAGAAGGGGCGTCTGAGGGGCTGTGATGAGTGGACCCTGCACTGTCAGCAGGTGGAGGAGCCCCCCGTCCTTCCTGATCACTGAGGGGGAAATGGTGCCTTTGTGGCAGAGAAACCTGGAAGACTCCACCTTAACCAAGTGAGGCGGCAACATTGTTTGCTCAAGCCTGATGCTCTGAGTAGGCCTGTAACCTGGGTGATGCTCTTCCCAACCTCCGTAGCCTCCGTCTGTCATCAGACAGCAGCAGACAGACCCGCGCTGAAGCCATTCTGCGGAAGGACTTACTCGTTTCTCCAGAAGTGGCAGGGTCCTGAAGACAGTGAGAGGCGGGGGGCTCTCAGGCGGAAGGAGAGCAGGGAGGCAGGGCGTGCGGACCGGAACAAGACCCGACCATCAGACAACTGGGGATACAGGAATAATGTCTGTAGTTTACATCACAACACTGTGTTATTGTCAGTTAATTAGTTACATTGATTTTACTAGGTTTCTGAACAATGCTGACTTTAGGGGAAACTAGGCAAAGGAACAGAGTACTTTCTTGACTATCTTTGTCAGTCTTCTGGAAATTCAACGTTCCTTGAAAATAAAAAGCTAGAAGCCACGTCATTTCTCCAGTGTTGAAACATTTGGTGACGAGCTCATTCTTGTGCCCGAGTCCCAGCGGTCATCTTTATGGCCCTAGATGTCCTTCTAGATGTGGACGGGCGTCCTGCTGTGGTCTTGGTCGGCGTTTTCCTGAGGATGAACGCTTCAGGGCCTCTTTTCCTGTGCTTATCTGACATCCACTCGATGACGTGTCTGTTCAGATCTTCTGCCTTATTGCAGACTTTTCCCCTCGTGCTTTGAGGATTTGTTATGCATTCTGGAAACAAACCAGAAATGTGATGTGCAAATACTTCCTTGGACATTTTTTGTAAGCCACTAAATTTCTGGAGGAAAGGTAGCATGAAATTTGTGCTTCCTTGGGTTAGGCAAGAAGTTTTCAGATACAACACCAAAAGTATAATCCATTAAGAAAGAAAAACTATTAATGTGGGCTCTGTTGAAATTGAAACTTTTGGATGTGTGTTTCTGGTCTTAGCATGATTAGGTCTTAGCTGGCTCCATATAGGTTTGGAAGCATTTTCTGTTTTATGGTAAAGGTTGTATATATTATTTTCTCCTTATATGCTAGCTAGAATTTACTGGTGAAACCATGATTCTAGAGTTTTCCTTTTTTGGATGGTTTTTAACTATAAATTTATGTCCTTAATAGACATAGTGCTATTCAGGTGATTTGCTTCTTCTTGAGTCAGTTTTGGTAGATGGTGTCTTTCAAAGGGTAAGTCCAGGGCTTCCTTGGTGGTCCAGTGGATAAGGACACTGCCTTGCAGTACAAGGGGCACCGGTTCGATTCCTGGCCTGGGAAGATCCCATGTGCATCGGAGTGACTGGACGGATGGGTCTAACTACTGAGCTGGAGCTCTGGACGCATGCGCCCAGAGCCAGTGCTCTGCTACAAGAGAGGCCACTGCGATGGGAGGCCCACACAGGCTGAAGAACAAAGATGGATGAAAATAGATGAATGAAAGATCAATAGAAGTAGCCAAAGAAAAAGAAAAGAGTAAATCGATTTCCTCCAAGATGTTAGATTTATTGGTATAACGCTCCCAATATTCTCTCATGATTATTTTAATGACTAAAAACAATAATGATGGCCCCTCCTTCATCCCAAGTATCAGTAATTTGTGCCTTTTCTCCTTTTTGATTGGTTAGTCTAACCAGAAAAGTATTAATTTTATTGTTTTTTTTTCCCCCTAAATTTAAGTTTGGGGTTTTACAGATTTTTCTCTATTCTGTTTCCATTTTCGATTTCATTGATTTCTGCTCTTAACCATATTATTTCTTTCATTCTTGCTTTGGGTCTAATTTGCTTTTCTTTGGATGTAATCTTGGATTACTGATTTGAGTTCTTAATTATTTTCTAATATAGGTGCTTAATGGTATAAAGAGGATTTGTTATGCATTCTGGAAACAAACCAGAAATGTGATGTGCAAATACTTCCTTGGACATTTTTTGTAAGCCACTAAATTTCTGGAGGAAAGGTAGCATGAAATTTGTGCTTCCTTGGGTTAGGCAAGAAGTTTTCAGATACAACACCAAAAGTATAATCCATTAAGAAAGAAAAACTATTAATGTGGGCTCTGTTGAAATTGAAACTTTTGGATGTGTGTTTCTGGTCTTAGCATGATTAGGTCTTAGCTGGCTCCATATAGGTTTGGAAGCATTTTCTGTTTTATGGTAAAGGTTGTATATATTATTTTCTCCTTATATGCTAGCTAGAATTTACTGGTGAAACCATGATTCTAGAGTTTTCCTTTTTTGGATGGTTTTTAACTATAAATTTATGTCCTTAATAGACATAGTGCTATTCAGGTGATTTGCTTCTTCTTGAGTCAGTTTTGGTAGATGGTGTCTTTCAAAGGGTAAGTCCAGGGCTTCCTTGGTGGTCCAGTGGATAAGGACACTGCCTTGCAGTACAAGGGGCACCGGTTCGATTCCTGGCCTGGGAAGATCCCATGTGCATCGGAGTGACTGGACGGATGGGTCTAACTACTGAGCTGGAGCTCTGGAACGCATGCGCCCAGAGCCAGTGCTCTGCTACAAGAGAGGCCACTGCGATGGGAGGCCCACACAGGCTGAAGAACAAAGATGGATGAAAATAGATGAATGAAAGATCAATAGAAGTAGCCAAAAAAAAAAGAGAAAAGAGTAAATCGATTTCCTCCAAGATGTTAGATTTATTGGTATAACGCTCCCAATATTCTCTCATGATTATTTTAATGACTAAAAACAATAATGATGGCCCCTCCTTCATCCCAAGTATCAGTAATTTGTGCCTTTTCTCCTTTTTGATTGGTTAGTCTAACCAGAAAAGTATTAATTTTATTGTTTTTTTTTCCCCCTAAATTTAAGTTTGGGGTTTTACAGATTTTTCTCTATTCTGTTTCCATTTTCGATTTCATTGATTTCTGCTCTTAACCATATTATTTCTTTCATTCTTGCTTTGGGTCTAATTTGCTTTTCTTTGGATGTAATCTTGGATTACTGATTTGAGTTCTTAATTATTTTCTAATATAGGTGCTTAATGGTATAAATTTCCTTTTAAGCATTACTTTAGTTGCATCTTGCAAATTATAATATTGTCTACTTTCATCTTCATGTGGCTGAAAATAATAAAAGATTCCCTTGAGACTTCCTCCTCGACTAATAGGTCATTAGAAGTGTGTTGCCTAGTTTCCTTATATTGGGACATGGTCCAGTTATATTTCTCTTACTGATTTCTGGTTTAATTTCTTTATAGTCTGAGACTATACTTCCTATAATTTCTGTTCTTTAACTTTTTTAAAGCATCCTTTTATGTCCAGGAATACAGTGCCTTTTGGTGGGTGTTTCACGTGCATTTTATTTTATTTTATTTTATTTTTAAAATTTTTTGGGGGGAGGGTGACGGGTTGGGGAGGGAGGGGGGCGGGCAGGTCACTTTTATTGGTCTTTCATTCATCTGTTTTCATCCATCTTTGGTCTTTGGCCCATGTGGGCCTCCCATCGCAGTGGCCTCTGTTGTCGTAGAGCGCCAGCTCTGGGCGCATGCGCTTCAGAGCTCCGGCTCGGTAGTTGGACACATGGGTCCAGCCGCTGTGCGGCACATGGGATCCTCCCAGGCCAGGAATCGAACCAGCACTTCTTGTACTGCAAGGCAGTGTCCTTACCCACTGGACCACCAGGGGAAGCCCTTCATGTGCATTTTAGACCAAATGTTAATTTGGTCAATTTTAGTTTATAATGTTGTTCAGGACTTTTATGCCCTTAGTGGTTTTCTCCTTTCTGATTCTATTAATTAATTCGAGAGAATGATGAGAAAGCCCTGTGATTGTGCATCTGGTTATTTCTGTTTCAATTATGTAAGTTTTTACTTCATGTGTTTTGCAGCCTTCCTGTTGCATAGATAGAATAGTATTGCATAGAGAGAGTTATTATTTCTCCTTGAGAACTGAACCCTTTTTTTTTTTTTTTGGTACTTATTTATTTGACTGCTTTGGGTCTTAGTTGAGTCATGCGAGTTTAGTCAGCTTGTGGTATGTGGGATCTTACTTCCCTGACCAGGGATCGAACTTGCATCCCCTGGATTGGAAGGCAGATTCTTAACCACTGGACCACCAGGGATGTCCTTGAACCCTTTGTTGTTAAACCCTGTCCCGTACTCCTGGTGACACTGTTGGTTTGCGAGTCCCCTGGGATGCTAGGGCAGTGCCCCCGTCTTCCTGGTGGTTGGCGTTGGCGCGGGTGTAGCGGGGCCGGCCGGGCAGCTGAAGCTGCTCCCTCTCAGGGCAAGGTCAGCTCTTCGGCGGCATCTGGGAATTTGAACTCGGGGGTGTTTCCCCGCCTCCTCACCAGTAAAGGAGGCCTGGGTTGTGTGCACACGGTGTGGCTAGCCCGCACACCTGCTCTCTGGGGAGCCTGAGACTTTGGTCTGTGTCAGGAAGAGGCGCCGAGGACCAGGCCCAGGTAAGGCCCTCCGTCCTGAGTCTCTGCGGGGTGCGTCCGGGCAGCATTGCACGTGTGTGCTGTTGCACCTTCAGCACTGGGGGAGGAGCGGGCCCACCGGAGGGAGGACGCTGCAGAAGCCTTGGGGGGATTCCTCCAGAGCCCACCTCTGTTCCTTTCTGATGAGACCGTGCATGCTCGCTGCCCACTGCAGTAAACCTTAGCTCTGAGTACAGCTGCGCTGAGTCCCTGAGTCCTTCCAGCAGACCTCTGGACGTGATGGTGGTCTGGGGAACCCTGAGCCCACACACTATATTGTTTTCATCCCTTATTATTATTGCTTGCACATTGTTTTATTTTAAGGAAACTTTTTGTTTGGAGAGAATTGTAGATTTACCTGCGGTTTGTAAGACATAATACACATAGGTCACACGTGCTCTCCCCCAAGTTTCTCCCGCAGTAGCGTCTTACACATCCACAGAGCAGCGCCTCGGCTGGGGCGCAGCTGCTGACACGGGTGGCGACACAGCAGCTCCATCACCCAAACCGCCCAGGTCACCCTTTCCTAGCCACGCCCACTGCACTCCTGGAACCCCTCGCTGTTGCCCACCGGCCTGTTCTCCATTTCTGCAGTGTTTTTCCTTTCAAAAGCGTTGCTCAGTGGACTCACGCAGCACGTGAGATTGACTTCTGAGACTGGCGTTTTCTCCTCGGCGTGACGTCCGTTAGGCCCACGCGAGGTGTCCAGTGTATTCCTAGTCGGCTCCTCTTGGTCCCTGGGACAGGTGGACACCCACGCTTTGGTTCCCTCGTGTGCTGAAGACATCAGTGTTGCTCACGTAGTTTGACTGCTATGGAAAGGTATTTGTGTGCAGCTATTTGTGTAAACCTGAACTGTGCTGCTTCCGAGATGACTGCCCAGGAGAACAAGTGCCGAGTTGTATGCCAGTGGCGGGTTCAGTTTTTCCTGGGAACTGCCAGATGTTTCCAGAATGGTGGTCTCCTTTCACATTTCCATCGTCAGTGGCCTTCTCAGGTGGCACTGGAGGTGGAGAGGCTGTCTGCCAACACAGGAGACATAAGAGACGTGGGTTTGCTCCTGGGGCGGGAAGATCAGACCGAGACGGACGGTGGATAGAGGCGTGGCTGGTTCTCCGCCTTGTCACCGGCACCGAGTTGCTGCTGTTTCTCATCTTAACCCCTCTGATGGCTTGCAGTAGTAACTCCTCGTGGCTTTAATTTGGATGTGCAGAGTGATTTATGTTTTCTTCAACTTGGATTGTTTGTTTCACTGTTGAATTTTGAGAGTTCTTTATATAGTCTCGGTACTAACCTGCAGTAAACCTTAGCTCTGAGTACAGCTGCGCTGAGTCCCTGAGTCCTTCCAGCAGCCCCGCTGATGGTGGTCTGGGGAACCCTGAGCCCACACACTATATTGTTTTCATCCCTTATTATTATTGCTTGCACATTGTTTTATTTTAAGGAAACTTTTTGTTTGGAGAGAATTGTAGATTTACCTGCGGTTTGTAAGACATAATACACATAGGTCACACGTGCTCTCCCCCAAGTTTCTCCCGCAGTAGCGTCTTACACATCCACAGAGCAGCGCCTCGGCTGGGGCGCAGCTGCTGACACGGGTGGCGACACAGCAGCTCCATCACCCAAACCGCCCAGGTCACCCTTTCCTAGCCACGCCCACTGCACTCCTGGAACCCCTCGCTGTTGCCCACCGGCCTGTTCTCCATTTCTGCAGTGTTTTTCCTTTCAAAAGCGTTGCTCAGTGGACTCACGCAGCACGTGAGATTGACTTCTGAGACTGGCGTTTTCTCCTCGGCGTGACGTCCGTTAGGCCCACGCGAGGTGTCCAGTGTATTCCTAGTCGGCTCCTCTTGGTCCCTGGGACAGGTGGACACCCACGCTTTGGTTCCCTCGTGTGCTGAAGACATCAGTGTTGCTCACGTAGTTTGACTGCTATGGAAAGGTATTTGTGTGCAGCTATTTGTGTAAACCTGAACTGTGCTGCTTCCGAGATGACTGCCCAGGAGAACAAGTGCCGAGTTGTATGCCAGTGGCGGGTTCAGTTTTTCCTGGGAACTGCCAGATGTTTCCAGAATGGTGGTCTCCTTTCACATTTCCATCGTCAGTGGCCTTCTCAGGTGGCACTGGAGGTGGAGAGGCTGTCTGCCAACACAGGAGACATAAGAGACGTGGGTTTGCTCCTGGGGCGGGAAGATCAGACCGAGACGGACGGTGGATAGAGGCGTGGCTGGTTCTCCGCCTTGTCACCGGCACCGAGTTGCTGCTGTTTCTCATCTTAACCCCTCTGATGGCTTGCAGTAGTAACTCCTCGTGGCTTTAATTTGGATGTGCAGAGTGATTTATGTTTTCTTCACTTTTTTGGGCTTGTTTTCTACTTGGATTGTTTGTTTCACTGTTGAATTTTGAGAGTTCTTTATATAGTCTCGGTACTAATCCTTTGTCAAGTCTATGGTTTTCAAATACTTTCCCTCACTCTGTAGCTTGTCTTTTCTCTTATTAACAGGACCTGTTGCAGAGCAGATGTTAGCTGTTCAGATTTGCCTTTTCTCTCGTCTCTTTCCTTGATTCCAACAACACAAATGTTAGATTTCTTACTATAGTTCCACAGGCCACTGAGGCTCTGTGTACTGTTTTTTCTTTAGTCTGTTTTATCCTTGTTGTTCAGATTGAGTGACTTCTGTTGTTCTGCCTTCCAGTTTTTTAATTCTTTCTCCGCTTATATTCTGTTGTTAAACCTGCCCACTGACCTTCCCCACCCTGGCTATTGTGTGTGTGTGTGTGTGTGTGTGTGTGTGTATTTTTCAGTGTTAAATTTTCCATTTGCTTCTTTTTTTATATCTGTTTTCTTATTATTCCTATTTTCTTGCTGAAGTTTTCTGTCTTTTAATCTGTTTCAGTTTGGTTGCTTGTTGAAATAGTTTCATCAGGGTTGCCTTTTTTCTCTCTTTACATATGGGATAAGCTCTCAAGGCATGTGTTTGCAGTAGGTCAGTCACGCTTGTCTGACTCTCGGGTGGCCTTAGGGACCATGGCCCCCTGGGCTCTTCTCTCCATGGCGTTCTCCAGGCAAGAATACTGGCGTGGGTTGCCGTTCCTCCTCCAGGGCGTCTTCTCCACCCAGGAATGGACCCCGTGTCTCTTGCGTCTCTTGCATCGACAGGTGGCGTCTTTGCTCTGGAGCCGCTAGGGAAGCCCACAAACAGTCAAGATCTAGGTGCTGTTTTTGCTTTAGACCATCAGTGATCTTTTAGAGTAAATGCAAGTAAGAAACCCTTGATTCTGTTTTTCCTTCCTTTATTCCCTATCAGTGCTCTTCCTTTCTCTCTGTAAATCCAAGTTTCTGGCTCAGGGCAGCCTTCTTGCCTGAAAAACTTTCCTTAGTATTAACATTTCCTGTACAGTGAATCGGCTGGCAGAAAATTTTTTCAGTCTTTGTTTGTCTAAAATAGTCTTTATTTATCTTTTATTTTTGGAAAATACATCACTTGGTATTGAGTTCTGGTCTGTAATTTTTATTTCCTCTAGTTCTTTGAAACTGTTACCCCATTGTGTTCTACCATTTATGGTAAGTGAAGACAAGCGTAACGTAGTTCTTATCCTCGCTCCCTCATATGTAAGGTACATTTCCTTTTTTGGGCTGCTTTAAAGATTTTCTCTTTGTATTTTGTTTTCAACAGTTTGACTATTCTGTGACTAAATATGCTTTTAATTTGCTTCTTTGTTTTGGTATATATTTTACCTGGTGTTCTCTGAGCTTCTTGAAATCTGTGGTTTGCTGTCAGTCATTAATCTTGAAAAACTTTGGACAGCTATTTCTTCAAATATTTCTTCTTTTCTGTTCTCTCTTTCCTCTTCTGACTTTCCAGTTGCCTGTTAATTTGACTGTTTGATTCGTCCCCAAGTTTGTGGATTTTCTCTTCAGTTTTTCTCTCTTTTTTCAGTCTGTATGCTTCAGTTTGAGTAACTTGAGATCTTCAAGTTTTTCGATTCTTTCTTCAGCTGGCTGAATGTACTGAGAAGTCATGTGAAGGCATTTTTTACTTCTTACTGCATTTCCCATTTCCACAGTTTCCATTTTAATCTTTCTTGTGGTTTCTTGTTTCTGCCGAAATGGCCAGCCACCAGCATCTGGTTTACCTTTTCCATTAGCACCCTTTCAACAGTAATTGTGTCTGTTTCAAATTCACCGTCCAGCAGACAGCGTCCTCTCTGAACTGGATTCTCCCACTTCTTTGGGGGGCATGTTGCCTTTCCTTGCCTTGTTATGTGCTTCGCCACTTTGTCTTGAAAGATCCACATCTCATTTAAGACAGTGGAGAATGAGGTAAATATTTTTTGTGTCTGAAAAAAGTATGTATCTCTTTCTGCTAAGACTTTAAGCCCAGGCGTCTGAGTGAAGCTGCTTAGGAGCTGGGCTAGATCTGAGATTTGCTGTTGCTATGGTTATGCTGAGTGAGTTAGAGGCTTTCGTACTTCCCTGGTATGACGTGCAGTTTAGGGTGGGGGCTGATTTGCCAGGGAACATTTTCCAGGGACTGTTATACCCTCCATCCTCCAGCTTGAAGTCCTCGGCATGCCCTGGGCCTGGGAGAAGGTGTGTGTCTTGTGACCCGCCCGTTGCTCTGTGCGCATTGGCTCTGCCCTAGGGGTAGGGACGTCCTCTGTTCTAACCAAGTGTCTGCCTGGGAAGGACGTGTCCTGGATCTTGGGGAGCTGGCTCTCTCCGTGCTGAGCCCTCTTCCAGCCCGACTCCCTCACCTGTGGAGAGGACGGTCCTGTTTCCTTTCTCAGCTGCTGTGGGTCTTCGCGGGTGCCCCAGGTGGCGTTCCCATGTTGCCTTTCACAGCTCCTAAGGCCCTCGTTGCAGGAGGAGAGGAGAGGTCCCCGTGGCGTCCCCTCCTGTGGCGTCTGCTTGTCCTTCATGTGCGCGCCGGGGCTGCACAGGACACTGCCAGCCTCATGTGCGGGCGTTTGTAAAGGCAGCGCCTGTAGCCGTGCGGGCCTCCCCAGGCCCGGGCCCGGGGACGTCGCCGCGAGCCACGAGCCCTCCCGGGCGCCGCCGCTTTGCCGGTCCCCCCGCGGAGCCCCGCCTCGTGCCGGGAGGCCCCGTCCGGCTGAGCTCCGGCAGGCACCGGCTCTGGATTTGCCGGTGAGCTCAGCGCTCCCGCCGGCTCAGGAGGGGCCGTGAACTTACCAATTGTGCCGCTTTCTTTTGATGTTGCTGTGGGATTGGATAGGTATTCTTTCTCAACCTCTGTTTCCCTGAGGGGAAGCCCGAAGTCTGCAATAGTCCTTTTAACGTAATGAAGAAAGCTTTATTCTAGAATCACATCCAGCCAGGTTACTGTTCAATTATGAGAGTATAATAAAACTGCTCTCAGACGTAGTCTTCGTTACAGAAAGCTCCACATTGCAAACAGTTTTGGTTGAAACACTTAAATACTAGGAGACAATCGTCAAGAATATTTGAACAATTTATAAGAATTGTTACCTAAATGTGTTGTCCTTTTTGAAAAGTTTATTCACGGCGACCCAGGATTGGATGTCTAGAGTGTTATAAACATGATGGGTTCTAGGAAGGAGAGAACCTAAGAGGAAGCTAAAATTGCAGTGTGACTTGGGGAAAATAACGATACTTTTTAAAAAGGTAAGAATAGATTAAAATACAAAAAATTGGGAGATAAACTCAACAAGTAAATAGGATGGTAGGAACAGGTTCAAATATATCAGTATTACAGTAAGTATAAATAGACTGAACTCACCATTTACAAGACAAATCTCGAGTCATTGGATTAGGAAAGACCCCGGAATAGACGTAACTGCAGGATTTCCTTCGGGTTCAGATTTTTCTGGTGGAGAGCTCTTTTCCAGCCGATCTCTACAGCACAGGCACACTTCCTAGTGCGGCGTTTTCCATCCAGTGTTGTATGGGGAAAATTATATTTATACCCACCAGGCTCAACTCAATTTTAGCAGACGGATCTCAGGGAAAATGGCAAGTTACGTTCTAAATACAATTGGTGAAATCGTTTGTAGAGATCTTGAAAATCTTGACAAGTGTGAGCAACGAGGATGCTCTTTGGATTTTGCTGAGAAGCATCTCAGAGCCGTCCCGAGAAGCTGAGCAGTTCCCTGCCACTGGGGCTCGTTCCCAGCGTGTTTCCAGAGGCCTCTTGTGTTTGGCTTCATGTTGTAAAACACATCCTCAGGAACGCTGAGAAAATGTTGAAGGAAACTGCAAAAAGGGAAGCAAAATGGGTAAGAAACATGCTTGAATGGTAGGGATGATCCTGCATGGGAGGAAACTTTAGTTATGGCCACGCTGATTTTTGGTGATTGAGAAGGAATATTTAAAATATTTTGTGACCTAATACGCTTGTAACTGACATATAGGTATTTTAACATGTAATTTTCTTTTTTTTTTTTTTTGCCACTTCTACTGGTCTTTCATTTATTTATTTTCATCCATCTTTGTTCTTTGGCTTGTGTGGGCTTCCCATCACGGTGGCCTCTGTTGTTGCAGAGCACCGGCTCTGGGTGCACGTGCTCCAGAGCTCCGGCTCAGTAGTTGGACACATTGGTCCAGCTGCTCCGCGGCATGTGGGATCTTCCCAGGCCAGGGATCGAACCGGTGCCCCTTGCACTGCAAGGCAGTGTCCTTACCCACTGGACCACCAGGGAAGCCCTAGGTATTTTAATTTAGGCAGTAGATCAGGGGATTTGATTGATGTGTAATGGATTGTTGGAAAAGTAAAACCAAGGAGACTACACTCTTGATTATTCTTTTCATGTAAGAAGCCTAAATTGGGGAACAAATTTTGGGCTTGAGTGGAAACTGCCTCTGCGTGAGGTGCCATGAAGGTGGAAAATGAAAAGAGGTGTGAGGACAGGTTGGCCAAATGCAGGCAGCCTGGCTGTCTTCATATTAGACAGAGCTGACTCGAAGGCATTTCTAGCACGGAGGCTCACCCCAAAATAAAACCGTGTCCATTCAGCCACACGGATGCCGCGACATTGTGCATGCATCTAATAAAAATTCTTCAAAATATACTAAGTGAAAATTGATGGAGCTATGGGAAGAAATGGATGAGTCCACGCTGTGGTGGGCGAGTTCTGCATGCATTTGTTTATAACTGGTAAGTCAAGCGGAGGGAAAAAGCGAGCGAGTGAGAGCTCAGCGAGGCGGGTGTTGAGTTCTGCCGACGGTGCCGTGTGGCCTCTGCCAGGTTGTTCTCAAGGATTATTTGGCCTCCTTCCGAGTAGTACCAGGCCTGGAGGGCTCAGCCTCTCCGTACTTGCGTGGGGAGCACCCCCACCATGTTTGTGTAGTGGGGGTTCCTGTAGTGTGCACCCAGCGTTCTGTCTGTCTGCTCCATTGGATCGCGGAGACAGGGACCTGGCGTGTGAGGTGCAGCAGTTTGGTTTGAGTTCACGTTTGGTGGGTCTGAGGCAGGGATTGAAGGTCATTCTTTTCTTCCCATCCAGTGGTTCCAGGACCGTTTGCTGGACAGACTCTGCCTTCCCTAGCGACTGCTGGGCACTGCTGTCGAGACCTGTCAGTCAGAGAGGGGAGGTTCGCTTCTGTCTGCTGCTTTTCCGTTGACCCGTAGCTCTGCCTACCGTATGTCTGGACCATGCTGCCTTCACACATGTGGCTTGATGTACATTTTGAAACCGAGAAGTGTGAGTATTCCAACTTTGGTTTTTTTTTAAAGCTATTGTTTTGGACTTTCTAGATCTTTTGCCCTTGCTTACAAATTTTCTAATCTGCTGGTCAGTTTCCGCAAACAATGCTGCTAGAATTGGTGGCTGCTTATGCAGCGACAGACACCTGGCTGCCGAGATGGGCATCGCTCTGGCCGGTGGCCTCTGTGCAGGTGGGGACCCGCTGTGGGGCCTGGAGCCTCGGCGTGTCTGCTCAGAGCCTGGCTTCCTGGGGTATGGCCCCAGCTCAGGGGCTGTCTTCCAGGGATGCTTTTAGAGTAAATAGAACGCTGTGAAGTGCTTCGGTGATGTGGGGGAAATGATTAAGAATTTATCCAAGAGAGTATGAAAATCTGGGTCTGCCCCTTAGCTGCTCAGGGTGTCTGAGGACGCTTGGGCGCTGCTGTGCGTCTCTTGTTCTGCCCCTGGCGGCCCCGGTGAGTGGCCCGCGTGAGCTGGTGAGGAGTGGGCACGCCAGGACCAAGCCCTCCGCAGCTCCGCATGTGTTCTCCAGGTCGAGAGGCACGTGGGGAGAAATCTGCAAAATCAAGCCACAGTCATTTTTAAAGGAACCCAACCAACACATTTCCATAAAGCTAGTGTGCTGGATCTAGTCAGAGGCAGAAGGCTGACTAGGAGCTAAAACTTCTCCAGATTTGCATATTTTAAAAATACGGGCTTGGGTACTCTCCGTACTTGCGTGGAGCACCCACCATGTTTGTGTAGTGGGGGTTCCTGTAGTGTGCACCCAGCGTTCTGTCTGTCTGCTCCATTGGATCGCGGAGACAGGGACCTGGCGTGTGAGGTGCAGCAGTTTGGTTTGAGTTCACGTTTGGTGGGTCTGAGGCAGGGATTGAAGGTCATTCTTTTCTTCCCATCCAGTGGTTCCAGGACCGTTTGCTGGACAGACTCTGCCTTCCCTAGCGACTGCTGGGCACTGCTGTCGAGACCTGTCAGTCAGAGAGGGGAGGTTCGCTTCTGTCTGCTGCTTTTCCGTTGACCCGTAGCTCTGCCTACCGTATGTCTGGACCATGCTGCCTTCACACATGTGGCTTGATGTACATTTTGAAACCGAGAAGTGTGAGTATTCCAACTTTGGTTTTTTTTTAAAGCTATTGTTTTGGACTTTCTAGATCTTTTGCCCTTGCTTACAAATTTTCTAATCTGCTGGTCAGTTTCCGCAAACAATGCTGCTAGAATTGGTGGCTGCTTATGCAGCGACAGACACCTGGCTGCCGAGATGGGCATCGCTCTGGCCGGTGGCCTCTGTGCAGGTGGGGGACCCGCTGTGGGGCCTGGAGCCTCGGCGTGTCTGCTCAGAGCCTGGCTTCCTGGGGTATGGCCCCAGCTCAGGGGCTGTCTTCCAGGGATGCTTTTAGAGTAAATAGAACGCTGTGAAGTGCTTCGGTGATGTGGGGGAAATGATTAAGAATTTATCCAAGAGAGTATGAAAATCTGGGTCTGCCCCTTAGCTGCTCAGGGTGTCTGAGGACGCTTGGGCGCTGCTGTGCGTCTCTTGTTCTGCCCCTGGCGGCCCCGGTGAGTGGCCCGCGTGAGCTGGTGAGGAGTGGGCACGCCAGGACCAAGCCCTCCGCAGCTCCGCATGTGTTCTCCAGGTCGAGAGGCACGTGGGGAGAAATCTGCAAAATCAAGCCACAGTCATTTTTAAAGGAACCCAACCAACACATTTCCATAAAGCTAGTGTGCTGGATCTAGTCAGAGGCAGAAGGCTGACTAGGAGCTAAAACTTCTCCAGATTTGCATATTTTAAAAATACGGGCTGAAAAAAGCAAATACGCCAATACAAATAATTATAATGTTTTAATTGCATTTCTTGGGGCTTTTAAATTTAAGAAATAAACACATGTGAGAAGAGTCCGTGCTGGTAAGTGGCAGAGACTCTGCCAGACCCCAGCATTCCCCTGGTCCTGCCTCGGGAGAGGAGGATGTGGTCTGCTCACCTCCTCGAAGCCCCCCGAGCTGCAGGGGCCGGGCCTGGGGCCAAAGTCCTGTCTCGGGAGGACGTCCCCACCCCTCCGCCCATCCGGGTTTGGCTGCTCACCTGCCCGCCCTCTCCCCGTCACCGTCCACGGCATGCGGGAGCGCGTTTGACGAGCACCTGGGGCCGGAAGCCGTTGCTGGCACGCGGGCGGCCATGCCTCACGGGCTTCATGGACGTTAGGAGTGCAGGCAGGTCAGTGACCCCTACAGACGGGAGTGAAGAGGGTGAGACTCGAGGCTCTCCGGGGCCGCACTCCCAGATGCTGGAGCCCCAGCTGTGGGGAGACCACCCCCCAGAGTGGGCAGCGCAGCTAAGCCTCATCCTGACAGGAGAGGCTCTGATGGGAAGCTCTTCCTGCCTCTGCTCGAATGGTCCGGTGCCTCCCCAGATCCTGGGGCATCTCATCTCGTGTTCCCCGTCAAGCCGTGGGCCCTCGGAGCCTTGAGCCTGTTGCCGGAAGTTTCCATTGCTGTGTTGATCTTCTTATAGTGCTGGAGGTCCAGAGAAGTTTGTGGATGGGTCCGCTGATGAACCTGTTGAGGCTGGATGACTTTAACCCCGTCACACTTTCGTAAGCACGGCCTGGAAAATGATGCTCTAGACGTGGCCTGGCGGGGTTCCCAGCCACCAGGCCCCCTCCGCCATGAGGGGGTTCGTGTGGTCCCCGTGAGCTGGCTCGGGAGGGTCCCCAGGACCCGAGTTCTACGCCGCCCTCCGCCCCGCTGATCCGGGGCTGGGGCCGGGGCCTTCTGGGGTCCTTGTGCGCATGGGTGGTGTCGCTCCTGATTCTAAGGGCAGGGCCTTCTTCTCGTCCCCTGCGCTCGTCTCTGCCTCTGCGAGTCCTGTCTGGGGCACAGCAGCTTCCCTGCTCCAGAGACCCTCTCTGAGCCTCGGTTTCTCCCTCGGCAGAGTGGGGCGATGACGCCCGTTTGCAGCGGCCGCGCTGTGGCTGGTGTGGAGGGCCAGTCGGCGCGGCGAGGAGTCTGGGCTTGTCACGGAGGGGCGGGGGTCCGTGTGTGCCCGCTGCGGGCCCTGCTGGCGTGGCTCTCCTGTCCTCCAGCCTTCTCCTCTCTGGACAGGGCTCCCTGTGGGCGCCGTTGGGACAGATACCCCATCTGCCAGCACGTTGTCCCCAAGGTCCCCTCTGGAGCCTGGCCCCGTGCGGGCTCTCCCTGCAGATCCGCTCCCCAGAGACACAGCTGTGGCCACTCTTCCCCTGCGGCTCCTCCCCTCCAGGTGGACGCCTCCCAGCCTGCCGCGTAGCCCTGGAGGGGGCGACCACGCGGCTGGACGCGGCCCGGCCCTGGGGAGCTGCTGTCGGGAGGACGCTGCCCCCTGAGCCTCCCCTGCTCCTCAGAGCAGCTCAGTTCCCGGAAGCTCCTTCCCCTGAGAGAGACGCTGATGGGAAGCTCTTCCTGCCTCTGCTCGAATGGTCCGGTGCCTCCCCAGATCCTGGGGCATCTCATCTCGTGTTCCCCGTCAAGCCGTGGGCCCTCGGAGCCTTGAGCCTGTTGCCGGAAGTTTCCATTGCTGTGTTGATCTTCTTATAGTGCTGGAGGTCCAGAGAAGTTTGTGGATGGGTCCGCTGATGAACCTGTTGAGGCTGGATGACTTTAACCCCGTCACACTTTCGTAAGCACGGCCTGGAAAATGATGCTCTAGACGTGGCCTGGCGGGGTTCCCAGCCACCAGGCCCCCTCCGCCATGAGGGGGTTCGTGTGGTCCCCGTGAGCTGGCTCGGGAGGGTCCCCAGGACCCGAGTTCTACGCCGCCCTCCGCCCCGCTGATCCGGGGCTGGGGCCGGGGCCTTCTGGGGTCCTTGTGCGCATGGGTGGTGTCGCTCCTGATTCTAAGGGCAGGGCCTTCTTCTCGTCCCCTGCGCTCGTCTCTGCCTCTGCGAGTCCTGTCTGGGGCACAGCAGCTTCCCTGCTCCGCGAGACCCTCTCTGAGCCTCGGTTTCTCCCTCGGCAGAGTGGGGCGATGACGCCCGTTTGCAGCGGCCGCGCTGTGGCTGGTGTGGAGGGCCAGTCGGCGCGGCGAGGAGTCTGGGCTTGTCACGGAGGGGCGGGGGTCCGTGTGTGCCCGCTGCGGGCCCTGCTGGCGTGGCTCTCCTGTCCTCCAGCCTTCTCCTCTCTGGACAGGGCTCCCTGTGGGCGCCGTTGGGACAGATACCCCATCTGCCAGCACGTTGTCCCCAAGGTCCCCTCTGGAGCCTGGCCCCGTGCGGGCTCTCCCTGCAGATCCGCTCCCCAGAGACACAGCTGTGGCCACTCTTCCCCTGCGGCTCCTCCCCTCCAGGTGGACGCCTCCCAGCCTGCCGCGTAGCCCTGGAGGGGGCGACCACGCGGCTGGACGCGGCCCGGCCCTGGGGAGCTGCTGTCGGGAGGACGCTGCCCCCTGAGCCTCCCCTGCTCCTCAGAGCAGCTCAGTTCCCAGGAAGCTCTCTGTTCAGCCGAGGCCGGTTCTGAGGGAGAGACGCTGGGCGCCGTGGGGGAGCGAGAGACATACCCAGCGTGGTCTTCTGCGTGTGGAGGAGGGAGACGTGTGAGGTCTCGTCAGCGCCCTGGGCACGCTGCGGTGGAGAACCAGAAGAGTGAGCAGGACCGAGCTGGAGTCAGGAGGGTGAGGAGCTGGCCGGCCCTGGGACCTCGGGCCTCCCGGCTGGGGCTGCGGCACACGGAGCCACCGTGGGGCCTGATGACCGGGCCGGCCCTCGTGGGGTCAAGCCTTGGGAGGTGTCCCGGGTCACGGGAGGCTTGCCCCCTGCCCCTTCCTGTGAGCTCTGGAGACATTTGAATAACGAATTCTATTGAAGACCGAAAACCTAGAAGTTCCATCTGTAACAAGACTTGAAATAATTACAGCCGATGATTGCCTGGCACACTCAGCCAGAAAGCACAGAACGGCGTTTGGCCGCCAGCAATTACAGGCAGCACGGGCTCAGCACAGACAGAACTTTGAGATGAATACATGAATACATTGCTGCGGATCAGAAGGCAGGGAGCCTGGGAGGGCCGCGGCGGGTGGAGGGCGTGGGCTGGCCAGACTGAGCGGCTTCACCCTCCGAGAGGGGCGAGCGGGAGGGAAGGGAAGAGAGAAGAGGAAGAGGGAGGGAAGGAGGGAGAGAAGGAGAGGGCAGAGAGCGGGGCAGAGAAGGGCGAGATCCTTGGCTCACAGGCTGCCCATCCTGACGCTCGGCTGTGACACAGCAGGAGGCGCGGACCAGGACTGGCCTCCAGGGCCCTCCCTTTCAGAGCCTTCTCCAGTTTGACCTCGTCCCGAGAGAGGGGGCCGTGGCCCGGCCCGCCGGGACGTGAGAGCACGTGGTGCTGCTCTTCCTGCCCAGCGTGGAGGTGCCGTCGGCGTTGAAATCGGGGCGGGGGGTCGCATGCCACTTCTGCCGCAGGCATCGTCTTGCTGGGCCTCTGCCCTCGCCCCGGCCTCCGCTGTGGCCCGCGAGCCCCTTCTTCAGAGCGGTCTCCTGGGGATGACGCCACAGGCTACCGCAGGTGCTGCGCCCGAAGCTGCTGGAATGCCCCCTCACCCCGTTCACAGGGAGCCAGTGCTCCGCACCCTCCCATCTCTCCCACCCGCGAAGGCCCCTCGCCCCTTCCCCCCGCTTCATCTCTCCTCTCTAGTCCTTTCCTGCGTCGACTGAACCTGTCTGACCTCCCGCATTGACTTGGAAGAACCAGGGTGTTCAAGACTCTGAGAAAAATGTGGCCAGTCGTCTGGTTAGAGACATTTAAAGATGAAACCGAAAGGACTTCTGAGCCGCAGCGGAGGACAGGGCGCTCGCCTTCTGTCTTGACTTCTGGTCTTGTGCAGGTTTCCTTTGATTTCCCTGCCTGATGCACACACCTGCCTTCGACGGCTGATTCCAGCTAGGATCAGAAGTGAAAGGCTGAAAGTCTTGGGACTTTTAAAATCGAGGGAAGGCGCCATCAAAGTCCTGGTAATCAGGCTGCTGGAGCGGGGATGCTCAGCCTCACTCCAAGACTGTGGCTTCGGCGCTCTCCGCTCCCCGCCAGCGCTCTGACTCAGCCCTCCCACGGCCGTCTGGGAGTCCAGGCAGGCCTTCAGCCTGCTTCCTGTGCTCACCGGCTGGGACCGTCGGGTGGGGGCTCACGGACCCGCCTCTGTCCAGACCCGCCAACACTCTCTAGGAATTATCTGGGCAGGCCCAGTGCAGCCGCTCCTCTGCAAGGCAGGGTCTGCAGCTCCCCCCCTCTGTCCACCCGCCCTCCCTTCTTTCCTGCTCTGTTGTCTGTGAATGTCATGCTGTGTGCTGAGTCGCTCAGCAGTGCCCAACTCCTTGAGACCCGATGGACTGCAGCCTGCCAGGCCCCTCTGTCCTTGGGGTTCTCCAGGCAGGAATACTGGAGTGGGTTGCCATTTCCTCCTCCAAGGGATCTTCGGAACCCAGGGATGGAGCCCGGGTCTCCTGCATTAGCAGGTGGATTCTTTACCACGGAGCTGTCTGATCTGCTTTCCCCACTAACCCTTCCCTCTCTGCCACGGAGCCGTCCGATCTGCCCCGTAAGCCCTCCCCCACTTTACCACGGCGCTGTCTGGTCTGCCTCCCCCATAGACCCTTCCCTCTCACCAAGGGGCCTCTCCCAGGAGCCCTGGCACTCTGCCACCTTCCCGCCATCCCCTGAGGTCCGAGCCTCTCTCCGTCGGGTGGGTGGTTTTGATGGTGCCCCCGGAGTCCTCTGGGCTCTCGGAGGGAGGGCATCTCGGCCGCCCGGGAGTGGCGCGGGTCTGGCCCTTGGCTCTGCCCGTCTCGGACGACCGTGTGCTTGCCTCTGGCAGGGCCAGGCGCAGGGGCAGAGGCAGGAAGAGAAGGCAGTGCGTAACTCCATGATTTCAAGCAGAGCGTTTGGGGGCAGCATGCTTGGTGAGAGAAGCAGCGGGCCCGGGACCCACCGTCTGGGCTGGAGTTTGGACCGCCTGCCCCAGAGCCGGCCCCAGGCTCCCCACTGTCCCATGGAACTGCCCCGGGGCTGGGTTCCGCAGGTCAGGGCGTGGGGAACGCCAGTGCAGAGGGGACGCTCAGGATTACCCCCCACACAGAGAACAGCAGGCCACCTCACCGGGTCTTCCTGCTGCCCCAGAGGACGGGGGTTAGGAGGAAGGACGGGGCGGGGGGGGGGGGGGGCAGCTAGTGCCTCCAGGGTCCAGCACGGTGCACACTCCTCCCCGGGAACTGGCTCTCCTGACGTTCCCAACGCGGAGACGCCCACAGAGCTGCCCTGGGATGGGGGGCCTGCCCTGTCCCGGCTGCCCCCTGTGGCTCCTGGTGCCCAGTCTGGTGAGCCCTGGGCTCCATGCAGCCGGTGCTGGGCATAGTGTCAGTACCTGCCGGGGTGCCTGTGCCTGCAGGCCAGAAGCTCCTGGGGTCGAGCTGGTTTAAACCTGCTTTCAATCATGTGTTGGCATCCGTGGGCTTCCCTGACGGCTCAGCTGGTGAGGTATCTGCCCGCCGTGCCCGAGACACAGGCTCAGACCCAGGTATCGGCGCCAGAGGAGGGCGACCGCAGCCGTCTGTGGGGCTGGCTCACCTGCCTCATCCCTCTGAGCTTTGTTTGTTTTAACTGTGACATCAGCTTGACTTCATTAGTGTCCGTCCCTTTAGGGTTCACCACTCTGTACCGTCCACCTCGGTCTGTCTGTCCACCAGAGCATCTGTTCTTCAGATGAACTTGAGGTTCTCTGCGCATGAAGACTGTTTACACAGATCAGGCAGAAACATTTGCTGGTCACTAAACAGTCATCACTGAGATGGTTCAGGAGCCATAAAGAGGAATACGAGGGATGCATGGTCCACCCGTTCCAGGAGCTCAGGAGAGGAAGAGAGAACGTAGCTTCTGCTTTTTCTGGTTCTGACAACAGCCTCTCCCGTATGGTGTGTGAGTTTCTCAGCAAGTACTTATACATGGACTGATAAATAAGCCTAGCTCCCTCGTGGCAGTAGGGATGCTGTGACTTAAGTGGAATTAGTGACTGGTGGGGGATTTTTATTTAAACAAGCTGCTGTGATCATGGGCCTTCTTCTTGTCTCCGCCCCCAGCATCCTCTAACATGCAGAAAGGATTAAGGAATATCAGTAAGCAAGGAGATTAAGAAGAGGGACAACAGGGCTTCCCTGGTGGTCCAGTGGGTAAGGACACCGCCTTGCAGTGCAAGGGGCGCCGGTTCGATCCCTGGCCTGGGAAGATCCCACGTGCCGCGGAGCGGCTGGACTGATGTGTCCAATTACCTAGTTGGAGCTCTGGAGCACATGCGCCCACAGCCGGGGCTCTGCGACAACAGAGGGGCCATTGCGATGGGAGGCCCACATGGGCCGAAGAACAAAGATGGATGAAAAAATAAATAAAAATGAAAGACCAATAGAAATGGCCCGCCTACCCCCGCCTCCCTCCCCAACCCGCCCCCCCACCCCCAAAAAAGAAGAGGGACAACAATGTCGAGAGCTGACCACACAGATCAGGAGCTGGGCAGCAGATGAACGAGAGGCAGCGACCTTCAAATAGATAAGCTGAAACCGAAGCTGCCGTGTGTATGTGTGTGCACACGCGTGTCCAGCATGTCATGAAGCCAACAGAAAGCAGGCGGAAAGAAGTCTTGGGTGCCAGCCTACCTGTAAAAAGCAGGAGACCCCAGATGAGCTCCCCCAGCCTGTCCTTGGAGCTGACTCTGGAGCTCCGCCCCCCAGCGACTCCGTACAGAGGACTCGAGATGACGCAGGACGTCCGGTGGACGTGGGTCTGCCAGCTCCTCCCCCAGCCAGGCTGCCCATCCATCCGGAGGTCCACAGGTTCTGAGTGATAAAGTCACGCCCCAGTCCAAGTCAAGTCATGTCACATCCACGTCGAGGGCTTTCTCGGTGGCTCAGTGGATGGAAATCCGCCTGATCGCTTCGGGGATGCGGGCTCAATCCCTGGTCCAGGAAGATCCTACCGGCTGTGGAACAGCAAAGCCCGGGCACCACAACTACAGAGCCTGTTGATCCAGAGCCCGGGAGCCGCGGCTGCTGGAGCCCGCGTGCCTGGAGCCTGTGCTCTGTAACCAGAGCAGCCACTGCCGTGAGAAGCCTGCCCACCGCACCCAGAGGGCAGCCCCCTCCCGCCACAGCTAGAGAAAGCCCACACAGCCAAGGAGAACCAGCACATCCAACAGTTAATCAATGAAAAGAGTGTCTAAAATCATTGAAGTCAGATCAAGCCCAGTCTACGCCCCGCCCCGTGAGCTGCCCCCCGCCCTGGGCTGGCCAGGGAACATGCTGCAGGTGGTCCTCCAGGTGGGGGTGCCCCAAGCCTTGGGGGAGCCTCGGGCACATGGGCCGTGCTCATGCAGAAGGAGCCAGTGTTGCGGGGTTCTGCAGAGATTCCTGAAGGTCCCCACGGGAGTGACCCCGCATATCTTTCCCAGGCGCATCTCAGTGGACGGAGCATCCCGTGGTGTGTGTAACTTGACCCTGAGGAAGGCAGTGAGACCTCCACAGGCCTGGAATGAGGGCTGAAGCGTCCGTGAGGAGCGTGAGCAGCCGCCTCTCGCCTGGGGGCCAGAGAGCCCGTGGCCCCTTCTCGTCGTCTGTCCTCGAGTAGCTCACTCCCCACGTCGCCGAGCGGTGGGGCAGTGCGGCCCCTGGAGCAGTGGGACCTGCCTCTGGTCTCTTCATCTAGATGCTCGAGATCCCTCTGTCAGGTCCAGCAGGAGCTCTCAGCACGTCGGTGACCCGGGAATTCACACTCCCCACCCTGCTGACGGCGATCCACATGACAAACGACGCGTCTCACTCCCTCCAGGGAAGTGTTCTCATGGAACAGGACGGAACACTGCGGTGAACGTTCCTGGTCATAAGAGACGGAGGGCAGTCGAGCGGCAGGTTGTGGGGACAGTGGGCCGTCGCATGTGGGGTCCCGGGCCCGAGAGAGGGCCGTGCTCCTGGATGACCCTCCTTCCTCCCTGCCGTCCGCGGCCGTGGTCCCCCGGCTCTGCCGTGCTCAGCCTCCTGCCTTGTCATGATCCTCCTTTGCCTCCTGAGACCTGGGAGCAAACTTTCTAATCCCATCTCCCATCCACAGATAATAGGAGCTCAGGGGTGGTTTTACATTTTAAAGTGTCACAGTCCCAGCTGATCGTATTTTTGACAACGTTGCCCGCGTGCCTGTAACCAGAGCAGCCACTGCCGTGAGAAGCCTGCCCACCGCACCTAGAGAGCAGCCCCCTCCCGCCACAGCTAGAGAAAGCCCACACAGCCAAGGAGACCCAGCACACCCAACAGTTAATCAATGAAAAGAGTGTCTAAAATCATTGAAGTCAGATCAAGCCCAGTCTACGCCCCGCCCCGTGAGCTGCCCCCCGCCCTGGGCTGGCCAGGGAATGTGCTGCAGGTGATCCTCCAGGTGGGGGTGCCCCAAGCCTTGGGGGAGCCTCGGGCACATGGGCCGTGCTCATGCAGAAGGAGCCAGTGTTGCGGGGTTTTGCAGAGATTCCTGAAGGTCCCCACGGGAGTGACCCCGCATGTCTTTCCCAGGCGCATCTCAGTGGACGGAGCATCCCGTGGTGTGTGTAACTTGACCCTGAGGAAGGCAGTGAGACCTCCACAGGCCTGGAAGGAGGGCTGAAGCGTCCGTGAGGAGCGTGAGCAGCCGCCTCTCGCCTGGGGGCCAGAGAGCCCGTGGCCCCTTCTCGTCGTCTGTCCTCGAGTAGCTCACTCCCCACGTCGCCGAGCGGTGGGGCAGTGCGGCCCCTGGAGCAGTGGGACCTGCCTCTGGTCTCTTCATCTAGATGCTCGAGATCCCTCTGTCAGGTCCAGCAGGAGCTCTCAGCACGTCGGTGACCCGGGAATTCACACTCCCCACCCTGCTGACGGCGATCCACATGACAAACGACGCGTCTCACTCCCTCCACGGAAGTGTTCTCATGGAACAGGACGGAACACTGCAGTGAACGTTCCTGGTCATAAGAGACGGAGGGCAGTCGAGCGGCAGGCTGTGGGGACAGTGGGCCGTCGCGTATGGGGTCCCGGGCCCGAGAGAGGGCCGTGCTCCTGGATGACCCTCCTTCCTCCCTGCCGTCCGCGGCCGTGGTCCCCCGGCTCTGCCGTGCTCAGCCTCCTGCCTTGTCATGATCCTCCTTTGCCTCCTGAGACCTGGGAGCAAACTTTCTAATCCCATCTCCCATCCACAGATAATAGGAGCTCAGGGGTGGTTTTACATTTTAAAGTGTCACAGTCCCAGCTGATCGTATTTTTGACAACGTTAAGCTCTCAAAAATGTAGTTAGCTTATAATTTATTTGATCTAAGTCAGCTCCATGTGCAAATAGACACACACAGTCATTTTATAGGAGAACTTACATTTGCTCCGTTTATTTGCTCTCTTGCTCTCCTGCCTTTTTCTCTCTCTCAGTTTAGTTTGAGGTACTCTGGGAAGATCCCCTCAGGATTTGGTGGGCACGCCTTCCTGCACCTCCTGCAGTCCCTTCTTCCCTCCACTTTCACTTTTTTTTTTTTTAAAGATTTATTTATTTATTTTGGGCGGGGGTCGGGTTGGGGAGGGAGGGGAGCAGGCGGGCCACTTCTCTTGGTCTTTCGTTTCTCTGTGTTCATCCATCTTTGTTCTTTGGCTCCTGTGGGCCTCCCATCGCGGTGGCCTCTGTCGTCGCAGAGCGCCGGCTCTGGGCGCATGCGCTCCAGAGCTCCGGCTCGGTGATTGGACACATCAGTCCAGCCGCTCTGCAGCACGTGGGATCTTCCCAGGCCAGGGCTCGAACCGGCGCCCCTTGCACTGCAAGGCAGTGTCCTTACCCACTGGACCACCAGGGGAAGCCCCAGTTTCACTTTTGAAAGGGTTTTCTGGATGCTGCGTCTTTTTCTTTGTTTAAGGAACACCTTTTTCCCCCACTGAGGACTGTTAGCGTTCTATTTGGTGGCTACGCTCTTGTGGTTCTTCCTTCAAGGTGATTAGAATCAGCCTGTAACTTTTTTCCCCTATAACTTTCTCAGTTTTTTTCTCTTCCTGCTGGGCTTGAGGAGAAGCCCCTTCTTGCAACCATGAAGCATTCCTAAGGTATCGCTTCTGTTCCTTTGCATTCCTGCTTGGAGGCGCGTATGCCTTTTTCTCGTCCTCCTGGAGAGGCCTGTGGGGTCTACGTTCCCTGACCAGGGATCGGACCCACAGTCCCTGCAGCGAGAGCACAGAGTCTTGACCGTCGGAGCACCAGGGAGTCCCCTCGTCACCCCCCGACACAGCGCGTGAGGCCGGTTCTGCCGCGCTCCGAGGGCGCGAGGGTTCTGGGGCGCCAGGCCGGCAGGGTGCGTTCTATCTTGCATCATAGCCACGTGGAGTCTCTGCATCCGTCTGCATGGATGTACCTACAGCTCTGTCTAGAAGCATGCTTCCCCCCTGATGCTGGGGAGGACTGAGGGCAGGAGGAGAAGGGGCAGCAGAGGAGGAGATGGTTGGATGGCATCACTGGCTCGGTGGACGAGAGTGCGCGCAAGCTCCCGGAGAGAGTGAGGGACCGGGGAGCCTGGCGCGCTGCCGTCCACAGAGTCGCAAAGGGGCGACTGGATTTAACAACTCTACAACAACAACAACAAAACACACTTCCAGTACGATGGAACAAGCCCGTCCACCCCAAGGCATGTTGCCGTCTGTGTTCAGGGTCCTGGAGACAAGAAGAGCTCTGAGCTCCTCCTGGGAGGAGGGGCCGTGGTGAGCAGGACGAGAGCCGGGCTTAGGCCGGGGTCGTGCTGGTCTTACCACGGGAACTTGGAAGGAGAAGCATCTGGGGATGAGGACCCGAGCCCAGGAGCCGTGGGCTGGAGGTCGAGAGCTTGCCCTGGATGGACGGGCACTGGACTTCGGCTGCGGCTCCGTCTGGCCCAGAGGCCGGGCATCCTGCGGGCGGAGGCGGGGTGGAGGCCTCCCTGCTCCTGGCCGGGGTGGACGGCTGGCAGGAGTGCTGAGGAGGCCAGCCCAGCTGCCTGAGTGCAGAGGCATTTTTGTCTTAAAGTGACAGGCCTGTGTCTTCTTCTGTCTTTTTGTTTAAATCCAAAACATCAAGCTGTCTTGTGTAACAGTGGGCTGGAAGTGGAAGACTCCGCGAGGTGGAGGTCTGACCGTGACCCCCACGGCTCCGTGCGGCCTCGATCGGGTCGTTCAGCTGCTTCTGCGACAACCGTGTGAGCCCTTCACTCACAGAGCAGGCCTGACCAGCCTGACCTCCTTGGTCCCCTCTGGTCCCAGCGTCCTAGAGAGATGCTTGCCAGCTGCCGTCACCCGCGCGGCCCATCCCAGCGTGGCCCAGAGTCGCCCCCTCTGTAAGGCCAGCACGCACTGGCCTGCGCCTGACCTGACCCAGCTGACGAGACCAGGCCTCGGGGTGGGGATTCGAACCCAGGGCCGGGTTTGCAGGGCCGTGGCCGGTGCCTGGAGTGCACGTGGCTGCGCGGGCTCCGTACTCCAGCCGGGCAGTGGGGCTGGCCGCGAGCTGACCTGGAATCTTGTCAGCACTCAGGTGAAGCTCTTCTCTCCAGTGGGGCATTGCTTTTAAAAAATTTATATGTGCAACTGGTGGGACTGTGGTTTTCAGAGCAGCTCGTGTGAGGGAGGCTGTGAAATTGTTCTCCTCTGCCTGGTCCCCTGTTTTCACATGAATGCGTGCGATTGAGCTGGAAACCGAAGTGCAGCCTGAAGGTGGGTGTGAGTGTCTAACACCGCACCACAGCAACCACTGTAGATTTATAAATGTGGTTGGAGTGGGATGATCGTGGACCGGACAGAGACGGGAAGGGGAGGGTGCACACTCTTTCTCGGGATGTGCTGGTCTTCCCCTCCCTAGGCTCGCTGAGGACAACCTCGGCCAGAGCTCATGAAAGCCCGCCGCCTGCAGAGTGGTGGGCCGAGGTTCCTGGGGGGGGACCGTGACAGCCCTGAGACCACCCGCCCGCCGTGCCTCCTGTGAGCGGGGGGCACGACCCATAGGACTCGAGGGCACCGACGGTCCCCTGGGAGAGGCCTTTGCCCCGGGAGTGCTCCTGCTCGTTGCTGACGCCGTGGCGGGGATCCAGAGGTTTCCCACGTCCTGCCTGGAGTGAACTGCCTGTGAGCGGGTGCTCTGGAACCGAGGACGCAGGTGCGGTGGACTCCTCTACCTGCAGGCGGCAGGAGGAAGGACGCCCGCGGCTTCCCCACACCGGGCAGCGTGCTCCTTCAGGTAGGGACACGCAGGAGACAGTGCTGGCTCCTCGGGAGGACATGAGGGGCTGGGCCGGCGCTGGCGCGGACCCGGGCAGCTCCCTAGCCTTCTGGGCATCCACACGGCGTCTTCTAGAAAAGCAGAGGCTTACGCTGTCGTCTGTCTTTCTGAGTCCTATGGCACTGTCAGAGTGTTCTTGACAAGCCCCCTTCAGTTTAGAGTGGTTCCTTAAGAGCCTAGGACGTGTCTGAAGCTTCCAGGGTGGAGACCCGCCTGCTGAGATGATCTCTGAGAGGCGGCAGCGCAGGGATGCATGTTGGCGCAGTCAGTGCCTGACCTGACCCAGCTGACGAGACCAGGCCTCGGGTGGGGATTCAACCCAGGGCCGGGTTTGCAGGGCCGTGGCGGTGCCTGGAGTGCACGTGGCTGCGGGCTCCGTACTCCAGCCGGGCAGTGGGGCGGGCCCGCGAGCTGACCTGGAATCTTGTCAGCACTCAGGTGAAGCTCTTCTCTCCAGTGGGGCATTGCTTTTAAAAAATTTATATGTGCAACTGGTGGGACTGTGGTTTTCAGAGCAGCTCGTGTGAGGGAGGCTGTGAAATTGTTCTCCTCTGCCTGGTCCCCTGTTTTCACATGAATGCGTGCGATTGAGCTGGAAACCGAAGTGCAGCCTGAAGGTGGGTGTGAGTGTCTAACACCGCACCACAGCAACCACTGTAGATTTATAAATGTGGTTGGAGTGGGATGATCGTGGACCGGACAGAGACGGGAAGGGGAGGGTGCACACTCTTTCTCGGGATGTGCTGGTCTTCCCCTCCCTAGGCTCGCTGAGGACAACCTCGGCCAGAGCTCATGAAAGCCCGCCGCCTGCAGAGTGGTGGGCCGAGGTTCCTGGGGGACCGTGACAGCCCTGAGACCACCCGCCCGCCGTGCCTCCTGTGAGCGGGGGGCACGACCCATAGGACTCGAGGGCACCGACGGTCCCCTGGGAGAGGCCTTTGCCCCGGGAGTGCTCCTGCTCGTTGCTGACGCCGTGGCGGGGATCCAGAGGTTTCCCACGTCCTGCCTGGAGTGAACTGCCTGTGAGCGGGTGCTCTGGAACCGAGGACGCAGGTGCGGTGGACTCCTCTACCTGCAGGCGGCAGGAGGAAGGACGCCCGCGGCTTCCCCACACCGGGCAGCGTGCTCCTTCAGGTAGGGACACGCAGGAGACAGTGCTGGCTCCTCGGGAGGACATGAGGGGCTGGGCCGGCGCTGGCGCGGACCCGGGCAGCTCCCTAGCCTTCTGGGCATCCACACGGCGTCTTCTAGAAAAGCAGAGGCTTACGCTGTCGTCTGTCTTTCTGAGTCCTATGGCACTGTCAGAGTGTTCTTGACAAGCCCCCTTCAGTTTAGAGTGGTTCCTTAAGAGCCTAGGACGTGTCTGAAGCTTCCAGGGTGGAGACCCGCCTGCTGAGATGATCTCTGAGAGGCGGCAGCGCAGGGATGCATGTTGGCGCGAGCTCAGCTCCGGACGCTCCTTCCTCCCCGGCCCTGGGCCCCGGCCCGCCCCCGCCGCTCACCGCCCACCACGGAGCAGGGCTTCCTGCGGCCCAGAGGGCAGCTCCCGGCGCCCCGATCCACCTGGACCGCTCCCCGCCCGGCCTGCACTCCTGCTCCTCGGGCGGCCTCCTCCGGCCAGGCCGGGCCGCGGTCCTGCGGTGCGGAGCCCGGAGGGGATGGGCTCCACCGGTCCTGTCTCTCACCTCCGCCTTTATCACTCGTTCTTGTCATTTTCAGAAGTCTTTGAATCAAGACCCCTTTCTCCTTGATCCGCCACCTAATACATTTGCATGCTCACTGAGGCGAAAAATTACATGATTTCAAGATTGCGCTGCGTCCTGTTTCAGGCTCTGGGCCTACTTAGCAGGGCCTTCACTTGGCAATTAGGCTGGCCCCTCCATCCACGTTTAACCCCGTGCTGCCCTGGGCACGAGGACCATGGCTCGCAGCCCAGCGCCTCTGTCTTGTCTGGGCACGAGGCTTAGACAGCCCGCTCCCAGCCAGGCTGGGTCCAGGGCCCTCCGTCGTGTAGCTGCGTGGGACTCACGGTGAAGGACGGACCGAAAGAATCAGTGGGCCATTAAAAATCTGTCTAAAGAGTTCAGAAGAAAAGATTAAGCTGTACTTTTTTTTTTTTTTGGTGGGGGCGGGTTGGGGAGGGAAGGGAGCAGAGGGCCACTTCTATTGGTCTTTCATTTATCTATTTTTCATCCATCTTCGTTCTTCGGCCCATGTGGGCCTCCCATCGCTGTGGCCTCTGTTGTCGCAGAGCCCCGGCTCTGGGCACATGCGCTCCAGAGCTCCGGCTCGGTAATTGGACACATGGGTCCAGCCGCTCCGCGGCACGTGGGATCTTCCCAGGTCAGGGATCGAACCGGCGCCCCTTGCACTGCAAGGCGGTATCCTTACCCACTAAACCAACAGGGAAGCCCTAAGCTGTACTTTTTGGTGAGAAAGTTAGTCTTGCTATTGAAACACAAAGCCAGACAAACCGGAGGAAATCACCAACTGTTCTGCCCTCGGCCACGAGCTACCAGGAACACGAAGGAGCCTCTGCAAATGCGTCAAAGACAGCAGGCTAGAAAGTGAGGAATTTAGGGGAACAGAAAAGACCAGCAAGGAAACAACAGGCCTCCTCCTCCTTTCTGTGAAAAAAGAGAAAAGCGTGCTGTAATTCCTGGTGAAGACCGAAAACTGTTCGCAGTCTCCAAGTTGAGAGTGATGTTTTATTCAGCCGAAACGTCTAGGCCTTCAGGCCTGGAGGCAGCATCTCAAGGAACCCCGAGAGAACGGCTCCAGGGAGGCAAGGGGGAGCCAGGTTACAGAGAAGTCTTGCAGCAAAGGGCATGTAGTCTGAATGTTGAAGAATTATTGCTAATTAAAGAAAACCAGATATCCTTGGTTATGGGATGTAGCTCTTTTCTACCTACAGAAAGAGGTACGGGTCTAGCCTCATGCACGCCGTCCCTTCGACGTTCACCTCCGCTCTTTGGTGTTCAGTCTTTCGGTCGTGTCTGACTCTGAGGGACCCCCTGGACGGCAGCTCGCCAGGCTCCCCTGTCCTTCACTGTCTCCCAGAGCCTGCTCACACTCATGTCCACTGAGTCGGTGATGCCACCCAGCCATCTCCTCCTCTGCCGCCCCTTCTCCTCCTGCCCTCAGTCTTCATGCATCAGGGTCTTTCCCAGTGAGGTGGCTCTTCGCATCAGGTGGCCAGAGGATTGGAGCTTCAGCTGCGGCATCAGTCTTTGCAGTATTCAGGGTTGGGCTGAGTGGGAAGAGCAGCTAAGCCCAGGCTCTTGGGGAAATGAGAGGCCAGCGATCAATCCCAGGAACTGGCGGGAGGAGCGGCGTTTGGTGGCGGGGCCCAGACCTCGCCTTCGTTCCTGAGCGTCTGGGAGCAGGCTCCACCGCAGGGCCAGGCTGGCAAGCGTGGCTGAGAGCAGATGGAGAGGTGGGTCCTTCTTCTCGGACCTCACGCAGTCAGGAACAGACGGCCCCGCACGCCCGAGCGAGGCCTAGGTGGGCGCCCGCCTCGCCTGTCTGTGCCCAGGGCCCCGGGCTGCGGCATGAGGTGGCTTCCCCGGGCTGATCCTCACTGTGGCTGGAGGGGAGCTGGGGTTGAGGGTCACGAGGAAGGGGCCGTGATGGCTGGCCCTCCTGGACCGGCAGCTGGCAGGCAGCTGTGGGGAGCGCGTGTGCATGGTAACAGCCACAGTGACTGGGCGTTTATTGAATTGCTGTGGATTTTCTAAAAGCAAAGCAAGCATACTAAATTGCTGCAAATTACCGAGGGCTTTCCTAATGTTCGATAGAAATACAGTGAACGTCTGAGGACGCAGGCTCTGCGTGTGGCTGCAGGGAAGCTCTAGCTCTGAGAATGCACGCTCGGGGCTCTGGTAGAACAAAAGGCAGTGTGGGGACCCGATGCTTGCCCTGGAGGCGGGATGTCGCAGATTCGAGGCGCCCATCCGTTTCTAGCGGCCTGGCCGGGGCCTGCGTGGGAGGGGGGGACGGCGGTGGGGCTTCCCCTGGTGGGACGGGGCGGGCCTCCAGGCGGGCCGTGGCGGCTCGCCTTCTGGACCAGGAATGAAAGCAAGTGCCACACGATGGGCTCCTTTTTGCCTCTTCCTTGCCCACCCCCAACTTTGTCACCTTTCCCAGTGTCTCTGGGCTACCCATCTCGGTGATGCCACCCAGCCATCTCCTCCTCTGCCCTTCTCCTCCTGCCCTCAGTCTTCATGCATCAGGGTCTTTCCCAGTGAGGTGGCTCTTCGCATCAGGTGGCCAGAGGATTGGAGCTTCAGCTGCGGCATCAGTCTTTGCAGTATTCAGGGTTGGGCTGAGTGGGAAGAGCAGCTAAGCCCAGGCTCTTGGGGAAATGAGAGGCCAGCGATCAATCCCAGGAACTGGCGGGAGGAGCGGCGTTTGGTGGCGGGGCCCAGACCTCGCCTTCGTTCCTGAGCGTCTGGGAGCAGGCTCCACCGCAGGGCCAGGCTGGCAAGCGTGGCTGAGAGCAGATGGAGAGGTGGGTCCTTCTTCTCGGACCTCACGCAGTCAGGAACAGACGGCCCCGCACGCCCGAGCGAGGCCTAGGTGGGCGCCCGCCTCGCCTGTCTGTGCCCAGGGCCCCGGGCTGCGGCATGAGGTGGCTTCCCCGGGCTGATCCTCACTGTGGCTGGAGGGGAGCTGGGGTTGAGGGTCACGAGGAAGGGGCCGTGATGGCTGGCCCTCCTGGACCGGCAGCTGGCAGGCAGCTGTGGGGAGCGCGTGTGCATGGTAACAGCCACAGTGACTGGGCGTTTATTGAATTGCTGTGGATTTTCTAAAAGCAAAGCAAGCATACTAAATTGCTGCAAATTACCGAGGGCTTTCCTAATGTTCGATAGAAATACAGTGAACGTCTGAGGACGCAGGCTCTGCGTGTGGCTGCAGGGAAGCTCTAGCTCTGAGAATGCACGCTCGGGGCTCTGGTAGAACAAAAGGCAGTGTGGGGACCCGATGCTTGCCCTGGAGGCGGGATGTCGCAGATTCGAGGCGCCCATCCGTTTCTAGCGGCCTGGCCGGGGCCTGCGTGGGAGGGGAGGGGACGGCGGTGGGGCTTCCCCTGGTGGGACGGGGCGGGCCTCCAGGCGGGCCGTGGCGGCTCGCCTTCTGGACCAGGAATGAAAGCAAGTGCCACACGATGGGCTCCTTTTTGCCTCTTCCTTGCCCACCCCCAACTTTGTCACCTTTCCCAGTGTCTCTGGGCTACCCATCTCGGTCACGGACGGGGACCTGTTGGTTTCCGGCTGGGCAGTCAACTCCTGGATTCTTCAAGTCCAGTCTGATTGCTTTCTATCCACCAGGGCTTTGCACTTCTGCTCATTTTTCGCCCTGACTTGGGTCATATTCTTTGGACAGAAATAAACCATCATTTTTTTGCCTCAGGAAAAAAGGATTGCTTGATTCAGAGGTTGTTGGCCTGCACCTTGTGCTGAGAAGTATGGGAGAGTTGGGTCTCTGAGAATTAAATTATACCCCAGTCTGAAAATCAAAGGCGTAAGTGTTTAGGGACTAAATGTACTTTCTGTTAAATCAGTTCAAAGCATCAGAAAAACCGTTAGAGACATTTGAAGAGCACAGCAGGTGGCTGGGCCTGCATTTCTTAGCCTGTGTCATGTAATGCTTTGCTTCCACACGGGGAATCTCATTGCCTTGCAGCAGCGGAAGTGGGCTCAGGCGTCCTGCACAGCCTCGGTGGGCTCGCAACCAGATGTCAAGCCTTGGAGCTTCTGCTGGCTGATAGTGGTCACTGGGGACAAAAGCATCCCCTCAGGCTTCGGTGTGCAACTCTTTGGGTCATGAGAAGATCTCACTGAAAGACACAGGAAACTAGTACGCTCTCCCAAACCAGTGGAAGTGTGCTTGGAAGGTTCACCCAGGCAAGGGAGACATAGGTGTTGGGGCTTCCATAGAGTCTGGGAGACGAGGAGAGAAGTCTGGGACTTCTGGGTGAGTACATGCTTTCTAGACAAACACAAACAGTAAGCAGAGACTACACTGGGCAGAGAAGGCGAGGAGTCGAGGGGGTGGTGAGCCATGGCCTGTGGGACACAGCCCAGCAGCCCAGCTGTGAGGGGCGCGGCCCCGGGGAGAGCCAGCCAGCCAGAGATGACGGCTGGCAATGGGAGGGGAGGGGCGCCTGTCTGCCCTCGAGGATAATCACTCCTCAGTGGTCCCAGAGGGGCAGACTCCTGTTGGAAACAGACAGACTTTGTTGACCACGTTGTAGATGGGGGCTCTGAGGACCCTCGGGGGACCTTTGCGTCCCTAGCCAGGGCTCTCTCTCTCCTGATGGGACCAAGGCCTGATCCACCATCATGACGAAGCACGTTCTAGAGCAGCCCTTTTGGAAGCTTCTCTGGGTGAAGGAGAGTCCCGAGGAGGAAGCCGGACCTCCCTGGGGCGCGCTCCTGTGCTGGGACTCGGGATCTGTGCTGCCGGCTGGCTGTATTGTGGGGGGTCAGAGCATTGGGTGTGCAGGGACCTGCCTCTCTCCTAAGGCCAGTTTTCTCATCTGTAAAGTTGGGGACGCACGTATTCCGATCTCTTAGGTTCCTCTCATCCCCTAAGTTTCCTGATTCAATATCTCATGATCCATGTCCAGTATTTTGGGAAAGAATTCAAATGTCCTGAAATCAGTTCAAAGCATCAGAAAAACCGTTAGAGACATTTCCTGCTGGCTGTTTTAGCCTGTGTCATGTAATGCTTTGCTTCCACACGGGGAATCTCATTGCCTTGCAGCAGCGGAAGTGGGCTCAGGCGTCCTGCACAGCCTCGGTGGGCTCGCAACCAGATGTCAAGCCTTGGAGCTTCTGCTGGCTGATAGTGGTCACTGGGGACAAAAGCATCCCCTCAGGCTTCGGTGTGCAACTCTTTGGGTCATGAGAAGATCTCACTGAAAGACACAGGAAACTAGTACGCTCTCCCAAACCAGTGGAAGTGTGCTTGGAAGGTTCACCCAGGCAAGGGAGACATAGGTGTTGGGGCTTCCATAGAGTCTGGGAGACGAGGAGAGAAGTCTGGGACTTCTGGGTGAGTACATGCTTTCTAGACAAACACAAACAGTAAGCAGAGACTACACTGGGCAGAGAAGGCGAGGAGTCGAGGGGGTGGTGAGCCATGGCCTGTGGGACACAGCCCAGCAGCCCAGCTGTGAGGGGCGCGGCCCCGGGGAGAGCCAGCCAGCCAGAGATGACGGCTGGCAATGGGAGGGGAGGGGCGCCTGTCTGCCCTCGAGGATAATCACTCCTCAGTGGTCCCAGAGGGGCAGACTCCTGTTGGAAACAGACAGACTTTGTTGACCACGTTGTAGATGGGGGCTCTGAGGACCCTCGGGGGACCTTTGCGTCCCTAGCCAGGGCTCTCTCTCTCCTGATGGGACCAAGGCCTGATCCACCATCATGACGAAGCACGTTCTAGAGCAGCCCTTTTGGAAGCTTCTCTGGGTGAAGGAGAGTCCCGAGGAGGAAGCCGGACCTCCCTGGGGCGCGCTCCTGTGCTGGGACTCGGGATCTGTGCTGCCGGCTGGCTGTATTGTGTGTGGGGGGTCAGAGCATTGGGTGTGCAGGGACCTGCCTCTCTCCTAAGGCCAGTTTTCTCATCTGTAAAGTTGGGGACGCACGTATTCCGATCTCTTAGGTTCCTCTCATCCCCTAAGTTTCCTGATTCAATATCTCATGATCCATGTCCAGTATTTTGGGGAAAGAATTCAAGGAACTATGGCTGTGCAGTCGCCTGTGCGCAGAGGTCAGAGACGTGTGTCTCCGGAGAAGCGCCCGTCCAGCCCCTCCGTCCATCTCTGCACCTGTCCAACCGTCTGCCCATTCATCCACCCATCCATCCATCCATCTATCCGTCTGTCTGTCCATTGACCTATCCATTCATCCACCCGTCCATCCATTGACCCATCCGTCCACCCATCCACTGATTTGCTAGTACTTTTAATGATTCATTCAGATCATCAGCAAACATCACTCAGTCCTCTCGACACAGCCAAGTGCATGGAGTTTTCAGCTCCGCGGGCGTAAGAACCACGTTGTTCTTGTTGACGGTGGACCATTTCCGCATGCCTGGTGAGTCATGAATGCTCGAGTATCTACCACATGAATGAGGGAATGGGAACACACTGCCTGTTTCACAAAGCGACAGGGTGGGGTGGTTCCTCTTTGCTCTCGTCCATCCCCCTAATTTTCAGCAGTTGCACACATTTCAGCGCGAAGTAAATATTTGTTGAAGGAGAGAGCGGAAGCCTCTCTGTGCAGCTGCGGTGGTTTGTGTTTATGGGCTTGGGCATGTGCTCCTGCCGCCGCCTCAGACAGGGTGGCTCCGTGAGTGGGGCCCTGTGGTCTGGGCCCTCTTCCACACTCTTTCCGGCAGGCCGGGCCTCTCTGTCATCCGCATGGCGAGAAGTCTTGTTTGGTTCCTTCCAGCTTAAAGTGCACGATTCGAGCACGAGGAGGCACAGACGTGGGCAGAGGGCAGAGCCCTGAAAACAGCAGTTGCCTAGACAGTCAGGGCGGGGCCGCCGCCGCCGTCACGGTGCTGAGGAGAAGGTTGCGTATGCTTTGACTATTCAGTAAGTGCTTTTGAGCCACAACAATAAAGTAATTGGAAAGCGCTCACTTAACAGACTTTTGTAGGGTCACTAGGGGACAGGCACTCTAAACGTGCTTCATTAATGAATGACATCTCCATGGAACTAAGAGATGGGTCCCACTTTACACGGCGGACCGCTGGGACCCCGAGGGTTGAAGCCAGTGGGCCCTGTGGTCACCCCGCCCGTAGTGGGCAGGGCCAGCCTTTGGAGGCAAGGTCTCAGGGGCTCACCCCTGTGGTGGTGACCGCCTTGTCACGCCCTGGCGTGTGTGACAACAGGGTCAGACCTCGTGGTGGCTAAAATGGAATATGAAGCTCAGTTTCTTCCATGAGGTGCTCACTGTCTAACTGGGCGCCTGAAATAGCGATAGAGCATGAGAGGGGGCCGTGACGCCTCCGTGTTGCTCACTGGAGAACAGGAACGCACGTCACAGGTGTCTTACGTTTGTAGCGCATGGGTGTCCTCCTGTGTGTGCTCCCATCTGTCATCGACTTGATCCCCATAAGAGCTATCGTTATTTATTGGGGGCTTCCTGTGCGCCAGGCCTGGGGCTAAGTGCTTCCCTCGTCTGACCCAGCCAAGCCTTGGAACAAGCCTGCTCCACAGGCACCCATTCTGCTTTAGCGTCAGAAACCCGTTCAGTCCGTTCACGTAGCCAAGAGCAGAGGAGTGAGGGCTGGCGGGGGGACAGCCGGTTCCAGGGACACGAGCCGCGCCTCTGGGACGGGGTCTCCCTCCCTCTTCCCCTCTGACCCACGCTGGCTGCAGTCAGATGAGCTCTGCCCTCCGCCGGCCTCCGAGACCCGGGCCGAGGTCATCCTCAGTGCGAGTGAGCCCCGCAGAGGGGGTCCTCCCTTGGCATTTCCGACAAAATTTCCTGAAATTGAGCTCCGAGCACGTGTTGTCCCCATGCTGACTGACCCTCTGTGGCCAGAGGGACGGAGTGCATTGATGGGTTTCAAGACCAGCCCTGTCTGTCTTCGCAGAAATGGACACATCAGACCGTGCAAGGAGAGAGAAGGTGATGTTTCTAGAATGTGGGAGGAAAGGTGCTGGACCAACAAAGGTGAGGAGGTGAGCAGTGGCTGCTTTCTGTATTCTGTGCGGCAGAGGGGCCTGAGCATGGAGAGCACGGCGCGGGCCGCAGGTCTGGAGGGGGGTGGAGTCCGCGTGGCCTGTTTCTGCCGCTTTCCCGTTTGTGGTGGGAGTGGTGGGCACAAGGGCTGAACACCCCCGGCTGTGTCTGCACGGCAGGCCTTCTAGGATTCAGGGCACAGTTCCCCGCAGAGCGACAGCTGACGAAGTCCCAAGACAGACGTCTCCACTGTCTGAGGAGGCTATTCAGAGTACAAAATCTGGACAGCTGGCATTGTAGCTTCTTCCAAAACCTGCAGCTCGGGCTCTTGAACCACAGCTTTTGGTTGAAAAACCCACACGGTCCCTAAATTTGGAGGAGAGACGTGAGCGGTTCCGGTGAGGCGGCTCCCGTCCGGGTCGACGTGCAGACCGGGGCGGCGGGGCGGCCGTGGGCTGAGAACTAGGGATGGGGGCTGGCGCCGCCCCCGCGCCGCCGGCTCAGACGGCTGGTGGCTCTTCTGTGCTCTGTGCTGGGAGGAAGCGGCGTGGTCAGCGGCACTAGCTACATTTGCAATGTTGAGCAGCCATTCTGTCCATCTGGTTCCGGAAGATTCCATCACCTGAAGCACACCCACACCCGGCAGCAGTTACTCCCCAGTCCCTGGCCCCCTAGCTCTGGGGGATCAGTAACCTATTGAGGTCCTGCCTCTGTGGATTCGCCCGTTCTGAACATTGCATTCAACTGGAATCCTACCTTTTGTGGCCTTTATGTCTGCTTTCTGTTACTCAGTGTAATGTTTGCAAGGTTCATCCACGTTGCTGCATGAACCATTGCTTCATTCCTTTTTACCGCTGTGGTGAAGAATCTGTCTGCCAGTGTGGGAGTCCCGGTTCGCAGTCTAGGTCGGGAAGATTCTCTAGAGACTGGAATGGCTACCCACTCCAGTATTCTTGCCTGAAGAAATGCTTAGTGATGTTAAGCATAGTTTCCTGTGCCTGTTGGCCATGTACATGTCTTCTTTTCTTTTCATTGGCTTCCCTGGTGGCTCAGACAGTCCCTGGTGATGCGCATAATTGCTGAATGAATGAATGGAACTAATCAGGGGTTTAAAAACGGCCGGGGGGCCTGCTTTCTGTATTCTGTGCAGAGGGCCTGAGCATGGAGAGCACGCGCGGGCCGCAGGTCTGGAGGGTGAGTCCGCGTGGCCTGTTTCTGCCGCTTTCCCGTTTGTGGTGGGAGTGGTGGGCACAAGGGCTGAACACCCCCGGCTGTGTCTGCACGGCAGGCCTTCTAGGATTCAGGGCACAGTTCCCCGCAGAGCGACAGCTGACGAAGTCCCAAGACAGACGTCTCCACTGTCTGAGGAGGCTATTCAGAGTACAAAATCTGGACAGCTGGCATTGTAGCTTCTTCCAAAACCTGCAGCTCGGGCTCTTGAACCACAGCTTTTGGTTGAAAAACCCACACGGTCCCTAAATTTGGAGGAGAGACGTGAGCGGTTCCGGTGAGGCGGCTCCCGTCCGGGTCGACGTGCAGACCGGGGCGGCGGGGCGGCCGTGGGCTGAGAACTAGGGATGGGGGCTGGCGCCGCCCCCGCGCCGCCGGCTCAGACGGCTGGTGGCTCTTCTGTGCTCTGTGCTGGGAGGAAGCGGCGTGGTCAGCGGCACTAGCTACATTTGCAATGTTGAGCAGCCATTCTGTCCATCTGGTTCCGGAAGATTCCATCACCTGAAGCACACCCACACCCGGCAGCAGTTACTCCCCAGTCCCTGGCCCCCTAGCTCTGGGGGATCAGTAACCTATTGAGGTCCTGCCTCTGTGGATTCGCCCGTTCTGAACATTGCATTCAACTGGAATCCTACCTTTTGTGGCCTTTATGTCTGCTTTCTGTTACTCAGTGTAATGTTTGCAAGGTTCATCCACGTTGCTGCATGAACCATTGCTTCATTCCTTTTTACCGCTGTGGTGAAGAATCTGTCTGCCAGTGTGGGAGTCCCGGTTCGCAGTCTAGGTCGGGAAGATTCTCTAGAGACTGGAATGGCTACCCACTCCAGTATTCTTGCCTGAAGAAATGCTTAGTGATGTTAAGCATAGTTTCCTGTGCCTGTTGGCCATGTACATGTCTTCTTTTCTTTTCATTGGCTTCCCTGGTGGCTCAGACAGTCCCTGGTGATGCGCACATAATTGCTGAATGAATGAATGGATTGGGCTGGATAGTGGCTGAGGGGAGGCAGGCTTGAGCTTGCCTTTGTAACCAAGTGCTACCAGAGTAGAGGACCCTGGAGAAATGAGGTCGCCCACCCTGGAGCAGCTCCAGGTGGGGTCTGGGTGACCGCTGACGTGAGGTGTGGCCGACAGATCTGAGCCAGGTGAAGGTGGACTGTTGACCTCTGAAGCCGGGTCCGGCTCACATCTTCTGGGTTTTGATGACGCTGCTGCTCCTTGTCCCACGCCTGGGCTGTTCCTCATGCCAGATGAACAGGGGCCCCATTGTGACCCAAAGGCTGGCCAGCAGCCTTCAGCCTGGCAGGTGCTGCTCCATATTGAGTTTAATCTAGTAACGCGTCGCCCACGTGGTCTCCTGAATCTCCCCTTCCCGCCAGGAAGCTGGTGCCAGAGGCTGGGGAGGCGAGAGGGGCAGAGGGTGAGGAGCGCTGGGCAGCTTAGTGTGTTCTGTTGGAGCCAGGAGCTCAGGGCTGTGCAGGTGGGGCTGGACAGGGCGGCCGGGAGGTGGATGGCACTGAGGAGCTGTGGGCAGTTGCTGGACGGGCAGACTGCAGAGTTACCCTCCCGGTGGAAGCTGCATTCCTTCGGAATCTCCGATTCCAGAGGCTTTCTCTCCCAGCTGCCCCTCACCCCTCTCTGTTTGCAGAAAATGGCCCTTTCTCCCCGGGGAAGCAGTGTGGTGCTGAGGTGGCAGTTGGATAGGTGGACAGAGGCTGGGACCCTTATGGCCTTGGGGGACCTCTTTGGATGGTTTTGTGCTTCTGTTACTCAGTGTAATGTTTGCAAGGTTCATCCACGTTGCTGCATGAACCATTGCTTCATTCCTTTTTACCGCTGTGGTGAAGAATCTGTCTGCCAGTGTGGGAGTCCCGGTTCGCAGTCTAGGTCGGGAAGATTCTCTAGAGACTGGAATGGCTACCCACTCCAGTATTCTTGCCTGAAGAAATGCTTAGTGATGTTAAGCATAGTTTCCTGTGCCTGTTGGCCATGTACATGTCTTCTTTTCTTTTCATTGGCTTCCCTGGTGGCTCAGACAGTCCCTGGTGATGCGCACATAATTGCTGAATGAATGAATGGATTGGGCTGGATAGTGGCTGAGGGGAGGCAGGCTTGAGCTTGCCTTTGTAACCAAGTGCTACCAGAGTAGAGGACCCTGGAGAAATGAGGTCGCCCACCCTGGAGCAGCTCCAGGTGGGGTCTGGGTGACCGCTGACGTGAGGTGTGGCCGACAGATCTGAGCCAGGTGAAGGTGGACTGTTGACCTCTGAAGCCGGGTCCGGCTCACATCTTCTGGGTTTTGATGACGCTGCTGCTCCTTGTCCCACGCCTGGGCTGTTCCTCATGCCAGATGAACAGGGGCCCCATTGTGACCCAAAGGCTGGCCAGCAGCCTTCAGCCTGGCAGGTGCTGCTCCATATTGAGTTTAATCTAGTAACGCGTCGCCCACGTGGTCTCCTGAATCTCCCCTTCCCGCCAGGAAGCTGGTGCCAGAGGCTGGGGAGGCGAGAGGGGCAGAGGGTGAGGAGCGCTGGGCAGCTTAGTGTGTTCTGTTGGAGCCAGGAGCTCAGGGCTGTGCAGGTGGGGCTGGACAGGGCGGCCGGGAGGTGGATGGCACTGAGGAGCTGTGGGCAGTTGCTGGACGGGCAGACTGCAGAGTTACCCTCCCGGTGGAAGCTGCATTCCTTCGGAATCTCCGATTCCAGAGGCTTTCTCTCCCAGCTGCCCCTCACCCCTCTCTGTTTGCAGAAAATGGCCCTTTCTCCCCGGGGAAGCAGTGTGGTGCTGAGGTGGCAGTTGGATAGGTGGACAGAGGCTGGGACCCTTATGGCCTTGGGGGCTTCTACATGAAGGGAGCATTTGTGCTTCTCAAGTGTCCAACATGAGCCCGGGGAGGAGATGGGGAGCAGGCGAGGCGGTGGGGGCCAGTCCTCTGTCCACCCTCTGTCCATCCTGACCACCGCCAGGCGCAGGAGCCCTGCCAGCTCTGCCGCCCTCTGTTCTGCTGCTTCATAACCTTGCCCTGTGGACAGCCCTGGGGTTCAGGTCATCCAGGCATCATCTGGGGTGCTTGGCAGGGGGCTCCCCACAATGCTCAGCTCATTAGAAGGAGGCCTTGCCATGGAGCGGCACAGATCTGGATGCATCAGCGGGGGATGCCCTCAGCTTGGTTCTGAGAAGATGGGTGTTATTAGGCAAGATGCTTGGAGTCTGCTCTTAGCCCCGTGCCGGGCATGTGGACACAGTCTCCCCTGTCTTCCAAGGGCAGCGCTGGCTGGGCAGGAGGCTGGGCTGGAACCCACCCCAGAGCCCCAGCCGGCTCCCTGCTGGGGCGATGCCGGCTCCGGCTGCCGTGCTCTGGGCTGGATCGGCATGGCACGCGGGGAGCCCTTTTCTGCACACGGGGACTCTGTGGTCGCCGGAGAGAGGCCCAGACTGAAGGTGCAAGCATTTGGCTCCCAATTCTGATCCTCACTGATGTCTCCTGGGTCACGGGAGGAGGTGTGGGTAACAGAAGGGACATGGGATGTCCTCAGAATTCCTTAGTGCGTCTGCCCCGAGGGCTCTGCGCTGGGTGCACGGGAGAGACGGGATGGGTGCTTCCGTGCCCTCGAGTTGCCCAGAGGCAGACAGCAGGCCGCCCGCCCCGTGGGGTCCTGTCGCCCAGGGCACCAGGAGTCCAGCAGGTCTTGGTTGGGGGGGAAGGGCCAGGAGGCCGTTATGGCAAAAGCCATTTCTTCGCCTTCGCGCGCGTGGGTGCTGTGTGGTAGCAGGCGGAGGGTCGGGTGCAAGTAGAGTCTGGTCTGGCAGGTGAGGCAGCAGCCTGGAGAAGAGAAGGACTTCCACTCGGACTCTCGCTGTGGGCCGGGTGTCTGGAGACTCGGGTCTGAATCTTCTAAAAGCTCCTATCGTCTGGGTCTGGACGGCTGCCTCACCCAGGGCCGTGGCCAGCTCCACGCCTTGGCAGACGTCTTCCCCTCCGGGCTGCCTGCCTTTCCTCCGGCGTTCCCTCCCTTCAGAGCAGAGCCGAAGCTCCTCCAGGGGGGCTCGGCTGTTTCTGCACCCGAAAGACACTATTCAGTGCTTATTCTGTTCCCCTGTATCTTTGGATAATTGCCTAACGTGCGCCATTTCCCCCAGCACGTTGAGTTTATAAATTCCACAGCAGGGTCACTTCACACGCGAGACTTGGATGGTGGTCCCCAGCTCAGCACAGAGCTGGAAACTTCCCCGAGCCTGCCTGGAGAGCGCCGCCGACGCTGACCGCCCCGAGGGAGTGACAGTGACCCCGTCCCGCGTGTCTGTGTGCGGCGCTCTCCTTCTATCAGTGTACAGACAGAAGCTCTCTGGCTCAGAAAAGCATCCAGCTGTTCAGAGCAGCTGGAAGCCAAGCACGGGGTATTTTGGGATGAGTTATTTCTCGCTTCTTAAAGCCCTTTCACGTAATGCCGTCTGGGTCGGTGCCGCCTGATGAAGAGGACTCCCCTCACCCCCGTGAGACCCAGACAGGAAAACGCCTCCACGGCATGATCAGGGACAGCCGGCGGGAGCAGGAGGCCAGCAGCTTCGGGGTGCTGATGTGGCCCCCGTCGTCGTTTCTGGGTGCCCGACACCCGCTCCGGGGCAGGGGACGGGGACATCTCCAAATGCCGTGGGGCTCTGCTCTTGCTGCCGCCCGCCATCGCACATCTGGGGTGCTGGCGCGTGCCTCATCCCCACCCTGCCTCTTGCCTTCAAGGGTGTCACAGCCTCCATGGGGACGCAGGTAGACGGCGTGATTGCAGTTAACATGTGCGCCGAGGGAAGTGGCCGAGGGGCTGGGGACTGCAGAGGCGAGGTGGTGGACAGGTGGGCGTGAGCGTCCTTAGCCTCGTGGGCAGGTGGCCAGAGGAGGTTTTCTGGGGAGACGACCCACGACCCAGAGCGGGCAGTACGGCTGCTGAAGAGCTGGGAGCGCCTTCAGGGAGAAGGCGTGCTGTCCCCCGGCAGGTGCTTGAGAAAGGGGTGGAGGCGGACGGAAGCCAGAGAGACAGAAGCTGACGGGGCCCAGGAGCAGTGCAGAAGGCGCCCAGAGATCAGTTTGATGTGGTCCAGAAAAGGGTTCTCACCTGAGTGGTGGTGGCAGAGGTGTGTGGTGAGGATGCGGGCGGCGTGGCTCCAGAGCCAGGCTGGGGTGTGTGTGGACCGGGCAGCAGCCAGGACCGCGTGGGGCGGGTCTGGGCCATGGGGAAGGGAGGGGGCAGCAAGGGTGTAGTGGTGTGTGTGTAAGGGTGTGCGTGTAGGGGTGTGTGTGTAGAGGTGTGTGTCAGGAGGTGGTGTTGGCCGAGCGCTGTAGTCCACACGCGGACACACGCCGGCCAGCAGCTGGTACTCAGCGCCTGCTGCGTGGCCGCCCGGGGCTCAGGCGCTGTTGCGGCACCAGGGCTGAAGCAGGCAGCGTGAGCACGGTGTGGAGAGGACCCGGAGGTGGAGAACCGCTTGCCGATGCGGGAGGCCTGGGTCCCCCGGAGGAGCGCATGGCAGCCCACACAGCGGTCTTGCCTGGAGAATCCCATGGACAGAGGAGCCTGGCGGGCCACGGGCCGCAGGGTCGCTCCGCGCTGGACACGACCGGAGCGACTTGGCATGTGTGCCCGTGGAGACAGCATCTGAGACGAGTAAACGCAGGCTCTGCCGGGGCGGCGGGGGCGGAGGGGGCCCCGAGGGGCGGGCCTTTGGGCGTGACTCTGAGGCGTCCTCGCGGGTGCTGGGTTTGGGTAAAGGCTTCTGGGATCCGAGCAGGCCCTTCCGGGCTGGGGAGACGGCAGGCGCATGTGCAGGGGTGATTCAGGAGCAGGGAGCTGGCTGCGTGGCTGGAGCGGTGTGAACAGGCTGAGAACAGGTCTGACCGCAGGGAAAGGGCAGGTCAGGGAGGCCGGAGCAGGGCCTGGCCGTGTCCGCTGGACTGCGCGGGGACCTCGGTGGAGGGCTGCAGCTGAGGTCCGGAGGGATCTGGCTGCGGCGGCCGTGCTGAGGAGACTGGAGTGGCCGGGGCAGGGCGGGTCCCGCGGGGCTCGCCTGGGGACGTGAGCAGATCCTCTGTGTGCGTGAAGGATGTGGCTGTGTCTGCTGACGGATTGGGTGTGGAAAGAGGGGATGGGAAGAGTCGAAGGTGGCCCCAGTGTTTCTAGGTTTCCACTTGGAGGGATGCTGTGTTGAGTGATCCTGGGGCAGAAGCGGGAGAACGGCTTTGGGAGGGTCCGGAGCATGGTTCCGAGCACACTGGGGCCCCGATGTCGCCGAGACGTCCGCGTGGGGTGCCTGCCGGCAGGGAGGTGTGTGAGCTGAGCTCGGAGCAGGGCCTGAGCTGCCGGTACAAATCAGGGGACGTTTGCACATCGGTGGTGTTGACCGCAGAGGCTGGGGACCGCGTGTGGGGAGAGGCCTGGAATCCGAGCCCCGCTGGGCCTGACGCTTCGAGGTGAGGCAGGAGGCAGGACCTGAGAAGGGCGGGGCCACGACGTGGCTGGAAGCCCGGCGGTGTGGTCCAGGGAGCCCTGCTGAGCACGTGTTTCCGGAGGAGACAGTGACCAGCGGCTCGACAGGCTAGCGATAGTGGAGGCCAAGGCTGAAACCCGACGTTGGCTTCTGCGCCCTGGGGGACGGTGGTGGCCTGACGTGGAGCAGCGTTGGTGGGAAGTGGGGTGGCCCCCGCGTGGACCAGTTTTGGGGGAGGGTGGAGGACACGCGTTTGCACAGAGGCAGGCGTACTGCAGGCCGACGCATCCCTCGGGGCACCCTGCTCTGCCTGGGGACGCACGGGGCAGCTCGAGAAGGGAGCTCAGTTGGGAGTTTTAAAATAGACAAAAGCTGCGGGAGCTTTGCACGTTGGCGGGAAAGATGCCGCGGAGTGAGAAAAACGGACGCTTCAGGAGGGAGCGGCCGGTTGCTGGAGCCTCCTCCTGGGGCAAACAGCAGGGGGACGGGGTCGGGCGAGGTGGGGCGACCTCATGGCGTCACGGCGCGTGGGCGTGCGGGAGGGCGCCGGGGCCGTGGGTGTTCTTTCCCCACTGTTTCAGGTTTCTCAGTTGAATAGAACAAGGTTGCCGGCGGAGATGAGGACTGGGAAGGCGCCGTGCCGCGTGAGAGAGGAGCCCGCTTGGCGTGGCCGCGTGGCGGGGGGGAGGCTGGGCCCCGGGGCTGTGGGTGCGAAAGCACCGATCACAGATTGAGTGAGCAGCACGGCTGTGTGCCTCCTTAGACTTGTTCCTCTGTGCACGTGGGGCCCAGTCTGGCTGAGAGGACGGGGCGGGTCCCAGAGGGCGCAGGTGAGGGGTGCACCAGGGCGACAGGGCGTCCAGGCGGAGACTGGGGGAGGTCGGGGCGGGCCTGTGCTGGAGACTCACCTGCCAGACACGAGAGCGCAGGTAGCAGGACCCCACTGGCCTCGCGTGTCCCTGCTCCTGCCCTGCCAGGCCCTCTGGGCCAGCGTCCCAGGGTTGGAGAAGATGGGGACGCTTCACTGCCCCGGGAGCACCCGGCAAAGGACTGAGCCCGTCCGTCTGGGCCGTTTCTCCCGCATCTTGTAAGGCTGGCTGTGGGGAGCGCGGGCTGCCGTCTGCCCTCCGCAGAGGAGGGCGGCAGGGCCCTGCCCCGCGAGCCCAGGGCCGGCGCGCCCCGAGGCCGGCTCTCCAGGCAGGCCCGTTCTGGAAGCGGGGCTCTTCCCTCCTTCCCGGAGCCCCAGCAGGGCCGCTTCCTCTGCACGCAGCCTGCGTGCTAATTGGAGCTGCTGCCTGCGAAGAAGCCTCTTTATGACAGATTCTTTAAGAAGAGACATAGGTTTTGAAAACCTCAAGATGGCATTGGCTGTAATTATAAAGTAATTGGTATAATTGAGAGCGCAGGGTCTTATGCAAATCACCCTCCTGTTTTTAACTTTACATCAAGACTATTTTTATTTTTAAATGCACAAAAAAAATCCCACCCCACAACCCACGTGTGCATCTGGGTATGGTGCGTGTGAGTTCGGCCCGCGCCCGATGTCCTCGGAACAGGAGCTGTGCGGGAGGAGCCCGCCTTGGACTGACGTCAGATGGCTCTGGTGCTTGGGCGTCTTGGAGGAAGTCGCTGGCCTCTGCTCAGTCGTTGTCGTCTTCCCCTGTGGCGCCGGCCTGGCCAGAGGGCCTCCCGTGGTGAGAACACAGCGGTGTGGAAGCAGGGGCTGCAGACGCGAAGGCGTGCCTACAGCCCCCTCCCTGCTACCCCCTTCTTCTGGAGTTGGGTGTGCACGGGGGCGGGAGCAGGGCCCTCAAGCAGAAGCCCAGGGTCCACGTCTTGACTCGTACGTCTGTAAACTGACAAGTGACCTTACTTTTTCTCGTGTCCAGAGGAGACCGGTAGGCGTCAGCTGGCGAGGTCAGTGGGAAAGCACTCTGGAGAGGGTTGGTGCCTTGAGTTACTCTGTTAGCTGGTGACCGAAGGGCTCTGCGTTTCCTCGTCACGGAGGCCCTCTTGTGAGCACTTCAGGTGAGGGCGGACCCTTCCGGTAGGAGGTTCCCAGCACCCGGGTAGAGCTGACTGCCTTTCATGTGGAGAAAGCAAACTCACTGTATCCCGACCCTGTGTAGGAGCAGCGGAACAGTGACTTGTCAGGCGTTACACATTTAACGTCCTAGGAATTCCCATTTCCCCGTCACCGGCCTGTCACATGAGCCCTTGTGACCCGCTGCCAGCCACGCCGGCACTGCAGCAGTGTTCCTCACGATGCCAGCACGAACGCTCCGTGGCTGTGGTCGTGTCCGACCCCGTGTGGCCCTGTGGACGGCAGCCTGGCAGGCTGCTCAGTTCATGGGGTTCTCCAGGCAAGAGTACTGGGGAGGGTTGCCATGATTAAATACTAATTAATTCATTTTGCACCGATAAGCATATAAGCCAGCCAGTCAGTTTGTCATCAAGCTGGTTTGACATACTTTTATCAAAAGCTAAAAACACCTGCTATTTTAGGCATTCCAGTAAGTTTTTAAAATAGCATCTAAGTCTTCAACATGGTAGGGGACATATATGAACAATTTGTAGTTCATATTATACTCAAAGGAGAAAGACTGAAAAATGTTGAAGTGAAAAAGACTGGAAAATATATGAAAATTATCTGTTTTTACCACTTATGTTCGACATAGTATTAGAAGTTCTATCCGAAACAGTTAGGCAAAAAAAGAAAAGAAATAAAATGCATCCAAATTGGAAAGGAAGAAGAATGACCTCTGCTCACCAATAACATGATTTTTTTATATGTAGAAAACTCCCAGAGTTCCCAAATGACTGGTAGAGCTAATATATGAACTCAGTAAAACTACGATGCAGAATCAACACAGGAATATTTTCACATGTCTCTAACAATAAACAATCTAAAAAATTATAGCAATATTTCCAGTTGCAGTAGTATCAAAAAGAATAAAACACTTAAGAATAAACTTAACCATGAAGGTGAGATAATTATGTGCTTAAAACCCAAAGATAATACTGAAGGAAATGAATGAGGACATTGAAAAAAGAGAACATTCCGTGTTCATGGATTGGGAGACTTAATAGTTGTTAAGATGTCAATACTCTCCACAGCATTCCCTGTCAGAATCCTAGTTTGTTTGCAGAAATAGAGAAATCTACCCTCAGATTCGTATGAAATCCCGAGGGACTCTTTGTAGCCAAAAACAATCTTGGAGGGCTTCCCCTGGTGGTCCAGTGGGTAAGGACACCGCCTTGCAGTGCAAGGGGCGCCGGTTCGATCCCTGGCCTGGGAAGATCCCATGTGTCGCGGAGCGGTTGGACCGATGTGTCCAATTACCGAGCCGGAGCTCTGGAGCGCATGCGCCCAGAGCCGGCGCTCTGCAACAACAGATGCCACCGCGATGGGAGGCCCACAGGAGCCAAAGAACAAAGACGGATGAAAAATAGAGAAATGAAAGACCAATAGAAGTGGCCCACCTGCTCTTCTCCCTCCCCAACCTGACCCCCGCCCAAAATACATAAATAAATAAATCTTTAAAAAAAAAAAAAGAAACAATCTTGGAAAAAGGAAAGAAAACCTGGAGGTCATACAGGTCTGGATTTTAAAGCTTTCTGAGGACCTCCAGTAATCAAAACAGCACGGCTTTAGGGCAGAGATGACCATGTACACCAGTGGCACCGAGTGGAGAGCCTGGGAGGGACCCTTCCACGAGGCAGTCAGCTGATTTTGCACAAGGAGGGCAAGGCCAGTGAATGGGAGAAGGACAGCTTGTCGACTGGTGCTGGCAAATGGACCCTGAATTTACACCATCTGTAGAACTCTACTCAGAATGGATCAAAACCTGTGTGTAAGGCTGGAAACTAAAACTCTGAGAACACATAGGGGACCCTCTAGGCAAGAGGACTGGAGTGCGTTGCCATTCTCCTTTTCCTGACACTGGGATCAAACCCGGGTCTCCTGTCTTGCGGGGAGGTTCTTTACCGTCTGGGCCACCAGGGCAGCCTCGTAGGGCCTGGCTGGGGAGAAATCCTGATCCAACTGTCAGGACCTCGGGAGGAGGTCCTCAGGAGGAGGTCCCGGGGCTGGCAGCCCAGGTGGAGGCGGTGGAATTCTTCGTTCCGTGGTGGAGCGGCCCTGGGGGGATCCTGCGGGCCTTGGGCCCTGGAACGGGGTCTGCCTGGTGCTGCCCATGCTCTCAGAGACGGAGCCAGGACGTGGTCCCTTCTGTGTGTTGGACACGGTACCGGGAAGACAGGGTCCTTCTGGGAGCTTGCAGGCTGGTGGGTGGAGGAGGTAGGAACCTTCAGAGGGAGGCGGCTGTGCCACTTCAGGATGCGGGGACCGTGCCGGAGTCCCTGCTGTCAGAGCGGCCGGGAGCACCCGCTGCTCCAGGGGCCCACGGCCCGGCTCCAGGCCCCGGGTCGCCCCCAGCACTGCCGGGCCTGGCTGACCTGGGGACACTTTCTTAACCTCGGTAGCCTCTGCTTGCTCACCCGTGAGAGGGAGCGGTGTCTCTCCCCACAGGGTTTCGAGGAGGGTGTGAGTCCAGAGCCCTTAGCACAGCGGCACCAGCCAGGGACACACTGGGTTACAGCTCCCTGGGGGACGTGGGGCTCCAGCAGGGAGCAGCTGGGGGGAGGGGCGGGCAGGTGGGCGGAGCCCCAGGCAGCGGCAGTGCCAGCTTGCTCTGCTCCTGCGGGGAAGTTGGGACTTCTGGTCTACCTGCCACGGGCATGTGTCTGAGCGGCCCAGACCAGCTCTGAAGCCAGAGGAGAGCCTGGCCGTGGGCAGACCCTGGCGGCCGTTTCTGGGGCTCCGTCCCTCTTGGTGCCAGTGTACAGACTGGCCTCTGGGAATCCGCTCCCATGTTGGCTCGGGGTCCTCACAGAGAGCGTTTCGGTCATGTATTAGTTCGTCAGAAATGTAATGAGAAGGGAGAAACAATGCCTGCCTCGTGGAAGGAGGATGGCATGGCTTGCAGTGTATCGATGCCCCCGAGTGGTGCGTCAGCAGCGAGGACGCCGCCCCGTAGCAGTGAACTCGGCACACTCAGTCCTCATCAAACCCGGGTCTCCTGTCTTGCGGGGAGGTTCTTTACCGTCTGGGCCACCAGGGCAGCCTCGTAGGGCCTGGCTGGGGAGAAATCCTGATCCAACTGTCAGGACCTCGGGAGGAGGTCCTCAGGAGGAGGTCCCGGGGCTGGCAGCCCAGGTGGAGGCGGTGGAATTCTTCGTTCCGTGGTGGAGCGGCCCTGGGGGGATCCTGCGGGCCTTGGGCCCTGGAACGGGGTCTGCCTGGTGCTGCCCATGCTCTCAGAGACGGAGCCAGGACGTGGTCCCTTCTGTGTGTTGGACACGGTACCGGGAAGACAGGGTCCTTCTGGGAGCTTGCAGGCTGGTGGGTGGAGGAGGTAGGAACCTTCAGAGGGAGGCGGCTGTGCCACTTCAGGATGCGGGGACCGTGCCGGAGTCCCTGCTGTCAGAGCGGCCGGGAGCACCCGCTGCTCCAGGGGCCCACGGCCCGGCTCCAGGCCCCGGGTCGCCCCCAGCACTGCCGGGCCTGGCTGACCTGGGGACACTTTCTTAACCTCGGTAGCCTCTGCTTGCTCACCCGTGAGAGGGAGCGGTGTCTCTCCCCACAGGGTTTCGAGGAGGGTGTGAGTCCAGAGCCCTTAGCACAGCGGCACCAGCCAGGGACACACTGGGTTACAGCTCCCTGGGGGACGTGGGGCTCCAGCAGGGAGCAGCTGGGGGGAGGGGCGGGCAGGTGGGCGGAGCCCCAGGCAGCGGCAGTGCCAGCTTGCTCTGCTCCTGCGGGGAAGTTGGGACTTCTGGTCTACCTGCCACGGGCATGTGTCTGAGCGGCCCAGACCAGCTCTGAAGCCAGAGGAGAGCCTGGCCGTGGGCAGACCCTGGCGGCCGTTTCTGGGGCTCCGTCCCTCTTGGTGCCAGTGTACAGACTGGCCTCTGGGAATCCGCTCCCATGTTGGCTCGGGGTCCTCACAGAGAGCGTTTCGGTCATGTATTAGTTCGTCAGAAATGTAATGAGAAGGGAGAAACAATGCCTGCCTCGTGGAAGGAGGATGGCATGGCTTGCAGTGTATCGATGCCCCCGAGTGGTGCGTCAGCAGCGAGGACGCCGCCCCGTAGCAGTGAACTCGGCACACTCAGTCCTCATCAGGGATCGCCCTGTGGGCAGGCGGGAAACGGCTGAGACTTCATTTTGCAAGCAGGAAAAATGAACCGGCGTTATCCCATAGACTTAGTATGGTGAACTTTACATCGTGTCCCTGAAACTGTGGGTGTTTATATTATGATTCTCTGAAATTATCTTATTTTTCTCACTCAGGTCTGTTTAGGTAACTAATTAATCTGCGTAGTAAATGTCACAGTTGAATGCAAGTCTTATTTCAATTTTCTCAATGAAAGCAGCGTTACCTGCTCAGCAAGACAAAGGACTTGATTACCGTTCTTCAGAATTTTTTTTCCCTGATGTCCCTTTCAAGATGCAGGTCTGTGACGGTCAGATTCTGGTCCAGACAGGGTCAAAGGCGCCTCCTCATGCTCCTGCTGCGATCAGATTCAGATGACCTGGGCCCCGAGGCGGCCATGGGGCGGAGGCGATGGTGGCCCATCTCCAGCCCCATCCTGGGCCCTCTTTAAGGCTGCTTCCTCCCTGTCTCTTCATCTTGGTTTCTCTCGTCTGCTTTCTACACCCCTGGCATCCTCTTCCTGCCCATGCTGTGTCTCCAGGCCTTTAGGGCTCCCGTGGCCACCCTGTGCCCTGCTGGCTGGCAGTGGGACCATGGAGGAGCTGGAGCCCGAGGGTGCAGGCACAAGGCCCTGATGCCACGTGTGTCCCCCGGCCGTCTTCCCTGGCCACCTCCACTCCCAGCGTCCCTGCCGCAGCCTGGGCTGCACCTGCTGTCGTCAGAGAGGCTCGTCCCTCAGCAGGTGCGTGTGGAGCGCCTGCTCAGTAGACACATGCCCACTTGCACAGGGAGACAGCCCTGGACAAACCAGACTCCTGGCCTCACGGAGCTCACCTTCCAGGGAAAGAGTGGTGGACAGGCATTCTCGTGCGTTCCCAGGTGACAACAGCGACTTTCGGGAGGGTCGGTTTGTTCATTTGCACCAAGGACCACAAGCTGTTCTGGTGAGGCTGGCACCTGAGTGGAGATGTGAGACGAGGCAGCCAGACAAGGAGGTCTTGGGACGTGCTGAGGGCAGGGCTGGGAAGGCCTAGAGGCGTCGGCCTGGGCGTCTGAGAGGCAGCATGGCTGCAGTCAGCCGAGGCGAGCGCACGCCGCCCGTAGCAGTGAACTCGGCACACTCAGTCCTCATCAGGATCGCCCTGTGGGCAGGCGGAAACGGCTGAGACTTCATTTTGCAAGCAGGAAAAATGAACCGGCGTTATCCCATAGACTTAGTATGGTGAACTTTACATCGTGTCCCTGAAACTGTGGGTGTTTATATTATGATTCTCTGAAATTATCTTATTTTTCTCACTCAGGTCTGTTTAGGTAACTAATTAATCTGCGTAGTAAATGTCACAGTTGAATGCAAGTCTTATTTCAATTTTCTCAATGAAAGCAGCGTTACCTGCTCAGCAAGACAAAGGACTTGATTACCGTTCTTCAGAATTTTTTTTCCCTGATGTCCCTTTCAAGATGCAGGTCTGTGACGGTCAGATTCTGGTCCAGACAGGGTCAAAGGCGCCTCCTCATGCTCCTGCTGCGATCAGATTCAGATGACCTGGGCCCCGAGGCGGCCATGGGGCGGAGGCGATGGTGGCCCATCTCCAGCCCCATCCTGGGCCCTCTTTAAGGCTGCTTCCTCCCTGTCTCTTCATCTTGGTTTCTCTCGTCTGCTTTCTACACCCCTGGCATCCTCTTCCTGCCCATGCTGTGTCTCCAGGCCTTTAGGGCTCCCGTGGCCACCCTGTGCCCTGCTGGCTGGCAGTGGGACCATGGAGGAGCTGGAGCCCGAGGGTGCAGGCACAAGGCCCTGATGCCACGTGTGTCCCCCGGCCGTCTTCCCTGGCCACCTCCACTCCCAGCGTCCCTGCCGCAGCCTGGGCTGCACCTGCTGTCGTCAGAGAGGCTCGTCCCTCAGCAGGTGCGTGTGGAGCGCCTGCTCAGTAGACACATGCCCACTTGCACAGGGAGACAGCCCTGGACAAACCAGACTCCTGGCCTCACGGAGCTCACCTTCCAGGGAAAGAGTGGTGGACAGGCATTCTCGTGCGTTCCCAGGTGACAACAGCGACTTTCGGGAGGGTCGGTTTGTTCATTTGCACCAAGGACCACAAGCTGTTCTGGTGAGGCTGGCACCTGAGTGGAGATGTGAGACGAGGCAGCCAGACAAGGAGGTCTTGGGACGTGCTGAGGGCAGGGCTGGGAAGGCCTAGAGGCGTCGGCCTGGGCGTCTGAGAGGCAGCGCGCATCCCTGGGTCTCTACGGGCAGCTCCAGTCGGCTGGGCCCTCCTCCGTGTTTCCCTGCACTTGAGCATGTCTGGTGTGTCATCTTCAAGCGATGTCTTTCCATCGGCATTTCCGCCTTGCTCTTGGTGTGGAGGGGAGTGGGCCTCTGTGATCCTGCTCCCTTCGCTACGTCCTGCTCTTGGGTGGCTTGTCTTGCTTCCCTCCTCCAGGGATCTGCTCAGGTGTTCACCAGGCTCCATGCCCTCTGGCAGGTGAGGACTTGCCCTGGGTATCCTCTGGTCATCCTCGTGGCCACTGGAGCCCCAGACCAAGGGGGCACAGTGGAGCCTGAGCTGTGCACGGTGGAGAAGGCCCGCTGTTCACCCTAGTTCAGTGTGAGGCCGTGGGCCCCATGGACGCCAGCCGCCCTGCCTGCCTGCCGGAGCCTGACTGAGACCCGAGCCCACAGGCACTCGACTGAGACTCGGGCTGAGTCCCTGATGCACTTTCAGCCTTGCGTCAGTCCATGCCCAAAACAGGAGCTTGCCTGGAATTCTCTGTACGTCACTGACTTTCATTACTGCTAGAACCAGCTTGTGTGGGGTTCAGCGATGGTGGGTTTTTTTTTTTGCCATTTGCACCCAAATGAGCTCTGGCTCCCCGATGCGGGAGTGACAGAGGTGCCGCGGGGAGACGACCGGAGCACAGATGAATCGAAACCCCACTCTGCGACCTGGGGCCGGGCCGTCCCTTTCGCAGGCACCACTGTCCGCGCCTGGAACTGATGGCGTCCACCTGGGCTGCTGTGAGGTGGACTGAGAAGCGCTGCCTCGGGAGCACGCAGTAAGGGCTGCGGACGTCTCTGCCACTGCTCCTGTTTCCGCCCTGCTTTGTGAAGGAAGGTGTCTGAAGCTAGACTTTGTTAAGTGACTTCCCTCGAGATCAGACGCCAGGGGTTTCAGGTCAGCGGTTCCTCCCCCATCAGAAGGCTTTGCTGAGCGCCTCCTGTGTCCCCAGCCCACTGCCGACCCTGCAGGGGGGACAGAGATCTCGAATCCTGCAAGAAGAGGAGCTGCTGTTGGATCTGATTAGTTTCTTGCTCTCTGACAGGGTCCTGCATGATCAGTCAGCAATGTAACTAGCTGGACACGGCTCGGCTCCCAGAGAGGAAGGGCTTTGCCTGGAGAGTCAGGGACTGCACGGCGGGGCCTGTGCTCCCCGAAGGCCTGGCAGCGCCTCTGCATGGTGGGGCGGCCCACCCAGCAGCCGAGGCCTGGAGCTGCCCGTTACCCAGCGTCCCTGGTCGTCTGCCTCAGCAGCTTGCTCTTGGTCTCATGATAAATTCATTACCAGAAAATGAAGCTGAAGTTTCCTAGTGGCATCAAATATTGATGAGAGAAATAAGGACGAAGATAAACGAGTCAGGGCTGCCGGCGGGCCCCGAGTGCCCCGTTTGCTGGGTCTGCGGACGGCTGTTCTCGCTCCGGTTGGGTTTGCCTGGGTGGGGCTTTGTTCTCCTCACAGGGGCCGTGTCGGAACGCGAGAGGAGTCGCCAGTCCCGCGCCCGGAGTGGGAAATAGACATGTCTCTTGGTTACTGTCAAAACTAGCCTGACTGAGACCCGAGCCCACAGGCACTCGACTGACTGGCTGAGGAGTTGTTACCATGCCCAAAACAGGAGCTTGCCTGGAATTCTCTGTACGTCACTGACTTTCATTACTGCTAGAACCAGCTTGTGTGGGGTTCAGCGATGGTGGGTTTTTTTTTTTGCCATTTGCACCCAAATGAGCTCTGGCTCCCCGATGCGGGAGTGACAGAGGTGCCGCGGGGAGACGACCGGAGCACAGATGAATCGAAACCCCACTCTGCGACCTGGGGCCGGGCCGTCCCTTTCGCAGGCACCACTGTCCGCGCCTGGAACTGATGGCGTCCACCTGGGCTGCTGTGAGGTGGACTGAGAAGCGCTGCCTCGGGAGCACGCAGTAAGGGCTGCGGACGTCTCTGCCACTGCTCCTGTTTCCGCCCTGCTTTGTGAAGGAAGGTGTCTGAAGCTAGACTTTGTTAAGTGACTTCCCTCGAGATCAGACGCCAGGGGTTTCAGGTCAGCGGTTCCTCCCCCATCAGAAGGCTTTGCTGAGCGCCTCCTGTGTCCCCAGCCCACTGCCGACCCTGCAGGGGGGACAGAGATCTCGAATCCTGCAAGAAGAGGAGCTGCTGTTGGATCTGATTAGTTTCTTGCTCTCTGACAGGGTCCTGCATGATCAGTCAGCAATGTAACTAGCTGGACACGGCTCGGCTCCCAGAGAGGAAGGGCTTTGCCTGGAGAGTCAGGGACTGCACGGCGGGGCCTGTGCTCCCCGAAGGCCTGGCAGCGCCTCTGCATGGTGGGGCGGCCCACCCAGCAGCCGAGGCCTGGAGCTGCCCGTTACCCAGCGTCCCTGGTCGTCTGCCTCAGCAGCTTGCTCTTGGTCTCATGATAAATTCATTACCAGAAAATGAAGCTGAAGTTTCCTAGTGGCATCAAATATTGATGAGAGAAATAAGGACGAAGATAAACGAGTCAGGGCTGCCGGCGGGCCCCGAGTGCCCCGTTTGCTGGGTCTGCGGACGGCTGTTCTCGCTCCGGTTGGGTTTGCCTGGGTGGGGCTTTGTTCTCCTCACAGGGGCCGTGTCGGAACGCGAGAGGAGTGCGCCAGTCCCCGCGTCGCCGCGGAGTGGGGAAATAGACATGTCTCTTGGTTACTGTCAAAACTACGAAGCCCGGCCGCTTCACAACCTCCGTGGCAGGTTCTTGGCACCCTCGGGGCGGTGTGCAGAAACGCGTCGGCCCTGCTCAGAAGCTGCTAATGGCTTCCGAGGGCCGCGGAGTAAAGCCTGAGCTCCTCGGGGTGCTGTCCAAGGCTGCCCGTCGTCTGGGTCCTCCTCCGGGTCGCCCGGACCTGTAGCACATCTGGTCTGTCTGAGCTACTGTGCCCTTTCCCGCTCTGAAACGCGCTCCCCAGCCACGACGAGGGCTCTCCCCGTGTGTCAGAGCCCTGGACCGGACCAGCTGCCCCCGGGAGCCGGACCTGCGGGAAGAGGGCGGTGGGGTCTGCACACACGCGAGGACCCGTCCAGGCCACGTGTGTCTGAAGTGGCGGAGCCAGGAGGAGCCCCAGGAACCGCGAATGTCCTGGGGGAGCGTCGAGGGCAAGGAGACCCGGCCGTCCTGGGCCTTGAGCAGGGGCGCCCCCTCTCGCCTGCCTGCGGCCGTGCCGTGGCCCTGCTCCTCTCCCCGTGGCTCCTCACCGTGCTGGGCCTTCCGTGTCACGAGGGGCTCTCCTCTGGCGTCTGTGTCTGGCCCGCGCCGTGATCGCTCTCCCAGGACCTTGCAGGTCCACCCCCTGTCTGCACGGAGCCCTTCTGCTCCTCGGCCAGGTTCCCACGCCCTTGAGTGGCTCTGCAGCCTTCTTCCCGATAGGTAACCGTGAGGAGAAGGAGTGGTGAGGGCGCACACCAGGTGGGGGATGCGTTGCAGAGGGTCGAAGGGAAGCAGGCGTAAAGTGCGGCTCCTGGAGAGGTGGGGGCGGAAAAGCAGACTTGGCTACAGACGTGCAGGGTCAGGAGCAGTCGGAGTAGCAGCACCAACACTGCTCAGGCCTGCACCCTCGTCTCCGTCTGCTTTGTTCCTCCTTTCTTCCTTTCACCGCAGCGCGCCCTAGAGGGCCCGGCCCGGGGGTTCGGAGGGCTCTGCGCAGGCTGCACGTCCCCTTGCTGGTCCCGGTCGGGGTGACGCGGGGCCACCAGGCGGGACGATGGGTGTTGAAAGGCGGGATGGAGTAGATCAGAGCGTGCCGGAGCTTTGGAGCAGGCAGATCGGGAGTCACGTCCACCCTCCGAGGCGTGCGGAGGCCACCTCCAGCCGAGGGCCTGCACGCTAGGCGCGGTGCACCGCGAACGGCCGTCTCCAGCGGTGGCAGAGAGCTTCCTGGGCTCTGGGAGAGCCCTCGTCCTGGGCCGTCGACCCAGAAAGAAGGCTGAGAGGGGCGGGGAGGACGGCAGCCCGGTCTCCTGACCCGTGTCTGCTGGCCACCCACTGAGGCTCCGGTCCGTGGAGGGTGCGCATCCGGCCCTGCCAGGGGGCAAGGCCTGGTGCCCCAGCCTCGGCCCTGCCCCCGAGAAAGGGAGGCTAGTGTGGGCCTCGGGGCGGGTGTGGAGGGGTCCTCCTGACGGGGAGGCTAACCCGTTTTGAGTTGCGCAGAGGATCCCTGCAGGGCCAGAGCCCCAGGCTCTGATGTGAGACTCCTCAGTGCCGCCTTTCAGAGGCCACGAGGACTTTCAAAGGAGGGCAGCTGTGTTTGAAAGGTGTCTGAACCACAGTCTTTAAAGGCCTGGGACGGTCAAAAATAGAGGGTGGCGGGCATCTCCAGCCCGTCCTGCTTCAGGACGTCCTTGAGAGAGCATTCCCAGGTGGAGGCGGGGGCCATCGTCTGCTCCCGGTGACGCCAGGCCTCCTGCTCCCTTGTCCCGCGCCCCATGTGGGTTCTGACTCCTGCCCAGCCCCTGGCGGCTGCCGGCCTCCTGGAAGCGGCCCTGCTGCTCCACCGAACCTAAAGCTGAGCCCCAGGGCGGCTGTGCTCCCTGAAGGGGTGGTGGGCCAGGTGTCCGCGGTGCCCGCAGAGCTGGAGGAGGTGGAGACGGGGAGGAAGCCGCAGCCTGCAGCCCCTGGGGCTGCGGGTCGAGCGCTCCCAGAGGGCGACGGGGCGGCCGGGCTCTGGCCCTCGCCCCCAGGTCCTGACGTCCAGGTGCCGGCCCGGCCGAGGGCGTCGTAGCACTGGTCTCCCCCCCCCGGGGGGGCCCCCCCACAGAGCTCGGGTCCCGGTCGGGTGACGCGGGGCCACCAGGCGGGACGATGGGTGTTGAAAGGCGGGATGGAGTAGATCAGAGCGTGCCGGAGCTTTGGAGCAGGCAGATCGGGAGTCACGTCCACCCTCCGAGGCGTGCGGAGGCCACCTCCAGCCGAGGGCCTGCACGCTAGGCGCGGTGCACCGCGAACGGCCGTCTCCAGCGGTGGCAGAGAGCTTCCTGGGCTCTGGGAGAGCCCTCGTCCTGGGCCGTCGACCCAGAAAGAAGGCTGAGAGGGGCGGGGAGGACGGCAGCCCGGTCTCCTGACCCGTGTCTGCTGGCCACCCACTGAGGCTCCGGTCCGTGGAGGGTGCGCATCCGGCCCTGCCAGGGGGCAAGGCCTGGTGCCCCAGCCTCGGCCCTGCCCCCGAGAAAGGGAGGCTAGTGTGGGCCTCGGGGCGGGTGTGGAGGGGTCCTCCTGACGGGGAGGCTAACCCGTTTTGAGTTGCGCAGAGGATCCCTGCAGGGCCAGAGCCCCAGGCTCTGATGTGAGACTCCTCAGTGCCGCCTTTCAGAGGCCACGAGGACTTTCAAAGGAGGGCAGCTGTGTTTGAAAGGTGTCTGAACCACAGTCTTTAAAGGCCTGGGACGGTCAAAAATAGAGGGTGGCCGGGCATCTCCAGCCCGTCCTGCTTCAGGACGTCCTTGAGAGAGCATTCCCAGGTGGAGGCGGGGGCCATCGTCTGCTCCCGGTGACGCCAGGCCTCCTGCTCCCTTGTCCCGCGCCCCATGTGGGTTCTGACTCCTGCCCAGCCCCTGGCGGCTGCCGGCCTCCTGGAAGCGGCCCTGCTGCTCCACCGAACCTAAAGCTGAGCCCCAGGGCGGCTGTGCTCCCTGAAGGGGTGGTGGGCCAGGTGTCCGCGGTGCCCGCAGAGCTGGAGGAGGTGGAGACGGGGAGGAAGCCGCAGCCTGCAGCCCCTGGGGCTGCGGGTCGAGCGCTCCCAGAGGGCGACGGGGCGGCCGGGCTCTGGCCCTCGCCCCCAGGTCCTGACGTCCAGGTGCCGGCCCGGCCGAGGGCGTCGTAGCACTGGTCTCCAGCCACCCCCACAGAGCTGGGCGGTGGTTCTGTCGGCACCCCCGCGTGCAGGGAGCAGGGACGCGCTCTGTGACTGCCCTCGCGTCTCGGTCACTCCGCCTAGTGATGCTCGTCCGTGGAGCCCGGCTGTCGGCCCCCGGCCCCTCTCCCCGCGGCAGCAGGCCGGGGGCGGTAAATGCTTTCCGGGGAGGACCAGATGGCGAGCGTCTCAGGCCGGGCAGAGGGTGCTAATGCGTCCGTCGCGGTGCTGCTCTCGCCCCCGTGGTGTGAAGCCCCGGCGACCACACAGGCGCGCGGGCGGGAGGTGCCCGGTCCCGGGAGAGCGCGGGGCCGCGGAGAGACGGGGCGCGCCCGCGGAGGGGCCCTGGGCTCACGCGCCCCCGCTGCGGAGGGGCCGGATAAGGTCTCGGGAAGGTCTGGCGTCTGGCACGTAAATATCTCCTCAGTAAACGGAGCTTGCTTCTCCCTACGTGAGGGCCGTCCCCAGGGCAGGGCATCCGTGGTCGCCGAGGCCGGAGCGGGAGCCGTCGCCGCTCCTGGACAGTGGCCTGCGGCGCGCAGGGGCCCCGCACGGCTCTGTCACCCGGGAGCCTCCTGACGTCCCCAGGGCACCGAGGGTCAGAGGGGACAGCGCGGCCCGGCAGGCAGCCGGCTCTGTGTCTTCTTTGGAGAAATGTTTGCAAATTCTTCGCAAAATTGAGTCGTGTTTCTTTTTATTGTTGTTTTTTTTTTTTAATTTTTTTTTTTTTTTACATTTATTTATTTATTTATTTTGGCGAGGGTGGGGAGGGAAGAGGGTGGGCGGGCCACTTCCACTGGTCTTTCATTTGTCTAGTTTCATCCATCTTTGTTCTTTGGCCCGTGTGGGCCTCCCATTGCAGTGGCATCTGTTGTCACAGAGCACCGGCTCTGGGCGCATGCGCTCCAGAGCTCCGGCTCGGTAATTGGACACATCAGTCCAGCCGCTCCTCGGCATGTGGGATCTTCCCAGGCCAGGGATCGAACCGGCGCCCCTTGCACTGCAAGGCGGTGTCCTTACCCACTGGACCACCAGGGAAGCCCTCTTTTTATTGTTGAGCTATAAGAGTTGTTTATAATACTCTGTGTGTAAATCTCTCTTGCTGAGAGTCCCTTGGACAGCAAGGAGATCAGCCCAGTCAGTCTTAAAGGAGATCAGCCCTGAACACTCGGAAGGACTGATGCTGAAGCTCTGGTATTTTGGTCTCCTGACGCGAACAGCTGGCTCACTGGAAGAGTCCCTGATGTTGGGAAAGTCGGAGGGCTGGAGGCGAGGGCGTCAGAGGAGGAGACGGCTGGATGGCCATCGGCCGACGGCTGGATGACGGACGTGAACTTGGGCGAACTCTGGGAGACAGTGAGGGACAGGGAGCCCTGGCGCGCTGCAGTCCATGGGGTCACAACGAGCTGGCCGTGACTTAGAGCCTCAACAGCGACGACGGGTTGCACATCAAGTAGCATTTGCATGTGTCTCCCAGTTTGTGGGTTTTCTTTTAACTTTCTTAATGGGATCATCTGAGGCACAGCAGTGTTCGGTTTTGGTTAACTTCAGTTTCTTTTTCTTCTGTTCTTCGGCCTTGTGTCTAATACACCATCAGCTGTGGAGCAAAGAGACGTTATCTTTTTCTGAGTTTTGTCACTTTGGCTCTTAGCTTTTGGTCTTTGACCCACTTGGAGGTAATTTTGTGCTTGGTGTGAGGCAGAGATGCAACACCATTTCTTTTCACCTGTATACTCAGTGGCTCCAACACTGTTTTTTGAAAAGAATAGTTTTCCCCAGTGAATTGTCTTTTCATTCTTTAAGAAAAGCATGTGAATATATTTCTGGACTTTTAATTCTCTTCCATTGATCTGTACGTATAGCTTTGTGCCAAAACCATGTAATCTTTTTTACTGTGGTGTTTGTAGTTTTGTGGACCACAAGTGTGGGTCTTCCAGCTTTGTTGTTCTTCAGGATTTGGGGGCTGTTTTGGGTCCATTGCATTTCTGTAGGAATTTTAGGAGCAGTATGACTATTTTGCAAAAAGAATAAAATAAAATGCAACATTGACTCTGTAAATCAATTTTGGGGATATTGCCCTATTATCAATATTCAGTCTTCCTGTCCAGAAAGATGGAATATGTTTCCATTTAGTTATTAATAGATCTTTCATTATGTCTTTCAAAATGTCTTATGGTTTTTCAGTGTGCAAATCTTACACTTACTTTTCTTAAGTTTATTTCTAAGTATTTTATTCTTGCTGATGTTATTGTGAATGGACGTTTTCTTAATGTCAGCTTTGGGTTGTGCATTGCTGGCGTATGGATTGCATACCTGTGGTGTCCACAGTCTGGTGTCCACACCTGTGGCCTCTGCGTTAGTGGACACAGAACACTGATGTGCTGTTTTACACGAAGGGCTGGAGCCTCTGCAGAGAATCACTTTCCCATGGATTCCAAGGAATGGCAGCATGCTCTTGTTTTTTGTATTTTATCTCATATCTTGGACTTTGTTGAACTTGTACTAGTTGTTTAGTAGATTCAGGATTTTAGAAAGTTGGTTAGCTTTGACTGAAGTGGGTCTTTGCTGCCTCAGAGACGCCCTAGTTGTGGCGAGCAGGGCCCCTCTCGGTGGCGGTGCTCGGGCTTCTCACCATGGGGCTTCCCGGGCGGCGGCGCACGGGCTCTTGGCGGGCAGGCGGCAGCACTGGCCACACGTGGGCTGAGTCGCAGGTGGGGTCTTCCCTGACCGGACCGGGGACCGAACCCGTGGTTCCGCATTGGCAGGGCTCAGAGTCTCAAGCCCTGGACCACCGGGGAAGCTTGTGATTTTTTTTAACACACAAGATTATGTTATCTGTAAATGGTGATAGTTTTATTCTTTTCTAATCTGAATGGCTTTTATTTATTTTTCCTGCCTAACTGCCTGGCAGGAAACTTTAGTACAATTTGGAAAAAAAGGAGAGGGAGGAACATCCTGTCTTGCTTCCGATCTTAAGGGAAAAGGCACTCGGTCTTTCATTGTTAAGTATCACGTTAGCTGTGGGCTTTTCCACATATAACCTTATCAGGTTGAGGAAATGATCTCCTCTTCCACTTTGTTGTGTGTTTTCATCATTAAAAGCTGTCAGATTTTGCCAGACACCTTTTCCGTGTCCGTGAGATGGTCATGTGTGTTTGTCCTTGACTCGATTCCTATCGTGTATTACAGTGATTTGTTTTAATATATTAAAGTTTGCATTCCTGGGATAAAAGTCACTTAGCCAGAGTCTGTCATCTCTTTTCCATGTTACTGGATGCAGTTTGGTAGCGTTCTCTTCAGGATTTTTGCCTCTGCATGAAGATGTTGGCTTGTGGTTTTATCATCTTGAGGTGTCTGTCTGGTGTTGGTATGGGGATGATCATGGCCTTACAGAATGAGCTGGGAACTCTCTCTTCTGTTTTTCGGAAGCACTGATGAAGGATGTGTCGCTTCTCCCAGTGATTCTGTCAGTGTTTGTTTCACGCAGTCTGGGGCTTTGTGCCCGGGCGCCCTGCCGTCTTGCGGAGCGATGCCCCTCAGGGCCTCCCCTCTTGGGCCTGATCAGTCCGTCCGCGGTCCTGCGCCTGGTTCCTTCATCAGCCTCTCTAGACTCAGTGCGGTCCACTTGTATCCGAGCGTCCACCCACGGCTCTGTGACTTGTTTGGTCCTAGAATTTGCTTGTAATTGGTCAGTCTTTCCATTAAGTAGGTCGTGTAAATGACTCTGGGTGAGAGGTCCTAGATTTTGGGACGCTAAATGGCTTTGGATAGGATTTAGTCTGCTCTCTCTCTCTCTTTTTCAGATGAGGAGCGCGGAGCCTGGTTGGGGTGAGTGGCGTGGTCTGCCCCAGGCAGGCCTGCACGGGAACTGAGGCACTTGGCTCGTGGCTCACTGCTTTTTGCTGACGTGCCCACATCTGCACATAGTTAGTCCGTGGCCTCTTTGAGCGCGTCTGCAGGCTTGTTCTCGGTGGGAGTCTCCTCCGGGAATCTCCTCTCTGTGTGTGAATATGTACCTGTGTCTGCTCCACCCCCCGGCCTGTGACCACAGGTCTGCTTGTGAGGACGTCCCCCGGGGATGCTGGTGCTCAGCCAGCTTTGGGTGGGGGGCATGCTGCATGCGCCCTCACCTGTCCTGTGGTTTTATGACACATACTTTGTAGTAACACTTTTCTTAGAGCTTCTTTTCATAATCTTTTACGTCAGCTTGTTGTTAGTTTCACTTACACCTGATTGTCACAGTTCTCCGGGAGCTTCTGTCCCCTCTCTTTCAGGCGGCGAGTGAAGCGCGGCGGGCAGGGACTGTTTCCCAGCCCCCTAGAGCGACGCCAGAGGTGCCGGTGAGGGTCGGGGCCGCAGGTCTGCATTCTCTTCGTGCTGCGGGGGCTGAGTTCCAGTTAAACTTTATTTTCAAATGCCAACATTGGAATTTTATATGCTTTGCGCTTGCCACAAGGTGTTTTTTCTGCTTTTAATTTTGCTTCAAACATGTAAATATGTAGAAGCCCTTCTGAACCTGCGAGTCTACAGAAACAGGCGGCGACGTGCGCTTGGCCCGTGGCTCTGCTGTCTTGACCCCTGACGAGGGTAACGTCGACCCTCCGGAGCTTAGAATTCAAGCTGGAGAGCACCGTTCTCAAGCTTCCTGCTCTGACCTTCGCTGCAAAAACCAGACGTAAGCTAGGCAGCGATTGTAGTACTTAAGTCTTAATGTTGAAAAGTACCTTCTGTCTTGACTGAATCTTGCTCTCTGTTGTATCATCCCTGAGTTATGCCTGGCTATTGTGTGGTGTTTCGCAGGTCACCAAGGGCTTGCACATAATCGTCTCGTTTAATTTTGTTAAAATTACTTAAACATTTATTTTATTCAAAAAGAAGAACATGAAAATATTCCTTTTGTTTAAAAAAATCACACACAGAAAAAGTGAAAGTGTCTGTTGGTCCCCTTCTCAAGTCCACCGTTCTTGGTAAAGACAGTTTTATGCATTGGCATGAGTTCCTCGAAAACCTTCCTCTGTGTGTGTGGCCTCCATGCGTGTGGCTGTGTGTTTTCCCTCGTGTGTTTGTAGCCCCCGTGCCTGTGGCTGGGGGCTGCGGGCTCTCCTCCCCGCTTGCTTACTCACGGGGTGACACGCATTTGTTCCACACCTCTCTTTCTGATGATGTTGTTCAGTTGCTCAGTTGTATCCGACTCTTTGGGACCCCAGGGACCGCAGCCCGCCAAGGCCTCCCTGCCTGTGGTTTTATGACACATACTTTGTAGTACACTTTTCTCTTTTCATAATCTTTTACGTCAGCTTGTTGTTAGTTTCACTTACACCTGATTGTCACAGTTCTCCGGGAGCTTCTGTCCCCTCTCTTTCAGGCGGCGAGTGAAGCGCGGCGGGCAGGGACTGTTTCCCAGCCCCCTAGAGCGACGCCAGAGGTGCCGGTGAGGGTCGGGGCCGCAGGTCTGCATTCTCTTCGTGCTGCGGGGGCTGAGTTCCAGTTAAACTTTATTTTCAAATGCCAACATTGGAATTTTATATGCTTTGCGCTTGCCACAAGGTGTTTTTTCTGCTTTTAATTTTGCTTCAAACATGTAAATATGTAGAAGCCCTTCTGAACCTGCGAGTCTACAGAAACAGGCGGCGACGTGCGCTTGGCCCGTGGCTCTGCTGTCTTGACCCCTGACGAGGGTAACGTCGACCCTCCGGAGCTTAGAATTCAAGCTGGAGAGCACCGTTCTCAAGCTTCCTGCTCTGACCTTCGCTGCAAAAACCAGACGTAAGCTAGGCAGCGATTGTAGTACTTAAGTCTTAATGTTGAAAAGTACCTTCTGTCTTGACTGAATCTTGCTCTCTGTTGTATCATCCCTGAGTTATGCCTGGCTATTGTGTGGTGTTTCGCAGGTCACCAAGGGCTTGCACATAATCGTCTCGTTTAATTTTGTTAAAATTACTTAAACATTTATTTTATTCAAAAAGAAGAACATGAAAATATTCCTTTTGTTTAAAAAAATCACACACAGAAAAAGTGAAAGTGTCTGTTGGTCCCCTTCTCAAGTCCACCGTTCTTGGTAAAGACAGTTTTATGCATTGGCATGAGTTCCTCGAAAACCTTCCTCTGTGTGTGTGGCCTCCATGCGTGTGGCTGTGTGTTTTCCCTCGTGTGTTTGTAGCCCCCGTGCCTGTGGCTGGGGGCTGCGGGCTCTCCTCCCCGCTTGCTTACTCACGGGGTGACACGCATTTGTTCCACACCTCTCTTTCTGATGATGTTGTTCAGTTGCTCAGTTGTATCCGACTCTTTGGGACCCCAGGGACCGCAGCCCGCCAAGGCCTCCCTGCCCCTCACCGCGCTGTTACTTAAATATGTCAGGAAAATTCCGTGTCCACGTAAGGAGAATGCCTGTTTTCTTGTAACTCGTGCAGACCAGCTCATAGATGGCCTGCATTGTAACTGGTTCACTTTTTTCTCTATTGATGATCATTTGAGTTGTCACTCTTTTTTCCTGTGATAAACAAGGCTGTGGTGTCCATGAGCACCCGTGTGGGGGATGTCTGTGTGGATGGTTAAATGTTAAATGTTAATAGATGTCATCAAACTGCCCTCCAGAAAGAGATCAGCAGCAGCAATGCACAGGAATCCACATGAGCCTGCAGCTAGCCCCCGCTTCAGTCGTGTGAGCCCCGAGTGGCCTCTCCTTAGTGTAGTCTGCGTCTTTTCGCCTGTTGACTGGATGGCTGTGCATCCCTGCCTACGGCTTCACTCTGTCTCTGTTTGCAGAGGCCTTTACCACAGCTAGGTGGACCATCTTTCCTCTTTGGCCACTTCTTTTTGTGTCTAGTGTAAAAAACTATAGTTTCGATCGTAAAAGTTAAGGATTTCTGATCAGTGAGGGAAAGTATAAAAGATGAGTGAAGATTGATAGAAGATATTTGCTAAAGAAAATAATTGGTAAGAGTTATATATAGCACACACAAGTCAACCGGAAAAAAATATTGGGGAACCTCGTAGAAAAATGGTGGCTCGGGGTAGAGAGTCTGCCTGCCGTGTGGCAGACCCGGGTTCCACCCCAGGGCCAGGGAGGCCTCCTGGAGAGGAGCGGCAGCCGCCCCAGTGCTCGCCTGCAGAGTTCCACGGACAGGAGCCCGGAGGGCACGGCCCCGGAGCAGCAGAGAACCGGACGTGACTGAGTGGACTGACACGCTCACGTCCAGTGGAAAGTTGAGCAAAGGCTGTGGGTAGCAGTTCACAAAAGGGAAAATCCAGAAAACAAGCCGTCTATGGAAGAGGTTTCTCCGTCTTCCGAGGAGTTAGAGAAACGCAAATAACAACAGAAATTAGGCACAGAGTTACAGCTACTGGATTGGCAAACCAGAAGCGTTAGATACTGCTGAGTGATGTCCCAGCTGTGGGGACAGGCTGACTCTGCGTCCTCAGCAGGGCGAGTCTCGTCTCCGGGACCGCTGCGGCCATCCCGGCAGTGGCCTGGGACCCGGTGGCCCTCCTGGTGGACGCCCTGGAGAAAAGCACGCCCCGCGTCGGCCCGGGTGCAGGGCCTGGGGTGCTCCCTGCAGCGTCCTGGTGGGGGCCGGGCAGCACTGCAGTGTCCCCGCCTGCTGAGTGGATGGGCGTGGGTGGTGGTGGGGTGCGGCGGCAGCAGAGGGGACAGGCAGGCGCCTTCGCTCACGCTGTCTGTGCACCGTGTGCGTCCGTGGGAACCGCTGTGTGCAGGCTCATCCCAGCGGGCGCCTGCGAGGAGTGGGGGTGGAAGGGGGAACCGGAAGCAGAACCGCCGTGCCTAGGTCAGGATGACGGAGCCTCCCCAGGGCGTTTGATGAACTTGGTTCTGTGCGTCCGGGCTTCACGGGGAGGCGGGCCTCCGTGCATGACGACAGACATACTCTCCCAGAATCATTCTCAACGTTCACGTGTTTGGATCGTTCTCTGCACATTCTGAGTCAGAGCTGTGACCGCACCCTCCCGGCAGCGGCCAGTGCTTTCGGCAACGTTGCAGTCCTCCTCCCAACCTGATGTGTGACTTGTGTTCAACCAGCAAGTGCGGGGATGGATGCCGTGATGTTTCTGGGTATGTTTGTGGCCTTTCTGTACCGTCGTAGTTAGGATCGCTGTGTAACACGTCTGGATGTCCCCTCAGGCAGATCTCCACCCATCGTCAACCTTGGGTCAGCTATTTTTATACTTTGTCTATGCAGATTAATTTTTATCAGCTTATACATTTCATTAAAAGTTTAGCCGGAGCCGTGAGCTGGCTGGATTTATTCAGGTCCTGTGCTGAGTGACTCACCACGAGCCCAGGCCTCTGTTTCCGTCAGTGAAGCCGTGCGCTTGCTTCAGTCAGGTCGGACCCAGTTCACGTGAGGCTTAGTCACAAGTTTCCTTAATGAAGGTTTCTGTTACCGCTTTCTGATGCAATATGGCTTCAGATGCTATTGGGGGCAAACCAGAAAGGCGGTTAGATGAGTTAGAGAAACGCAAATAACAACAGAAATTAGGCACAGAGTTACAGCTACTGGATTGGCAAACCAGAAGCGTTAGATACTGCTGAGTGATGTCCCAGCTGTGGGGACAGGCTGACTCTGCGTCCTCAGCAGGGCGAGTCTCGTCTCCGGGACCGCTGCGGCCATCCCGGCAGTGGCCTGGGACCCGGTGGCCCTCCTGGTGGACGCCCTGGAGAAAAGCACGCCCCGCGTCGGCCCGGGTGCAGGGCCTGGGGTGCTCCCTGCAGCGTCCTGGTGGGGGCCGGGCAGCACTGCAGTGTCCCCGCCTGCTGAGTGGATGGGCGTGGGTGGTGGTGGGGTGCGGCGGCAGCAGAGGGGACAGGCAGGCGCCTTCGCTCACGCTGTCTGTGCACCGTGTGCGTCCGTGGGAACCGCTGTGTGCAGGCTCATCCCAGCGGGCGCCTGCGAGGAGTGGGGGTGGAAGGGGGAACCGGAAGCAGAACCGCCGTGCCTAGGTCAGGATGACGGAGCCTCCCCAGGGCGTTTGATGAACTTGGTTCTGTGCGTCCGGGCTTCACGGGGAGGCGGGCCTCCGTGCATGACGACAGACATACTCTCCCAGAATCATTCTCAACGTTCACGTGTTTGGATCGTTCTCTGCACATTCTGAGTCAGAGCTGTGACCGCACCCTCCCGGCAGCGGCCAGTGCTTTCGGCAACGTTGCAGTCCTCCTCCCAACCTGATGTGTGACTTGTGTGCAAACCGCCCGTGCGGGTATGGCTGCCGTGATGTTTCTGGGTATGTTTGTGGCCTTTCTGTACCGTCGTAGTTAGGATCGCTGTGTAACACGTCTGGATGTCCCCTCAGGCAGATCTCCACCCATCGTCAACCTTGGGTCAGCTATTTTTATACTTTGTCTATGCAGATTAATTTTTATCAGCTTATACATTTCATTAAAAGTTTAGCCGGAGCCGTGAGCTGGCTGGATTTATTCAGGTCCTGTGCTGAGTGACTCACCACGAGCCCAGGCCTCTGTTTCCGTCAGTGAAGCCGTGCGCTTGCTTCAGTCAGGTCGGACCCAGTTCACGTGAGGCTTAGTCACAAGTTTCCTTAATATGAAGGTTTCTGTTACCGCTTTCTGATGCAATATGGCTTCAGATGCTATTGATGTTGGTCTTAGCATCTTGGTGAACTGCTGTCCATTGATTCTAATCGTTTTAAAATTCGTCTCGTGGGGTTTTTAGTGTTTTTTTTTCATTGCATATGTAGACCCGTCCCCTCTTTCCGATGCTATTTGGAAATTTGAAAATGAGTTTCTTTAACAAGAAGTGTTCTGATGTGTCAGCATTCGCTGTTAGATGGCTTTGCGTTTTCTGGCAGATACTTCTTACTTAGCTAACGGTAAAGAAATCTTCTTCTAGTTCTGATTTTCTAATGGATTTTTCTTCTTAAAGGTCAAGAATGGACATCAGGTTTTGTCAGGTTTTCCCTTACATCTGTGGAAGTGATAGGGATCATGTGTGTTCGGTTGTATATTTTAATTTTCTCGAAAACTCAGTGTGGTAGGAACTAGTATTCGCACTTAATGGAGAAGGACACTAACCAGCCCGGGAGCTAAGGGAGGTACTCAGGGCTGAACTGGTGTGTGGCCGCTTGTGCATTTGCACCTGGACCTCTCCCGAGTGCTGGCCTCCTGGTGCGGTGCTCAGGGCCGAGGCTCACCGTGGTGAGTGAACAGAGAGGGAGAGTAGAAGTTCTAACGGTCCGTGCTGTGGATCATGCCTGGGAGGATGCGTCCCAGGAAAAGTAGGGGTGTGCAGACTTTGTGAACAAGGCCGTCCGCCACAGCGTGAAGTCCACAGAGTGAAAAATGGAAAAGGTTCTGTAGACAGTGAGGTGTCACCCGTGACATGGCCAGCCAGGGGGCTCCATGCCCTGCCAGCGTGCTTCTGGGAGGACTGGCGACAGAGCGGGTCCAGTGGAGACGTGGTGTCAGCCCCAGGTGTGTCGCCGTCTGGAGGCGCTCCGAGCGCGTGCTGGGGAGAGCAGGACGAGGAGCGCGCACCTGGCAGCAGGGCAGCCCCTCAGGGGCGGGTCTGGAAACAGGCCGAGCCCGCACGGTGGATCCCTGGAGGGTCGTTGGCTCAGACGTGCAGCCGGTCGAGGTCGTTTACGGGCTGGAGCGTGAGCGCTTGCCCTTCCCGCCGTGCCCGGCTTGGCGTGGGGGCCCAAGGCGGGCCCACCTTGCGCGAGTCAGGAAGGACCCTGCAGCCTCCGCCGCCCCACTCCCTGTCTCCGTGTCTCGGTCTGTCGCTGTCGGTCCCTCTGTCCGTCCCGCTCTCGCTCGGGAGCCCTCTGCCCCTTCCTCCTCCCTGGCTGCTCTCAGCTGGCGGCGCTGAGCACAGAGCCCAGCACCCTTCATTTTAGTAGTCGTCCAGACAGGCGGACGAGGCGGCCCTCGGGACCGGGAGGTGACCTTTGCTCCCAACTCAGCCTGACTGCGGAGCCATTGGCCCTCACGCTCAGTGTCAGCATGCGTTTCTTTAGCACAGGTTACTTCCCTGCTGGGCCTTGGAATCCTGGGCTGAACAGGCCAGGCCGTCCCAGGACGCAGAGCCTGGACAGGAGCACACAGACAGTTCCAGCTGAGGCGGCAAGCTCAGATGGGCATTGAAGTCACAGAAGACTTCCCCAGGAAGACGATCTTGATTTAAATCTTTCTTAAAATTGACGTATGGTTAATTTGCAATGTTGTGTTAGTTTCAGGCGTACAGCACAAGGCTTCTGTTCTATGTAATTCTTTCTCAGGTTCTTTTCCCTCATAGTTTATTACAGAACATGAGTGGAGCTCCCCGGGCTTCCCAGGAGGCTCCGCTGTTTGTCTGTTTTATGCATAGTGGTGTGTGTGTTAATCCCAACCTTCTCATTGACCCCTCTCCCCTTTCTCCTTGGTAGCAACAAGTCTGTTTTCTCTGTGGGTCTCTGTCTCTTTTGTGTGTAAGTTCATTTATCGTAGAAGTCACAGTGTTTGTCTTTCTCTGATCCTGAAAGGTGAGCTGGTATTACTTGAACGTGTGGTCTTGAGGGGAAGCAGGAGTCTCGCAGCTGCTGGGGCTGTGGGATGCCGCGCAGCACCCGTCTGGGGCAGGTGGAAAGGCCTGAGGCTCACGCGGCTGATAGATGCGGCGAGCTTTGGCGGCTGAAGCCGGCCAGGTTGGCAGCGTCCTGGTCACAGAGCACACACGAGGCCTAGAGAAGGAGGAGTCTGCAGTCTGGCTTGGAGACGACCAGCCATTAATGGGTTTTCAAGTCTGGAGAGAGATGTACTCAGAGGGGAGGAATGAGAAACGAGGACTGGAGGGGCGGCCTCGGCAGCCGCCTGGGCTGGAGGAGGCGAGGGCGTGGCAGGGCTCTGCACTTTGGCGTCCCCACTCTGCCTGTGGTCCAGGGAGCCGAGCCCCCCGGGGCGGGGCCAGGGGTCTGGCGTGGGCAGCTTGCTCTCCAGGGCCTGAGGCTCGGGTGCAGAGCTGACAGGGCAGAGCGGCATTCTCCTGCAGGACGGTGTGGACGAATCTGGCGTTTGCAGCCTCCTGGCGTGGTTGCAGAGGGGTTAGTCTGTAGGCTTCCTGAGCTCTTGAGGGCGCTGGCGGTCCCCGGGCTCGGCACTCTGGCTGCACCGCCAGCCCAGGGAGCACAGCTGGCCTCGCGACTCTGTGCTCTCTGACTGGAGACTGATTTCTCCCGGGGCAGATTGGCATTGCAAGCCCCAGCCCAGCTAAATGCTTAACTTTGGATCCCTTAATTGTGTTGGGAAGGGAGTGCCTGGGGACGGCAGGGTGCCTCGCAGAGCACAGTGGCCTTGGCCGTGCGAAGGGACGCAGGCCGCTCTCACTGGCTTTGAAGGGCTTGCCCGGAAGGAGTGTTTTCAGGCCAACTCTGTGTGACTGCATCCTTTTGGGTAAGGAAACTTAGAAACACACGAGGTGGCTTCTTATAAAAGGATTTTGGTTTTAATTGTGTCTCTAGAAAGCACAATTTCTAGGGGAAAGCCTAGAAAGGCTGTATGTTTACTCTGGGCCAGTTCCTCAACTGACATTGAGAATCAGGGCCTAACTGCTTCAGATGATCCACAAGAGACCCCAGGAGAGAGCCTTCAGGACAGGGAGGAGCCACAGCGAGGGCCGTGTGCAAGACGCAGTGGGGGCCGCGGGCATTCTCTGGAAAGGAACACGCTCCACAGCTTTGGGCTTGGGGCCGAGAACTTGGGGTTTAGCTATAGGTGTGAGAACTGCCATTTAAAAAGAGGTTTTTATTTTTTGCAAGTCCTCTGTGTGCATGGAACACCGTTTTAGACAGGCCAGAGAATACGGAGCATGTGGAGCCCATCTTCCTTCCTCTCCGTCTCCTGACATCTTGTTACTCCACCGAGGCAGGAGCTGCTGCAAGTTTGCTGTGTTCGCTTCCGAGGCAGCCCAGGCATTTGCTCTGTGTGTGTGTGTGTGTGTGTGTAGCTCTTCAGACACAACACGGGGTGCTCTGTGTATTATTTCAAACCTTGCGTGTCAGTGGCGCCATTTTGAAATACCATCCACTGCAAGACAGTCCTTTGATCCAGTTTGTTTTCAGTCTATTTGCAAAGTTCCCTTGCACCCAGGAATACTTATGAGCTCTGAGCTTGAAATGGTGTTCACAAATTCTGACCCTTCAGCTTCAGTTTTTCCAGACTGATGTCTTCCCTCCTAGCAACCAGAATTGATTGTTTGGTTTCATAGCTGAGGATTTTTCACTTGTTGATGAACTGAGGAAGACCACACAGAGAAGAAAGCGAGAAGGGGAGGCTGTGCAAATCATTACCAGTCAGTGGGGCAGGCCAGCCGCTCGAGGTGCGAGAGGGAAACAGGTGTGGTCTGGGAGCTGTTAGGTCAGCCCAAGACCCAGAGCTGATGCCAAGCGCACCTTATGATCTCCATGAGATTCAGAGGGGAAATCCAGTCATGTCTTAATCCCATTCATTGTACTGGGGAGGAGTGGCGTCGGGATCCAGGGTAGTCGTCCTGGCTGCAGACTGCCCCTCCAGCCCGAGGATCTCCTGTCCCGGGGCAGGCAGCTTGAGGGCACCGTGAGGGCCAGGCTTGGAGCCGGGAGCACCCTGGCGGGGCGGGCGGGGCTGGACGGGAAGAAGGCGCCAACTCAGCCTCGGGCACGCAACGTCTTTTGACACGTGTATTTCCTCTAGGATCTCTCTTCTCAGCAAACACTCCAATTTCATAGAAGTAATTACAAGAACTGCAGAGGCTGTAGAATATTAATTAACGTTCCTTGTACGTGCAAATGTTGCTTCTCATGCTGTTTCTCTCTCTCGGTAGCAGACATATTTCTAGAACTCGATAGTTGTTTCCTATTCGTAGTGAATATGTTTTCTCGATCCACTCTGGTAACTCTCTGTTTCCTGAGATTGGATGGCCTCCAAAATTTCTAGTATTTTATGAAAGCTTTTGGGTGTTCAGATATCAACTTCTCATAAGTCATGTTGCAAGTTCCCATCCACTGCCGAGGTGTTTGCCATCACTAATATTCATTCTGATGGGCGCTGTGGGATGCTGGCCACAGTGGTTCAGGATGCCCGAGGGACTGGCCCGCCGTGTGTTGGCGCGGACCGCAACTCTTCGGGAGAGGGGCTGCCCTTGGTTTGCTCCGAGGACCCAGGATAGCTACATGGCTAAACGTATAAAATGAAAGGTCTTCACAAGTCACTGAATCATTTTCCCAGATTAGACTTCCAAATGTCAAAAGGAACAGCAGCTCATTAAAACTGCAGTTGTAAAACCCGCCAACACCACACGTAGGAAGCCATTACAGAGCAGGCTTGATTAATTAGGTGTGAAAATCCAGGACCAGCGCGGTACTCAATGAGGGGACTCGCCCCGCAGCCTGCCCTCGTCTGCCATGTTTCACTGAGTGTCCACGTTTCCACTGGTCTGTTATGAGGGGATCCCATTTGTGAGCTGGTGAAGTTTGCATCTGAATCACGGTGCCAGCCAAGACCACGCCGAGCTGCAGACGCGTCCAACTCTGGCCTCCTTGTCTTCTTTCTCTGTGGTTTGTCATATGTTACTGGACCTTCCTGAGTCTCGTATTCTGCATTTATAGAAGGCGAATTTCCTTTCCTACCTTTCCCACCAACTCTTTCAATAGAAGCAGTTTCATTAAAAAACAAACAACATAAACTCTGCATAATCCTGCATGGGGCTTTGAATCTTTGGGTTCATTAATGTTCATTGTCTGATATCATTTGGAAGTCTGAGGATCTCTCTTCTCAGCAAACACTCCAATTTCATAGAAGTAATTACAAGAACTGCAGAGGCTGTAGAATATTAATTAACGTTCCTTGTACGTGCAAATGTTGCTTCTCATGCTGTTTCTCTCTCTCGGTAGCAGACATATTTCTAGAACTCGATAGTTGTTTCCTATTCGTAGTGAATATGTTTTCTCGATCCACTCTGGTAACTCTCTGTTTCCTGAGATTGGATGGCCTCCAAAATTTCTAGTATTTTATGAAAGCTTTTGGGTGTTCAGATATCAACTTCTCATAAGTCATGTTGCAAGTTCCCATCCACTGCCGAGGTGTTTGCCATCACTAATATTCATTCTGATGGGCGCTGTGGGATGCTGGCCACAGTGGTTCAGGATGCCCGAGGGACTGGCCCGCCGTGTGTTGGCGCGGACCGCAACTCTTCGGGAGAGGGGCTGCCCTTGGTTTGCTCCGAGGACCCAGGATAGCTACATGGCTAAACGTATAAAATGAAAGGTCTTCACAAGTCACTGAATCATTTTCCCAGATTAGACTTCCAAATGTCAAAAGGAACAGCAGCTCATTAAAACTGCAGTTGTAAAACCCGCCAACACCACACGTAGGAAGCCATTACAGAGCAGGCTTGATTAATTAGGTGTGAAAATCCAGGACCAGCGCGGTACTCAATGAGGGGACTCGCCCCGCAGCCTGCCCTCGTCTGCCATGTTTCACTGAGTGTCCACGTTTCCACTGGTCTGTTATGAGGGGATCCCATTTGTGAGCTGGTGAAGTTTGCATCTGAATCACGGTGCCAGCCAAGACCACGCCGAGCTGCAGACGCGTCCAACTCTGGCCTCCTTGTCTTCTTTCTCTGTGGTTTGTCATATGTTACTGGACCTTCCTGAGTCTCGTATTCTGCATTTATAGAAGGCGAATTTCCTTTCCTACCTTTCCCACCAACTCTTTCAATAGAAGCAGTTTCATTAAAAAACAAACAACATAAACTCTGCATAATCCTGCATGGGGCTTTGAATCTTTGGGTCTAAGAGATCCTGTGATATGTAAATATGATGTTCATTGTCTGATATCATTTGGAAGTCTGAGAATCTGGTTTATCAGATGGGCCTTTGGAATGGACGCAGAGCAGCTTTGTGGTGTCTTGGGCTGCGCACATAGAGGGTATTCGGTACCCCAGGCCTCGTCTGAATGGAGAGGGTGGACTTCCAGGTCCCGAGAGTGACAGTGGGGAGCAGTGGACTCAGGGACGGGACTCCGAGCCCCGGCGAGCTCAGCGTCGTCCTTCTTCGGGACACACAGGGCAGCGTTGGGCTGTGCTTTAGGGTCATAAATACGAATCGCGATTGTGAATGTGGTGCTGATCACCTTCCGTTTCTTCTAAGCACCAGACTTTCGGTGACTTCTGGTGGACTACAGAATAAAGGCTGCTTTCCTTGGCGTCTGCAATCCTGCACCCACTGCCAGCGTGCGGGAGGTGGGCTCCCGCAGCGAGTGGGCACCCGGCCATTCACCTCGGTCCTCACGCCATCTCCCCACAGGCAGGTCAGACCCCACGGGTGAGAGCCTGGTCTCACAAAATGGCCCCACGTCCGACGCCAGACAGCAGTCTCGGGTCCAGGGGCCACCTGTGCCGAGACTGAGTGGCCAGAGTCAGAGGCCCCACGTGCCCGCTGTGGGCTCTGTGGATCTGCAGGAGCAGCTCAGAGCACTTGGGGCACCAGCCTACTCGCTGGGTCAGAGGCTTACTGGAGAAGGTTTGCAGGGTAGGAGCCAGCAGTAGGTGACAAAATGTGTCTGGCCCTCGGGAGTCTGGCCCAGCTCAGGGCACAGGAAGCCTCCTGGTTCCCCGGCCAGGGAACTCTCCAGTCCCGTCCCTTGGGGCTTTATGGGGGCTCGAAACATGGGCAGGAGTGATTCCACCTCGATCCCCTCTCCCCTCCCCAGAGGTGGCGGTGGAGGCCCTGGGAGAGGTGGCAGGGGTGGGGCATTGGGCGGAAGTTCCAGTCCTCCATTTGGAGGTGGTCTCGCTGGCAGCCAGCCCCCTGCTTAGATGCTTTCCTAAAACCACCATGTTAATAAAAGAAAGCACAGATGCCAGTGGTTTTAGGAGCTTTGCACAGACATGCAGATAAAGACCAAAGGCTTATTTCCGAATCTCATACATCATGGCCTTGCTGCAGCCTGTGTTCCAGGCACCCTCATCTTCAGGGCGCTGACCCAGCTTCCTCCTATCTTCATCCTCATGCCTCTGGACCAGCCGGATTCTGCTTCTCCTTGCGTCTGCCCCAGCACCCCGCTCCGGGCCTCTGCTCCTCGAGACATGGCTTTGCCAGGCTTTCGCTCTATGTGGTACTGGGTGCCGGGACCCAACTGGAGTCTAGGCAGCCTTTTCCCTCCGGCAGCTCTTTGTCTGCGGGGACGGGCGCACAGGGAGGACGTCGCAGTGGACGCTTCCGGTGGTGAGTGCTCTGCGTCGTGGACCTTGGGTTCACGGCTCCTCAGACCCCGGTGCCCTTCACCACCGTGTCGCATGTCTGTGCACTGAAGCCGACCGCTGCCTGAATTGTGTGTTTTCCTGGAATGGCTCCATCTCCATCTTACCTGGAGAAAGGTGACGTCCTGCCCGGGTTGAGCCTCCCGTTGCTGTGATCTCCATTCCTCCCGCGTCTCACTGCACCTGCTCGTCGTTTTTTGCCACTGTCGTCTTCTGCCAGCCTGATTGTCTCTTCCCTTTCACTCACTGCGTCAAGCCTGAACCCTGGGGAACGCCGCTTACGTTCCGGCGCCTCTCTGGGTGGTGCCCGCTCCCTTTTTCATTCCACCACGGGAATCCCGGGTCCTCCTGCCGTCTGCCGTGTCTGCACCTGTGCCGACCCCTCTGGGTGCCGCCGAGCCGTCTCGCCAGGCAAACGCTCTGCAAAGCCATACTCTTTCCACTCCTTTGGGCGTCTGTGCCACCTAGAAATCCCTCACGTGTTCCCCGCCAGCTGTCGAGTGGCGGCTTCAGAGTGTCTCTTCTGTGATGGGGAGTTCACGAAGGGGCCTTGTGTTTCACATTAAGGAAACTGGATCTATACACTTCTGGTGTGTGTGGATGAGCTGGCTCTTCCTGGCAAGCCCCTGCTTAGATGCTTTCCTAAAACCACCATGTTAATAAAAGAAAGCACAGATGCCAGTGGTTTTAGGAGCTTTGCACAGACATGCAGATAAAGACCAAAGGCTTATTTCCGAATCTCATACATCATGGCCTTGCTGCAGCCTGTGTTCCAGGCACCCTCATCTTCAGGGCGCTGACCCAGCTTCCTCCTATCTTCATCCTCATGCCTCTGGACCAGCCGGATTCTGCTTCTCCTTGCGTCTGCCCCAGCACCCCGCTCCGGGCCTCTGCTCCTCGAGACATGGCTTTGCCAGGCTTTCGCTCTATGTGGTACTGGGTGCCGGGACCCAACTGGAGTCTAGGCAGCCTTTTCCCTCCGGCAGCTCTTTGTCTGCGGGGACGGGCGCACAGGGAGGACGTCGCAGTGGACGCTTCCGGTGGTGAGTGCTCTGCGTCGTGGACCTTGGGTTCACGGCTCCTCAGACCCCGGTGCCCTTCACCACCGTGTCGCATGTCTGTGCACTGAAGCCGACCGCTGCCTGAATTGTGTGTTTTCCTGGAATGGCTCCATCTCCATCTTACCTGGAGAAAGGTGACGTCCTGCCCGGGTTGAGCCTCCCGTTGCTGTGATCTCCATTCCGCCCGCGTCTCACTGCACCTGCTCGTCGTTTTTTGCCACTGTCGTCTTCTGCCAGCCTGATTGTCTCTTCCCTTTCACTCACTGCGTCAAGCCTGAACCCTGGGGAACGCCGCTTACGTTCCGGCGCCTCTCTGGGTGGTGCCCGCTCCCTTTTTCATTCCACCACGGGAATCCCGGGTCCTCCTGCCGTCTGCCGTGTCTGCACCTGTGCCGACCCCTCTGGGTGCCGCCGAGCCGTCTCGCCAGGCAAACGCTCTGCAAAGCCATACTCTTTCCACTCCTTTGGGCGTCTGTGCCACCTAGAAATCCCTCACGTGTTCCCCGCCAGCTGTCGAGTGGCGGCTTCAGAGTGTCTCTTCTGTGATGGGGAGTTCACGAAGGGGCCTTGTGTTTCACATTAAGGAAACTGGATCTATACACCAGGAAGTGTGTAGCTGGTGTGTGTGTGAGAGATGAAGCTGGGCTCTTCCTGGCAGACGTTCAGAGGTGAGCTCGAGGACACAGGAGGACTCTGGGGCCTGGGTCGAGAAGGCACTGAGCCAGGGCTTGGCAGGAGGACAGGACGGAGCGGAGAGGCTTGAGAATTATACAGCGAGTGAAATCGGCAGACTCCAACTGAGGCAGAAAATATAAGAGGAGGTGACGTCGTAGGGAAAAGACTAATGATTTTCATTTCCAACATGTTGACTTTTAGTTGCTGGTGGGATCTGAAGTGGAGCTTTGATATATGAGTCTGAGGCTCAGGGGAGGAGGCCAAGCCTGGAAATATAGATTTAGGAGCCACTGGCATATAGATGGTAATTACAGCCATGAGAATGGCTCAGCTCCCCAGGGAGCAGGTGGAGTGAGAGAAGCAGTGGGTGGAGGACAGAGCCCCGGGGAACGGCAGCCTTTGCCGAGCAGATGGAGGACGGCGAGTCCGCGGAGGGCCGGAGCAGACACCGTCCAAGGGGCTGGGGGAGCCAGAGAACACGGGGCCGCGGATGCCGCGGGCAGGAAGAAGCGACTCATTACATCACACGGAGCAGAGTGATCCAGTGAGATTAGGATTGCAAAATGCCCATCATGCTTGACATTTAAGAGCTCCTGGTGGCATTTTCTGAGAACATGTTCAGCTGAAGGTGGGAGCAGGAGCCAGACTACTGAGAGCCAGGGAGAGGGGGAAGGGGAGTCAAGCGTCAGTTTCTCTGGAAAACAGCAGGGAAGGGAAGGGGTAGACCAGATGGCTACTTCTGGATGGCTCCCGGGGCTCTGGGAGGTGATGATCTGGCTCATGCCGTCTCCCTTTGCTGGAAGGCCCTACCCCCACACTTGGTCCACATTCTCATCTATATATCAAGGAGTAACTAAAGGAAAGCTCGTCCGTGGGAAATCTCTGAGGAGCTCCTCGTGGGGAACTGTTGGCTCACTGTGAATTCCCCCAGCACAAACTCTGGGGTCTTCTTATGACATATGTTTCTGTTTTCCTTTCAGTCTCATATGTAGCTATTCATCTACATACTCATTCCGTTGTCAGCTGCTAAGTCATGTCCAGCTCTCTGTGACCCTGTGGACTGCAGCACGGCAGGCGTCCCCACCCCTCCCCATCTCCCAGTGTTTGCTCATGTCCAATGAGCCAGTGACGCCTTCCAGCCGTCTCCTCCTCTGTCGCCCCCTCTCCTCCTGCCTTCAGTCTTCCTCAGCATCAGGGTCTTTTCCAAAGAGTCAGCTGGTCACATCGGGTGGCTGGAGTATTGGAGCTTTAGATTCAGCATCAGTCCTTCTAATGAATATCTGGGGTGGATTTCCTTTAGGATTGACTGGTGTGATCTCCTTGATGTCCAAGGACCTCTGAAGAGTCTTCTGCAGCCCCATCGTTCAGCGACTGGGGCGGAAATATAGATTTAGGAGCCACTGGCATATAGATGGTAATTACAGCCATGAGAATGGCTCAGCTCCCCAGGGAGCAGGTGGAGTGAGAGAAGCAGTGGGTGGAGGACAGAGCCCCGGGGAACGGCAGCCTTTGCCGAGCAGATGGAGGACGGCGAGTCCGCGGAGGGCCGGAGCAGACACCGTCCAAGGGGCTGGGGGAGCCAGAGAACACGGGGCCGCGGATGCCGCGGGCAGGAAGAAGCGACTCATTACATCACACGGAGCAGAGTGATCCAGTGAGATTAGGATTGCAAAATGCCCATCATGCTTGACATTTAAGAGCTCCTGGTGGCATTTTCTGAGAACATGTTCAGCTGAAGGTGGGAGCAGGAGCCAGACTACTGAGAGCCAGGGAGAGGGGGAAGGGGAGTCAAGCGTCAGTTTCTCTGGAAAACAGCAGGGAAGGGAAGGGGTAGACCAGATGGCTACTTCTGGATGGCTCCCGGGGCTCTGGGAGGTGATGATCTGGCTCATGCCGTCTCCCTTTGCTGGAAGGCCCTACCCCCACACTTGGTCCACATTCTCATCTATATATCAAGGAGTAACTAAAGGAAAGCTCGTCCGTGGGAAATCTCTGAGGAGCTCCTCGTGGGGAACTGTTGGCTCACTGTGTGAATTCCCCCAGCACAAACTCTGGGGTCTTCTTATGACATATGTTTCTGTTTTCCTTTCAGTCTCATATGTAGCTATTCATCTACATACTCATTCCGTTGTCAGCTGCTAAGTCATGTCCAGCTCTCTGTGACCCTGTGGACTGCAGCACGGCAGGCGTCCCCACCCCTCCCCATCTCCCAGTGTTTGCTCATGTCCAATGAGCCAGTGACGCCTTCCAGCCGTCTCCTCCTCTGTCGCCCCCTCTCCTCCTGCCTTCAGTCTTCCTCAGCATCAGGGTCTTTTCCAAAGAGTCAGCTGGTCACATCGGGTGGCTGGAGTATTGGAGCTTTAGATTCAGCATCAGTCCTTCTAATGAATATCTGGGGTGGATTTCCTTTAGGATTGACTGGTGTGATCTCCTTGATGTCCAAGGACCTCTGAAGAGTCTTCTGCAGCCCCATCGTTCAAAGGTGTCAGTTCTTTGGTGCTCAGCCTTCTTTGCGGTCCACGTCTCACACCCGTCTGTACCTGACTGCTGGGAATGTGCACCTGTGTCTAGTCATTATTCGTCTGTGTTCTGTAGATCCGCAGTCTAGGATGGAATGGAATGCTGCAAGGCCAGCTGTGGAAACTCAACGAACAATTACTGAAGGAATATATATGTGTGTGTATGTGTGTGTGTATTATATATCTGAATATCACAATTACATAGAAATATTTTGGAACTTTGATTTGCATGGAGATTTGTTAACAGTTAATCAATAAGCAGAAGGTGGCCTGCAGGTACAGTTTTTACCCAAATTGTCATCAGATCCTGGGCTTCTGCTGCACATAGTCCTTGGAAGTGCTGACGCTGGATTAGTCACGTGGATGGCCATTTCCACCACCCTGTGACGCGGTGCCTTTAAATTGTGGGGAAGAAAGGTGCCTCATGTCTGACAATAACAGACAACACCAAGTCCGCTCATACAGGGCTGGTTCAAGTGAATCTGGGGTTGCTGCAGGTGTCAGCATTAGTTCAGGTGACTCCTAGGGTTTCTAGAGACGTCAGGATTGATTCAGGTGAATCCGGGGTTGTGGAGGTGTAAGTACATTTTCCTCTTCTTGTGTCATTTTAAAAGATGACGGTTGCCACTTCCAGGTTTCAGTCTGTATGTGGAGACTTACTGAAGTTGGGATGCCGTCATAGTTTTAGAGGTCACCGTGTGTGCGGCTGTTTTCCTGGGAGGTGACCACAGTGAGGGGGCCTGGGGAGAGGGCTGTGGACTGCTGTGCCCATGTCTGAGCACTAGGTGAACACTCACGTTGTCCTCTTCTAAAAAAGACAGGATTTCAGAGAGCCTGGCACTTAGGGACGACGTGCGTCCATGGGGGTCTCACCTTGGACCACCCTGCACAGAAGGAGCCGTGAGCTGGACTGGCTGCCAGGGGAGAGGGGAGGCTTCGCGGGGTGCAGGGCTCAGCGAGGGCTCCCTGTGGACAGCCGCCCAGCGCGCCTGACAGGGTCTGTGCCAAGCGCCGCCCCCCTGGGTTTCTGGCGGGCAGAGCAGCAACCGGCCTCCTGGGCCTGGCCGGTGCCATCACCGTTGTTTTCGTGTTGCTGTCAGCCTCGCCGCCACTCTCCACCCGGGTGTGCGCAAGGGGGACCCTGAGCTCCGCTTGTGTCCACGACCCAGAGGGGCTCGCTGGCTTCCAGGGGCGGTGACAGGGCAGGAAGAGCCGGCCGCTCGCTCCTTGTTACCGTGGAGGCGGCACAGGGTGCCCGTGCGCCGGCAGGAGCCTCTTCCTATGGGAGGAAGTGACCTCTGCATGTGCTCAAGGAGACCACAGGAGTGTCTCTTCCAGCTGCCCTGCTGGGGGAAAAGAATGGGACGTGCCGCGTGCACGGAAAGCAGCGAGTGTTCGCTTGGAAGTCCAGGTGCGTGCGGCCTCTGCTCTGCCCGCCTCTCCGCTCCGGCTCCTGGGCCTTCATCAGATGCTGGCTTCAGAGTCCCGCGCGCACCTCCAGGGCGTTCTTCGGGTTCACGTGTCTTATATTGAGCTCTCAAAGACGTTTACGCAGAGCAGCAGACAATGCAGTCTGCTGGAAGGCCGCCGGGGGCCTGACGGAAAGCCCGTGCTGGAGGAACGGCCTTGGAAGGCTGTGACTCGCACGGGTGAGGCCAGGCTTAGCTGGGGGTGCTTCTCCTGAAGGGACCGTGACGGACCCTCAGGATGCGGGACGCCTGTTGCCCCTTCATTGGGGTGGCCGCGGCCGTCGCCGCCGCCGCCAGCAGGTGTCAGTGCAGAGGTGTCGAGGTGCCCGCAGCACCGTGGGACGCGCCGTGGGACGCGCCGTGGGACGCGCCGTGGGAGCGTGGATTGAACGTGGGCGGGGTGTCAGCCCAGAGCCGCCTGGTTAAGCTGATATGTATTGATATTTCTCCTGTTGTTTTGACTTCCTAGGCTGTTTAAATTCAGTCTTGTCACAACAGAATACAAAAGACGCTGCTACGACACTGATTTTTTTTTTTAACACTGCCTCTGAAAGATCCTCTGTGTGTGTGTGTGTGTGTGTGTGTGTGTACTCCAGAGCTGACAGTCAAGGAGGCAGAGATGTTGAAATTGTGGCACAAATAATTACGTTAAATTGTTGAGCATAAATTATCAAGGGAAATACAGTTTGATTGTAAGCATAAATCAATTTTATGCATCACAAAATTGCCACTATTAGCGTTTGCCGAAGTGACTTATTTCTGGCCGTGGTGGACACAGCGATGGCCTGCAAATAGGAACTCCGGTGTCTGAGGACCCCGGGAAGACCTGGCCCGCCGACTCCTGGGGGCAGACGTGGGCGCGGAGGGGCGCGTGGGTGTGGAGAAGTTCGAGCCGAGAGAGGCGGGCGTCCGCGGCCCTCCTGCCACCGCAGCCCAGCCTCTTCCTCTCCTGTCACCTCCAACTCCTCTCCTTGCAGGTCAGGAGGAAACACAGCTGCGAACGTCTGACTTGCCCACATGCACACCGTTATGCGTGCTCGTCCTACATTAAAAAGACTGCCCTGAGCAGACAGGCGAGAGACTGTGGCCCAGCCGTCGCTCTTGCTCAGAGGGAAACCGCCGCTCCCTTCTGTAGCCAGAGCACCTGTCGACCGGAACCGCCCTCTCTGTATTTTAGGTGTGGAGTCTTGGGGAGGTGTCAGGGTGGAGGGGTGTTCACATCCGAATATAGCCGTGTCTAATTTCGTATCTTCAACACTGACAACAAGACAATAGCGCTTCTCTTGCGTGCGGGGTCCCTTCAGTCATGTCCAACTCTCTGTGATCCCGTAGTCCTCTGTCCATGGGATTCTCCAGGCAAGAGCACTGGAATGGGTTTCCATGCCCTCCTCCGGGGCATCTTCCTGATGCGGGGATTAAACCCTCATCTCTTCCGTTGCCTGCGTTGAAGGCAAGTTCTTTACCACTAGCGCCACCTGGGAAGCCTTGTGCTCCTCTGGGAAGCCCTCATCAGAAACTAGAAGCTGCCTTTCTGGCTGTCTGTATTGATATTTCTCCTGTTGTTTTGACTTCCTAGGCTGTTTAAATTCAGTCTTGTCACAACAGAATACAAAAGACGCTGCTACGACACTGATTTTTTTTTTTACCACTGCCTCTGAAAGATCCTCTGTGTGTGTGTGTGTGTGTGTGTGTGTACTCCAGAGCTGACAGTCAAGGAGGCAGAGATGTTGAAATTGTGGCACAAATAATTACGTTAAATTGTTGAGCATAAATTATCAAGGAAATACAGTTTGATTGTAAGCATAAATCAATTTTATGCATCACAAAATTGCCACTATTAGCGTTTGCCGAAGTGACTTATTTCTGGCCGTGGTGGACACAGCGATGGCCTGCAAATAGGAACTCCGGTGTCTGAGGACCCCGGGAAGACCTGGCCCGCCGACTCCTGGGGGCAGACGTGGGCGCGGAGGGGCGCGTGGGTGTGGAGAAGTTCGAGCCGAGAGGGTCGGGCGTCCGCGGCCCTCCTGCCACCGCAGCCCAGCCTCTTCCTCTCCTGTCACCTCCAACTCCTCTCCTTGCAGGTCAGGAGGAAACACAGCTGCGAACGTCTGACTTGCCCACATGCACACCGTTATGCGTGCTCGTCCTACATTAAAAAGACTGCCCTGAGCAGACAGGCGAGAGACTGTGGCCCAGCCGTCGCTCTTGCTCAGAGGGAAACCGCCGCTCCCTTCTGTAGCCAGAGCACCTGTCGACCGGAACCGCCCTCTCTGTATTTTAGGTGTGGAGTCTTGGGGAGGTGTCAGGGTGGAGGGGTGTTCACATCCGAATATAGCCGTGTCTAATTTCGTATCTTCAACACTGACAACAAGACAATAGCGCTTCTCTTGCGTGCGGGGTCCCTTCAGTCATGTCCAACTCTCTGTGATCCCGTAGTCCTCTGTCCATGGGATTCTCCAGGCAAGAGCACTGGAATGGGTTTCCATGCCCTCCTCCGGGGCATCTTCCTGATGCGGGGATTAAACCCTCATCTCTTCCGTTGCCTGCGTTGAAGGCAAGTTCTTTACCACTAGCGCCACCTGGGAAGCCTTGTGCTCCTCTGGGAAGCCCTCATCAGAAACTAGAAGCTGCCTTTCTGGCTGTCTGTGGCCCTGCCTGCCTTTACCCGGGGGACAGACCGCGTCACTGCTGAGGCCAGTGTAGACCTGCCTCTCCTCTCCTTGCTCTCTTGTGCTGTGGGTGGGCTTTCCAGGGACGGCAGGCATGCTTGACCGTCTCGGTCTGGAGGGTCTGTGGCGGGACTGCAGAGGGAGAAGCCACGTGGCCATGAAGGAATGCTCACCTTAGCCGTGTTGAAGAGGACGCTCAGGAGCCCTGGCTGATGGGCGAGGAGTGACCTCGCTGTCCGTGGCCGTAAGGTGCTGCTCTTTCCTGCTGAGCATGGCTGCGTGCCTGGGACCAGGTGGATGGCTCTGGGTCTCACTAGCCTGGTGACCTTCAGAGAAATGTGTACCTTTCTGCTTCTGTTTCCCAGAGGCAGAACCCATCTCAGGTCTGTTGGGAGAAACGAGACAGTACCAAGAGAATGTAAGGAGAACGTGGCCCACAGGAAAATGTGTCTTAGCTACCGTCCACGTGGACAGGGCAAGGTGTATCACTCACTCCTTACTCCGGCGTTTGGGAAAGAGCTGCCGTTGGAACTATGTCTAAATTTGTGTTTTCCCTTTAATTTGGAAAGGTCAAATAGAAGGTGAAAAGTGGAAATAGTGACAGATTTTATTTTCTTGGGCTCCAAAACCACTGTGGACTGTGACTGCAACCATGCAATTAAAAGACACTTGCTGCTCGGAAGGAAAGCTACGACAGCCCTGGACAGCACGTCAAAAAGAAGGGACGTCCCTTTGCCGACAGAGGTCCGTCTAGTCAAAGCTGTGGATTTCCCCATAGTCACGTCCAGATGCGAGCGCTGGATCATCAAGAGGGCTAAGTGCTGAAGAATTCATCCTCTTGAATTGTGGTGTGGAGAAGACTCTTGAGAGTCCCGTGGAAAGTGAGGAGATCAAACCAGTTGCTGCTGAAGGAAATCAGGCCTGACTATTCACTGGAAGGACTGATGCTGAAGCTGAAGCTCCAGTACTCTGGCCACTTGATGCGAAGAGCCGACTCCCTGGATGAGACCCTTAGGCTGGGAATGATTGAGGGCAGGAGGAGAAGGAAATGACAGAGGACAAGACGGTTGGATGGCGTCACCGACTCAATGCACGTGAGTCTGAGCAGGCTCTGGGAGGTGGTGGACAGGGAAGCCTGGCGGGCTGCAGTCCAGGGGCCGCAAAGGGTCAGACACGATGAAAACACACACACGCAGTCTCTGCACCAGGGGTGAGCACTCGTGAGTGTTTAGGTGCACCTGCACACGCACACACGCACGTGACTGGCGTAGATAATCGAAGGATTCAGGAACTGATCTCCTCACCCCTCGCCGTAGCCCACTCGAGGCCAGCGGCAAGGCTCCCGTGGTGCCGTGGGCGAGCCCCCACGCAGGGCGGACCCCTGCTCAGCGAGGACGCCCCGGCCCCGCACTCCTGGGTGGGGGCGGCTGCAGCTCCGTCCCCGGCCTGGAGCCGCGTGCCCACAGTGGGACGCCGGGCCGGCTCCGCGCAGTGCGGGGCTCACTTAGCTCTGTGACGACGCGTCCCCCCGCCCTAGCGCACCACGGGCACCTTCGCTTCATTTTCTGAGTTCACATGTGGAGGCAGACGGTGCGTAGTTCTCCAAAATTCCTGCAGATGCTAGGATGAAAACTAGTGGGGGAAGAAAACACAACTCCTCTGATGCCAAACAACAGCGAGGTTTCAAAAACTGTTTCCAGATTTTCAGAAAATCTTTAACTTCATCAAGGGCTGAATCCGTTAGCAGGTGCTCGTGACAGCTCGCGCAGCTGGAGTGTGACTGCAACCATGCAATTAAAAGACACTTGCTGCTCGGAAGGAAAGCTACGACAGCCCTGGACAGCAGGTCAAAAAGAAGGGACGTCCCTTTGCCGACAGAGGTCCGTCTAGTCAAAGCTGTGGATTTCCCCATAGTCACGTCCAGATGCGGCGCTGGATCATCAAGAGGGCTAAGTGCTGAAGAATTCATCCTCTTGAATTGTGGTGTGGAGAAGACTCTTGAGAGTCCCGTGGAAAGTGAGGAGATCAAACCAGTTGCTGCTGAAGGAAATCAGGCCTGACTATTCACTGGAAGGACTGATGCTGAAGCTGAAGCTCCAGTACTCTGGCCACTTGATGCGAAGAGCCGACTCCCTGGATGAGACCCTTAGGCTGGGAATGATTGAGGGCAGGAGGAGAAGGAAATGACAGAGGACAAGACGGTTGGATGGCGTCACCGACTCAATGCACGTGAGTCTGAGCAGGCTCTGGGAGGTGGTGGACAGGGAAGCCTGGCGGGCTGCAGTCCAGGGGCCGCAAAGGGTCAGACACGATGAAAACACACACACGCAGTCTCTGCACCAGGGGTGAGCACTCGTGAGTGTTTAGGTGCACCTGCACACGCACACACGCACGTGACTGGCGTAGATAATCGAAGGATTCAGGAACTGATCTCCTCACCCCTCGCCGTAGCCCACTCGAGGCCAGCGGCAAGGCTCCCGTGGTGCCGTGGGCGAGCCCCCACGCAGGGCGGACCCCTGCTCAGCGAGGACGCCCCGGCCCCGCACTCCTGGGTGGGGGCGGCTGCAGCTCCGTCCCCGGCCTGGAGCCGCGTGCCCACAGTGGGACGCCGGGCCGGCTCCGCGCAGTGCGGGGCTCACTTAGCTCTGTGACGACGCGTCCCCCCGCCCTAGCGCACCACGGGCACCTTCGCTTCATTTTCTGAGTTCACATGTGGAGGCAGACGGTGCGTAGTTCTCCAAAATTCCTGCAGATGCTAGGATGAAAACTAGTGGGGGAAGAAAACACAACTCCTCTGATGCCAAACAACAGCGAGGTTTCAAAAACTGTTTCCAGATTTTCAGAAAATCTTTAACTTCATCAAGGGCTGAATCCGTTAGCAGGTGCTCGTGACAGCTGCAAGCTGCCGCTGGAGTCTTGATGGGAAAGCAAGCTAGGACGACAGCCAGTTACCCCTTTTATATGTACCACTTGCTCTCTTCTCACAGACCTTTTAAGGTCTTTATTACACTGTCTAGGATCTTAATTACTAGAGGTCGCCTTTTTAAAATTAAGCTGTATCTATTACAAAACCTTACACTTACCAAAAAGGACGGCAGGAAACAGAAATGGAATAAATCACTTTCCAGTCTGAGATGCATGAAACTTTCTGGCAACTAGAATGTTCCACGCGCATTCACAAATACAGCATACTTTATTGGTCTTCACATGCCCAGTGCTGAGTATCAAATAATCATTTATGTGCACTAAAATAAAAGGTTAATTAGGCTCGAAAGCTTAATGGGCTTCCCTATCAGCAGAGTTTTTTCTCGAAATCGTTGCCTAGCGCAGTGCTCTGTGTCCATTATTTTTAGGGTTGGTTCACTCTCGGGTCCATTCTCTCCCGCGTTCAGCAGTGGTGCCTGCTGCCTACCAGGGGCGTCCAGGGCCCCGCCTGTGTCCCGGGAGCCTGGGGCGTCTCCCTCCCTCTCCTCCTTGCCCACGACAAGGTCCACGTCTGGATCCTCCCCGTGGCGCCAGCGTGGGCCGTGGGAAGCAGGAGGGACACGGAGGAGGGCGCCTGGCTCCCCCTCCAGAGCCGCCCAAGACAGGGCCCGTTTCCCGCCTCTGGGCATTCCAGAAAGGTCCTTCCTCACACCCCTGTGTGTGTCTCCGTCTCCCCTTCCTGACTCAGTATTTCACAGCGTGGGCGCCGGGTGGCGTGCCTTCCCCTCTGTGGGAGGTGGACGGGCCGGGCCCCCGCGCCTCGGTCCCGGTCGTCGGAAGCAGCGTCGCCGTTGGCCCCGCCGCTCCAGCAGGTGGCGGGACTCAACCAGGTCCTGATCCAGGCGGGCGGTGCTTTGGTGGCAAAGGAGGGAGGGAACTGGGCTGAGGATAGGGACGCAGGGTGAACGGAAGGTGGGGGCCTCTGAGTCGGAGGAGCTGAAGGAGAGGGGTGCAGATGGGCCGCTGTTCACGAAGGCCACGGGGAGGCTCGTGCGCGTGGGAACAGGGACGAGCCCCGGCCCGGGCGTTTCTGCCTGCCTGTCTTCAGGGAAGGCCTTCCGGCCCAGCCTCCTCCCACACTAACCCGCTCAGGGGATTTTAGGGAGGACAGAATGCTTCATTTCAGAATCTTCTAAAGATGGTTGATTCTGATTTAAACTCTTAACATGTGCCTCACAGAATTGGCAATAGCTTATTTTATTTGGTGGGGGGGTGGAGATAACAGCTGACAGAGAGTTCTTTCGTATTTTCTTTTTAAATCTTTTTCCCCTTTTTCTGAAGCAAAGGGTTTCTTATGTGCAGAAGAGCTCTCACCAACGAGCGCGGTGGTGCAGCTACGGGCATCCGTACTAGGGCCGCTGGTGTCCCCACAGGCCCCAGAAGGTGGTCCTGAAGCACCGTGTAGGGGGTGCTGTGGACGCGCGTGCCCGGTGGGGGGCTTCTGAGAGCTGGACTTGGGGTCTGAAGAGCCCCGCGTCGGGCGGGGAGCCCTGCAGAGCCCGGACGAGCCGCCCCTGCAGGAATCCTGCCCGAGCCCTTGGCTCGCGGAGGCTGATTGAAGACTGTGCATATGTCCCCTGTGTATATATAGAGACGCGCAGATCCACACGCGGCCACGTCGCTGCAGACAGACACACTGACACCCCCACGCGTGGTCTGTCCAGATTTCTTCTCCACGTCCTCCTTCCGCCCAGCGATTCCTGACACTCGGTTCCCATCTGAGCCGGATCCCTTCTCGTGGTCCCGTGGTCCCGTGGTCCTGGCAGAGACATTCATTTCCCCCCACAGAGCCGTCAGAAGAGAGGATAGACCTGCTTGTTTTTCCTCTGTGTACAGTTAATTGAAAACCTTTCGCATGATCACCACTTTGTGTGGAGGAAGCGGTAGCGGCAGGCACGGGCAGAAGTGCGGACTTGGGTGTGCAGAGAGGGGCTCGGTGTGCACACTTCTGTGCGGAAGCCCCGTCCTCGGCCTCCCCACCGCCACCACGCACCTCCCCGGGACTCAGGAGCAACTCTGACTGGTCCCCCGCCTCACCTGGGCTCAGGCCCCCCCACCCCACCCGGGGCTGGCGGGGGAACAGGGACGAGCCCCGGCCCGGGCGTTTCTGCCTGCCTGTCTTCAGGGAAGGCCTTCCGGCCCAGCCTCCTCCCACACTAACCCGCTCAGGGGATTTTAGGGAGGACAGAATGCTTCATTTCAGAATCTTCTAAAGATGGTTGATTCTGATTTAAACTCTTAACATGTGCCTCACAGAATTGGCAATAGCTTATTTTATTTGGTGGGGGGGTGGAGATAACAGCTGACAGAGAGTTCTTTCGTATTTTCTTTTTAAATCTTTTTCCCCTTTTTCTGAAGCAAAGGGTTTCTTATGTGCAGAAGAGCTCTCACCAACGAGCGCGGTGGTGCAGCTACGGGCATCCGTACTAGGGCCGCTGGTGTCCCCACAGGCCCCAGAAGGTGGTCCTGAAGCACCGTGTAGGGGGTGCTGTGGACGCGCGTGCCCGGTGGGGGGCTTCTGAGAGCTGGACTTGGGGTCTGAAGAGCCCCGCGTCGGGCGGGGAGCCCTGCAGAGCCCGGACGAGCCGCCCCTGCAGGAATCCTGCCCGAGCCCTTGGCTCGCGGAGGCTGATTGAAGACTGTGCATATGTCCCCTGTGTATATATAGAGACGCGCAGATCCACACGCGGCCACGTCGCTGCAGACAGACACACTGACACCCCCACGCGTGGTCTGTCCAGATTTCTTCTCCACGTCCTCCTTCCGCCCAGCGATTCCTGACACTCGGTTCCCATCTGAGCCGGATCCCTTCTCGTGGTCCCGTGGTCCCGTGGTCCTGGCAGAGACATTCATTTCCCCCCACAGAGCCGTCAGAAGAGAGGATAGACCTGCTTGTTTTTCCTCTGTGTACAGTTAATTGAAAACCTTTCGCATGATCACCACTTTGTGTGGAGGAAGCGGTAGCGGCAGGCACGGGCAGAAGTGCGGACTTGGGTGTGCAGAGAGGGGCTCGGTGTGCACACTTCTGTGCGGAAGCCCCGTCCTCGGCCTCCCCACCGCCACCACGCACCTCCCCGGGACTCAGGAGCAACTCTGACTGGTCCCCCGCCTCACCTGGGCTCAGGCCCCCCCACCCCACCCGTGACCCTGCTCGTCGGCTCGGCCTCCCTCCAGACTGCCCTCAGAATGCGCTTCCTAGGAAACTGACCACACCTCTTCCTTCCTGGGGGACTAGATCTAACTCTCCACTGCTCTGTGCCCTTGAACCTGTCCCTGCCCTTGTCTGGGCTCCCGTGTTCTCACCTGTGAAGCGGAAATGGTGATCGGATGCTGCGGTAGAGGACCAGAGTCCTTCTCCCTCTGCCTGGACCGTCCTCTCCACCCGCTGCTCTCCTAGAGCCTCTGAGCACACGGGGCCTTTCCTCTCTCTGGGAGGCTTGCTCCAAATTCCAGTCAGACACGCCGTCTGCTCCGAAGCCACCTCTCTTTGGGGGGGTCATGCATCTCCCCGTTCTGGTTCCCCTCCGGGTGTTCGACCATCGCCTGGTCACAGCACTGACCACGGGGAACACTGGTGCCCTCGTGACCACGCTGCCGGCTCCATAGGCGTGGAGGCCTGCTGGCCTTCCTTTCCACCGTCACCTCCCAGGGCCCGGCCCGGAGCCCGGCAGACCGTGTGCACGAGAATGCCTGGGAGCCTGGCTCCTGGGGCAGTGTCTGTGGGTGGGGCTTCCTCCCGCTGGGCGCTTGGAGAAGGGGCGTTTTCCAGGGGAAGCTGTCCTGGTGATTGGTGCTGGTCAGAACTGAAGGCCCCATTCGATCACCACGGTCAAAAGGGACAAGGGAAGCATGTCAGAACCAAGCAAGAGCGCTCTGTTCTGATGCGGATCATTGTGCCTCCCCTGATGTTTTCTCACCCAGCCTGTCCATGTGTGACCCCCGTGAGACAGTCATTTCAGGGGGCGCGTGTTGACTGTCCTTCACAGTGGAGGGTCCAGCCTCGGGGCGGTTGGTACCGTGCCCGCCGCCGGGGAGGCTGCACAGATGGGCGCTCCGCCGGCAGAGTCACGGCTGGCGCTGCAGGTCATCCGCGCACGAGGCCGTCATCTGGCTGTAAAGGGGAACGACATTATGCGGGCAGGGACCCAGCAGTGACTAGCCGGGGTGGAAAAGGAGGTGAGCAGGGGGGATGGCAGTGCCGGGGGGCCTGGGAACCTCCTCGCTGGGCGTCTTGCCTCTCCCAGGCCTTGAGGATGACCACTGCCTTCCCCAAGACCCTCAGCACTGCTCTCCCTGGGGCTGGGAATGTGGAGACGTGCAGTCTAATTCTGGAAGAATTCCAACGGCAGCACGTCTAACATCACACGCTTGGTTTCCAATCAGGAAAAATGCAGGAGAAAAATACGGTCCTGCAGCCCGGCGGCGGCCGGTGGTATTTCAGCCCGAGTCCGCCCGTCCCTTTGGGGGCTGATTCTGAGAAAGCCGTTTGGAGACAGAGAGCTCCACTTCCAAGGGAAGGAAGCCGGGTGGCCTGTGGCTGTGGGCCCTCAGCTCCGGAGGGAGGCGACCCTGTTGGCCCTCACCCGGGAGCCCTTTGGCTTGTCACGGCCCCTCCTCTGTTAGGCGGTTGTGGCTCTCAGCCCTGAGCACGTAGGTTGATGACCAAGTAACTGGATGCCTTCTGACCCTGCTGATGCTTAACCACGCAGCACACGGAGCTGACTGGCAGCTTAGGAAGCCCTCAGCCTTCCTGCCCTTCGGCGGGCGCCCCGAGGTCCGCTGAGGCTCTGGGGGCTGTGGCCTTGGTCTGAAGGTCGGCTGCCTGGTTGGGGAGGGGGCCGGAAAACGACCAGGCCACTCTGGTGACTGCGAGGCCGCTCACTTTTGTTTGTGGGCACCTGACCCCGTCGCCGAGGTTCTCCACAGACCCTCCCGCTGACGAGGATCCAACTTCCTGTTGTCCAGAGCCGAGCAGAGAGGATCTGTGCCGTCCGTGGATCCCAGCCGAAGTCCACGCTGTCCCTGTGGTTCTCAGGACGTGGGAAGTCCTTGCCAGGCCTGCAGCTGGCTGAGTGTGGCGGTTAAGGGAGTATTTTCACTGTCCTTCACAGTGGAGGGTCCAGCCTCGGGCGGTTGGTACCGTGCCCGCCGCCGGGAGGCTGCACAGATGGGCGCTCCCCGGCAGAGTCACGGCTGGCGCTGCAGGTCATCCGCGCACGAGGCCGTCATCTGGCTGTAAAGGGGAACGACATTATGCGGGCAGGGACCCAGCAGTGACTAGCCGGGGTGGAAAAGGAGGTGAGCAGGGGGGATGGCAGTGCCGGGGGGCCTGGGAACCTCCTCGCTGGGCGTCTTGCCTCTCCCAGGCCTTGAGGATGACCACTGCCTTCCCCAAGACCCTCAGCACTGCTCTCCCTGGGGCTGGGAATGTGGAGACGTGCAGTCTAATTCTGGAAGAATTCCAACGGCAGCACGTCTAACATCACACGCTTGGTTTCCAATCAGGAAAAATGCAGGAGAAAAATACGGTCCTGCAGCCCGGCGGGGGCCCGGTGGTATTTCAGCCCGAGTCCGCCCGTCCCTTTGGGGGCTGATTCTGAGAAAGCCGTTTGGAGACAGAGAGCTCCACTTCCAAGGGAAGGAAGCCGGGTGGCCTGTGGCTGTGGGCCCTCAGCTCCGGAGGGAGGCGACCCTGTTGGCCCTCACCCGGGAGCCCTTTGGCTTGTCACGGCCCCTCCTCTGTTAGGCGGTTGTGGCTCTCAGCCCTGAGCACGTAGGTTGATGACCAAGTAACTGGATGCCTTCTGACCCTGCTGATGCTTAACCACGCAGCACACGGAGCTGACTGGCAGCTTAGGAAGCCCTCAGCCTTCCTGCCCTTCGGCGGGCGCCCCGAGGTCCGCTGAGGCTCTGGGGGCTGTGGCCTTGGTCTGAAGGTCGGCTGCCTGGTTGGGGAGGGGGCCGGAAAACGACCAGGCCACTCTGGTGACTGCGAGGCCGCTCACTTTTGTTTGTGGGCACCTGACCCCGTCGCCGAGGTTCTCCACAGACCCTCCCGCTGACGAGGATCCAACTTCCTGTTGTCCAGAGCCGAGCAGAGAGGATCTGTGCCGTCCGTGGATCCCAGCCGAAGTCCACGCTGTCCCTGTGGTTCTCAGGACGTGGGAAGTCCTTGCCAGGCCTGCAGCTGGCTGAGTGTGGCGGTTAAGGGAGTATTTTCGAGTCTCCCATATCCCTTTAAATGGATGTTTAATAAGCTTGGGTGGAGAAGGAAGTGGCAACAGTGTTCTCGGGGAGGAAATCCCATGGACAGAAGAGCCTGGTGGGCTGCCGTCCTTAGGGTCTCAGAGTTGGACTTGACTTCACTGAGCATGAAGAAGCTCGTAACTGGCATTGCCTCCCAGGAAGCCAGCACGGGAGAATTCCAGCCTGTTTCCTTAGATGGGTATGAGCAGAGATGTCCAGGAAGACCCCTGCAATCCCCAGTAGGTGAGATGTGCTTTCTCTTTAAGCGGTGTTTAATAGCCGGAGTCACAGAGCCTTGCTGCTTACCAGCCCAGACGGCCTGCTCTGTGCGTGGGGCGACGCCATTCGCCCCGAGTTCAGGAAGCGGCCCTGGAGTTCTGGGGGCTGCGGGCAGAGTGCAGCCGCCTCCGCGCGGTGGGGCTGCGGTCACGCCCTCGCCCGGGTCCCTGTCCACCCTCACCTGTTAAATCACCCAACCTTCAGCTCCCGATGGGGGCGGGGCTAGGTCCCCTCCCGTCTCACAGCGGAGGAAACCGAGGCACCGGCGTCCTGTGCTTGAGCCACGCGGCCCGTCCCGCTCGGGGACAGCGCCGCAGGGACTGTGGGCCCGGTCAGCTGCCCTCGGGCTGGCGCCTCCCCATCTCCCGAGTTCTGCGGACGAGCCTGCAGCCTCTGGCTCGCAGGGGCGCGCTTCAGCCCCACGGGCTCTTGGTCTCGGCCACCCGTCTCTGGCACAGAAACGCAGTCCTTGGCTGACTGAGTCGGGGGCAAGGGGGCTGCCCACTTGTCTTTAATGCACATTGTCAGCATTTGGTTTTGAAAGTACTGTCTTTTGATGAAACCCCCCAGACGGAGGTGTCCTTCACGTGTGGGCATTTCCCCCCAAATCCCATCCTGTCCAGGACGGGTTCTCCTGGGCTCGTGAGCTTCTGAGGATGGCCCTGGCCCCTCTGCTGGAGAGTGGGTGTCCACAGGAGCGGGGCGTGGGGGAGCCAGGGGGAGCCCTGAGCACCAGCAGGTGACTCCCTCCGACCGTCCCTCCACCCCCGCTTCACTCACCCGTCCCTCCGTCCCTCCCACAGTCCATTCCTGCGTCTCTCCCTGCCTCAGTTCCTCCTCTGACTACCCACGCCTCCAGCTCCCTCTCCGTCCCTCCGCCCAGCAGGCGGTGGTGTTCTCGGCAGGACCGCGGTTAGAAAGGCCTTCCCAGGACGCACCATCCCTTGGCATCTTCTGGAAAGGGCAGCCTTTTCCAGAAGAGCAGAGGCTCTTGAATGTTTAGAATGTTTCTGGCACCCCGTCCGTGACCTGGAGCGGGGCGCCTCCTCTTCTGTTCCGCTCATCCCAAGCCCAGCCGGCCTCTTGCCTTCCTGGACTCACCTGGCCGGCGCTCCCTCCCCAGTCACGGTGGGCTGTGGCATCGTGAGAGGCGACAGCACTGCAGACAGCGTGAGAGCGGAGTCATAAATCATTTCAGAGTATTGAAACTGATACGGGGCTTTCCTGCAATATTTTATCATTTATAATGTATTAAGCGTGTTATTTGTCACCTGGTTAAGCAAGAACAATTAATATTTCCCTGGGGGATCTGACGGCTTGATCCCCGAGCCGGCGTGGAGTGAGAGGGACGGGAGGTTTTCTGTGAGGCTGGCCGGGGGTCAGCCGGCAGGTGATTCTGGGATGGCTTAGTTTGCAGATTACGGAGGCGGTCCCGAGCCTCGGCCTGCCCGGGACAGGCAGCGTCTCCCTTCAGCAGGGCAGGGTAGAGGCTGGGGCAACCACGCCCCGCCTCAGGCTCCCCCAGGCTTGTCAGCGCGCACTAGATATTCATGGAGCACCTGCTGTGTGCGGGCGCCGTTGGAGATGACCCGGGCACGACAGAGAAGCGATCGACGGTTGCTGGCCCTGTGGGACTTGCCCACTGGCAGGAAGAGATGCATAACAAAAACAGGCATGATAAAGACACAGGTGTGACGTAGGTTCCCGGGGACAGGCGCTGCAGAGGAAGAAGAGGGAAGAGAAAGCCGGGGCGTGGGTGGTGAGCTGACCACAGCCCTGTGCGTGGCAGCAGTGCGCTTTGCCGTGGAGTGAGCTCCTGGCCTTTCCCTGGCCCTGCTGTGGAGTGAGCTCCTGGTGCTTCCCTGGTGGGGGTGGCTTTTGGGTCCTAAAAGTTCAGAGCCACTTGCCAGCCCTGTGAGGTGCCTCTGGTGCAGGCAGACTGCAGCGGGGAGAGGCTTGCTGTGGCCTGTGCCGCCCAGTCCCCCGAGGTGGCCCCGCCGCCTCAACAAAGACTCCCAGCTTCCCAGGTGGACGGGGGTCAGTCCCAGGACCTTGTGCCCTGGGGCGCGGGGCTGGGGAGACGGCTGAGGTCTCGGGTCAGGAGGAGGACAGGACGGCCTGGCCGCGTCTTTCCGTGGCCGCTCAGCGTGTTTCAGATCACCAGAGTCTTTGGGGAAACTTGAGAATGTTATTGAGGTAGAGTTGATTTACAGTGTTGTGTTAATTTCTGCTGTTCAGCGATGTGACTCAGTTGCACAGTGTAAACATTCTTGTTCATGCTCTTGTGTTGTGGTCCCTCGCAGGACGCTGAGAGCAGTCCCTGTGTGGTGCTGTGGAGCCTTGTTGCTCATGTGTTCTTTACGAAACAGTTGCATCTGTGAATCCCCAAACCCAGTCCCCGTGGTATTTGTCTTTCTCTTTCCAACTTACCTTGCTTCGTATGATAACCTCTAGGTCCGTGCACGTTGCAGTGGCATTGTTTCGTTCCTTTTGATGGCCGCGCCAGATTCCATTGCACGTACATGTCGTCTTTGTCAGCTCATCTGTAGATGGACGTGTAGGTTGCTTCCACGGCTCGGCTGTTGTGAATCTTGCCACTGTGAACGTGGAAGTGCGTCTGATTGTTTGAACGACAGATTTGTCTGGACGTGTGCTCAGGGGTGGGACGTCTGGGTGGAATGACTCTTCTGTTCTCACTTTTTAAGGAACACACGTGACTCCCTGCAGTGTGTCCGTTTAGGCTCCCGCCAGTGGGTAGGGCGGCCCCCTTGCCCACAGCCTTCCCAGCCCTCGGTATTTGGAGGTTTTGTGCTGGTGGCCGCTCTCACCGGGGCGGCAGTACCTCATCGTGGTTTCTGTTTGCACTTCTCCAGTGATGAGTGATGCTGAGTATCTTTCCATGTGTTTGTTGGTCATCTAAATATCTCTTCTGGAGAAATGTCTTAGTGTCTGCCTGTTTTTTGGTTGGGTTGCTTTATCGTTATTGAGTTGTAAGAGCTGTCCGTGTATTTTTGAAATTAAGTACGTGTCGATCATATCATTTGCAAATCCTTTCTTCCGTTCCATGGGTCGTCTTTTCAGTGTTTCGTGTGGCTTCCTCTGCTGGGCAAGGCTTGTAGGTTTGGTGAGGGCCCGTCTCTTTATTTTTGCTTTTATTTCTGTTGTCTTGGGAGACTGAGCTGGGGAAACATTGGTGTGAATTCTGTCAGAGGACACTTGGTCTTTGATCCCTCTGGGTGTCTTAGGGGTCAGGGGCTATATTTGTGAGGGACCTCTGTCCTTCGCTCTCCAGGGGTTTGGGGGAAAGGAAGCAACCGTGTTGTGTTAATTTCTGCTGTTCAGCGATGTGACTCAGTTGCACAGTGTAAACATTCTTGTTCATGCTCTTGTGTTGTGGTCCCTCGCAGGACGCTGAGAGCAGTCCCTGTGTGGTGCTGTGGAGCCTTGTTGCTCATGTGTTCTTTACGAAACAGTTGCATCTGTGAATCCCCAAACCCAGTCCCCGTGGTATTTGTCTTTCTCTTTCCAACTTACCTTGCTTCGTATGATAACCTCTAGGTCCGTGCACGTTGCAGTGGCATTGTTTCGTTCCTTTTGATGGCCGCGCCAGATTCCATTGCACGTACATGTCGTCCTTTGTCAGCTCATCTGTAGATGGACGTGTAGGTTGCTTCCACGGCTCGGCTGTTGTGAATCTTGCCACTGTGAACGTGGAAGTGCGTCTGATTGTTTGAACGACAGATTTGTCTGGACGTGTGCTCAGGGGTGGGACGTCTGGGTGGAATGACTCTTCTGTTCTCACTTTTTAAGGAACACACGTGACTCCCTGCAGTGTGTCCGTTTAGGCTCCCGCCAGTGGGTAGGGCGGCCCCCTTGCCCACAGCCTTCCCAGCCCTCGGTATTTGGAGGTTTTGTGCTGGTGGCCGCTCTCACCGGGGCGGCAGTACCTCATCGTGGTTTCTGTTTGCACTTCTCCAGTGATGAGTGATGCTGAGTATCTTTCCATGTGTTTGTTGGTCATCTAAATATCTCTTCTGGAGAAATGTCTTAGTGTCTGCCTGTTTTTTGGTTGGGTTGCTTTATCGTTATTGAGTTGTAAGAGCTGTCCGTGTATTTTTGAAATTAAGTCCGTGTCGATCATATCATTTGCAAATCCTTTCTTCCGTTCCATGGGTCGTCTTTTCAGTGTTTCGTGTGGCTTCCTCTGCTGGGCAAGGCTTGTAGGTTTGGTGAGGGCCCGTCTCTTTATTTTTGCTTTTATTTCTGTTGTCTTGGGAGACTGAGCTGGGGAAACATTGGTGTGAATTCTGTCAGAGGACACTTGGTCTTTGATCCCCTCTGGGTGTCTTAGGGGGTCAGGGGCTATATTTGTGAGGGACCTCTGTCCTTCGCTCTCCAGGGGTTTGGGACGGAGCACACGGACCTCAGCTGGGCTGTGGGTTAGACTCGCCCGGGGAGCGGCTCATAGCAGCCAGCGTGCGGTCCTCGCCCGGGAACCTGCTGAAGCTCACCAGGGGGGTGGGGGGAAGGCGCCACTGTCCCAGGTTCGCAGGCGGTGTCCCGGGGCAGGCGGGGCTGCCCACCGTGTGCCCTGGGTGGTGACTCCTGTGCGCTGAACCGCAGGCCATCAGGGCGCGTGGAGCCTGGGTCCCGGACCCGTCCCCGGGCAGGATGAGAGCCTGGACGTGGAGCCCTTTGCACCGCTGCGAGGCGTCAGGGCCCCCGTTGTCCTCTCCTCTGGCCTGGCCCTGTCCGGGTAAGAAGTTCAGAGGGCACGGGGCCCCGGGCGACATGGTGACCCCACAGGGCTCCCTCCACTGCGTGGGGGCTGCTCCTCTGGTGACAAGGAGGGACAGCTCGGGGCAGGGGACGTGCTCCAGCGACGTCCTGTCCACCCCGCGTTGTCCTGACTTATTATATTGTAATAAATTGAACCATTCCGCTTCATTATTCCGTATTTGAGGAGATTTATAGATTGTCCTCGTGGCAGAAGAGGCAGTGATTAAGGAAGCGGCAGCCGATGAGGAGGCTCCCACGAAGCCTTTTTAATTAGTGCGCTGCCAGGGGCCATCAACCGTGCTGACGGCAGTGCTGCCCGGAGAGGGGTGGACGGCAGCTTCCCGCAGGATGGGGCTGCTGGCAGCGGAGCTGGCCGCCGGGCAGTTAGGCCCCCTCGGCCCCGTCTCCAGCCGCCCTGGGCTCCCTGCAGCTGGGCCGCCAGCGCACGCTCAGGCTCTCCACAGGGGAGTTTCTACTCCCCCGGGTCCCTGCCCCCGCTCCTCGTCCATCCCCCTGCGTCCCTGAGGTGCTGGACTGGAGCATCACCCTGGAAGTTTTTGGAAGTGACGTTGGCTCAGGTGTTTGGGCCAGAGGATGCCCGTTGTCCACTACAAGGCTCCTGGGGTACCACGAGCTGCTTCTTACTCTAGGATTCTTCCAGAGCCCCCGAGACTCGGCCGCGTCTGGTGTCTTCCCGAAAGGCTTGACTGTTCACCTTTCTGCTAGTTAGTTCCTCTTCATCTCAGCCCCTGCCGGCAGCTCCGCAGCCTGCCTGGACGCACGGGTGGGCTCTCCAGAGAAAGCGTGGCCTTCTCCAGTGGCTCGGCGGTCAAGCGTCTGCCGGCAGGACCGCCGGCGCGGGTTCGCTCCCTGGGCCAGGAAGGTCGCCTGAAGGAGGAACCGGCACCGCACTCCAGTACTCTTGACTGGAGGACCCCCAGGCAGAGTGGTTTGGCAGGCGGCAGTCCACGGGGCCGCAGAGCGTCGGACACGACTGAGTGACGAGGCCACCGCCGCCGCTCCCGAGAAGGCCGTGCGGGTCGCACGTCTCGGTCACCAGGCTCCTCCGCAGAGGCTGTTTCCAGGCCAAGTACGTCCACAGGTGATGAGAAACGCGACAGCCTCTCGGTGCTCTTCTCGTGGTTTCCTGCCAAGCTGTGGTGTTTAGAGCCCCCGGAGCGGTGTGAGCCCAGCTGGGGATGACGCTTTCTGCCAGGAGACGGGGCGCTGCTGGTGCCGTGGCCGTCGCCAGGGCGGGGGTCCCCGTGATTGAAGGATGCAGCCCTGGAGAGAGGCTTCCCGGTGACGCGGGATCCGAGGGAAGGCAGCAACGTGACGCGGGCATGCTGGGCTAGCTGCTCCGTTTAGCAGGGCTGTCCACAGGACAGGCACGAGGCATGTAATCAGGAGCGTGGCTCGGGACACAGCACAGCGACGTGGACGTGGGGGCCAGCCGGGAAGAGCAGCCGGGCCCTCGGGCGGGGCTGCCCCTACGCCCAGGGAAGCCGCACGTCCCGCAGGGTTTCCAGAGCCCCTGCTGCTGGGACGTGTGATCTCGGCGGTGAGCCTGCTCCCTCGTGGCCTCTGTCCTGCAAGGACTCACCCTGGACGACCGGGGCCTCCGTCTCCCCAGCCTGGGGGGCCCTACGTGCACCGCCCGGGCTGGTCTGCGCGAGGAGCCAGCGGCTGCCCCCGCGTCGCCGCTGCCCTGCCCTGGTGTGCACCGGCCCTCCACCGCCCGTCCCCTCCACGCTCCGCGGCGTCCGGTGGCTCTGCTGTTCCCGGTCACCCCCAAGTCCACACGGTCCGGTGCCCTTCCTGGTCCAGCTCCCGAGTTCCCCTCCTCTTGGGCCGGGTCGTCGTGGCCAGGCCGCGCCCCGTACTGAGGTTGAGTCCTTCTCCGGCCCTTTTCAGGCGTGTACTCTCCTGCATGGAGGAGGCAGCTCCGAGGTTTACATGAAAACAAAAGCTTTAAGAAATTCCAAGCAAAGGTGGAGGTGGGATGGAGAATAGAGTATTTTAATGTGGCACATTAAGAATGTATTAATCTGAGAAGTAATTGTGTCGTTAGCGGTGCTCTGCGTGTTTAACAACAGCACAGCTTCTCCTGAGGGCTTAGAGACTCCTCCCATACGATTTAATACACCTGCTCCTCCTAGGGCCCCCATTCGACATTTGGAGAAACTGAGGCACCTGGATCGTGTGATGAAGCAGGGCAATGTGAGACTCCAAGGGAGAGATGGTTCATTTGGTGGCGTTGCCTTTTCATCTCTGATGTGGGTGACTAGTTTTGAACTCGTCTCTGGGCCTCTTCTGTCAGGACGGGTGGGGACCTGAGCCTCGGGGCTGGGTGGAGGGCGGGCAGATGGTCAGTGTTCTCAGGTTAGATCCCACTTTCCCCCTCTGCCCAGACCGCCAGTGTGCTTTGGAATTAAATTGAGAAAAAGAGCGTACTTGGGGAATAGAACAGAATTCATTTCTAAATGACTCATTAGGTTTATATTTTTGATGCTGGAGAATGGCTTGTCCACACGTCTGTCATGTGGGTGGCGGGCAGGGGGATTGTAGCCAGTGTGGCTGTAACATGTGGGTGCCCCGTCTCTAGGCCGTGTCCTGACCTTTGTGGCCCCACAGACTGCAGCCCGCTAGGCTCCTCTGTCCCTGGGATTTCCCAGGCAAGAATACCAGAGTGGGTGGCCATATTCTGCTCCAGGGGATCTTCCTGACCCAGCCTGCGCCTCTTCAGTCTCCAGGGTTGGCAGGCGGGCTCTTTGCCACGAGTGCCACCTGGGACGCCCGGCTGTAACCTCGGTCAGTCCAGTTCCTTGTAGAAACCGAGGGAAAGTGGTCTCCACTGGAGCCCTGCCTCCCGGTCACCCCAAGGTGCCCTTCCTGGTCCAGCTCCCGAGTTCCCCTCCTCTTGGGCCGGGTCGTCGTGGCCAGGCCGCGCCCCGTACTGAGGTTGAGTCCTTCTCCGGCCCTTTTCAGGCGTGTACTCTCCTGCATGGAGGAGGCAGCTCCGAGGTTTACATGAAAACAAAAGCTTTAAGAAATTCCAAGCAAAGGTGGAGGTGGGATGGAGAATAGAGTATTTTAATGTGGCACATTAAGAATGTATTAATCTGAGAAGTAATTGTGTCGTTAGCGGTGCTCTGCGTGTTTAACAACAGCACAGCTTCTCCTGAGGGCTTAGAGACTCCTCCCATACGATTTAATACACCTGCTCCTCCTAGGGCCCCCATTCGACATTTGGAGAAACTGAGGCACCTGGATCGTGTGATGAAGCAGGGCAATGTGAGACTCCAAGGAGAGAGATGGTTCATTTGGTGGGCGTTGCCTTTTCATCTCTGATGTGGGTGACTAGTTTTGAACTCGTCTCTGGGCCTCTTCTGTCAGGACGGGGTGGGGACCTGAGCCTCGGGGCTGGGTGGAGGGCGGGCAGATGGTCAGTGTTCTCAGGTTAGATCCCACTTTCCCCCTCTGCCCAGACCGCCAGTGTGCTTTGGAATTAAATTGAGAAAAAGAGCGTACTTGGGGAATAGAACAGAATTCATTTCTAAATGACTCATTAGGTTTATATTTTTGATGCTGGAGAATGGCTTGTCCACACGTCTGTCATGTGGGTGGCGGGCAGGGGGATTGTAGCCAGTGTGGCTGTAACATGTGGGTGCCCCGTCTCTAGGCCGTGTCCTGACCTTTGTGGCCCCACAGACTGCAGCCCGCTAGGCTCCTCTGTCCCTGGGATTTCCCAGGCAAGAATACCAGAGTGGGTGGCCATATTCTGCTCCAGGGGATCTTCCTGACCCAGCCTGCGCCTCTTCAGTCTCCAGGGTTGGCAGGCGGGCTCTTTGCCACGAGTGCCACCTGGGACGCCCGGCTGTAACCTCGGTCAGTCCAGTTCCTTGTAGAAACCGAGGGAAAGTGGTCTCCACTGGAGCCCTGCCTCCAGGACCACCTCTGGTTCCGGAACGATGGAGGGCCCGGCTGGGAGAAAGCACCAAGGAATCAGAATCCTGCACGAGGGCCGGGCGGGCCCGTCGGTGTTCTGACTGTCCAGCGTGCTGGCTTCCAGAAGCCAGGATGCGGAGGGAAGGCGGGGAGGGGCGCCTTCTGCGGGTCGCACGTGCCTGGGGAGAGCAGGCTCTCGGCTGCCGAGGTTTCCTTAGGGGCACGGCGACTCCTGGGCTCTGAGAGTCTCTGGAATCCTGGCGACTCGGGCACCTCCAGGAGCGCCTGCTTCCTCGTATCCATCTTTAAGGTTTGATTTCACTTGAGCCCAGTCGATGTCCGGGGCCGCGTTCCTCGCCGGTGCACAGCAGGGATCCAGGTACCCGTACACACACACATCGGGCCGGTTTCAGGTTCTTCTCCCGTGCAGGTTGTCGCAGAGCATGGAGCAGTGTTCCCTGCACCATCGGTCCTTGTCTGTGTGTCTGTTCCTCCCAGGCTCCTGACTCACACCTGCCCCTGAAGGCCCTTTTCAGAGAGTGAGCTGACTCCCTCCCCCATCCCTTCTTGCCCCCTGACTGTGAGCATAAGCCGTGCCCTCCCTGGAGAAGGTTTCTGTGTGAAACGTGCTCTCTTGCACTTGCGTCTGCTTCTTGTACCTCGAACTGATCAGAAGAATTGGATCGATACGTCATCTGCTTGAGAGATATGGAATCCGATATTTAGAAAGAGTCGTCAAAGGTCAGCGGGGAGGTGGGGCCGATCCCACGGCCCGAGGAGGCTGGCGCTGCGCACCCGTGGGGGCTCCGTAGCTCGCACTGGGACAAAGGGTCAGCCGCCCAGTGTGAATCATTTATTGCCGTGCATCTACAGGCGGAGCGCCGTGCTTGGGTGACCTCGCCTGCTCCTGGGGCAGCTTGTTTGTGATTCTCTTTTTTTTCCATAAATAATTGAAGTATTTACATTTTTTAATTTTTAATTTGGCTGTGCCAGGCCTTAGCTGCGGCCTGTGGGATCTAGTTCCCTGACCAGGGAGGGTACCAGGCCCCCTGCGTTGGGGGCGCAGTCTTACCGCTGGACCATCAGGGAAGCCCCTTGTTTGTGGTTCCCGGTAGCCGTGGGTTTCCCAAGCAAATTGCCTCCAAGCTGCAGGAGTGACCTGGCTGCCTGTCGGAGGAGGAGAGGGTGTGGGCTTCTGTGGTGACCGTCACATCAGACGGTGCCTTTCACCTTTCTCCTCGGCCGGCTTCGTCCCCTGCCGCCCACCTCTGCCCTCTTTTCTTCTGTTCTCCTCCCTGAAGTTGCCTGTCCTTCCTCTCTCCTTTCCTTTCTGTGTTTCTGCCTGATAGCACGTGAGACACGGGTAGCCGCCGAACTTCTCTGTGGAACCTGGACGTAACGGGGAAGAGGGCCAGGCTCTTCACGACGATTTCAGAAAGCAAGCCCCGAGGACTCCGGTCTCACCAGCTCTTTGCCGTCACTACCCGCACAGCAGGGATCCAGGTACCCGTACACACACATCGGGCCGGTTTCAGGTTCTTCTCCCGTGCAGGTTGTCGCAGAGCATGGAGCAGTGTTCCCTGCACCATCGGTCCTTGTCTGTGTGTCTGTTCCTCCCAGGCTCCTGACTCACACCTGCCCCTGAAGGCCCTTTTCAGAGAGTGAGCTGACTCCCTCCCCCATCCCTTCTTGCCCCCTGACTGTGAGCATAAGCCGTGCCCTCCCTGGAGAAGGTTTCTGTGTGAAACGTGCTCTCTTGCACTTGCGTCTGCTTCTTGTACCTCGAACTGATCAGAAGAATTGGATCGATACGTCATCTGCTTGAGAGATATGGAATCCGATATTTAGAAAGAGTCGTCAAAGGTCAGCGGGGAGGTGGGGCCGATCCCACGGCCCGAGGAGGCTGGCGCTGCGCACCCGTGGGGGCTCCGTAGCTCGCACTGGGACAAAGGGTCAGCCGCCCAGTGTGAATCATTTATTGCCGTGCATCTACAGGCGGAGCGCCGTGCTTGGAGTGACCTCGCCTGCTCCTGGGGCAGCTTGTTTGTGATTCTCTTTTTTTTCCATAAATAATTGAAGTATTTACATTTTTTAATTTTTAATTTGGCTGTGCCAGGCCTTAGCTGCGGCCTGTGGGATCTAGTTCCCTGACCAGGGAGGGTACCAGGCCCCCTGCGTTGGGGGCGCAGTCTTACCGCTGGACCATCAGGGAAGCCCCTTGTTTGTGGTTCCCGGTAGCCGTGGGTTTCCCAAGCAAATTGCCTCCAAGCTGCAGGAGTGACCTGGCTGCCTGTCGGAGGAGGAGAGGGTGTGGGCTTCTGTGGTGACCGTCACATCAGACGGTGCCTTTCACCTTTCTCCTCGGCCGGCTTCGTCCCCTGCCGCCCACCTCTGCCCTCTTTTCTTCTGTTCTCCTCCCTGAAGTTGCCTGTCCTTCCTCTCTCCTTTCCTTTCTGTGTTTCTGCCTGATAGCACGTGAGACACGGGTAGCCGCCGAACTTCTCTGTGGAACCTGGACGTAACGGGGAAGAGGGCCAGGCTCTTCACGACGATTTCAGAAAGCAAGCCCCGAGGACTCCGGTCTCACCAGCTCTTTGCCGTTCACTACCCGCAGCGGGTTCATGATCATATTCGGAAAGTCATCGTCCTCTAAAACAGTTTTGTTTCAGGCTAAACAGTTCTCTTGTCTTTCTCTTTGCTGGATTAGAAAGCCACCCGTGACGTTGTCTGTTGCTGGAGCTAGCCCCGGTGGGCTCGCCATTGGCCTCGGTTCTGTGGACTCCGCCTCCTCGGTGTCGGGGTCGGATTCCTGGGGAGGCGGGGCTTGCAGCACAGGTGGTTTGTCACGCGGGCTGGTGATGGTTGATGGCTCCGTAGTCACAGCCGCAGCTTGAAGCGACCCCATGGGAAGTTCTCGAAAGCGGGGGTGACCCTTCAGAGCTTCCCTGGTTGGAGCCAAGGTGCCAGGCCCTTGCGCTGCCGTGTGAGTCCCTGGCAAGGCAGCTCCCTCGGGTCAGGGGGCCTTCTGTGGGAGGGGCCTCGGGGCAGCCCCGCGCCCCCCGTCTGGGTGGAGCTGGGTGAGGGATGTGGTCTGTGCACAGGAGGATGGATGCCTTAGCCTCCCATCCGATTTCTATCTCGTCCAGATGCCATTTTGCTTGTGAAGCATCACAGGAGATAAGATTAACTTCTGCCTTTGAGCTGGAACACCAGAACACCAGTATGACTGTTATTTATGGAGGAAACATCCTGGTTTCTGTTGGGGGCTCTCCCTTCTCACTTTTGCTGCGAGGTTTCGGCTGTGTGACTGTGGGCTGGTTCTCCCCCCACAAAGCCTCCGCCGGCTTCCTGACAGCGTATTTTGTAGCTGTTTATAAGTGACACATAAAGTCTGTTCCAGGGAAAACAAAAAGACACGCCACTGCACGGGGGCATTTGAGGCGGCTTTTCTGAAAGGCCGCTCCGGAGGCGGAGGTTGAGGAGGCTTGTTTGTCGGAGCCACAGAGGCGCGGCCCCTTTGCGACCCGGGTCCTCGTTAGGAAGGCTCGCCGGAGGCTGGGTTCTGGATCCTCGCCGCCCTCCGCGGTGGCCTCCGGGCCGCACCTTTGTCTCCAGGCCCCCGGTCTCTGGCAGGCAGGTCCGGCCCGTGGGCACGGCGGGCGGGCTGGGCTGGGCCGCAGCCAGCTTTGAGGGTCCCAGGAGAAGGAAACAGGACAGAGCCCGGGGCCGCGTGCAGGCTGACAGTGTTGCCTGCTGATGGATGAGCGGGCTGCTCGGGGTGAGACGCCGAGCAGGCGGGCGGCGGGCGGATCCGTCCCGGGAGCTGCTCCGCCAGCTGGCGGGGTCCGTCCGTCCTCAGCCACGCCACCGGCTCATCCAGTACCCTGGGGGAGGCGCGGCACGGCGCGCTGGCCAGGTGTCACCGACTCTCTAGCGAGACCCGTCGACGGCGGCAGGGAGGAGCCCCAGGGCTGGCGGCGCCCCCGGCTCCCGGCTCCAGCCGCGTGTTCTGGGCCCAGGCGTGACGCCGCCGTCCCAGACACAGACCTGGACTTGGCTCCGCACCTCTGTGTCGTGTGCGTGCGTGTGCTCGTGTGTGTGTGTGTGCGTGTGCACCCGCAGGTCTCGTGCGCGAGGGAGAGGCTCCCGGACGCGGGCGTGGCCCCAGGTCGCGGGCCCACTGACCTGGGGGAGGCACACACGCTCTGTGCCTGAGGCGCCTCAGTTTTAAAAATGGCAGTAAACATAGGCAGTCCTCTTCCTTCCTCACAGACGCCTTCCTAGAATTACATGCGTTGATTCGAATGGTCGTAGCCGTTATTATTTTGGAACCTGCTCCTGCTGTCTGGTCAGCCTCAACCCCACTTGGCTTTAGCAGGTGAGCCTCCCGATGAAAACGGCCCCGCACGCCACTCCAGACCACAGCCAGCCTCGTCCGTCCCCTGGTTCTTTCCAGTCTGCGAGGTGGAAGTGTGTCTTCTGCTGTTCAGGGTCAGCCCGTCCACCTGGGAGCCTCACCTGTCCCCTTCCGAGTTTTCTAATGATCATAGGTCCCTTCTCAGCAAGTCTCCCCCATTCAGATACAGTGAACACATCAGGCACGTCTCTTTTGATCCTGAATCTTACTCTAGTTACTTTAGTATGTGTCTCTCTCTCATCTCGCCGCCCTCCGCGGTGGCCTCCGGCCGCACCTTTGTCTCCAGGCCCCCGGTCTCTGGCAGGCAGGTCCGGCCCGTGGGCACGGCGGGCGGGCTGGGCCGCAGCCAGCTTTGAGGGTCCCAGGAGAAGGAAACAGGACAGAGCCGGGGCCGCGTGCAGGCTGACAGTGTTGCCTGCTGATGGATGAGCGGGCTGCTCGGGGTGAGACGCCGAGCAGGCGGGCGGCGGGCGGATCCGTCCCGGGAGCTGCTCCGCCAGCTGGCGGGGTCCGTCCGTCCTCAGCCACGCCACCGGCTCATCCAGTACCCTGGGGGAGGCGCGGCACGGCGCGCTGGCCAGGTGTCACCGACTCTCTAGCGAGACCCGTCGACGGCGGCAGGGAGGAGCCCCAGGGCTGGCGGCGCCCCCGGCTCCCGGCTCCAGCCGCGTGTTCTGGGCCCAGGCGTGACGCCGCCGTCCCAGACACAGACCTGGACTTGGCTCCGCACCTCTGTGTCGTGTGCGTGCGTGTGCTCGTGTGTGTGTGTGTGCGTGTGCACCCGCAGGTCTCGTGCGCGAGGGAGAGGCTCCCGGACGCGGGCGTGGCCCCAGGTCGCGGGCCCACTGACCTGGGGGAGGCACACACGCTCTGTGCCTGAGGCGCCTCAGTTTTAAAAATGGCAGTAAACATAGGCAGTCCTCTTCCTTCCTCACAGACGTCTTCCTAGAATTACATGCGTTGATTCGAATGGTCGTAGCCGTTATTATTTTGGAACCTGCTCCTGCTGTCTGGTCAGCCTCAACCCCACTTGGCTTTAGCAGGTGAGCCTCCCGATGAAAACGGCCCCGCACGCCACTCCAGACCACAGCCAGCCTCGTCCGTCCCCTGGTTCTTTCCAGTCTGCGAGGTGGAAGTGTGTCTTCTGCTGTTCAGGGTCAGCCCGTCCACCTGGGAGCCTCACCTGTCCCCTTCCGAGTTTTCTAATGATCATAGGTCCCTTCTCAGCAAGTCTCCCCCATTCAGATACAGTGAACACATCAGGCACGTCTCTTTTGATCCTGAATCTTACTCTAGTTACTTTAGTATGTGTCTCTCTCTCTCATCTGATCCTGTTCTAAAGTTGGTATCTCTGCTACCTCTCCCTTCAGCCGTTTAGTATCTACCAACAGCGTCTGAATTACCCTGTTGAAATACTGCAGGTGCTTCAGTCTGTCCAGGCTGTTCTGGCCGTCACCAGTGACCTCCTGACGTCCAGTGTCCCTTTCTCAGGCACTTGTAGTGGATTCCTTTACTGCTGTTGTTACTCAGTCCTTCTTTGAAATCCTCTACTCTCTTGGCTCCCATGACACCAACTTTTCCTGCTTCTTTTAAAATGGCTGTGAGTGTAGTGTTTTCAGTATTGCTGTTTGTCATTAGTCTGTAGCATTGTTTCTCCATTTCATGTTACATCCAAAAATCCTCTCGAAAAGTGATTTCAGTTTCAAAAGACAAGCTGTTTGTTTACCCGTCTCTCTGCCTTTTTGGTTGTTGATACCTGGTTTTATTACGTCAGGGTCAGAAAACAGCCTGTATATTTTGGAATACAAAGAGATTTTCTTTGTAGTCAGAACCTGATCATATTTTTATCAGTGTTTGATGGGCATTTGGAAAAAAGTACTCTCTTCTTTATATCTTTATACATCTATGCGGACTCTAGTAAATAAGATGTGTATGCTGATTATTGTTAATCATACCCTTCAAATGGTTCCTATCAGTGTTTACTTTTTGTTTCTTTGATTTGTCCATGTATGAGTTTCACGGACGTCTTCTATTCCATTTACGTCAGCTTTTTTTAATTTTTGCATGTACTTCAGGGCTCTACCAGTTGATCATGAATATGCATTACCGTTACATGTCCCTGGAGACTGTATCTTCTCTTTGTATTAATATAAACCATCCCTGTTGTACGTTTCCCTCCTGTATTCTGACGTGTCCTCTTCTGCCTCCTTCAGGAGATATTCCAGAAGGTTCTGCCCCGGCTTCTTGCCTTCCTGTGTTACCCATGCACGGTGAGAAGCCATCTGTCTCGGCTGTCTCATGCACGCGGGCCGTGGTTTTCAAGTGTGATGCTCAGACACGTACCCATTGTTCTGGCCGCACCAGCCGGCGTCCTGGTGGGCTGCTCCGCTGGACAGCCCAGGCCCCGCCCGCAGGGTCAGGGTCTCTCATGGCCTCTGTCCCTAAACCGTCTGCCCCAGAGGTAGTCTCAGGCTCGTTCCACGGCCTCGCCACCTGCCCCGTCGCCCAGAGGAAAGTCTTAAGAGTTGGCAGACTTGGACCCTTGTGTTGCTGGGTCTAAGAAAAATGAACAGTCTAGAGGTGAGTGTGACTCACAGTTTAGGGAGAAACACCTGCATGATTTTCCAGAGTTGCCTGAATAAGGGCATTAGAGTCACCCTGCCCCCAGGTCATGGTCTAGAGCTGTTCTTCCAGAAAAATCCAGTCCACGCATCTGGGAGGAGGGAGTCTGGCTGGGGACCCCAAGAGGTGGCACCCTCACTTCTGGACCTGGGTTAATAACTGATCTGAGACAGTCGGCATCTGAGGGCCTCGGTTCCTCTGTCTCAGATTTATTGTGAAAATTAAATACATCGATATGGGTTGCGATAATATTTTTCTTGAGCTTACAAGAAAAATTACTTTGGGATTCTCATTGTCTGGTCTCAGTGACCGTGAAAGCGAAGAGATCCTGAAGAGACACACACGCCTGACCCTCCAGTGCCACCCTGCTTTGTCTGCTTTCACGTGTCCTCATGGCAGGGGGCAGGGCCTCTGGGTTCCTGAAGATAACAGTGCCTTTACTCTGAGATACATGGTCTCCCCAGATTCTTCTCTTCCTCTGATAAATCGTCCACATTCATTTAACCTTTTCCCTGAGTTCCCTATCTCCACCCCTTTAATCATTTTCACTGCTCTGTCTTGGACCCTCTCCAAGTTCTTTGTACCTTTTGGAAAATTAGAATTCCCAAACCGAGCATGACACTCTAATAAGGGCCAAGTCGATGCCAAATATAGCTCCTGACACTCTTCCTTGTCACTCGGAGTGACAGATGACACCATTACGACTTCTCAGCAGCTCAACAGACTTGAAAGGCACACGCCTGCCTTGCAGACCCCAGGCTCAGACCCCAGGATCAGACTGCAGGGTGTGACCGGCATGCACTGGCAGCAAGAACTTGATGCTGTTATTGATCCCCTTGGAGGAGGAGATGTGCCCAGAATTTCTAGTGGCGCAGCCCAATGTCTCTCATGGCCTCTGTCCCTAAACCGTCTGCCCCAGAGGTAGTCTCAGGCTCGTTCCACGGCCTCGCCACCTGCCCCGTCGCCCAGAGGAAAGTCTTAAGAGTTGGCAGACTTGGACCCTTGTGTTGCTGGGTCTAAGAAAAATGAACAGTCTAGAGGTGAGTGTGACTCACAGTTTAGGGAGAAACACCTGCATGATTTTCCAGAGTTGCCTGAATAAGGGCATTAGAGTCACCCTCCCCCCAGGTCATGGTCTAGAGCTGTTCTTCCAGAAAAATCCAGTCCACGCATCTGGGAGGAGGGAGTCTGGCTGGGGACCCCAAGAGGTGGCACCCTCACTTCTGGACCTGGGTTAATAACTGATCTGAGACAGTCGGCATCTGAGGGCCTCGGTTCCTCTGTCTCAGATTTATTGTGAAAATTAAATACATCGATATGGGTTGCGATAATATTTTTCTTGAGCTTACAAGAAAAATTACTTTGGGATTCTCATTGTCTGGTCTCAGTGACCGTGAAAGCGAAGAGATCCTGAAGAGACACACACGCCTGACCCTCCAGTGCCACCCTGCTTTGTCTGCTTTCACGTGTCCTCATGGCAGGGGGCAGGGCCTCTGGGTTCCTGAAGATAACAGTGCCTTTACTCTGAGATACATGGTCTCCCCAGATTCTTCTCTTCCTCTGATAAATCGTCCACATTCATTTAACCTTTTCCCTGAGTTCCCTATCTCCACCCCTTTAATCATTTTCACTGCTCTGTCTTGGACCCTCTCCAAGTTCTTTGTACCTTTTGGAAAATTAGAATTCCCAAACCGAGCATGACACTCTAATAAGGGCCAAGTCGATGCCAAATATAGCTCCTGACACTCTTCCTTGTCACTCGGAGTGACAGATGACACCATTACGACTTCTCAGCAGCTCAACAGACTTGAAAGGCACACGCCTGCCTTGCAGACCCCAGGCTCAGACCCCAGGATCAGACTGCAGGGTGTGACCGGCATGCACTGGCAGCAAGAACTTGATGCTGTTATTGATCCCCTTGGAGGAGGAGGAGATGTGCCCAGAATTTCTAGTGGACGCAGCCCAATGTGTCTCCCGCCAGGATCCAGGGAACCCGGCACACACTTGGGATTTGAAAGAAGAGCTTGGCGTTTGAACTCAAGATTTTTTTTTTTAAAGAAAAACAACAACAGAGCCAGTTCTTTACCATTTAGACCTCCACCATTGGGGGTCATCTTAATACAGCTGCAGTGACTGACTACTCACGTCGTCTTCTTCCACAGAAAGCATGCAACTTTCTTTGTCTGAGTGTAGAGGGTTCCGCGGGGACTAGTGAGGGGTTGAGTCTGGAGCAGAAGGCAGATAGGTGCTGATGAGCGGTGTCCTGCAAAGCCTGAAACAGCGGAGGCTCACTCTTGCCTGGGACATCCCGCGACAGGGGAGCCTGGCAGGCCATAGTCCATGAGGTCACAGAGAGCTGGACACACACACACACACACACACACCAGGAAAGTACCGTGGTTCAGCGAGCCTGGGACAGATGATGTAGAGAGACAATGAATTTCGGAGTGAGAAGGGTGGAAGGTTTTCCTTCAGAAATTCTAGCAGGGTTAGATGTTTAGGAGGGCTTCCCAGGTGGACACTAGTGCTAAAGAATTCACCTGCCAGTGCAGAAGACATAAAAGATGTGGGTTCAGTCTCTGGGTCAGGAAGATCCCCTGGAGGAGGGCATGGCACCCACTCCAGTGTTCTTGCCTAGAGAAGCCCATGGACAGAGGAACCTGGCCGGCTGCAGTTGGTGGGGTCGCAAAGAGTCAGACGTGACTGAGGTGACAGCACACGCACGTCGTCATGGAGTCCGTGAGTGACGTGTGTGGAGGGGAGGGGCTCAGGCAGTCGGGCTTTACCCTGAGGGGTGGCTCGGCGGGCGTGGATGTCCCAGCTCAATGCCGAGCAGGGTCGTTGCAGGCTCCTGGGTGTGCAGCTGGCATGTAGAGACCAAGGAAGTTGGTGGAAGGATCACCCACTGCTCGACCCCAGGGCAAAGGGGGCAACACGTGGGTTCAGCACACTGCTGCGTGCTGCCCTCGCCCCCGGCTGCTCTTGGCAGGATCCCACACCCTGCCTCTTCCCTCCCCTGGCTGGTCGAGCTCCGGCAGCGCCGGCGCGGCACTGTCGCGTGTGGAGTCACGCGGAGGCTGCTCGGCCGGAACCAGAGGAGGGCACCGCGGCACCACCTGCTGCAGCGACGACCTTCCAGCTGGCTCTGGAGCCCTCGCCAGGCCTCTTGGCCATCTGGTGGACGTGGCGGGGGCGGTCCACGAGGAGGAGCTCTGCAGGCGCTCACGTGCGCCAGCGAGTCGGATCGGCGCTCACCCCGCGCGGCAGGTGCGCTGGCTCTGGAGCGGGCCGTGCAGAGACCTGGCTGAAGGCCTGTTGCTCCGAGGGGCCCGTGTGGCCTGTTCTGCAGACACCTGAGACCTTCCTGTGTTCATCAGGGGGCAGGGAGCGCGTTTCTCCAGTTTGGAAAGCTGAAGGTCCTTGGGGCCAGGAGTCCTGGGGAGGGGCCCTTCAGCCGCCCACCTGTTCTTTGCTGTTTCTGGGTGGATGGCCTGTGGCCTGTCGATTCTCTCTCAGACCCTGGCAGCAGTCTCTGGGTCTTCATGAGGTCCACCCCTAGCAAGCCGGGAAGACTGAGACGTGTTGTCTGAAACTGCCCGCTGGCTGTTGAAGGGGACAGAATAATCCCTCGTGAGCCCGGTAGCGTCTGCAAGCCCACGGGAGGTTCTCTGGTAAAGCCGTGGCGCTGGGGGTGGCTTGCTGGGGACCCTTTCTCTGAGGCTGTTTCTTTACCAACTTCTGGATGGAATGCTCTGTTCATAAACACCAGGCGGGAAAAGCCGGTGCAGGTGCCGCGGCCCCTGGGAGACTGAGGGGCGTGGGAGGGTACAGCTGACCACGCAGGCTTGGCAGCGCTCCTGACCAGGCTGGGCCACTTGCTCGTCCCCAGGGTCTGCGCTCGGCTCTGTGGCGTGGCCGGGGCTGCTCTTGCTTGGAACCTGAGAGGATGTGTCTTCTGTTGTTCTCAGCAGCCTCCCGCCTCCCCGACCTACGTACGGTTCCATGCCCTCGACCCCAGGGCAAAGGGGCAACACGTGGGTTCAGCACACTGCTGCGTGCTGCCCTCGCCCCCGGCTGCTCTTGGCAGGATCCCACACCCTGCCTCTTCCCTCCCCTGGCTGGTCGAGCTCCGGCAGCGCCGGCGCGGCACTGTCGCGTGTGGAGTCACGCGGAGGCTGCTCGGCCGGAACCAGAGGAGGGCACCGCGGCACCACCTGCTGCAGCGACGACCTTCCAGCTGGCTCTGGAGCCCTCGCCAGGCCTCTTGGCCATCTGGTGGACGTGGCGGGGGCGGTCCACGAGGAGGAGCTCTGCAGGCGCTCACGTGCGCCAGCGAGTCGGATCGGCGCTCACCCCGCGCGGCAGGTGCGCTGGCTCTGGAGCGGGCCGTGCAGAGACCTGGCTGAAGGCCTGTTGCTCCGAGGGGCCCGTGTGGCCTGTTCTGCAGACACCTGAGACCTTCCTGTGTTCATCAGGGGGCAGGGAGCGCGTTTCTCCAGTTTGGAAAGCTGAAGGTCCTTGGGGCCAGGAGTCCTGGGGAGGGGCCCTTCAGCCGCCCACCTGTTCTTTGCTGTTTCTGGGTGGATGGCCTGTGGCCTGTCGATTCTCTCTCAGACCCTGGCAGCAGTCTCTGGGTCTTCATGAGGTCCACCCCTAGCAAGCCGGGAAGACTGAGACGTGTTGTCTGAAACTGCCCGCTGGCTGTTGAAGGGGACAGAATAATCCCTCGTGAGCCCGGTAGCGTCTGCAAGCCCACGGGAGGTTCTCTGGTAAAGCCGTGGCGCTGGGGGTGGCTTGCTGGGGACCCTTTCTCTGAGGCTGTTTCTTTACCAACTTCTGGATGGAATGCTCTGTTCATAAACACCAGGCGGGAAAAGCCGGTGCAGGTGCCGCGGCCCCTGGGAGACTGAGGGGCGTGGGAGGGTACAGCTGACCACGCAGGCTTGGCAGCGCTCCTGACCAGGCTGGGCCACTTGCTCGTCCCCAGGGTCTGCGCTCGGCTCTGTGGCGTGGCCGGGGCTGCTCTTGCTTGGAACCTGGAGAGGATGTGTCTTCTGTTGTTCTCAGCAGCCTCCCCGCCTCCCCGACCTACGTACGGTTCCATGGAGCGTGATGGGCTATGCGCTTTCCCAGGGAGCTGACCGCCTCCATCAGATGTCCATGTGCAGCGGACTGTAGGCCAGATCCTTGTCACGGTTACCTTCAGTCCTCAGAGCACGCCGTGCTGCACGTGTGTTTCTCCAGGAGCCTGAGCAGGGAGGGAGGTGCAGGGGGGGACGCTCATATCCCCGGGGGTCGGGACTGCTCCAGTGGGGTCAGGAGGGCGGGGATAGCAAGCGTGCCCCCAAGGGGTGGCCTAAACGGGAACCATCAGCTGCGTGGTGTGTGGTCTGCAGGCTTTAGAGGGAGATGCCTTCTGGCCAGAGCAGGAATTCTGGCAGATTCTGTTTTCCCTGCTCACTGGACACTTGTTGACCGTGTCTCCCCACTCCCAGAACCAGGCAACAGAGACGTCTGCAGCGTCCAGGGGCAGGGCACGGAGCAAAACAAAGCCCAGGGCGGGGCCGTGCCGGTCATCCAGATTAATGAGCCTCGCCGCGGCTGGAGCTGGTGCCGGATGGGTCGCCGGCTCCGGGAGGGTGCGGAGACCCGAGCAGACCAGGCCCTGCCCGCTGCAGGGGGTGCACGTCCTGTCCTGCTCCCACCGCACCCCTCCAGGGCCCTCCTGTCTCCTGCAGGCTCCTCTCGCGGCTGCCCGGAGGCCAGCAGGTCCGCATGTTGACCAGAGGGCTCGCCTCCGAGCGAGGAACCCGCAGACCGCCGGCGACGCGGGCCTTCTCTCTGCAGAGGCTGATCTGACCCGGGCGTGATTTCTGGGCAGCGCTGGGGTGCGCGGGGGCCCAGAGGCACCTCTCTGTCGTCTGTCTTTGCCGACATTAGGGTGTGTTTGGTTGTGCGGCCTCTTCCGTTCACGCCTGCAGCCTCTCGGGCCGTAGACACACAGGGGAGTGAGGCAGGGCTCCTGAGAGACGACTTGCTCGTCACAGACCCCTCGAGGTGGTGAGTTTCGTATTGCTTCAAGGCTGGGGCTCGGGGACGTGGAGCAGCTCCCCAGGGGCCGCTCGGCACGGAGGCGGTGAAGGGGGGCCCAGGTCGGCTCGTTGCTGAGGCGGGAGTGCATCCTGCCCCAGCGCTGGCCGCTGCTCTTCCCCGTGCGCCCTCAGCAGCAGGTGGCCCTCTCCAGTGGCCGAGCCTCGGCAGGGTCACAGAGCCTCGGACCTGGCCGAGTGCCACCTGATCCAGACGCTGGCTCCGAGCCCCTGTGTGTCAGCGAGGGCGGGGCGTCGGGAGGTCAGCTGCCCTGGGAAGGACGCGCGGGGGAGAAAGCTGGGGTGTCGGTGTGTGCACACGTGCAGCTGCGTGCGTGGATGTGGGCAGTGCTTCTGCCGCACCCTCGTCTCCCAGCGCCCTGCCGGGCAGAGCTGAGTCAGATCCTGCGGACGTGCTGCGCACCTGCTTCTGTGTCTTCCGCTCTGTCCGGGGAAAACGGCAGTCTCTTAGGAGGGAAGGAGAATCCGGGAATTCCTGCCCGCTAGGATTAGTTTTTGCAGCGAATCCACACTCGGTTTTTCTAGGCCGTGGCCTTGGTGGTGAGAGGCATGGCTGTTTAAGTTGCGCGTTCTCTCTTCTGTGGAGGAGGAATCTCACTCTGCACGAGCCTCTCTGCACATCTGGCTGCAGACACAGAGCCCAGGGAAGCAAGCGGGGCCTGGGTTTGTCCTGTGTTTGCTAATTGCCGGAGACCTTTCTCTTTAAACAAGTGCTTCTTTCATTGCAGCCTTTCCACAAACAGAGCTTTGGAGAGAGTTTATAGTTTAGGGGAAAGCAAACAGCTTCGAGCGGAGCCGCTGTAGACGGTGGAGAAACCTGGGCGCCGAGCACTGCCCTTCCTGCTCTGGGAGCTGCACCCAGATGCTCCTGGCTGCCAGGTCGTCACTGCCTTCATTCACTCACTCATTCGTTCATCCAGCAGATCCATACTGAACGCCTGCTGTGTGCAGGCGACATGCTACTTGCCAGAAATATAGAGGAGAAAGAATTTCTAAGTGATCTCTCAAGGACATCATGGTCTAGTGAGGGACAAAGGCCATGATAAAGAATATAAGGCAGAGAAGAAATATATGAAATAAAGAGACAGGACTTCTGACCTCCTCTTGGAGAGGAGAAAGGAGTCCAGAAGGCTTCCTGGAAGTGGTCAGGTTTGGGTTAAGACTTACAATAAGGAGCAGGAATTAGCAAAATGGAAAGGTGAGGTAGTCTCAATTTCGAGAGCCTTCGTGAATGTCCAGGAAAGGGAGTGGTGCGTGGCAAGCAGTCCTCTTCGATTCCCCAGGGTCCGTGCGGCAGAAGGGAGAGCCGAGAGGGTCCGCTGGAGAAAGACAGGCAGGAAACAAATCCTGAGCTCCCCCGCCTAGCATGCCCCCCAGGAAGGAGCTTAAAAGTTACCCTAGAGCAATGGAATGCCATGCGAAGGGTTTAAACAGTTGACCTTAATATGCTTACATTTTAGAAAAATCATGGAGATTGGAAAAGGCCAAGAGTTTTTTAATACCTAATGAAAGTAATAGGTAATAAACCAATAATAACTTTTGCCTAATAATAATTTTTGCTTTTAGATAATCATTATCACAATAACAGCTGTTTACTGAATCTCAGTTTTTATTTATTGAGTCTGCGTTCAGCCCCTCACATGCAGGAGCCTCTAAAGACCGAGTGACGCTTGTCTGCAGTGTTCCCAGACTCGGGCAGGCACTGAGGCTCTAAGGTAAATGACGTCTGTAGCGTCACATGGTCAGGATGTGACCAGCCTTGCCTTCTCTGAGTCTGAATTGCCTGCTTCCCATTGCTCAAGACACAGGATATGTTTAAAAGAATAAGAACCGACACCGGTTTTCAGTGCTCATGCCCCATGATGAATTCTAAATTCTTCATACTTTATTTAAACCTATTGACTCTCTTTGAGTCTTAGGAAAGAAGAACAGAAACATTCCTTGAGAAGTCTTAGTCTTTAATAAAGACAGTTACTAAGTCACTTCTTAAGACCTTATTGATGGTTAAAAAGCCACTCTCTGATCTGTCTTTCAGTAGATTGTCCATTATTGTTGTTTTCTGTGTATTTGTGTTCCAACTGATGTCTCTTACACGATGTGAAGTCCGGGTGACTTCTGTGCAGGGAGTCAGCCGTTGCCTTGGATCCACGCTGGCGTCACGTCTGGCCTTGTCTCTCCACCTCCCACTGCAGCCCTGCGGCGGGAGCCATTGACTGTGGGCCCTTCAGCATGACGGGCGAGGCTCTGGGTCTGTCCGGGCTTACGGCCTCTAGTGTCCACCCTCGTTCCTCGTGGCCTCGCCCGGCCTTCTTCCTCACGGACAGCAGCCCACTGAGTGCGGTTACCCAGGGGCCCTGCCCGCCTCTCCCCACGTCGAGATATGATGTAAGGCTCACACTAAATCCCATCTCTTGGCTTTAGTCTTAAACTGAGTAGATAGGAGCTTAAGCGCGCCTGCGTGGCCTCATTAGACCAGCCCGTCCCCGCTGCAGGACCCGCCTGCTCTCTTGCCTCTCGGACGCCTAGAACTGCCTCCGGGTGGTCTGGCACGAGGACCACTCTTGAGCCGGCTCCACGGGGTTCCCTTGCCAGCAGCCGAGAAGCTCCAGCGAGTCCTCTGTTGGCTGCCGCCTCCTGGTCGCTCACGTCCTCAGTGAATGTTTGCTGCGGGTCTCGTCTGCTCCAGGCACTGCCTGCTCGGGGTACGGTGGTCCTGGCCCGGCCGAGCTGGCTCTTGCCGTCAGCAGCCGTGGTGGCTGCCCCGGGCACGTCAGCCCAGGGCTGGCAGGTGGGTAACGGGTTTGTTCTCGCGCTGGCGGTTGGAGCCGACGCGATGCAGGCAGGTGCCTTTGTCCCCCTCCCTTCCATCCGTCTTCATCGGGTCTGCCAGACTTGCCCGTGTGCCGTCTCTGTCTGTCTTTGCCCTGAACGCAGCTGGGGCCGGGGCTGCAGAGGGATCCCTCCTGGGTCGTCCTGGCAGCAGGAACGTCCTCTGTGTGCGCGAGCCTTTTCCGGTGGCTGTCCACCGGCCCGCCCTCTGCCTTCTCGCGTTGTGTCTCTGGTGGAAGAGGGGCTCGGGTGTCGTGCGGGGCTGTGCGGACCTCCCCAGGACCCCTCCTTCGGTAACGGTCACCCTCGGCTTCTCCCTCGTCTTTATCTTCCTCCACGCGAGCAGCAAAGCCGACGAGAGTAGCTGCTGTGTCATCCGAGACGCACAAGAAACACTCTTCTGCAGGTGTTTTCTCGTTTCCTCCTATTCCTGAAGACCTCTCTTCAGCCTCTAGGCTCAGCCCCCGAGCTGCCCGCCTGTAGCGTCTCCCCCTCCACCCGGTTTCTCCTCGGCTCCGCGGTTGGTCAGCTCGGGCCGGACGCCCGCGTCCGCGTCGCCGTTCCCTGCTCTCCGTCTCCTGCGTGTCGTCAGTGAGCCGTTCCTGCCAGCTCCACTTAATACCTCGTGCACGAGTTTTGCATCTCTTCTCTATTATTTTCAGACCATGTCATTTTTGGTCAGAATTTTCACTGTAGAATTAGAAACAACAACAACAACAAAAGATCACCTGATTGCCATGGAGCTTGTAGACATTGTTACTTTCCATCTGTGCTATGCCAGTGACCTCCGAACAGGAAGCTGCACCTACATTTGGCTTGATTTCACGCCCCTCCCCAAGGATGGAGGATCTGAGCCGAGCCGTCATTGTTGTATTCCATTGTTTAATATTTCCAGCGCGTCCTGACTGTTCTCAAGACCGGACACGACTACTTGGCATCTTACGAATAAAGTTTGACCAATAGCCAGACCCCTCTCCCCTGAAAAAGACAGCTTACGGTCTTCCCAGAGAGTAGACGCGGCAGGCTCTCGGCCTGCGCTGCCTTCTCCCCGCCCACTTCCCCCGTCCACCCAGCTCAGCAGCGCTCTCCATTCACCCCAGCCTCTGGGCCGTGTCGGCTGGGTCCCGTCCTGGCCACGTTGATTTTCACCCCCTGGATTCCCGGCTGGGTGCCTTCCCGTAGGCTTCCGGGAGCAGGAGCAGCACTGCTCCGCCGTGGCCTGTCCTGGGTCCGCGTGCCCCTCCCAGCCGGCGTGTGCCCCTGTGGCTGGACCAGCACTGTGTCCATCTCTCCGGACCTCGCGGGACTTGGTGCAGTTCTGCACACAGTAGGCCCCTGCTGCGTGCGGACTCTGGACGGACCTCGCAGGCTCTGTGATGACCAGCCCGCGTGCACTCAGTCCTTGCGTAGCTCACAGCCCTGCACTAGAGTGTGGCGAGTGTGGTCGGAGGAAACAGCATCCTCGTCTGTACAGGCATCATTCCCACTTGACCCCGACAGCCTGCGTCCCCTGGGAGGACCAGCGTTCTGGACCTCTGACCTCAGCTGGGCGTGTGTCTGCTCCCCTGAGAGGCAAGGGGTCAGAGCTGCTGGAGGCTCTCCTTTCCTGGGGCTCCTTGGGCTCGAGCGTCTCCGTTCTCACGCAGGTGGGGCTGACTGGGCTGTTGGGAGGTCAGGCTCTGTTGCTCGCATGCAGCCCCTCATGCAAGGCCCAGATCTTTCAGCTCTGTGGTAGACCTGGGAATCCCTGGAAGGTTTCTCCGGAAGGTCTGCTCTCAGCCTCGCTCTGTGCAAAGAGCCGGGGACAAAACAGCACGGCCCTTCGCTCGGGCCAGAGGGCTCGCGGCAGGTTCAGTGAGCTTTGGAGGAAGCTGAGGCTCTTGATTCTTTCCGTTTTCTGCGTGTGGATGCTGAGCTGGAAGGCAGAGCTCCAGCTCCGCCTTCCTGGATTCTGCCAAGCGGAGACGATGACGTGGAGAAGGACCTGGAGGGGCCCTCGGCGCGAGAGGGGCTGTGTGCCTTTCCAGGATCTCGGTGAAGGCCTCTGGAGGCGGGGCTGAGGAGGTGCCCAGGGCCTCTGCCTCCTGTTCAGATGGATACCGTCTGTCCCTTCTGCGTGCTGTGGCACCCGGGGCCCCAGGAGACCGCGCGGCTGCGTCCCGCACGGCCCCTGTCCTGGAGGCCAGCAGTGCATCCCAACGGGGGGCCGCCGTGCCCCCACTCTGCACACTCCCTCCCGCCCAGGGTCGCCCACTCAGAGGGACCTCCTGCAGCTCGTCACAGCAGCCTGGCCGGGAAGCCAGGGCCGGCAGATCCATTTAGGGAAAGAGAAGCCTTTTAACTTAATTTCTGCCTCAGACTTATTTATGTCCCCGATCAGAAAAGGGCTCCTTTACCCTTGCCGTGTCTTCTGAGTGATGTCGGATGTCATGGCTGTCACCCAGTGGCGGGGCTCGCGAGCCGGGGCGGCATCCTGCTCTGAGAGTGATGGAAGGCCGAGCGCTGCGCAGTGCAGGCGGGGAAAGCTCATTTCCAGGGCCCAGCGCCCCAGCTCATCTGGATCAGCGGGAAGGCGTGAATTACGGCCACACTGAGGCTCCAGGCCGGAGGGCTCCCTCGAGGCTGAAGGCGGGCCTGGAGGCTCCATTTGCCAAAGTTCCCCCCTGTGGCCTCTCTCCTGGCAGGCTGTGCACACGCATAACGGGGGCTTCTCCGATCTTTCTGGTCTGGGCCTGTGTGGGGCCCTCTTGCTGAGACGTGTGAGCTCTGATGGTCACAGGCCCTTCCCTCCACCTGTCTCCCGGGGTCTTCCAGCCTGGCCTGAGGCTCTGGGGTGAAGGACAGCTGTGCCCACAGATTGCAGCCCTCTCGTCCACGCAAGGGCAAGGTCCAGCAGATTCAGTGTCCGGGGAGGACCTGTTTCCTGCGTCATGGCATCGGCTCACCGTGTCCTCACGGGGGGACAGGGGTGAGGGAGCTCTCAGGGTCTCCTTCAGGAGGGCACAGGGCTGAGGATTTGGAGGGCACTGCTCAGATGCACAGAAACCAGAAGAAGTTTTGGAAAGGCTTCGGGGGCCGTAGAGATAAAAATGAGACATGTGAAGGGCCTGGGTCAGAAGGGAAGCCTGGAGAATTGAGCCTAAAACTTAGCCAGTTTTGGCTCAAGACATTTGCCAAAGTCTGAGATTTCAGGGGACCATGAAACCATAGAAAAATCTTTTGAAAACAGAACACAGCCTCTGACTGTCTTGTACTATGACAGAGATGCGGGTTAGAGCCTCGGCGGACCCATGCGACTGGGACTTGGTGAGACCCAGGCGCTCCCCTGGGGAACTGCGGAGCAGCCAGAGGTGGGCGGAGCCTCAGCACAGCTGGGACCCCCGAGAGGGACGTGTTAGGGTCCAGGTCTGCCTTCTGCCTGAACAGGGGAAAGGGTGGGTCCTCTCAGGAAGAGCCCGACATCATCTGGAGCTGCCGCAGCTTGGTGGTGGTGGTGTCCACAGTCCGTAAAGTATTGTCGAGCCAAGAGACAGGGCCAAAAGCCAAGAGGAGAAAATCCAACAACAGGTAATAGGAGATTCCAACATCCGAAGTAATTATCACTAAAATATTCAGAAAAATAGAGGAAAAGAGGGACAAAAATTAAATTTCAAGAAAGAACTTGGAATTTAGCTTTAAACAATCAAATGTTAAGGTGACTGTGACTCACATCTACACATGTGAAAACACTTCATGGAAACACATTAAAGTGAGGGTCTATAATATAAATAATAACTTAAAAATCAAATATGATTCTAGAACTAAAGTACAATTGCTGGAGCTAAGATTTCTGTAGGTAGGTTTAACATTGGATTCATGCAGGAGAAAAGGGTACAGGGCACTAGAAATCATCCAGACTAAAACGAAAATACAGAAAACAGGTTAAGGTACATGTTGGACACAGTGAACCAAAAATACTGTACTTGGGGCTTCCCTGATGATTCAGTGGGTAAAGAGTCTGCCTTGCAGTGCAAGGGGCACTGGTTCAATCCCTGGCACAGGCAGATCCCACATGCGGCAGAGCGGCTGGACTGGTATGTCCAATTACAAGCCAGCACTCTGGAGCGCATGCGCCCAGAGCCAGTGCTCTGTGGCGAGAGAGGCCACTGCGATGGGAGGCCCACACAGGCCAAAGAATTAAGATGGATGAAAATAAATTAATGAAGGACCAATAAAAGAAGCCAAAATTTAAAAAAAAAATGTAGTTCCTGACGTAGACAATGACTCAAATGGGTTGGAAAACACTTGAACATTTTATGATTTCTCCAAACTGATAAAAGGCAGCAAACCACAAATTTGAGAATTTCTGTGAACCCAGTCAGGATAAATATAAAGAAATCTAGGCTTAACACACTAAGTCTGTAGGAAATGAAAGACCAGATGAAAACCTTAAGTACAAAGGAAAAATGCACCTTAGCTTTTAAGAAGATGAACATCTGGCTTCTCAACAAAAGCGAGGGGAGCCAGGCAACAGTGGAGCACCATGAATATTGTGAAACAGCAGGCATGCCCAAGATAGCCTCTCAGCCTGGAGTGACATGCTTAGCCGGAATTATTCTTCAAAAATTAAATGAGAATATTAACAAACTCTGAGAGGATTTATAACCAGCAGAGGTTACAAGTGAACCCAAAGTTTCATTTACGAATTACTAAAAGGATTTCTTCATCCAGATGAGAAATAACCCAGATGTAAGAAAGCAAATATGAGAAAGAAAACAATAATATTAAAAGCATTAATGTGTGGATAAACAAGTATTACCTGTTCGATTCAATAATGATAATGTTCTTTCTTGTGGTGGTTTAGAGTAAATGTAGAATTAAAATACATGTCAATTAAACCAAAACTGGGAAGGAGAGATAGTAGATTAAAGTACATTCAAGCCATTCTTGGCTCCCAGCATTGAAGGCAAGAGCAGGAGCTGAAGTTTCTACCAGAGTGTGGTGAAAACCTGTAATCTCCAGGATAGCTTCCCAAGGAGGAACCAGTAACTAATCAGCTAATAGAAGGGGAGGTAGAAATAATGAAAACAGAATTAACCGAAGAATCAAATATTAATTAAAAAGAAAAAGACAAGAAAGGGATGACAGAACATAAACTGATCTGTCAAATAGAAATAAATAGTAATCTGTGAGACTTGACTGTATAACATAGGGTGCATGTTCAGTAACTTGTAATAACTTACCATGGAAAAAATCTGAAAAATACAACGATACTTTGATGAGCAAAAACTAGCACAATGCTGTAAATCAACTATACTTCAAAAAAGAGAAATAAATCTAGTAGATAGTAATTTATAACTTTCAGTAGTTGCATTCAGTGTCAATGAGCACAATATTCCAAGTGAAATACGAAAATTGCCAGACTGGATATAGGCTTCTCTAAGAGATGTACCTCCAGTAGATCACAGGAAGTTTGAAAATAACAATGTAAAAAGAAAGAGCATCAAAAAAAGAGAGACGAGGAAACTGGAAAACATAAGCTAAGTGAAATGGAGTTTCTTCTCAAGCCTGTATCAAGCATAGAAGAAAAGTGTATAGATATGCATGTATATGTACAATATACATATATATAGTGTGTATAATATATTTTAGAAAACTTATGAATTTTTGCCTAACTAAATATTTATGAGATTTTTATTCTATTTGAGGTAGCATGAACGGAATGCTAGATTTCTAATTTAAAGTAGTAGATCAGGCCACACCCAGCCGAGGTTCACTGTAGATCACAGGGAGCCATAGCCCCCATCTTGTAGTGACCGATAATAGAAAACAATGTACATGTGTATGTACACCTGCATCACCTTGCTGTGCCCCTGAAGCAGTGTCAGTCCCTATACTTCAATAAAAATATAGATACATTAGAAAAACAAATGTAAAAAGGTGACACATATGAGGGAAGATTAAAATATTTATTAGCTTCTGTTATATGCTCAGTAGATAATTGTTGGGTATATAGATGTTATTCTTGTTCAAAGTGAAACTGTACATTCGAGGATAGGCCCATTCTTGGCTCCCAGCATTGAAGGCAAGAGCAGGAGCTGAAGTTTCTACCAGAGTGTGGTGAAAACCTGTAATCTCCAGGATAGCTTCCCAAGGAGGAACCAGTAACTAATCAGCTAATAGAAGGGGAGGTAGAAATAATGAAAACAGAATTAACCGAAGAATCAAATATTAATTAAAAAGAAAAAGACAAGAAAGGGATGACAGAACATAAACTGATCTGTCAAATAGAAATAAATAGTAATCTGTGAGACTTGACTGTATAACATAGGGTGCATGTTCAGTAACTTGTAATAACTTACCATGGAAAAAAATCTGAAAAATACAACGATACTTTGATGAGCAAAAACTAGCACAATGCTGTAAATCAACTATACTTCAAAAAAGAGAAATAAATCTAGTAGATAGTAATTTATAACTTTCAGTAGTTGCATTCAGTGTCAATGAGCACAATATTCCAAGTGAAATACGAAAATTGCCAGACTGGATATAGGCTTCTCTAAGAGATGTACCTCCAGTAGATCACAGGAAGTTTGAAAATAACAATGTAAAAAGAAAGAGCATCAAAAAAAGAGAGACGAGGAAACTGGAAAACATAAGCTAAGTGAAATGGAGTTTCTTCTCAAGCCTGTATCAAGCATAGAAGAAAAGTGTATAGATATGCATGTATATGTACAATATACATATATATAGTGTGTATAATATATTTTAGAAAACTTATGAATTTTTGCCTAACTAAATATTTATGAGATTTTTATTCTATTTGAGGTAGCATGAACGGAATGCTAGATTTCTAATTTAAAGTAGTAGATCAGGCCACACCCAGCCGAGGTTCACTGTAGATCACAGGGAGCCATAGCCCCCATCTTGTAGTGACCGATAATAGAAAACAATGTACATGTGTATGTACACCTGCATCACCTTGCTGTGCCCCTGAAGCAGTGTCAGTCCCCTATACTTCAATAAAAATATAGATACATTAGAAAAACAAATGTAAAAAGGTGACACATATGAGGGAAGATTAAAATATTTATTAGCTTCTGTTATATGCTCAGTAGATAATTGTTGGGTATATAGATGTTATTCTTGTTCAAATCCTGATGGTAGTGAATAACTCCAAATCTCCTCTGTGGCTTTATGAAAAACACGTCTGAATTTACGATTCTTGTCTGGTGACTGTTCTGGTGGTCAGAGATGAACACCCCCACGATGATAATCTCACGGGTGATATTCTGTGAAGTTCATACTGAGAGGAAGTCTCTTTTGATAGTCATATCACTGTGTCATCTGCCTGCTCAGCTGTTAACGCAGTCCACTGGTTTATTTAGCATCATTTCTGTTCCGTCTGTTATTTCTGCTTGATTACAAGCTCAGAACGTTAAGAATAGGTTCAAAATAGCTTCCAGGAGCCCTCGACTGCTGGTCTAGGAGCTGCGTCCATGGGCTCTGAGGAGGACGATGAAGGTAGTCAGATGCGCAGGCGGCCTCTGAAGCAGCGCCTGTGCAGAAGGCAGCCTGCAGGGGTGAGTGAGTGGGGTTTCTGCAGAGAAACCAGACGCAGCTGAAGCCTCTCTGCCTTCCCTGCTGTGCCAGCGTTTCACAGTCGTTAGAACTCTGCACCCACAGTTGGGGACTTGGTGCATGAACTAAGTTTAAAAATTGCTTTTTTAAGAGGCAGAAAACTACATGAAAACTGTTACTGCTACAGAGTAATTTATCCAATGGAATTCATCCAGTAAGTCATCCAGAACTCTCGTCAGGCAGTGTAGCCCTCTGTGGGCGCCCCAGGCGGCTCAGTGGTCAAGAGTCCACCTGCCAGTGCGAAAGACAAAGGAGATGCAGCTTCAGTCTGTGGGTAGGGAAGATTCCCCTGGAGGAGGGGTGGCACCCCGCTCCAGTATTCTTGCCTGGACGAAGGAGCCTGGCCGTCTGCGGGTCACAGAGAGATGGACATGACCAAGTGACTGAGCGGACATGTGCATGTCCGCCTCCATGAGAGCCGCTGCTTGTTCCTGTTCTTCATCCCTGATCCAGTCCCACCCTTATTTGTTAAGAACAACCATCGGATCATGGGAGGTGCTCTGTGAATGTGAGAATTACAACCTGAAAATCTGAGGGATTAGGATTCAGAGTCTAACGTTCAGGAGAGTGAAATGTGGTTCTCTTCTCCCATTTCCTCTCTCTTCTCCCCTTCCTCTCCAGACCTTCCTCTCTTTTCTCTTTGTTCAGTGTTTACACGACCCAGCTCCTGTCTTCTTCATTAAGGGCTTTTTGGATGTTTTAAGGCCACTGCTGTGTAGACCAAATGCAGAGGGTCAGTGAGCCATTATCTATAATAGTTGCAGTGATGTGTAATAGATCATTACTTGTGTGGGTTGAGCCGGGGTGTAATTCCCTGTGCTGTTACTCTAGGATTAATTGTTTGCAGTTGGCCCGACGCAGCCTTGTCTCTAGAACTTAGCACAGCCCCTGTAACAAAGGAAGAGCAGGACTGCTCTGTACGCTTTGCTAAAATCACAAAGTGACCGAAATGTCCTCAGTGGTGTTGAAAGGTCTGTGGTTGGTTCCAGTCCTTGTTCATGGTGTGAAGAAACCAACAGTTGCTTCTCAACTGTTGATGGAGGTGCCACGCAGGTACCTGCGGCCGGCCCCGCGGCAGGCGCTGTCGATTCTCCAGGCCTGAGCCTGTGAGCGAGATGCCACCATTTTAGTGAGTTTCTAGGTAGTGCAGGTGGTGCTGCAGCCACGGTGTAAATGGGAAGTCGAAGAGAAGGAGGGAGTCAGACAGGATGGGAGCGGAGACCTCTCCATCGGGCTCTTTGAGTACTTTTTCAGCTTTTATTAAGGATTAAAAGCAGTGTATTTTTTCCTCCTTAACACTTTTTTTTCCTGATTATAAAACAGCATGATTATTGTGTAAAATTTGAGAAGTATGACAGTCCTGTACATAAACTAGGATCATTTATCACTCCAGTGAGCCGGACCAGTGGCTCCCGGCCTGGCTGCATGCTGGAGCAGATGGAGGGTTTCACAGCCTGTCCACCTGATGACGCCCAGCCGGGCTGTAGGACCTCTCTGCACAGCGCCCGCTGTCTTTTAAACATCCTTCCACAGCGCCCACAGCATTTGTTGTTATTTTCAGGCTCTCGGTCGTGTCTACTGTTTGTGACCCACGGACTGCCGCCCACCAGGCTCCTCTGTCCTACCCTGTCTCCCGGAGCTTAGTGTGTTTTAGGATTTCTCCTGTGGACCACACAGCCACCGTCCAGTTCTCTTGTCTTGTTAGTGCTGGCCCATGTCAAACCCAGTCTGTAGTTCTTGGTTGCCTGGTCGTCTATCTGCAGATACGGAGAAAACATTAAAGACGGACTCAGGGAAGACCATCTCCTCAGATTCCCCCAATGTTTGATCTGACCGGCGTGGCATGGCAGTTCGCAGACTCTGAGCTGAGGCACCCTGGGCACTGCCGTGGGTATCGTGCTCTGTCTGCAAGTTCTGAAGAAAATGTTTGGATATCTGTCAGATGCCGCAAGAACTCTTGATTCAAGGTAGGTCACCATTTCAATATTGTGTTACATTCATTTTGGTGATTTCATATCTTTGCAAGGCTTGGTTTTGGTGTTTATGTGATTAAAAAAAGTATTCAAATCCAGATTGGGGCACCAGTGTGTGTGGCGATGCGTGTGGCCGCATCCCGTGTTGCTCTGGCCTGGCTGAAGGCTTGAGAAACCATGTGGTGCCCCAGGGGTGCACATGTGACATTAGTCAGAATGAAATGAAAATGTTTCCTTAAAGACTTTTTAATTTTGGCCTCTTTTGTTGGTTTTTTATTTATATTTATTTTCATCCATCTTTGTTCTTTGGCCTGTGTGGGCCTCCCATTGCAGTGGCCTCTCTCTGCAGAGCACCGGCTCCGGGCGCATGCGCTCCAGAGCGCCGGCTCGGTAGTTGCACACACAGGTCCAGCCGCTCTGCGGTACGTGGGATCTTCCCGGGCCAGGGTTTGAACTGGCGCCGCTTGCACTGCAAGGTGGACTCTCTACCCACTGGACCGCCAGGGAAGCCCCTATAACGTTTATCTTTGAGGGGAAGGTGTGTGATCCCTGCAACCCCTCCCCACATGCACAGCCTCTCCCGTCGTCAGCTCTCCCACCGGATGGCACATTTGTCCTGGCACGTCCTGGTCGCTTTGTGCTCTCGCTGTCGTGTCTTCTGTAAGTCTGGACACACATGCAGTGGATAAAGGTCTGGGTTCTCGTGTGGTTGCCTGGGTCCCTGTGCTCTTGTTCTCTGTGAAGCCATTCTCACAGCCCTGAAAGTGCTCTGCAACCCACCCAGTCACCCCTTTCCCTCCCCAAACCCCTGGCCGTCGCTAATCTGCTTACCATTTCCTCTGGTTTGCCTTTTCTAGGGTGCCGTGCCCTGGGAATCAGAGTGCAGACAGCCTCTTCAGGCTGGCCTCTTCCACAGGGACGTGTGCATTCGAGGTTCCTCCCCGCCTTTCCACGGCTCAGTAGCTTGCTTCTTTTTAGTGCTGAAGAGCAGACCATTGTCTGGACAGACCACGGTTTACTTCCTCGTCCACCCACTGAAGCCCGTCTTTGTTGCTTCCTCGCTCTGGCAGTTTGGAGTAAAGCTCCTATAAATACCAATTGCAAGTTTCTGTGTGGCTGTAGTTTTCTACTCCTGTGGGTAGATCCCGAGGCGCCTACTTGCTGGACCGTGTGCTCAGAGCAGTTTGGGTCTCGTGGGAAACCTGCGACCTGCCTTCCGAGTGTCCCTTCCACTCTGGTCTCCACCGGCCGCACGTGAGCGTCCTGCTGCTCCACGTCCTCGCCAGCGTCCAGTGCGGCCCGTGCTCTGGGCTTGGGCCTTTCTGCTAACACTAAGGGCGTCGCGGTGTCTCGTCGTGCTTCACAGCTGCATTCTCTGAGAGCATCCACATGGGCCTGCTTTTCCCGTGCTTGCTTGTCACGTGTGCATCTGTAGTGGTGCTGTCTCTTAAGGTCTTTGGCTTATTTTAAGCAGGGCATTTGCTGTTTTACTGTTTGGTTTTGAGAGTTCTTTGCACTTTTCTCACACCAGAGGTGTCTTCTGCAGATGTTTCCTCCCTACCTGTGGTTTGTCATCTCAGGGTCTTCACCGTGACCTTGCTGGGGAGAGGTGTTTCATTTTAGTGAGGGCAGCTTATCAGTTATTTCTTTCATGAATTGTGACTTTGCAATCGTTTGTTTGTGAAATACAACTTTTTGTTTCTAAGAAATCATCACCATTCCCAATGTCACCTAGGTTTTCTCCTGTGCTATGTTCTAGGAGTTTTATGGTTCTTACCACACTGTCTCCTGACTGTAGCTCTGTAGGAAGCCTCAAAGTCGGGTGATTGATAAAGCAGACGTTGATAACTGGAACAGAATTTGGTACCTAGGAGGCAGGAGCTGCCGTAACCTAAGCTGAAAGGGTGGGCGTTTGGTTTCAGACCAGTGATTGAGGGGAAGTTGGAATATCCACAAAAATTCTGTTAGCAAAACCTGGAAAGACTTCAAAGAGACTGTTGGTGAGAGCTCAAGAGACAGAGAAGAAAGTTTCTGGAAGTGGGAGAAGAAGGAGCGCATGTTGTACAGACAAGTGACGTACACGGTCACAGTTCTGTCGGTACCGTCACCAACGGGGGTGAGGAAGAGGAGGGGTCCCCAGTGAGCACGCGGGTCAGGCCGGGAGCTGGCAGGTGGGATGTAAAAGGTGCCAACTGGCTTCTCCGAGCCGCCTGTTATAAAACATAGTGGAGAGGAGCTAGAGAAAGAACCATTTAACTTCAAGCAGAATTTATAAGAAATGTAAATGAACCCTGGCTTACTGGGTTCAAGAATACAATTATTTCTCATCCTCGGTCTCTCCCTGCAACAGCTTCTCAAACTCGAAATGCCCTCAGGGAAGAGATAAAATCTAGGGCATTATGAATAAATTATGATTTCAGAGTAAAAGTCTCAAAGCTATCAGACCTTTTGTTGAGACTTCATAAAGAGTTAAGGGCATGCCTACTAGAAAGGCTTCTAAGAATATTAAATCTGGGTCTCTCAGCTTTGCCAGAGAGCCCGAAGGGACTACCTGTAGACACGTTAAACCGGACCAACGGCTGTCTCGGGACCCCGGGAGCCCTGTTCCACGGTGTCTGGACGCTGGGACCAGTGCAGGAGAGAGAAAAGAAACCATCTCAGAGAGGAAAGGGACAGCGGCTTTTCCATCAGCAAAGGGGTCATAGTTTGATATACAGGAAGACGGGGCATTTTTTAGAGGAATAATGTTGCCAGAGACCAACGGGGGCCGGGCAGCGTAGAAGAGACTGTGGTCTTCTGCCAGCAGGAGGGACACGGTGAGACCACTCAGGTCTCGACAAGGGCCGTTTCTCGTGAAGAGAAAAGAGAATTCAGGGGAGGACCCTCAAGTCCAGAGGAAAGAAGGAGAGCCATCGTCTGGGGGTAGGGCTGGGCCCCAGCCAGCTGGCCCCGTGGCCCCCGGGGTTTCAGGCGCCCCCGCAGTGTGACTGCCGGGTCCACTGCCTTCTCCGCCAAGCTGCAGGCGCGGGGCTGTCACCCCGGGCCCACCCTGCTGACTCGTGTCCGGGCAGGGTGGTGGCGGACAGTCTGTGCACTTCACCGCGGTGAGATGGAAGCAGAGGTGCGCGGGGTCCGGCTCCCGGGCCTGCCCGCTGCGGCTGACTCCTCTGGCCCGGGGCTGAGGCCAGAGCCGCCTTGGGCGCGTTCCGCCCGCGATCCCCTCGCAGCGTGCGCCTCCCTCGTTGCTCCCGTCTCCCTGCGCGTCTTGGCCTCCTGCTTCCTCGTGTGCCTTTGCCTCTTGTTACTTGTCTCTGTGAACAGGGTTATTTGGGCTTCCCTGGTGGCCCAGCCAGTGAAGAATCGGCCTGCAATGCAGGACAGCCGGGTTTGAGCCCTGGGTGGGGAGGAAGCCCTGCGGAAGGTGAAATGACCCTCTATGGGTTCAAGAATACAATTATTTCTCATCCTCGGTCTCTCCCTGCAACAGCTTCTCAAACTCGAAATGCCCTCAGGGAAGAGATAAAATCTAGGGCATTATGAATAAATTATGATTTCAGAGTAAAAGTCTCAAAGCTATCAGACCTTTTGTTGAGACTTCATAAAGAGTTAAGGGCATGCCTACTAGAAAGGCTTCTAAGAATATTAAATCTGGGTCTCTCAGCTTTGCCAGAGAGCCCGAAGGGACTACCTGTAGACACGTTAAACCGGACCAACGGCTGTCTCGGGACCCCGGGAGCCCTGTTCCACGGTGTCTGGACGCTGGGACCAGTGCAGGAGAGAGAAAAGAAACCATCTCAGAGAGGAAAGGGACAGCGGCTTTTCCATCAGCAAAGGGGTCATAGTTTGATATACAGGAAGACGGGGCATTTTTTAGAGGAATAATGTTGCCAGAGACCAACGGGGGCCGGGCAGCGTAGAAGAGACTGTGGTCTTCTGCCAGCAGGAGGGACACGGTGAGACCACTCAGGTCTCGACAAGGGCCGTTTCTCGTGAAGAGAAAAGAGAATTCAGGGGAGGACCCTCAAGTCCAGAGGAAAGAAGGAGAGCCATCGTCTGGGGGTAGGGCTGGGCCCCAGCCAGCTGGCCCCGTGGCCCCCGGGGTTTCAGGCGCCCCCGCAGTGTGACTGCCGGGTCCACTGCCTTCTCCGCCAAGCTGCAGGCGCGGGGCTGTCACCCCGGGCCCACCCTGCTGACTCGTGTCCGGGCAGGGTGGTGGCGGACAGTCTGTGCACTTCACCGCGGTGAGATGGAAGCAGAGGTGCGCGGGGTCCGGCTCCCGGGCCTGCCCGCTGCGGCTGACTCCTCTGGCCCGGGGCTGAGGCCAGAGCCGCCTTGGGCGCGTTCCGCCCGCGATCCCCTCGCAGCGTGCGCCTCCCTCGTTGCTCCCGTCTCCCTGCGCGTCTTGGCCTCCTGCTTCCTCGTGTGCCTTTGCCTCTTGTTACTTGTCTCTGTGAACAGGGTTATTTGGGCTTCCCTGGTGGCCCAGCCAGTGAAGAATCGGCCTGCAATGCAGGACAGCCGGGTTTGAGCCCTGGGTGGGGAGGAAGCCCTGCGGAAGGGAAGGGCCGTCCACCGCGGTGCCCTTGTCTTCGTGGGCAGAGGAGCCTCACGGTGGGTTTCTCCCTTGTCGGCCCCCATCTCCTCTCGGCCTTAGCCTCATACTTCTTCATGTATCTCTCCCCCGTTGCTGTGTGTCTCTTGTCTCTGTGAACGGTTATGTATCTCCATGGAGCATCGCGAGAGACGGCCCGGGGCAGGCTGCTGCTGAGCCAGGGGCCGTTTGGGACGCTCGGAGGGAAGCTGGTACAGAGACGCCTCTCCGTCGGCTCGGGGTAGAAGCCGGCTGGCACGAAGGAGAGGTGAGCCTGAGACTTCGTTTTCCGTGAGGAGACAGAGCTGAGGCGGGGAGGAGCTCAGCGGAGCCGCACATTCCTGCCTCCTCAGTGCTGGGTCGACAGGGCGGGCTTGGGGCGGGCGTGACGCTGGCGTGCAGCCGATCGAAGCCTCCTGTCCCTCTTGCAGCAGCGGGGACACCTCAGCGGAGGGCCCACGTCTCGGGAGCCGCGGCTCTGGGCCGGGAGCTCTTCAGCCCCGTTTCTTCTCTCTGCACACCGCCCCCTGCCCCGACTCCTCTAGAGTCACACGTGGAGAGGGATTTCCGGTCGGCGTGTTTTCCGTTCTCGGCGTGGCCCCCTCGTGCACGCCCGCCGTGCAGCAGGGCATGCGCTGTCCTGGAGAGCAGGGGTGCAGGGCGTGGCTCCTGAGGCCTGGCTGCACCCCTGTCCGGCGTGCCGTCTGGAAGAAATAAAGCAGCTTTAGATACGCGTCGTCTGGGCTCCGCTGGAGGGTCAGGGTTTCCGGGCTTCTTACGACCTCGTTAGATGTGTTGACTGCCAGACACTGTCCCACGTGCTGGCTTAGGAGCAGCGGAGCGGTCAAGCAAGCCCGTCCTGAACACACGCCCACCCTCGTGAGCCCGAGTCGCCAGCCCCCTGGGGTGGAGGTCAGGGTGTTTCTCATTCGCCCCTTCCCCAGGGCTGACGGGTCTTTAAATGCTCGAAAGTGGACCCTCTGGGGGCTGTGGCTCCGGCTCACGTGGATCCCGTGTGAGCCGTGGGCGTGAGCCGCCATGCGCCCTCCAGTCCCGGGGGTCGGGGAGTCCCGTGGGCCTCAGATGCTGTGTTAGCTCTTGAGGTGCAGGACTCTGAGGACCGGGCCTGGACGGGTCTGCTTGGCGAGTGCCGGGCGGCCGCCCACGCAGGACAGCCCTGCCTCTCCCTCACCCTGCGCCGCTCCGCCGGCGGCTCCTCCGGGGACAGTGGCTGCGCGGGCATCAGACACCCAGGCCCCGCCCCAGTCGCCTGGCCTTTTGACAGAAGTGGGAATTACACCCTTTTCCCCTCGGGGGCTGTTGAGATCTGAGTTGTTGGCAGCAGGCTGGCTTTCCCGTGTTCTAAGTGGATGCAGGAAGTTGGAGGGGAGAGGTCCCGGGGGAGCTGCCTTGGTTTCTGACACCCCCCCCCCCACCCACTGGCAGGAGAGCTCTCTGCAGACAGGCCTGCGATCCTGGGGTCCTCCCAGCCCAGACCGTGCAGCCCGTCACGCTGAGCTGCTTCTCGACACAGCCCAGCACTGCCCGCTGCACAGTGACCAGGACGGAGTGGGGGATGGGCTTCCTGTCCCCAGGCCCCGGCTGGGCCCCTCGCCTGGGCCAAAAGTCTGCGTGGGGGAGACTCGGGGCCACGGGGGAGGTCTGGACCCCGCCCCTCGTGCCAGGGCCGTCGGCTGCACTGGGACCCAGAACGGACTCGAAGCCTTGAGGTGTGTGGAGCTCCCGGGGGCCTGCCCGGCGGCCGAGAGACGGCCTCTCTGCTGGGGAGCGCCCGGCCAGCTGGGCGCGGGCCGGGGGAGGGGATGTGCCGCCCGCGCCGGATCCCGCTCTCCGCGCCAGGTGCCGAGGGCAAGGCCGCTGGAGCCCGCCCGGCCGTCTGCAGGCTCTGTGTTTGCCAAGAAAGGCCTTTCGCCGATGCCCCCTGTTCTCCAGTGTCCAGCGCTGAGCCCACCTGCTGCTCTGTATTTGCGTGCTTGTGGACCTGCTGTTTCAGGAGCGGAGCCGCCCGTTCTGTTGTCTTAGTGGCAGGCGCGCAGCCCCTGCGTCTGTGTTTACAAAGCCTGGGATGTCCCTTCTCCTGTCGCAGAGGGTGGGGCACTCGGACGCCCCGCGGAGAGACGGCAGCGTGCCCGTGGGAGGGGCTGGCGGGGGCCCCGCTGTGCGGGGGCGCCCCCCACCGCCGCGGTTCTGTCGGGGAGCAGCGGGCCGGCGGCGGGGGCACGGGTTCCCTTAGTCACAGAGGCCTTGGAGTTCGCCTCCGCATCTTTGCGTCCGAAGGGCCGGCCCTGGCTTGACGCCCTGACTGCGCTGCCCGAGCAGGGCCGTCTGCGATATCCAGCGTCACAGGTCTCCGTGCGGCAGAGGGGCCGGAGACGGTCCTCCCTTCTGCAGGGCGCGGCGAGGGGAGGGCTCGGTCTGCTCAGATGGTCCAGCTGCTCGGGTGTGGGGTCGCAGGCGCCCTCCAGGGCATGTGCGAGCAGCGCCGCTCGTGGCCTTGGGTGTCTCCTCTCGGGGGCCGGTGGTGCCCTGGGCGTGGCCTGGACGCTGGCTCACCTGCCTGGTTCAAGTGCTGATACCACCGCTAACCGGCGCCGTGCCTCAGTGTCCTCGCCTGTGAGATGGGGCTGCCGGGGATGCGGCGGCTCTGGGTGACGCTTCCAGGGCCGGTGCCCCACACGTCCACGCTGGGCGCTGGCCATCACGGTCTCCTCTTCCTCTGCTCCGCACACACGGGCTTTAACGCGGGTCTGAAAACCAGGACAGGCCGTCTGCTGACATTCCCTGTGCTTGGGAATGTGTGCCTTTGACCCCTTCTCCCTGGGGTGAGGGTTACCTGGCGTGTGGAGCTGTGGCGCCCTACGGCCGGGGCGGCCACCACCACACCCGTCCCGCCCAGCGTCTGCTCCCTGGCCCCTGACGCGGGGGAGCTAGGAGGCAGGGTACGCCGGGGGTCGGGGGCTGCCCAGTCCGGCTGCCCAGTCCGGCTGCCCTCCGATGCAGTTCACGTTTATACGCGGGCTCGTTAGAGATGTGCTGTGGTCTCACTGGTGTGTGAACATGTGCAAAAGCCCCTCTGTCTGTGGACGCTTCACTGCATCGATGGACGTGATCTTTATAAGCAACCCCCACCCGTGCGCCTTGCGTCTGTGTTTACAAAGCCTGGGATGTCCCTTCTCCTGTCGCAGAGGGTGGGGCACTCGGACGCCCCGCGGAGAGACGGCAGCGTGCCCGTGGGAGGGGCTGGCGGGGGCCCCGCTGTGCGGGGGCGCCCCCCACCGCCGCGGTTCTGTCGGGGAGCAGCGGGCCGGCGGCGGGGGCACGGGTTCCCTTAGTCACAGAGGCCTTGGAGTTCGCCTCCGCATCTTTGCGTCCGAAGGGCCGGCCCTGGCTTGACGCCCTGACTGCGCTGCCCGAGCAGGGCCGTCTGCGATATCCAGCGTCACAGGTCTCCGTGCGGCAGAGGGGCCGGAGACGGTCCTCCCTTCTGCAGGGCGCGGCGAGGGGAGGGCTCGGTCTGCTCAGATGGTCCAGCTGCTCGGGTGTGGGGTCGCAGGCGCCCTCCAGGGCATGTGCGAGCAGCGCCGCTCGTGGCCTTGGGTGTCTCCTCTCGGGGGCCGGTGGTGCCCTGGGCGTGGCCTGGACGCTGGCTCACCTGCCTGGTTCAAGTGCTGATACCACCGCTAACCGGCGCCGTGCCTCAGTGTCCTCGCCTGTGAGATGGGGCTGCCGGGGATGCGGCGGCTCTGGGTGACGCTTCCAGGGCCGGTGCCCCACGCGTCCACGCTGGGCGCTGGCCATCACGGTCTCCTCTTCCTCTGCTCCGCACACACGGGCTTTAACGCGGGTCTGAAAACCAGGACAGGCCGTCTGCTGACATTCCCTGTGCTTGGGAATGTGTGCCTTTGACCCCTTCTCCCTGGGGTGAGGGTTACCTGGCGTGTGGAGCTGTGGCGCCCTACGGCCGGGGCGGCCACCACCACACCCGTCCCGCCCAGCGTCTGCTCCCTGGCCCCTGACGCGGGGGAGCTAGGAGGCAGGGTACGCCGGGGGTCGGGGGCTGCCCAGTCCGGCTGCCCAGTCCGGCTGCCCTCCGATGCAGTTCACGTTTATACGCGGGCTCGTTAGAGATGTGCTGTGGTCTCACTGGTGTGTGAACATGTGCAAAAGCCCCTCTGTCTGTGGACGCTTCACTGCATCGATGGACGTGATCTTTATAAGCAAGCAACCCCCACCCGTCGAGGTAAAGCTGAGCTTCATCTCGCGGTGCCCCTCCCCCCCGGCAGCGCCGTCTTCAGCCTGCTGCATAGTGTGGCACTCGAAAGGCACTCTGAAATCGACGGCGATCATAAAACACTCAGGAGTGACCCAGACCTGAAGCGGAGCTGTTTTATTTATGCCGGGAGACGCCTGAGGTGAGGCTTCCCGGTGGGGGTGAAGAACCGGCCCGGCACCGCGGGCTCACCGGCCGGCCCCGGGGTCAGAGGCTCTGCCTTCCCGGTGAAGAGAGAGGCCCGGGGCTGCGGGGGGCTCGCACCCAGCCTGCCCTCCGCGAGGTCCGGCTCAGGCCCCGGCTCAGGCCCCATCAGCCGCACGAAGCCATGTCTGCCCAGAAGGGACGCCTGTTTCCGTTGGTGTTTTGTCCCAATTTGAGAAACCGCTCAGCGTGGCCCTTAGCAGATGTAGGCTCAAGTCTTGGAGAGTTGGTAGTAAACAGGGGGAGCCTGGGAAGTCAGTCTTCTGACCGGCCCAGCTGGGCCCGTGGCCGGTGCTACAGAGAGGTGGGCACAGCGAGGCAGGACGTGCCGGGAGCCCGTCTGCCCCGTGTCCTCTCCGTGTCCTGCCTGGACACACACACGGCACACCTCGTCCTGCCTGCTGGGCTTCACTCTGGACTCTCCTTGTGTCCTGTGACCAGCGGGGCCGGGGGGCGTGGCTGCAGGGCAGGGTGTGAGCACGCAGGCCGGGGTTCCCTGGGGACCCTCGCGTGCGGTGCCCTCCTACTCATCTGGGGTTGGAAGATGCATGCTGGGGACAGAGGTAAACTATAGGCTTCGTTTATTTGGGAAAATACGGCTCTTGAAGGATGCAGGGCCTGCGTGGAGCGTGTGGTGTAACCTCGAGCGGCTGACAGTGCAGAGGCTTGCCCGGGACACGGTGAGGGGTGGCCAGCCGTCTGTGCCTTCACGTGGGCCTGCGGGCACCCACGTGGCTGCCCTGTGGTTACCGAGGACGAGGCCCGTGGCCCTGGGACGCCGGCGTCAGCAGCAGTGGTGACTGTTAGGTGGACTTCGGCTCTGCAGGTGCTCAGGGGGGCGGGAAGGACACGCCCGTGGGCCTGAGCTGCCCTGAGTAATTCCTGTACCTGCCTGGGCTGACGTGGTTCTTCAGAGCTCCTGACCCCCAGTCTCGTTAGCTAGACACTCACTCTCAGACCTGCAGGTGTGCTCGCGTGCTGGTTTCTCATGGTCCTAAGTTTTATTTAACAGAAGTGGATCTACAGGCCTCCCCAGGTGGTCCAGTGGGTAAAGAGTCTGCCTTGCAGGGCAAGGAGCTCCGGTTCGACCCCTGGCCCGGGAAGATCCCACGTGCTGCAGAGTGGCTGGATCGGCGTGTCCAGTGACGAGTCAGTGCTCCGGAGAGCGTGCACCGGAGCCAGTGCTCTGCGGCGAGAGGCCACTGCGATGGGAGGCCCACACAGGCCAAAGAATAAAACATGGATGAAAATAAATGATGACATAGAGGCCAAAAAAAAAAAAAAAATAGTGGATCTATAAACGTGGAGGGCGTTTTGATATTCCCAGAGTCCACATCCATCACTAACATAAGACAGGCGCTCGGAGGGCAGGTGTCTCTGGGAGAGGAGCGGAGGCAGGCTGGAGGGCAGGGCTCCGTCCGCTCGCCTGGACAGAAGCCGCCCCTGTGACCGGCCAGGGCCCGGAGTCCACACACGGCACACCTCGTCCTGCCTGCTGGGCTTCACTCTGGACTCTCCTTGTGTCCTGTGACCAGCGGGGCCGGGGCGTGGCTGCAGGGCAGGGTGTGAGCACGCAGGCCGGGGTTCCCTGGGGACCTCGCGTGCGTGCCCTCCTACTCATCTGGGGTTGGAAGATGCATGCTGGGGACAGAGGTAAACTATAGGCTTCGTTTATTTGGGAAAATACGGCTCCTGAAGGATGCAGGGCCTGCGTGGGCGTGTGGTGTAACCTCGAGCGGCTGACAGTGCAGAGGCTTGCCCGGGACACGGTGAGGGGTGGCCAGCCGTCTGTGCCTTCACGTGGGCCTGCGGGCACCCACGTGGCTGCCCTGTGGTTACCGAGGACGAGGCCCGTGGCCCTGGGACGCCGGCGTCAGCAGCAGTGGTGACTGTTAGGTGGACTTCGGCTCTGCAGGTGCTCAGGGGGGCGGGAAGGACACGCCCGTGGGCCTGAGCTGCCCTGAGTAATTCCTGTACCTGCCTGGGCTGACGTGGTTCTTCAGAGCTCCTGACCCCCAGTCTCGTTAGCTAGACACTCACTCTCAGACCTGCAGGTGTGCTCGCGTGCTGGTTTCTCATGGTCCTAAGTTTTATTTAACAGAAGTGGATCTACAGGCCTCCCCAGGTGGTCCAGTGGGTAAAGAGTCTGCCTTGCAGGGCAAGGAGCTCCGGTTCGACCCCTGGCCCGGGAAGATCCCACGTGCTGCAGAGTGGCTGGATCGGCGTGTCCAGTGACGAGTCAGTGCTCCGGAGAGCGTGCACCGGAGCCAGTGCTCTGCGGCGAGAGGCCACTGCGATGGGAGGCCCACACAGGCCAAAGAATAAAACATGGATGAAAATAAATGATGACATAGAGGCCAAAAAAAAAAAAAAAATAGTGGATCTATAAACGTGGAGGGCGTTTTGATATTCCCAGAGTCCACATCCATCACTAACATAAGACAGGCGCTCGGAGGGCAGGTGTCTCTGGGAGAGGGGAGCGGAGGCAGGCTGGAGGGCAGGGCTCCGTCCCGCTCGCCTGGACAGAAGCCGCCCCCATGTGTAGGCCGCCCGCCAGGGTTCCCGACCTCCGGAGGAGCTCCCGCCACGCACGCCCCGACGGCCGTGCTGGAAGCGTCAGCCCCAGATGGTCTGGTGGTTGCGTTCTCTCTAAACAGTTGAGCGCCTCTGCCAGCTTCTCAGTGGAATGGGAGAGAGCATTTTTTAAAGTGCTGATTAACAGAGCAAAATGTACTCGGGCTGGTGACAGGTTTTTCCTCCTCTTTCCATCCACTGGCTGCCAAACAGCCCGTGGTGACTCAAGCTTGAGGAGGAAGGCGACGGCTTTACCAGGAGACCGGGCGCCAGCGTGGTGGCCGCAGGCAGGAGCGGCCTCCCGGGGTGGGGCGGGGGGGCCGGAGGCCTCCTCCTGCCCCTTCCCCCAGCACTCACAGCTCCCACAGGGCTCAGCACCTGCCGGCCAGCTGGGGTCGCCGACGTCCAGCCTGGGGGGACTCACTGTCCAGCATGTCCGCCGAGGCTCTCTCCACGCGCCTTGGTCTGTCCTACACGGCCTGCTGCAGGGACGGAGGCCCGGGGCGCCCCTGACCTCCCGGGAGGTGCGGAGACCCTGGCGTCTGGGTGCCCAGGTCGGGGCTGGGGAACTGGAAGCACCTTTGTTCTTCTCTCTGGTGCTGACCCTCCTCCCGGTCCCTGACCAGCCAGGAGGCCTGACCCAGCGACCTAGAGGGTCCCGAAATGGGGCAGCCGGCGGGCGCCTGTCCTTGAGGAGATCAGAAGCCGGGCCACGATGTGGGGCCGACTCGGGGCCCCTCCCGGGATCCTCCCTGAGTGCCTCTGCCGATGCGTGGTGTCCGGATCCCAGCCCCTCTCCTGAGACTGGGAGCCTGTCCCCATCTGCCGTCCCTGGCCTCCGTGTGGCAGGGTCTCCACATTCAGTCCCCGTCTAGGGGAGCTTAAGAGCCTCTGTCCTGAGCCCAGCGTCCTGCTGTGGTCTCAGTGGAGCACGTCAGCAGAGCAGCAGACCCAGGGGAGAGCCCCAGCCGCCCTGGACCCTTCTCTGCCCAGAGGATAAAGATGGCCATGGGGGCTGTGGGGCCGTGTGTATGTGTGACGATGAACCGTGTAACCTGTGCAGCGGGTCTCCTGCCCCGACTCCGTCCCCGTCTGGACCTCGGGGCCGGAGGTGCCCACCAGGAGCCGGCAGCAGGGTCTGCGGGCTCTGGGAGCTGCCCGGCCGGTGCCACTCACCAGGCTTCTCCCCGCCAGCCCGTCGTGGAGCGCACCTCCGCTCTCGAGGGTCATCGGGGCTGTGCCGGACACATTTGTGCCGAGGGCTCTGCCTTCCTGGTCAGATGCTTGGCCGGAGGCCGGTCGCCCTGGGGTGTCTCTGGGGCTCTTCTCCCTCTCGCGGGGAGGGCCCGGGAGGCTGGAGGCCCAGCCCGCCTCCAGAGAGCTCCTCTCTTCATGCAGAGGCCCTGGCTCCAGTCTCACTCCTGGCCGGCCCCTCCGCCCCTCCTTCCTGCTGGGCTCAGGCGGCCTCTGCCCAGTGTCTCCGGGCCACGGAGGGCCACAACTGGCCTGTCATTGGGCACGGGGTGGGCGGGATGTAGGAGGACCAGGCACCTACCTCAGGGGCAGCCAGGTTACTGTCTCGTGGGGCCTCTGGTCCCAGGACCTCTCTGGGTACCTTCTTCCTTCGCTCTCTGTTTACTCTGCTAATTAGCATGGATTTACATGTTGCCTTCTCAAGTGTTCTTTACGGCGGTAGCACACGCACACCCAGACAAGCAGGCCTCTTTGCAAGTACATTCAGTTTGAAAAACTCACTCACAGACTTTCTAGCAATACTTTTTTATCTTATTACTAAAGATAGGCCTGGAAAATTTATGCAAAGCACATATATTAAAAGCAGGTAGTCTCTTTGCTTTTAAGAACCACTGAAAAAAAAAAAGAGAGAGAAACATTTAGCCACCCAGAAATAATTCCACTTCTAGGTTTCTAGGTATTTTCTCGAGAGAAATAAAAACACATGTCCCCCCGGAAAAGCTTGTAACGAGAATGTTCATGGCAGCGTTACTCATACAGCCAACACGTGGAGGCAGGCCAAATGCTGGTCACTGATGAATGAGGGGATAAAATGCAGTGTAGCCGTAGAATGGAATATTATTTGGTCATAAAAATGAGTGACGTACAGATACATTCTGTAAGATAGAAGAGCTTCACAAACATTCTGTGGAGTGGAAGGCCAGACACAAAAGCCCACGTAAGGTTTCTCTCAGCTCAGCGGAGCCCAGAAGCCCACGCCGCAGTGTGATGGCCCCGGGCTGGGTAGCGGCCGGTGAGGCCCACAGAGGAGCCTGCGGATGTGGGCAGGGGTCTTCCTGGGTGGTGACACCCTTCCCGCTGACTGGACTGATGGTGGCACCCGCTGGGAACAGTTCAGATGCTGAGGTACGTGGACGGGGTCTCAGCCATACTGAAGAAGAGAGATTCAAACGGTGGTCCGCACACACGTTTTCTGCCTGAAATCCAGAATCAGTTCTACAGGTGGTTTTCTCCCTGAAGCCCCCCCCAGGGGCTCTTGTCTCTCGGGGGGCCCTGGTCCAGCAAGCTCAAAGGAGGGACCCCCCCAGTACCCCGTTGAGGCACAGCCCGGGTGTCAGGAGGAGCCAGGGCCGCTGGAGCACATCTCTGCGGCCACCTGCCACTTCCTACGTCGCGGTGGAGAGACTTGTGTCTCCTCTCTAGGTTTTACTGAGCAGAACTAGCTCTAATGCTGCTCCTTCCTGAGCCGGAGCGAGGTGGAGACGGCCTCCCGGGGAGGTGGGAGAGGGAGGCGCTCTTCCCGGGAACCTGGGGCTGCTCTCTGACACCCCCCGCCCCAGCTCCCCCGCCCGGCGTCTAGCCAGGCGCCAAGTCCTGTGGCCTGCCACGTGGACGTGGACGTCCGCTGCCTCCCTGGTCACTCGCGCCTAGGCCGCGTCCTCCTCCTCCGTCAGGAACGGCTCGTCATCGCTTCCCCCGTGTCGCCATGACAGCCTCCCGACGGGCCCTCCTGTGCCACAGCCAGCTTCAGGCGCCGTCTCACCTGCTGCCCCCGCCACGTCTGGATTCCAGACTGTGATCAAAGAGAACATCTAGCTCTGCAAAACTGACCTTGACATCCTTCCCAAAACATGTCCTTTCCAAGTTCTTCTGGACAAAGCCCAGACTCTCCTCCTGGCCTGGAAGACCCCGCCTGCCTCCGCAGCTCCCTCTTCCCCAGACGCCCGGACCAGCCCGCCAGGCTCCACCCGCAGAGACGCACGTGGGTGCCGCTCCCCGCGCCGCTCCTTGTCCCTCGGCTTCAATCAAGTGCCACCTTCTCAGCAGAGCCGAAGCCCCTGCCCTCCCGCCCGACGCCGTCACGTGTCCCGCTCCCGGCTGCATCCCCACCGTGGGGCCATCTTCACGGCAAGAGTGAACTCGTCCTGTAATTAGGTGTTTGGTGTCTGTCTCCATAACTACACCACATGCCCCTGGAGAAGAGGCACGCGTCAGGTCAGCCCTGGTGCCTGACCCACGTCCAGACAAATAGCCTAAACCCCACCCTGGGCAGGAATCGAGGCAACACCGCGGTCGGCAGGCGGGGGAGGGTGAGTGGGGAGGCCGGCAGGAGGCTGCGTCGCCGTGCAGCTCCTGGTGGAGGAGGCCTCCGGGCGCCTGGGGCTCGCGGAGCCCGCGCCTGGCCACGGAGCGAGGGGCCGGAGCAGGTGGGGCCCGGGCTGCTGGCGTGAGTGGAGGCGCCGGGCGGGCGGGGCTCGCTGATCCTTCCCTCCTGTGTCTGGCATGCTCTGGCAGCATCCAGCTGAGTGGAAAGGGAGCCCTGAGGGCAGCAGGCAGGCGGGTACACGGGGCCGAGCCGGCCTGTCCCTGGGAGGACAGCTTCTGAATCTAATGAGATGGGAGGCGGGTGCTGTCGGCCTGCAGAGGCTGGCGCCGAGGGCAGCGCGGGGGCCGCTGGGCATCCTCGGGATCACAGTGTACTCGGTGGCCACCTGCTGTGGCAGCGGGCGGGCCTTTTGCCTCAGGTGAGGCCACTCCAGGCTGCCTGCCTCCAGCCCCGGCGGCACACCCTGCCCACCCTCCTGCCCCTCCTCAGGGAGGCCCGGGGGCTGCCCGAGAGGCAGCCGCGGTCGTGGCTGGAGTCACACTGCTTTACTTCAGTCCCCGCCCGGGCGCTCACACTGTGCCCGGGGCACCTGGACCCGCCAGGCCTTGCAGCCTCGTCTGCTCTCGGGCAAATAAGAGTGCCGACCCCGCGTGGGTGTCAGAAACATACCGTGAAGTGTTGGATGTGAAGCCCTTCGTCCTTGGAGAAAATCCACCCACTGTTAGATATTCTGTGAGACGTTGGTCGCAGGGCCTCGCCAGCCTTCAAGCCAGGCCTGTGTTCTTTCTGATGTATAACCCGACACCGTCACATCTCTCTTTCTGCCCGTTTTCTCCAAGGTCCTTCAGGTGAAGCACGGGGAGCAGATGGCTGTCATCGCAATGGTGCCTCTGGGGACGGGCGTTCGGGAGGCTGCAGACGCTGAGCATGTGCAGACCGGGGGCTTCCCTGGTCGCTCAGACGGCAGAGAACCTGCCTGCAATGCAAGAGACTCAGGTTCAGTTCCCGGGTGGGGAAGAGCCTCCGGAGAGGGGAATAGCTGCCCACTGCAGTCCTCTTGCCTGGAGGACCCCATGGACCGAGGACCCTGGCGGGCTGCAGGCCGTGGGGTCACAACCATCAGACACGACTGAGCAACTGACACACAGTTCCACAGTTCCAACTGGCAGGCAGCCGTTCCTGTAAGCTTCAGGTTGCGTTGCCTGCTGTACCTGCTCCACCCGGTTCCGGCAGGTGTGGAGAGGGCCACACGTCCGTCTGGACTTGGACGAAGACTCTCACTCTGGCTACTCAGGAGAGCTGGAACCACGGGCAGGCCACTCAATTTCCCCAAATTCCGCTTCTTTCATTTATAAGATCAGCCTCCGACTGCCCGCCGTTTCCTCTCTGGGCTGTCGAGAGGATTACACACGGTCAGTGCAAGCCTGGAACAGAGGCGGAGCACGGCCGACCGGGACTCCCCCACCAGCCGCCCCGCGCCCTTCCAGATGGCAGGGCCCCCAGGCTGTTTCACACCTTCATCCTGTTCCTTTGTGTTATTTCTTCCTGGAATGACTTTTAATATACTTCCACAGCTTAGTTCACTTCTTATCTTTCAACAAGTTGTCAGGGGCCCCGCGTTGTCTGTGTGTGTCCAACCCGATGCAGTTCTCTCGCCCGATTGGTGGATCAGGTGACGGTTTGTCTTCTTCGTAACTGTACCCTCAGGTGGTTTCTGAGGCCTTGCAGCCGTGGGGAAAGGGGGTTGTCAGAAACATACCGTGAAGTGTTGGATGTGAAGCCCTTCGTCCTTGGAGAAAATCCACCCACTGTTAGATATTCTGTGAGACGTTGGTCGCAGGGCCTCGCCAGCCTTCAAGCCAGGCCTGTGTTCTTTCTGATGTATAACCCGACACCGTCACATCTCTCTTTCTGCCCGTTTTCTCCAAGGTCCTTCAGGTGAAGCACGGGGAGCAGATGGCTGTCATCGCAATGGTGCCTCTGGGGACGGGCGTTCGGGAGGCTGCAGACGCTGAGCATGTGCAGACCGGGGGCTTCCCTGGTCGCTCAGACGGCAGAGAACCTGCCTGCAATGCAAGAGACTCAGGTTCAGTTCCCGGGTGGGGAAGAGCCTCCGGAGAGGAATAGCTGCCCACTGCAGTCCTCTTGCCTGGAGGACCCCATGGACCGAGGACCCTGGCGGGCTGCAGGCCGTGGGGTCACAACCATCAGACACGACTGAGCAACTGACACACAGTTCCACAGTTCCAACTGGCAGGCAGCCGTTCCTGTAAGCTTCAGGTTGCGTTGCCTGCTGTACCTGCTCCACCCGGTTCCGGCAGGTGTGGAGAGGGCCACACGTCCGTCTGGACTTGGACGAAGACTCTCACTCTGGCTACTCAGGAGAGCTGGAACCACGGGCAGGCCACTCAATTTCCCCAAATTCCGCTTCTTTCATTTATAAGATCAGCCTCCGACTGCCCGCCGTTTCCTCTCTGGGCTGTCGAGAGGATTACACACGGTCAGTGCAAGCCTGGAACAGAGGCGGAGCACGGCCGACCGGGACTCCCCCACCAGCCGCCCCGCGCCCTTCCAGATGGCAGGGCCCCCAGGCTGTTTCACACCTTCATCCTGTTCCTTTGTGTTATTTCTTCCTGGAATGACTTTTAATATACTTCCACAGCTTAGTTCACTTCTTATCTTTCAACAAGTTGTCAGGGGCCCCGCGTTGTCTGTGTGTGTCCAACCCGATGCAGTTCTCTCGCCCGATTGGTGGATCAGGTGACGGTTTGTCTTCTTCGTAACTGTACCCTCAGGTGGTTTCTGTGAACGGTGGGAGCCTCGTGCGTCAGCAACGTCTGCCTCCTGCGCGACACCGTCGGAGTGGAAAGGTGAAGCACACGTGTGCATTCAAGAAGGCGCGGGTGCACCGGAGCTCCGGGTCTCTGGAGGACAGTGCGTTCGTGCTGGGAAGGCGGTGGGCGTGGCCGAGGAGGCGGCGCTTCAGGCGGGTCTTCGTTCAGGACCCTTCAGTCCGCAAGCCGCGAGCTCCAGCCGAGCAGCCCCAGGACAGTGACGCCGGCGGGGCGGGCCCTTCGTCTCAGGAAGCGGGTCCGTGGGTGCGGCGCTGCGCGTCTTCCTGTCTGGGGTGCTGGGTACTGGGGTCGGGTGGCCGCTCGGAGCGCAGCCCACCTGGGTGACCTCCTCGTGCTCCGCTCGAGGCTCGGACCTCTGTCCCGAGGCTGCCCGCCGAGGGGGGCGAGTCTGGAGACCCTCAGGTCTCGCCGCCCGGGGGACTGTGGCGTAAGGGGGAGAGAGGGCGGCGGAGTCACAGGACGGCCGTGGAGGGCCTGGCTGTGCCCGCCGCCCAGTGCCCCGCCCCATCGGGGTGAGAACAGGGCTCGTCCGTCTCACTTCAGGCTTGCTGCGTGCAGGGCCTGGGGACGCGGGACCAGTGGAGACGCTGCGTCCTCCTTCTGGCCGAGGTGCACGGCCCCGCCCCCGCACGGTGCCATGTGCCCATTGCTGTGTGTCCTGCTGGAAGCCACCGGCGGAGCCAGGGCTCGCCCCGACGCCGTGGGACGGCCGTGGACGGCCGCCTCGCACGGGGGCTCATACTTGGTGCTGGGAGACGCTCTGGAGGCCGACAGCGCAGGCGCGGTTTTCCTGAGAAGGGAGGTGGTGCCGTTGCCCCGAGCACCGCCAGGGACCGGTGCACTTCCTGTGGACCACCAGAGCGATGAGGGTGGTGGGCAGCGGTCCCTGGGACCGCGTGGCTTGGGGTGCACGCGCCTTCCTCCTCTGAGCACCCTCACTGGGAGAAGCGGCTCTTCTGCGACGGCCCGTGACAGAGGTGTTTCCCCAGGTCCTAATACAGAGGCCGAATGGTCAGGTGGACGGCTTTGCGGGCTCATTCAAGGGAGCGGGGCTGTGGGGCAGAGGGAGCCCTGGGGACGGTGTGGGGACACCAGGCTTGGGAAGCAGGAGCAGTGGGCCTTCAGCCCGGAGAGGCAGCCTCGCACGTGGGGAGCCGCAGAGGCCAGGGGACCAGACTGGCCTGAGTGCTCGCGGCCGCCCCGCTGCACGCACGCCGTGTGTCCACAGGCGTGCTGCTGGGCCTGCGACTTTGTCCTCTAAGGGAGATGCTCTCTACCCTCACGTGCCGTCGGCATTCGATCCAATGGCACGACCGCCCCGGGGTGGGAGCGGGCATGCGGCAGACCCAGCACAGGTGGGGTCTTCCTGCTCCTCCCTGCCTTGTTCCCGCCCAGCCTCCGAGCTCCTGACTTTCCTCGCAGAAGCAGAGAGCGGCCCCCGCTGTGCTGTGCATGGCAGAGAGGGCTGGACGGGCCGAGCCTCCATCATTGCGGGCCCATCCAGGGGCAGCCTCTCTTCCCCACAGGACGCCGGGCACCAGACGACGAGGCGCGAGAAAGCCCATTTCCACGACATCTAGCTGAAGGGCTGTCAGTGGGCCCGCTCCAGGCCTTCCTGGTAAGACAGCTAACGTCTTTTCTTCTAGAAACAAGAGCCCGTGTGGCAGGGATCAGTGCTGGCGCCCAGCTGCCAGGAAACCTATCAGAACAATTGTGCCCCCAGCAGAGAGGCAGGCAGGCTCCTGGCCGCCAGCAGTTCCAGCTTCGGGGGGGCCCCTCCCCGGCAGCCCGGGCGCAGGAGAGGCAGACCCGGTCCCTCCCTCTTCTGCCGGTAGCTCCAGGACCTCGGAACCTGCCCCTGAAGTGGTCAGTGGTGGAGCCAGGGCTCCAGGGCCTGAGCAAGTGGGTGGGTGGCCCAGGGCGCTGGGACCCCCCCGGGGCGGCCCCTCACCTCCCACCACTTGATGAAGAGTTGGAGCCAGGGACACCGGCCTCCACCACTTAGGTCTCGGGCTCAGCCTCGATTCCTTCCTGCTTCTAGACGCGAGACGTGAGTGGTGGCCCTTAGCCGGCAGTTTGGAGGACGGAGGGCCCCCGAGGGTGACGGTTGGGTGCCGTCTGTGTCGGGTGGACGGCTGATCCGCCTCGCTTGTGCCGGCCCTGGCGTCCTCGGGGTCCCTGCGGCGGAGGGGGCGCCGCGGGCCGGACGGGAGGAGGAGCAGCCCGCCTGCCCAGGTCAGCGGGCCGGCCGAGACACGCTTTTCTGACGCTGGCGTGCGGTGGCGTAGCTTTCTGTGTGGCTGCGGTGTGTGGCTCGCAGCACGCGCCCAGCCTGTGGGGGAGGTCCGGCCGCCTCATCAGTGCTCTCTGGAACAGCAGTGCCCGCTGGCCCTGCCTTCTTTCCTCGGTTTCCCCCGCTGTGTCTGAGGGCGCTGGCCTTGAGGTTGGAGGAGTCCCCTGGGCTGCTTCAGCCCCGCCCGCTGGCCTTCACGGCAGCGCTCTGTCCGGCTGTGTGGGGTCTCAGGAGCCTGGGCTGCCGCAGGCGGTGCCGCTGAGAGTGGGGCAGGCCTTCTGGCTGGACGCTCCAGGACCAGGAAGCGGCCTCGGGTGGCTGTGTGGACCCCACGGGCCAGCGTGGGCTGGACTTGGGTCACACACGTGTTCCTGCTCAGCCCCGTGACCCCGAGTGGCCCCGTCAGTCCTCGCTGTAACAGGCACAAGACACACTGTGTCCTGGACCACCAGTGTCCGGCAGCCCTCGGTGTGTGCGTGGGTCTCTTTCCCCAGAGTGGGTCCCAGAGTACATGGCCGTGTGGCAGGGATCAGTGCTGGCGCCCAGCTGCCAGGAAACCTATCAGAACAATTGTGCCCCCAGCAGAGAGGCAGGCAGGCTCCTGGCCGCCAGCAGTTCCAGCTTCGGGGGGGCCCCTCCCCGGCAGCCCGGGCGCAGGAGAGGCAGACCCGGTCCCTCCCTCTTCTGCCGGTAGCTCCAGGACCTCGGAACCTGCCCTGAAGTGGTCAGTGGTGGAGCCAGGGCTCCAGGGCCTGAGCAAGTGGGTGGGTGGCCCAGGCGCTGGGACCCCCCCGGGGCGGCCCCTCACCTCCCACCACTTGATGAAGAGTTGGAGCCAGGGACACCGGCCTCCACCACTTAGGTCTCGGGCTCAGCCTCGATTCCTTCCTGCTTCTAGACGCGAGACGTGAGTGGTGGCCCTTAGCCGGCAGTTTGGAGGACGGAGGGCCCCCGAGGGTGACGGTTGGGTGCCGTCTGTGTCGGGTGGACGGCTGATCCGCCTCGCTTGTGCCGGCCCTGGCGTCCTCGGGGTCCCTGCGGCGGAGGGGGCGCCGCGGGCCGGACGGGAGGAGGAGCAGCCCGCCTGCCCAGGTCAGCGGGCCGGCCGAGACACGCTTTTCTGACGCTGGCGTGCGGTGGCGTAGCTTTCTGTGTGGCTGCGGTGTGTGGCTCGCAGCACGCGCCCAGCCTGTGGGGGAGGTCCGGCCGCCTCATCAGTGCTCTCTGGAACAGCAGTGCCCGCTGGCCCTGCCTTCTTTCCTCGGTTTCCCCCGCTGTGTCTGAGGGCGCTGGCCTTGAGGTTGGAGGAGTCCCCTGGGCTGCTTCAGCCCCGCCCGCTGGCCTTCACGGCAGCGCTCTGTCCGGCTGTGTGGGGTCTCAGGAGCCTGGGCTGCCGCAGGCGGTGCCGCTGAGAGTGGGGCAGGCCTTCTGGCTGGACGCTCCAGGACCAGGAAGCGGCCTCGGGTGGCTGTGTGGACCCCACGGGCCAGCGTGGGCTGGACTTGGGTCACACACGTGTTCCTGCTCAGCCCCGTGACCCCGAGTGGCCCCGTCAGTCCTCGCTGTAACAGGCACAAGACACACTGTGTCCTGGACCACCAGTGTCCGGCAGCCCTCGGTGTGTGCGTGGGTCTCTTTCCCCAGAGTGGGTCCCAGAGTACATGGCCGTGACCCCTTTGAGAGAGAACTGGGGTCCTCCCCGCGCACCGCCGTAGCATGGCCAGGTCCCCTCCCAGCCAGGCCACCTTGCTGCAGGGCGTTCCGCGTCTGCAGGTCGAGGCCGTGTGGGCTCAGCAGGTCGCTCTGGCGCTGCCTTTCGGCCGCCTCCGCCCGCTGCCGGCCCTTCTGTTGTGCCGTCACCCTCGTGACTGTGCCTGACTCTCCCTGTGCCCTCCATGACCTGTGGGCTGTCCCCTCGCTCCCCGTGAGTCAGGCCCCTGGGCTGGGCTCCCGCCTTCCACAGGCGCGCGCATCCGGCTCCTGGCTCTCTGCAGGCGAGCAGCGCCGCCCCCGGCCCGCGGCCCTCGCCGACATGCCAGCCTGGCGCTGGGAGCGTCTCTCCCGCCAGCGAGCCTGACCTGCAGAGCTGAGCCTCGCGGCGCCGCGCCGCCCCAGGGCCTCTGTGGCCTTGATGCTCAGGCACATCCTTCCCTCCGCCTCTGTCCTCTTCCGGCATCTGCCTGGGCAGCCTGGGTGTTTCTGCTTCCCTGGGGTCAGCTCCTGTGTCCCCGGCTTCGAGGAAGCGGCCCCGCTGTGCGCCCGCCCCAGGTTCTGGCCAGACGTTTAGGTCCCACGGCCTGAGGAAGTGCCCCGAGCCTGCGAATCCTTGCTCCTCCCTCTTACACACGAGACGGGAGGGCGCCCGTCCCGGAGGCTCTGCCTGGTTGAGCCTGCACCTTCCTTCCTTCCTCCCCTCGCTCGCCCCCGGGCCCGCCGCCTCCCGTGGCCCCTCCCCATGGGTCTGCCCCTGCGCCTCGCTCGCATCGAGGCTGTCGTGGCATCTGGGTTTTTTGGAAGACCCAGACCAGACAGGGCTAAGACGTACGCTCCCCACTGAATTTGCTCAGTCACCTTCTTGAGAAAGCTGTTTCGTTCTAAACTCGAAAGGAGGGGGCCGCAAGGAGACACCCAGGGGTGTGCCCGAAGTCATGGGCCTGGCGGGGGCAGTCAGAATTCAGGCCCCGCCGTCAGTCAGGCCTCTGTCCTCTAGTGAGGTCTGTCTCAGAAAGGGTCCTGGGCAGGGCGTCGGGAGGAGACGTCTGGGAAGCGGGTTTCAACGAACAGAGAGGGCAGTGAGCCAGCTTTGTGTGTGCGTGGCTGAGGACGCTGTGTGCACACACGTCTGCATCACACACACCACATACACGCCCAGAAAGCGTGCACGCTGCACGCGGAGCAGGACACCACACGTGAGAAGAATCCGTCTTTGATAACCTTCTCCAAGTTGTGCAGGTTGTATCATCTGGGAGAAAGCCCTTTCGATCTGAACACACAGTCCATTTTCCTTTTATGCTCAGTGTTGTATTTGTGGTCCGATTAGGCCAGTCCTGCCTGGTTGGAGGCCGCCCCAGGCTCCTCAGGGCCCGGTGCCTCGCAGGTGCCAGCCCTGCCTGCCCTGGAGGGGAGCTGGGAGCTCCGTGGGCCCCAGGGGACAGAGGTCTCTTGAAGGACCACTGAGCCCCGGGGTGCGGGAGGCGCTTGGGAGCCCCTTCTCGGCTCTCCTGCAGGCTGGGGCTCCTGGGGATTCAGGAGGGCACAGTGACCGGGGAGCAGTGTGAGCCCTCGGCCGTGACTGTCCCCGGCTTCGAGGAAGCGGCCCCGCTGTGCGCCCGCCCCAGGTTCTGGCCAGACGTTTAGGTCCCACGGCCTGAGGAAGTGCCCCGAGCCTGCGAATCCTTGCTCCTCCCTCTTACACACGAGACGGGAGGGCGCCCGTCCCGGAGGCTCTGCCTGGTTGAGCCTGCACCTTCCTTCCTTCCTCCCCTCGCTCGCCCCCGGGCCCGCCGCCTCCCGTGGCCCCTCCCCATGGGTCTGCCCCCGCGCCTCGCTCGCATCGAGGCTGTCGTGGCATCTGGGTTTTTTGGAAGACCCAGACCAGACAGGGCTAAGACGTACGCTCCCCACTGAATTTGCTCAGTCACCTTCTTGAGAAAGCTGTTTCGTTCTAAACTCGAAAGGAGGGGGCCGCAAGGAGACACCCAGGGGTGTGCCCGAAGTCATGGGCCTGGCGGGGGCAGTCAGAATTCAGGCCCCGCCGTCAGTCAGGCCTCTGTCCTCTAGTGAGGTCTGTCTCAGAAAGGGTCCTGGGCAGGGCGTCGGGAGGAGACGTCTGGGAAGCGGGTTTCAACGAACAGAGAGGGCAGTGAGCCAGCTTTGTGTGTGCGTGGCTGAGGACGCTGTGTGCACACACGTCTGCATCACACACACCACATACACGCCCAGAAAGCGTGCACGCTGCACGCGGAGCAGGACACCACACGTGAGAAGAATCCGTCTTTGATAACCTTCTCCAAGTTGTGCAGGTTGTATCATCTGGGAGAAAGCCCTTTCGATCTGAACACACAGTCCATTTTCCTTTTATGCTCAGTGTTGTATTTGTGGTCCGATTAGGCCAGTCCTGCCTGGTTGGAGGCCGCCCCAGGCTCCTCAGGGCCCGGTGCCCTCGCAGGTGCCAGCCCTGCCTGCCCTGGAGGGGGAGCTGGGGAGCTCCGTGGGCCCCAGGGGACAGAGGTCTCTTGAAGGACCACTGAGCCCCGGGGTGCGGGGAGGCGCTTGGGAGCCCCCCTTCTCGGCTCTCCTGCAGGCTGGGGCTCCCTGGGGGATTCCAGGAGGGCACAGTGACCGGGGAGCAGTGTGAGCCCTCGGCCGTGACTGTCCCCATCACGTCTGGGAGAGACCCTGCCGTTCCCCGAGGAGGGGCCACAGCCGAGCGCCCGGGCGCCCCCAGCTCCGCCCCTGCTCGGGCCACGGCTGTGCGCACCCGGCCGTGGGCTGTGCGTGCGGGAGCTGGAAGGCTGGCAGCGCGGGCGCATGTGACGGGTGGGCGCGGGTGGGCGCGGGGGAGAGGTGTCTCCACTCCATATGCGAGGCACTTAATGAGCGTGTGTGCATCTGCTGGGCGGCCCCACCCCGGGGCGCGCTGCCAGCTCCCCTGCACCAGGGTGGCAGTGGAAGCCTGCCTGGCACAAGAGGAATCTCCAGGCAGCCCTGTGCCCACAGTGGCCCCGAGCCATTCCTGCAGGACCCGCCCCCGCCAGGCGGGCGTCCTGGGGTCACACAGCCCTCGAGGGGCCTGGATGCCAGCCCCGCCCAACCCCAGGGCCTTCACTTCCCCGTCTCCAGTGTCGCCGACGCTGTGCCCGCGGCCCCGTCCTTGCCTCCTCCTGTACCCTCAGCGCCCCACCCCCGGGACAGCCAGACTCCCTGCCCGGCTGCCGCGCCTGCAGGCCCTGCCGCCCCGGAGTTCCTCCGCGCTGGCCCCTTGATGGGCGCCCCTCTTGCAGAGTGGGTCTCACAAGCTCGTGGCTGTCCTTTGGTCCGTCCGCGTCCAGTGGGCCCCTGGGCGTTTGCACCCCCACACTTGCGCTCCCTGGGCTGCGTGGCCTCCAAGGACCCTCCCTGCCTTCTGAGCCCCCCGGGGCCCCTCCTGCCGCGTGTGCTGCTTTTGAGTGTGCTCCCACTTCTCTGCCCTCCTTTCACGGGTTCTTTTTCTCATGAAGTGATTTAGATGACACAACATCGCTCAGTGTTGTATTTGTGGTCCGATTAGGCCCGCCCCAGGCTCCTCAGGGCCGGTGCCTCGCAGGTGCCAGCCCTGCCTGCCCTGGAGGGGGAGCTGGGGAGCTCCGTGGGCCCCAGGGGACAGAGGTCTCTTGAAGGACCACTGAGCCCCGGGGTGCGGGGAGGCGCTTGGGAGCCCCCCTTCTCGGCTCTCCTGCAGGCTGGGGCTCCCTGGGGGATTCCAGGAGGGCACAGTGACCGGGGAGCAGTGTGAGCCCTCGGCCGTGACTGTCCCCATCACGTCTGGGAGAGACCCTGCCGTTCCCCGAGGAGGGGCCACAGCCGAGCGCCCGGGCGCCCCCAGCTCCGCCCCTGCTCGGGCCACGGCTGTGCGCACCCGGCCGTGGGCTGTGCGTGCGGGAGCTGGAAGGCTGGCAGCGCGGGCGCATGTGACGGGTGGGCGCGGGTGGGCGCGGGGGAGAGGTGTCTCCACTCCATATGCGAGGCACTTAATGAGCGTGTGTGCATCTGCTGGGCGGCCCCACCCCGGGGCGCGCTGCCAGCTCCCCTGCACCAGGGTGGCAGTGGAAGCCTGCCTGGCACAAGAGGAATCTCCAGGCAGCCCTGTGCCCACAGTGGCCCCGAGCCATTCCTGCAGGACCCGCCCCCGCCAGGCGGGCGTCCTGGGGTCACACAGCCCTCGAGGGGCCTGGATGCCAGCCCCGCCCAACCCCAGGGCCTTCACTTCCCCGTCTCCAGTGTCGCCGACGCTGTGCCCGCGGCCCCGTCCTTGCCTCCTCCTGTACCCTCAGCGCCCCACCCCCGGGACAGCCAGACTCCCTGCCCGGCTGCCGCGCCTGCAGGCCCTGCCGCCCCGGAGTTCCTCCGCGCTGGCCCCTTGATGGGCGCCCCTCTTGCAGAGTGGGTCTCACAAGCTCGTGGCTGTCCTTTGGTCCGTCCGCGTCCAGTGGGCCCCTGGGCGTTTGCACCCCCACACTTGCGCTCCCTGGGCTGCGTGGCCTCCAAGGACCCTCCCTGCCTTCTGAGCCCCCCGGGGCCCCTCCTGCCGCGTGTGCTGCTTTTGAGTGTGCTCCCACTTCTCTGCCCTCCTTTCACGGGTTCTTTTTCTCATGAAGTGATTTAGATGACACAACATCTGTTCAAAGAGCATTTTTAATTTTTTTCAAAATTTAAAAACACAGAGAAGTACAAAGAATAACATCACTCACACGCATGTCCTCACCACCCAGATCAGCAGGGTGGCGTTGTCCCCTCCGCGTCCAGGGCTCGTCTTTCTTCCTGAAGAGGTGAAGTGTTGTGGAGACAGTAAGATTCCCCCCGGCCAGCACCCCGCTTGTGCCCGGGTCTCCAGAGGCTCCAGGGGTCGCTGTGGTCCGGCTCGCGGCTCTCAGCGCCCCCGTCCCTCCGTGACGTGCAGGCCTCAGCCCGCAGCGTGTGTGGGTCGCTGGCCGCTTGGTTGGTTAGAGAGGTCTGTCTGTGCGCCTTTCTCCGTTAATCAGTGGTATTCTGTCGTTCCATACACTGAATTATTTTCCTGACGCCTTTTCCTGTTTACAGATATTTATATTCTGTCCAGTGTTTTGCTAATAACAACAAGAAAACGTGCTACAGTCACCATCCGTACATGTGTTTTCTTGGGCACGTTTGCGGAGGCTCCTCGGAGGCACGGACTCAGAGGTGGAATTGCTGGAGTCTAAAGCATGCGTGTTTTCCACTTTGTAAAAGAGGCCTTTTTTTTTTTTTCTCTCCTCCAAAGTGAATGTACCAATTTGCGTTCCCACTCAGCGTTTATGAGCATCTCTTCACCCACTTCTCATCAACACTTGATACTATCATCCTGTAACATTTTTGACAACCTGTGGGTGAAAAATTACGTCTCATTGTTATTTTAATTTGCATTTCTCTATTATTAATGATAGCTAACCATTCCGTGGCACTCATTCTGGGCCAGACACGGCTCAGAGCCGTTCACTCATTCCAGTTTAATTTACTCCACCCTCATCGCGGCCCTTTCGGAGCACGTCCGTTGTTCTCATTCCCCGTCGGCGGATGACGAGGCAGGGTCAGTGGCTGGCCCGGCGCTCCCCCCCGGGAAGGAGCAGAGCCACGACCAGATTCGCCCGCGCACCCCTCGGCGACCCCGTCCTGGCGAGGCCCAGCTCTCCTGTGTGTGCCGTCGGGCTCTTTGTACTTTCTCTTCTACCAGGTTGCCTTCCTATATCCTTAGGAAGTTGGTGTTTTATCCCCTTCCTTGTTTTTGGCGAGAGGTGATTTCTGTAGCTTGGACGTTCATCTGTCGCCTGTCGTGCAGGACGCCGCCGTAACTTTCCCCAGGACGGCCCTGGTCTCAGCCCCTCTGAGGTCTTCTGCGTGCGTTCCCGCCTCTCCGCAGCCTTCTTCAGCGTGTCCTGTCTTTACCCAGTTCCGCGCCCTTTCGGCCCGGCCCCTGTGCTCGTGGGGCCCAGCGGGAGCCCTCGCGCTCCACCCGCCGCGTCCAGAGCTGGACCAGTGTGAGATCACGCAGGACGAGGGCCCTGCCAGGTGGCGGTCACCGCAGGCTGTCCACAGCTGACGGGCTCTGGGGGCCTCCTGCAACCTCACGGGAGCGCGCGCTCTGCGGTCCCAAAGGCGTGGTGCCCCAGAGGAGCCCGGGCTGGGAGCTGGCCGCGTGCCGACGTCAGGATGGGGTTGGAGAGGTTACGTGTGTGTGATGTTGAAACACCGGGTCTGTACGGGCACAGAGGCAGAGGGCACAGAGGCAGATGGCGTAGACGAGTCAGCTCTGACCTTAAGCACCTGCTGTGTGCGTGCACGGACCTGCGGGCGCTCGGCGAGGGCTGTGGAGCAGGTGAGACCCGAGCACCAGCCCCGGCCTCCGAGGGCCTCTGTGTTGACGCGGGAGGACGCCAGACGGGTGCTTACGAGAGAAGGTGGCCCTTCAGCCGCGGAGCCACCGACGCCTGGGGAGGGGAGGCGGGGGGCTTCCTGAACGAGCCGACCGTGAGCCTGGCGGGACGGGCAGGCGTCTGCCCGAGGTCCACGGCGGAGAGGCGGCGGCGTCACGTGGGCGTTTGACACGCGGCCTGGCTTCAGAGAGGACGTGAGATTTAGTGTGCGTCTGAATCGTGTACATATATGCATGTATGTAGCTGCATACTAATGTGCTGTGTATTTACAGAAATATGTTCAGGGTTTTTATAAGTTTTAGAAACCATCTTCTGACAAAATGGTTTACTAAATGATTGACAGGGGGTTTGTTACGCATTTTAAAACCTTTGTGTTCTGTGTTGGAGCTCAGCCTGTCGATGTTGCTGTGACTGACTCGGGTGGACAGCCAGGGGCTCCGCCAGACGAACAGGGGTCCGTTCGCCTCCAGACGCCCCTCCCGTCCCGGCTGCCGTGGCGATGAGCGGAGCCCCCTGTGCTCTGCCGGCGGCCCTTGCTGGGGACCTGCTTTAGATGCAGCCGTGCGTATGTGTCCTTCCCACACTCCCTAACCATCTCTTCCTCCCATGCTTCTCCCCGGGCAACCATATCATCTCCCATATTGACAGTTTCAAGTAGGGAAGAAAGCACACGTCAGCGGACGTGGCCCAGTCTGAGTTCAGGTAATACACGCCCCGCGGTGACCATCGTGCAGTGAGTATCTTTTATACACCAGCCTCTTCACATTTAATTGTTGCCACAATTTAATGAATCATATGTAATCATTGCAGTCAATCTTAAGGGAAATCAACCCTGAACACTTCTCGGAAGGACCGACGCTGAGGCTCCCGTATGTGGCCATCTGACGTGAAGCGCTGGCTCACTGGAGAAGACCCTGATGCTGGGAAGGACTGAGGGCCAGAGGAGAAGCAGGCGGCCGAGGAGGAGACGGCTGAAAGGTGCCAGTGAAGTGACAGACACGGACGTGGGCAAACTTCCGGAGCGGGTGAGGCCCAGGGAGGCCTGGCGTGCCCGGGAGTCCCAGAGCGGAATGACCGAACAACTCCATTGCTGTTTCCTGTGTCAGGGCTCCGAGGCTCAGGAGCGCTGTGACCACCAGTGGCCGTGCAGGTGGAGATCCAGGGAAAGAGCAGAGAGTCCAAAAACAGGTTCACGTGCGTCGTCGTGCCGTCGATGGGGACACTTGGCGACTGTCTCAGAAACGTGGTGATGATCAGGCAGCGTGGCTCCGGCCCATCCGGCGCCCCGCTCTGTGCTCTGACTTGAACACCTGCACGTCTGCCTCCACTGGAGGCCCCGCCCGGCCAGGGGGGCTTGCTTTCTGCTCCGGTGACCCTGACTCTGCCCAGTTTTGATGGACACACATTTCAGTTGTCACATTTACTTAACACCAGTCTCCCGACCGCATGCCTTGTATGTCAGTGGCCAGTGTCCTGACTGTGAGTAACTGTATCCAGTACAGACGGTGCCTCTGGCTTTCCTGTGCCCGCATCTCCGGATGGACAGCAGATGCACGTCAGGTCCATGCCCAGCCACGCCACTGCCTGCCTGTCTGTCTGAGGGGGTGGCACCGAGCACCTCCTAGCTCATGTGCAGGCAGCAGAGCCGTGGACAGGTCACCCATCCCCCAGTGAGAGCTCCACACAGCAGTGTAAACAGTGGATTATCAGATGAGGGCACTGTCCACCAACGAGGAAGGTCCAGCAAAGAAATGGCGTGAAGACACAGCAGACCACGGGGTTGCTGGCCCTGCCAACCACACAGGAGGGACTCTGGCCCTCCAGCCAGAGGGCTCGGTGAAGGCAGTCGACCAACGTGAATGAGGACAGCAGTTGTCAGGAAAAAGGGTAGCAGCGTCTTAGAAAAAGTAAAGCCACTGAAAAAAAATCACATTGAAAAACCTTGGCAGAAATTTTAAGAATATACATTGTGAAAACATTTTTAAAAAAAAAAGGTGGAGAGACTTCATGACATTAAAAGCACAAAGACTTTATCAGTTAGAAACTAAGTCAATATCTTTAAAAAGATATTGAATTCTTTCCAAGACAGAAAAGATGCTCACTCTATGTCATAAAGTTACATGAAATCACTCCTCCAACTAATCTTGATAATTTGTATTTTTAACAAATTTTAGAGAAAATACCTCCATTCTCAATTTTTCTCATGCTTTAAATTACAGTGTACTAAATATATACTAACTAACTTTACTGATTTTTTAACTTTTACATACATTTATGTAATCAGCAATAGGAGAATTAGTGTTTAGACAAAGACTTTTAAAGGTCATAGAACGATTTTAATTACACATTGATTTTGAATATAACTTTGCATACCTTCAGTGTGCTAACTTTTATGATTCTCTATCTACCACCTTAAAAGAAAAGGCTACCAGTAGTCTTTTTTTTTTTTTTAAGGAAACAGCAAAAAGGAAAAACCCACATTTATCTTCACTTATTGACCATTTCTGTTGCTCACCTGCCTCCCTACAGAACGGGGCATCTGTCTGACATTATTCTTCAACACTTCTTGAACCTATGGGTATAAAGTTCTTTCAGCTTTAGGTTATTTAAATACATCTGCATTTTCTTCCTTTTTCTGAGGTATGTTTTCCCTGGGCGTAGGCTGCTCGGTGGAAAGATGGTTTTCTGTCAGCACTCTTGAGGTGCTCCAGTGTCTTCTGGCTTCAGCTGTTTTGGAAGCGAATCCGTCACCTGACTGGCTGCCTCCTTACGGTGATCTCCCAACTGTCGCCGCTCCACAGGGCCGTCTCCAGGCCTCCTCTTCCTCTTTGCTTTTGGCAGGTTTCCTAGGCTGTGCCTAGCTGTGATTTTCCTTGTAGTGATCTGTGGGTTGATTAAACTTCTTGGATTGAAAGTTGATATTTTTTCATTGTGTCTGGTCAATAATCAGCTTTGCATTTTTTTCAAGTATATCTTCTGCTTTGTCCTCAGTCTCTTCTCCTCTGTGTCTGTTAGATGTCTGTGAGACTGGGCTTGGCCTTTGGATCCCTGAGGCTCTGTTTATTTTTCTTTACTCGTTTTTTTCTCTCTCTTCTTAACACTGGATACTTGTTGTTCATATATTTTCCGATTTTCTTCATCTTCTGTAACCTCCAGTCTGCTGTGAAGCCCATACAGTAATTTTTTTGAAAATTCTAGCTCTTGCCCTTTTTTCTTAAAGAATTTCCCTTGGGTCCTTTTTATTTGGTTATTATTTATGATTTTCATTTCTCTGCTGAGCATCTCCATCTGTTTTCTCATTGGATCATACTTTCCTTGAATTTTTAGGGCTCCTTGAACATATTTCTAGAAGTTGCTTTAAATCTTTGCTATAGCCAGTGTCTGGAACATTTGAGGATGTTCCTATTACCTACTCCCCAGACCCTTTACTATGGGTCATATTTTCTAATTTCCTAGCATACCTAAGAATTTTTATAGTTTAGTGGACATTGTAGAAGCTGGATTCTGTAAGTTTTCTCTGAAAAGGGATACGTTTTATTCTATGGGTAGTTCAGTTTCCTGCACAGAGCTGAGTTGCTGGTTGATTGGGTGATCTTTTGTGACAGACCTCTGCCTCCACATTGACCCCTTGAGGACGTGGTCAGCGCTCACGTGTGGACCCTGTGGGGCGGGTCTGTGGGCTTTACTCTGGGGCTTGCTCCCTGACCTTGAGGCATGGCCTCTCTGGTGTCTCAGCTGGATTCTTGGGTGAGTAACTAGATGCGAATGAGGTTTCTTCACTCAATGGAGCAGAGTTTCCAACACTCACCGGAACTGCCTTCAGTCACTTCGGTCGCTTCATCGTGTCTTGCTCTTTGCGACCCCATGGACTGCAGCACGCCAGGCTTCCCTGTGCTTCACCATCTCCCGGAGTTTACTCAAGCCACGTCACTGACTCAGTGATGCCGTCCGGCCATCTTCTCCTTTACCTTCTGTTTCTCCCGGCATCAGGGTCTTTTCCAGTGAGTGGTCACTTCACATCAGGTGGAGCTTCAGCTTCAGCGCCAGGCCTTCCATTGAACAGTCAGGGTTGATTTCCTTTAGGATGGACTGTTTTTATCTCCTTGCTGTCCAAGGGGCTCTCAAGAGTCTTCTCCAGCACCACAGTTCTAAGGCATCAGTTCTTCGGTGTTCAGCCTTCTTTCTGGTTCGACTCTCACACCCATACATGACTGCCGTATCTTACAATAGAAGTTTAGATTTTTGTCACCACAAAAAGCTAAAATACCACCAGTGATTTGTCTTAAAATAAGTTTAATTTTATCAGCAAGAAAAGCTATTTGTAGGATATCTAGTAAGGGTATTTGTTATTACTTGTAAGATATCCACTAGATTGGACTCAGCTACTACTTCAAGCCCCAAATTTCCCAATATTTTACCATGTAATGTCAATAAAACACTACATCTTTTCTTCATTGAAGATAAAACAACAGGAAATTGATTTTTTAATGTCAGTGGATTTAAGGGAAAATATCCCAAGTTCATCATGGCTCTTTGTTGAAACGCATCTACATGCAAAAATCTGAAAAAAAAAAAAAAATCTTGAGTGTATTTAAAGGACAGCACATGTGGATGAGGATGGTGATGACGGATGGTGTCGTTAGGACGAGGTCAAGGGCTCTCAGGGCTTGCCTGGTGGCGCGCGTGGTAGAGAAACTGCCTGCCAGTGCGGGAGACCTAAGAGACGTGGGCTTGATCTCTGGCTTGGGAAGACCCCCGGAGGAGGGCATGGCGCCCCACTGCAGTGTTCTTGCCTGGAGCAGCCCGTGGACAGCGGAGCCTGGCGGGCTGCGGTCCGTAGGTGTGCGAAGACTGAGACACGGCCGAGTCGACTGAGCACAGCACGTGGCGGGGGCTCAGCTGGGAATAAGGAGAATGACCCGAAGACCCTCGAGGGACTGACTTTTGAACTCGAGGATTCCACTGCCAAAGTCACGACGTTAATCCCCCGTCTCGCGGCCTCTCGGACCCACACAGGTCAGCTCAGAGTACGACAGTGTATACGGAAGGTTGAATACAGGCATCCCTTCACCGTCTATGGAAACCCATTTCCCGTCATGTTGTCGTCTCTTGTTTTAGGAAAGAAAAGTGTCTCCTCTCTTGACATGTTTATCGTTGCACGTCTGAGCTAATTATCTCTGTGGGCTGGCATAGCTCCTGATGCTGGTAGATTATCCTCATGTCGCAGGAAGTGGTATGGGCCACACACATGCAGCTGTGCACCGGAAGGAGCATGTTTTGAAGACTTTATCTGTGTAGCTGACTGGTGATTGCACATTGCATTCGGGAGACCACTTGCGTCCAGGACAGCGTGTGCTGAGACTGTGCGTGTGGAGCCACGCCTTTATCCTGCATGGTAGAGACTTGTGCAGGATGCATGCATGTGCATCGACTTTGCTTTGTATGTAGCTCGGGGTTAGTGATGAGCTCATCAACGTGATCTCTTAGCTGAGATCTAAGATGTTCCATTTCTCATGTGTTTATCTCTAATTTTTCTCTGTGTCAGGTTCAGAATTTAATAACTCTTCTCTCCTTCTGTCTGTGTCTCCTAATCTAAACCCTGAAGGCGTCTGAGTGGCTAACTGCAGAGATAAGGAGTGTTCTTTCTGTAACTGGAAAGTGAGGGCTGCATTTTCGTTATGATTTTAAATCTCCCCGACCACCCTGCTGGCGCAGAAACTCAGGACAGAACATCACCAGGGAGGGTTTCGTCGGAACCACCAGCTCTGTTGCCCTTCTCTTTGTGGGAGAACCTACCCGAGCTGTTTGGAGCTGGAGCGACCACCTGGAAAGCCACAGTGCTGGAACCAGCTTTCAACTTTCCCCATGTGCACTCTGGGCCCCAGGTCTCTGGGAGCAGCATCTCTTCCTGTTTCCAGGAATTATACCCACGGCTTGGTCCAGTGGATATGCCGAATGACTGATGATCCTTCCAGGCAGGCGTGAATGCCAGCTGGGTGAGTTGAGAACTAGCTATGTGGCAAATGGCCCTTCCGAACATGTTTCAAGCTCTATCTCTCTAAAAAAAAAAAATGCTACCAGACCCAAAAGATGTAAGATATTTGCTGTTTTTTTAAAAAAAGCAGAATGTGGTAGTTGCCACATAGAAAAACTTGGTTGGATAAAGAGGAAGGCTGCACAGCAGGCCCGTACGACCAGCTCCAACCCTTGGCTCTAATAGCGTGTTGCTTAGAGTCCATGTCCTTTGTGTTATTTTTTCAGTTTCGGAGACCTTTAAATCCCATGGTTCCCAGTTGCTTCCAGGCCGTGTGTTCTCTTAATTCCCTTGGCAGACGTTTTCTCACACACTTGGAGGTTAAAAGGAAGGGGGAAAAACCTCCAAAACATAAACCCCAAACTAAAAAACATAAGTAGGAAATGTTGAGGCTGGCAGCCTGGTTACCGTGGCAACTCGGGTTTGCCTGGACCTCTGCTTGAATTGGTTGCTTCTCGAATGGGCCTCCACCACGTAGGTGCCTGACTCCGGCCAAGCACACGGGATGGGAACGCTGGATTTGGAAGAGTCCCGTCTCCGGGGAGCCCCCGTCGACATGACAGCGATGGCTTCCTTTGTTTGAATCCATCTTCAGCCTGCGTCTGCTCTCTGGAGAGGCAGAGAGTGCCAGAAGCTTCTTGGCCATGGTCGCTGGGAAGCGACTTTAAAAAATGGCAGAGAATTATCTGGGCTCTACAAGAACAAGACTGTATAAAGCCTTGGTGAGACATTTATGTCCAGCTGATATTTTTCTCAACAAACACTTCTGGCACTTTTCCCAGGAACAGGGGACCTTACTCGTTGTGGGGAGGAACCGTGGGAGCTAGACAGACCTTGTCCTTAAGGTGCTCGTGGTCTGCTTGAAAAACCGTTACATAATGAGGTAGAAAATGAGAAGCACAGAGAAGGTTTTCGGAGGAACCGGAAGACACTGAAGGCCGGAGAGTGGACAGTCAAGGAAGACGGCACAGAGGAGAGAGGGCCAGAGCTCAGCATGTCCGGAGAGCGGGACGCGCCGGGACCCAGCAGCTGGCAGCAGGTGGGAGCGCAGGCCTGCTGGGTGTCGGGGGCTCCTGGAGGAGCATGGTGGGGTCCAGCAGGGGGACTGGCTGGGCTTCTGTTCTGAAACACTTCTTAGTAAGACTTGATGGCCTTCCCAGGTGGCTCGGCAATAAAGAATCCTGCTGCCGATTCAGGAGACCCGGGTTTGATCCCTGGGCCAGGAAGATCCCCTGGAGAAGGGAATGGCACCCCCTCCAGTCTTCCTCCTGGAGAATCCCACGGGCAGAGGAGCCTGGAGGGCGGTGGGTCCATGGTCCATAGGGTCACATTTTTCAGTTTCGGAGACCTTTAAATCCCATGGTTCCCAGTTGCTTCCAGGCCGTGTGTTCTCTTAATTCCCTTGGCAGACGTTTTCTCACACACTTGGAGGTTAAAAGGAAGGGGGAAAAACCTCCAAAACATAAACCCCAAACTAAAAAACATAAGTAGGAAATGTTGAGGCTGGCAGCCTGGTTACCGTGGCAACTCGGGTTTGCCTGGACCTCTGCTTGAATTGGTTGCTTCTCGAATGGGCCTCCACCACGTAGGTGCCTGACTCCGGCCAAGCACACGGGATGGGAACGCTGGATTTGGAAGAGTCCCGTCTCCGGGGAGCCCCCGTCGACATGACAGCGATGGCTTCCTTTGTTTGAATCCATCTTCAGCCTGCGTCTGCTCTCTGGAGAGGCAGAGAGTGCCAGAAGCTTCTTGGCCATGGTCGCTGGGAAGCGACTTTAAAAAATGGCAGAGAATTATCTGGGCTCTACAAGAACAAGACTGTATAAAGCCTTGGTGAGACATTTATGTCCAGCTGATATTTTTCTCAACAAACACTTCTGGCACTTTTCCCAGGAACAGGGGACCTTACTCGTTGTGGGGAGGAACCGTGGGAGCTAGACAGACCTTGTCCTTAAGGTGCTCGTGGTCTGCTTGAAAAACCGTTACATAATGAGGTAGAAAATGAGAAGCACAGAGAAGGTTTTCGGAGGAACCGGAAGACACTGAAGGCCGGAGAGTGGACAGTCAAGGAAGACGGCACAGAGGAGAGAGGGCCAGAGCTCAGCATGTCCGGAGAGCGGGACGCGCCGGGACCCAGCAGCTGGCAGCAGGTGGGAGCGCAGGCCTGCTGGGTGTCGGGGGCTCCTGGAGGAGCATGGTGGGGTCCAGCAGGGGGACTGGCTGGGCTTCTGTTCTGAAACACTTCTTAGTAAGACTTGATGGCCTTCCCAGGTGGCTCGGCAATAAAGAATCCTGCTGCCGATTCAGGAGACCCGGGTTTGATCCCTGGGCCAGGAAGATCCCCTGGAGAAGGGAATGGCACCCCACTCCAGTCTTCCTCCCTGGAGAATCCCACGGGCAGAGGAGCCTGGAGGGCGGTGGGTCCATGGTCCATAGGGTCACAAAGAGTCGGACACGACTGAGCCACTGCGTCACCCCCGTCAGAGTCAGACTTCAGGCTGAATGCAGCAGCACGAGGCCTCTGCTAGCAAAGAGGTGAGTCGATGTAAACAAACGTTTAGGAGATCAAATACGGATGAAACACTGCTGCAGAAAAGGCTGCTGGAAAGAGAAGAACCTAAGGAGGGGCCTCCCACGATACTCTTCCGGTTTGATCTGATTTAATCTTTCATGGAAGCTTGTTAGATTCTGGATGCTTCCGAGAGAAGGTGGGGCCTCCTTTGAGCCAAGTTTCTGTACCTCCTGCTTTTGCTTTGATGAAGCAAACGGGAGTCCATGCGCTGTCCCCTTGGCTTTCAGGTCTTGAGGTCCACTCTGTCAGAAACCTATTTCCACACTCACATCGACATTATTCATCTCAGAAAATGGAAGCTGGGCATTTTCTGTAGCAGGAAATGACATCTTTGACTCCATTAAGCCCTTTCTCTTCCCCGGCCTCCAGCCGCTCGCGGGGAGCCGGCGCGCTGTGGATCACTGTTGCCCGGGGGCTGCAGGATCCCTCTCTCCTTGTTCAGCATCAGCAGCATGAGCTCTCCCGTCACAAGCCTGCTACAGATTTTATGCAAAAGAAACATGTTATCATCATTTTATTCCTGTTACTACTAGTGAGAAAATTACATTTCAGTTCTATGATATTTTTATTTTCCAAGTACTTCTAAATAAATAATAAAACTCTAAACATCTACCAATGGTGGTAAACACCAGTATGAATTCATGGAACATTGGAATTCTAAAATATATTTTGAAAAATAGAAATGCCATTGATATGAAAAAGCCAATCCAAGCCACCTGTGTTGAGGACGGGCCCCGCTCCTGTTCTCAGGCAACTGCTGTCGATCCAAGGTTACCCAAGGAAGCTGTCGTGTTCAGACGGCAGACGCGGTTTTACGTCTCAGACAGACAGTCCAGGAAAGTTGCCTGGGGTCCCTGGCTCGGCGCCCTGGACGGAGCCAGTGGCCACCTGCTGGTGAGAGCGGTGCCCTCTCGCACGTGCGGAGTCGCGCTCCGGAGGTCGAGGGCAGAGGCTGGGCCTGCAGCTGCAGCCCGGCTGGTGGGGGCAGGCGGGGCACAGCCTCCTCCCTAGGGTGGCATCTGGTGAGCCTGGGTGCAGAGAAAGGCCAGCAGTGCCCCCACGTCTGTGCCATTTATTGAAAACTCCCGGGAAAGGACAGTCTATTTTCAAATATATATACATTTTATCTGTTTCTTTGGCTGTGCTGTGTCTGCATGGTGGCATGCAGGATCTCTGAGCGTTCTTGGGGCGCTTGGAATCTTTAGGTACAGCGTGTGGGATCTCGTTCCCCAACCAGGGATGGAACTCAGGCCCCCTGCACTGGGGGCTTGGAGTCTTGGCCACTGAACGACCAGGGAAATCCCCAAACAGTCTGCTTTGCTCCTTGTATAGATCTTGTGAAGCCCTAAAATATGCCAGTATACGCAGTAACAGTTTTAAATAGAGTTAGGTTTTTTAATTTTGCAGGGTTTTTCTGTAGCAGGAAATGACATCTTTGACTCCATTAAGCCCTTTCTCTTCCCCGGCCTCCAGCCGCTCGCGGGGAGCCGGCGCGCTGTGGATCACTGTTGCCCGGGGGCTGCAGGATCCCTCTCTCCTTGTTCAGCATCAGCAGCATGAGCTCTCCCGTCACAAGCCTGCTACAGATTTTATGCAAAAGAAACATGTTATCATCATTTTATTCCTGTTACTACTAGTGAGAAAATTACATTTCAGTTCTATGATATTTTTATTTTCCAAGTACTTCTAAATAAATAATAAAACTCTAAACATCTACCAATGGTGGTAAACACCAGTATGAATTCATGGAACATTGGAATTCTAAAATATATTTTGAAAAATAGAAATGCCATTGATATGAAAAAGCCAATCCAAGCCACCTGTGTTGAGGACGGGCCCCGCTCCTGTTCTCAGGCAACTGCTGTCGATCCAAGGTTACCCAAGGAAGCTGTCGTGTTCAGACGGCAGACGCGGTTTTACGTCTCAGACAGACAGTCCAGGAAAGTTGCCTGGGGTCCCTGGCTCGGCGCCCTGGACGGAGCCAGTGGCCACCTGCTGGTGAGAGCGGTGCCCTCTCGCACGTGCGGAGTCGCGCTCCGGAGGTCGAGGGCAGAGGCTGGGCCTGCAGCTGCAGCCCGGCTGGTGGGGGCAGGCGGGGCACAGCCTCCTCCCTAGGGTGGCATCTGGTGAGCCTGGGTGCAGAGAAAGGCCAGCAGTGCCCCCACGTCTGTGCCATTTATTGAAAACTCCCGGGAAAGGACAGTCTATTTTCAAATATATATACATTTTATCTGTTTCTTTGGCTGTGCTGTGTCTGCATGGTGGCATGCAGGATCTCTGAGCGTTCTTGGGGCGCTTGGAATCTTTAGGTACAGCGTGTGGGATCTCGTTCCCCAACCAGGGATGGAACTCAGGCCCCCTGCACTGGGGGCTTGGAGTCTTGGCCACTGAACGACCAGGGAAATCCCCAAACAGTCTGCTTTGCTCCTTGTATAGATCTTGTGAAGCCCTAAAATATGCCAGTATACGCAGTAACAGTTTTAAATAGATTTAGGTTTTTTAATTTTGCAGGGTTTTTCCCGCGACTGTGTCCAGTCTGGTCTACTCCAAAACGCAGGAGAAGACATGCACTCTCAGCTTGCTCCTTTGTTGCTTGTTGGATTCTTCCAGGAGCTCTGGGGGAAGACAGCTGCTGCTGCTCCGTCGCAGAGTCACATCCGACTCTCCGCGACCCCGTGGCCGGCAGCACGCCAGGCGTCCCTGTCCTGTACCATCTCCCAGAGTTGGCTCCGATTCGTGCCCATTGAGCCATTGATGCCACCCAAACATCTCATCCTCTGTCGCCCCCTTCTCCTGCCCTCAGTCTTTCCTGGCACCAGGGCCTTTGCCAGTGAGCTGGCTCTTTGCATCAGGCAGCCATAATACTGGAGCGTCAGCTTCAGCATCCGTCCTTCCAGTGAATATCCAGGGCTGAGTTCCTTTAGAACTGACTGGTTTGGTCTTGCCGTCCCGGGGACTCGCGGGAGCCCCACCGTCTGAAGGCCGTGGTTCTCCGGCACCCAGCCTTCTGTACGGTCCCGCTCTCGCCGGGAGCACACAGTCTTCACGGACGCCTCGCGCTATTGTCTCTTCCCTGAGGTTCCCTCGTCCCTGAGGTGAGCGTCCCACCCCAGCGCTGACAGTGTCCCCTCCTCCTGGGTCAGAGCTGTTTCACGCTGCGTTTCGTCTCGTGAAGCCGCAGGACGAGTCGGGGCCGCTGTCGATGGTCCAGCCTTCTGGGAAAGCAGCCGTGCTGAGCCCCTCAGTGCCCATCACCAGGACGGGCTGGGGATCTGGTGGGCACCCTGCCTGTGTCCCTTGTCCCTGTTAAGGATGCCTGAGTGCACGGGGGAGGAGGGCCGGCTCCTTTCTGGGTGGCCAGGGAGGGTGTAGGGTCCAGTTTAGGGTCCTCAGGACTTGAGAGATGCTTCGACGGGCTCCTCTCCTGAGCAGGAGGGCTCTGTTGGACTCCCGCTAACGCAGGGCCGCCTCGGCTCTGGTCCCTGGTTCCTGTCCCTCTGTAGACGACGGTCCATGACGTGACCGGGCTGTGGACCCCGGTGTGCAGGGGAGAGCTACCTCGACTCCTGCCCTGGCAGCCCTCGCCGCCTGTTGGTGGAGAATGATGAACAAACAGATGACTAAAATGTAGAGAAATAAGAGCTGTGGCAGAGATTTATCTTTTCCCTTTCAGAAGGTTTTTTGAGAAAAAAGTATCAGAGGAGGCTTATAAATTTCACTTTAATTTCCTGTTAGAGTGTTTACAGATGTATTTTAATGCTTTACCAGCCCTGTATCCCAAAAAAAAATGTAACCTCAATCTTCTTGTCTGTATTTCTCCCCAAGAGTCAACTGCCCGGCTCAGGACCCTCAGACACGGGTCCTCGCAGGGCCAGGCCGGGCTCCGGGCGGGGTGGGGCCTCGGGAGGGGCGCGCCGGGCACAGCCAGGAGCCGGTCTCTTCCAGGCGGGCAGCTGCTCCTCAGGCCAGGCAGACTGTCGCCGGGCAGAAACACGTCGCCAGGGATGCCAGCGCTTCTGATTTTCCAAGAGAAGCTGGTTTACGTGACGTCCCTGGTTTTTAAGTGTTAGGGATGAAACGTGTACAGGGCCGCCATGCCAGCGCCGTTCCCACGGGCAGGGTGTCCGGGGCCTCAGCGCTCGGCCCCGAGGAGGGTCTGTCGGAGCTCCTGGGCGCGCGAGGGCCGGGCGGGAGCGCCTGCAGTTGCCACAGGGCTCTCATCGCTGAGGACACCTTTGTTTTGCAGAGACAGAAAGAGAGGCTCAAATGCTTGTCATTTGCTTGCTTCTGTCGCTGGAAAGCACTCTGCAGTATTTGAAGAAAAACAGCTCACCTAAACAACACTGTTTCTCTCTGAAGATGAAACAGGTCCAGAACACACCCCGTGGAGGCCTGGACGGAGGCGGACAGCCTGCCTGGTCCCCCTGCACCCAGGCCGGGCTGGCCACAGGCTGCCAGCCTGGCCCTGCTCGGGGCGCCGGCCGTCCTGCGAGAGTCCCTCCACAGTGGGTCCACCCGCCTCCTGGTCCTCAGACTCCGAGGACCCAGACCTCCTTCTGCTCCCTCCTTTGTGGCGGCTGGAAGGAGCCCCTGGCGGGCGGGCAGCCTTCAGAACGGTGCCCTTCCGGGCCAGTCCCGACCCCGCCCTCGCCGGGCGCGTCTGTCAGCGGCAGCCCCAGGGAGGGAGCCCCGCTTGGTCTCGGACGACGGGCACACGCGGCGCGCCTCCTCGTGGAATTCAAGTCAGGCGCACCCCAGAACAGCGGAGGCTCCTCGGGGACGGGGTGCCGAGGGCAGAGGCAGCTCCTAACCGGGCCCTGCCCCTCGCCCGGCGGCACCCCCAGGCTGTGGACGGAGCCCCTGCCCTGCTGCTCCCACTGCGGCTATAAATACAGTCACATTTCCCACGTACTGTATTTATGTTTCAGAAAATGTCTGTGTTGCATACGTAATGGAGGAGATATAATTATAATATTTCAAAACTGGCCAAATTTCGTGAAATATAAAATAACAGATGGCACCACACAATATTGGTGCGGTGCGCTTCATTTGAATCGTAGCTCGGCCCGAGCACGCGCCCAGCCGGTGCGGGGCGGTGAGGCCTGCGGGCGGGGCTGGGGGGCGCCCCCTCCTCTGTCCCCCCGGGCTCCTCTAGCCAGAGACTGCCGCGTTGTGAAGACACCCCGGGGCCCTCAGCGTGGCCCTGCCGGCCTGCCCGCGTATGGTGCGTGGGTTTCCTTTCGCCGAAGAAAACAAAGAGTGACGTCTGTAGTCAAGCTTGGACAGACAGCCCAGCAGGCAGCCCGGCCGCCGGCCGCCCGGGTGCCACGCTGCCCTGGCCCGTGCGGCCTGAGCCTCCGGGAGGCTGTGGCTGGAGGTTCGAGCCTGCAGACCTGCGGCTCTCCCTCGGCTGCAGCGGCGCCGGGCCCCACGCTGGGCGGCTTGGTGGACCGGCAGCAGGTGCGCCTGCTCTGCGTTCCGTCCGTTGTTCATTCCCACCTTCACCCAGAGCCCACACAACCCGAGTGCTCACTGGCCTTCCGCAGGCCCCTTGGGCAGCGGGGCACACATGGATGATGACTCCCCTCTCGAGGGGACAGGCCTGCCTGGAAGGGGGCCGGGGCTGGCGGACCCCTCGCTCACCTCTTCTGACTCAGAGCAGGACTGGCAGAAGCGTTTGCACGCGGTGCCTACGCTCCAAGTGGAAGCGTTCGGCCGCCCCGTCGTCTTCCATCTCGACCGCTCTCCCCGTCCCAGTGAAACCCTCCCGTTCAGCAGTCAGGCCGCAGACGCGTGCGTTCACGAATGGAAGAGGCCGTGGACGGCGCTCGTGAGGCCTGCGGTCTCAGCCTTCCTGGAGTCGACAGGCAGCGGGAGAGCCGCCCGGGCCCTGCGGTGGCTGGGACCCTGCGCGGGGCGTCGGGGCGCCCTCCTGCTCCGGTCTAGGCCCAGCACAGGTGCACGGCCTCTGGGGACGGCCGAGGAACGCACAGGCACCTCCGCGAGCGGAGTGGAACGCTGCAGGCGTGGGGCCGCTCCTCTGTCTGGAGACGGCGAGTCCACACGGAGGCCCGGGTCCGCCTGCAGCCGTCTCCTCCCCGTGCCTCGGGACGCGTCCACCTCTTCTTGCGTTTCCTGGCCTGAGGGTCAGGAGACTCCAAAGGCGCCCTCACTCAGGGACACTGGTGATGCAGCGGGCGGCGACCGCGGCCCCTCTTGAGCCCCCCACGCACCTGACCTCCAGGGGTGCTGAGACACACACGTCATGCTTCCAGCCGGTGTGGAAGGACCCCAGGAAAACGGGGTCTTCCTAACGAGGCGGGGCGATGCTTCACGCCCTTACTGCCAATTAAGCTGTTACTGTTAATTAGGATGCCAATTTGCTATCAGAGGCTTATCATCTTTGTGTCCCTATTATTAGCATGTTTCCCGACAAATATTAATGTGGCTTATTTTCTGTGATAGCTCTTTCCAAAAACCAGAGAGGACTTGGGGCGGCACCGCCGGGAGCGATGCTCCTCACCGAGAGGGAGCGGCCCAGACGCAGGGCGACGAGCTCAGGGGTCTACTGGGCAGCGGGGCTCTTCCCGTGGGATGCCTGAGGTCGAGGGGCCCCGGGAGGTGAGGGCCGGCGCGGGCGGTGCCGAGGGGAGCGCCTCGGGAGCTCAGTGAGCCGCCCAGCGAGAGCCCCCGCGGCGGCCCGCCCGGCCTCCCTCGCACGGGCCCCGGGGCTTGGACTGTGTGTCTGAGGCCACGGGCTCTAGAGCCCGTGTCTGCGGTCAAGTCCTGGCTGCCTCCCTCGCCAGTTGAGTAATTGCCATGGACAAGTCACTCAGTCCTCTGCCATTGAGTCTGAAGAAGAGGAAGAGCATAGTGCCGGCTGGAGCCGTGTGGCTGCAGCACCTTGGCCCACCGGATGCCGAGAGTCACTGGGAAAGCGCCTGATGCTGGGAGAGACAGAAGGCGGGAGGAGACGGCGAGGACAGAGGACGAGATGGCTGGAGGGCATCCCTGAGTCCGTGACGTGGCTCGAGTAAACTCCGGGAGGTGGCGAAGGACAGGGGGGCCTGGTGTGCTGCCGTCCGTGGGTCCCGAGCGGCGGAACCACAGGGCACTGTTACGAGGGGAAGTGGTGCACCCGCCGCTTTCTCAGGATGCCCGCAGAGAGCGCGTGGCGACCCGACACCAAGCACTCTGCTGCTGGCATCGTCGTGGTTCCCGTTTCTGCCGGCGTGTTCCCAGCCACACAGACGTGCGCTGAGCGGAATCTCACCCTGGGAAGCCTCAGAGGTCACGAGCCACTGCTGTGACTCAGTACGATTTCCCGATCTGTCTCTCTGGGGGCCCGTGTGCTGCTGGCCGCAGGGGTCAGGATTCTTTGGCACACGTGCCCTGTTTCTTCACCGCACAGGGGTGTGGAGGAGCCGCATTTTCTGCGGAGGAGAGGCGCCAGACTGGAGGCATTTCCTTAGATACTCCCTGTCGCAGGGTTGAGTAGGCCCACCGGGAAGCCTGCGGGCAGGGCAATGAATGCTAAGGGTCCATGAACACAGGTCGAGGTTTCTTAAACCTCCTGCACGCTGGGACAGTCCTGTGTGGAACTGGGTGGGGGTCCTGGAAAAGAGGTGGACGCCTTTCCTTAAAAGCAGAAATTTTACAAGAGGGCCGACTTGTTTCTCAAGGAAGTGAGATTGTCTGGTGTCATTTGGCCTTTCCAAATGCTTGTGTTCAGCTGTTTCACAGGAGAGTATTAAGTCTCTCAGCTCCTGCGCGTTAATAGAAAAGAGAGCCCTGGGTACCTGTGATGCGGGTCCGGTGCCTCAGGCTAGGTGCTCAGAGGGTATTTACCAGTTTTCCCACTGAGTTCCTTCTTTCGTTCCAGGATCCCATCCAGGACACCATATTGCATTTAGTCATCACGCCTCTGTAGTCCCTTTTGGTGCACGTCCAACACAGAAATCCAATTTTGTCAACAGATACCGCCACGGGCGGGGGGCAGGATGCCACGCTTCTCAGTTATTTTACAAGCATTTACTGAGTTCCTACTACGTGAGACCAAGTGAGTGTGATCCGATCCCTGCCCTGGAGACGTTTCCCAGCTGGGGAGGCTGCAGACGGGGACGGGAGAATGACGGCACCTGTGGTGCCCTCTAGCAGGAAGCACGCCAGGCCCCGCAGCACCCCGCACAGACGGGTGAGTGCTGACTCTGGCCAGGAGAGTCAGTGGTGGGATTCGTACTTGAGGGGTGGACCTCGTGGTCAGGGGGCTTCCCGAGTCCATCACCCGGCTGCCAGTGCAAGAGGCGTAAGAGATTTGGGTTCGGTCCTGGCTTGTGAGGCCCCCCTGGAGAGGGGCATGGCAACCCATACCAGAATCCTTGCCTGGAGATCCCCACGGCAGAGGAGCCAGGTGGGCAGCTCTCAGAGAGGTGGCCATGACTGAATCCACTTACCACATAGTGCTCATGGTCACACAGATCCGTGGCACTGGGATGTTCGTTTCTGTAAGTGATGTGTTAAAGCCAAGTCTTGAATAAACATAAAAATGTTCATGAGCACGGCTCGTAGGGGAGGCACATACAGGAGCTGAGCTTTCTCAGGCCAGCTGTGGCCTGCAGGCTTGGAGCTTCCGGGAATGGGCACCTCTATAGGTCTGGAGATCCGTTTCCACTGCCGCTTGATCTGCCTTCCAGAGCTGGGTTTCTTAAGAGAAAAAAAAAATCACCTTTCTTTGTTTTCTCTTTCCCTTCGCCTTCCACTCACGCCCTGACCCGCAGTTTGGCTTCTGTCCCTGTTCTTACACAAGGATTCTCACCCAAGCAATTGATGGCTTTCCTGAGAACAATCTAACAGAAAAACGTTAACGCTCGTGTACCCGGTTTCTTGGTGACCTTCCGCATGGCCCGTCATGCCCAGTCTTCCGAGTCCTCCTCTCGGACGGATAGCCGTTTCTGTCTCTCTCTCTCCGCCTCTCCTCGTCCTCAGCGAGTCCCCAGGGTTTCTCAGACTCAGGTCAAGGTTCCCTTTCTCTGTCTGTTTCTCCCGAAATGATCTCACCGACATTCGCAGTGGGTCCGTTTACGGCTGGGGTTAGAGGGCACGATTCCCAGGACGACCTGAGCCAGCCGAGCGGCACAGGGTCAGGCCGGCGTCAGACTCTGTCTCGTTTCGGGGAAGCTGCGTCCCAGGCCGCAGGCCGGAGTCGAGTCCAGGACGAGCTCCTCACTTAACACCCTTTCTCCCAGTGGGCTCGATTCGTTCAGCCACAGGCACGGTCACCTGTCAACGGTCGCTGCGGACACAGGACCTGCCAGGGGCTCGGCACGCACAGGCCCCAGACACAGACGGGTAAACATACGGGAACTGCGGGTAGTCCTTTTAAGGTGAAAAAGAGAAAAAGAGAGAGAGGAAAACTGAATGCATACAAGCAGAAGCCAGTGATACATTAACTCTGCCCGGGAAAGGAACAAGGACACAGATGCGTCAGAGCTCTGTCTTCTCCGCGATCAGTCAACCTTATTCATGTAGGTTTAAAAAAAAAAACAGAGGTAGGGATTCTCTAGTACTTTTCCTGGGGGTCAGAAATTTCCCTTCCATGAGCCTGAAGAAACAACCTCCAGGCGTCACCACCTGCTCTCACACATCCTTGGCTTGTCCCCGCGTCCACCGGCCCCTGGGTTGCCCAAGTGCCCATCCATCCCCGTCACCCAGGACTGCAGACGCGCTCCTCTCGTGCCCACCTACACCTCCATGGCCAGCTGGCCATCTCCACTCCTGGTGTCCACCAGCCCCCTCTACTGAGGGGTCCTTGAGTCTCCTCCCCAACCTGAAAATCTCCCTCGGGCCCTAGCCCTCTTGGAGGAAGGCAGGGCTGTTCTGCAGGGGCCGCGGCGCGCCACCGAGCCGCCCCCCGCCCCCCAGCGCCTCTTCCACGGCTGCGCTCACTCTGTGCTCGGGCCACACGGACGTCCGCCGGTGGATAGCGTGGACACAGCTGTTTCCCACGGCGGTGCTTCCTGTGCCTGGGACTCCCCACCCCAGCCCCACGAACTTCCCGTCCTTCAGGGCTCGGATGGAGGGCCACGTCCCCAGGGAGGCACATGCTATCACACCCATGGGCCCGGTATCAGGCCAGCAGCAGGAAGTTGGTCCGTAAGCGCCGAGGGGAACCTCTCACCACCGGGCGTTTCCCCTGCGTGGACCCTGGATCACTCGTTTCTCACAGGGATGTGGGGTGTGGTCGAGGGCCCCTCTCCTCTGCGTAGGTGAGGAGCCTGGGGGTGGGAGACCCTGACGTCCGAGCCCAGGTCTGTTTGGCTGTCTGCCCGAGGGTCTCCGGCCTCTTCTGTGCCCCTCCCTGTCCCCGTCTCCTTCATTTCCATCCTGAGGTGTGTCGCTCGTGGTTTTTGCATCAGTGTCTTGAAAATGACCTCGGTGTCCCAAGGCAGGCCCACCCTGGGGACGACCTCGCTCCCCCGGCTGCAGCCCTAAACTGGCCTCTTCACTGTCCGTGGGTTCCTCTGTCTGGGGACACCTAACTGAATGGCTTTCCAAGTTTCCTGGGAAGTGAGCGTCCCCCTGGGGAGGCTGGTATTGCCTGTGACCTCCAGACATGAAAGGAAAGCGTGAGGCCCAGCGTCCTGAGAGATGCAAGTGGGCAGGTGGAGCCCTTGCAAGGAAGCTCATTCTGTTTACCTTACTTAGGGGAAGTTTCACCTCTGATGGTGTTTTCTTGAGTCAGGATAAAGGCATTCTCTGTTTGTGGGCTTGTAATATTTATAGAAGGGAAGAGAGAGAGTGAGCGAGCGAGAATGAGTTCTCCCCTTGAAGCCGGGAGCCGGGGCCTGGCACAGCCGCAGCCCGCGGAGGAGGCGCCTCTGTCTAGCGGGGCAGCCGGAGGGGCGGCTGAGTTTGTCCAACGTGAAGAACCAGCACGACCAGGCCTCCTTATCTTCCAGAATAACGGGACATCCGATGTGAATGTCTACCTACTGGTACCGTATTCCTTTGAAGAAATGCCGCTGGGCGTGGCCAGTGCAGTGAGGGTCAGCTCTGGCCCCAGGCTGCTGGGCTGTGGCTCTGGCCCCGCCCTCCGAAGGAAGGATGTTGGACCCTGCAGATCGGGTGCCCGGCCTTCTTCCTCAGGGGCTGGTCAGATGGGCTTGCAGCACCCGGAGTAGCCACACCGGCGGGGAAATGCGTCCTCCTCGTGATCAGAGTCAGAGCCCCTGTGTCTCGAGCCCCCGATGCTCTGTGGTCACGGCCAGGAAGCCGCAGCAGGGAGACCAGGCTCCGTGGGCCTGCAGCACGGCCGGCACCGTGCCCCGTCGGCCTGGCTGGCCTCAGGTGAGCCTGGAGCTGGTGGTTCCTGGCAGAAGGCTCTGCTGGCCGAGTCGGGGTGGAAAGCCACCTTTCCAGGACCTTGGAACCTTTTCAGGCCAACTGTGACAGCAGGGAGCCCTCAGGGGACGGGATGTGGCCGTCGGTAAGTGAGCGCCTAGTGGCCCTGGGGAGGCCTGCGTGGCTGCTTGGGGTGTGGGGACACTGGCAGAGGCCACTCTGTGCGTTTAGCAGCGGCAGCAGACTCCTCGACCCCTGCTTTGGGGCTTGGTCACGAGTTCGTGACGTGGTTTTCCCCAGCCATGCCTTCTGGGTGAGGACATGTGCATTTAAGGAGGCCCTGGAAATGTCAGGTCAGGCAACCGGAGCTTCATCGTGGAAGGAGGCCGCGGGTCACTGCGGTCTGTGGACCTAATCGCTCTCTGAGCTCCAGGGCTTCCGGGGCCCCAGGCTGGACTTCTCCGCAGAATTCAGAACCTCTGTCGGTGGGAGTGCCGAGCGCAGCTCACCTTGTTCCCCTGGACACTGACGGATGAAGCGCTCGTTGGGGAGCCTGCCCAGGCGCCCCGCGAGGTCCGCGCCGCATCTGCTTGGGCCCTGGCCGCTGGCTCAGCAGCTCCTCCCAGGCCAGGTGAGCATCTGGGAGAATCCGTCCTCCAGGGAGGACTCAGCATGCCGCTCTGCAGAAACAGCGAGAGAGCAGCACTTAGTGTCGGCCCTCGCGAGGACGCGGCCGGCCCTGGGAGCAGGCGAGTCTCCAGGCGAGAGCCCGGATGTGAGGCTGTGGTCCAGCTGAACTCCGAGGCCTGCGAGGCTCTCGCATCTTTCAGGAAATGCTGATAGCAGAACGGAGTGTGTCAAGCACAGGTATCTAGCAAGGCTTGAAGAATCTAATTTTGCGGTGGGCCTCTTCTCCTAAGTGCTGCGGTTCCACTGTAAAGAGAGTTGGCCTTCTGCTGAGGAGGGAAATCAGACTCATTTCAGTCTCAAGTGATCCACAGTTACCCGGCCAAGGAGACGGAGCTCGTGTTTGTTTTTCCCTGTCATTACTCCTCGGTCCAGTGTTTCCATCTCAGAAGGTGTGCGTGTGGACTGAACCAAAGCCAGGATTATCTAGAACACGGCGCCTGCTGATTCCATTTAAATGGCCCCACCGTCTCTGGCTGATAGTAGGCACAGTCTCCAGAGAGCATGCTCGTTTGACTGGGCCTGGAGACTTTAACCTGAGCCGCAGCCGCGGGGACACGGGCTTCTGTGCGACTGGATAGCCTCTTCCAGGGCGTCCCCGCGTGTTCCTCATCTGCCCCGCCCGTCCCCGGGGATGCAGAGCAGGACGGCAGGGTCGTGGGCCCTTCTGCAGGGACTCAGCTTCCCGTCATGTACAGTGGTGCCAATTAAGTGCTCATGAAACGTTACCTAAGAACCAGCTAGCGTGGCCCGCGGTGAGACACCGACTTCATTTTTCACGTAGAAAGGTACATATTGTGTCAAAATGATGCTCCACAGAGGACGGGCCCCCAGCTCCTCGCACACCTGCCTGCCTCTGGGTGCAGCCGTGGACGGACCGGGTGCCAGGTGGGATCCTTCGCGGTCAGGCCTCCTCTGCGCCGCCCGCTGTGTCCGAGAAGAGATGCATGTGGAATCGAGTGTCTCACGGCCAGAATGTCAGCACCTAGCCCGTCCACTGGTGCATGGGCCCTACAATTGTGCGAGCTTCCCTGGTGTCGCTCAGATGGTAAAGAATCTGCTTGCGATGCAGGAGACGTGGGTTCAGTCCCTGGGTCGGGAAGATCCTCTGGAGCAGGAAACAGCACCCCACTCTGGTACTCTCGTCTGGAGAACCCCAGGGACGGAGGAGCCGGGTGGGCTACAGCCGTGGGTCGCAGAGAGTCAAGACACGACTGAGAAGCTGACACTGTCACTTTGATTATAGAACTGTTGACGGCGGCAGTGTGGCTCCGTGTCCGCCAGCTCTCGCCTCCAGGCCTCTGGCCGCTTGGGAGCACCTGTCCTGCACGAAGAGTTCCGGGCCGCGAGCCTCACGTGGAGCTCCACTGAATCATTTCCTTTTAAGTGCTGCGGTTCCACTGTAAAGAGAGTTGGCCTTCTTCTGAGGAGGGAAATCAGACTCATTTCAGTCTCAAGTGATCCACAGTTACCCGGCCAAGGAGACGGAGCTCGTGTTTGTTTTTCCCTGTCATTACTCCTCGGTCCAGTGTTTCCATCTCAGAAGGTGTGCGTGTGGACTGAACCAAAGCCAGGATTATCTAGAACACGGCGCCTGCTGATTCCATTTAAATGGCCCCACCGTCTCTGGCTGATAGTAGGCACAGTCTCCAGAGAGCATGCTCGTTTGACTGGGCCTGGAGACTTTAACCTGAGCCGCAGCCGCGGGGACACGGGCTTCTGTGCGACTGGATAGCCTCTTCCAGGGCGTCCCCGCGTGTTCCTCATCTGCCCCGCCCGTCCCCGGGGATGCAGAGCAGGACGGCAGGGTCGTGGGCCCTTCTGCAGGGACTCAGCTTCCCGTCATGTACAGTGGTGCCAATTAAGTGCTCATGAAACGTTACCTAAGAACCAGCTAGCGTGGCCCGTGGTGAGACACCGACTTCATTTTTCACGTAGAAAGGTACATATTGTGTCAAAATGATGCTCCACAGAGGACGGGCCCCCAGCTCCTCGCACACCTGCCTGCCTCTGGGTGCAGCCGTGGACGGACCGGGTGCCAGGTGGGATCCTTCGCGGTCAGGCCTCCTCTGCGCCGCCCGCTGTGTCCGAGAAGAGATGCATGTGGAATCGAGTGTCTCACGGCCAGAATGTCAGCACCTAGCCCGTCCACTGGTGCATGGGCCCTACAATTGTGCGAGCTTCCCTGGTGTCGCTCAGATGGTAAAGAATCTGCTTGCGATGCAGGAGACGTGGGTTCAGTCCCTGGGTCGGGAAGATCCTCTGGAGCAGGAAACAGCACCCCACTCTGGTACTCTCGTCTGGAGAACCCCAGGGACGGAGGAGCCGGGTGGGCTACAGCCGTGGGTCGCAGAGAGTCAAGACACGACTGAGAAGCTGACACTGTCACTTTGATTATAGAACTGTTGACGGCGGCGGCAGTGTGGCTCCGTGTCCGGCCAGCTCTCGCTCTCCAGGCCTCTGGCCGCTTGGGAGCACCTGTCCTGCACGAAGAGTTCCCGGGGCCGCGAGCCTCACGTGGAGGGTCCGTGTCAGCCTTGCCTGAGCCTGCTGGGGCGAGGGGCGATGACGGAGCTGCTGGCTCCGGGCTGGACCCTCCAGGGCCTCGCGGGGGCCCGGGCTGGGCGGGGCCGGAGCAGCAGCTGGTGAGCGGCCGAGGCGGGCGGGGCCGGGGTGGACGGAGGCGCAGGTGGAATTCTCTGCCTTTGCCTGGACACGGAGCCCTGGTAGCCTTGAAGAGGGGTGGTGTGTGAGTCTGTGTGCCTCTTTTCTTCCCCACCCCTCCCTTTCTTCCTCCAAATGCAAATCAGTAGACTTGTATTCACAGCCCAACAAGATGTCGAGGCGAGAAGAGTAGCCTTTTTATCAGGAGCAGCCCCTCCACTGGGGGGGCGGGGCGGGGACAGGAAGCGGGTCGGGGAGCGACAGGGCAGGAGGCGCGTCTCGGGGAGAAGAGGAGCTTGTGGCGCGGCCTGTGCGCACACGTGCAGAAAACAGACAGAAAGCATGGCTTAGGTGGAGACTGGACGCCGCTTTCTTGGGTAACCGGCTGACGGCGGGTCAGGCGGGTCTGAGCAGACGGCTCCGGAGGACGCACGGTGCTGGCTGAGACCTGGTCTTGAGCGAGCCCGGCCAGTCCCAGGGCCTTGTGTGGACCAGGGTGGTGCTCGCGGGGCCGGGACGAGCGCAGGGGTGGCGAGCGCTCGCGGCGTCCGCTGTGGCCTGGGCGATGGCCGAGGCTCCGCGTCAGGAGACACAGCCTCCTGTCCCGGGGTCCCCACGGACGTGGGTCTCTTGGGGCACACGGACCCTGGAGGCAGCCCGACGCACCGGGCACTGGAGGGCTCCGCGGGCGGCCTTCCCTGCCGGCGGGTGCTGCGTGCGGTCCTTCGGGCGTGGAGCGCCGCCGCCCTCGTGGCGCCGGTGACTTCCACATCCCACAGGGGCGAGAGCAGAGGGTCAGCAACGCATAATCCCCAAGGACAAAAAAGAAAGAAATTGGAAGAGGACACAAAAGCGGGTGGGAGGTGGACCTTTTCTTAGAAAAAGAATGCAGCGAGCGGCGAGCGGCCTCGTGAGCACGGACGGCTGAGGCTCAGAGCCGGCGGCAAGGCAGCAGCGGAACCCCGTGGGTTTGCGTCGCGACCCAGGGCCCGGGAAGGACAGCCGTGGGTTCCTCGGGAGGCGGAACTGGGGGTGCTGGAGACAAAGCAGCGGCTCAGTCTGGGTTAGACGCCCCCCACGCCAGACATCTCTGCTTCCCCCACTTCTGCGCGGTGGGACTGAGGAGCGCGCCCGTCCCCACCCCGGGTGGAGAGCCCCCGTCCGTCCTCAGGTCCGGAGGCCAGGCCCAGGCATGCAGGACGCCTCCGGCTGGGGACGGGAAGGCCCATGTGACCGACATGTGGGGCAGGGGTCCCGAGGCCCGCTCCCAGCCTCGTCATCCTCACGGGGTCCACAGAAGATAAGCCCACCGACGAACCCAGAGACTCCAGGCAGGCCTCTGTGGCTTTGCGCGTAAGTACGAAGAGGAGGCCAGAGGCCACCAGACAGCCCAGGAGGCCTTCCTGCAGGAAAAGACAGAGACGAAAACAAATGAGCCGAATGCAGGGACTCCCGGGAGCTGCAGACTGAGCGGCCGCAAGAGGGGAGCCTGGAAGCTTTGATTGGCGCCCTCGGAGAGCTGAGAAGACACTGTGCTCAGAGAGCGAGGGCAGGCCTGCGGAGCCCGGAGCCGGGCAGGGACGCCCGCCGTCGGGGTGGGGTTCTCCTGGGAAGCCGGTAGGAGAGCTGGAGAGGAGGAGCAAGGACATCTTGATAAACGGGAGGAGAGAGCACAGGAAAACGAGGGACGCATCCTGGAGATGAACGTCCACTTAACAGGAGTTCCACCAAGAATGAATAATGTAGATGAGAGGAAATGTTTAAAGACACAACACAAAGGAAAATTTTAAAAATCCCAGAATTGGAGAACACATATTTTCTATACTGGAGGCGCGCACCGAGCACCCGACGCGAAGGACGAAGAGAGCCCCACGAGGAGACGCCTTTGTGAGACTTCGGGCAGCCGTGGGCAAAGCGCACACCCTCAGTGTTCACCAAGAGAAAACGGAGTCATTTCACATACACAGAAAAGTACAAATTGACGTTCATCCGACTTCTCAGCAACAGTACTTAAGCGGAGAGGAACCCCGTGGGTTTGCGTCGCGACCCAGGGCCCGGGAAGGACAGCCGTGGGTTCCTCGGGAGGCGGAACTGGGGGTGCTGGAGACAAAGCAGCGGCTCAGTCTGGGTTAGACGCCCCCCACGCCAGACATCTCTGCTTCCCCCACTTCTGCGCGGTGGGACTGAGGAGCGCGCCCGTCCCCACCCCGGGTGGAGAGCCCCCGTCCGTCCTCAGGTCCGGAGGCCAGGCCCAGGCATGCAGGACGCCTCCGGCTGGGGACGGGAAGGCCCATGTGACCGACATGTGGGGCAGGGGTCCCGAGGCCCGCTCCCAGCCTCGTCATCCTCACGGGGTCCACAGAAGATAAGCCCACCGACGAACCCAGAGACTCCAGGCAGGCCTCTGTGGCTTTGCGCGTAAGTACGAAGAGGAGGCCAGAGGCCACCAGACAGCCCAGGAGGCCTTCCTGCAGGAAAAGACAGAGACGAAAACAAATGAGCCGAATGCAGGGACTCCCGGGAGCTGCAGACTGAGCGGCCGCAAGAGGGGAGCCTGGAAGCTTTGATTGGCGCCCTCGGAGAGCTGAGAAGACACTGTGCTCAGAGAGCGAGGGCAGGCCTGCGGAGCCCGGAGCCGGGCAGGGACGCCCGCCGTCGGGGTGGGGTTCTCCTGGGAAGCCGGTAGGAGAGCTGGAGAGGAGGAGCAAGGACATCTTGATAAACGGGAGGAGAGAGCACAGGAAAACGAGGGACGCATCCTGGAGATGAACGTCCACTTAACAGGAGTTCCACCAAGAATGAATAATGTAGATGAGAGGAAATGTTTAAAGACACAACACAAAGGAAAATTTTAAAAATCCCAGAATTGGAGAACACATATTTTCTATACTGGAGGCGCGCACCGAGCACCCGACGCGAAGGACGAGAAGAGAGCCCCACGAGGAGACGCCTTTGTGAGACTTCGGGCAGCCGTGGGCAAAGCGCACACCCTCAGTGTTCACCAAGAGAAAACGGAGTCATTTCACATACACAGAAAAGTACAAATTGACGTTCATCCGACTTCTCAGCAACAGTACTTAAGCGGAGAGGAAAATGGAGAGATGGCTTCAACTTTTGGAGAAGATACTGATTTTAAACCTAGACCTCTGTGCACAGCTGAATTAACTGTATCTAAGTTGAGTGAGATTAGAATAAAGCCGTTTTCAAGTAAGCAGGATCCCCTCTGAACGAATCCCCACACCAAAGTATGTACACTTTCCTGGCCGACTATTGAGTTGTAGTCAAGCAGGGAAGAACACCCAGGAGAAGACGCTTAGATCCAGAAAACAGGAGAGAGACTCAGGATCCCGTGTGCTCTCAGGAGGGGAGCAGCCTCAGACGGCAGCCGAGGACCAGGGCAGAGACTCCGGAAGGAAGGAATACCCTTTAAACCTGGTCCCTCAAGATTATTAGCTGGTTCTGGAATTCTACAGAGTCTGGGGAGATTTTATAATCCTACTCAGTCACTCAGTCATGTCTGGCTTGGCAGTTCCATGAACTCTAGCCCGCCAGGCTCCTCTGTCCACGGGAGTCTCCAGCCGAGAAGACTGGAGAGGGTTGTCGTTTCTTCCTCTAGGGGATCTTCTCGACCCAGGAGCAAACCTGTGCCTCTTATGTCTGCAGCATCAGCAGGTGGATTCTTTACGATCTGAACCACCTGGGAAGCCTGATTTAATGATAGGTCCAGAGAAGACGAAGCAAATGAAACAAAAATTGCCGGGAAAAGCAAGAAGTTGCAACAGAAAGGCAATAGTTAAATAATTATAACAACGTCTGTACTGTGAATTGATGTCATTGAAAATTGTGGTGCTTATGTTGGGTTGGCAGAGGAAGGGGCGCTAGCAGTTGGTGGTGGTCAGGGTTGAAGCCTCACCTTCTGTAGTAGGAAGACAATGGGTAATTGTTAACACAGTGAAATCAAGAGTATCAAAATAAGCGCATTTTTTAAAAAAGAACTAAAAAGCAAATGCCAGACCAAACAGCTGCAGGTGGAGAAAGTGGTTGCTTCTCAGGAACTGCCTTTGGAAGGCCGCTTCCAGCTGTGAACTTTCAGCCTGCGGTGCCGCGAGAGTCCCCTGGGCAGCGAGGAGGTCAGACCAGCCGACCCCGGACATCCACCGGGAGGACAGATGCTGAGGCTGAAACGCCAGTCCTTCAGCCACCTGCTGCGAGGAGCTGACTCTTTGGAAAAGACCCTGATGCTGGGAAGGGCTGAGGGCAGGAGGAGAGGGGCGGCAGAGGAGGAGATGCTGGATGCCATCACTGACTCCGTGGACATGAATCTGAGCAAACTCTGGGAGACAGCGGAGGACAGGGAGGCTGGCGTGCTGCCGTCCACAGGATCCCAGAGTCAGACGTGGCTGAGCCACTGAACAAAAATAACAGCACAGCTGAGTCTCAGCCTTCTGATTAGGATCAGGTGGTGCGTGGGGGCTTCCCCGGTGGCTTGGAAGTGAAGAATCCACCTGCCGGTGAGGGAGGCGTGAGAGACAGTGGTTCTGTTCCTGGGGCAGGAAGACACTCTGGCGGAGGAAATGGCAGCCCACCCCAGTGTTCTGGCCAGGGAGATCCCACAGACAGAGAAGCCTGGCAGGCTGAAGCCCACGGGGTCAGAAAGAGTCGGATGGACACAACGGAGTGGCTGAGCACACCTGTCCACGCGTAGCTGATCTGCGTTATGGTGTTAGATTCAGGTGTGCAGCAAAGTGATTTGGTTATACATACGTATATATGTGTATGTCTGTATTCTTTCTAAAATTTTTCCATGATAACTTATCATAAGATTTGGAATATAGTTCCCTGTGCCATGTTTTCTTATTGTTAATCATAATGCATTATTTTGGTTAAAGATTTTTTTTGCAGGTGGGGTGGGGAGGGAGGGGGGTGAGTGGGCCGCTTCTGTTGGTCTTTCATTTATCTGTTTTCATCCATCCTTGTTCTTTGGCCTGTGTGGGCCTCCTATCGCGGTGGCATCTGTTGTCTCAGAGCACCGGCTCTGGGCGCATGCGCTCCAGAGCCCCGGTTCGGTAGTTGGCCACATTGGTCCAGCCGCTCCACTGCACGTGGGACCTTCCCAGGCCAGGGATTGAACCGGCACCGCTTGCACTGCAAGGCGGTGTCCTTACCCACTGGACCACCAGGGAAGCTCAAAGTTGTTTTTAACTGAAAAAAATACTGTGTGATGCGGGCAGCCAGGCAGGAAGTCTCTGAAAAGGCTTCATGGGAGTGCGCCAGAGTCCCTGCACTGAGCTGTCTAAGTCAGCAAGCGGGAGCGGACACCCCCTGGGTGGTGGCTGTGAGAACTCGCGCGGGCGCAGCGGGACCTTCCGTGGACGTGTGAGAAGTCTGGACACGCACGGCGTGGACGGAGGGTTGAGACCACCTGCGTGGGCCCCTGGGCTTCAGACGGCAGGGTTGCTCCTCCACCCGGGAGCCGACTGCTTCATAAATTCTTGCTCCTTTGAGCTGAATGGCGCCTTCGTGGTTCCTGTGCCTTACAGGGTCTTTAACTTGCTCTCAGGGAACTGGAGCCTGGGAGGCTCAGGTTCATTCTGAAATATTTCAAGCTTCGATGACAGAGTCAGATTTTAATCTGTAGTATATTTGTCCTCTGTCCCTGTGCATTTTTTCACAGGAAGAAAACCCAGCGACCCGGCATCTACCGTCCCATGCTTCCTACCCCCGGGCTGGCTCCGCGAGCGCTGACCGACTGTCGTCCCCGGGCTGGCCGCCGCTGATTTCAGCGCGCAGTTGTCGGTGCGCAGGCATTTTGCGAAGCTGCCTGGGCGCGCCTGCTCCGACTTCCCTTTCTGCCCAGGACAGTCTGGCCTCTCGGCTCCCGGCCAGTAGGCCGGCCCAGGGCCACCTGTCCAGCCGTTGCCCGCGTCGCCCCCGCCGCCCTCAGGTGTGCCGCGGTCTCTGCTGCTGTCCTATCGGCCTGTGGTTTTCCTGTCACTTAGCACCAGCGTCATCTGCGAGGTGATGAGTTGTCAGGGGCGAGGATGGGCTTCTTGCCTGCTCAGCGGAGACTCCGAACGTCACGCCCCGGGGGGTCTGCCGGGCCTGTGGCAGGTGCCCGATGAGATGAATGCGTGTTCCACGAACGACGTACCGGAAGGCAGGCTCTTCATCCGTGTGGTCTTTCATGTAAACATTTTTAAACCGTAGCTCAGGGCTTCCCCTGGTGGTCCAGTGGGTAAGGACACCGCCTTGCAGTGCAAGGGGCGCCAGTTCGAGCCCTGGCCTGGGAAGATCCCACGTGCCGCGGAGCGGCTGGACTGATGTGTCCAATCACAGAGCCGGAGCTCTGGAGCGCATGCGCCCAGAGCCGGCACTATGCAACAGACGCCACCGCGATGGGAGGCCCACAGGAGCCAAAGAACGAAGACGAATGAAAATAGAGAAATGGAAGACCAATAGAAGTGGCACGCCCACTCCCCTCCCTCCCCAACCCGACCCCCGCCCAAAGTAAATAAATAAATAATAAAAAAAATCTTTTAAAAAAAAAAACTGTAGCTCACCAGAGTCCTTGAACTCCTTACTCAAGGTCATAACACCAGCAGGGAAGCGGTGGGGGGGGACAGGTTGTCTCTGGGGGAGGACGCGCCCTGGTCAGCCTCCCTCCGAAGGGCTCCACTGGGCCACTGCCCCTGCTCAGAGGAAGGACGCACGTGGACACGGGTGGATGGCGGCGGCCACGTTGCCACACCGCTGCCTGTCTTCAGGGGGTGGGGGTGGAGGGTGGGGTTGTTCTCCTGCCTTACTGCCATTTACATACAGTTTTGATGGTTTTGTTTGCTTTAGAGGAATAAAAAAGGTTCATAGAAGGTATAAAATTGCATATTATTTGCCCCAGAGACGAGAACAGCCCTCCTAGTAAATATGCACTGAAGCAATTTTATTTGTATTTGTGTTATTTTAAGGTGTTTAAACAAACCCAGTAGACCATAGTATCTCTTTTCAGAGTTGGTGCCATCTATTGATTAAATATGTATTTATACATTTCTTCTACTTTTTCTTTAAATAAAAGAGACATATATTTTAATCATTTAATAGGCTGGAAGAATTGATCAGTAAAAATACATATGTATGTGTTTGCTCAAGAAAAGGTTTTATTAGGCAGACAAATTTAAAAAACTTAAATATGTCTTGTTATACATTGATGTTTGTTAAACATGAACTTAATGAAAGGTGCAGGGTGTGTGTGTGTTATAGGAAATAGTTTGGTTGAATAAACAGGAGGTTTTTTAAACACCAATAGGCCTGAAGGGAAGTAGAGAAAGGACTTGCGTTTGGAGTAAGAATATCCCAGGCTCTCGGTTGCTTCGTGGCCGTGGAGAAGGGCTGGGCTCCTCTGAGCTGCTCAGCGTCTGTCCCTCTGCGGTGCAGAGCCGTAAGGGCGGGCGGGATTGGAGGAGATGCCGGTGGTGGGGGCGCCATGGTGCTGCGTCCAGCAGGGGCTGAGGGACTGGATTCCTGCTGCCCACCTGCTCACCCGGGTGAAAGGGTTCTACCTCTATTTGAGACTGCAACCCAGGGCCCAGGCCGGATCGAACCCTGTTTGGGACTTGAACCCACGTGGCTGAGGCTTAACCCCAGCCAAAACCCTGCTTGGGGCTTGAACCCACGTAGTCGAGACTCAATCCCGACCAAAACCCTGTCTGGGACTCGAACCCACGCGGCCAGGACTTAATCCAGCACTCACCCAACGTCTGGACCCACCAAGGCTCAGGTTCTTCATGCCTCAATGCAGAAAGAATTCAGTGAGAAGCAGAGTGATAGACAAGAAAAGGATTTATTAGGATAGGGTACTTGTAAGCAGTGCAAGCGGGCAGGCAGAAAAGCTCTGCTCCGCTCTCTCTTCGATTGAGTGGGCAGCCATATACATAGGATGGGAGAAGACCGCCCCCCTCAAGTACACACAGATGCAAGGCATACATCATTAGTTCCTTCTTCGCCAGCTCCTCCTTCCTCAGCTGTTTATACCCAGTCGAGCCTGCTTTACTGAACAAGGAGCAGCTCTCCTGAGTTATCGTCAACTCACTGGCCTCCCAACCGTTCTCAGGTGTCACCCTTCTACCTACCGTCCCCTACTAGGACTCTACAGCCACCTACCTGTTCTACCCTGTCCCTATCATAGGGGCTGCAGGCAGGTCCTTGTGAGGGGCCAGAGGCTGCACCCTCCGAGCCTCCGGGACGCACACACGTGGGGCTTGGATGTGTGCGGAGTGCACGCCTGGGTACAGGAACGAGGCTGGCCAGCCCCAGTGGTGACTCTCTGCCTGGCCCGCTGCAAGGCCGCGGGATCGTTTAGACTCTCTTGAGGACCATGTGGACAGTGGTACCTACTTCACAGGCCAGCTGAGAAGAACAGGATCTGTGAGCCAAAGACAGAGCACCCGGCACCTGGATGAAAGGGCCATTTTGTTCTGGAGAGGCGTTCCCTTTGGAAATAGAAAACCCCAGGTTGGAACTTTGTCTCTGTCACTAACTAGCTGTGAGACCTTGAATGAATTACCTAACCTGCTCTGAATCTCAGTTTTCTTATCTCTCAAAAAAGGTGTCATTCTGCCTTCTTGGTAGACAAGGCTAGGAGTAAAATAACGATGAAGTTTAAGAAAACCGTGATCCCCTGAGAGTGCATAAACAGAGTCTGCTCTGGTATGATGGCGTCAGTCACTGAGCCCGGCTAAGCCTCCCCTTCGCCCCGGCCGCGCTTTCCCTCCCGCTGCTGCCACTGGCTCCAGATCCGTCGGACCTGGGAAGACCCGCAGCCAGCGCCCGTCCTGCGTGCTGGGCCCGGGTTAATTTCTTTACGTTGTTTCCCCTATATGTAGCGCTCCCCTGGTCAAAAAGAAATTCCTTTTTTTCCCAGCAGCAACAGGGAACTTCTGAATAGCGCTGGCAGAGTTGAAAGCCTTTCTGGTCTTCCTTCCAGCCGCTGCCCAGGTCCTCTCCCCTTCCCCCGGGCAGCTTCGGGCTGCCTGCTCTGCGTCCCCTTCTTGGAGCGTCCATCTCATTCCATGACCTGCCTGGACCTGCACCCGCCTCAAGCCAGTTCTGTCCTGAAGACTCAGCCCCCAGCGACCGTTCTGAGGAGCTTCTCTGGGATTCTGGCTTTGTTAAGGATCCACACGTGAATTTGCCTGTAAACGGCATATTTGCAGTCACTGGCTCCATAGCATTTGGCTTTAATACTTAGTATGTACACATCCTAGGATCTTTTACATAGAATCAAGGGTCTTAATTTGGGGCTTTCTCTTCAACGATACTGTACAACCTTTTGAGACAAGAGCAAATGAGATTCTTGATGCCTCAGCCTTTTAGAGAGGACTCTACATTCTGTGTTTCGTACGTGCTACACGATCCTGTCGCCAGAGAATAAACAGCCTTTCAGACTTGTTGATAAGGAGGAAAGTCATGGATTGTTTTGCTTCTTTAAAAGCACATGGTCTTAATTTTTTATAAACAGAGGCATTTGTTAGAGCTCGCTGGCAGCTGGCAGTGGGCATCGCGGTTCAGTGGCGGCCATGAAGATGCTGCTCCAGGCAGCTCTGGTTTGAACCTACACTCTGAGCTGTGTGACCCTTGGCAAGTTGCTGAACCTCTCTGAGCTTCCGTTTCAGTCTACTGAAATCCAGGAGTAGTAACGGCCAACTGTGGGACCACAGTGAGGATGAACTAGGGTGACACAGCTGAGTCCAGGTCCACAGCAGGCCCCTGGGAAACTGTCTGCCAAGGTGGTGACGGCCGAGGTGAGCCCTCCCATGGGGTCGGTCACCACAGACCACTGTGGGTTCTCAGGAGAGATGTGTGCCCAGTCAATGTGTGCACCCAGCACCCTCTGTAATACCCCCTGCTGTTCATTCCACAGATCTGGGTGCTGACCGGGCCCATCAGAGGCGCACCTCCGCAGAGAGCACAGGGCATCGCCTGTGACAGGCCCGGGGGCCCAGAGGGCCGCTGCAGGCCTTCCTGAGAGCAGCCGTGGAGCAGGAAGGAATTGAACACCGGGAGGACCCTCCCCGTGAGCGGCTGCGGGGCTGCGGACAGAAGCCAGCGGAAGGTGGAGCGCCACAGGCTCCTTGTGCTCCTCTCACCTGGAGGCTCCCCGTGGCCTCCGAGGCTCCCTGCCTCCTGGGCCTCTAACCCACACCCCTGCCCGAGTCTGGAGCGTGGCCTCGGGGGGCTGAGGATGCCGTAATTTGGGGCCAGGTCTCTCCGCACCCTTGGTGGAGAAACCCTGACGCACACACCTTCCAAGCGCTCCTAGTGGCCGAGTGGGGGAGGCAGGCACGGACCTCAACGCCCCAGTGACCCCCGTGGACCTCGGCTCTGGCCCGCTCCCCAGCTGCCGACCGGAGGACAGAAGGCGGCGAGGATTTGCCATGAGCTTCGCTCACACTGCCTTTCTTGTGCCCTGAGCCAGCCCCAGCCCCGCCCTCTGTGCCCAGGAAGGAAGCCCTGCGCGCTGGCACCTCACCCGCCGCGCAGCGCCCGCCGCGTGCTCCGGGCGAGCGGGGGCAGACCGCGGCTCCCGAGCCCAGCCTCCCCGCTGCAAAGTGCCCGCGTGTCGCTCAGCAGAGTGGAGCCAATGCGAGCCTCGGAGGAGGTCTGCTCCGCGCCCCGCACAGATTGGCGCTGATGGTGCTCGCCAGTTGTGTGTCTGTGCAAGAGAAAACCGAGACGCTGCCTGCCTGCTCCCTCTCTCTTCTGCTCCCTCCCTCCCTCCGCAAACGCTGGATTTAAACCTGCTCAGAATTCAGCGCAGACGAAGGCGGCAGCGGCAGCGGCAGCGGCAGCAGCCGGCCCCGCCGCGGGCACACCGCGGCCTCAGGATGCAGCCCCCCGCCTGCTGGGTCGTCTTCTCCGTGACGACCGCCCTGCTCTTCATCCCAGGTACCCGACGGGGCTCTTGGCGCCCCGGCTGGGCCGCGGGGCCGGGGGCGCCGGGGGTGGGGAGCGTGAGCCGCGCGGGCCGGAGAGGGGCTCGCCCGAGCTCGCCCGCCCGGCCGGGCCGCCGGCTCTGGGGTCCGCGGTCCTCCGGCCGGGGGTCCGGGGAGCTGGGTTCGAGAGCCGCACCGCCGGCTTTCACCAGTTGCGTCCCAGCGGTCGGCGAAGGGCTTGGCTCCCAGCGACCGGCCCCTCGCGCCGCTCCTGTTGGGACCGGCTGGAGAGGGGGCGTCCGGCGTCCGTCCCTCCTGCCTCCGGGCACCTCGTGTCTTTCCGCCTCTCTCCCTCCCTCCCTCCGTCGCCCCCTCCTCCAGCCCCTTCCTCTCCCCGCCCTCCTCCTCGGCGCCCGCCTTTCTGCCGGAACACAGCCCTGCCCCCGCCGTCCTTTCTTTATCCTTCTGCCGAATGGGCGCATTGTGCCTGTGAAATGCAGAATCCCGTTTCCGCCTCCCGCGCCTCGCCTCTGAAAGGCGACTTTCCCGGACAGAATTCGGAATGTTCCCACCAGGGGAAGGGTGGGAGTCTGCGTCTACCAGGTTCCCCTGAGCACCCTCCTTCCCTCCCTCCCCGCCATTTAAAGGTGGTCCCACCTAGCACGGCGGTAACTTGTTTGGGGGGAAGAAATTCTGCAGCGACACAGGTAAGATGCTGCAATCCTGCCAGAATTAGCTTAGTGGAAGTGTTGCAAACCCCAGCACGCTGTAATAGATTTGATAATTGCACGCGTGCCGATCCGAGCAGACAGCTGAATGCCTGCAGGCCGCCTTCAGACGCTGTGAAGGGACCCAGCTAAGCTTCCAAAGGTTAGATAGCATCTGAGCTGAGCGTCTGTTGGGCTTCCACCCGAAACCCGGCCCTAGAGGAATTTAATTTTTTGCCCCAAATGGAGGTTCATGTATTTGGTCACCCATTTGCTTAAACCTGAAATCATGTACATAATATACACAGCCAAAAATACTGAGTCTTAAGCCTTGAGTATCCTGGTGTAGGTAAAGCACACAAGTTTTATATTTTTATATTCAGAATTCTTGACTTTTGTTTTTAAGAGCATGAAGCCCTAAGTATTTCTACGCTACCAAAGGGAAATCAGAAAAATGAAAAGTGTATTGGGAAGAGGGATGAGGAGGATGGAGTAAAAAAAAAAAAAAAAAAAAAAAAACAGAAGACTTCCACGGTATCATGTGTTACGAGGCTGTTTTAAAATTGCACGTTTCCCAGCCGAGATGGGCTCTGCACAGCCGCGTTCCAGGCTGCCCGTTTTAGGCTGAGCTCAGCGTGGGGGCCGCTCCTTGCCTGGCAGGTTTAGGCCTGGGAGGGGGTTCCAAAGGCTCAGGGGAAAGGCCTGGGGCCCTCAGTATGGGCTCCAGCCAGGTAGAGGGAGCCAGGGGGGTCCAGGTGGGGAGAGGAACTTCCCTGAGGGTGCCAGACCCTGCCTGGGTGGTGGCCTGGGCTCCCAAGCACCCAGCCCCACCTCTCCTGCCCCCTGGGGGTGTGGGCGGTGGCTTTGGGCTCCTCTCAGGACCCTGCACTCCGGAAGCAGGGAGGGAGGGAGCCCCTGGGAGGGAGCTGGCGCTGCATTGCAGACGTCCTGGAGGGAGCGGCATCCCTGAGGCCTCCCCCTGGAGGTCCAGGGCACAGGCACCCGGCAGGCTCCTCTGCACACCAGGCCTTGGTGGCGCTGCTCCGGGGCATGGCCGCCCCACCTGCTGGCCTCACCGGGCTGAGCTCAGGGAGCAGAGGGGGTCTCCTTGTGGTGAGAGGCTGCTCTTTCTGGTGACTGCAGAAGCTGCCAAGCCTTCCCGGGAGGAGGAGGCAGGGTGGCCCTGCAGGCGCCCAGAGGAGGGGGAGCCTCTCGCCAGGAGCCTCCTGGGGGACGTCGGCAGACCTGGCTGTGCCCAGAAGTTCCCTGCTGGCTCCTGCCTTGCTTCCCGTGCTTCCTTCCTGCACCGCGTTTTTAGACGTGCCCCTTTGCGTCTGAGGATGCCTGTCCTCCCTCGGGGCTAACAGTGCTCCTTAGCCCCGTGCTTCCCCTGCATCTGAAGGCAGAGGCTAATGCGATAATGCAGCCCTGACCTGGTGGGGGCTGCGAGGCCATTTCATTCTGCGGTGTTCTGTGTCCCAGTGAAACGCGTTTCCATCCTGGAATAATTTTAAGGCTAATGTTGTTGTCACCTGATGCCTTCCAGGGGGAGAGCGCCGGCCATAAATTGCTTCTCTAGGCAGCATCTCTCGGACGGGAGAGGAGGTAACAAGTGGAAACCTAACGAGCTCATACACAGGACAGGGAGGGATCCGGTGGACAGTGTGGTTGACACCCTAGGCCTGAGACCCTGCGTGCTGAGCGGGGGCTCCTGTGGTTGCGCAGGAGGAGAGACAGGCCTGGGGGGACGCTTTCCCACCTGGGTCTGGAGCTTGCAAGAGAGGAGTGCCAGGAACAAGCCCGGGAGTGGGCGGGCGGAAGTGAGAGCTCTCACGCCCACCGCAGAGGAGCATTTCTAACAAGCGCCCGACCCCGTCCCCAAGCCCGCCTGTCTATACTTGAGAACCTGCCCACGGCCTGTGGTGTTCGCGTTCCTGCCCCTGTGCCTGCCTTCTTCCCTTTTCCTGAGACCGGGCGTGACCGGCGGGTGGGCGCGGGTGCTGTCTTTATGGCCAAGGCTCAGCTTCCAAAGTGCGCCGTCACCCCGGTCAAAGGCCCGGCTCCCTGATGCAGGGACTTGCTCTGTGATCTGGAGGGCTTCTGTTCCCATGCTGAGACCATGACTTCCTGCTTGTCCCCTCCTCCAGAGGTTGGTTTCGTCAGCCCAGGGTGTTCTCTTGGCCTTGGTCTATCTATCTGTAGCGTGGGTTCACGCAACGTTCGCTCCTTGTCCGCAACTGCAAGGAGTAGCCAGGAATGTAGCTTCGATGATCACGGGGTGAATGTGGAAAATCACACCTGGCCTCCTAGTCACAGGGCAGACGGGGGGCTGCCACACAGGAGGGGAGGGGGCTTTCCCTGTGGTGGAGCAGCAGTGGGCCGGGCGGACGCCATGCACCTGTCCTTGTCACTGGGTGGGTACCGGCCGTGCAGTCTCCTCTTTGTGTATTCAACAAGAGCCTCTCTGGGGGGCTTCCCTGGTAGCTCAGTGTCAAAGAGTTCACCTGCCAATGCAGGAGACACAAGTTCAATCCCTGATCCAGGAAGATCCCACATGCTGCGGAGCAACTAAGCCCGTGAGCCACAACTGTGGAGCCTGTGCCCTAGAGCCTCGGAGCCACAACTGTGGAGCCCATGGGCCGCAACTACTGAGGCCCGTGTGCCCTAGAGCCCGAGTTCACAACAAGAGAAGTCACGGCAACAAGAAGTCCGCTCACCTCAACTAGAGAATGGCCCCACTCCCTACAACTAGAGAAGAGCCTGCAGTAGCAGTGAAAACCCAGAATAGCCAAAATTAAAATAAATAAAATTAAAAAAAAAAGAAAGAAAAAAGAAAAGAGCCTCTCTGGGTTTGATTAGACAGTTTGCTGAGCAAGATTCCCTCATGCCTCAAGAACAGGGGCCACGATGCGGGAATTTTCTGGTGTCCCTGCCCTTGGCCGTGGAGCTTCCTGGCCTGGGTTTCTCTGCGAGGAGAACTGGGGCGGCCGACGTGGCCCCCGGTCCCCGAGGCTGCTTTGCAGGATTCTCCGGTGCTCTGCGCTTGGGCTTCCTGTCAGCCTCCCGGCCCTGCCACCTGCAGCCTGGGGGCGGGGCCGCGGTCCTGGGCTCACTGGACCTGCACCCTGGGCTGCTGCCCTCGCCCGCAGCCGCCCGGGTGAGACGAGGCCTGGAAGCCCAGCCGCGCTGTTGCTGCGGGATCTCCGGCCGCCCACAGGTGGCGGGGGCTCCGCGAGCCCCTCCGCAGGGGTGGGCGTTCCCACCTCGCCGTGCTGGTAGAACTTTCCAGATGCGGGGGCTGGGCAGGCAGGCAGAGGAAGGAGGCAGCTGGCCTCACCTGGGCGGCCCCGCTCTCCTCTGCTCGCCCACCTGACCTGCTGAAGAGGCCGGGCCCCGGGCCGGCTCGCCAGCCCTCCCGCACCTTGTGCTCCGGATGGAAACCGAGCCTCTGCTGCCCAGCCCGCGGGCCTGGCTGCCCTGCCTTTCCGGGAGCAGGGGTGGGGCGCCGCTCGCTCGTCCTGCGTGACTCGAGGCTGTGTCCCGCGGTGGGGGCTGGCAGGGCCCAGCGTGGTACCCGGGGGCGTCCCAAGGATGGAGAATGGGAGGGGGAGGAACCTAAGGACAGACAGCTCTCTGGTCCCTCCTGTGGGTGTGGGGATCCACAGCCCCCCGCCCCTGTCCGGTCCACACACACAGGCTCCAGGTCAGAGCGCGGCCCCCTCCCCAGCCCAGCCACAGCCCCCAGGCGAGGCAGCCTCTCCTGGCGCCGCCTGCGGGTGCGCCCTGCGGCGCCTGGGGCTGGCCTCCACACCGCCTGTACTGCACCCGCTCGGCCGTGCTCAGGACCCGCTTCCCCAGCTGGGCAGGGGCCTCGTGCATCCTCCCACCCGCCGGGGCCTGGGCCTGGTTCCCCAGCACCTCCCTCGGCCGGCCCCTTGGTGCCCAGAGGCTGGGGACCCCCCTGCCGTCACTAGACAAACTTAATTAAATGTTTGTCGAAGGCTCCGAGACGCCCCTGGGCAAGGCGCTGGTAAGCGCGAGGCATTAGCGTTAGGTGCCGGCGCTTTCCTCTAATGAGCAGAGATGCCCCGCAAGGCCCAGGTGGATCAGTGCAGTGGGACCCGGGCCACTGACTGGGGGGGCTGCTGGCAGGTCCCCAGGACGTGGGAGTGACGCCCACCCAGGAGGACCAGGGCGTCCCTGTCTCAGGGTGCAGACGCTGAGCAGCCCTGGTCCTCCCCGCGCGGGCAGGGGGTGCAGACGCTGCGGGACCTCCCTGGGGCGTGGGCTTCGCGGTTGCACCCAGCCTACGGCCGGAGTCCTGCCTCGTGGTCTGCCTGGAGATTACCGTGGGGCTGCCTTGTTTCTCAGAACGACCATGAGGGAGGCCGGGCAGATGCTGTCCAACCTCGACCTTGTCTTTGCTTAAAACCCTCTGCAGACTTCTGGTGGCTTTGGAAGCAGGTTGCAAGCACTTGACCTGGCCCCAGCCCTCCCGCACCTTGTGCTCCGGGTGGAAACCGAGCCTCTGCTGCCCAGCCCGCGGGCCTGGCTGCCCTGCCTTTCCGGGAGCAGGGGTGGGGCGCCGCTCGCTCGTCCTGCGTGACTCGAGGCTGTGTCCCGCGGTGGGGGCTGGCAGGGCCCAGCGTGGTACCCGGGGGCGTCCCAAGGATGGAGAATGGGAGGGGGAGGAACCTAAGGACAGACAGCTCTCTGGTCCCTCCTGTGGGTGTGGGGATCCACAGCCCCCCGCCCCTGTCCGGTCCACACACACAGGCTCCAGGTCAGAGCGCGGCCCCCTCCCCAGCCCAGCCACAGCCCCCAGGCGAGGCAGCCTCTCCTGGCGCCGCCTGCGGGTGCGCCCTGCGGCGCCTGGGGCTGGCCTCCACACCGCCTGTACTGCACCCGCTCGGCCGTGCTCAGGACCCGCTTCCCCAGCTGGGCAGGGGCCTCGTGCATCCTCCCACCCGCCCGGGGCCTGGGCCTGGTTCCCCAGCACCTCCCTCGGCCGGCCCCTTGGTGCCCAGAGGCTGGGGACCCCCCTGCCGTCACTAGACAAACTTAATTAAATGTTTGTCGAAGGCTCCGAGACGCCCCTGGGCAAGGCGCTGGTAAGCGCGAGGCATTAGCGTTAGGTGCCGGCGCTTTCCTCTAATGAGCAGAGATGCCCCGCAAGGCCCAGGTGGATCAGTGCAGTGGGACCCGGGCCACTGACTGGGGGGGCTGCTGGCAGGTCCCCAGGACGTGGGAGTGACGCCCACCCAGGAGGACCAGGGTGTCCCTGTCTCAGGGTGCAGACGCTGAGCAGCCCTGGTCCTCCCCGCGCGGGCAGGGGGTGCAGACGCTGCGGGACCTCCCTGGGGCGTGGGCTTCGCGGTTGCACCCAGCCTACGGCCGGAGTCCTGCCTCGTGGTCTGCCTGGAGATTACCGTGGGGCTGCCTTGTTTCTCAGAACGACCATGAGGGAGGCCGGGCAGATGCTGTCCAACCTCGACCTTGTCTTTGCTTAAAACCCTCTGCAGACTTCTGGTGGCTTTGGAAGCAGGTTGCAAGCACTTGACCTGGCCCCAAGCCCCAGCCTGGCCCCTGGGCATCGCTCCGGGCCTGGCCCCCAGGCACCATCCTTCCTCGGGCGCTTCCCCAGTGAGGCCGCGGGCCCTCCTCTCCTGCTGTTTCTGGGAAAATGCCGTCTCCCTCCTTTGGGGCTCTGCTCCAGTCTCTCCCAGGAGGGCGTTCTAGGCGCGTTCACGCAGGTCAGGTCCCCTCCTAACTGCCCAGGAGGCCAGGCTGCTCCTTCACGCGGGAGGCCGGTATTTTAGAGGGCTTCTTTGTGTTTTGTGTTGCTTTGCTCCCTGGACCGTGGTCCCTTGGGGTAGGGACCGTGTCGGCTCTGTTCTCCCACTCGGCCTTGGGCCCAGCGCCGTGTTAGACACAGAACACGCCCTCACAGGGCCCCTGTGGTCTGGACGAGTGCCGGATGGACAGACAGACACATGCACGGGTGACTGGCCAGGTCCGGGAGCACTGTCAGCCTCTCTCCCCGCCCTTGAATCCTCAGTGCCCCGGGGTGGCCCGCCCGTGAGCTTCCCCATCTGCAGAGTGAGGAGGAGAGGCTTTGCTAACGGGAGGTGGAAATGCTGTAGTGATTACTCATTCCAGCGTTCGGGCTCGTCAATAAACAGCAGCCCGGAGCTCCCAGCCCCACACGCGGCGGCTCAGAGCTGCGGATGTGCTTCTGGCTTTCACATGGCCTGTCGTCACAGACACGCCTGGCCGCACAGACGTGGGCCCTGCTGTGGGCCGTCGGCTTCGGAGGTTCAAGCCAGCCTGGGCACTGAGGAGGTGACCCCAGCATCAGAAAGTCAGCGTCGTGCCAGCAGGTGTTGCTGCAGGGAGGGGGTGTGTCCACAGGAGGCAGGACGCTGGGGGGGGACAGGCCCCAGGTGGTGAGTCGTGCCCGAGCAGGGGACACGTCGCCGGCTCGCACTCACAGGACCGGGTCAGAGGGCTCATCAGCACGTCCGTGGAAGAAGAGACAGGGCTTCTCGTGGCAGCACCGAGGCGCTTCTCCCAGGGAGCAGTCAAGTCTCGCTGTTCCGTGGCCGTGGGCTTGTGAGCGGCGGGGATCTTGCCTCGGTCCTCTCTGGCAACGGTGCCGCGAGCCAGGCACGCTGGCTGCGCCGACGTGGTGCTTGTTGAGTGAAGACGGTGCGGCAGACCCTGCGCTGGGAGCACAAAGCCTGCAGAGTCCTGCGGTCCTGCCCTCCAGGGGGGTCCCAGCTTTGTGGGAGAGACCTCGGGCCTCAAGTCTGTGCCCGCTCCCCGTGGCCAGAGGTCAGGCGGACGTGAGTCCTTGGGAGGGGAGGCGGAGGCTGGAGGCAGGGAGGCGGGGTCATTTGCCCTTGAAGGTGACAGTCCAGGTGAGCTCTGAAGGGTGGAGGACAGAAATGATCCAAACCCCGGGGCAGGCACAGGAGGAGGCGGACGGATGAGGACGTGCCGAGAGCCCAGAGCAGAGAGGGCCAGAGGACGGCGTCCTGTTTGTCTGGAGCAACGAGGAAGGATGCACAGTACAGGAAGAAGCGTGGACGCAGACGTTAGCTGTTCGGGTCTTCCTTGCGGGAGTGACGGAGCGCCGCTGCCGCGTTCCCCTGCCGGGGGTCAGGCCGGACGCTTCCGGCGGGCTCGTGTGCCGTTGCGGAGGCCTGGAGGTGAGCGGCTCACGGGGGCGGGCCGGCGGGGAGGCCCGCGGTAGCTCCAGCGGGAGACCGCTGGGCTGTCGGATCGAGAGACACGGGCGCCAGGGGGCCTCTTTGGGAGCGTCTGGAGAACCCGCATCTCACGTCAGCGCACGGAGCCCGGGCAGCGCCGGCGGAGCCGAGGCGGAGCCCTGTCCCCCACGGCCGGCCGCGCACGCCACCGGCTCGGGTGTGCGTCCCCGGGCGCTGCCCGTGCTGGAGGCCTGTCCTCTCAGTCTCTGCACTGGTGTCCTCCTGGGAGCAAATGGAGGCGCTCAAAGGGGCGTCCTTCACCCCCAGTCCATCAGAGAGGTCGCAGGCACGCCAGCGGTGTCCTTGGCCGGACCCTGGCCCAGGTATGTTAGAGAAGCTGGGGCTGGACTCTGGATGGGTCGTTAGGCAGCAGGAGGCATCACTTTTGCAAACATTGTCACCGTGTCACAGAGGCATGCGTGGCCTCCCGTGACGCCCAGCACGGGGGTGAGTCATGTCCGTTTGCACAGAAAAGCCGAGCCCTGGCCGCTGAGAGGGTGGCTGGAGAGTGTCCAGTCCCTCCCTTTCATTCTACCGTCGAGCACGTGGAGGCACAGGAAGTCCGGCATCTTATCTAACGTCACACAGCGGGGACCTGCCAGCGAGGTCCACGCGGAGTTGCTGCGTCCTGTGCCCACAGCCCACCTGGTAACGTTTCAGCACACGAAGGCCGAGCTGGGCCGAGCCTCCCCGCCGGGTCCCCCGTTGGAAGTAGACCTGCAGCCTCGGCCGCTGCCCTGTTCCTCGAAGCTCCCTTATCTTAGTGTGCAAGGACGGTGTGGAGCAGGGCACTCTGGAGGACCCAGTACACAGAGATGAAGGGTCAGGCGCAGGGGAGAAGCCTGTCCTTCTCAGGAGCAGCCTCCTACTCTGAGTGGCGTCGGTACCTGAACTGGGAGCCCTCTGGAAACCCGCTGATCCTTGATGTGCGGAAGGAGATGCTCAGGGTGGTCCAGTGTCAGATCCCCCACCGTGTCTGCCTGTCCGGTCTGGTCTGCACGCTGGGAAAGGCCCCCCTTTCTGCTCACTGCGCCGTCAAACCCAAGAGAAAATGCACCCCGGAAATGCCGTAGCTGTTCTAGTACCCATTCCTAGTGAAATGGCCACTGACCGTGTGCACAGACAGCACCTCCGTGTACCTTGCAGCTGCTCTGTGTGACTGGGAGGAAGGCCCGGGCCTCCTTCCTGCTGCCCGCTCTGCCCGGACCGTGGACCACGCGGGCCCGGGTGCAGGCTATGGACGGGTGGGCTCGGGAGCGCCGTGGACGGCGCAGCGTGGGAAGCAAGGGCGCGTATTCACAGCCGACGGGTGCCGGTGCCCGTGCTGGGGCCGGGCTCCCGCGGACGTTTCCCTTCTAGGAAGACAGCCTCAGGCAGCCTGTGCTTCTCTGCCCGAGCCAATCTGGTTCTCCCGAGGAGCCCTGTGCCAGGAGATCCCTACTCCTCGAAGGCAGGACCCTGGCCCTGGTCTGTTAGAGATGCGGGGGCTGGACTCTGGATGGGTCGTTAGGCAGCAGGAGGCATCACTTTTGCAAACATTGTCACCGTGTCACAGAGGCATGCGTGGCCTCCCGTGACGCCCAGCACGGGGGTGAGTCATGTCCGTTTGCACAGAAAAGCCGAGCCCTGGCCGCTGAGAGGGTGGCTGGAGAGTGTCCAGTCCCTCCCTTTCATTCTACCGTCGAGCACGTGGAGGCACAGGAAGTCCGGCATCTTATCTAACGTCACACAGCGGGGACCTGCCAGCGAGGTCCACGCTGAGTTGCTGCGTCCTGTGCCCACAGCCCACCTGGTAACGTTTCAGCACACGAAGGCCGAGCTGGGCCGAGCCTCCCCGCCGGGTCCCCCGTTGGAAGTAGACCTGCAGCCTCGGCCGCTGCCCTGTTCCTCGAAGCTCCCTTATCTTAGTGTGCAAGGACGGTGTGGAGCAGGGCACTCTGGAGGACCCAGTACACAGAGATGAAGGGTCAGGCGCAGGGGAGAAGCCTGTCCTTCTCAGGAGCAGCCTCCTACTCTGAGTGGCGTCGGTACCTGAACTGGGAGCCCTCTGGAAACCCGCTGATCCTTGATGTGCGGAAGGAGATGCTCAGGGTGGTCCAGTGTCAGATCCCCCACCGTGTCTGCCTGTCCGGTCTGGTCTGCACGCTGGGAAAGGCCCCCCTTTCTGCTCACTGCGCCGTCAAACCCAAGAGAAAATGCACCCCGGAAATGCCGTAGCTGTTCTAGTACCCATTCCTAGTGAAATGGCCACTGACCGTGTGCACAGACAGCACCTCCGTGTACCTTGCAGCTGCTCTGTGTGACTGGGAGGAAGGCCCGGGCCTCCTTCCTGCTGCCCGCTCTGCCCGGACCGTGGACCACGCGGGCCCGGGTGCAGGCTATGGACGGGTGGGCTCGGGAGCGCCGTGGACGGCGCAGCGTGGGAAGCAAGGGCGCGTATTCACAGCCGACGGGTGCCGGTGCCCGTGCTGGGGCCGGGCTCCCGCGGACGTTTCCCTTCTAGGAAGACAGCCTCAGGCAGCCTGTGCTTCTCTGCCCGAGCCAATCTGGTTCTCCCGAGGAGCCCTGTGCCAGGAGATCCCTACTCCTCGAAGGCAGAGGAGCGTTGGAAGAGAGCGTGTGGAGGTGGAAATAGCCCGTCAGCCTCCATTCCAAGGGAGGAGTCCCTGGCTTCCTCCCACGGGGACGGCCGTGCCCAGTCTTACTTGGCACCTGGGTGGACGCCTCGTTGGGTGAGGCCCAGATGAGAAGGAAGGGAAAACCACTCGGGGTTCCGTGTCTTTTCCTGACGGGCTCGCCCCTCCTTCTGTTTAAGGGGTGTTGGTCTTCCCCGGTGGCTCTGGTGGTAAATATGCCTGCCATGAGGGAGACCTGGGTTCAAGCCCTGGGTCAGGAAGATTCCCCCGGAGAAGGGAATGGCTTTGCCTCCAGTGCTCCTGCCGGGAGAGTCCTGCGGACTGAGGAGCCTGGCGGCCACAGTCCGGGGGCGGCACCGTCGGGCACGACTGAGCGACTGACCCCTGCACTTGGGGGTGAAAGGGCTCTGCCTCACGCCTGTGCCCACGTAGCCCATGAAGGCTCGACCACATGTGCATGAGGACCCAGACAACTGCTTGCTTTCTTTTTTCATTTGTTTCTGCTTGCCGTTAGGTGTGAAAGAAGGTATAAGGACCCACCGTGCAACATGGGCTACAGCCGGTGTGTTATGGTAGCTATGGATGGAGTGTGACCTTTGCAAGCCGTGACTCAGTATATTATGCACCTGTAATTTTATCATATTATGCAGCAACTATACTTCAGTAAAAATTAGTTATTTTTATGGTGGAACTGAGCCCTTCTGCCAGGCTCTGCGGGAGGATGTGGAAGCGGAGACCTCGTGAGCTGCGTGAGGGGATTTTTCTCCCGCGGGCGCGTCCTGTATCCGCTCTCCCGCTTTCTTTTCAGTTCTTCGTGACGCTGTTTTGTTCCGGGGCTTTCTGATGGTGACCTCTGGGAGTGACTGGGTAGGGCTGTCAGCAGAACGGCCTTCCGTTTAACTCGTCCTGGACGCTGGCTCTCAGGCTCGGTTACGGTCAGCGGACCTGTCACTGCCGGGGTGTTTGGACTCGTTTTTGCCCAAACAGCTGGATACGTGAGAAGGGTCTTTGTTAGTCTCTCGAGATTCCTAGGCGGCCTGTTTCGCACTGAACGCTGGTGGGAAGAGAGAGAGCGGCGTGGCGGCTGAGAGCAGAGGTGAGAGCAGGGGGGAGAGTCGGGGTGAAGGCGGAGGCCAGAGACAGGGAAGGACCAAGGCTGAGCACGGGGCCCCCCGGCCGGGTCTGCCAGGAGGATGCAGCAGACACCCAGCGTGTGGGCAGCGAGCCAGGCTCCGAGCCCCCGGGCGCTCCAGCCTCAGAGCAGAAGCCCCGCCTGGGCCGGAGGCGTGTGGATGGTGTCCAGCCTGTCGGCCTCTGGGGCGGAGTCCTGCCCGGGGCCCCCAGGGGCGAGCCTCGGAACCCGGAAACACCAGAGACCCCGGAATGAGCCCCGGGTGTCCTGGTAGGCACGGTGGCTGCCCGCCTCCTGCCTGCCCCACCCCCACCAGAGGCCCCCTCCTCCGGGAGGCCTTGTGCCCAGAGCCCCGCAGGCTTGGTTGCAGGTCAGTGGGGAAGTCTGCGTCCCACTGCCGGACCCACCTTCCACAAGCAACCAGCGGCCCCGCTGGGACCTGCTTCATCCCGTCCCTTTCTGCCCTTAGAGAAGTGAAGAGGATTGTACTGAGTACACCACCTGCTGGGGCGGTGGCCATGCCCTCCTCCCGCCGATCTTCCCGCCCCAGGTCTGGAAGCCGGGCCTCGCGCACTGCAGCCAGAGTCTTTACCGGCTGAGCCGCCAGGGACGCCCAGCGTCTGGCCAGTGGTCTCTGAACTTCGTCTTAGAGCCTCTGCACACACTGGATTTATTTATGCAGAAAGGACCTGTGTCGCCACACATCTGTGATGCCTCACAGGATAAGCTAGAGAAAGGACAGTGGGAGTCCTAGCATTCCCTCAGAGCGCGGAGCCAGCACACTTGGCCCAGGGCCCTGCTCACCTCGAAGCGTCACCTCCGCGCTGGCAGGAGACGCAGGGCTCCGCTCTGGCCGCCCCCTGGGGCCCGCAGGCGAGGTGTCCTCGGCCGCGCCCCGCCGCACGCCGGCAAGGTCGCTCTGCAGGCGGGCTCAGAGCCACTGGCCTGGCCTCCCACAATTCCGTCTTTGTGGTAAAAATGAGTAACGTGTCCATGGCTAGCGACCAGGCTTACGGATGTGCTCTCGTTGATCAGAAAGGGGAGGTGAGCGGGCCAGTCCTCAGGGAGAAAAGACGCCGGGCGCGGGGACCTTGCGATCCAGCTCTTGGAGCCCTGCGTGCTCTCTTCCTCTGCGTCACTGCCCTCTCGCCCTCTGCCCGGCTCCTCCCCAGGGGCTGCCGGCTTCGGAGACGGGGGTCCTGGCTCCCCCTCGGGAGCTCCTGCCCACGTCGGGTGTGTCACGAGGCCCCGCTAGCGGACAGCCTCAGGAGGGAGTCCCGTCGGAAGCTGGGCCGTGCGTGGGCCCCGCGAGGGTGCAGCCCCGAGGCGGGGTCTCCGGTCTCATGGCCTCCTCCCTCCCACTGCGCTCGGAAGCCCCTGGCTGAGCTGGCCGTGCTGGCGGTGTGGGCACCGCACGGGTGCAGGGCTGCTCAGACAGAGCCCTGCAGCGCGCCAGGTCACGACTGTTCTTCGAGACACGCTCCATGGAGGGTAAGTTTGGCTTAGGGCTTCCAGGGGCCTGGCCACCCTCTCCTTAGAAGGACCCCGTGTCCCCTTGTCTGCTCAGACTTCCTGTGGCCTCGCTCACTCTCACACTCCAGGGTCAGAGGACCCGGGTCTCCAGCTCTGTCTGGACTTCTCCGAATGTGCCCCTTGGCCCACACCTTGCCCCCCGGTCCGGTCTGGCGCCTGGCTCTGGGAGGCCTGGGCTGGTGGCGTGCAGGGCCAAGGGCGACCCTTTGCTCTGCCCTCCTGCCGTCCCAGGCTCCTTGTCCCAGCACCTCAAAGGATTTAATGCAGAAAGGACCTGTGTCGCCACACATCTGTGATGCCTCACAGGATAAGCTAGAGAAAGGACAGTGGGAGTCCTAGCATTCCCTCAGAGCGCGGAGCCAGCACACTTGGCCCAGGGCCCTGCTCACCTCGAAGCGTCACCTCCGCGCTGGCAGGAGACGCAGGGCTCCGCTCTGGCCGCCCCCTGGGGCCCGCAGGCGAGGTGTCCTCGGCCGCGCCCCGCCGCACGCCGGCAAGGTCGCTCTGCAGGCGGGCTCAGAGCCACTGGCCTGGCCTCCCACAATTCCGTCTTTGTGGTAAAAATGAGTAACGTGTCCATGGCTAGCGACCAGGCTTACGGATGTGCTCTCGTTGATCAGAAAGGGGAGGTGAGCGGGCCAGTCCTCAGGGAGAAAAGACGCCGGGCGCGGGGACCTTGCGATCCAGCTCTTGGAGCCCTGCGTGCTCTCTTCCTCTGCGTCACTGCCCTCTCGCCCTCTGCCCGGCTCCTCCCCAGGGGCTGCCGGCTTCGGAGACGGGGGTCCTGGCTCCCCCTCGGGAGCTCCTGCCCACGTCGGGTGTGTCACGAGGCCCCGCTAGCGGACAGCCTCAGGAGGGAGTCCCGTCGGAAGCTGGGCCGTGCGCGTGGGCCCCGCGAGGGTGCAGCCCCGAGGCGGGGTCTCCGGTCTCATGGCCTCCTCCCTCCCACTGCGCTCGGAAGCCCCTGGCTGAGCTGGCCGTGCTGGCGGTGTGGGCACCGCACGGGTGCAGGGCTGCTCAGACAGAGCCCTGCAGCGCGCCAGGTCACGACTGTTCTTCGAGACACGCTCCATGGAGGGTAAGTTTGGCTTAGGGCTTCCAGGGGCCTGGCCACCCTCTCCTTAGAAGGACCCCGTGTCCCCTTGTCTGCTCAGACTTCCTGTGGCCTCGCTCACTCTCACACTCCAGGGTCAGAGGACCCGGGTCTCCAGCTCTGTCTGGACTTCTCCGAATGTGCCCCCTGGCCCACACCTTGCCCCCCGGTCCGGTCTGGCGCCTGGCTCTGGGAGGCCTGGGCTGGTGGCGTGCAGGGCCAAGGGCGACCCTTTGCTCTGCCCTCCTGCCGTCCCAGGCTCCTTGTCCCAGCACCTGCCCGCTCTGCAGCCCCGCGGCGCACTCTGGCCGCCAGGGGAGAGTTGTGCGTGCTGTCCCCAGCCCCAGGAGGGACTTGCTCTTCTGGGCCCTCTGGGCAGAACCCAGGAGCCCTGGTCCTTGGAAGTGCCCCGACCCTGCACCAGGGAGACATTTTCCTTCCACGCGCTGCAGACTTCCAGCCTGGGTCCCTGGCTTCCTGGACGGGGTGACAGCTGCCTGCCCCCGCGCCCCCCACGCGCCCTGAGTCTTTGTGGGAGCAGCGCGCCCCTGGCGCTCTCCCTAGCCGTCCGGCTCTGTCACCTGGAGCGTGTCTGCCGGGGTCCGTGGCGCGAGCGCTGCCCTCCAGGGATGCCTCCGGGGTGAACGGCGGCCGTCCTGCATTAGCTCCTGGAGTGCAGTTTCCCTGGTGTCGCCGGGGTCCTGACACTCGGCGGGACACTTAGGTTTTGGGGTCTGCTCGGAGCCTTGCGGGCTGTTTGGCAGCGTCCCGGCCTCTGCCCATCGGACACCAGCAGCGCCTCTTTGGCTGTGACAACCACGCTTCTCTCCAGACACAGACACGTCCCCTGGGGCGCACAGCTGCTCCTGGTCGAGAGTCCCTGTTGTGTGGTTTTAGATGGTCAGCACGGTCTCCTAGCAACCCCGGACGCCTGTCAGCTGCCTTTCTCGCCGCTCTCGGGACGGACACCCTTCTCGTTTGATTCCGGAGGTCGGCACCCCTGATCTGTCGTGGTTTCCAGGTCTCTGAGAAGCCTTCTACTTCTCTGCTTATGTGTTCCCCCGAGAGTCCGTTGCATCCCACACCTGTCGATCAGACCGTCAGCTTCTTCGTTGGGGCAGCCTGCTCTCTGATGCGCGGCTCACGCGGGGCATGCTGCTGGTAGCAGGGTTGGCCGCGGTGGCGGGCCTGTGCCTGGGACAGAACAGACGCGCGGAGGCGCGGGTCGCGGCCGGTGGTTGGTTTCACTGGTCTGGTCTCTCCGGGGAGGTGCCATTCTTATCAGCAGACGGTTCCAGCCGCTCTCCTTCAGGGCAGACCTGGATTTTGCTGTCTTGGTTTGAGGGTGGGCAGGAGTGAGGGGACAGCCCAGATGGGGTTCTTAGGCACCCGCGCCTCAGCCTGACCTGAAGCGCCGTGTCCACGCTCGGGGCTGTGGACAGTGGTGTCGACCTGCCCACAGTCGTGGCTGTAGGGTTTTCATCGAGGTTTTTTTTTTTTTTGTCTGCATCTATTGGTCTTTCATTTATCTATTTTTATCCATCTTTGTCCTTTGGCCCGTGTGGGCCTCCCATCATAGCAGCCTCTCTCGCTGCAGAGCACCGGCTCTGGGCGCATGCGCTCCAGAGCTCCGGCTCGGTCGTTGGACCCGTCGGCCGCCCCACGGCACGTGGGATCTTCCCAGGCCAGGGATCGAACCGGCGCCCCTTGCACTGCAAGGCGGTGTCCTTGCCCACTGGACCCCCAGGGAAGCCTGGCCGTAGGGTTTTGAGGTGTAGTCAACATCCTGAGCCAGCGTGAATGGAAGGAATTTGTCTGATCAAGAAGTGAAAATGGCCCTAAATACTTAAAAAGCACTCTTTAAAAGAGTTCTTTTTTGGCATATAGTTGCTTTACGATGGGGTGTTAGTTTCTGCTGTACAGCAAAGTGAATCAGTTACACGTACACACACGTCCCTTCTTAGTTTGGGCTTCCTGCCCACCGAGGTGGCCGTAGAGCGCCGAGGGGCGTCCACCGTGCTCCGGAGTGGGCGCTCCTCGGCCGCCTCGTCCCGGCGCAGTGTCAGCAGCGTGTGTGCGCCAGCCCCGATCTCCCAGCCCACCCCGCCCCGCCTCCCCCTTGCTGTCCGTGCCCTTCTTCTCTTCTCCTGTGTCTGTGCCCTGACTGAAGTGACTGGGCTGCTCCTTAAAGAAAGGGAGGGCTCTCTGGCCGGACACTCAGAGCATCCTGTGTCTACGAGCAGTTCGTGGGTCGCGCAGTTCGTGGGTCGTAAGTGTCGCCAGGAGCTCCAGGTGCGGGGGAGGGGCAGACACAGGTGCGCTGGGGCGGAGGAGGCGGAAACCCAGGTGGAGGGCTGGGGGCGGCCCCGCTTCTGCCGCTCTGCTGTGACCTGCGGGCCGAAGCGTCAGCCCTGTGTTGGAGGGGCCGGTGTCCCAGGGCTCCAGGCCCAGGGAGGAGTCGGATCGCTGGGAAGGCAGACCAGCCCCTGTCCAGCCCCTCTCTGCACTGGCTTCTCGTTCCCACTCGAGCCTCTTGGTGGACACCAACAGGGCTTAGCTCTGGGCGTCCTGGACGCCCGGGAAGCCCCCGGGAGAGGGGCTCCTGCCGGCTGCCTGGATGCCTTTCTCGTGGGCGTGACCAGGCCTGAGGCTCCTGAGGTCTTCCCAGCAGTGCTCTTGGGCTCTCTGGCTGCGGCAGAGGCCGTCATTAACTCTGGGGGCCTTGGTGGGTGGCAGGACTGACCCTTTAGGGCTCTGAATGGTACTTCTCTGCACTCAGCGGATCTCGTGGCCTGATTTCTCCGCTGCTGTGTTGTCGACAACAGTAATTCTAGAAGCTAAACTGTTAATTTCTGCGATGTAGCTCACTGATTAGGAACTTTTCATGAACCCCATTCTAAATGCCAGATTTGGTTTAGGTGAAAGCTGCTTCGTGGTGAAACTCCACGTCGGACCATTAGTTCAGCAAGGTCACGGATACAGCAGGCGTCTGGGTGACCACTTGGTCTCTCCCGCGATCTGGAGGCTCTGGATTCGGGGTCGCTCGAGGGGTGGCCAGAGGCCCGTGGGCGTGTCTCGCTGGGCTCTCCTGCGGCCTTCTCACAAACTCCTCCTGAAAACACGAGGGCGAAGAGGCTCTTCCTGAAGTTCCACCAGAGGGGCTTCGGTGGTCGGGGAGGGGCGGGGGACCCTGGAGCCGAGTGCGTGAAGAGCTGGACGGTCACCTCGAGGTTCCAGGGGAAGGAACACGGCCGGGAAAGGGAGGCGCCCCAGACGCGAGCTCCAGGAACTTCAGCTCTGAGCAGGTCACGGAGAGGGGTACGCGGGTGATGGTCGTGGTAACGTGCGGACGGGCTGGTGAAGGGCCAAGGCGGCGGCCACCAGGTGCGGGAGCCGCAGGCCTTGCCAGGCGGAGCTCCTGGCCGCAGGTCACCTGTCACCGCAGGGTTCTCAGGGAGCGTGGGCGGTGGTGTTGTTGGAGGGCAGGCCGGGCTCGGGACGTTCTCGGGATTCAGTGGCAGGGGAGCGGAGGTGCTCGGGCCTCGGAGTCCACGTCCGTGTCCACAGACGCGACCGTCGTAAGGGAGCGGAGTTGCTGCAGCCCAGAGCGGGGCTCGCCGGGCCTCTCTGCAGAGGGCCTCGGGGCGGTCAGGGGCTCAGGCAGAGACGAGATCTGATGAGTCCCGGCTCCGTCACTGCCACGCTGCTCTCTGGGGAGAGTTCCCGTGGATCTTACCAGAGAAGTGAACCAGTGAAGGTCGGAAGGCCTTTCTTCTCAGCCTGGAACAGCGAGACCTGGAAGGGGAGGTCCGGGCCTTAGGCCTCGGCGGCTCAGACTGCCTCTGCTGGCCACGCCAGACCCGTGTCGTGACCAGCCCGGAGGATCCGAGGCTGCACGGAGAATTTTCCTCCCCAGAACTGGGGCCTCAGGGCCTCTCTGAAGCCGGGGTTTGGCTCCTGTATCTGATTTAAGGGGTGAGCGCGGGCGCGAGCCTTCAGGTGCCTGGGACGTGGGATCCCCCAGAAGAGGTGTTTGGAGTCGCTTCCCGGGGGGGCCCCCACCCCTGGGGCACGGGATCCGCTCGTGCTCCGCCTCTCGCAAGGGTTAACACCGCGGTTCCCAGGCACCAGGAGGCGGGGGTCGGGCCGGGGCTGTGTGCTCCTCTGGGTAGTTAACGCCTCTGTGCGCTGGCGTTTGGAGCCTCTTGTGAAACGGCTCAGGACAGACACCTCAGGCACCGTTACCTGGGTGACGCAGAGACGCTACGGGGCGGGGTCTGTCCCCCGGGGCCTTCTCGTCTCCGCCGGAGGCCCTGTGTGGGACCTGGAGACGGTTCTGGTTGCCACGCGGCCTGCCATCAGCTCAGCGCCTGCCCTGCCCTCCACCGCCTGCCGTCTGCCCAGTGCTTTACCCTCTGCTGCTGCCCCGCCTGCCCTTTGACCCTTGCTCTTGCCGGTCACTTCCACCCCTACCCACTTCCTTTGCCACGTCAGACTTGACCCACACCCGGCCCCAGGCACAGCCTTTGCCCATAAGGCCTGCTCGGTGGATGCTGACCGCACATAAGCAATGGTGTGACTTGTGTCCCTAGAGGAGAGAACAGAGCTTTCCTTAGATCCTTTGAAAAGGATGTGAATTCTGACTACCCCAGCCCCGTCCACAGACGCGACCGTCGTGGGAGCGGAGTTGCTGCAGCCCAGAGCGGGGCTCGCCGGGCCTCTCTGCAGAGGGCCTCGGGGCGGTCAGGGGCTCAGGCAGAGACGAGATCTGATGAGTCCCGGCTCCGTCACTGCCACGCTGCTCTCTGGGGAGAGTTCCCGTGGATCTTACCAGAGAAGTGAACCAGTGAAGGTCGGAAGGCCTTTCTTCTCAGCCTGGAACAGCGAGACCTGGAAGGGGAGGTCCGGGCCTTAGGCCTCGGCGGCTCAGACTGCCTCTGCTGGCCACGCCAGACCCGTGTCGTGACCAGCCCGGAGGATCCGAGGCTGCACGGAGAATTTTCCTCCCCAGAACTGGGGCCTCAGGGCCTCTCTGAAGCCGGGGTTTGGCTCCTGTATCTGATTTAAGGGGTGAGCGCGGGCGCGAGCCTTCAGGTGCCTGGGACGTGGGATCCCCCAGAAGAGGTGTTTGGAGTCGCTTCCCGGGGGGGCCCCCACCCCTGGGGCACGGGATCCGCTCGTGCTCCGCTCTCTCGCAAGGGTTAACACCGCGGTTCCCAGGCACCAGGAGGCGGGGGTCGGGCCGGGGCTGTGTGCTCCTCTGGGTAGTTAACGCCTCTGTGCGCTGGCGTTTGGAGCCTCTTGTGAAACGGCTCAGGACAGACACCTCAGGCACCGTTACCTGGGTGACGCAGAGACGCTACGGGGCGGGGTCTGTCCCCCGGGGCCTTCTCGTCTCCGCCGGAGGCCCTGTGTGGGACCTGGAGACGGTTCTGGTTGCCACGCGGCCTGCCATCAGCTCAGCGCCTGCCCTGCCCTCCACCGCCTGCCGTCTGCCCAGTGCTTTACCCTCTGCTGCTGCCCCGCCTGCCCTTTGACCCTTGCTCTTGCCGGTCACTTCCACCCCTACCCACTTCCTTTGCCACGTCAGACTTGACCCACACCCGGCCCCAGGCACAGCCTTTGCCCATAAGGCCTGCTCGGTGGATGCTGACCGCACATAAGCAATGGTGTGACTTGTGTCCCCTAGAGGAGAGAACAGAGCTTTCCCTTAGATCCTTTGAAAAAGGATGTGAATTCTGACTACCCCCAGCCCCCCGAGAGGGCCCCGCATGGCTTGTCCCCTCCCATCGGCCCTGCGGGAGCCAGACTGCTGCGCTGAATCCCTGCCTCAGTCTGCGTCCCCATGGACGGATAACCAGCCTCTGCTCTGCTGGGTCCACTCTCTCGGGGGCACGGCTACCTGCCGATGGACGTTGGCCCCTATTGCTCCCCATTTGCACCAAACACAGGAAGCCTCTAATAGGAGGAGCCACCCCGACTGGAAGCTCAGTGATAGAGCAGTTACACCTGGTTGGCACGCTGCTCCTTCCTGTTTTCCAAACCGTCTCTACCAGCAGCCCCTCGACCCCGCAGAAATTCCGAGCTGTGGCAGTTCCTTCCTCCTGTCTGAAAACACTGAGGCCCCAGCACAGAAGATGTCTCGTCTGATTTCGCATTGTCCGGAGCAGAGGGACCGAGAGCCGCTCACCTGAGCTCTCACTTCAGGCCTAACGCGGTCGAATGACTTTGAGTCTTCAGGAGCAGAACAGAGGAGCCCAGGAGAGCTGAGAGGGCAGGTCCCCCAGTGCCTGCGGGAGCTTGGCCCCTGAGCGCAGCCCCCGGAGGGTCCTCAGCGGGAGGCGGGGCTCCGGGGCGTCACCCCGTCACTGAGCCCGGTGCTTCCAGCCACGCCAGTGGCATCTGGCCTTTCTGCTCTGCTGGCCACGGGACCTCTCAGGAAGGACAGGGTGGCTGGCAGTCTGTGCTGCTTCCCAGGGGCCCCGGGAGCCGTGCGTGGGAGCGCCCGGCAGGCGGAGGAGGGCCAGCCGCCCCGTCGAGGCAGAGCTGCTGAGGGCGCGGCCCTGCTGCCGGGGCAGAGGAGCCTCAGGCTGGCGCCCGGGCGGAGGCGTGTGGACACCCGCCGGGCAGGGCGCCAGGCGGAGCTGGCGCATCTCGTCGCCCGCGTCTCTGCGGGGCCGGGAGACCCCTTCCTCGGACCGGACCACGGCGGCTCCCACCCATCTGGCGCGCCCCGCGCCCAAGGCCCGCAGGCATCTGGTGTCTCTGAGCGTTTTCCTGGCGGGTCCCTGGATCACGGTCTTTCTCCCGCAGCCCCACAGCTGAGCGGCGTTCTGAAACGGCAGCCACTCGACGCTGCTGACCCAGAGGGTGGGATGTGTTGGAGGGAGAGGCTGCCCTTCTCCCGGGGCCGGCCTGCTCTTCCGAGGGCCGGAGGGGCGCCCCCTGTGACCCGCCGAAGGTGTGGTGACGATGGCCTCACGAAGGGCCTGGCATCCGGCCGAGAAGACGCCCGCATCCTGCTGCGTGAGGCACGAGGCGGGCGAACCACGCGAAACGGGTCCGAGGCTGGGCGGCAGCGCCGGGGCCGCTGAGCGGCACCTGCCGAGCGCGTGCCCCCCGCCCGCCTCGCCGCGCCTCCAGGAGGCCTTCCTGCAGCAGCTCCAGGCGCCTGTGCCCGCGCCGCGCCCGCCTCCGGCCTGGCCGGGCGAGTGGAGCCACGCTGGCTTCCGCGGCTCTCTCGGCAGCCCGGTCTGCGCCTCCCTGCTGGGGAAGGCAGGCTCTGTGAGGTCCCCCTGCCCTCGGCCCGGGCAGCTCTTCCTCTGCGCCCCGAGACAGTCACCAGCTCCAGAGACGTTTCTTTATTCCTTCTACTGAGAGGTCAGGCTGCTCGCAGACAGGCGTGAAAGAAGAGGTCACTTGCCTTTCTTCCTGGAGAAGGAATTCCGGGGTCAGTGGGGCCACCCACCCTTTTGCAGGCCACGCGACACGGGCGGCGGCCGAGTCAGGCCAGCCTTGATGCCCGCCGCCCCCTTTCGCGCCTCCTTCCCCCGCTCCCGCCTCCCGGGGGCATCTCAGCCTTTCTTAGTCTGTCTCGTGGAAGGTCCCTGTTGGCCATTTTCACTTCTGTATTTTAATGGTCTAGACTAATTTCCACTTTATTTTTGTATTTATTTTAACACAATCACTTATAATGAGGCTAATGACATTTTGTCTCCAAGGTGGCGCATTTTAATTTGGTCTTGGAAATGTCAGCGTGATCAGGCAATTTGGTATCTGGGAACACAAAATGTGGCGGAGACAATAGGCTTCCAAGCACCCCCCGGGGGGGGGGGGGGAGAGGCCGCTCCTGTCTCTGAGCGTTTTCCTGGCGGGTCCCTGGATCACGGTCTTTCTCGCAGCCCCACAGCTGAGCGGCGCTCTGAAACGGCAGCCACTCGACGCTGCTGACCCAGAGGGTGCGCTGTGTTGGAGGGAGAGGCTGCCCTTCTCCCGGGGCCGGCCTGCTCTTCCGAGGGCCGGAGGGGCGCCCCCTGTGACCCGCCGAAGGTGTGGTGACGATGGCCTCACGAAGGGCCTGGCATCCGGCCGAGAAGACGCCCGCATCCTGCTGCGTGAGGCACGAGGCGGGCGAACCACGCGAAACGGGTCCGAGGCTGGGCGGCAGCGCCGGGGCCGCTGAGCGGCACCTGCCGAGCGCGTGCCCCCCGCCCGCCTCGCCGCGCCTCCAGGAGGCCTTCCTGCAGCAGCTCCAGGCGCCTGTGCCCGCGCCGCGCCCGCCTCCGGCCTGGCCGGGCGAGTGGAGCCACGCTGGCTTCCGCGGCTCTCTCGGCAGCCCGGTCTGCGCCTCCCTGCTGGGGAAGGCAGGCTCTGTGAGGTCCCCCTGCCCTCGGCCCGGGCAGCTCTTCCTCTGCGCCCCGAGACAGTCACCAGCTCCAGAGACGTTTCTTTATTCCTTCTACTGAGAGGTCAGGCTGCTCGCAGACAGGCGTGAAAGAAGAGGTCACTTGCCTTTCTTCCTGGAGAAGGAATTCCGGGGTCAGTGGGGCCACCCACCCTTTTGCAGGCCACGCGACACGGGCGGCGGCCGAGTCAGGCCAGCCTTGATGCCCGCCGCCCCTTGCGCGGCTCCTTCCCCCGCTCCCGCCTCCCGGGGGCATCTCAGCCTTTCTTAGTCTGTCTCGTGGAAGGTCCCTGTTGGCCATTTTCACTTCTGTATTTTAATGGTCTAGACTAATTTCCACTTTATTTTTGTATTTATTTTAACACAATCACTTATAATGAGGCTAATGACATTTTGTCTCCAAGGTGGCGCATTTTAATTTGGTCTTGGAAATGTCAGCGTGATCAGGCAATTTGGTATCTGGGAACACAAAATGTGGCGGAGACAATAGGCTCCCCTCCATCACTGCCTCTTGTCTGCCAGCAGCCCCGGGCTGCCTGGTCCCACGCGGCCGCGTGGCAGTGCTGGCGTGGACCGAGACAGTGGTTAAACATCGCCGCGACGGAGGACAGGCTCCTCGGGGGGCCTTCCGGAAAGCACGGTGAGCCCCGTCTCAGCGATCCCGGCCCTCGGGAAGCTGGCACAGTGAGAGGGCACGGGGTCTTCCTGGTGGCGTTCCTGCCTTCCCTCATCCGCGGCTCTCTTCTGAGCCGTCCGCGGGTGCCTCTCCCTCCACTTCTCCGTTCTTTCCTCTGAGACAGAGCTGGCTGCGGTTTCCTGCAAGGGCACTGTCCTGGGCTCTGTGGGCCCTGTTACATCTCTGGCTCGTATTCTTCCTCCTCTTTTTACAGCCTTTGAAAATGTAAGAACCATTCTTTGCTTGTGAACCATAGGATGGTCAGGCCGTCTTGGATTGGAGGTTTATTCAGGGATTTGTTCAGAGGTATTTGGGCTTCCCAGGTGGCTCAGTGGCAAAGCATCTGCCCAGCTGATGCAGGAGTCACAGGAGACACGGGTTCAGTCCTGGGTTGGGAAGATCCCCTGGAGAAGGGCGCGGCACCCCACTCCAGTATTCTTGCTTGGGAAATCTCACGGCCAGAGGAGTCTGGCGGGCTGCAGTCCGCGGGGTCGCATAGAATCAGACGCGACTGAGCACTCAGCACTCACTCACTCAGGGACTCAGGCTGGAGCCCCGAGTCCTGCTCTTCCCGGGAGGGGTCACGGGCGGCTCGTCCCCTGTAACAAGCCCGGCGGGGCCCACTGTGCGGAGGCTGGTGGGTCAGGGAGGGATTCTGATGGTTCAGGGTTTTCAGCAGGTGTCTGCAGAGGCTGCTGACCGTGACTTTGTTCTGACCCTGGGACTCGGGCTGGGCGGTGGGTGTCCCTCAGGCGGCCTGCCGTGCCCTGAGTTTGCCAGGACCTGCGGCCTCGGCCTGGCTCTGCGGGTCCTGCCCTGCGTGCCTGCCGCGCGGCGCTCGGCACAGCCAGTTCTGGCGTTCTGCAGATGGGCCGGGGCTGCCTTCTCGGCTCCGAGCGCGGCATGGCCTGCTCCATGGACGCCCGTCTCTGAGATGGAACCAAAGCAGCACGGGAGAGTCTCCGCATGGCAAGGCCTCCAGGGCAAGGCAGGGGGACGGCGGGGGTCCTTTGCCAGCTTCCCAGGCAGGGAGGGTGTTTTATCTCTGTAAAACCACAATAAGTGGACAGTATGATGTGTTTCACTTTTAATAAGGTGGTGCGAGGTGCACACACGCTGTGGAGCAATTAGTGTCGGAGCCCTAAGGGATGGAGCCGCACGTGTGTTTACAGGCGGGAGGGATTTACAGCTGCCTGTGCGGAGACGGAGGCCCAGGGAGGGGACGCCGCCCCGCCGGGATCAGGCGGCCCTGCGTGCCTCCACGGCGGGCCCGGGTGGTGCCCTGAAGTCCCTGCCCCGGACCCTTTCAGGCGCCTGGCCTGGGGAGGAACATGGGTGTCGGGCCCGTAGGTCTGACTTCAGAGCCAGCTCTGCCTCTTCAAGTCGACTCCTTGGCAGACATACGTCTAGGAAGCCCATTCTGCGCATCTCGAGAAAGGAGGTGAGCAGCTCGGAGAGTGAGGACGTGGAGCTGCCCTGCCCTCCCCGCCGGGCCGTGCTGCGCAGGGTGGGGCATTTTAGGAGAGCGAGCCTAGGCCAGAGCATCCAGCTCGGCCCGGTTTGCCCAGAACTGACCTGACTTTAAACTGGGAGCCCTGCCCTTGGGGACGGTCTGTTCAGGATTGCCAGTCACCCCGCGTCTAGACTGGAAGGCGTCTCCCCCAACAGGCGGTGGCGGCATCCCTGCCCTCAGGAATCCTGGCCCGGCATTTCACGGGCGCAAAACCCAGGAGCAGGCGTCTGGACAGAGGACGGCCCAGGGGACCGGGCCCTGCGGTGGAGGGCGGGAGGAGGGTCGGCTGAGGTCCTCAGTTCATTTCTTCCCCGAGGTTGGTGATGATGCTGTGACTGCCCTGGCAGGAGCGGGAAGGCGACGGCGTTTCTTTTCTCCTGTTTCCTGTATGTGGAGGCTGTGGATGCCCGGCACCTGTGGCGGCTCCGCCCTGAACTGCACAGGAGACCACGTCCAGCCCACGGGGAGGGGGTGGGGGCGTGTGGAGGTGGAGACCCTAGGCTGGATTTTCGGCACCTGTGGCGGCTCCGCCCTGAATTGAGCTCGAGAGGCATAGCCCAGCCCTCAGAGAGAGGCCGGGGGCGGGCGTGCGCAGGTGGAGAGCCCGGGCCGGCGCAGCGAGGACGGGCGGGAGCTTTTCGAGGCCGCAGGGCTTGGCCGCGTGGTTCCAGCGCCCGCTGGGCCGTGCTGCAAGGCTTCCCAGCGGCTCTGTCTGGACCGGGCACCAGGTTTGAGGCTCTGCGTCTGCTCCCTGTGAAGTAAGTGCTCCCTTTCAGTCCCTGGGTGGGGGTCTGGGGGTGAGCTGACGGCACGTCTCCCCAGGCGTCCCTGGCCGCTGGGCGGGCGGGGAAGGGCTTGATGACTGCTCCTACAGGGATGCTGTCTTTTCTTAGATAACAAGACCGACTTTACAGCGGGCAGAAGTCTTCTTTAAAACATTAGTTCAAGAATTTGCTGGGTACCTACTCCATTTAAGTTTTATAGGGGACAGGACGCCAATAGAAAAAGGTCATGGAACCAATTAATTTCGACCACAGAAGCATAAACCAGCCCTGGACTTAATTTTGACAGTGTTACTGGGATTGGGTGTGTGTCTGGACGTCCAGGCCGTGTGACCCAGGGGGAGGGGTCCCCCAGGAAACCTGCGGAGGGTGGGGCGGGAGGGTGACCTCGGCCACGTCTGGGAGCCCTGCCCTTGGGGACTTGTGACCAGTCACCCGCGCCTAGACTGGAAGGCGCTCCCCAACAGGCGGTGGCGGCATCCCTGCCCTCAGGAATCCTGGCCCGGCATTTCACGGGCGCAAAACCCAGGAGCAGGCGTCTGGACAGAGGACGGCCCAGGGGACCGGGCCCTGCGGTGGAGGGCGGGAGGAGGGTCGGCTGAGGTCCTCAGTTCATTTCTTCCCCGAGGTTGGTGATGATGCTGTGACTGCCCTGGCAGGAGCGGGAAGGCGACGGCGTTTCTTTTCTCCTGTTTCCTGTATGTGGAGGCTGTGGATGCCCGGCACCTGTGGCGGCTCCGCCCTGAACTGCACAGGAGACCACGTCCAGCCCACGGGGAGGGGGTGGGGGCGTGTGGAGGTGGAGACCCTAGGCTGGATTTTCGGCACCTGTGGCGGCTCCGCCCTGAATTGAGCTCGAGAGGCATAGCCCAGCCCTCAGAGAGAGGCCGGGGGCGGGCGTGCGCAGGTGGAGAGCCCGGGCCGGCGCAGCGAGGACGGGCGGGAGCTTTTCGAGGCCGCAGGGCTTGGCCGCGTGGTTCCAGCGCCCGCTGGGCCGTGCTGCAAGGCTTCCCAGCGGCTCTGTCTGGACCGGGCACCAGGTTTGAGGCTCTGCGTCTGCTCCCTGTGAAGTAAGTGCTCCCTTTCAGTCCCTGGGTGGGGGTCTGGGGGTGAGCTGACGGCACGTCTCCCCAGGCGTCCCTGGCCGCTGGGCGGGCGGGGAAGGGCTTGATGACTGCTCCTACAGGGATGCTGTCTTTTCTTAGATAACAAGACCGACTTTACAGCGGGCAGAAGTCTTCTTTAAAACATTAGTTCAAGAATTTGCTGGGTACCTACTCCATTTAAGTTTTATAGGGGACAGGACGCCAATAGAAAAAGGTCATGGAACCAATTAATTTCGACCACAGAAGCATAAACCAGCCCTGGACTTAATTTTGACAGTGTTACTGGGATTGGGTGTGTGTCTGGACGTCCAGGCCGTGTGACCCAGGGGGAGGGGTCCCCCAGGAAACCTGCGGGGAGGGTGAAGCCCCGGCCCAGGCGTGGCAGGCTGCCGTGACCTCCGGCCACCGCCCCGGGTCAGGTGAAGGTGGTTGGGCGCCTCGTCCGCGGGTGGCCCTCCCCCTGCCGCACGCCAGGGTCTCCCTGCGGGTCCCCGTGGCCCGTGGGAAGCACAGGGCTTTGGGGCTCTTTGTCCAGGGCAGTGGCCCGTGGGTCGGGCTGGTGCTCTCCCCGGCCCACGGAGACCGTCCCAGCTGCCCCCACACCTCCCCGGCCCTCCGTGGCTCCAGGGGCCCATCTGGGGGGCCGTGTCTGCAGTCCCCTCCCTGCCTGTCGGTCGCCCCCCACCCCGGACTCCTCTCTTCTCTCCACCTTCCGTCTCCATTCAGTTAAGGCCCGTCCCTGTCTCTGGGTTTGTTCTCCAAAAGCGAAGGTTTCTAGTTTCACACCTCGGTAATTGGTGCTATCTGTTGAAAGTAACTCTGGAACTCCAGCCTGCTGGGGTCAGGAGGAGCGGAATTGAATTAAAGGGAGTAGAAATTGGCTGGAAGCAGGAGGAGGACGCGAGCGGCGGGATTTCTCTCCTTCGGGTGGCTGGCAGCCGCTGGGGCTTCGGAGCTGGCCGGCCGACAGGCTCCTGGCTCTGTCCCCTCCCCTGAAGGGAGCCCAGGGTGGGGCCGGGCGGTGGCGGATGGAGGGAAGCTCCCCAGCCATGGAGGGCACCCAGGACCCAGCCGGCGCAGGGGAGGCGTCTGCCAGTGGAACGGCGCTGGAGGGGTGGCATCCAGACCCTGCTGGTCTGGCGGCATCGCGGCTGGGAGGGAAGCTGGCGGGAGCCTCCTGGGTTCAGTGCGAATCCACCCGATTCACGCCGGAGCGGGGCGCGGCGGGGCCGCCCGGGGCTCAGCCGAGGCGCCGAGGCCCCTTTGTGACGCTCAGAGGCTGTTCCCCTGCCCGCCTGAGAGGGGGTAGTGGTTTCTGCTGTTTCTCCTTTGCTGTTAGGGGTTCAGTTAACCCTTAGATTTAAACATTTCAGCTGATGTTGCTCTCCTGGAGGATTTTCCCATTATTGGAAACACCTCTCCTCCTCCGGGCAGCAGGTGAGCGGCCCTGTTCAAAAATGTCTCTTCTCACCCCAGCCCATCAGCGTTCTGCCTCCAGATCAGGGATGAACGCTGGTGTGAACCTCAAAGAATGTCCAAGAGCACACCCCTCGTGGGGTCCAGGAAAGGTCAAAACACTGAACTTCCTCTGGGGACCAGAGGCTTTTCTGTCATTCTGTTGCTGGCCCTGGGCGATAAGCGGGTTGCCCCGAGGAGCTCTGAGTCCCCCGGGACTCTGGACCAGGCCCTCCGGAGCTCCTGGGCCACTCAGGTGTTTGGACAGCAAGCCAAGTTGCCTTCATCCCCGTCCAGGCCCAGGTGCAGCCCTGACCCCAGGCCCGACCGCTACACAAGCGCAGGTGATGTTCTCTTTTAAATTGATAGAGGCGGGGCCCGGAGCCCGGAGGCCTCTTGGCCTCTCGCCCTGGTCCGTGGAGATGACAGGCCCCGTGCAGCCATCTCTGGATGCGCTGGCGGTGAGGAGACGCTGGTTAATTTCTCGGGACTCAGAGGTGACCCGGGTTTAATAAAGAGGATTAATGGATTTGAGCTCAAGGTCCTGGCTGTTCCAGGCAGATAGCTGCTTCCTCGTGGGCAGCGAGAGGCCCTCGCCCATGCCTTCTCTGTGGGGAAATGCTCCCAGGCCACCTTAAAGGGGCCTCCTCCCCTTCCTTTCCCACTGACCTGCCCGGGGCAGCCGTGGGCCCTGCAGCCCCCACAGCCCGGGGGCTCCTGGTGACAAGACAGCAGCAAAAGGACACCTTTGCCCTGCTGGTGGCAGATGGCACCTTTCTGAAAAGCGTTTTGGCCGCAAGAATCAGAATCTTGAAGACTACCGTGTCTAGCCTCTCCCAGGGTGCCGACAGCGATGCCTTTCTGTAGGATAATGAAGGACAGGTTGCCCTGCAAGGACGTCCACCAGAGGTCCTTCAGAGGGACGGGGACAGAGGTGTGGCCATGGGGCCGTCGGTCAGTGCGTGACACTATGTGCAACGCAGGAGGTCACTAAGATGCTGTTGAAGCTGTTGATTGTGAAATGCGTTTGGAAGTTCTAAAACAGCACGTGCAGTTGAGCTCGTTTTTGTAAAGGATCGTTCACCACATGTGCGTGCCGGCGAGGGATGCTGGCTCGGATGACTGGACGGGGGCTCGGTGGGGTTGCCCTGGTGTTTGGTTTTCCTTACCCTCACTTGCTAACCGTTCCCGCAAGGGTGTGTCCCTTGTGATGGCAGCCGGAGAGCCAGGTGGGGTCTCTGGGGCGAGGCCGGGGTGTTTGGGGTGGGAGGAAAGTCCCGGAAGCTCTCGGACGCGGCCCCAGGCCCAGGGAGGCTCAGGTCGCCTTCCTTCCCCGGAAAGAACAGGTGCGGCCCCTGCCTGGTGACAGCTGCAAGCAGCTCAGGGTCACGCGTGTGGCGACTGGTCCCCGGGTGCTTCTGAAAGTCCCAGGAGGGCAGAGCTCTCTGCCCAGGACCTCCCACCCTAGGGAGCTCGTCTTACTGCAGCCCTCGGCTGGCCCCGGGGGGAGTCTGTTCACTCCCCAGGGAGAGTCCACCCACCCTTGCCTCTCCCGGCCTCACTGGCTCGCTCGGGGGTGGCGCCCCTCACGAGGAGTCGGTCTGGGCTGAACAGGGGATCCTGCATCCTGGAGTCTCACCCTTAGGACACGTCCCCTCACGCCTGGGCAGCCACAGGGGCTTACGCATTTCTCCTCAATACTGCATTTTTAGTGGGCACTGAAGGTAGATTTGCCAACAGTAGCTGCCTGCTGACCTCTTATCTCTCGCTGACTTCACCTCAGGGCTGCGTCTTATCTTCCCCTTTGATAGTTGGGCGTCCTGTCTGCAGTGTAGTTCCTCACCCCCTGGAGGGTGTTTCTCTCTATTCAAATAGCCAGTGCCTTAGTTTTCCAGGTGAGAAAGGTCTTCTAGGCAGCTTTCTACTGTATTTTAGCCTCATCTTCAAGGTGCTAAGGTGGTTCTTCCTTTTTTTTTTTTAAGCTGTCTGTTTTGTGTTGAGGGATAGCCGATTAATGAACAATGCTGTGATACTTTCAGGTGGGCAGCCAGACATGTATCCATTCTCCCCCAGACTCCCTTTCCGTCCCGGCTCCGTGGAACGCTGAGCCGAATTCCCCGGGCCGCGGAGTGGGGCCTTGTTGGTTTGCAGTTTAACTATAGCGTGTGTAGAGGCAGCCGTGAGTTCACGCTCCGTGAATCTCTGTTTTGTGAATTTCTTTTGTAAGAGTCTGTGGGTCCCTCTTTTGTAAATTTCATTTTGTGTCATTTCTTTTTAGCTCCCCCGGTGGCTGAGACAGTAGAGAATCTGCCTGTAATGCCCCAGCCGACACGGCCTAGGAAGTTCCGCAAGGTTGCCTTGGAGAGCCCAGGTGGGGTCTCTGGGGCGAGGCCGGGTGTTTGGGGTGGGAGGAAAGTCCCGGAAGCTCTCGGACGCGGCCCCAGGCCCAGGGAGGCTCAGGTCGCCTTCCTTCCCCGGAAAGAACAGGTGCGGCCCCTGCCTGGTGACAGCTGCAAGCAGCTCAGGGTCACGCGTGTGGCGACTGGTCCCCGGGTGCTTCTGAAAGTCCCAGGAGGGCAGAGCTCTCTGCCCAGGACCTCCCACCCTAGGGAGCTCGTCTTACTGCAGCCCTCGGCTGGCCCCGGGGGGAGTCTGTTCACTCCCCAGGGAGAGTCCACCCACCCTTGCCTCTCCCGGCCTCACTGGCTCGCTCGGGGGTGGCGCCCCTCACGAGGAGTCGGTCTGGGCTGAACAGGGGATCCTGCATCCTGGAGTCTCACCCTTAGGACACGTCCCCTCACGCCTGGGCAGCCACAGGGGCTTACGCATTTCTCCTCAATACTGCATTTTTAGTGGGCACTGAAGGTAGATTTGCCAACAGTAGCTGCCTGCTGACCTCTTATCTCTCGCTGACTTCACCTCAGGGCTGCGTCTTATCTTCCCCTTTGATAGTTGGGCGTCCTGTCTGCAGTGTAGTTCCTCACCCCCTGGAGGGTGTTTCTCTCTATTCAAATAGCCAGTGCCTTAGTTTTCCAGGTGAGAAAGGTCTTCTAGGCAGCTTTCTACTGTATTTTAGCCTCATCTTCAAGGTGCTAAGGTGGTTCTTCCTTTTTTTTTTTTAAGCTGTCTGTTTTGTGTTGAGGGATAGCCGATTAATGAACAATGCTGTGATACTTTCAGGTGGGCAGCCAGACATGTATCCATTCTCCCCCAGACTCCCTTTCCGTCCCGGCTCCGTGGAACGCTGAGCCGAATTCCCCGGGCCGCGGAGTGGGGCCTTGTTGGTTTGCAGTTTAACTATAGCGTGTGTAGAGGCAGCCGTGAGTTCACGCTCCGTGAATCTCTGTTTTGTGAATTTCTTTTGTAAGAGTCTGTGGGTCCCTCTTTTGTAAATTTCATTTTGTGTCATTTCTTTTTAGCTCCCCCGGTGGCTGAGACAGTAGAGAATCTGCCTGTAATGCAGGCGACACGGGCACTGTCCCTGGGTGGGAAGACCCCCTGGGGGAGGGCAGGCCACCCACTCCAGTGTTCTTGCCTGGAGAGTCCATGGACAGAGGAGCCTGGCGGGCTACGTACAGCCTTGGGGTCACAAAGAGCTGGACATGACGAGCGACTACCACACACGTCACTTCTTTTTAGATTCCACATACAAGGGTATCTTTTTGGTTTCACACCCTGTTGTTCAGGATAGAAAAAGGGCAAAAAGCTGATCTGAGAAGAGTTTGACTTCTGGGGACCAAGTGCTCTAAGGAAAAACAAAGGCGGCAGGCAGGGTGCCACAGCCATAGCTGTGAGCTCAGGAGTCAGGGGCTTCTCCCGGAGGGCGGGTCCCGGTCTGGGGGTGGGGCCAGGCTGCGGGGACCCCCACTGCCCCCTGGCATCCACGGCCTCCGCGTCTGGCCGGCTGGGCTTCCTTTCAGGGCAGGACAGGCTCACGAGAGTCCCCAGAGGTAGAAACCAAGGTATCCGGAATGGCGTGGCTTCCCGAGAAGCAGAATGAGAGGTACGTCGCCCTCCTGCGTGTGATTCTCGAGCGCTGTTCCCGTGCTTCCCGAGCTCCTGCCCCGCCCCCGGCTGCTGCGGGCTTTAGTGGGCGGCACAGCTCCCGGGACGGGGCGGGCGGGCGACGGGCGGGTGCGGCTGCTGCTGCCCCGCATCCTCCTCCGCTCAGCCCCGGGTCTTGTCGCTCTTCTGGCCGCCTTTTCTTCCTGGCGCCTCTGTTCTGCCCATCGAATCGCAGACCCTCAGTGCTTCCCCCGTTTTAGACAGTAGCACCCCTTGGTCTCCAGCCAGACAGAAGCCCGGCCGCTAGGAGAACAGGTCAGAGCGCAGGCGCAGGGCGCGGGCTGTCTGGGTGGTCTCCTGGGCTCCCGGCCGGCGTGTGGGCACCTGTCCACGTCCCTGCGGTCCTGGAGGAAATGGAAAGGGGCTCCTGGGCAAGCATGCAGCCACGTGAGAGCAGACTCTGGCTTCGGAGCAAGAACGGAGCTGTCGCCAAATGGTGGACACTTTCCTAGCCCGACGGTGACTGCGGTCAGACGAGGCCCCCTCCTCTCCTCTCCTCTCTGCGTGGTGACGCCTTCCAGACTTGAGCGGAAGGAGGCTGAGTGGTGCCCAGAGCGAGGTGGCCAGGGCCTCGGCGGCGCCTCCCCGGGACCTCCACGCGGTGGCCGGTGGGGCGGCCTCGCGTCCAGCCTGCCTCCGCCCCTCGCTGCGCCTTCTCCCCTGTCCTGTGGCCTCCGTCCCGAGCAGCGCCCGCCCTGCGCTCTGCTGATCTCCACTCGTGAGCACTCGCTGCACGCCCGCGTGCTCCGCGTCAGGGCCCACCCCTCAGGATTCAGCGACAGCCCTGGACACCGTGCCCTCATGGCGCTGACATCCCTGTGAGAAGCGAGCACGCAGGATGGATGGAGCGGGCCACGCGCTGGCCCGGCGGCGGTGGTGCAGCGTGGGCTGCGAGCCAGAGGGGCAGACGCAGGGGAGGGGACTCCGGGGAGCGTCTGAGCGGAGATTCCAGGGCCCGTGGTGAGGAGCCCTCGGAAACCCGAGAGCAGCCTGTCCGCGGCCCGTGGGCTGCGTCTGGAGCGGAGGAGCGTGGTCTCCGTGGGGAGGAAGAGGCAGGGCTGTGCAGAGGCGGGCTTATTCTGGTGGAAACGGGCAGCGATTAGATGGGAGCCTCCGGAGTCTCCTGACCTGGGTGTCTGTCCTTCCTGGACGTCTCCTGGCGTCCCGCCTGCCTCCGGAGCCTCGTTTCACTTCGTGATCTGCCGCTGTCCTGTCCTCCAGCCCCATTTCCCCAGTTGCTCTCTAAATCTATTACCGAATGTGAAATGCAGACAGGAAATTTTAGGAATATAAAATATTCAAGTTTATTGGGATATAAACAGCCTCACAGCGTAGGTCCTTTTGGAGTTTCCTCGTCCTCGCACACGGGCCTGGATGGAGATCAGAGCGGGGGTGCCTGCCGGGAGTCCCAGCCTGGTCTCATTTTATGTGCTCTCACGCTGGGAAGTTTTGCTTGCATGGGTCCTTGGCGTGCTGGTGTGCTGATAACAGCCAGCTTTCTGAAGGAGAAAAAAACAAGTCCTTATTTAAAGTCTCCAAAACTTGGAAGCAACCAAGATGTCCCCAGGTAGGTGAATGAATAAACAGACTGGTCCATTCAGACAATGAAATGTTATTCAGTGCTAAGAATAAATGAGCTATTGAGCTGTGAAAAAGCCATGGAAAAACATAGATGCATATTACTGAGTGAAAGGAGCCAAATGCTGTGTGGTTCCAGCTCTAGGACATTCTGGAAAAGGCACCCCGTGGAGGGGTCTGAAGGAGCAGGGCTTGCCCGTGGGCAGGGGGAGCTGAGTCAGGGAGCAGGGGCCCTCAGGGCCGTGTGGACGCCCCGGAGCACAGAATGGTGGGTGCAGGTCAGCGTGCCTTCGTCCAGCCTGCGGAGCCAGCAACAGGGGCGAACCCGGAGGTAACCCCTGGCTTCGGCCAAGTGTGACGTCTTTCTGTAGGTTCAGTGGTGACAGATACCCGTCTGGGGGTGGGGTGCGGATAACGGGGGAGGCCGTGCATGTGTGGCTGGAAGGGTCATTCTGTAGCCTTTCCATTTTCCTATCAGTGTAAACCCAGTCTAAGAAGTCTTAGAATAACCCCTGATTTATAGCCCTTGCTGATTCCAGGGTATAAAAGCTTCATCCACGGCTGATGTCAGGCCACCGCGGTGGGGACGGGAGGTACCAACTCTGCGCTCGTGGGACGGAGCCGCCGGCCGGGCGCCCCCCCGCAGGGGCTGTTTCTCGGCTGTGACCGCGACCGCCTTGCTCCGTGTGTCTGCCCTATGGCTGAACCGCACGCCCCACGGCTACCAGGGCATGGTCAGTGTAATAAAGGCGCCCCCAGACTGATTTTGTACTGGTTAGTCGGGCAGCGGCCTCCCCCGGAGTTCTGAGCATGGCCGCTGGGAACGCACACACCCGCTCCGCCCCTCTGCGGCGCCGAGGCTGCGCAGGGAGACCGCGCCGTGGCCTGAGTGCTTGGGGTTGCCGGTGGGCCAGGCGCTGTCCTCGGCTCTGTGACAGGCCCGGCTGTGGCAGCTGCTGCCGGGAGTCCCAGTGCTCATTTTATGTGCTCTCACGCTGGGAAGTTTTGCTTGCATGGGTCCTTGGCGTGCTGGTGTGCTGATAACAGCCAGCTTTCTGAAGGAGAAAAAAACAAGTCCTTATTTAAAGTCTCCAAAACTTGGAAGCAACCAAGATGTCCCCAGGTAGGTGAATGAATAAACAGACTGGTCCATTCAGACAATGAAATGTTATTCAGTGCTAAGAATAAATGAGCTATTGAGCTGTGAAAAAGCCATGGAAAAACATAGATGCATATTACTGAGTGAAAGGAGCCAAATGCTGTGTGGTTCCAGCTCTAGGACATTCTGGAAAAGGCACCCCGTGGAGGGGTCTGAAGGAGCAGGGCTTGCCCGTGGGCAGGGGGAGCTGAGTCAGGGAGCAGGGGCCCTCAGGGCCGTGTGGACGCCCCGGAGCACAGAATGGTGGGTGCAGGTCAGCGTGCCTTCGTCCAGCCTGCGGAGCCAGCAACAGGGGCGAACCCGGAGGTAACCCCGGGCTTCGGCCAAGTGTGACGTGTTTCTGTAGGTTCAGTGGTGACAGATACCCGTCTGGGGGTGGGGTGCGGATAACGGGGGAGGCCGTGCATGTGTGGCTGGAAGGGGTCATTCTGTAGCCTTTCCATTTTCCTATCAGTGTAAACCCAGTCTAAGAAGTCTTAGAATAACCCCTGATTTATAGCCCTTGCTGATTCCAGGGTATAAAAGCTTCATCCACGGCTGATGTCAGGCCACCGCGGTGGGGACGGGAGGTACCAACTCTGCGCTCGTGGGACGGAGCCGCCGGCCGGGCGCCCCCCCGCAGGGGCTGTTTCTCGGCTGTGACCGCGACCGCCTTGCTCCGTGTGTCTGCCCTATGGCTGAACCGCACGCCCCACGGCTACCAGGGCATGGTCAGTGTAATAAAGGCGCCCCCAGACTGATTTTGTACTGGTTAGTCGGGCAGCGGCCTCCCCCGGAGTTCTGAGCATGGCCGCTGGGAACGCACACACCCGCTCCGCCCCTCTGCGGCGCCGAGGCTGCGCAGGGAGACCGCGCGCCGTGGCCTGAGTGCTTGGGGTTGCCGGTGGGCCAGGCGCTGTCCTCGGCTCTGTGACAGGCCCGGCTGTGGCAGCTGCTGCCCCTCTGGGAGCTCCTCCTCTGGAGGATGGCCAGTGAGGATCAGTGCTGAGCGGGTGGACAGCAGACGGGGGAGCCCGGCGCACGTGGCGCGTGGGCTGCAAAGGCGTATCAGGTAGAACAGGGTGAGCAGGGCCTGCGCTGGGCGGCTGCCGTGGAGCCGCTCTGAGGCCGGGTCCAGGCAGACCGTGGAGGGAAGGTCTGGGGGAGCCTCCCAGACGGGCCAGCCAGCCCGAGGCCCTACGCTGGGGAGCCGCCGTGCCAGCGTGCGGAGGCTGGAACAGCCGGGGGGAGCACGGGCAGCACGAGGTGTTTGCTCAGCGACGGGAGGTGGAGACAAAGGTTTGCCTGTGTGGGGTCGTCCAGGCCAGCCTGAAGGGTGGGATATTGTTCTAAATGCAGTGGAAAGCCTTCGGAGGGACTTGTGTACAGGGGCTGGTTTGATTCATGGCTTCGCAGCCCATTCTCGTTTCTGTGACAGGAATAGATGGCATGTGTGCTAGGAAGGGAAAGAAAGGAGACTCTTTAGAAAATTGCCTCTGTGATCAGGATTTAAGGTGAAGGGGCCTGGTCACAGGGCGACAGCGGGCCGATGTTCGCGCCTGGGTTTGCCTGTGCGCTGAAAGTGGACCTGGAGGGCTTTCTGAGGCCCTGGTGCTGCGGAGAGACAGCCGGGAACGGCGTGGCCGCAGGGCGCTCGGGTTTGAGACACTGTTTGAGTGAGATGACTGGAGAAGGGAGAGCACACGTCCCGCGTCTTCTGCGTCACCCACGTCCTCATGGACTGTGTTTCCTCTGAGATGTCGTCCGAGAAGAGGTGTCAGGAGGGAGGCTGGAGCTGTGCGTCCTCGGGGGAGCTCCGCCCGTCACAGACGGCGAGGGCCCTCAGTGTGGGGGACCAGGGGCTGAGGCAGGAAGAAGCACCCAGCGGTGCAGCTCTGAGCCGGGCGAAGCCGCGTCCAGAAGAGGGGGTGGCTGCGGGTCTGTGGGAAGCCGGGGCACAGACGCTGCAGGCCTCAGGAGCCGGTCCTCGGTGACCCGAGTAATGAGAATGGAACGGTGAGTTCAGAAGCTTGAGTCCTGTTGAATGAAAGGGGCTTGAAGAAGTGGAAACATAGCCAGTGTTGGTCTGTTGCAGTGGCTTCGTTCAGCGGAGTCACTTAGACCACGGTAGCCGTGACTGTGCCGCCAGGCTCCCTGGAGGAAGGGTCTGGTCCTGGGGGCTGCTGCGTCGGCCCTTTTGTGACACACGGACTCAGGTGCGTTTCTGTCGAAAGACACCGTGTTCGTTGAGCACTGTTGCTTCCTTACCACTGAGCTCCTGGCCCCATGTGCCTGGCTGGCATGTGAACCGAGTGTCCCTCTCACGCGTGTTCTCTCGAAGACACGTCTCCACTTTCTTGCCGGGAGGGCCCTGCAGCGCACATGGGCTGCTTTCCGCAGTGAATCGGCACCGACAGGGCCGCGCCCCTGGCGCCGCCGCCTCGGAGCCCCACAGGCCGCAGCCCGCCAGATGCCTCGTGGCCCCTGGGACGCTCCGGGCGAGCGTGCCGGAGTGGGTTGCCGCGCCCTCCTCCGGGGCACCTTCCCGACCAGGGGGACAGAGCCTGCGTCTCTGAGTCCCGCACAGGCAGGTGGGCTCTTTCCTGCCCGGGAAGCCCCAGGGTGGGGAAGGGCAGCACCAAGTAGGCTTAAGAAGAGGACAGTCGTTTAGAGTACGATTTGCTGAAATGAGGGCGTGTGTGCAAATTTGTGATGCTCAGCGAATGTTCCGTGAGCATTGATTTTGGGGTTACAGATAAGTTTTAGCAAACAGGCAGATTTGCACACATGAAATCCGTGAATAATGAGGATCGACTGTATTAACCGTAGGCAGCTCTTTGGAGACGTTTTGTTGCAAGGTGTGGAATGTCCCGGAGGTCTTGTTTTGCTTCACTGTGTGTGAAAAGTTCTGTTTTGTCCTCTCCTGGGGTGCAGCTGACTCACAGGCTGTTCGCTTCGGGTGAACCACACAAGGTGCCGCCAGGTTGCACGTGCGGACGTCTCCAGTCCTGTTCAGACTCTTTCCCCGCGTGGGTTACGCCGGGCACAGACGCTGCAGCCTCAGGAGCCGGTCCTCGGTGACCCGAGTAATGAGAATGGAACGGTGAGTTCAGAAGCTTGAGTCCTGTTGAATGAAAGGGGCTTGAAGAAGTGGAAACATAGCCAGTGTTGGTCTGTTGCAGTGGCTTCGTTCAGCGGAGTCACTTAGACCACGGTAGCCGTGACTGTGCCGCCAGGCTCCCTGGAGGAAGGGTCTGGTCCTGGGGGCTGCTGCGTCGGCCCTTTTGTGACACACGGACTCAGGTGCGTTTCTGTCGAAAGACACCGTGTTCGTTGAGCACTGTTGCTTCCTTACCACTGAGCTCCTGGCCCCATGTGCCTGGCTGGCATGTGAACCGAGTGTCCCTCTCACGCGTGTTCTCTCGAAGACACGTCTCCACTTTCTTGCCGGGAGGGCCCTGCAGCGCACATGGGCTGCTTTCCGCAGTGAATCGGCACCGACAGGGCCGCGCCCCTGGCGCCGCCGCCTCGGAGCCCCACAGGCCGCAGCCCGCCAGATGCCTCGTGGCCCCTGGGACGCTCCGGGCGAGCGTGCCGGAGTGGGTTGCCGCGCCCTCCTCCGGGGCACCTTCCCGACCAGGGGGACAGAGCCTGCGTCTCTGAGTCCCGCACAGGCAGGTGGGCTCTTTCCTGCCCGGGAAGCCCCAGGGTGGGGAAGGGCAGCACCAAGTAGGCTTAAGAAGAGGACAGTCGTTTAGAGTACGATTTGCTGAAATGAGGGCGTGTGTGCAAATTTGTGATGCTCAGCGAATGTTCCGTGAGCATTGATTTTGGGGTTACAGATAAGTTTTAGCAAACAGGCAGATTTGCACACATGAAATCCGTGAATAATGAGGATCGACTGTATTAACCGTAGGCAGCTCTTTGGAGACGTTTTGTTGCAAGGTGTGGAATGTCCCGGAGGTCTTGTTTTGCTTCACTGTGTGTGAAAAGTTCTGTTTTGTCCTCTCCTGGGGTGCAGCTGACTCACAGGCTGTTCGCTTCGGGTGAACCACACAAGGTGCCGCCAGGTTGCACGTGCGGACGTCTCCAGTCCTGTTCAGACTCTTTCCCCGCGTGGGTTACTGCAGGAGCGTCCGTGCCCGCGCAGGGCTCCGCGCCGTTCCTCTGTTGTGTGTGCAGCGGTGTGGCTGTGAGTCCCCCATCCTAATTTACCTCCCTCCTCCGCCTTTCCCCTCTGGTAACCGTGTGGTTTTTCTCTAAATCTGTGCTTGCTTTTAAACTCAACGGGGGATCGTCCTACCACGTGCGTTTAGGGTGGGAGGACTGCCCAGCACAGAGGAAGGTGGATGCTGCCCCTGGCCGGGAGACGCCTTAATTCCAAGAAGAGGGGAGTCCGGATCGCTGGGGGGCGGGTCGTCAGGGCGCTTTGATCAGAGCAGTGACGTGGCCACACCCATCACGCAGAGCTGTTTCTAATGCCCTCTTGTAAGTTTTAGTCTTACTCATGTAGTTTCTGTGTATTTATTATTAAATTGATCCTTAGACATGCTATAGTTTTTTTCTTTTTTTTTTAAAGATTTATTTATTTATTTATTTTTGGGCGGGGGTCGGGTTGGGGAGGGAGGAGAGCGGGCGGGCCACCTCTATTGGTCTTTCTCTATTTTCATTCGTCTTTGTTCTTTGGCTCCTGTGGGCCTCCCATCGCGGTGGCCTCTGTTGTCGCAGGGCACCGGCTCTGGGCGCATGCGCTCCAGAGCTCTGGCTCGGTGATTGGACACATCAGTCCAGCCGCTCCGCGGCACGTGGGATCTTCCCAGGCCAGGGATCGAACCGGCGCCCCTTGCACTGCAAGGCGGTATCCTTACCCACTGGACCCACCAGGGAAGCCCCATGCTATAGTTTTTGCTGTTTCAAATGAATTTTCCTTATAAAGGTACTTTTATAGCTACATATTGTTGAAAGCCATTGATTTTTTATATATTTCTTTTATAGCTAGTTACTTTCTCAGCTCTTAGGTTTGATCATTTTTAAAAAGTTGTTTGCATCTCTGGGAAAACGGTTATATTGTTTTTAGATAGCATATCTCCCCCCAGTGTTTATTTAAAGTCTCTGGTTGGATACTGTGTTCTTGTTCATAATTTGACAGAATTGCTTCTGTGTTTCAGAATTTGGTGTGACCTTTGCTGCTGGTTTGGCTGTAAAACTGTGTGGACTTTAAAATGTTCCCCCGTTCCTATTTTGTCTAAAGTGTTCATTTTTTTCATTATGACTGACTGTTGATTTTAGTAGAAGCTCAGTGGCATCTCATGATAGTATTGCCTGGTTTCTGTGCTTTATTTATCGGCAGGGCGTCTTGGCGGTAGGGGTTCTGTAGTTGAATTCTGGTGTGCCTGGCTTAGATGTGACGCGGTTTCAACAGGATGCTTGAAGTCTTGATTTTATTTTATTACTGTTTCGCATCATAGTATTTATTACATTTCATGTAAAATTATGGGACGCTCTGGCTGGATTTGTGTGAGGGAGGCGGTAGCTTCTCAGACGGGCTGGGCAGGCCCCTGTCTTTCCCCAGGTTCTCTCGCCTCTCCTGCGGCCTCCGCCCCTCAGGCCTCCTTCCCTCGGCTTCATTCTTCGGCAGCGTTTTCACCACCTCACCGCGGATCAAGCCGTCCCACCTGGGTGTGCGTTTGCGGGTCTTCCCCTCCAGCTTGGTTCTCTGGGTTCCAGGCTCACTTTAAAAGTCCTGCTTGGTTTTTTCCTGTTACTTTTAATTGAGAATCTTGGGTGTAGAAGATTTGGTCTCATTCAAGGGACATTCCTGTCGCTGGACTACCTGTTAGGTCCCGTTTCTTGTTTTGTTTATGTAATCGTGTCCTGTTGTGTCCGCGTTCCACTGCCTCGCTCCACCCCGTAAAGAAACGTCGGGTGGGTTCCACGTGCACTTCCTTGCTCTTATTGTGTATGTACTTTCCTTAACATGAATGCGGTTGTGTCACGGAGTCCCTGCTCTCTCGTTTCTTCCTCACTGCGTCAGTGTTCCTGTGGGACGAGGGGGCTCGCCGCCGCTCCCTGTGGCACTCCGGTCGTGTCCGCGCCTGCGCCTCCGGGGTGCACGCGTGCAGCACGAGGGCTGAGGCGGAGACGGCGTCGTCAGGCGCGTGCTCGCGGGGGCTGAGGCGGCGACGGCGTCGTCAGGCGCGTGCTCGCGGGGGCCGTCTGAGGACTCTGCGAGCTCGTGTTCTTGGTAGGTCGTGCTGCTGCACGGCGTCCACCGCGAGTCCGGCCGCCCTCCACGGTGGGCAGGGCCGGGGGCGTCCTCCCTGCCGCAGCCTCAAGAGCCGGTTTGTCCAGATTTCCAGATATTAGCAGCAGAACAGGCGTCGATGCCCAGTCGCTCCGTCGCGTCTGGCCCTCGGCGGCCCCGTGGACGGCAGCGCGCCAGGCCTCCCTGCGCGTCACTGCCTCCCAGCGCCGGCGCAGACTCGGGTCCACCGAGTCGGTGATGCCATCCAGCCGTCTCGCCCTCTGCTGTCCCTTTCCACGTCTGTCAGCCGCAAGGCAGCGGCCCTCGATGGCCTGGCCGCTCCCCTTCTCGCTGACTCACCTTGTGGATCCATCGGTTTCTGTGATTCCGGGGGTGTTGGGGTGGGCGGGGTTCCGCAGAACAGCCGAGGCTCCCACACTGGATCTGCCCAGCGTGCTGGGTGGCGATCGGATGGTGACGTCCTCTCTCTGGGCTTCACTGGTCTCTGTAAAAGATAACGTGGTTAGGTTCCTGTAAGGGCTCGTTGAGCTGTGGTGTCGTGTTGGACGGGAACAGAGCCGGTCCCGTGTGTCCCTGCGTGTGGAGGCTGTCCGGCAGTGGCTCTTCAGTCCCTCCGAGGTGCAGTCTGGCCCTCCCCAGGGCCGCGCGTCCACCACCTCGCACGCCCGATCTCTGCGGCGCTGCTCAGCCCGGTGGGCTGTGCCGGCTCAGTGAGGACCTCTGTCCCCCGGTCACCGTGGCCGCCCGGGCCTGCTGGGCCTGTCTCCGGCCGCCCCCCGCAGGCGCACGCGCCCTCGCGTTCCTGATGACCCCAGAGAGACGGGACGCTGAGACCTCCCGCTCGGGCCTCAGCCGGTGCCGTTCCCTTCGGTGAGCGTCGCGCCGTCCCCTCGCCTGTCCTGTGCCTGCCGTGGCCAGCGCCCTGCAGCAGGTAGCCTCAGGCCCAGAGACACGCGCCCGGCTCCTCTGTCGGCAGCGTGCGGTCAGCTCGGCCACGTCCGGACGGACGCGGCTGTGGCTGCGGGGTTGCGGGGCGTCAGCAGCGGTGGTCTCGGGCGAAGGGGCCGGCTCGGGCGGAGCAGGTGCTGTCCAGACTCGAGGCTGGTGAGGGTTCTGTCCTCAGAAAGGCAGCACAAGACGGTGGGCATTTCCAGGCTGTTCGTGCACCTGGCTCACCTGCTGCTTCGCCTGCTCTGGCGCAGACGTGGGGCGGTGTCGGGGGCCCCCATGCAGAGCGCTCTCATGTTTGGGGCAGCGAGCCGACCGGCGCTGGTGACCAGAGAGAGCTGTGGCTGCCACGGTGGCCCTGCAGGGTCGCTGTGCCCAGGAGTCCCTGGGGCCTCCCTTGTGGACGGTGGGACCCACGGGCCAGGCTCCAATTTCTGGCCCAGGAGGTCTGGGGTCGGGGCAGGCACAGGCGCCGGTGTCACCCACCCCAGCGTGGTCCAGAGCCCTGCGGTCCTGACCCCCCAACTCAGGGAGACCCAGGGTCTGCGGCTGGCTGTAGGCCAGGCGCTGCCCCGAGCACTAAGTTATTGTCTGTAATCCTCATGCATCCTGTAAACGGAGCACTGTTATTATCTGTATTTTACAGATTGAAAAAAAAAAGCAACAGTACAGCCCTGAGGCTTTGTCAGCTGAAGTGATTTGCCCAGGATAACAGGGCCCGGCTGAGAGCCTGGCATCGAGGTCGGGGGGGCGGCGGGAGGGGACTGCTTCACCCAGCTCGGCCCGCAGGTGCCGCTGCCCCAGGAGGGACGGGGGTCGTCAGAGGGCGGGGAGCAGAGAGCCCCGAAATGAAAAACAGATGCAGCTCCTGCTCTCTAGGAACTCAGAGTCTAATATCAGGGCCCAGGCAGAGGCGAGTGTTAAATGAGGAAACATGCAATTGAAATGTCAGAATCGTGTATCAAATGGAAACGCCAGGCAGAAAGTATTTGTTTGGTTTGTCTCTGGTTGGGGGAGTCTCGCTGGCCTTTGACGGCGGCTGATCCTGTGCCCAGTTACCGGTCTGTCGTCTGTCGTCTGTTTCCTGGCCCCGTCGGAAGAACGGCGGCCTGGAAGGAATCCTCCACGCACCGTCTCCAGGGATCCCCACGAGCATCGCGGGGCAGGCGAGGGCTGGGACCCCCGGGCGGCTGTGGGCTCCCCGATGGGGCATCACAGGCCCGTGCAGGGCCCTCTCTCCAAGAGCACAGGCACGCTCTTCTCCCGGATTCAGGCCGGAGGACCCTGGGCCAGATAGCGGCGGGCTCCCACCAGCACAGACCCCGAGTTCATACGAGGAGAGAAGGGGCGGGACCTGGAGAGTCAGACCCCACGGTGGGCTCGGGGAGGCAGGAGGCCTCCACCTCTGCTCTCTCGTGGCCGGGAGGCTCTCGGCAGGCTGTGGCTGCCACGGTGGCCCTGCAGGGTTCCCAGGACCCTGGGGCCCCGGGCACCCACGGGCCAGGCTCCAATTTCTGGCCCAGGAGGTCTGGGGTCGGGCAGGCACAGGCGCCGGTGTCACCCACCCCAGCGTGGTCCAGAGCCCTGCGGTCCTGACCCCCCAACTCAGGGAGACCCAGGGTCTGCGGCTGGCTGTAGGCCAGGCGCTGCCCCGAGCACTAAGTTATTGTCTGTAATCCTCATGCATCCTGTAAACGGAGCACTGTTATTATCTGTATTTTACAGATTGAAAAAAAAAAGCAACAGTACAGCCCTGAGGCTTTGTCAGCTGAAGTGATTTGCCCAGGATAACAGGGCCCGGCTGAGAGCCTGGCATCGAGGTCGGGCGGCGGAGGGGACTGCTTCACCCAGCTCGGCCCGCAGGTGCCGCTGCCCCAGGAGGGACGGGGGTCGTCAGAGGGCGGGGAGCAGAGAGCCCCGAAATGAAAAACAGATGCAGCTCCTGCTCTCTAGGAACTCAGAGTCTAATATCAGGGCCCAGGCAGAGGCGAGTGTTAAATGAGGAAACATGCAATTGAAATGTCAGAATCGTGTATCAAATGGAAACGCCAGGCAGAAAGTATTTGTTTGGTTTGTCTCTGGTTGGGGGAGTCTCGCTGGCCTTTGACGGCGGCTGATCCTGTGCCCAGTTACCGGTCTGTCGTCTGTCGTCTGTTTCCTGGCCCCGTCGGAAGAACGGCGGCCTGGAAGGAATCCTCCACGCACCGTCTCCAGGGATCCCCACGAGCATCGCGGGGCAGGCGAGGGCTGGGACCCCCGGGCGGCTGTGGGCTCCCCGATGGGGCATCACAGGCCCGTGCAGGGCCCTCTCTCCAAGAGCACAGGCACGCTCTTCTCCCGGATTCAGGCCGGAGGACCCTGGGCCAGATAGCGGCGGGCTCCCACCAGCACAGACCCCGAGTTCATACGAGGAGAGAAGGGGCGGGACCTGGAGAGTCAGACCCCACGGTGGGCTCGGGGAGAGGCAGGAGGCCTCCACCTCTGCTCCCTCTCGTGGCCCCGGGAGGCTCTCGGGGCAGGCTGTGGATTCTGCCCTTCCACCCCGACCCACCCTATCCTGAGCGGATTTGCCCCTTCTCCAATAAAGGCAAACCAACATTAAATCTATAATTATCACTACTAATTCCACTTAATTAGTCACAAGCCAGCAGCCAAATTGGCTTTCTCATAATTATCTGATAAGCGGTAAGCACATCTCATAGATTATAATTAACACTACTTAATTAAAATCTGATATACATACACCCTTTCCTCAAAATACATCTAATTGGGTTCACAACAACGGCAGATAAACCTCTTCGTTGGTTGCCCCTCTGAAAGACTTTCTCTGCTTCCGGTCCCTGGGGAGAGCCGAGGGGCGTTGCAGGTTCTCTTGCTGATGCGTTCTTTCAGCAGGGGCTGTGTTTTCTCCCTGGGGCCCTGAGGAAAGTCGAGGGTCTTTCCTGTCTGGAAGGGTCTCGCCAAACCGAAAGACGCCTGGGCCCGTGACCCCATGGCGGGCCCGTGACCCCGTGGCGGGCCCGTGCCGCGTGCTGGGGAGATCTCCGCTTGCATCCTGGGCTCTCCACGCCTGTCCTGCAGCAGGGTCACAGCTTCCTGTCCACATCTAAACTGGGGGGAAATCCCAACAAGCTTCCAGTGAACGTCTGGAAATAAGTGGGAGTGGAAGCCGTTTTCAAGTGTGGAGTGGCCGTGAGCGGTGTTCCGTCTTTCGCAGGACTGAGACCCCGGCCCTGAGGCCGCACGCTCCGCCGGGCCAGGGAGCAGAGAGAGGCTGAGGAGGAGCAGGTGGTGGCCGTCTCTCGTCCTCTCTGTGACGCCTGTCGGTCCGTCGGTCCACTGTGGCCCCGTGGGCTGCAGCACGCCAGGCTTCCTTCGCCATCCCCTGAAGTCTGCTGAGACTCAGGTCCATTGACTTGGTGATGCCACCCGACCGTCTCCTCCTCCCGCCCTCAGGCTCCCGGCATCAGGGTCCTTTCCAGCGAGTCAGCTCTTCACGTCAGGTGGCCAACAAGTTGGAGCTTCAGTGTCACTCCTTCCAATGAGTATCCAGGGTCGAGTTCCTTTAGAATTGACTGGTTTGACGTCTTTGCCGTCGAAGGGACTCTCAAGAGTCTTCTCCAGCCCCACAGTTAGAAAGCACTGACTGGCACTCAGCCTTCTTTTGGGTTCGACTCTCACATCCACACATGACTACTAGAGAAACCACAGCTCTGAGCTGCAGCTAAACCGACCCCTTGGTGGAGAGTCCTGGGCCCCCTCCCCATGCTGGGGGCCGGAGAGGGGCAGCAGGCGGGTGGGGAGGGGTGGGGCGCGGGGACAGCAGGCGGAGCTCGGCACACCGGAGCGCCTGGGTCAGGGCGGAGGTGGAGCCGTGGCTGCGAGTGACGGCCTCGGCCGAGCAGAAGGAGGCCGCAGCTGTCCGCGCCGTGTCTCCTCAGGGCTCAGGAGAATCCAGAGCTTTCTGTCCACTGCGTCCTGTCCATCTTGCTTCTCTTACTGTCCGTCTGGTGCCGGGGAATGGAAGGAGAGGATCCGTGGCTTCTGTACTGATCCCTCCGCGTGGGTGGTTTCACACTCACGTTTCGGGAGGCCTCAGAGGTCAGCCGAGGCCTGGCAGCTCTCTTGGGCCCTCCTGCTGCCGTGGCCACGCCGGGCACGCCCGCCCGCCCCGTGCTGCCGTGCTCCCGAGGGCTCTGCTTGCTCCCTACGGATCCCTCACCGCCTCCGGGGCACCAGGAGGAGGTGGGCACCCAGGACGTCCCTGGTAAAGGCCGGATGGGTCAACGTTCTGTGACTTCTTTCCTACCAAAAAAAAAGGCAGATCCTCTATGAGCTGTTAAATACTGAATGCTTGCTCTTATTTTCGTCACTACCGAATTTCTCCCTTGAAGTCCATCTGGATCAGAAAAATCTCACCGCCCACCAGGAGCGGGGAGATCTTACCTGTGATGTGTCTCAGTGTTTCTCCACGTACTCCTTTCTCTGAACCCGATCAAAGCATCCGGCCTGTGGGCCATCGTGAGCAGGGTACACTGGCTTTGGGCAGGTAGACGGACGCTGAGTTTTCTGGCGATTCAAGGCTGTAAACGCCTTGGAGCAGGATCCTGTGTGTCGAAAGTTACCTTGAGGGGCTTTTGGCCCAGGGCCGCTTTCTCCTCGGCTCCCGTGGACTCTGCCGGTCGGTTGGGTGGTGACCAGTGTGTGGGCACAGGGAGACCTCTGTCTGGGCCTCGGGTTTGCTGGTGGCCCTGAGAAGTCTTTGTAGCCTTCTCGCCTTTCATCTGCTCTCCCCTCCCCAGGAACCTGGGAGAGAGCTCAGCCTGCACCGGCCACCCGCGGCGGGGAGGGCTCCGCGGCGGCCCGCCCCTCCGCCTGCCCTCGCCGGCTGGGGCTTTGCAGAGCTTCTGTGTTTTGGCTGACTGCTTTTTCTTGCAGCGGGAAAGCTCTCGGGGGAGACACTCTGTTTATCCCGCTCCTCTGACTGGGGCTGCCTTGGCCACCTAATCCCCACCCATGCTGGGCTTTCTGTGATACCCTGGGCTGGAATAAATTACGTTTTCAAAGGTTAAGACTGGATTTCAGCAGTCAGCTCACCCGCTGATGTCTTGGTTATTTTCTGAACTTAAGAGAAGGAGGGAGAGCTGGTGGGCTCAGGAAGCAAAGAGCTCTCTTGTGCAGTGCCGTCTCGGGAAGGGGCCCTTAGTTGTTTTGCAAAGCCTCACGCGGGGTCTTCTCGGGCCTCTGCAGCAGGACAGATGGGGCCGTTTCTGCTGGGCACCGCTTGTTCTGAAAGCCCACGGGCAGGGGGGCGGCTGGGGCTTTGTCTCTCTGCCTGTGCCACTTAGTGCCAGAGCAGAGATGTGGGAGGAAAGAGAAGATGGAGAATGGCAGAGGAGGGTGTGGAAAGAGGCAGAGAGACAGGCGGTCGATGCTCCCGTGGCCTGAGTGTCCCAGTCAGCCCGTGCTGCCTTTGCCTCTGACCCGGCTGGTCACTACGAATTTCTCCTTGAAGTCCATCTGGATCAAAAAATCCCGGAGCGGGAGATCTTACCTGTGATGTGTCCTTTTCCACGTACTCCTTTCTCTGAACCCGATCAAAGCATCCGGCCTGTGGGCCATCGTGAGCAGGGTACACTGGCTTTGGGCAGGTAGACGGACGCTGAGTTTTCTGGCGATTCAAGGCTGTAAACGCCTTGGAGCAGGATCCTGTGTGTCGAAAGTTACCTTGAGGGGCTTTTGGCCCAGGGCCGCTTTCTCCTCGGCTCCCGTGGACTCTGCCGGTCGGTTGGGTGGTGACCAGTGTGTGGGCACAGGGAGACCTCTGTCTGGGCCTCGGGTTTGCTGGTGGCCCTGAGAAGTCTTTGTAGCCTTCTCGCCTTTCATCTGCTCTCCCCTCCCCAGGAACCTGGGAGAGAGCTCAGCCTGCACCGGCCACCCGCGGCGGGGAGGGCTCCGCGGCGGCCCGCCCCTCCGCCTGCCCTCGCCGGCTGGGGCTTTGCAGAGCTTCTGTGTTTTGGCTGACTGCTTTTTCCTGCAGCGGGAAAGCTCTCGGGGGAGACACTCTGTTTATCCCGCTCCTCTGACTGGGGCTGCCTTGGCCACCTAATCCCCACCCATGCTGGGCTTTCTGTGATACCCTGGGCTGGAATAAATTACGTTTTCAAAGGTTAAGACTGGATTTCAGCAGTCAGCTCACCCGCTGATGTCTTGGTTATTTTCTGAACTTAAGAGAAGGAGGGAGAGCTGGTGGGCTCAGGAAGCAAAGAGCTCTCTTGTGCAGTGCCGTCTCGGGAAGGGGCCCTTAGTTGTTTTGCAAAGCCTCACGCGGGGTCTTCTCGGGCCTCTGCAGCAGGACAGATGGGGCCGTTTCTGCTGGGCACCGCTTGTTCTGAAAGCCCACGGGCAGGGGGGCGGCTGGGGCTTTGTCTCTCTGCCTGTGCCACTTAGTGCCAGAGCAGAGATGTGGGAGGAAAGAGAAGATGGAGAATGGCAGAGGAGGGTGTGGAAAGAGGCAGAGAGACAGGCGGTCGATGCTCCCGTGGCCTGAGTGTCCCCGGAGTCAGCCCGTGCTGCCTTTGCCTCTGACCCGGCTGGACGCGCTGGTCTCCTCTGGGGGGTGGTGCTCAGTGGCAAAAAAGGGAAGCACACGTACCAAAATATGAAAACATTCTCGAAGTGCCCAGTCGGGTAGCAAGGGTGTTAAGCAACAGCAGGGTCTGTGGGCACGTTCCTGTAGCGGGGGATGGCTAGAGCCAGAGTCATTTCAGGGTTGGGGAGGGATGGCGACGTGTCACGGGCTTCGTCAGAAATGTCAGCAGCCTCAGGAGCTGCCTGGACAGCCGGGTGGGCAGGAGCCTCCCCTCGCCTGGGCCGCAGCTCCTCCCACGATCCTGCCGCAGCCTTTCTCTCCCGCATCATCTCTGAAGCAGGTGCCTGCCGTGCAGGCCAGAGGCCAGAGCTCCCGCACGCCCGGGGCCCCCGCCTTCCTCGCCCGCGTCCTCTCGCCGTGCCGGCCATCTGTCCTTTCGCTCACAGAGTGAGCCTGAAGTAGGTAGGTGCAGGCTGAGCCTCAGCGGGCAGCAGTGACCTGAGTCTGGGAGTTTACAGCCTGTTGGCTTTTTGCCTTGAATGTCCTGAAAGGCGCTCCGTGGTCGGCCGGCCCCGTGGCCGCTCTGGAGTGGCGCCGCTGCGGGGAGAGACGCCTTTCAGGTCTGGCGCTCTCGGGAGTGGCGGCGGCTTTCCTCCTCGCCCCTCCCGCTTCTGTCATCAGGCCCTCTTAACGGAACCGCTCCAGTGTTTCTGGAGTCGCTCACGTTCGCCTCGCCCGCTGCCTGGTTCCGGTCCCACCGCCATCACCCCTGCCTGGCTCCGGTCAGCCTGGCCGGCCCTGGGCCCTGCGCGCCCGGGGTGGCTCGCCTGTGGGGCGGGCGGAGCTGCGTCTCCCGCCCGCTGTCTCCCCGCGGGCCCCGGGCTGGCCGCAGGTGCTCGGCCGTGCCCGCCGCACCCGCCGCAGGCCGCGGTCTCCCGCCACCCGCGTCACTGTGAAAGCGCACTCTCCGTGGGCCACACGGGCCCTCCACCCCGTCTCTCCCTCGGGTCTGACTCCAGGGGTCACAGCTGCCGGGCTGCGCCCAGTCTGGCCGTGAGATGCCCGCTCTGGGCACCCATGGCACCTGCGATGGCACCTGTCCTTAAACGTACCACAGTGCAGCTGACGTGTCTTTCTTATTTCCCCAGTCTTTTTGCCTGGGAGCACGTGCCGCTCGCTTTGGGGAAGGGATTGGCCGGGACGGTGTCACAGCAGGGTCTGTGGGCACGTTCCTGTAGCGGGGGATGGCTAGAGCCAGAGTCATTTCAGGGTTGGGGAGGGATGGCGACGTGTCACGGGCTTCGTCAGAAATGTCAGCAGCCTCAGGAGCTGCCTGGACAGCCGGGTGGGCAGGAGCCTCCCCTCGCCTGGGCCGCAGCTCCTCCCACGATCCTGCCGCAGCCTTTCTCTCCCGCATCATCTCTGAAGCAGGTGCCTGCCGTGCAGGCCAGAGGCCAGAGCTCCCGCACGCCCGGGGCCCCCGCCTTCCTCGCCCGCGTCCTCTCGCCGTGCCGGCCATCTGTCCTTTCGCTCACAGAGTGAGCCTGAAGTAGGTAGGTGCAGGCTGAGCCTCAGCGGGCAGCAGTGACCTGAGTCTGGGAGTTTACAGCCTGTTGGCTTTTTGCCTTGAATGTCCTGAAAGGCGCTCCGTGGTCGGCCGGCCCCGTGGCCGCTCTGGAGTGGCGCCGCTGCGGGGAGAGACGCCTTTCAGGTCTGGCGCTCTCGGGAGTGGCGGCGGCTTTCCTCCTCGCCCCTCCCGCTTCTGTCATCAGGCCCTCTTAACGGAACCGCTCCAGTGTTTCTGGAGTCGCTCACGTTCGCCTCGCCCGCTGCCTGGTTCCGGTCCCACCGCCATCACCCCTGCCTGGCTCCGGTCAGCCTGGCCGGCCCTGGGCCCTGCGCGCCCGGGGTGGCTCGCCTGTGGGGCGGGCGGAGCTGCGTCTCCCGCCCGCTGTCTCCCCGCGGGCCCCGGGCTGGCCGCAGGTGCTCGGCCGTGCCCGCCGCACCCGCCGCAGGCCGCGGTCTCCCGCCACCCGCGTCACTGTGAAAGCGCACTCTCCGTGGGCCACACGGGCCCTCCACCCCGTCTCTCCCTCGGGGTCTGACTCCAGGGGTCACAGCTGCCGGGGCTGCGCCCCAGTCTGGCCGTGAGATGCCCGCTCTGGGCACCCATGGCACCTGCGATGGCACCTGTCCTTAAACGTACCACAGTGCAGCTGACGTGTCTTTCTTATTTCTCACCTAGAGCAATTGCTGATGAATAAGAGTGTTCGGATTCCTGGGAACGGCGTCGCATTCGCTCGCTTTAGGAAGCAGGTGGAGACCTGACACAGAGAAGTGAGTGGCAGCCTGCGACGGCCGGTCCCTGCCGCGTCTGTGTGTCCCTGTCTGGACACTGCTCTCCTCTCGGGGACGGATGTCCTTGGCCTGAGCCACATCCGTGCACCTTCGCCCAGGCAGGGACTGGCAGACCAAGAGCTCTGGCGGAGTATTCAGCTAATGTTTACATACAGAATGTAACCGTTTATTTACAGTGACATGACAGACCGATTTACTTATCAAACAAAAATAGATAAACAAGAGCAAGAAGAACACGGGAAACAGAATGTAAAGACGGGCACGTCTGTGCACCGACGCGGAGTTCTCTTTCCTTGGCTCGTCAAGGGGGGCGTTTACTTAACCATCCTAGCTCAGCCTGTTTTCGATAACTTTAAGCTCTTCAATTATAAAGGTCATATCATTAACCTGTGGCTTTCTAGAACAGTGTGCTAAGGCCAGAGGACATCTGTCGGTTCTCGCAGTGCCTCTCCCCCTTCTGCTGGTCGCCGTGTGCACGGAGAGCGCGGCGGGCCGGTCCTCACCCGGCGCCGTCTGGGCGGTGAGGAGCGCTGGCTGGGAGCCTGGCTCCAGAGCTGGCCGCGGGGCCCCGGGGCCAGCTGAAGCCTTGACTCCTCCTCTGCTGTGATCTGCTCCGGGGGTAGCCTGGCCCTCCTTCTTCGTCCCTTCAGCTACGCTCCACGAACCACAAGTCCAGCCAGGCCAGCCCCGAGGGACCCCAGGGTGAGATCCAGCTCCCTCCGGCGTGAGGGCCTCGGAAGACCCTCCTCCAGTTAGACGCGCAGGGCGCCGAGTGCACTGGAAGCACGTGGAGGGGTGTGTGGGCCGGGCCGGGCTTCCCAGTGGTGCGAGTGGTCAAGAACCACCTGCTATCGCAGGGGACCCGAGAGACGCGGGTTCTGTCCCTGGGTCAGGAAATCCCCTGGAGAGGGGCACGGCAGCCCACTCCAGCGTTCTTGCCTGGAGAATCCCACGGACAGAGGAGCCCGGTGGGCTGCAGTCCAGAGCGTCTCAGAGAGTCAGACACAACTGAACGGCTGAGCAGGACCCTCTCGTAGGCCCCTCTTCTAGGTTCTCCATTTCCTTATTATAGATACTTTATCTTTGGCTACTAGTATTTCAGAAATAATTGTAAAATTGGTAATGATGTCCCCTTTAATTTTTTATTTCAGTTATTTGACGATTCTTTTTCGTTTAGTCAATCTAAATATTTGTCCTTTTTTTTTGGGAGGATGAATTCTTGATTTTGCTAATATTCATATTATTTTAAAATTTCATTTCTCTTTAATTTTTGTTAAATACAGTTTTTGTTTTTATTCTTTCTTTGTTTCTGCTGGCCTTGGGATTAGTTTGTTCACTTTCCACTGTCCTAAGAACTGAAGGTGTGTCGTGGGTGGGAGGCCTATTTGTTACTGGCTTTTCCAGATGTCACTCCTGACTCCCCTTTGGCTGGCTGCCTCCCCTGAGCTTTGTGTATGGTGTTTTCAGTTTAATTTGTCCCAAGACATTTTACAAATTTCTTTATGATTTCTGGTTGTTTGAGAGCATATTGTTTGATCTAGTTTTCCTTCTGTTGATTTCTAGTTTTGTTACATTGTGATTGATAGATACTTTGTACGATTTCAGTCTTTTAAAAATCGAGACCTTTTGTAGCCTAACATGGTTTAATAATATGGTTTATTGCGGAGACCATTCCTTGTGTACTTGAGGAAGTGTGTTTCCTGTTGTTGGAGGTGTGAGGTTCAGCTAGTCGATTGTGGTGTTCAGGTCTCCTTTGCTAATCTTCTGTCTGGTTTTCTGTATATTATTGAAAGTAAGATATTGAAATGGCCTCCTGTTATTGTAGAGGATGCTGTTCATAGTTGCTTCATCTATTTTGGACCTCTACTACCTCATTCATATGTTCATAATTTTATTTTATTTTTTATTTTTTTGCGCTAAGCACATGTGAGATCTACCCTCTTAGCAATGCATTTGTTTTATCTTGCTGGTGAGTTGAACCTTTTATCATTACATAGCATCCTGGCTTGTCTCTTGCAGTTATCTGTGATTCAGAGTTGGATTTTCCTGAGTTTGGGGGGCCGCCCCCGCTCATGGGCGGTTTGCACGGATTCTCCTCTGCCCCCCGTTCACGTTCAGCCATGGCGTGTGCTCACACGTCAAGTGACTCCTCTGCGGACCGTGTGTGGGTGCGTCCTGAGAGCGCTCACGTGGTGTGGAGGCAGCCCTCGTGTTTGGTCTGGTAGGTGGCCTGGCTTCCCCGGCGGCTCCGTGGTAAAGGCTGTGCCTGCCAACGGAGGGGACGCAGAGACACAGGCTCATTCGTTGGGTGGGAAGATCCCCTGGAGAAGGAAATGGCCACCTGCTTGAGTATTCCTGCTGGAGAATCCCATGGACAGAGGAGCCCGGCGGGCTGCCGTCCACGAGGCTGCAAAGAGCTGGACACGACTGAGCTACTGAGCCCACACGCACACGCACGCGGACTGTGCGGGCATCACCAGGTGGAGGTCGAGACTGGGGTCCAGACGGCCGTGCAGAGGAAAGCTGGGTTCAAACAAAGAAGAAAGGAAGCTGCACTACCCTCTTGTGTTTTCCCCTGTTCTGAGATGATTGACGCATAGTCAGGTGGTCTGGTAGTAACATGAGATACTCGTTTCAGGGTCTGCACTGTCCAGAATGCTGTCTTGCACAGTTTGAAAACGCAGCAGTTAACGTACAAACATTTTTGTGAGAAAAGAGTGCTTTTCTGCTTTGCGAAGAGGGCAAGATAGGCTCGGGTTTTGATGAAGGAGCTTTGACTTTAGGGCCAGGGCTCTCGTCTGTTACATCAAAGGTGAACATCCTCATAGTAATGCAGACGTCCATGGGCGAAAAAAGAAAAACCAAAAAGGTAGATCGATATTTGTTTTCTCTATTTCTAGATAGTGATAAAGACTGAAACACTTTAGGGCCATGCTTTCCTTTAATACAAAACTGGGGCATGCTGTCTCTTTTTAAAACATTGAAGGAGGGCATGCTGGTGAGTGACAAGGGACATCTCTGCCATCAAGATGTGGTTTTCTCGGCCAGTCAAGGTGAATGGACATTTGACTTATTCTGAAACTCCCCCAAAGGTGTCATAGTATCACTTCCCTCAAATAAGTACTGTCTTCCATTACCTTACTGATCAGGATAGAATGTTTTGCTTTCTCTCCCTTTACATTCTTTCTTCCTTCTGTCCTCTGAAATTAAATTAACAGTGATTAATCAGCATCTTACTTAGGACACTTTTAATGTATCAGAAAATACTTGACTTCTCCCCCAGGCTTCTCTTCCCCTGGCTTAATAGTTCCAAAGCTCTTTTACCTTCCCCCGCACAGACATGCTCTATGAGTATCGACCCCATTTTCCCGTATTCTAAACTGTTGTGGCTGGAGGAAATCTTACCAGCATACCTGGGTTTGGCTATGTTTGCTTTGTTGCTGACCTGCTTGTGAGTCCTTTCAGAGCAGAAACCATGCCTGCCTCTTGAACTCTCTCTCAAACCACAGGCCTGGGACGGGAGTGCTGGCCTGGGCAGTCCTGCCGCTGATGGGCCCACCTGACGGACACAACACGAGCAGTATTTCCTGTCTGTGACGTGGCGTCAATGAGTGTGTTCAAGATGAAGTTTTAGAACCCTGGATGCTTTGCAACTTCAGGTTACCCTGGTGCTCAAGCCAAAGAGCCTGAATGGGATAACGATAGTCAGGTGGTCTGGTAGTAACATGAGATACTCGTTTCAGGGTCTGCACTGTCCAGAATGCTGTCTTGCACAGTTTGAAAACGCAGCAGTTAACGTACAAACATTTTTGTGAGAAAAGAGTGCTTTTCTGCTTTGCGAAGAGGGCAAGATAGGCTCGGGTTTTGATGAAGGAGCTTTGACTTTAGGGCCAGGGCTCTCGTCTGTTACATCAAAGGTGAACATCCTCATAGTAATGCAGACGTCCATGGGCGAAAAAAGAAAAACCAAAAAAAGGTAGATCGCATATTTGTTTTCTCTATTTCTAGATAGTGATAAAGACTGAAACACTTTAGGGCCATGCTTTCCTTTAATACAAAACTGGGGCATGCTGTCTCTTTTTAAAACATTGAAGGAGGGCATGCTGGTGAGTGACAAGGGACATCTCTGCCATCAAGATGTGGTTTTCTCGGCCAGTCAAGGTGAATGGACATTTGACTTATTCTGAAACTCCCCCAAAGGTGTCATAGTATCACTTCCCTCAAATAAGTACTGTCTTCCATTACCTTACTGATCAGGATAGAATGTTTTGCTTTCTCTCCCTTTACATTCTTTCTTCCTTCTGTCCTCTGAAATTAAATTAACAGTGATTAATCAGCATCTTACTTAGGACACTTTTAATGTATCAGAAAATACTTGACTTCTCCCCCAGGCTTCTCTTCCCCTGGCTTAATAGTTCCAAAGCTCTTTTACCTTCCCCCGCACAGACATGCTGTATGAGTATCGACCCCATTTTCCCGTATTCTAAACTGTTGTGGCTGGAGGAAATCTTACCAGCATACCTGGGTTTGGCTATGTTTGCTTTGTTGCTGACCTGCTTGTGAGTCCTTTCAGAGCAGAAACCATGCCTGCCTCTTGAACTCTCTCTCAAACCACAGGCCTGGGACGGGAGTGCTGGCCTGGGCAGTCCTGCCGCTGATGGGCCCACCTGACGGACACAACACGAGCAGTATTTCCTGTCTGTGACGTGGCGTCAATGAGTGTGTTCAAGATGAAGTTTTAGAACCCTGGATTCTTTGCAACTTCAGGTTACCCTGGTGCTCAAGCCAAAGAGCCTGAATGGGACTGTCCGGGTGTGGATTCCCGTCACCCTGAGGAGGAGTGCCAGCCCAGGGCTCCTGCTGGGAAAGCAGTGAATGATGGCCTTCCACGTCCCATCCCTGCCGAAGACGATGGGGTTCTCCGAGACCTCGGTGGACGTAGAGTCTGGTTTGCTCCCCCACCCAGATTCCTGCGAATGGATTTGCTTTCATCCGCATCCAAATGTCTCATTAATGCCATCGTTTCAGACAGCCGGGGGTCTGAGCTCACACGTGCGCTCTGCTCGCACACGTACTTCCGCTGTCTTTGGCTCCATCTGTGCTGTGTGTTTCGGCGTCTCTCGGGACCGGATGGGTCTCTTGTCTGTGACCCAGCTTCTGCCACGTGAGGACGTGGTCCTCAAAGGCGCATCTTGAGGACTCAGGGCTGCGGCAGAGAACCCTTGACCGGAGTGAGAGGTCGGGGCTGAGCTGGGTGTGGAGCTGGGGCGCCCACGCCTGCCGCAGATGCCCGCAGGCCACCGTGCAGGGAAAATGGTGACGGTTCAAAGTCTGCATCTGCTTTTCAGCAGTCGACACCTGTGGCTTGTGTGCGGTTTTGGCACTTGTCTATCACAGGAGGAAAAACAGGCTTGTGGGGAAATCAACTAATCTCTACAAGAGAAAAGCACAGTAATAAATTACATACACTTTTTCCCCTTTCAGAGTTTAACATTTCAGGATCTGATCAGAAGTTTTACAGTCCTTTTTTAAGGCTTACAGACAATTTTGCTGTATGAGTATCGACCCCATTTTCCCGTATTCTAAACTGTTGTGGCTGGAGGAAATCTTACCAGCATACCTGGGTTTGGCTATGTTTGCTTTGTTGCTGACCTGCTTGTGAGTCCTTTCAGAGCAGAAACCATGCCTGCCTCTTGAACTCTCTCTCAAACCACAGGCCTGGGACGGGAGTGCTGGCCTGGGCAGTCCTGCCGCTGATGGGCCCACCTGACGGACACAACACGAGCAGTATTTCCTGTCTGTGACGTGGCGTCAATGAGTGTGTTCAAGATGAAGTTTTAGAACCCTGGATTCTTTGCAACTTCAGGTTACCCTGGTGCTCAAGCCAAAGAGCCTGAATGGGACTGTCCGGGTGTGGATTCCCGTCACCCTGAGGAGGAGTGCCAGCCCAGGGCTCCTGCTGGGAAAGCAGTGAATGATGGCCTTCCACGTCCCATCCCTGCCGAAGACGATGGGGTTCTCCGAGACCTCGGTGGACGTAGAGTCTGGTTTGCTCCCCCACCCAGATTCCTGCGAATGGATTTGCTTTCATCCGCATCCAAATGTCTCATTAATGCCATCGTTTCAGACAGCCGGGGGTCTGAGCTCACACGTGCGCTCTGCTCGCACACGTACTTCCGCTGTCTTTGGCTCCATCTGTGCTGTGTGTTTCGGCGTCTCTCGGGACCGGATGGGTCTCTTGTCTGTGACCCAGCTTCTGCCACGTGAGGACGTGGTCCTCAAAGGCGCATCTTGAGGACTCAGGGCTGCGGCAGAGAACCCTTGACCGGAGTGAGAGGTCGGGGCTGAGCTGGGTGTGGAGCTGGGGCGCCCACGCCTGCCGCAGATGCCCGCAGGCCACCGTGCAGGGAAAATGGTGACGGTTCAAAGTCTGCATCTGCTTTTCAGCAGTCGACACCTGTGGCTTGTGTGCGGTTTTGGCACTTGTCTATCACAGGAGGAAAAACAGGCTTGTGGGGAAATCAACTAATCTCTACAAAAGAGAAAAGCACAGTAATAAATTACATACACTTTTTCCCCCTTTCAGAGTTTAACATTTCAGGATCTGATCAGAAGTTTTACAGTCCTTTTTTTTTAAGGCTTACCATACATTAGATAAATGGGTTTTTAAAATGTAGTTGCAACAGAACCTCATTCTGATTAAATTTCCAGTTCAGCCACTACCCTCTTCATTTCTTCATGGGCTTCACGGGAGAAACTTTAAAAACACCCTGAGATGCTCCAGGCCTCGCTGGAACTTGGCGTACTATGAGTGACTCTGGTTTCTAGGTGCGGTTCTGCAGCATCTCGACCGGGAGAGAGGAAGTGGCCAGGCTTCCTCTCGGCTGAACATCCTGTTCAAGGGTCCTGTCAGTCCCTCTCAGGAAGCACGTGCCGGGCCCTGTGGCCTGGGGTCGGCCCTGCACTGCGTTCGTCCTTGAAGCAGTTACTGAACGTGATCCGTGCTTGGTTACGATCTCCGGGTTTTGTTTGGTTCAGGTGGTGGCGGCATCGGAAGACCTGCCTGTGTGTTGATCTTCACTGTTACACTCACTGGTTTTAGGGTGGTGAGCAAACACACCCAGGTCTTTCATAGGAGGGCTGGAGATGCGTTAGGGCCAACCTCGCCTTTGATGGAGGAGCTCAGCGGTGGCCACAGAGGTTAAGGGTCTCATTGAACATCACGGGGAGACATTCTTCTTGACCTAGTGTGCGGTACTTACCAGTGTGTCTGCTACCACCTGCATAGGCCGGTTAAGCTCCAAGATAATACTGAGTGACCGGCTTTGCATGATTTATTTATTTATTTATTTTTAATCTTTTTTTTGAGGGGGAGGTGGGGAGGGAGGGGGACGAGCGGGCCACTTCTATTGGTCTTTCATTTCTCCACTTTCATCTGTCTTTGTTCTTTGGTCCCTGTGGGCCTCCCATCGCGGTGGCCTCCGTCGTCGCAGAGCACCGGCTCTGGGCGCATGCGCCCCTGAGCTCCGGCTCGGTAATTGGACACATCAGTCCAGCCGCTCCGCAGCACGTGGGATCTTCTCAGGCCAGGGATTGAACCGGCACCCCTTGCACTGCAAGGCGGTGTCCTTACCCACTGGACCACCAGGGAAACCCTGATTTATTTTTATTAAGAAGAAAGTAGATGTGGAATTGTTTTCAAAAGAGATAAAGTAAGTTATTAAGACAGGACAATCACTTGTGCATCTTATGGTGTGTTACTTGTCTGTCGAGCTTCCTGTTGGTTGATAGGTTTTCCTCTTCCCTTGAGCACAGCTCTTTCTGAGCCCCTGTCCCCGCTCTGTCTTCCGGGTCGCCATAGATAGGGTGTCACTGGTTGCCTTTGCTCTGTGTTATGAGTCCCATCTTTCTTTTTATTTGAATCTTGTATTTCTTATCACATTCTGGACTCTGTGAGCCTTGCGACCCTCTCGATGCTGTTGTGCTCTGTGAATAGACCCATGTTTGTTTCAGCAGGTGGTCAGCTTTACGGAGGAGCTCAGGATTCAGACTCCACGCTGTCCTCCCTCAGGTGGGCAGCAGCAAACACCATCCTCCGGCCCCTTCAGCCCGAACTGGGGGGCTTGTGCTCTTAGCTGCATGTGAGTTCTGGGATTGGCTGGATTTCTTTTTAATGAAGAACTGTACGTCTTGGCTTCTGTGCTGTCTCTTTCATGGAGTTTTCATGTCCGTTTGTAGCTGCGGTGGTCACGTCAGGCTCTTCTGGTTCCGCACGGCGGGAGGATCACAGGTCCTCGCTTCAGCCTTCCTAACGCCAGGAGCTGCTGGCTGGAGCTGCCCGCAGGCAGAAGGTTATAAAATACTGGAAACTTCCCAGGGGCCATTCCGCTCTCCTCGACTTTTTCCTGGGGGTCTGCCTCCCGTTGCCCTTGGGCACGGTGCTGCTACCGCTCTCCCCGCTAGTTGAGCTGTGAGTGTGTGTCCGGGGCTTCCAGTGGTTATCTTGGGAAGCAGGAGCTATAGGAGACGTGGGTTCGATCCCTGGGCGGGGAAGATCCCCTGGAGGAGGGCACGGCAGGCCACTCCAGTACTCTTGCCTGGAGAATCCCATGAACAGAGGAGCCTGGCGGGCTGCAGTCCACAGGGTCACAAACAGTCAGACACAGCTGAAGCGACTTAGCACATGTGTGCAAACATTATGGTGTATTTAATGTTTACATTCTACGCAGACATTGAGTACAGAGAATCTTTCTATCACACTTTAAGAATGCACACTGTACATCTAGTGCTTTCTTGTTCCCCGGCTGGTGCCCCTTCTGTCTGTGTATGTCTTGGTCAGCATTGCTGGCACTTCACCAGGTCCCTGGAGCGGTTGGCAGAACCGTTCTGACTTCAGGCTGACCACCGCCTTTCTTCTCTGTCGTGGATTCTCCGCCTCCGCCTCCAGCCGTGATCTTTTATTTTGACCCTCGGAAGCTGCAGGAGGCACAGGAAGTGCTGCCTCCCGGGTTTATCTTCAGGGTCAGCAGAGGAGGAATCAGTCCCCTCCTGTCATTTCCATTTCCCCCCATCTTTTCTTTCCAGAGAGCCCCAGTTTTCTCTGCGAATTGTTGCCGTTAGCACAGGCTGATCCGAGGCTCTTTTCGCCCTGTCTCCATGTGGTGTCCCCAGAATTAAATTTGAAAGGCTGGTGATGATCTTTTTGCTGAGTCTAGTCAGTGTCAAGGTGAGAAAATTTGAAAGAAAATGGATTTGAACTGGTGTGTTTTTTATTGTTGGAGGGCAGGTCAGCAATTCCTGAGTCACTGTAGCTTCCGGTTGCTACTTCTGAGGAAACCTTGTGAAACAGGCAGGATGCCTTGGCTGCCGGTAATAGTAGACCTACAGCACCACTGTAGTCGGTGGATGTCCTGTTACGATGTATAACAAGGAACCTAGAGCTAGGAAATGGGCGGGGTGGTTAATTCAGCCTCTCCATGATGTGAAGACATTCCCTGCCTTTCACCTGGCTTTCCACTGTGTCCCAGGAGATCCCCCCCCATTCCATAAGACCCTGATGCGGGCAGAGATTGAGGGCAGAAGAAGAGGGAGACAGAGGATGAGATGGTTGGATGACATCACTGTTTCAAAGGACGTGAACTTGGGCAAACTCCAGGAAGTGGCGAGGGACAGGGAAGTCTGGTGGGCTGCAGTCCATGGAGTCTTGAAGACTTGGACACAACTTAGTGACTGAAAGACAGCAAGTTGTACCACAATAAAAGAAGACTACATAGCAAGGGATAAACTGTTATGGTGTATTTAATGTTTACATTCTACAGACATTGAGTACAGAGAATCTTTCTATCACACTTTAAGAATGCACACTGTACATCTAGTGCTTTCTTGTTCCCCGGCTGGTGCCCCTTCTGTCTGTGTATGTCTTGGTCAGCATTGCTGGCACTTCACCAGGTCCCTGGAGCGGTTGGCAGAACCGTTCTGACTTCAGGCTGACCACCGCCTTTCTTCTCTGTCGTGGATTCTCCGCCTCCGCCTCCAGCCGTGATCTTTTATTTTGACCCTCGGAAGCTGCAGGAGGCACAGGAAGTGCTGCCTCCCGGGTTTATCTTCAGGGTCAGCAGAGGAGGAATCAGTCCCCTCCTGTCATTTCCATTTCCCCCCATCTTTTCTTTCCAGAGAGCCCCAGTTTTCTCTGCGAATTGTTGCCGTTAGCACAGGCTGATCCGAGGCTCTTTTCGCCCTGTCTCCATGTGGTGTCCCCAGAATTAAATTTGAAAGGCTGGTGATGATCTTTTTGCTGAGTCTAGTCAGTGTCAAGGTGAGAAAATTTGAAAGAAAATGGATTTGAACTGGTGTGTTTTTTATTGTTGGAGGGCAGGTCAGCAATTCCTGAGTCACTGTAGCTTCCGGTTGCTACTTCTGAGGAAACCTTGTGAAACAGGCAGGATGCCTTGGCTGCCGGTAATAGTAGACCTACAGCACCACTGTAGTCGGTGGATGTCCTGTTACGATGTATAACAAGGAACCTAGAGCTAGGAAATGGGCGGGGTGGTTAATTCAGCCTCTCCATGATGTGAAGACATTCCCTGCCTTTCACCTGGCTTTCCACTGTGTCCCAGGAGATCCCCCCCCATTCCATAAGACCCTGATGCGGGCAGAGATTGAGGGCAGAAGAAGAGGGAGACAGAGGATGAGATGGTTGGATGACATCACTGTTTCAAAGGACGTGAACTTGGGCAAACTCCAGGAAGTGGCGAGGGACAGGGAAGTCTGGTGGGCTGCAGTCCATGGAGTCTTGAAGACTTGGACACAACTTAGTGACTGAAAGACAGCAAGTTGTACCACAATAAAAGAAGACTACATAGCAAGGGAATGAAATCTGCAAATATCCAACAGAAGACACAGATGAGAACTAAAATGTGTGTAAGCTGTATTAACTGCTGTCTTAACTAGAAAACGGATGTTTAGAAGGGCTGAGGGCAGACTGCGGAGTCTCGCTCCTGTCTGGGAGCTGTTTACCCCTCGCCAGCCCTGTAGCTCAGAGCACAGCCTGCGCTTCCTGGCCTCCCACTGACCCGGTAAGAGGAGTGAAGGGCTGCACATCCAATTAGCTGAGTGAGTGGAGCACACTTCTATAGCTTTCTCTTTTTATTTTATCTTTGTACCATCCTGTGAGGTCGGTTGAATAGATATTTTGGGTCCCGTTTAGGTCATAAAATCGTACACCTAAAAAGGTCAAAGCTGACTTTTTAGCGCCTTGGGCACCCACCGCACTCCTCCTGGTCAGCCCCGTCTCTGTGTCCCCGGAGCGGCTTCCTGCGCCAGCATCGCGTGAGCTCTGTGCCAATTCTCCCCTCCGCGCCTCCTTGGAGACATCCTGGAGCAAGTCTCTGCTGGGGGGCTGCTCTCGATGCACAGAAGGCCAGCTCCAGGGCCGCTGGCTTAGCCAGGAGGGAAAATTATTATTGCCAGGTTTCCTTCCTTCTCCCAGTTCAGTTCCGTTGCTCAGTCACGTCCAGCTCTTTGTGACCCCATGGACTGCGGCACGCCAGGCCTCCCTGTCCTTCACTGTTGGCCAGAGCCTGCTCAGACTCACGTCCGTGGACTCGGTGATGTCATGCGGCCATCTCGTCCTCTGTTGTCCCCTTCCCCTTTTGCCTTCCATTTTCCCCAATCATTTTAGGGTTTTTATTTCCACTGTGTCCCAGGAGATCCCCCATTCCATAAGACCCTGATGCGGGCAGAGATTGAGGGCAGAAGAAGAGGAGACAGAGGATGAGATGGTTGGATGACATCACTGTTTCAAAGGACGTGAACTTGGGCAAACTCCAGGAAGTGGCGAGGGACAGGGAAGTCTGGTGGGCTGCAGTCCATGGAGTCTTGAAGACTTGGACACAACTTAGTGACTGAAAGACAGCAAGTTGTACCACAATAAAAGAAGACTACATAGCAAGGGAATGAAATCTGCAAATATCCAACAGAAGACACAGATGAGAACTAAAATGTGTGTAAGCTGTATTAACTGCTGTCTTAACTAGAAAACGGATGTTTAGAAGGGCTGAGGGCAGACTGCGGAGTCTCGCTCCTGTCTGGGAGCTGTTTACCCCTCGCCAGCCCTGTAGCTCAGAGCACAGCCTGCGCTTCCTGGCCTCCCACTGACCCGGTAAGAGGAGTGAAGGGCTGCACATCCAATTAGCTGAGTGAGTGGAGCACACTTCTATAGCTTTCTCTTTTTATTTTATCTTTGTACCATCCTGTGAGGTCGGTTGAATAGATATTTTGGGTCCCGTTTAGGTCATAAAATCGTACACCTAAAAGGTCAAAGCTGATTTTTTAGCCCCTTTGGGGCACCCACCGCACTCCTCCTGGTCAGCCCCGTCTCTGTGTCCCCGGAGCGGCTTCCTGCGCCAGCATCGCGTGAGCTCTGTGCCAATTCTCCCCTCCGCGCCTCCTTGGAGACATCCTGGAGCAAGTCTCTGCTGGGGGGCTGCTCTCGATGCACAGAAGGCCAGCTCCAGGGCCGCTGGCTTAGCCAGGAGGGAAAATTATTATTGCCAGGTTTCCTTCCTTCTCCCAGTTCAGTTCCGTTGCTCAGTCACGTCCAGCTCTTTGTGACCCCATGGACTGCGGCACGCCAGGCCTCCCTGTCCTTCACTGTTGGCCAGAGCCTGCTCAGACTCACGTCCGTGGACTCGGTGATGTCATGCGGCCATCTCGTCCTCTGTTGTCCCCTTCCCCTTTTGCCTTCCATTTTCCCCAACATCAGGGTCTTTTCCAGTGAGTCGGGTCTTCGTGTTGGGCAGCCACAGTATTGGAGCTTCAGCGTCAGCGTCAGTCCTGCAGTGAATAGTCAGGGTGTATTTCCTTTAGGATGGGCTGGTTTGACCTCCTTAGGGTCCAAGGGGCTCTCAAGAGTCTTCTCCGGCACTGCAGCTCGAAGGCATCGGTTCCTCGGTGCTCAGCCTTATTTATGGTCCAGCTCTCATCCACACATGACTGCTGGGAAAACCACAGCTTTGACTATGTGGACAAATATCAGCAAAGTGATGTTTCTGCTTTTTAACATGCTGTCTGTGAGTGTCATGGCTTTTCTTCCCAGGAGCAGCCGTCTTTAAATTTCATGGCTTTGGTCACCTTCTCCCAAGCTGAACTGTCTGTCTACCTTCTGCGGGGATGAGTAGTGATGGAACTCCATCGCCAGCTATAGCCGCCGTGGCAACAGCTGACCGTCAATGGGTGTGCTCAGTCGTGTCCGGCTCTGTGACCCCATGGGCTGTAGCCTGCCACGGCCCTCTGTCCACGGAATTTCCCAGGCAAGAATCCTGGAGTGGGCTCCCATTTCCTTCTCCAGGGGATCTTCCTGACCCGGAGATCCAACTCACATCTCTTGGGTGCCCTGCATTGGCAGACAGACTCTTCACTACTGGTGCCGCCTGGGAAGCCCGCTGACCGTGCACTTGGCTTCCGGTGCAGTGGCGCTGCTGACCGGCAGCAGGTGCCAGCCCACAGCCGCAGGCTGACCGTCCCTGCAGTGGCTGACCGGCAGTTTCTACAAAGTACTACGACCACAGATGGGTATAGTTGTTTCTGGCCATCCTGAAAAGATGGCCAGGCACACATCCGTGTAAGAAAAAATCCCCAAGTTTGAAAAAGTGTGCGGCCTCCCTTCGGCCCATTCCTGTGTCAGGATGAGCCTCGCCCCCGGCCCAGCTGCCCTGGGGCTCCAGGGGCCTGGCTCTTTGTTCGATTCACTACTTCTTACTGATTCAGGTATTTTATCCCCACGTAAGGGTAAACATTAACTTTTGTAAAACTGATACCAGTGAAAATGATTCCTTTCCAAAGCAGGAAGAGGCTTCCCAGATGACGCAGGGGTAAAAATCCACCTGCCAGTGCAGGAGACGCAGGAGATACTGACTTGATCCTTCAGTCGGGAAGGTCCCCTGGAGAAGGGCCTGGCAGCCCATGCCAGCGTTCTTGCCTGGAGTCGGCTGCAGCCTGTGGGGTCACACACAGCCACGACTTAGTGGCTGAACACACACACACCCCAAAAAGGGAAGGCCCTTCATTGCCTTGTAGGATTTTAACCCGTTTTGTGTTGCTTCTCGGTGAGCAGTCCTACTTCAGCATTGTTTAGAATCTGTGCGTCCTCTTTGAACTAGCTTTACTGCCCTTTCAGTTTTCTCATTAATGAGGTAAGTAATTCTTTACGTGGCCCCACTTCATATTTGTGTCAAGGCACATTTAGCATTGTGAAAACGACTCTCTGAGAGCTTAAACTTGGGAGCAGGAAAACTGACTTTTTTCTGTGTCGCAGAGTGCGTGCGTACGGCTCAGCTGGTTCAGTCACGTCCAACTCTGTGCCACCCCGTGGGCCGTAGCCCGCCGGCTCCTCTGACAGTGGGATTCTCTTGTCACCATAGTGGATGGTGGCTTGCCATGCCCTCCTCCGGGGTCTTCCTGATGGAGTAGGATGTCTCTGAACATGGTAAGCACCGTCTTCTTTCTTCCCTGCTCCTCTCCCTTAGAAGGCTTGGAGGAGACAGCGGGATGGTGCAGGCTGTGTGCAGTGTTCCTACTCTAAGGGCGTGGAAGCATCTGGAAGAAGCTCAGGGTTCGACTGTTCCCGGAGGTCCCCACTGCAGACAGAAGAAAGCTGGCGTCCAGGCACAGCAGTCCTGCTGGGTCTTGGGCGTGCTGTGTGGGAACAGCCCATTGCTCAGGCCCCAGGCTCCCTTTCTCAGCCCACGAGGCCTCGGGGTGCCCCGCGCAGCTCGTCCACAGTGGCCGAGGCTCGGCAGCCCTGCCTCTGACAAGGCGGTGCAGCGGCACACGGCCCGTGGCCCACTGCAGAGCCGCGCCGTCCCGCTCGCAGGGTTGGTGCCTCGAGGAAGCAGCAGGCGTTTGCCTCAGCAATGAGAGGGCGGTGTGGGGTCGTCGCTAGTGTACAGGGTCCTTTATTCCACCCGGGAGGGAGTGTCCTGAGTCTGACGAACAGAAGCGAGCAGTGCCCTGCGTGTTTTAACGAGGAAGGGAGAGCAGGAACGGGAGCCCGCCCTGGCCGCCGCTGCCTCTGTGGATTAGCACAGGATGAGCCTCACGGTGAGGGCACAGCTTCGAGCTGGTCAAGTGGGAGGGAATCTGAAAACGCCAGGCCGAACAGCCAACACGTGGACGACTTGCCGTGAGGCAGAGAAGCGTCCTTCATGGAACCCGCCTCTCTCCTACAGAGGGGAATGTGAAGTTTGTATAGAGGATCGATCTGGGCTCCTTTAGAAAGAGAGTTCACTCGCCTGGGCCTCTAGCATGTGTCGTATTTATATTCCAGAGGTTGCACGTCCTGTCACGACCCTGAACGGGTCACGTGGCGTTGGACACATGCAGGTGGGTCGAATAACATGGGGCCCAAGGACCTCATCTTACTGTCTGTGTTTTCTGTGAGTTGAGTTTCAGTTTCAACACTGTTTTTTCATTGTCTTTGGCTTATTGTTTTCCTGACCTGAGCATCTTCTCCCTGTGAAATATTGAAGAGGTAGCTGTTAATATTAGGTATATGATAAAGGGGTTCCCGGGTGGCGCTAATGGCAAGGAACCCACCTGCCAGTGCAGGAGACTTGAGAGACACTCGTGCAGCTCCTGGGCTGGGAGGAGCGCCCGGAGGAGGGCATGGCAGCTCACTGCAGCGCTGGCGCCTGGAGAGCCCCGGGGACGAGCAGCCTGACGGGGTACTGTCCACAGCGCTGCAGAGTCAGACACGACTGCAGCAGCTTCGCATCCTTGTGCGTCTTTCTCCACTCCCTACCTTCCAGCCCAGCACATCTGTTCCTCTCCCGCGGGAGCTGCAGGTGGGGGTGGGAACGCTGGGCGCGTCTCTGTGCTTCCTTTTCTAGTTAGTTCCACTCACACCTGCAAGCCTCCCTCGCCCTCGCCCTCCCTCCCTTCAAAAAATACTAGAAAAGGTTTGTTTCTGCAACTTGCTTTCTTCAATAAATAGTCAGATTCACGGTCATCCCATAGCAGTCCACCTAAGCCTACTTGACCCTTATCTGAGGAGAGAGGTGCCCTGCGTTGTTTCACTAGAAGCCTGCTTGCTGCCGCGCGTGTTGATCGTGAGGTTCCCCACTCACGAATGACGCTGCCGCAGCGTTCATCGTCAGACGTCTCTTCCACTCACTGGCCGTCACTGAAAGGTGGCCTCCTGGAAGGGAAGTTCTTGGGTCCGCCTTAAAATGCTTGGACAGAGTCTGCCATATGGCCCTTCAAAAAGACGTTATCCGTCTACGTGACCATCAGGGGTATTTGAGAACAGAAGTTTCCCCTCGTCCTTGCTAATGCTGAATGTTAACCTTTTTAAAATAATGATACCAATTCATCATTTTCATTCATCAATGAAAAAAATAAATCACGCAGAGTCGTGAACTGGTTTGGGAGCCAGCCTGCCACGGTTTAAAGTCCGGTCTTCCCACAGCTAGCTGTGTGCTGGGGGCACCTCCTTCAAGTGTCCCCCGCCTCCTCTCTCCACAGTGGGAAGATGCCCACCACAAAGGCTGGCGAAAGCCTTGTGTGATTTGGACTTATCAGACCCTCGAGCCACTGGTCAGTAGCAAGCACTCATAAGATGTTAGGTATATTATTATCAGCATTTTATAGATTTTGGTAGGATTACTTATCTTCAAGGAACCCACCTGCCAGTGCAGGAGACTTGAGAGACACTCGTGCAGCTCCTGGGCTGGGAGGAGCGCCCGGAGGAGGGCATGGCAGCTCACTGCAGCGCTGGCGCCTGGAGAGCCCCGGGGACGAGCAGCCTGACGGGGTACTGTCCACAGCGCTGCAGAGTCAGACACGACTGCAGCAGCTTCGCATCCTTGTGCGTCTTTCTCCACTCCCTACCTTCCAGCCCAGCACATCTGTTCCTCTCCCGCGGGAGCTGCAGGTGGGGGTGGGAACGCTGGGCGCGTCTCTGTGCTTCCTTTTCTAGTTAGTTCCACTCACACCTGCAAGCCTCCCTCGCCCTCGCCCTCCCTCCCTTCAAAAAATACTAGAAAAGGTTTGTTTCTGCAACTTGCTTTCTTCAATAAATAGTCAGATTCACGGTCATCCCATAGCAGTCCACCTAAGCCTACTTGACCCTTATCTGAGGAGAGAGGTGCCCTGCGTTGTTTCACTAGAAGCCTGCTTGCTGCCGCGCGTGTTGATCGTGAGGTTCCCCACTCACGAATGACGCTGCCGCAGCGTTCATCGTCAGACGTCTCTTCCACTCACTGGCCGTCACTGAAAGGTGGCCTCCTGGAAGGGAAGTTCTTGGGTCCGCCTTAAAATGCTTGGACAGAGTCTGCCATATGGCCCTTCAAAAAGACGTTATCCGTCTACGTGACCATCAGGGGTATTTGAGAACAGAAGTTTCCCCTCGTCCTTGCTAATGCTGAATGTTAACCTTTTTAAAATAATGATACCAATTCATCATTTTCATTCATCAATGAAAAAAATAAATCACGCAGAGTCGTGAACTGGTTTGGGAGCCAGCCTGCCACGGTTTAAAGTCCGGTCTTCCCACAGCTAGCTGTGTGCTGGGGGCACCTCCTTCAAGTGTCCCCCCGCTCTCCCTCTCTCCACAGTGGGAAGATGCCCACCACAAAGGCTGGCGAAAGCCTTGTGTGATTTGGACTTATCAGACCCTGCGAGCCACTGGTCAGTAGCAAGCACTCATAAGATGTTAGGTATATTATTATCAGCATTTTATAGATTTTGGTAGGACTTCACACATATTTATATATCTATTGGTCACTTGAAAATCTTCTTAGAGATACTTTTTAACATCTCTAACATGTGTTCCAGTAGATTCTCTATAACTCGGTCTTAAACTTGGACTACTTTATATACACACGGATACATGTGTGCCCTGGAGGAAGGCCCAGCAGCCCCTCCACTGTTCTTGCCTGGAGAAGCCCACGGGCAGAGGAGGCTGGTGGGCGACAGTCCACAGCGTTGCCAAGAGTCAGACACGACTGCAGTGACTTTGCGCACACATAGATACATGATACTAAATAGTAAGCTTTTGTTTGATTATATATTAAATATTTTAAGAGATATGCATATGTCCTATAATATAGGATATACTGTTTTATAAGGTTACGGAAATTTAAAATTTTTTTTTCATCAACCTGTCTGCCTTTTCCATGTTATTTGTGCTGTTAATGACTTATTTATTAGCCGGGACTTCGGGGGAGAATCATAAAGGCTTATTGGTTGATTGGTTGACTATTATCTCTTTAACCCGTTTGAAGTTCTGAAACTTATTGTCTGCATTTTGTGTGAAACACCTAGTATTCTCTTCTTAGAAACATTTACATGAATGGTACATCTTTTCCGTACTTACTCAAAATGTTACTTTTATACCTTATCATAAAATGAATGGCTATACATTCATGGCTCTATTATTTCAATTCTCCAATAGTTATTTTTAATATCAATACTCCAATTGTTTTACAATTTTTTTGTTTTAGTGTGGCAGATAGTGAACTGGCAGATCAGCTGACTTCTAGGCTTTTTTTTTCTCCCAGTAGTTTTCATGTTATTCTTGGGCGTTTTTTTCCAGCTGCTTTGTGTAGTGTGTGGATGTGGCGTGAGTATGAATGCATCATCAAGACGTAGTTTTTCATTGTGTTTTCTAGTTTTTACTGTGTGCTAACATCAAGGCACTGGCTTTTGTGCATGACAGCGCGTCTGTCACCTATGGAAAGCTCTCATTCCTATAGTCTGTTTTAAGGGTTAATCTGTAGCGCCTGGGGAATTTCCTATTAGTTACAGCCCTTGGTCAGTAGCACAAAAAATTTTTTCAGCATTTTATAGATTTTGGTAGGACTTCACACATATTTATATATCTATTGGTCACTTGAAAATCTTCTTAGAGATACTTTTTAACATCTCTAACATGTGTTCCAGTAGATTCTCTATAACTCGGTCTTAAACTTGGACTACTTTATATACACACGGATACATGTGTGCCCTGGAGGAAGGCCCAGCAGCCCCTCCACTGTTCTTGCCTGGAGAAGCCCACGGGCAGAGGAGGCTGGTGGGCGACAGTCCACAGCGTTGCCAAGAGTCAGACACGACTGCAGTGACTTTGCGCACACATAGATACATGATACTAAATAGTAAGCTTTTGTTTGATTATATATTAAATATTTTAAGAGATATGCATATGTCCTATAATATAGGATATACTGTTTTATAAGGTTACGGAAATTTAAAATTTTTCTTTCATCAACCTGTCTGCCTTTTCCATGTTATTTGTGCTGTTAATGACTTATTTATTAGCCGGGACTTCGGGGGAGAATCATAAAGGCTTATTGGTTGATTGGTTGACTATTATCTCTTTAACCCGTTTGAAGTTCTGAAACTTATTGTCTGCATTTTGTGTGAAACACCTAGTATTCTCTTCTTAGAAACATTTACATGAATGGTACATCTTTTCCGTACTTACTCAAAATGTTACTTTTATACCTTATCATAAAATGAATGGCTATACATTCATGGCTCTATTATTTCAATTCTCCAATAGTTATTTTTAATATCAATACTCCAATTGTTTTACAATTTTTTTGTTTTAGTGTGGCAGATAGTGAACTGGCAGATCAGCTGACTTCTAGGCTTTTTTTTTCTCCCAGTAGTTTTCATGTTATTCTTGGGCGTTTTTTTCCAGCTGCTTTGTGTAGTGTGTGGATGTGGCGTGAGTATGAATGCATCATCAAGACGTAGTTTTTCATTGTGTTTTCTAGTTTTTACTGTGTGCTAACATCAAGGCACTGGCTTTTGTGCATGACAGCGCGTCTGTCACCTATGGAAAGCTCTCATTCCTATAGTCTGTTTTAAGGGTTAATCTGTAGGGCCTGATTCTTAGAGAGGAGGAGGATCACAGTGTAGAAAAGAATGCCAGTTCTGTAGGTGCCTTTAGGTTCTTTGTGCCACTTCTATATTTACTTCGATGTAATTTTCTTGGCTAGGCCTGCCGTGTGGTGTTGAGAAGGACTGTTTCCTTTTTTCATCTTTCTAACTCTAAAAGGAATGCTCTTAATGGATCGTATTATGTATAATTTCTGTAGGTTACTGTAAACGGCCTTTGTAGCACTGAGGACATTTTCATCTATTTCCAGCTTGCCAAAAAGTTTGTTTACTCAGATGTGCCTGTCAGATTTTATCAAATGCTCTTCAGCCTTCATTGAGATGGTCATACTGGGTTTCTCTTTTAAACGACTGCCCTGCTTGGTTGTATTTAAAACCTGCTTGCTGTTTGACCATTTTGGTTTTCCTTGGTTTGTCTTGACAACAGGCTTGTGTTCATTCACAGCTGGCCTTGGCTTGTTTGTGTTTTATTTACGAGTCTTACAGAATGAAACGGCTCCTTGGATTTCTTCTTTGTGGCTTTTGCTTGGTTTCGCAGTCAGAGTTAGGCTGGCAACAAAATTTTCTGTTCTCCAAAATAGTTGAAATTTTTCTTAGAAACTCATGTGGGTGTGTGATGGTGTGGCTTTTTGTTTTATTTCTGTTTAGGGGAGCTCTGTTTTAGAGCAAAATTGAAAACTTTTGAGAAAGTCATGAACAGATTTCTGTTCACTTTTTACCCGATTTTTCCACTTCTCCGTGAGTGACTGCAACAGGTTGCCTTTTCCTGGACCGCCTTCCGTGGGCCTCCGCCTCTCTCCTCTCCTCCGGCTTCTGCCTCTTCTCACCCGACCTGTCAGCCCTGAAAGGGGGCTGTGGCCAGAGCTCCGCTGTGTGTGAATTTCTCAGTTTCTCCTTGTGTTTTCGTCTGACTTTGCAGCACACGCCTGCGTACATGTATTTGTGCACATTTAGCTTCGTAGTTAGAGGCCACCAAGCTTGAGTACGGCATCTTCTTACTGGATTGCATGTTTTTGCAACGATAGATGTCTACTTTATCATAATTAATGGTTTCTACCTTATTCTCATTTCCGATGCTAATTTTGCTTTGCTGTACCATTTTTCTAATCATTTTTATTCTTATCTTTTGCTTAGTATATATTTTTACATCTTTAAAAACTTCATTTTGTGTTAATTCAAGGGGTATCTCTTATAGGCTATCCACAGTGGATTTTTTTCAGTGTTTAAAATGGACATTTTTTGTGGCAGTGACATACTTGGATTTTGCTATTTTTACTTGTTTCTGTTTTGCCCTTTGAACTGATTTTATATACATTGTGTCCCATTCAATTTCCTCCTTAGTTATTTGGAAGCTATATATCCATTTCTGTTCTCCCAGTGGTTACACTTACATTTTTACCAAGTCTGTCAGCAGCTCTAGCCTCTGTATCTTCCTCTTGCATCAGAGGAAGGACCATAGTATTCCTACACTTCCCGCTACCTCTCTGGCAGTTCCCAATGCTGAGAACATCTGGGAGTTTGGTTCCAGATGGCTGTTCTGTGGATTTTTAAAAATATCAAGCACCAGCCGTTATTTAAACTTAACTATATCTTTTAGCATTTTCCTTGATCACTATTATTTCTTATACCCTTTTTCTTGGTTTTGTTATTGAGTTTTTGGATTTTTTTTTTTTTTTTTTTTTTGGCCACTTTTATTGGTTTTTCATTTATTTATCTTTGTTCTTTGGCCCGTGTGGGCCTCCCATCACAGTGGCCTCTGTTGTCACAGAGCACCGGCTCTGGGCACATGCGCTCCAGAGCACTGGCTCGGTAGTTGGACACATTGGTCTAGCCGCTCCGCGGCACGTGAGATCTTCCCAGGCCAGTGTCCGCACCCACTGGACCACCAGGGAAGCCCTGGATTATTCTTGCACAGGTTTTTTTTCCAGAAGTATTTGTGGTGGCAGAATTCCCAGGTTTTGCAGATCCAAGGTCTTCTGTCCCCAAACATGAAAGCACGTTTGATAGATACAGAGCCTGGGTTCAAAATCACATTGGCCTGTTTTCCAGCATGCCTTGTTGCCGTAGAGAAATGAATGGTAAATTTAATCCCCACACATTTGTGAGTAATCCATCACTTGCCTTTGGAGCCTCTTTGTAACTTTCTGACTTTCCATAATAGTGATTAAAGCTGAGGGTGTGTTAGAACTTGTTTTTTGGCACAGGCTAAGTCCTTTTAACCTGATGACCTATGTATTTCTTCAACTTTACTTCAGTTATTTTGCTATTTCTGTTCATCCTTCTTTTCTAAAACTCTTCTTCATGTCTTTCTTTTTGAGACGTCTTTAATGAGCTTGTGACGTTATTGTTTCTGTTTTATGTTTTGGCTGAGAGACATGTGGAATCTTAGTTCCCTGACCAGGAATTGAACCTGCATCCCCTGCAATGGAAGGCCAGGTCTTAACTGCTGGACATGTTAAGTCCATGTCTCCATATCTCCTAAATTTTCTTTTATGCATGATGTCTTAGGATCTGGACCTTGTCATTAGACTGTGTCATCACCTAACTGTGAACAAATGTTGATTTACTGTTAGAGAAATACAACATTATCAGTTTAGAAACTGGATACGTGTGCTGAAAGCTTACACAATCATTAGATTGAAGGAACAAAGCCAAGGGTTTGTGTATAAGAACCAAAACAGAAAAGCCTTTCAGCCCCATGCTGGGGACCCCAGGGGCTGGGCTTAGGGCTGCACTGCCCCAGTAGGGTTTTCTCAGGAGGTGTTGCACTTGTGTCTCAGGAGCCCAGTGTCTGCAAGGCGCTGTAATTACCCTCATTGACACAGGAAGGAGCCTCTGGGCTTAGTGAGCTGCTCAAGGTCACGGAGCTAGTCTGCGCTGGGGCCTCGCCGTGACCCAGAGCTCTCTGCTTTCATGCTGTTCCCTGTTCACAGCTCTTCTCGAGACCTGCCATGCTAAGTCCGGCCTCTCGTGTGAGTGGGGTACGCTTACAATGGGAAGGGGATTTGGGGGTGACGTGTGATCTTTGTAGGCTAGATCCCTTAGATCCGGAGGAAAGTAACCTTTGGAGAAAAGTGAAGGGGTGAGACCCTTAGCCCAAATCAGCCTTTTGATAGATACAGAGCCTGGGTTCAAAATCACATTGGCCTGTTTTCCAGCATGCCTTGTTGCCGTAGAAATGAATGGTAAATTTAATCCCCACACATTTGTGAGTAATCCATCACTTGCCTTTGGAGCCTCTTTGTAACTTTCTGACTTTCCATAATAGTGATTAAAGCTGAGGGTGTGTTAGAACTTGTTTTTTGGCACAGGCTAAGTCCTTTTAACCTGATGACCTATGTATTTCTTCAACTTTACTTCAGTTATTTTGCTATTTCTGTTCATCCTTCTTTTCTAAAACTCTTCTTCATGTCTTTCTTTTTGAGACGTCTTTAATGAGCTTGTGACGTTATTGTTTCTGTTTTATGTTTTGGCTGAGAGACATGTGGAATCTTAGTTCCCTGACCAGGAATTGAACCTGCATCCCCTGCAATGGAAGGCCAGGTCTTAACTGCTGGACATGTTAAGTCCATGTCTCCATATCTCCTAAATTTTCTTTTATGCATGATGTCTTAGGATCTGGACCTTGTCATTAGACTGTGTCATCACCTAACTGTGAACAAATGTTGATTTACTGTTAGAGAAATACAACATTATCAGTTTAGAAACTGGATACGTGTGCTGAAAGCTTACACAATCATTAGATTGAAGGAACAAAGCCAAGGGTTTGTGTATAAGAACCAAAACAGAAAAGCCTTTCAGCCCCATGCTGGGGACCCCAGGGGCCGGGCTTAGGGCTGCACTGCCCCAGTAGGGTTTTCTCAGGAGGTGTTGCACTTGTGTCTCAGGAGCCCAGTGTCTGCAAGGCGCTGTAATTACCCTCATTGACACAGGAAGGAGCCTCTGGGCTTAGTGAGCTGCTCAAGGTCACGGAGCTAGTCTGCGCTGGGGCCTCGCCGTGACCCAGAGCTCTCTGCTTTCATGCTGTTCCCTGTTCACAGCTCTTCTCGAGACCTGCCATGCTAAGTCCGGCCTCTCGTGTGAGTGGGGTACGCTTACAATGGGAAGGGGATTTGGGGGTGACGTGTGATCTTTGTAGGCTAGATCCCTTAGATCCGGAGGAAAGTAACCTTTGGAGAAAAGTGAAGGGGTGAGACCCTTAGCTCACTCAGTGTGTGGGTTTTGAGATTACGTGTAGTGTGTACCCAGCCTTCCTTGAGGGCAGGAGAATTCTGTCAAAGGAGGCGAGGTGGCCGCACAATTCCTCACTGACCCCTCCCCATGTTCCACCTGCCTTTGGGCTGAATAAGAACTGAACTCAGGGGAGGTTCTAAAATGTATTTTCCTTGGGACGGGCCTGACTGTCCAGTGGTTAAGACGCTGCCCTTCCGTCCAAGGCAAGGGGCCTGGGTTTGATCCCTCCCTGGTCAGGAAGCTGAGAGCCAGCATGCCACGGGCGGGGCCAGGAAGCACCGCAGGGCCTCGCCCTGGACCGGTCACCCACCGCCCACGCCCGCTCCCCGGCTAGCTTACGTCTTTACTGCATCTTTACTTTTGAAAAGGAGCGTAAAAGAAATGGACTGTTTAGCTGTTGTTCTTCTTGCAATAGGTATTTGGCTTTTCTTCTTAATTTTAAGGAATGCACCGTGGATTCTGGTTCTAAGGCATCGCCACTCGGCTCGCAGGGGCTCCGTGCTGGCTCTGGAGCCTGCGTGTCTCCGGCTGCACCGTCAGGGTGCGGTGAGAGTGTGCCGGCGCGTTTTGGAACAGTATTTATAGCTCTTAATTAGAATTTTTAAGAAGCATTGCAAAGGCTCAGTACTTTGTTTTCAAATGTGAGCAGCTGAAATTAGCTCCCTCTTATACCTTGCTGAACAAAGCCGCCGTGTGCCTCTCGCCCGCCTCCCCCACGGAGGGGCTGAGGGTGAAAGTGGATAATCCTCTTCACGGGGGATGGAGTGGAAATTGAGCTTTGCAAGCCAAGTCAGAGATAATTTCCCATCTTCATTATTTATGGAAATCAGTTACTTTACTCTAATTATCCACTGTTCCTATCGTCCACATGAAATGCCTTTTCTTTTTATTTAAACTGCAAATAATAGCTGGTAGATTTATTCATTGGAAATTGGAATCCACTTTTTTGATTTCAGGAAAGCCTACTAATAATGAATGAAGGACGTTATTTATGTTGGGGTGACGTGTGATCTTTGTAGGCTAGCCTTAGATCCGGGGGTAACCTTTGGAGAAAAGTGAAGGTGAGACCCTTAGCTCACTCAGTGTGTGGGTTTTGAGATTACGTGTAGTGTGTACCCAGCCTTCCTTGAGGGCAGGAGAATTCTGTCAAAGGAGGCGAGGTGGCCGCACAATTCCTCACTGACCCCTCCCCATGTTCCACCTGCCTTTGGGCTGAATAAGAACTGAACTCAGGGGAGGTTCTAAAATGTATTTTCCTTGGGACGGGCCTGACTGTCCAGTGGTTAAGACGCTGCCCTTCCGTCCAAGGCAAGGGGCCTGGGTTTGATCCCTCCCTGGTCAGGAAGCTGAGAGCCAGCATGCCACGGGCGGGGCCAGGAAGCACCGCAGGGCCTCGCCCTGGACCGGTCACCCACCGCCCACGCCCGCTCCCCGGCTAGCTTACGTCTTTACTGCATCTTTACTTTTGAAAAGGAGCGTAAAAGAAATGGACTGTTTAGCTGTTGTTCTTCTTGCAATAGGTATTTGGCTTTTCTTCTTAATTTTAAGGAATGCACCGTGGATTCTGGTTCTAAGGCATCGCCACTCGGCTCGCAGGGGCTCCGTGCTGGCTCTGGAGCCTGCGTGTCTCCGGCTGCACCGTCAGGGTGCGGTGAGAGTGTGCCGGCGCGTTTTGGAACAGTATTTATAGCTCTTAATTAGAATTTTTAAGAAGCATTGCAAAGGCTCAGTACTTTGTTTTCAAATGTGAGCAGCTGAAATTAGCTCCCTCTTATACCTTGCTGAACAAAGCCGCCGTGTGCCTCTCGCCCGCCTCCCCCACGGAGGGGCTGAGGGTGAAAGTGGATAATCCTCTTCACGGGGGATGGAGTGGAAATTGAGCTTTGCAAGCCAAGTCAGAGATAATTTCCCATCTTCATTATTTATGGAAATCAGTTACTTTACTCTAATTATCCACTGTTCCTATCGTCCACATGAAATGCCTTTTCTTTTTATTTAAACTGCAAATAATAGCTGGTAGATTTATTCATTGGAAATTGGAATCCACTTTTTTGATTTCAGGAAAGCCTACTAATAATGAATGAAGGACGTTATTTATCTGTTATAATCCCACAAATGGAAACTGAAGAAGAACTTTGTATTCCTTGCTCAATCTCCTGGCATTACTTAAATAAGCTCCCCAGGAGACATGCAAAGGGTGGAGCCGCAGCACAAAGATCAGAAAAGTTTCTTATTTTCTCTCTTTTCCCTTCTGTCACCAAATACTAATGTGTGGTTACTTTGGGAAAAGCGCCTCTTGGGGGAAATGAGGGAGAAGAGTTCCGTGCATTCTAGAACATAATACACATTCATACAATGCTTGACATTCTCATAGGGCACACCCTGAGACCTCCAAGAATCCCCGTCTCCATAAATCCTACTATAGCATGTAATTTCCTACATAAAATACAGTAAAATATAACCGAACAATTTAAGTGACCCCTTTGGATTCTTAATGATTCTATAAATAAAGGGCTCAAGGAATTTATTCGGCCATTAAAATAAATCTTCCATTAACATAAACTGTCCAGCATGCTCCTTCTCAACTGGGCAGATTTTACACTGCCCAGAGCGCTTGTTGAAACAGTTCCATGAATTGCTTTACCCAGTTTCCATGCAGATCGTGGGGCAGAATCGCTCCTGTGTGAGCAATAGCACAGTCTTGAGTCTTTGCCCTTAAGTTTATCTTTGAAGTCTGTTCCCTGGCCATGCCTGTCCGCCGACTCGGTCTCACCCCTTGCTCATGCTTTTGCTGCCAGCAGGAGACGGAAGTTTCCTATTAGAAACCCCTCCCGGGCTTCCCAGGTAGTCCAGTGGGTAAGGACACCGCCTTGCAGTGCCTCTCGCCCGCCTCCCCCACGGAGGGGCTGAGGGTGAAAGTGGATAATCCTCTTCACGGGGGATGGAGTGGAAATTGAGCTTTGCAAGCCAAGTCAGAGATAATTTCCCATCTTCATTATTTATGGAAATCAGTTACTTTACTCTAATTATCCACTGTTCCTATCGTCCACATGAAATGCCTTTTCTTTTTATTTAAACTGCAAATAATAGCTGGTAGATTTATTCATTGGAAATTGGAATCCACTTTTTTGATTTCAGGAAAGCCTACTAATAATGAATGAAGGACGTTATTTATCTGTTATAATCCCACAAATGGAAACTGAAGAAGAACTTTGTATTCCTTGCTCAATCTCCCTGGCATTACTTAAATAAGCTCCCCCAGGAGACATGCAAAGGGGTGGAGCCGCAGCACAAAGATCAGAAAAAGTTTCTTATTTTCTCTCTTTTTTCCCCTTCTGTCACCAAATACTAATGTGTGGTTACTTTGGGAAAAGCGCCTCTTGGGGGAAATGAGGGAGAAGAGTTCCGTGCATTCTAGAACATAATACACATTCATACAATGCTTGACATTCTCATAGGGCACACCCTGAGACCTCCAAGAATCCCCGTCTCCATAAATCCTACTATAGCATGTAATTTCCTACATAAAATACAGTAAAATATAACCGAACAATTTAAGTGACCCCTTTGGATTCTTAATGATTCTATAAATAAAGGGCTCAAGGAATTTATTCGGCCATTAAAATAAATCTTCCATTAACATAAACTGTCCAGCATGCTCCTTCTCAACTGGGCAGATTTTACACTGCCCAGAGCGCTTGTTGAAACAGTTCCATGAATTGCTTTACCCAGTTTCCATGCAGATCGTGGGGCAGAATCGCTCCTGTGTGAGCAATAGCACAGTCTTGAGTCTTTGCCCTTAAGTTTATCTTTGAAGTCTGTTCCCTGGCCATGCCTGTCCGCCGACTCGGTCTCACCCCTTGCTCATGCTTTTGCTGCCAGCAGGAGACGGAAGTTTCCTATTAGAAACCCCTCCCCGGGCTTCCCCAGGTAGTCCAGTGGGTAAGGACACCGCCTTGCAGTGCAAGGGGCGCCGGTTCGATCCCTGGCCTGGGAAGATCCCACGTGCGGCTGGACCCATGTGTCCAATTACCGAGCCGGAGCTCTGGAGCGCATGCGCCCAGAGCCAGCGCTCTGCGACAACAGGGGCCACTGCGATGGGAGACCCACAGGGGCCAAAGAACAAAGATGGATGAAAATAGATAAATGAAAGACCAATAGAAGTGGCCCGCCCATCCCCCTCCCTCCCCACCCCACCCCCCAAGAAGATAAATAAATAAAAAATAAAATGTTTAAAAAAAAAAAAAAGAAACCCCTCCCCACCCCTCGAGAGAACCAAAGCTCTGCCAGTTTCTTAGCCTGTCATGGAGATGTCTGTGGGGAACTGGAGGTGGGTGCCTAGGCTCCACGGTGGCTGCCAGGAGCTGCCGGCGTCGCCGCTGACACTGGCGTTGGAGACTTGGATGTACGTTTGGCCTCAGCAGACCTCAAGTGTAATATCAGTGATGAACCTTTGTGGTCAAAGCTTGAGCTTTTGTAATTACCAGTGAGCCATGTCTGCTATGTTTAGATGATTAGCACCAGAAAAGAATACATCTCCAAAGGAAAGATACAGATCCAAGTTCAGAGCTTCAAGGAAGATCGGAGAAGGCTTCGTGGAGGAGGCAGCATTTTCCCTGGACCTTGAGCCCAGAGGAGACTTAGGAATGTGTCAAAGGCATTTTAGATAGAGGGAAAGAATGAGCAGAGGCATGTCGGGGTGGGAGGAAAAAATTAAAATAAATCTTCCATTAACATAAACTGTCCAGCATGCTCCTTCTCAACTGGGCAGATTTTACACTGCCCAGAGCGCTTGTTGAAACAGTTCCATGAATTGCTTTACCCAGTTTCCATGCAGATCGTGGGGCAGAATCGCTCCTGTGTGAGCAATAGCACAGTCTTGAGTCTTTGCCCTTAAGTTTATCTTTGAAGTCTGTTCCCTGGCCATGCCTGTCCGCCGACTCGGTCTCACCCCTTGCTCATGCTTTTGCTGCCAGCAGGAGACGGAAGTTTCCTATTAGAAACCCCTCCCCGGGCTTCCCCAGGTAGTCCAGTGGGTAAGGACACCGCCTTGCAGTGCAAGGGGCGCCGGTTCGATCCCTGGCCTGGGAAGATCCCACGTGCGGCTGGACCCATGTGTCCAATTACCGAGCCGGAGCTCTGGAGCGCATGCGCCCAGAGCCAGCGCTCTGCGACAACAGGGGCCACTGCGATGGGAGACCCACAGGGGCCAAAGAACAAAGATGGATGAAAATAGATAAATGAAAGACCAATAGAAGTGGCCCGCCCATCCCCCTCCCTCCCCACCCCACCCCCCAAGAAGATAAATAAATAAAAAATAAAATGTTTAAAAAAAAAAAAAAGAAACCCCTCCCCACCCCTCGAGAGAACCAAAGCTCTGCCAGTTTCTTAGCCTGTCATGGAGATGTCTGTGGGGAACTGGAGGTGGGTGCCTAGGCTCCACGGTGGCTGCCAGGAGCTGCCGGCGTCGCCGCTGACACTGGCGTTGGAGACTTGGATGTACGTTTGGCCTCAGCAGACCTCAAGTGTAATATCAGTGATGAACCTTTGTGGTCAAAGCTTGAGCTTTTGTAATTACCAGTGAGCCATGTCTGCTATGTTTAGATGATTAGCACCAGAAAAGAATACATCTCCAAAGGAAAGATACAGATCCAAGTTCAGAGCTTCAAGGAAGATCGGAGAAGGCTTCGTGGAGGAGGCAGCATTTTCCCTGGACCTTGAGCCCAGAGGAGACTTAGGAATGTGTCAAAGGCATTTTAGATAGAGGGAAAGAATGAGCAGAGGCATGTCGATGAGGAAGTAGGGGCTTATATGGGAAAAATAAGTGCCTTTCCACACTGGAGGAAACACAGGAAGTGTGTCCCCCCCCCCCCCGCATACACACTTTTCTTTTAACAGTATAATAGAATCAGCAGAAATACTATCAGTATAGAGGTGTTTTAAAACACAGGGAAAACATAGTTAAGTGAATGCTTTAAAATGTACAGTGATTTGGCAAGAAAGCAGGCAGAGTTCAGGGTGCACAAAGCGGAGGAGACATGTCACACTGCAGGGAGGAAGGCTGCACCCAAGCTGGTTGTGCCCTGGGGCCGTTTGCCTGTTCTTGGTTCCTGAGCTTGGATTCAGAGGCCTGTGTGGACTGTGGGTAAAGCCCGGGACCTGGACGCGGTGGGAGGTGGGGTTATGGGTTTCCTCCTGGGACTGTGGACTCCACAGGCACGACCCTCAAAGGAGGAATGTGAGGAAGCCCACCCCGCAGTTGCAGAGAGTGGCTCCTTGCCTGACAGCAGCGCCCTCTGGACGGGAGGAGGAGGGGGGCTGCTCTGCTGCCCTGAACCCCCGAACTGCCTTCTCAAGAGTCAGGGTGGAACCCTCGAGTCCTGTGTGGGTCTTGTCACTTACAGGACAGTTTTATAAGTTGAGCCCAGGTCGGTAAGACTCCAAAGGAGCACATCTGCAGTGTGAGAGTGTACTTTGGATGGGCTCATCACCCATTTCCACAAATCCCCACACACCCGAGGGCGGACCCCTAGGAACAGACGTCAGCGTGCGCCGTGGAGGGCAGGACAGGGGTGCAGGCGGCTCGGGCCTTTCGCCTTGGGAGTGTGAGGCGTGTGCATCTGCTGGCGCTGCGAGACAGAAGCGAGACTGTCAGGATGTAAGCAAGGAGCAAGAGAGAGCACAGGAATTCAGCAGTGATGGTTTTCAGATGACCAAGACTTTCTAAAAATGAAATCCAGAGCAGTCCTCCCCACAGTCTCCTCCCTGGCGGGCAGGCCCTTCCATGCCCCTCTCTCGTTCCTCCTGGTGAGGCTCCACGTGGACAGGTGCTCGTCTCCGCGCCTCTGCCCTCGCAGAGAAGAATGAGCAGAGGCATGTCGATGAGGAAGTAGGGGCTTATATGGGAAAAATAAGTGCCTTTCCACACTGGAGGAAACACAGGAAGTGTGCCCCCCCCCCCCCCGCATACACACTTTTCTTTTAACAGTATAATAGAATCAGCAGAAATACTATCAGTATAGAGGTGTTTTAAAACACAGGGAAAACATAGTTAAGTGAATGCTTTAAAATGTACAGTGATTTGGCAAGAAAGCAGGCAGAGTTCAGGGTGCACAAAGCGGAGGAGACATGTCACACTGCAGGGAGGAAGGCTGCACCCAAGCTGGTTGTGCCCTGGGGCCGTTTGCCTGTTCTTGGTTCCTGAGCTTGGATTCAGAGGCCTGTGTGGACTGTGGGTAAAGCCCGGGACCTGGACGCGGTGGGAGGTGGGGTTATGGGTTTCCTCCTGGGACTGTGGACTCCACAGGCACGACCCTCAAAGGAGGAATGTGAGGAAGCCCACCCCGCAGTTGCAGAGAGTGGCTCCTTGCCTGACAGCAGCGCCCTCTGGACGGGAGGAGGAGGGGGGCTGCTCTGCTGCCCTGAACCCCCGAACTGCCTTCTCAAGAGTCAGGGTGGAACCCTCGAGTCCTGTGTGGGTCTTGTCACTTACAGGACAGTTTTATAAGTTGAGCCCAGGTCGGTAAGACTCCAAAGGAGCACATCTGCAGTGTGAGAGTGTACTTTGGATGGGCTCATCACCCGCATTTCCACAAATCCCCACACACCCGAGGAAGCGGACCCCTAGGAACAGACGTCAGCGTGCGCCGTGGAGGGCAGGACAGGGGTGCAGGCGGCTCGGGCCTTTCGCCTTGGGAGTGTGAGGCGTGTGCATCTGCTGGCGCTGCGAGACAGAAGCGAGACTGTCAGGATGTAAGCAAGGAGCAAGAGAGAGCACAGGAATTCAGCAGTGATGGTTTTCAGATGACCAAGACTTTCTAAAAATGAAATCCAGAGCAGTCCTCCCCACAGTCTCCTCCCTGGCGGGCAGGCCCTTCCATGCCCCTCTCTCGTTCCTCCTGGTGAGGCTCCACGTGGACAGGTGCTCGTCTCCCCCGGCGCGCCTCTGCCCTCGCTGATGATGCTGTCATCCAGGCGCACGGCTCTGAATAAAACCCCTGTGTCCTGACTCCCAGATTTGTGTCCGGAGACGGACCCCGGGTTTCCCCCACGTTTCTGGCGGGGCGGGAATTCCGGAGCGTCTTTCCCAGAGCTGCGCTCCGTGGGATCGCCTCGGGTCGGCAGAGGACACCCCATCTCCCCGTCTCGGGCCGGGCACGTCCGAGCCCCCTGGCCCTCTCGGCCGCCCCCGCCTGACCTCCCCCCACCCAGCGGGTCCTCCCAAGGCTTCCTTCTCCAGCCCCGTCCTCGCCGTCTTCACTCTTCTCTTCCTCTGCATCTTGGGCGGGCTGTGTCCTGTTTCAGCCTTGTGCCTTATTTTCCTTCTCCCCTACACCAATATTTTTGTTCATGAAAGGGAAACATAATATAGGACCTAGAGTCAATTAAGTAGATGATTAATTATTTTAAAATGGGTTGCGGGAAGAGAAGAAAAGCATAAGCCTGTCTGTAATCTTAGATGAGACGTGTTCGTGGTAACCAGGGCAGGAAGGAAGCCACCACCGGAGTATCTGCTAAACGCCTGGACCGCGGAGACGGCTCCCTCCTGGTCAGGCCTGTTTCTTCACGCCTCTTTAACAAAGCGGCCAGGGCGGACCCTTGAAAATGACAGGTCGCACGGTGCCTCTGCTCTGTGCCTTTCCCTGCGTACCATCAGATTTGCAGTAAAAGCTAAAATAATGGCCTGAAAGACCTGTCAGGGCCCCAAAACTTCTGGGGCCCCATTTCGGCTACTCCCCTGCCTGACTTGGCCATTGCCATTCCCGGCGAGAGGCTCTCCTGTGAGATAGGTAGGCGGGTCACCCGCACTCCATCGCCATTTTTATTACTCTTTTATAAATGTCTCTTGGTTTTTCTTAATTTTATTCCAGCTTAACTTTAAAAGTGCTTTGTCATGTTCTGGAAGAAAAAAAAAATCAAGTTGAGTTTGTTATTGAGATTTCACCGTGTATGGACATTCGTTCAGAAAGAATTCATGTCTTCACATTACTCTTGCTTTCCAGGAATACTGAATGATTTCCCACTTATTCAGGCTTATTTTCTTTCAGTCCTCAACGTTTTGTAATTCTGTATTTTCATAGTGCTCACGTGTTTCATATGTAAGTTATTTCTATATATTTTAGTCTTTTTCTTCCCCTCCACTATGTTTCTGTTGTTGAAATTGTTTCCAGTATCTACTTTAAAGAGTATTTTCAGACCTTAAAGTTTTCACCAAGCCACATTGTTTGGCCGTCTCATCAATTCCGGAAGATTCTCACTTTGTTCCCTCGGGTGCTGTCCTTCGACGGGGTGACAGTCCCGTCTCCTCGCCTCCCCGGGCCCGTCTCCGGCTCTGGTGGCTGGGCCGCGGCAGAGGCGGGCTGGAAACGACAGTCGTAGCTGGACTCTTCTCCCGAGTCCCTTCTAGCTCTGGGCTGGCTGTGGGTTCAAGGTGGATCTGTTTTATTATGCGGAGGGAGTACTTTACCTGTTTTACTCAAGGCTCTTTTGGAAAAATGGGCTGGCTGTGGAGTTTGGATCTGTTTTATTAAAAAGCATAAGCCTGTCTGTAATCTTAGATGAGACGTGTTCGTGGTAACCAGGGCAGGAAGGAAGCCACCACCGGAGTATCTGCTAAACGCCTGGACCGCGGAGACGGCTCCCTCCTGGTCAGGCCTGTTTCTTCACGCCTCTTTAACAAAGCGGCCAGGGCGGACCCTTGAAAATGACAGGTCGCACGGTGCCTCTGCTCTGTGCCTTTCCCTGCGTACCATCAGATTTGCAGTAAAAGCTAAAATAATGGCCTGAAAGACCTGTCAGGGCCCCAAAACTTCTGGGGCCCCATTTCGGCTACTCCCCTGCCTGACTTGGCCATTGCCATTCCCGGCGAGAGGCTCTCCTGTGAGATAGGTAGGCGGGTCACCCGCACTCCATCGCCATTTTTATTACTCTTTTATAAATGTCTCTTGGTTTTTCTTAATTTTATTCCAGCTTAACTTTAAAAGTGCTTTGTCATGTTCTGGAAGAAAAAAAAAATCAAGTTGAGTTTGTTATTGAGATTTCACCGTGTATGGACATTCGTTCAGAAAGAATTCATGTCTTCACATTACTCTTGCTTTCCAGGAATACTGAATGATTTCCCACTTATTCAGGCTTATTTTCTTTCAGTCCTCAACGTTTTGTAATTCTGTATTTTCATAGTGCTCACGTGTTTCATATGTAAGTTATTTCTATATATTTTAGTCTTTTTCTTCCCCTCCACTATGTTTCTGTTGTTGAAATTGTTTCCAGTATCTACTTTAAAGAGTATTTTCAGACCTTAAAGTTTTCACCAAGCCACATTGTTTGGCCGTCTCATCAATTCCGGAAGATTCTCACTTTGTTCCCTCGGGTGCTGTCCTTCGACGGGGTGACAGTCCCGTCTCCTCGCCTCCCCGGGCCCGTCTCCGGCTCTGGTGGCTGGGCCGCGGCAGAGGCGGGCTGGAAACGACAGTCGTAGCTGGACTCTTCTCCCGAGTCCCTTCTAGCTCTGGGCTGGCTGTGGGTTCAAGGTGGATCTGTTTTATTATGCGGAGGGAGTACTTTACCTGTTTTACTCAAGGCTCTTTTGGAAAAATGGGAAGAGCTGAGAAGTTTGTCTTGTGTTTTTGATTTGCATCAGTGGAGGTAATAACACCTACTGATTTGATCAACAGGTTTCTCAATATGAAATCACAGAAACGGTTGTCCCAAGTGCTTTTAAAAACACAGCTCTGAATTTAATGTATTGATGTTTAAGGGGGACTTTGTGTCTGTATTCATTAAGTGTCTCCCGCCTGTGGTTCTCACAGTAGCACTGTCTTCATCATTTGCTGGACTCTGCATTCTGGCGTTTTTGGGAAATAACTCGGAGGCAATTTATCTTGTCCCATACTTAGCAGAGACAGCAGTGTGTGTGTGTGTGTGTGTGTGTGTGTGTGTGTGTGTGTGTGTGTGTGTGTGTGTGTGTGTGTGTGTGTGTGTGTGTGTGTGCGTGCGTGCGAGTGTGTGTGAACATATGTAGGTGTTTTTTTGGAGAGTATCTACTTTTCAGAAGTTTCACAGAATTTACTCTTTAAAACTGCTTAGGCTCAGAAACAAATTTGACAACTTACTGATTTGTCTCTATGGTTATTGTATTCCAATGTTTTACTACTTTTAAAAGGAATTTTGATAGCTTTTTGCTCTTTTAGCAAATAGCTTATTTCAACTGAATTTTCAAATTATAGCTATGGAATTATACATAGTATTTTCCTATACTTAAAGAAATAGGTTCTATCGTTAAAAAATCTGTTGTGACTCACTCTCCTTTCTAGTTCTGGTTATTTTTATTTTCTCCATTTCTTCTTTGTCTGTCAAGAGGTTCGTCTAATGTTAAGTTTTCTTTCTAGGAGTAAAGAGTTTAAGATCTGTGCCCCATCTTTTTTATTTTGTTTTTCACCAAGCCACATTGTTTGGCCGTCTCATCAATTCGGAAGATTCTCACTTTGTTCCCTCGGGTGCTGTCCTTCGACGGGGTGACAGTCCCGTCTCCTCGCCTCCCCGGGCCCGTCTCCGGCTCTGGTGGCTGGGCCGCGGCAGAGGCGGGCTGGAAACGACAGTCGTAGCTGGACTCTTCTCCCGAGTCCCTTCTAGCTCTGGGCTGGCTGTGGGTTCAAGGTGGATCTGTTTTATTATGCGGAGGGAGTACTTTACCTGTTTTACTCAAGGCTCTTTTGGAAAAATGGGAAGAGCTGAGAAGTTTGTCTTGTGTTTTTGATTTGCATCAGTGGAGGTAATAACACCTACTGATTTGATCAACAGGTTTCTCAATATGAAATCACAGAAACGGTTGTCCCAAGTGCTTTTAAAAACACAGCTCTGAATTTAATGTATTGATGTTTAAGGGGGACTTTGTGTCTGTATTCATTAAGTGTCTCCCGCCTGTGGTTCTCACAGTAGCACTGTCTTCATCATTTGCTGGACTCTGCATTCTGGCGTTTTTGGGAAATAACTCGGAGGCAATTTATCTTGTCCCATACTTAGCAGAGACAGCAGTGTGTGTGTGTGTGTGTGTGTGTGTGTGTGTGTGTGTGTGTGTGTGTGTGTGTGTGTGTGTGTGTGTGTGTGTGTGTGTGTGCGCGCGCGCGTGTGAGTGTGTGTGAACATATGTAGGTGTTTTTTTGGAGAGTATCTACTTTTCAGAAGTTTCACAGAATTTACTCTTTAAAACTGCTTAGGCTCAGAAACAAATTTGACAACTTACTGATTTGTCTCTATGGTTATTGTATTCCAATGTTTTACTACTTTTAAAAGGAATTTTGATAGCTTTTTGCTCTTTTAGCAAATAGCTTATTTCAACTGAATTTTCAAATTATAGCTATGGAATTATACATAGTATTTTCCTATACTTAAAGAAATAGGTTCTATCGTTAAAAAATCTGTTGTGACTCACTCTCCTTTCTAGTTCTGGTTATTTTTATTTTCTCCATTTCTTCTTTGTCTGTCAAGAGGTTCGTCTAATGTTAAGTTTTCTTTCTAGGAGTAAAGAGTTTAAGATCTGTGCCCCATCATTTTGTTAAGTTTAGACTTTTGTCCCCCAGAAACTATTTTCCATGTTAGTTTGTCTTTGATTTCTTATTCACTTAAGAGTAATTTTTAATTTCCCACTGAATACATTGTCATTCATTCATTTAAGTTTTTGTTATTTTGTCTTATTGAAGTGTGGTCAGAGAATGGGACCCGGGTGATTTCTGTTCCTGGGAATTTATTGATTCCTTTTTCTCATCCAGGAGATGGCGTTTCATCATGGTCCATGGGAACTTGAAAATAAGGTGCTTCCCTACCTGTAGTGATGAAAGTTTTACTAATTCAGTGCTTTAAATTTTTTAAAAAAGGATATAAAAAAGCTATTCTGTATATCTTTTTATTTTAGAGTTCCATTGTATGTCTCGAAATGTTCCAGCCTCCTGTGATAGGGCTTCTGCTAACGTTTTTTTGTACTGCCAATAACCTCTCTGTTTCATTTTATGCTTCCTTTTTAGAAAATTTGCATAAGCATTGATTAAACATATCTGTTTATTCAGAAATGTTATTATTTCCACTGTACTGTTTGGCTTATATGACGCTGCGTTCTCCTGAGTGATAGTAATATTTCTAGCTGTGCTTTCTACATCTTTTCATGGAAACGAGGGAATTAGGCTCCGCCTGCACCAGCTCTAGGGCCATCTCCTTTCCGGGGTGTGTGGAGCGATAGACCAGGGCACCTGAGTCTGCACAAGCGGCACCCTGGCCTCTGGCCACCTCACCGTGTTCTTTCCGGAGAGCGGCGCTGCCGAGCTCGCTGTGGTGGGGCTGCTGGTTGCCTTGGGGAGTTCTCACGTTGTCCCGGGGTCTCCCGCGTGCGCCACATCCCTTAGCACCCTCTCTGTCTTTCCCTGGGTGCTCTCTCAGGGAATAACCTCATGTGGAGGTCGCACCCATAGTCCAGGAGTAAATGGAATACCTGTCTGTTTGCTGTTAGAGATTTGTTGTGTTTTCATACTTTGGCCACCTGATGCGAAGAGCCGACTCGTTGGAAATGATCCTGATGTTGGGAAAGACGGAGGGCAGGAGGAGACGGGGGACAGAGGATGAGACAGTTAGCGAGCATCAGCGGCTCTACAGACAGGAGTCTGAACAGGCCGCGGGAGCAAGAGGACGGGGAAGCCGGGTGCGCTGCAGTCCTCGGGCTGCAGAGTCAGACCCAACTTAGCAACTGGACAGCAACAACATCATCCTCTCCCGCCAGCATCTTAATCAGCCTCCTGGTGGACAGCTGATAGAGACCACGGCAGGAGCCACTAGGCCCGTAAACAAAACCGAGCAAAAGCCTGCCACCGGATGCTCTGCCAAGCTGTGGCCTGTCTGGTCAACGCTGTGTTTTGTTTGTTTGTTTTTTAATTTTTATTTTGGGCGAGGTTCGGGTTGGGGAGGGAGGGGAGTGGGCAGGCCACTTCTATTAGTCTTTCGTTTCTCTATGTTCATCTGTCTTTGTTCTTTGGCTCCGTGGGTTTTAGAGTTCCATTGTATTCTTGTTCCAGCCTGATTTGCCAATAACCTCTCTGTTTCATTTTATGCTTCCTTTTTAGAAAATTTGCATAAGCATTGATTAAACATATCTGTTTATTCAGAAATGTTATTATTTCCACTGTACTGTTTGGCTTATATGACGCCATGCTCTCCTGAGTGATAGTAATATTTCTAGCTGTGCTTTCTACATCTTTTCATGGAAACGAGGGAATTAGGCTCCGCCTGCACCAGCTCTAGGGCCATCTCCTTTCCGGGGTGTGTGGAGCGATAGACCAGGGCACCTGAGTCTGCACAAGCGGCACCCTGGCCTCTGGCCACCTCACCGTGTTCTTTCCGGAGAGCGGCGCTGCCGAGCTCGCTGTGGTGGGGCTGCTGGTTGCCTTGGGGAGTTCTCACGTTGTCCCGGGGTCTCCCGCGTGCGCCACATCCCTTAGCACCCTCTCTGTTTTTCCCCTGGGTGCTCTCTCAGGAATAACCTCATGTGGAGGTCGCACCCATAGTCCAGGAGTAAATGGAATACCTGTCTGTTTGCTGTTAGAGATTTGTTGTGTTTTCATACTTTGGCCACCTGATGCGAAGAGCCGACTCGTTGGAAATGATCCTGATGTTGGGAAAGACGGAGGGCAGGAGGAGACGGGGGACAGAGGATGAGACAGTTAGCGAGCATCAGCGGCTCTACAGACAGGAGTCTGAACAGGCCGCGGGAGCAAGAGGACGGGGAAGCCGGGTGCGCTGCAGTCCTCGGGCTGCAGAGTCAGACCCAACTTAGCAACTGGACAGCAACAACATCATCCTCTCCCGCCAGCATCTTAATCAGCCTCCTGGTGGACAGCTGATAGAGACCACGGCAGGAGCCACTAGGCCCGTAAACAAAACCGAGCAAAAGCCTGCCACCGGATGCTCTGCCAAGCTGTGGCCTGTCTGGTCAACGCTGTGTTTTGTTTGTTTGTTTTTTAATTTTTATTTTGGGCGAGGTTCGGGTTGGGGAGGGAGGGGAGTGGGCAGGCCACTTCTATTAGTCTTTCGTTTCTCTATGTTCATCTGTCTTTGTTCTTTGGCTCCCGTGGGCCTCCCATCGTGGTGGCGTCTGTTGTCGCAGAGCACCGGCTCTGGGCACATGCGCTCCAGAGCTCCGGCTCGGTAATTGGACACATGGGTCCAGCCGCTCTGCGGCACGTGGGATCTTCCCAGGCCAGGGATGGAACCGGCGCCCCTTGCACTGCAAGGCAGTGTCCTTACCCACTGGACCACCAGGGGAAGCCCCAACGCTGCATTTTAAGAGCGTCCACCTGGTCAGAGTGGAACGGATGGTCCGGCTCGGAGACAGACACGCTGGCGTGGGGACTCGGGGAGCAGCAAGCAGACAGAGGCCTGTTACACAGCAGGGTCTGCAATAGGGAAAATCAACAGCTCTGTATCTAGGAGTAGGACGGTGGGCTGAGAGCCGGGTGGGAAGGAGAGGCGTGTGGGAGGAGGTCAGATCCGATGGTGAACTTCCAGCACTAATTAGTGAGCGTGTTTGGCAGATGGCTGCGGGAAGAACAGCCTTTGAGAGGGAGTAGTTGTGGTTATGTCGGAGAAGGGTTATTTTATAAAGAAACGCATAGGGAAGAAGTAAAATGAAGCATTGTGAAAAAAAGATGCATCAAAGAGGAAGCTACCTTAAAATGGTTAAGTCAAGGAGACGGATATGTTAGCATTAATTTCACTCTACCCTCCACTTTTGACTCGAGACACACCGTCTCGAGATGGGAGCCGAGCCCCTCTCTAGGTGATGGTGTGGGGGGCGCTGGGGTGAAGGAACAACCCCCGTGCCATTGCCAACCCCCTGACCCTGGGATCCAGCAGGCCGTCAGGACAGAAGTCATGGTGGATGCTGCTGGGGGCTCGGGTAGAGCCCAGGAAGCCAGTTCGTAGGTCGGATGCACGGCAGGAGCCACTAGGCCCGTAAACAAAACCGAGCAAAAGCCTGCCACCGGATGCTCTGCCAAGCTGTGGCCTGTCTGGTCAACGCTGTGTTTTGTTTGTTTGTTTTTTAATTTTTATTTTGGGCGAGGTTCGGGTTGGGGAGGGAGGGGAGTGGGCAGGCCACTTCTATTAGTCTTTCGTTTCTCTATGTTCATCTGTCTTTGTTCTTTGGCTCCCGTGGGCCTCCCATCGTGGTGGCGTCTGTTGTCGCAGAGCACCGGCTCTGGGCACATGCGCTCCAGAGCTCCGGCTCGGTAATTGGACACATGGGTCCAGCCGCTCTGCGGCACGTGGGATCTTCCCAGGCCAGGGATGGAACCGGCGCCCCTTGCACTGCAAGGCGGTGTCCTTACCCACTGGACCACCAGGGAAGCCCCAACGCTGCATTTTAAGAGCGTCCACCTGGTCAGAGTGGAACGGATGGTCCGGCTCGGAGACAGACACGCTGGCGTGGGGACTCGGGGAGCAGCAAGCAGACAGAGGCCTGTTACACAGCAGGGTCTGCAATAGGGAAAATCAACAGCTCTGTATCTAGGAGTAGGACGGTGGGCTGAGAGCCGGGTGGGAAGGAGAGGCGTGTGGGAGGAGGTCAGATCCGATGGTGAACTTCCAGCACTAATTAGTGAGCGTGTTTGGCAGATGGCTGCGGGAAGAACAGCCTTTGAGAGGGAGTAGTTGTGGTTATGTCGGAGAAGGGTTATTTTATAAAGAAACGCATAGGGAAGAAGTAAAATGAAGCATTGTGAAAAAAAGATGCATCAAAGAGGAAGCTACCTTAAAATGGTTAAGTCAAGGAGACGGATATGTTAGCATTAATTTCACTCTACCCTCCACTTTTGACTCGAGACACACCGTCTCGAGATGGGAGCCGAGCCCCTCTCTAGGTGATGGTGTGGGGGGCGCTGGGGTGAAGGAACAACCCCCGTGCCATTGCCAACCCCCTGACCCTGGGATCCAGCAGGCCGTCAGGACAGAAGTCATGGTGGATGCTGCTGGGGGCTCGGGTAGAGCCCAGGAAGCCAGTTCGTAGCTTGTACTACTTGGCAACGTGAGCCACTGCACGTGGTCCACGTGGCGCCATGAGGACGACAGGGGCAGCTCAGTCCTGCGCACCCGCCTGCATCCCGGGGCGCTCGGCCGTTCCGCCTCTCCGCCCACAGAGACCTACAGCACACGTGGCCTGTGGGTCCCACAGTTGAGAAGGCTACTGTCTTTTCATCTCTTTAACTTTTACGTATTGATTTATTTATTTTGACCACACTGCATGGTGTGTGGAGCCTCCCTGGCCAGGGGAGCCAGGGATTGAACCCGCGCCCCTGGAGTGGAAGCTTGGAATCCTAAACACCAGAGCACTGGAAGTCCACCCTGCCTTTTTAGAAGAGTCTCTAAAAAAGAGAAGAAATTAGACAGTGGTGTGTGGGTGCTGACGGCAGGGGGTGTGTCTGGGTTGAAGCAGGTGCTCCTGTGAGAGGCCCTGCTGGGACGGGGCCCAGGCTGCGGTGCAGTTCGTATTGGGGGGTGTACAGGGTGCGCGTATCACAGTGGGGTTGGGGGACTCAGAGGGGAGGAGTGGGAAACAAGCTTCAAAGAATCGTAGCCGAACAAGCCGTTTTTCTAAAATGGGGCAATTTACCCTCGTATTGTAGGTCAAATGGTCTGTTACTGAGATCAGTGAATTTTCAAAATGTTCCTAAAACAAAGTTCTTCGCAAGTTCATTTTCCAGGTCAAGAATTTTAACAATAGTAAGATTATGTCCGTATAAAGCATCCAACAGCGTAGTAACGCTTTTTCGGCTCTAGGCTGTGTGTCTGTAGACTGTCCAGTTCAAACGGGCTGTTACGAGGTGATTCTTCGGTTTGATTTGGGGTCTGTGGTGTTGACATGCTGCTTCATTCACAGCAGGGGCGTGCCTCGTTTGGAAAGGTTAATGAAAGTTATCATCCACTTGGTGATGTCCATCAGAGGCCACAAAATAATCTCTGAGCTTGTAGTTTACCTGTTAGGGAAGCAGTCATTCAGCATCAGCCAAGACAGGAATGAAGATGTGGGCAAAGCTGGTTATCAGAGCACATTTAGATTAGAAACAATAAGCTAAGCACAGAGATCTTAAACAGGGCAAACAGAGTGTGAATTATGATCTAGCCAGAGGGACACTGTGTATCCCTAGGACACATCACGCCCTTGAGTTGTATTTAATAATGTGAGGAAATACTCTCTGAAGTAAATCAAACCAGGATATAAAACATGAAATTATAACAGTGCATGACTAAGGGAAGCCGATCAGCGTTTTGCAAGTGGTTATCTCAGAGTTGGGAGATGACAGATTAATTTCATTTTCCTATGTGTACTTTCATTTTCTACAAATATTTAAAATGGAAATATTCGACAAATATTTCTTATCTGAAAGCCTACATACTAATAATGGTGGTGATGACCCAGTGATTGAAGGGTAGCCCGCCCACCTTCCAGAGAGGAAGTGCTCCCACCTCTGCTGCAGGGCCACTGGCGCTGATCCCGAGGCCGTCCGGGCAAAGTGAGGACCGGGAGGAAGGGCGAGCAGGCTAGGCGCTCACTCTGGTTCTAAGCGTGGAGTGTACTCTGTGTTAGTGGGGATCAGCACCCTGTGGTACAGGAGGTGACTCTTACTCTCAGAAACAGTGAATAGTCGCCGGTGCCTTTCAGCCCCAGAGAACGCCGAAAATCCCACCAGCTCTCCGCAGGTGTGCTTAGTCCTCCTGGGTTTGTCATCCCTGGCCATCCGTCCAGGTCTGGTTTGACGTTCCTCGAGGACGTCTCATCCGTAGCTCTTCTCTGCAGCCTGGAGACACCCTGACCTTCCCGAGGGCCTGGAGAACCTCAGTGACGCGCCTACAGGTGTGGGGTGAGCGCCTTCTCTGGGTCAGCTGCCACGCAGGACGAGAGGCTCCCAGTTCTGCCCACCATCATTTCGACGCAGCTGCAGCCCAAATGGCCAGCAGATGCTGAATGTTGGCGGGAAGTCCATCAGAACTGCATGTTTCCTACCTAAAATTCCAACTGCTGAAATGAAGGCGAGAAATAATAAGAAGCTCCAAAAGCGAGGCAATTAAAATGATCAGGGGGATGAGTGGGTACTGGAGCAAATGATGGAATTTTTTTTTTGGAACAGAAAGACAAATGCTGAGAGAAGATGAATGTTTATCATGTTCTGAAAGGCAAATATAAGCCCACAGCTGATGCTGGGCACACACTGGAGGACAGGAGAGGAAGAGCGGAGTAGCTTTGGCCCACGCCATGGAGCAGACGTGAAAAGGAAGGTGTTTTACACGTTGTGTCAGAGAGCAGGCCGACTGGCCCGCGTCCTCCTCCTCGCTTCAGCACCAGCTGCTCCCATGACCTTCCCTTCCAGGGCTCGGCTGTCCTTCTTGTCCCGAGGAACAGCTGCTGGGCCAGAGTGCCCGCCACAGGGGTGCCTTGTCGGGGTTCACGATGCTGCAGCTCGTGCTCCGTCCATCATGACACAATATTGGCTCCAGCCTTTGCCGTGCAGTGTCTCCTGGGAGCTTACTATACACAGAGTGGTGTGAACCTCTTCGCCTCTGCCCTGATCTTGCTCCTCCCTGTTTCCCTCTCCCCACCGGTAGCCAAGTTGGTTCTCTATATCTGAGTCTGCTTCTTTTTGTTATATTCACTTCTTTGCTGTATTTTTAAGGTTCCACGTGTAAGCGATGTCATACCATGTTTTGCTCTGTCTGACTTGTTTCACTTTAGCATAACGCCCTCCAAAAGTCATCCCTGTTGTTGCACATGGCAACAGCGGCGTTTATTTTCATGGCTGAGTAGTATTCTGGGTGCGTGTGTGAGCCTGTGTGCGTGTGCACATCACCTCGTCTTTCTTCAGCCTTCTGTTGAAGGATGCTCAGGTTGCTGCAGTATCTTGGCAGTAGTACATAATGTGGCTATAACCATTGAAGTGTGTGTAGAATCATGAATAGAATTACTTGGGCTTGCAAATACTTTATGATTCAAAAAGAGTTTTATTTTGCAATAAAAATGTAAATATTCCATTTTTAATAATAACAACAAATGTCTCAGAATATTATACCGACTCAAAATGCAGGAAGGTTTGGGGAGTGCTGGTAAATATCTGAGGTCGCCCATGATGTGCTAATTTAAGGAAAGTTAGTGGTTCCTGACAAGACATGGACTGGCCTGGCGGAGGCTTCCTCTCCCAGACTGGTCGCAGCAGCGACAGGCATCCGGAGCCCAGGTTTGACCCCTGGGTCAGGAAGATCCCCTGGAGTCAGGAATGGCAGCCCACTCCAGTATTCTGGCCTGGAGAACCCCATGGACAGAGGAGCCTGCCGGGCTACAGTTGATGGGGTCGCAGAGAGCTGCACCCGACTGAATGACCAAGCACAGCATGCTCCGTCGCTGCGCCCCTGCGCCCACGCTGTGGGTTCCAGCCGGAGGCGGCTCCTTCCCAAGCCCTGCGGCTCCCGGGGGGCAGAGGGCGCGGTCGCGGGCCTGTGCGCGTCTGCGTCAGGGGCTGTTTTCCTGGCTCCCCATCGCCAGCCCCTCTTGCCCTTCAGAGCTGAGGGCTCGGCAGCGCGACCCTCCGTGTGAAGTGTGCCTGGCAGTGTGGTCGCCCCTGAGGGAAAGGAGCTTGAAAGGTACTTGAGAAGGGTTACCGTTTTAAAAGAAGTAGAAAATACCAGACCACCCATTTCATCAGAGGCATAAACAGTAGGAGAGCTGAACTAATGAAATTAAAGTTAGTTTGATAAAAAGATTAGCAACTTGGATCAAGAGAAGGAAAACATGGGAATATTAAATATAAAAGAGTCAAATTTTCAAGAAACAGCAGATGAATAAACAGCAGAATGAAAACTAAGGAATCAGTGGAGTCTGGGAGGCCGTGTTTTGGCAAATTTCAGTGTCAAAAAGGAAAGGCAGACGAGGGAATATACAAGGTGAGAAATAGGCAGGCTAGAGAGAGCCATGGTAAAACTGAGACAAAGGTTTCAGAGAGAGAATTTTTTGGAGATGAGAAAATATTTGGAATAATGAATTTCTTAAAATTAAAGTAAAAATTCCAGATGGGCAGGGTTCAAGGAATGTCCAAAGGGAATAGATGCAAAACTCCACTCCTGGAAACATAATAAAATTTAAAAGGACATTGAAGTCAGAGAAAGCTCCAGAGTTGACAGATAAAAAATAAGAACTTAGCAACAGATTTTTCAAAAATAACATTTGATGCAAGATCACAAGCATTTAAAACCTAGAAGCTTATATACAGTTACATTTTTGCTCCAATATGGGGCTATGATAAAAAATACTCTTTCATTTATAAAATTTCAGAAACTTTATGAGAAACTCACAATCAATTAGATTAAAATAGATTTTATAGACTACTCAAATAAAAGGCAAGACAAATCTAGGAGTTGTCACAAGAGCTATATGAAATGAAGGTTATTAAATGTCTTGTTAAGGTTTTTATTGTAACTTTAAATAGCAAAGACACAATAGGAAAGAAATTAAAAGTCTAGATCTGTACTAATATGATCGCCACGAGCTATTTGAAATGTGACCGTTTTGAACTAAAATTGCTCTCAGTATAAAGTAACAGAAAATTTCAAAAACTTGTTAAATAAAAAATGCAAAATATCACATTAACATTTTATATTAATTGCAGTTTGAAATGATATTTTGAACATATTGAGCTATGTAAAAACATATAATTAAAAGTTAAGCCAACTCTTTCTTTTTACTTTTATGTGCCCACTGAAAATATAAAATTTCAAATGTGATTTAAATTGTGTTTTCATTGAAGGATCCTAGCACAGTTTATACCAGCATGGAGGGAGCTGGAGAAAAGGGAATCCAAAGTTCTGGACTCATGAGGTCTAGCTTTACAGGTAGTATCAAAATAAGAAGTCAGGATAGAAGATACACAGAAAAGTTTTAAAAACAGTAAATTAGTATAGAAACCAAATTAAGAAAATGAGTATAAACAAATTAATTTCATATTTGAAGACAAACATCAATTAATTGGATTAAAAAATAAAGATATAGACTCTTTAGAAGAGATATAGTCAAAACATAAAGATCTGGAAAAGTTAAATGCGAAAAAATAGAAAACAGAAATAAGAAATATTAAGCAAATTAAGTTTGTATGCCTGTATGAATGTTAGATGAAGATGCGTTTAAATTGAAAAAAGCAGTAGTAGAGATGGAATGGGAGTGTACCTGAGTCAGTTTGCTTAGAGAATATAGCAGTTTTAGGCATGTATAAATATCTCAGAGTTTCAAGACACGTGAAGAAAGAACGATAAAACGGTAGGAAAATCTGCCCTCGTGGTGGGCGGTGCCGGTGCGCGTCTGGGTCACGGTCAGAACAAGAACCCGGGCTAAAGAGAATGAAGCGCTGCCCCGAGGAAGCCAGGGGAGTGGTCCGCGTGGAGTCCCGGACCCGCCACTGAGAGGAACATGCTTTCTGCAGCACACAGGACACAAAACACAGCCACGTGTGTCTCGTGGTAACAAAATCCCGGTAACATCTGAGCCGCAGGTTCACACGGACCGCGTTCGCTCACCGCAGCGCTTTTAACCTAGAAGTTACTAACCGAGAGATCACGTAGCAAGTAAAAACATAATGGATAAATACATCGTGGATTATGAAGGAAAGCAGTAGAAAAATTTTAAAGTCATATATAGAGCTGGCAATAAAATGCTCCATATTGAAACTTGTAGGATTTGCAAAAATGGTGTTTCTAAAAATGTTATAGTCTTAAGTATTTAAAAGAAAAAGGAGTAAATTCTTAAATAATGAGCAGGTTCTCTAGCTTAGAAATTAGAACAAGTGATACAATGAACCTAAAGAAAAAGAGATAACAACCTAATGGTGGAAACAAATGGAATAGAAAAATATGTTATGACTGAGATCAGCGGTCAAAAGTTATTCTTTGAAATAAAAATATTGTTAGAATGAATAAACTTTTGAGAAGAGTCTAATCAAGAGATAAAGACAGAGATACATACTATTATGAATAAGAAGCATGTAACTACACATACAATGGAGATTCAGAAGATGAGAAAATCTTGATAATATGCTGGACTTTTTAAAAATTAGAAATATTAAGCAAATTAAGTTTGTATGCCTGTATGAATGTTAGATGAAGATGCGTTTAAATTGAAAAAAGCAGTAGTAGAGATGGAATGGGAGTGTACCTGAGTCAGTTTGCTTAGAGAATATAGCAGTTTTAGGCATGTATAAATATCTCAGAGTTTCAAGACACGTGAAGAAAGAACGATAAAACGGTAGGAAAATCTGCCCTCGTGGTGGGCGGTGCCGGTGCGCGTCTGGGTCACGGTCAGAACAAGAACCCGGGCTAAAGAGAATGAAGCGCTGCCCCGAGGAAGCCGGGGGAGTGGTCCGCGTGGAGTCCCGGACCCGCCACTGAGAGGAACATGCTTTCTGCAGCACACAGGACACAAAACACAGCCACGTGTGTCTCGTGGTAACAAAATCCCGGTAACATCTGAGCCGCAGGTTCACACGGACCGCTTCGCTCACCGCAGCGCTTTTAACCTAGAAGTTACTAACCGAGAGATCACGTAGCAAGTAAAAACATAATGGATAAATACATCGTGGATTATGAAGGAAAGCAGTAGAAAAATTTTAAAGTCATATATAGAGCTGGCAATAAAATGCTCCATATTGAAACTTGTAGGATTTGCAAAAATGGTGTTTCTAAAAATGTTATAGTCTTAAGTATTTAAAAGAAAAAGGAGTAAATTCTTAAATAATGAGCAGGTTCTCTAGCTTAGAAATTAGAACAAGTGATACAATGAACCTAAAGAAAAAGAGATAACAACCTAATGGTGGAAACAAATGGAATAGAAAAATATGTTATGACTGAGATCAGCGGTCAAAAGTTATTCTTTGAAATAAAAATATTGTTAGAATGAATAAACTTTTGAGAAGAGTCTAATCAAGAGATAAAGACAGAGATACATACTATTATGAATAAGAAGCATGTAACTACACATACAATGGAGATTCAGAAGATGAGAAAATCTTGATAATATGCTGGACTTTTTTAAAAATTAGAAAAAATGGACGATCCTGTACTAAAATTCATTGTAAAGTGATTACTTAATAGCCTTGTAACTAGTAAAGCACTTGAGGAAGTTAAGAATCTTTCTAGGGCTTCCCTGGTGGCCTAGTGAGTAAGGAGACCATTTTGCAGTACAGGGGGCACTGGTTCGATCCCTGGCCCGGGAGGGTCCCACATGCCAGTGGAGCGGCTGGACTGGTGGGTCCAGTTAGGAGCCAGGGCTCTGGAGTACATGTGCCCAGAGCTGGTGCTCTGCAATGGGAGAGGCCACTGCAGTGGGAGGTCCACACAGGCCAAAGAATAAAGATGGATGAAAGATGAATAAACAAAAAATCAATAAAAAGAGACCCCCCCCCCCAAAAAAAAGGGGCAGAGAACAAAAGTTAAAAAAAAAGAGAAGAATCTTTCTAAAAAGAGAATTCTATGCCTATGTGACTTTGTGGACAAAGTCTTCCAATAACGGATAGGAGAAATAATTCCAATTTTACATAAGGTTTTCCAGAAATACAATATAAATGAAACACTCACCAACTTGTTTTATAAATACAGCATTATTCTGTTACTAAAACTAGAAAGAAAACTACAAGTTCATTTTACTCTTTAAGATAGAAACAAGATTCCTAAATAAACTATTAGCAAATTGAGTCCTGCAGTACACTTAAAAAGAATCATCCTGTCCCATGATGCAATTAGGTTTCTCCTGGTATATAAAATTATTTATTAGAAAATTCATGTCATTTACCTTAATAGAGGAAAAGGCAAAAAGCTGCCAGGCATCTCAGTAGATATCTAAAAAGTATTTAGCACAATTCAATACTTACTGCTAATTAAGAAAAACATACTATTAGGAAATTGAGAGTATTTAAGAACTTCCAAAACATGATAAAGAGTGTATTTGTAAAATGTCTACAGGAAAACAGTATAATAAAATGTACATAGGGAAAAATATTGATTATAAGTAATTTGCTTATGAGACGACAGAGGCTGAAAAGTCCAGACTCCGCAGGGCGGGCTGGCAGGCTGCAGCGCCAGGAAGCCTGGTGTCGGGTGAGGCTGCGGGCACTGGGCTGGAGAATTCTCTCTTGCCCGGGGATGCGGGTCCGCCTGGTCTTCTGAGGCTATCCCCTGATTGGGTGAGGCCCATCTGCGTATGCAGGGCAGCCTGCCCTGCTTAGAGTCCACTGATCTTAACTTTAATCTCATCTGAAATAGCATCTAGGATCCTGTTTGACCAAATATCAGGGCACACTTGATCCAGGCCAAGCCAACACAGAATTAAACATCACAAAGAACTAAAATGTAAAACAAACCAAACAAAAAACCCAAACATCATAGCAAATGAAAAAATGTTAGAAGTATTTGGTTTAAAATCCATTGGAGATGAAGAAACTTTGAACATAAATATTCAAAACTGACAGTTTGTGCCAGTATGAAGTAAGCATAAAGAAGTAAGCATACAGGGGCCTCCCTGGTGATCCAGTGGGTAAAGAGTCTGCCTTGCAATGCAAGGGGCACCGGTTCAATCCCTGGCATGGGAGGATCCCATATGCTGTGGGGCGGCTGGACCGGTGTGTCCAGTTACGAGCCAACACTCTGGAGCACGTGTGCTCAGAGCTGGTGCTCCGCAACAAGAGAGGCCACTACGATGGGAGGCCCACACAGGCCCAAGAATTAAGATGGATGAAAATAAAATAAATGAATGACCAATAGAAGAGGCCAAAATTTTAAAAAAAAGAAAAAAAAAGGTCTTTAAAAAAAAAAAGTAAGCATTCAAGTTAAAACTGAGGAAATAGTGTCACTACTTTCAGATAATATAATCATTCATATGGAAAAACCCAGTAATCTGGTGAGCTATTATAAATGGAGAGGAATTTAAAAAGTAGCTGGATATAAAAATAAAATACAAAAACCAGTCATATTTCTGCACATCAATGGCTAAAAAGTTGAAAACATAATTTGTAAGAAGAGCCCATTTACCATAGTATCAGAGAATACCAAATTCTTACAAATATATTAAAAGATATGCAAGCTCTCTAAGGAAACAAAAAGCCAAAACATTACTTAGAAATATTAAAGAAGCCAAAAATTTCCTCTAAAAAGAAACAATAAATGCCCACGGGCTGGCAGGCTGCAGCGCCAGGAAGCCTGGTGTCGGGTGAGGCTGCGGGCACTGGGCTGGAGAATTCTCTCTTGCCCGGGGATGCGGGTCCGCCTGGTCTTCTGAGGCTATCCCCTGATTGGGTGAGGCCCATCTGCGTATGCAGGGCAGCCTGCCCTGCTTAGAGTCCACTGATCTTAACTTTAATCTCATCTGAAATAGCATCTAGGATCCTGTTTGACCAAATATCAGGGCACACTTGATCCAGGCCAAGCCAACACAGAATTAAACATCACAAAGAACTAAAATGTAAAACAAACCAAACAAAAAACCCAAACATCATAGCAAATGAAAAAATGTTAGAAGTATTTGGTTTAAAATCCATTGGAGATGAAGAAACTTTGAACATAAATATTCAAAACTGACAGTTTGTGCCAGTATGAAGTAAGCATAAAGAAGTAAGCATACAGGGGCCTCCCTGGTGATCCAGTGGGTAAGAGTCTGCCTTGCAATGCAAGGGGCACCGGTTCAATCCCTGGCATGGGAGGATCCCATATGCTGTGGGGCGGCTGGACCGGTGTGTCCAGTTACGAGCCAACACTCTGGAGCACGTGTGCTCAGAGCTGGTGCTCCGCAACAAGAGAGGCCACTACGATGGGAGGCCCACACAGGCCCAAGAATTAAGATGGATGAAAATAAAATAAATGAATGACCAATAGAAGAGGCCAAAATTTTAAAAAAAAGAAAAAAAAAGGTCTTTAAAAAAAAAAAGTAAGCATTCAAGTTAAAACTGAGGAAATAGTGTCACTACTTTCAGATAATATAATCATTCATATGGAAAAACCCAGTAATCTGGTGAGCTATTATAAATGGAGAGGAATTTAAAAAGTAGCTGGATATAAAAATAAAATACAAAAACCAGTCATATTTCTGCACATCAATGGCTAAAAAGTTGAAAACATAATTTGTAAGAAGAGCCCATTTACCATAGTATCAGAGAATACCAAATTCTTACAAATATATTAAAAGATATGCAAGCTCTCTAAGGAAACAAAAAGCCAAAACATTACTTAGAAATATTAAAGAAGACCTAAATAATTGGGAAAATACACCATGTCCATGGATAAAAAGGCAATATCACATAAATGTCAATTCTCCACAAAATCACCTAGAAATTCAACACAATTAAATTAAAATGTCAGCAGGGTATTTAATGGATCTTGATAAGGTTTTTCTTAAAACCTGTGTGTTTGAATAAAGAATATAATTGAAAGAGATTAACTGTAATGAGAAACTTACCCTACATAATATCAAGATTTGTTAGAAAAGTGTAGTATTTAAAACATTGTAGTATTGGCATAATGATAGACTGACCAATGGAACAGACTCATGCATATGTGGAAGTCTGTTGTAAGACAGATGTCCTGACACAGTCGTTTAAAAGTTTAAAATACTGAGAAAATATTACTAAGAAAAAGTTAGATCCCTACTTCACGTGATAAACAGAAGTAAACCTCACAGTGAGTAAGCACCTAGATATAAAAAGATAAAATTGGAAACTGTAGAAAATATGGGTGCGTTTGATCACAGGATATTTTTGAGGATGTAGAAAAGTTTTCTCTGAAGATGTTGCACTGCCTGAGTGGCTCAGCCTCCGGGTCTGTACCCACGCTGATCTCGCCCCGGGCCCGATGGTGGAAATGATCTGAGTGTTTAGACGGCACTGTTCACAGCCACATGGCCTGGGAACAGGAGCCCACTGCCAGGGAAGGGCCACACTGTGGTTTCTCCATGGTGGGCTGCATACAACACACAAATGTGGTGGAGAGCAGGGATGGATTTTACCAAGATCATATCAGCTGGAAGAAGGAAATTCAGAATTGTAGCTTATGGCCCATAGTCATATACAGGAAGGAAAGCAATGGAATGATTGGTTTGGAATTCAGAGTGTGGCTTCCTTGGGTAGTGAGAGAGAAGGGATGGGCTGTTGAGTGGTTATAGATGGACTTTTCTAAAGATCTTATCTCGTTTGAGCTCATGCGTGTTTCCTATATCATTAAGAATGAACAGGGCTTCCCTGGTAGCTCAGTAGTGAAGAGTTCGCCTGCCAATGCGGGAGAGGCGAGCTCGATCCCTGACCCAGGAAGATCCCACATGCGGAGCCACTAAGCCCGTGAGCCACGACTATGGAGCCTGTGCTCTAGAGCCTTGGAGCCACAACTACTGAGCCCATGTGCTGCAACTATTGAAGCCCGTGTGCCCTGATCCCGAGTTGCACAACAAGAGAAGTCACCCAGTAAGAAGCCTGCTCGCCTCAGCTAGAGAGTAGCCCCCACTCCCTGCAACTAGAGAAGAGCCTGCGGCAGCAGTGAAAACCCAGAATAGCCAAAAATTTTAAAAATAATAAATAATATTTTTTTAAAAAAGGAATGAACGTCTTCTGTGCTTGGTCAGTCATGGTGACTCAGCCCTTCTGCCTGGTTCTACCACAGTCAGCACCGCAGCAGATATGGTATATTTTGGGTTAGCAGAAGCTGTGTTTGTTATCTATGGCTGCATTAAAAACTACCCCCAAATTTGGGCTTCAGCCAAAAATACCTGGTTCTGAAAGGGTTTTACCTCCATTTGAGACTTCAACCCAGGGCCCAAACCTGATCGAACCCTGCTTGGGACTTGAACCCACGTGGCTGGAGCTTGAATTCCAGCCAAAACTGGCTTGGGACTAGAACCCACGTGGCTGAAACCCTGCTTTGACTTGAATCCATGTAGTTAGGACTCAATCCTGGCCAAAACTGTCTGGGGTTCAAACCCACATGGCCGGGACTTAACTCAGCACTCACCCAACGTCTGGACCCACCGAGGCTCAGGTTCTTCGTGCCTCAACACAGAAGGAATTCAGCGAGAGGCAGAGTGATAGGCAAGAAGAGAATCTATTAGGATAGGGTACTTGTAAGCAGTGCATTAGGACGGGAGAAGACCGCCCCCCTCAAGTAGACGCAGATGCAGGACATCCATCATTGGTTGCTTCTTCACCAGCTCCTCCTTCCTCAGCTGTTTATACCCAGTCGAGCCTGCTTTACTGAACAAGGAGCAGCTCTCCTGAGTTATCGTCAACTCACTGGCCTCCCAACCTTTCTCAGGTGTCTCCCTTCTACCTACCGTCCCCTACTAGGACTCTGCAGCCACCTACCTATTCTACTCTGTCCCTATCAGTTCCTCACAGTGTCTGTGGGTCAGGATGCAGACAGGCTACAGTGAGGACTCTTGTCTCAGCTCCAGGTTCCTGGGGTCTCAGCTGCAAGACCCCAGCCCGTCTCTATCCAGAGCATTAAGGACTATTGTTATCTCTGAGGTCTTTTTGCCAGGGTGTTTATCTGAGTTAATCCTTGCTCCATGAGAAGGAAGGCAGGTTTGAGTAAATAAAGGGTTCATTTAGATGTAAGGAAAAAAAAAAAATACAGGTGAAGAGCTGGGCCCTTACTTTCCGTGGTGGCTGAGGCTATAAGCTCCCAGTTCTTAGACTCTCTTTCTGTCCACATACAGTAGCTGAACCAACAGTCCCAACTCTGTCGTTTGTTATCATAGGTGCAGAGGCCGAGGAGAAAAAGTGGAGTGTGTAGAAAGCTAGAAAGGCTCAGGGGACACTCACAGAAATAGAACTTATTGTGGCTATCAGGATGTATGGCGATTATCTTGGTGTGAAGTCTCCCTGTGTGCCTTCTGGTATCAGCTAACAGTGTGTGGAGGGATGTTGAACTTCACCTCGAGTGCTGACTTAGACCTATTTTATGAGCCCAGTTGCCAAGCACTTGGCCTGCCCCTAACACTTCATCCATGTTCAACTTGCTGAGTGCAGCCCAAACTTCCCAAGGCTTCCACACCCTTCATCCCACGATCGTTACTGAAGATAATGATAAATGATAATGTTTCGGTGTTAACGAGGGATTAGATAGCACGTTAATAATGTTTGCAGAGGGATCTAAATTAGGAGTTGTTAGCACCAATGAGGTCAGAAAGAAATTTCTAGAAGTTATAAAGAAGAGGAAATGTACGAAAGGACAAGACAAACATGAAAACAGAGATTCAACAGATGTAGGGCATATTATTGGGATAAACAAAGAGCTGCTTTGAAAGAACCAGCTGAAAACCTCCTTCCTCAGCTGTTTATACCCAGTCGAGCCTGCTTTACTGAACAAGGAGCAGCTCTCCTGAGTTATCGTCAACTCACTGGCCTCCCAACCTTTCTCAGGTGTCTCCCTTCTACCTACCGTCCCCTACTAGGACTCTGCAGCCACCTACCTATTCTACTCTGTCCCTATCAGTTCCTCACAGTGTCTGTGGGTCAGGATGCAGACAGGCTACAGTGAGGACTCTTGTCTCAGCTCCAGGTTCCTGGGGTCTCAGCTGCAAGACCCCAGCCCGTCTCTATCCAGAGCATTAAGGACTATTGTTATCTCTGAGGTCTTTTTGCCAGGGTGTTTATCTGAGTTAATCCTTGCTCCATGAGAAGGAAGGCAGGTTTGAGTAAATAAAGGGTTCATTTAGATGTAAGGAAAAAAAAAAAATACAGGTGAAGAGCTGGGCCCTTACTTTCCGTGGTGGCTGAGGCTATAAGCTCCCAGTTCTTAGACTCTCTTTCTGTCCACATACAGTAGCTGAACCAACAGTCCCAACTCTGTCGTTTGTTATCATAGGTGCAGAGGCCGAGGAGAAAAAGTGGAGTGTGTAGAAAGCTAGAAAGGCTCAGGGGACACTCACAGAAATAGAACTTATTGTGGCTATCAGGATGTATGGCGATTATCTTGGTGTGAAGTCTCCCTGTGTGCCTTCTGGTATCAGCTAACAGTGTGTGGAGGGATGTTGAACTTCACCTCGAGTGCTGACTTAGACCTATTTTATGAGCCCAGTTGCCAAGCACTTGGCCTGCCCCTAACACTTCATCCATGTTCAACTTGCTGAGTGCAGCCCAAACTTCCCAAGGCTTCCACACCCTTCATCCCACGATCGTTACTGAAGATAATGATAAATGATAATGTTTCGGTGTTAACGAGGGATTAGATAGCACGTTAATAATGTTTGCAGAGGGATCTAAATTAGGAGTTGTTAGCACCAATGAGGTCAGAAAGAAATTTCTAGAAGTTATAAAGAAGAGGAAATGTACGAAAGGACAAGACAAACATGAAAACAGAGATTCAACAGATGTAGGGCATATTATTGGGATAAACAAAGAGCTGCTTTGAAAGAACCAGCTGAAAACCGTCCTGGACACCTAAAGTCAGAAGGCACCAGGAGTCTACCCTGGGGAGTCCATCCACGGCTTGAATGAATTCTAAGGAATTTATGCCACAGACTTCCAGGTGTATCCTTAGATCTGTGACCAGTGTTGTGCTGGTAATTGTTGAGCAGATGGCCTTCTGACCCCACCGCCCAAAGTGTGCACACACACATAATTATTATCAAATGGCAAATAGACGGGGCAGGGATGGAACCAGCGGCAGACTATCTCGGGGGCTCCAGAATCATTGCAGACGGTGACTGCAGCCATGAAATTAAAAGGCACTTTCTCCTTGGAAGACAAGCGATGACAACCTAGATCATGTGTTCAAAAGCAGAGATACCACTTTGCCAACAAAGGTTCATATGGTCGTCGTGTATGGATGTGAGAGATGGACCTTGAAGAAGGCTGAGCACTGAAAAATGGATGCTTTCAAACTCTGGTGCTGGCGAAGACACAAGGAGGGCAAACCAGTCCATCCCAAAGGAAGTCAACCCTGAATATTCATCGGAAGGATTGACGTTGAAGCTGAAGCTCTAATACCTTGACTCCCTGATGCGAAAAACCAACTCACTGGAAAAAATTGTGATGTTGGGAGAGACTGAGGGCAGGAGGAGATGAGGGCAGCAGGAGGATGAGACAGTCGGACGACATCACTGACTCCCTGGACACGAGTTTGAGTGCACTCTGGGAGACAGAGAAGGGCGGGGGAGCCTGGCGTGCTGCAGCCCACGGGGTTGCAGAGTCGGATACAACTTCGTGACTGAACAACAACTGACGTAAACAACATCTCACACTGTGTGCAGATGATGAGTATATAACACGATTGTAAATTCAGTGAACGGGGCCAGTTCCCTTGGAATACCAAACTCCTGTATCCATAGCCCACCTATAATGAGCAAGGATGGTTCCAGCATGAGTGTTGGTTGATGTCTTCATTTATGCTGGATACAGCGAGAGTGGAAGAGCAGAGCGATGTGTCAGAACTGATTTTACTTGCAAATGACTTAGGCAACTTGTTTGCTGAATCTGGTAATGGCCTTTAAACACTCAAAGGATATTTCTTTAGTTATTTGTTCTCTTCAGAACGCAATGGCTGTAGACATGATAGACTGCGGTTTAATCTCTGTTGTTAACTTTTCCTCCATCACTTTTTAGGTCTAGACAATCAACAAAGAGACTCATCAAACCCAAGCTTGTTTTGTAGCGTTCGCTTGTTTTCCCGAGCACTCTCGCCCTGACCGTTTCAAGCTACCCGCTCGCTGCCTCAGACCAGTCCTGGCAGGGATGCAGAAACTCACCTCGTGCGCTGCTTCTGTCATATGGAGAAGACAGACATCTGTACCTTGAAGAGCATGGACGCTAGAAGGAGAGATGTGGGTTGGGGGGCAGCATTCAGGGCTTCTGCTGCAGCAGATGCTGCGGGAGGCGGAACCCCGCACACACAGGCCTTGTCCCCGCGGGAGGCTCGCCTCGCTTCCTGATAAACCCCAACCCTCCGCGCCTCACCCACATCCTCTTTGGCTTCTTTGGTGTGCACCAGGCTTGTCTCGTGGCCCCGTCGGCCCCTTGGCATCGGCGTCCCGGTCGCTCTAGTCTGTAGGTCTGTCTCCCCCAGCCCCCTGAGGTATGGGGTCCTTTTCAAGTGTGTCTGCAGACACAGGTGTGAGCTACACACGCGTGACACGCAGTACATGCTTCACAGTGTTTTCCGGTGGAAACGACAGCTGGGACAAGCCTCGCTCCCCAGCAGAACTTAATCCATCTCACCTGACACCGATCGTGCCTCCACATGTGCCTTTAATACTTTGTGGGCGCTAACGGAATCGCTTATCCGCAATGTTGGTGGATTTGTTTTGTCCTGCTGGGGTTCCTCTGTGCCCTTCCTTCGCCCGCGCCCACCGCCACTGCTGGCAGCACAGAGGCGGGCTGTGAAGCCACCACTGGCTGATGCTGTGGTCCCTGGTGTTGGCCCGGCCCTCCCGCCCAGCCCCGACGTCCGGCCGTCCACCCCAGGCCACCTGCTGATGGTGCAGTGGACATGTGTGAAGTGACTTCCCAAGGCTGGGCTTAAGAGGTTTCCTTGATGTCTCTTGGGAGACAGGACTCAGTTTGAAACTAGTCACATTGAAGGGTGGGCGACCGTTTGATTAAGACCCACATGCCCCAGTGGTCCCTGCAGCCGTCTTTACTGTGGCCAGGATGTGCAGTCAGCTGTGTCATCGAGAGGAATGGCTGAAATCAACAAAGAGACTCATCAAACCCAAGCTTGTTTTGTAGCGTTCGCTTGTTTTCCCGAGCACTCTCGCCCTGACCGTTTCAAGCTACCCGCTCGCTGCCTCAGACCAGTCCTGGCAGGGATGCAGAAACTCACCTCGTGCGCTGTCATATGGAGAAGACAGACATCTGTACCTTGAAGAGCATGGACGCTAGAAGGAGAGATGTGGGTTGGGGGGCAGCATTCAGGGCTTCTGCTGCAGCAGATGCTGCGGGAGGCGGAACCCCGCACACACAGGCCTTGTCCCCGCGGGAGGCTCGCCTCGCTTCCTGATAAACCCCAACCCTCCGCGCCTCACCCACATCCTCTTTGGCTTCTTTGGTGTGCACCAGGCTTGTCTCGTGGCCCCGTCGGCCCCTTGGCATCGGCGTCCCGGTCGCTCTAGTCTGTAGGTCTGTCTCCCCCAGCCCCCTGAGGTATGGGGTCCTTTTCAAGTGTGTCTGCAGACACAGGTGTGAGCTACACACGCGTGACACGCAGTACATGCTTCACAGTGTTTTCCGGTGGAAACGACAGCTGGGACAAGCCTCGCTCCCCAGCAGAACTTAATCCATCTCACCTGACACCGATCGTGCCTCCACATGTGCCTTTAATACTTTGTGGGCGCTAACGGAATCGCTTATCCGCAATGTTGGTGGATTTGTTTTGTCCTGCTGGGGTTCCTCTGTGCCCTTCCTTCGCCCGCGCCCACCGCCACTGCTGGCAGCACAGAGGCGGGCTGTGAAGCCACCACTGGCTGATGCTGTGGTCCCTGGTGTTGGCCCGGCCCTCCCGCCCAGCCCCGACGTCCGGCCGTCCACCCCAGGCCACCTGCTGATGGTGCAGTGGACATGTGTGAAGTGACTTCCCAAGGCTGGGCTTAAGAGGTTTCCTTGATGTCTCTTGGGAGACAGGACTCAGTTTGAAACTAGTCACATTGAAGGGTGGGCGACCGTTTGATTAAGACCCACATGCCCCAGTGGTCCCTGCAGCCGTCTTTACTGTGGCCAGGATGTGCAGTCAGCTGTGTCATCGAGAGAGGAATGGCTGAAAGGACGGGGCACATACACACGGTGGACTGTTACTCAGCTGTAAAAAGGAATGGAGTGTACCATTTGCAGCCACATGGACCTAAAGATGGCCATACTGAGTGAAGTCAGAGAAAGAGAAATGCCTCATGATATCGCTTATGGTGGGCTCTACAGTATGACACAGATGAACTTACCTACAAAACACTCACTCACTGTCCTAGAGAACAAGCTCATAGTTACCCAAGGGGAAGTGGGGCTTAAATTAGGAGCTTGGAATTAGCTGATGCTCACCCAAGGACCTACCGTATAGCACAAGGAAGTATTTTCTGTATCTTGTACTATCCTATAATAGGAAAGAATCTGAAAAAGAATACTTAGGTATGTACATACATATATACATGTATATGACTAAATCACTTTGCTCTGTACTTGAAACTAACACGGCGTTGTGTATTAACTGTGCATTAATAAAAGTGCTGGGTGGCATCTCAGGAGCTGGAGGTACAGGGGATGACGCAGCAGCAGGTTCTCAAGGAGCTCAGGTCAGGAGACGACGGCAGCAGAGAGCTGGACGCGAGCATGACAGCGCTGAACAGTGCGTCTGGCACCTGGCTCGCGTGGAAGGCGCTGGAGGAGGCGGGTCTGAACAGGACCCCTGGAGGGCTGGGGTGGGCGACTCAGCAGGGGCGGGTGCAGAGCAGCCCTCATCCCCGTCAGTCAGGCGGCGCCGTGAGCGAGCTGTGAGTGGGCAGAGGACCGCGGTGTCCACAGAGGCACTGCTGCGGCTGCTCGGTGGCTGTGGAAGGCCCGTCAGCTACAGAAAGAGACCAGGAGCAGGAAGAGAGCTTTTATTTTATCTTGAAGACAGAGAAGAGCTTTCTCATAGTCGCATCATGGTCAGGTGGGTGGTTACGGCCCCAAACTCCGCGGCTTGAGACAACGCAGCTGTTTTTGCAGGTGGGCGTCCAGAGGGTCTTGGAGGCCAGGGAGGACGTGGGCAGAGCTCCTCTCTAGAGCCTCGAGGAGGGAAGCACTGTCGTTGCTCACTCAGGGCAGCCGGGCGCGGTTGGTACGTCGCCCACGTCAGCCTCTGACCAACCAGAGAAGAGTCTCGGATGTTAAGGACACCTGTGGTTGCCCTAGACCCGCCTGAAGGGGCACAGAGAGCCCCGCCTCACGGGATCCTTTGTTAGCTTGACCTCTACAGGTCCCCTCTGTCGCAGAACCCCACACACTCAGAGGGGCCAGGACTTGGTCTTCTCAGTGCCTGCTGTCCTGGCTGCCCCCCCCAGTGGCTTTCTGTCCCTTGCCCCGGCTCGACCCTCATTGCTGGCCACGCTGCCCTGGCTGTTGGTACCTTGCGTCTGGATTGCTCTCGAAACACCTGCCTTTCGAAGGGTGATGAGAAGGGCGGAAGCTTTGGCAAGCATCCTAAGCCTAGAGAAGGACAGTGGGCATTTGGGCAGCACGACCCATCACACAGATGGGTGTTGACTCTGGTGAAGCGTGGTTCTGAGTGACGCATAGGTCCTCGTCTCCTTCTGTCCTTAGGCGATGCACCTTTTGTTGTCTGGTTGGGATACTGAGGGAGCTTTGACTGGGCAGATCCCCCGTGCTGATGCCAGGTTGTCTTCTTGTCTCTGATTGCCACCGATGCCCGGTGTCTCATCTCTGGAGTCACAGCACCGCCAAGGTCAGGACGTCACCGCCGGCCCAGCGAGGGGTAGAAGGCACAGAGCATCCAGGGGGGTAAAGAAGTGCTTTTAAATGACACCTGTTCAAATCACTATGTTGATGAGGCAGCCAAGAGCAGGGAACTCTTGCTGGGCCCTCATCCCCGTCAGTCAGGCGGCGCCGTGAGCGAGCTGTGAGTGGGCAGAGGACCGCGGTGTCCACAGAGGCACTGCTGCGGCTGCTCGGTGGCTGTGGAAGGCCCGTCAGCTACAGAAAGAGACCAGGAGCAGGAAGAGAGCTTTTATTTTATCTTGAAGACAGAGAAGAGCTTTCTCATAGTCGCATCATGGTCAGGTGGGTGGTTACGGCCCCAAACTCCGCGGCTTGAGACAACGCAGCTGTTTTTGCAGGTGGGCGTCCAGAGGGTCTTGGAGGCCAGGGAGGACGTGGGCAGAGCTCCTCTCTAGAGCCTCGAGGAGGGAAGCACTGTCGTTGCTCACTCAGGGCAGCCGGGCGCGGTTGGTACGTCGCCCACGTCAGCCTCTGACCAACCAGAGAAGAGTCTCGGATGTTAAGGACACCTGTGGTTGCCCTAGACCCGCCTGAAGGGGCACAGAGAGCCCCGCCTCACGGGATCCTTTGTTAGCTTGACCTCTACAGGTCCCCTCTGTCGCAGAACCCCACACACTCAGAGGGGCCAGGACTTGGTCTTCTCAGTGCCTGCTGTCCTGGCTGCCCCCCCCAGTGGCTTTCTGTCCCTTGCCCCGGCTCGACCCTCATTGCTGGCCACGCTGCCCTGGCTGTTGGTACCTTGCGTCTGGATTGCTCTCGAAACACCTGCCTTTCGAAGGGTGATGAGAAGGGCGGAAGCTTTGGCAAGCATCCTAAGCCTAGAGAAGGACAGTGGGCATTTGGGCAGCACGACCCATCACACAGATGGGTGTTGACTCTGGTGAAGCGTGGTTCTGAGTGACGCATAGGTCCTCGTCTCCTTCTGTCCTTAGGCGATGCACCTTTTGTTGTCTGGTTGGGATACTGAGGGAGCTTTGACTGGGCAGATCCCCCGTGCTGATGCCAGGTTGTCTTCTTGTCTCTGATTGCCACCGATGCCCGGTGTCTCATCTCTGGAGTCACAGCACCGCCAAGGTCAGGACGTCACCGCCGGCCCAGCGAGGGGTAGAAGGCACAGAGCATCCAGGGGGGTAAAGAAGTGCTTTTAAATGACACCGTCTGTTCAAATCACTATGTTGATGAGGCAGCCAAGAGCAGGGAACTCTTGCTGGGCAAATCTAGGCTGTTAGCCGGGCTTCCTGGGGAGTCCCGTAAGCCTGGGGAATTAGCTTCGTGTGAAAGTCTGGGGTTAGATGGGACCCTAAATGCACAAGACCAGATTGGCTTGTTGGAGGCTCTGAGTCAGGCAGGCTTTGCTTTAAGGCAGTGATCTTTGGTTTATCTCTGTCCCCACCAACCTGGAAGACCCAGCCGCATCTTCTGCAACTGACAGCAGCCTACGGCGTCTCCGTTTGACGCTTGGACGGAAGGATGTCCTGATGTGGCGCAGTGCCCGTGGGTGTCCTCTGTCACTCTGCCTCCTGCCCCCACCGAGTCGTCTAAACCGCAGGAGGGTGTGTCAGCGGTTCCGAGAACCTGGGGCTGAATTTGAAACAGCCATCAGTGTGATGTTGATAAATGGCCAAGGACGTTTGTAGGTCAAAGTCTTAGGGAAGCAGGCCCATCAGGAGCAGCGCTGGCTTTTGTAGGTTGAGGCTCTGGCCTCGATGGCTCAGCCGCCCAGTCCAGGGCCCGTGTCCACCGTGCATGTCCACCCTTGGCAGAGTCGGCTCCTGGTGAGGAACGGGAAAGACGTGCAGATGAGAATGGAAACGGACGGGCGTGCGCCTGCTGGCTCGTAGTTCCTGTGCTTCCAAGCAGACACGCGTGTGCGCGGCCCCAGACGGGAGGAGGAGGAGGCCCTTTCCTGCTCATGCTCCCTTGGTGTGGGGGCCCTGTGGCCGCGCCTGGAGCTGCTCTTCCCGAGAGCCGCCTCTCTCGGCCACAAGTCCTCCGGCCGTCCCCGGGCTGGATGACAGCACCTGTGAGAAGCCAGCTCTCATCCTGGCCACGTCCCCGGCTCGAGGGGAAGGAGGCGGAGGGCCTGGCGGGGGCCCGGGAGTGACCTCAGTTTCCTGCACGCACAGAATGTGCCGCGATCAGGTGCAGGGAGACGGTTAGTGTGCTCTTCAGCCGGTCCTCGTCCTGCTCTGACCCACCTCCCACGTTCGTGTGGAGTAGTGTCTAGTCTTCCCCTGGGTCTCGAGACTACCCACGTCCTCCCAACTCCACGTGCCGACCCGGGCTCACCGATTTCCCCACCGTCGTGCCCAGTGCAGGCCCACATCCTCCTAAAACTTGCCAGCCGTGTCCTTCCTCTGCGGCCCGGCCTCTGATGGAGGTCAGTGTCTGCTCCCACGCCGAGGGAAGGTCAGTCACAGGCTTTCTCAGCCCCCACCCTCCGCCTGCAGTGCCCGGGTTCCCACAGCCTCGCGGGTCCCAGGCAGAGCCGCCCGGGCTGTGGTGTGTGTGCCCGCTCGGTACCGCCGAGGCTCCGTCACCACGTCCTCCGTGCCTTTGGAGTCCTGTGGCCCCGCGGCTTCCAGGCTGAGCTCGGGCAGCTGACACCTGCCTGGCCTCGCCCACGGCCACTCTGATCCTCCGGTCCACTGGGCCCCGTGAGGGCTCCTCTTGGCTATAGACGTGATATACACGGGGATTTCGGAGCCATCTGTCCGCTCGTTAGTTAGGGCCACCTCGCCCCCTGCTGCCCCTCCTCTCTCTCCCAAGACAGCCCCTCTGCCTTCCTGGCACCTCACCAGCTCAGGCCCCTGAGAAGGAAGGACGAGCATCTGTCATTGGGTCACAGGGCCCAAGTCACGCGCCTCCCCGTTAGGCGAGCGTGCAGAAGCTTGGCGGCCTTCCTGGAGTGCTCGTGGGCTTCCAGAGTGCTGGTGGGAAGGTGCGCGGAGAGTCGGTCCCAGTGAGCACTGCAGAGCAGCTGGGTGCTGGGGGCTGCTTGTCCAGCACCCAGGAAGACGAGAGGCAAGGGGGCGGAGCGCCGGCTGACTTCTGGGGCCTGGGCCTGGTGAGAGGGCCTCTCCGCCTAGGCCCTCAGGGTGTGGGATCCTATCGTTTCTGAGTTACATTTGTCTCTTAAGTCGACAGGCCCATGAGAGGCCCTCCCTTGCCGGAGAAGAGAAGCAGCATGTGTGATACATCTCCAAGTGAGGCTTTCAGCTTTAGGCGTTTATTTAAAATACGTTCCTTCCTTGAAGCCCACTCCGAGACTCGATATTACTTGCTTTGTCTCCCGGCAACGTCAGAAGAGCCGAGGAGAATGGCATTTTTTCCCTTAACATGTGCTTTCACTCAAGGAAAAAAAAAAGGCAACCCAAACCCGGCAACTTCTAAAGCAGTTCCCAAAATAGACCCCGAAAGAAAGAGAAAGTAGAGCGTGCTCTGCGGCCTCCTTGAGGGAGCGATTAGAACCTAGAGAAGAAGACGTGGGGCTTTTACACTCGGCAGAGCACCGGCCCTCTTGCCCCCAAAACGTGCCTCCCGAGACCCCGAGCAGGGGGCTCCTCCCTTAGGAGGATTCCTGACATACGTGGGGCCGGCCTGCGTGGGACTCAAGCCCTCACGTGGCCCCGCGTCCCTGGGCGCCGGCCCTGCAGGCCTGTGCGGGGTGCCCGGATGTGACTGGAAATACTCTTGGCACAGACTCACTGGTGGCTCCCACCTCACCCCTGTCCCTCTCCTACGGGTCCTAGGATGTGTGCCCACCACCCAGGCTGCTCAGGCTCTCTTCTCGGCTGCTCCGCTCTGGCCCCCCTCCTCCTGCGCCGTCCAGGGCCTCTTTCCTTGGCCTGGTGCCGGGGCCAGGTCTGCTGGTGGAGGTCCGTCCTCCCCAGGCGTTCCCATAGCACTCAGGACATTTTTCCAGATGGAACCAGATGGTGCCGAGTTTTCTCGTCTCTCCCGCCCGGGACTGCAGGCCGCACAAGGGCAGGCACTCTTCTAGCTTTTCTCTCGGTTTGCAGGGACTAGCATCCACTCTGCTGTTTCCTGGTTAAGAAGTTAATTCCAGACAAAAGACTCCTGGCTCTGAACAGGCCGAGCAGACCTTCGGACCTATGAGGCCTTAGGTGACAGTCCAAGTCTCTGTTTTATCAGCTGTAAATTAGGGAATTTCCAGTGGGAAGCTAGGTGCTTATAGTTTCTGTTTATGGAGTAAATGTTTTTACTGACAATTCCAGCCTCTTGGCACCTTATCCCTAAAATCTTTTTAAATTCTCCTCTAATCATATCATTGGTTTCTCTGTCCAGTTTTGTAAGGCTCCTGTTTGGCCCCTGACCACTCCGAGACTCGATATTACTTGCTTTGTCTCCCGGCAACGTCAGAAGAGCCGAGGAGAATGGCATTTTTTCCCTTAACATGTGCTTTCACTCAAGGAAAAAAAAAAGGCAACCCAAACCCGGCAACTTCTAAAGCAGTTCCCAAAATAGACCCCGAAAGAAAGAGAAAGTAGAGCGTGCTCTGCGGCCTCCTTGAGGGAGCGATTAGAACCTAGAGAAGAAGACGTGGGGCTTTTACACTCGGCAGAGCACCAGCCCTCTTGCCCCCAAAACGTGCCTCCCGAGACCCCGAGCAGGGGGCTCCTCCCTTAGGAGGATTCCTGACATACGTGGGGCCGGCCTGCGTGGGACTCAAGCCCTCACGTGGCCCCGCGTCCCTGGGCGCCGGCCCTGCAGGCCTGTGCGGGGTGCCCGGATGTGACTGGAAATACTCTTGGCCGCGTACTCACTGGTGGCTCCCACCTCACCCCTGTCCCTCTCCTACGGGTCCTAGGATGTGTGCCCACCACCCAGGCTGCTCAGGCTCTCTTCTCGGCTGCTCCGCTCTGGCCCCCCTCCTCCTGCGCCGTCCAGGGCCTCTTTCCTTGGCCTGGTGCCGGGGCCAGGTCTGCTGGTGGAGGTCCGTCCTCCCCAGGCGTTCCCATAGCACTCAGGACATTTTTCCAGATGGAACCAGATGGTGCCGAGTTTTCTCGTCTCTCCCGCCCGGGACTGCAGGCCGCACAAGGGCAGGCACTCTTCTAGCTTTTCTCTCGGTTTGCAGGGACTAGCATCCACTCTGCTGTTTCCTGGTTAAGAAGTTAATTCCAGACAAAAGACTCCTGGCTCTGAACAGGCCGAGCAGACCTTCGGACCTATGAGGCCTTAGGTGACAGTCCAAGTCTCTGTTTTATCAGCTGTAAATTAGGGAATTTCCAGTGGGAAGCTAGGTGCTTATAGTTTCTGTTTATGGAGTAAATGTTTTTACTGACAATTCCAGCCTCTTGGCACCTTACCCCTAAAATCTTTTTAAATTCTCCTCTAATCATATCATTGGTTTCTCTGTCCAGTTTTGTAAGGCTCCTGTTTGGCCCCTGACCAGCACTGAGGGGAGACCTGGGCCGACCCTCCGTGATGTGGGCCAGCACTCGGGTCTGGAATCGCAGCACCTGCAGCTCTTAGTGATTGTGCCTCTCTGCCTTGGTTTCCTCATCTGTGGAGTGAGTCTCGTGATGAACGGATTAGTTCTTCTGGAAGGAGACCCTCGCTCTCACTGGCTGTGTGTGTGTGTGTGTGTGCACTTGGTCAGGTCTGACTCTTGGCGACCTCGTGGACCGCTTCCTTTTTCAGCAACATGGAGTTGTCTTCAGAATTGCCTGTTCTCTGTTGAGGGACCCACGAGTGGCTGCCTGTCTGCCAGGCGTGCCGGGGACACACGGGGGCTTGATCGCCAAGCCTGGGCAACGCTGAGGTAGCGACAGAGGACGGAGTGTGCCTGGCAGAGACGCACCAGAGGCTGTGCAGCCCCCAGGAAGAAGATTGCGCTGGAATTTCCAGTCCTCCGACGCCATGGTTACTTCCTGGGACCCCCGAATCCCAGGCGCTCAGAGGGTGTGGCTCTAGACACAGGCCCAGAGGAACACGCTCTTACGCGTGGAGTGACCTGGGGTTTGTCTCGTCCACGTTTCTGGCTGAGGTGCCTTCCCAGGAGCCTCAGGCCTTCGAGCTGGAGGAGAAGGTTAGTTCACGGATTTTAAGAAGCCCCCAGGTGATTCTGTTCGACGCCCTCTGACCTCGTCCTCTGTACCCGTCTGGGAAGCCAGCTCCAGCCTGTAGCGCTGCCTTCCTCCACAGAGTGGGTATGGCCGAGGGCCAGAGGGGCCACGCGTAGCGACACCCAGGGCGCGTGTGGACACAGGCGTGTCGCCTGGGCAGCCTGTCTTTTGCAGGGGGGAGCTCCCTGCCCGCACGTTGGGGGTGTATCGGCAGAGGGCTGGAGGCACGGCCCCTGCCCTCTGCACCCAGGGTGGGACTGGCTCACGCCGCGCTGGGGACGTCCGCACGTCCAGCTCTCTCGCGCGCACGAGGCGCCGCTGGTGGGACGTCACTTTTCAGGGCAGCAAATTCACGTGTGAGCGTGAAACCCTCACCCAAGTGCCTCGGTCGTGAATTCCAGAGGTCTCTGAGGATTGACGACTCCGGCCTCGCCTCGGATCCTAATTCCTTGGATTCAGGGTGGCCAGTCATTCAAACCCTGCCTTCTGATACTAATTCTAGATGTTTCTTTTTTTGAGTGCTAATAGAGATTGTATTCAAAAAATCAACATCGAGAAATAGGAGTTGTATGTCCCAGGATGTGTCCTGTGGCCCATTCTTACTTTCAGAGTCATCCTTCTGAGACAGGTTTGTGTTCTCCTGAAGCGGCGAGGAGGGTGGGTGGAACTGAGACCTGAAGGGGAGGGTAGATAGCTCAGCAGTCAGAAGACGAGCGACGGTCGGCTGGACCACCCTCAGGTGTGGATTCCATACTGTTCCAAAGCGGAGTGGAGCCTTGGGGAATTGTGGTTTCCCTAGGCCTCTCTAGGGTGTCCTCGTCAGGTGACCGTGGGTGTGTTTGCTTCTCTGATGGTGAACGTTGTACATCGACCTCCAGGCCACCCTGGACTCTTGTGAGGCTTTCAGAAAATCACTTGAGCCTCTGTTTCCACCACTCCTGCATCTACGCCAGGTGGATGCCGGCTCGCGGCTGATTCCACGATGATAGTGACAGTCTCCTGACCGCTGGATGCACGATTAATTACTGCATCCAGCACCCACATCGCCCCCAGTGTCCACGGGCCTGGCTTTATCTCCCAGCACACACAAGCCTGGCTTTTAATTAAAGGTCCTCCAAATTAAATGAAAACAGATTCAATTATTACATCTCACTGCCACAGCACACAGCACGTCCCGACAGCCTTTATCCGTGGACAACCCAGGGAGAGTTCAGCTCCCACAGCCTGAATTAATGTGCCCAGCAAATGACTTTTCTTATCTTTGCTTGAACAGGTTTTTCGCCACTGGGTCAGCCCTAGCTGTGGTCTCTGAACACACTGTGGTCTTCATACTGCTTCTCGTTCCTCAATCTTTCCTAATCTACCCAGCTCTGACTCACTCCTCCTGCAGGGAGAGAGAATGGGCTCGTGTCCTGCTCCCCCTGAAGACAGAAGATAATTACCCTCCGGTCTCTGCAGGTTTGGAGGTGCAGCTCAGCCTTCTTTAATTTAGACCCTCGTGGAGGATACAGGGGCTCGTGTGTGCGTGCCCGGCGCCCCAGTCTGCCTGGAGGTGAGAGGAATGTGCGCTGAATTGTGATGATTGTGACCCATTGTATCCGTCGTCGTTGTGTTTTGTCACAAGTCGCGTCCGACTGTGACGCCGTGGGCTGTGGTGCGCCAGGCTTCCCTGGCCTTCGGTGTCTCCTGGAGTTTGCTCAGACTCACGGCCATTGAGTCCTTGATGCCGTCCAGCCGTCTCCTCCTCTGTCGTCCCCTTCTCCTGCCTTGTCTTTCTCAGCGCCAGGGGCTTTTCCAAAGAGTCAGCTCTTCGCGTCAAGTGGCCAAAGTACGGGAGCTTCAGCTTCGACATCAGTCCTTCCAAGGAATACCCAGGGGTGACTCCTCTGGGACTGGCTGGTGGGGCTCCCAGCGGTCCAGAGGCCCTCATCTGCACCACCACAGTTATGCCAGCAGTCCTCAATAAACGTGTTCTTAAACAGCCTGTAGTGCGCCAGGCAGGGCAGACGGCACAGGGTCAGACATGGACCTGATGTATAAACAGGAAGCGAGGCCTGGCCCGATGATAGTGACAGTCTCCTGACCGCTGGATGCACGATTAATTACTGCATCCAGCACCCACATCGCCCCCAGTGTCCACGGGCCTGGCTTTATCTCCCAGCACACACAAGCCTGGCTTTTAATTAAAGGTCCTCCAAATTAAATGAAAACAGATTCAATTATTACATCTCACTGCCACAGCACACAGCACGTCCCGACAGCCTTTATCCGTGGACAACCCAGGGAGAGTTCAGCTCCCACAGCCTGAATTAATGTGCCCAGCAAATGACTTTTCTTATCTTTGCTTGAACAGGTTTTTCGCCACTGGGTCAGCCCTAGCTGTGGTCTCTGAACACACTGTGGTCTTCATACTGCTTCTCGTTCCTCAATCTTTCCTAATCTACCCAGCTCTGACTCACTCCTCCTGCAGGGAGAGAGAATGGGCTCGTGTCCTGCTCCCCCTGAAGACAGAAGATAATTACCCTCCGGTCTCTGCAGGTTTGGAGGTGCAGCTCAGCCTTCTTTAATTTAGACCCTCGTGGAGGATACAGGGGCTCGTGTGTGCGTGCCCGGCGCCCCAGTCTGCCTGGAGGTGAGAGGAATGTGCGCTGAATTGTGATGATTGTGACCCATTGTATCCGTCGTCGTTGTGTTTTGTCACAAGTCGCGTCCGACTGTGACGCCGTGGGCTGTGGTGCGCCAGGCTTCCCTGGCCTTCGGTGTCTCCTGGAGTTTGCTCAGACTCACGGCCATTGAGTCCTTGATGCCGTCCAGCCGTCTCCTCCTCTGTCGTCCCCTTCTCCTGCCTTGTCTTTCTCAGCGCCAGGGGCTTTTCCAAAGAGTCAGCTCTTCGCGTCAAGTGGCCAAAGTACGGGAGCTTCAGCTTCGACATCAGTCCTTCCAAGGAATACCCAGGGGTGACTCCTCTGGGACTGGCTGGTGGGGCTCCCAGCGGTCCAGAGGCCCTCATCTGCACCACCACAGTTATGCCAGCAGTCCTCAATAAACGTGTTCTTAAACAGCCTGTAGTGCGCCAGGCAGGGCAGACGGCACAGGGTCAGACATGGACCTGATGTATAAACAGGAAGCGAGGCCTGGCCCGAGGAAGGGACAAGAGCCCTGAGCTGGGGGGAGGAGACCTGCTTCCTCCCCGTAGAGGAGGTCAGGTCGCTCCCTTGATGGGGCCCACGGCCTGGGCTGCACCAGGCAAGGTTGTCTCCTCAGCGTGAAGCTCTTTAGCCAGTGGCTGGTCAGGGCTGGGGTTTGAGGGCTCAGGCGAGGAGTCAGGTGCAGGGGGAGGAGGCTGGGTCTTCTCACCTCGGAGGAGACGGACCCCACCTGGTCGCGGAGAGGCTCTGGAGTTGGGGGACTTGGGTGCGACGGGTGCTGTGGTCCCTGCAGGTGGCCCAGGGCACCCTGACTGCGTCCTCGCCCGGCTGCCTCCAGCACGAGGGCCAGACCGCGCCGCGTGAGCGCGGGTGAGGAGAGAGGCCGGACGCAGAGTTCAGGGGGTGCCTGGAGACGAGCCCCCAGACCTGGCAGCCCGGCTGCCTTTTGCCTCATATCGACTGGAAGTCTTATACTCCGTGTGTTTGAAAAGGAAGCTTAAAACGCTGATGGAAACTGAGAGAAAACATGGATATTGTAGAAATGTCCAGTCCACGTACAGTCCAGTCAGCCAGGAAAAACAAAGCCAGAGAAAGAAGGGCAGGAACTTCCCTGGTCGTCCAGTGGTTGGTACTCCATGCTTCCAGTTCAGGGGGCCTAAGTTCGATTCCTGGTCTGTGAACTAAATCTGGCATGCTGCATGGTGTGGCCAGAAAGTTAAATTAAATGAAATTCTAAAGAAAGAAACGAGGCGAGGACACCGCCGTCCCCAGGCTGTGGCTGCAGCCTTTCCGCCTGACGTCCCACAGGCCCCAAAGCACAGCCCCCGCCCCTCGGCCCGGACAGCTTTTCCTGAGATCTCTGCTGGGGACCCGAGATTCTAGGACAGGCCGTGTCCCCGTGCAGTGCACCCAGAGGTGTCCCCCGTCTCTCTGGGGGTGTCGAGGCTGGAGGGCACGGTTTGGGGGCACCTCAGGGACCTGTCGTCCGTCACCTTCCTGCACCCGTGGCCGAGCAGGCAGCCCCGAGACGCACTCCTCCTGCGCGTCCTGAGTGCAGGCAGCCTGTGAAAGCCGTTTGGGACGGGCACAGGGGAGCAGAGGAGCCTCTGGAGGTGCTTGTAATCCGACTGGGGGTGGAGCGTGCACGCGCACGGGCCACTCGAAAGCTGTCGTGCTCCATTCTCCCGAGCCGACGGCCATGATGCGCACTTGTTTACAGTTCCTGTTACACCCGGTGTTGCTCTGACTTGCTTTCCTCTACAGGACGGTGTAGACCACGCTTTAGCCGAGCAGGGCCCACGCCTTTGTGTTTTTTTTTAAATTTTTTATCTCCCCAGTTGGCACTGCCTCTGGCATTTAGTGGCATCTGGTTGCCTTTGAGTTGAATCCAGGACAACCCTAATTCCGGCGCCAGCCCGCTCCCCTGCCGGCCGCGGTTGAGGCCTCTCCCTGCGCCTGATCAGCCTCCTCTCGTCCGCGGGCTGCAGGAGACGGGGCATAGGAGCCGGTGGGTTACGAGGCCAAGCTTCCAGCCCAGGCGGTGTGGCCTTGCCCGGGTGGCCCCCTCTCTGCTCCTGCCCACGACCTGCGCGGGGTGACAGCCATCGCTGCTTTCAGGGTCCTCGAGGACAACAGGAGAAGCCCACGTGCCGGAGTGATGCCTGGCTCGCGAGGGTGGCGCACACCCCTGGCTTCTCCTGTTGTCGTCACGGCCCTGAAGGGGACTTGCCAGGCCTTGGGGTGTGTCCTCTGGTCCGGCGTGCCCACATCTTGGCCCTCGGTCTGGGCGCGTGTGGCCTTGTATGGATGTAGGGTCTTGCAGAGTGATCAGGTGGCGACGAGGCCATCCTCAGTGACGGGCACCTGTTACTGGTGTCTTTATTCATTCATTTATTTATTTATTTATTTTGGGGGGGTGGGGAGGGAGGGGGGCAGGTGGGCTGCTTCCATTGGTCTTTCATTTGTCCATTTTCATCCATCTTTGTTCTTTGGCCCTTGTGGGCCTCCCATCACGGTGGCCTCTGTTGTCACAGAGCACCGGCTCTGGGCGCATGCGCTCCAGAGCTCCAGCTCAGTAATTGGACACATTGGTCCAGCCGCTCCGAAGCACGTGCGATCTTCCCAGGCCAGGGATTGAACTGGTGCCCTTGCACTGCAAGGAGGTGTCCTTACCCACTGGACCACCAGGAAGCCCCTACTGGTGTCTTTAAAGGAAGAGGGAAAGGTGGGCTCGGGATACACGAGAGGGAAGGTGTAGAGACGGATGGACCCCCAGGGAGAGCCACGTGACGGCAGAGGCAGAGGCTGGAAGGATGTGTCCGTACGCCAGAGAAGGCCAGGGGCTACCGGGGGGGGAAGCGGGTCGTGCTCCTATTCTCCCTTGAGCCGACGGCCATGATGCGCACTTGTTTACAGTTCCTGTTACACCCAGTGTTGCTCTGACTTGCTTTCCTCTACAGGACGGTGTAGACCACGCTTTAGCCGAGCAGGGCCCACGCCTTTGTGTTTTTTTTTAAATTTTTTATCTCCCCAGTTGGCACTGCCTCTGGCATTTAGTGGCATCTGGTTGCCTTTGAGTTGAATCCAGGACAACCCTAATTCCGGCGCCAGCCCGCTCCCCTGCCGGCCGCGGTTGAGGCCTCTCCCTGCGCCTGATCAGCCTCCTCTCGTCCGCGGGCTGCAGGAGACGGGGCATAGGAGCCGGTGGGTTACGAGGCCAAGCTTCCAGCCCAGGCGGTGTGGCCTTGCCCGGGTGGCCCCCTCTCTGCTCCTGCCCACGACCTGCGCGGGGTGACAGCCATCGCTGCTTTCAGGGTCCTCGAGGACAACAGGAGAAGCCCACGTGCCGGAGTGATGCCTGGCTCGCGAGGGTGGCGCACACCCCTGGCTTCTCCTGTTGTCGTCACGGCCCTGAAGGGGACTTGCCAGGCCTTGGGGTGTGTCCTCTGGTCCGGCGTGCCCACATCTTGGCCCTCGGTCTGGGCGCGTGTGGCCTTGTATGGATGTAGGGTCTTGCAGAGTGATCAGGTGGCGACAAGGCCATCCTCAGTGACGGGCACCTGTTACTGGTGTCTTTATTCATTCATTTATTTATTTATTTATTTTGGGGGGGTGGGGAGGGAGGGGGGCAGGTGGGCTGCTTCCATTGGTCTTTCATTTGTCCATTTTCATCCATCTTTGTTCTTTGGCCCTTGTGGGCCTCCCATCACGGTGGCCTCTGTTGTCACAGAGCACCGGCTCTGGGCGCATGCGCTCCAGAGCTCCAGCTCAGTAATTGGACACATTGGTCCAGCCGCTCCGAAGCACGTGCGATCTTCCCAGGCCAGGGATTGAACTGGTGCCCCTTGCACTGCAAGGAGGTGTCCTTACCCACTGGACCACCAGGGAAGCCCCTACTGGTGTCTTTAAAGGAAGAGGGAAAGGTGGGCTCGGGATACACAGAGAGGGAAGGTGTAGAGACGGATGGACCCCCAGGGAGAGCCACGTGACGGCAGAGGCAGAGGCTGGAAGGATGTGTCCGTACGCCAGAGAAGGCCAGGGGCTACCGACCACCCCGGGCAGCGGGCAGGCTCAGGGCGCCTGCGAAGGAACCAGCCCTGCGGCACCCGGGCTCAGAATCGAGCCCCCAGGGCCGGGCGAGAGGGAAAGGCTGCTGCGGTCAGACACCCAGTCGGTGGTAATTTACAGGGTGGCTGAGCGTTATCTCCTGTGTGTCCATCCACACAGTACCTAGTAGAAGGCCGGGAAAGCAGAAGATTTTGGCCAATAAATATTTGTTGAAGCGGGTGAAACCAGCCATGGGATATCATTAATTCGAGCATCGAATTACAGAGCAGTTTTCGTGAAGGTAGTGTTTACCAGCTCAGTCTAAGTACCACCTATTTGAAATTAAATACCGGCGCATAGTCATCCAGTTCGACGTGTTATTGGGGTGATAATATTATGTACAAAGTTTCCTTTAAAAGCATGCTGCAGAGAAGGAGCTCGCCTTGTGAGGGTGCTCTCCCGCTGGTTAGCGTCACCCAGTCCTGCCTCCTGAAGGTTCTAGGCTCCCCCTGTGACTCTGGGGGTCTTTAAATGATAACCGATACCTCCAAGTAGAAAAACTTCAACCAGTGAAGGTAAGGTGCGTGTACAGGATGACGTTGGTCTTGAACAGAACCTCACTCGTGAGCTTTCTCCAGGCGGCTAGTTGGGTGCCTGGCCGGGTGCGGGACCTGAGTCCAGTGGAGAGAGACAGATGGAGAACAGCCAGCACGAATGCGTCCCGGGGTCTTTATTCTGGGTAGGTGGCACACCAAGCGCACCGCCTGCGTGGATCCTTCTAGCAGCTGAGTTAGGTGCTCCGCTTCAGAGATGAGAAGGCATGCTGAGCGAGATTCAACCCCGGCCCACGGAGGGCATGCAGAGGTGTTGTGGCTCTGGGCCCTGGCGTCCGCCCGAGAGGTGTCCAGCCGCTGGGGGACGTCAGGCACCCCTGGTCCCCACGAGCCTGGGGGTAGCTTTACAGACGGCCAGCTAGGAATTCCCGGAGCCGTGGGAGAGGGCGTGGACGGGGGGGAACACCGGGGCAGAGACCTCACTCGCCCTGCCCCCGTCCGGCCTCACCACAGCCTGGGAGGAGCGGGGAGAGGCGGGGCGTCACCAGTGGCTACCTGATCCTCACACACCCCGCCCTGCCCTGTCCGGGTGCGCAGCCAGCGCGCGGGGCTCTGTGGTCCGGTTTCTGTAGACACCTGCCAGGTGGGCGCGGGGACAGGGCTTCTCAGCCGGTTTCGTTCACGAGCCTAAGGCGGGTGGGCGGGCGGGCGGGCGGGGCGGGGCCCCTGGGCCGGCCTCCCTGCTCATCCCACGTTCTTGCGGTAGGGGTGGGGGGGGCGGTCTCTCCAGGAGGGGCTGCCTCGTAGCCCGAAGATGACACGACTGCTCTCAGCGGTCAAGGGCCCCGGACGAGAGGTGGTGTGTCGATTAGAGAGCCGACCGTGCGCCGGTGCAGCGGCCCGCCTGCCCTGCTGTGGCTCTCAGGGCAGCGGGGCCCCCGCGCCAGCTCCCAGGCTCTTCCTCCGTCCCGGTGACGTCCCTGCGCCCGGCTCGCCCGTGACCTCGCTGACTGAGGGACGGACCCTCAGCACTGACTCAGCCGACCTCGCAGGCTGCGGGTCCAAGAGAGCGCCTGCCGTGAGCGCCCGTGCCCCTCGGGCTTTGAGCGCCTGGCCCCGCTGCCCGCTCTCCGCCCAAGGCTGGGAGAGCAGCTGCCTGGGAGAGCAGGGCGCTGGCGAGGGCCGTCAGCGGTGAGCTTTCTCCAGGCGGCTAGTTGGGTGCCTGGCCGGGTGCGGGACCTGAGTCCAGTGGAGAGAGACAGATGGAGAACAGCCAGCACGAATGCGTCCCGGGGTCTTTATTCTGGGTAGGTGGCACACCAAGCGCACCGCCTGCGTGGATCCTTCTAGCAGCTGAGTTAGGTGCTCCGCTTCAGAGATGAGAAGGCATGCTGAGCGAGATTCAACCCCGGCCCACGGAGGGCATGCAGAGGTGTTGTGGCTCTGGGCCCTGGCGTCCGCCCGAGAGGTGTCCAGCCGCTGGGGGACGTCAGGCACCCCTGGTCCCCACGAGCCTGGGGGTAGCTTTACAGACGGCCAGCTAGGAATTCCCGGAGCCGTGGGAGAGGGCGTGGACGGGGGGAACACCGGGGCAGAGACCTCACTCGCCCTGCCCCCGTCCGGCCTCACCACAGCCTGGGAGGAGCGGGGAGAGGCGGGGCGTCACCAGTGGCTACCTGATCCTCACACACCCCGCCCTGCCCTGTACGGGTGCGCAGCCAGCGCGCGCGCGGGGCTCTGTGGTCCGGTTTCTGTAGACACCTGCCAGGTGGGCGCGGGGACAGGGCTTCTCAGCCGGTTTCCGTTCACGAGCCTAAGGCGGGTGGGCGGGCGGGCGGGCGGGGCCCCTGGGCCGGCCTCCCTGCTCATCCCACGTTCTTGCGGTAGGGGTGGGGGGGGCGGTCTCTCCAGGAGGGGCTGCCTCGTAGCCCGAAGATGACACGACTGCTCTCAGCGGTCAAGGGCCCCGGACGAGAGGTGGTGTGTCGATTAGAGAGCCGACCGTGCGCCGGTGCAGCGGCCCGCCTGCCCTGCTGTGGCTCTCAGGGCAGCGGGGCCCCCGCGCCAGCTCCCAGGCTCTTCCTCCGTCCCGGTGACGTCCCTGCGCCCGGCTCGCCCGTGACCTCGCTGACTGAGGGACGGACCCTCAGCACTGACTCAGCCGACCTCGCAGGCTGCGGGGCCAAGAGAGCGCCTGCCGTGAGCGCCCCGTGCCCCTCGGGGCTTTGAGCGCCTGGCCCCCGCTGCCCCGCTCTCCGCCCCGAAGGCTGGGGAGAGCAGCTGCCTGGGAGAGCAGGGCGCTGGCGAGGGGCCGTCAGCGGAGGGACACTTGCACCTTCTCGGGGGCTTTTCAGTCTTTTTTTCCCCATAATCGACGTTGTTTGGAGTGAGTGCTCCCAGCCTCCATCACATTCAGACCGTTTCCATCAAAACTCAACTTGCACGAAGAAGGTTATCGTTGGTTACAGTAATAGCGGCTTTTAGAACAGAAGGCCTGGCCCGAGACTAGCTCTGCCGCTCGGAGGCTCGGTGCCCCGGGGCCAGAATGCACACTCTCCCTGCCTCTCTCCCCTCCATTATAAAATGAGAATAGTAATCCTAATAATACTTTATTTCACAGGGTTTTTTTGGAAAAGCCAAATGAGATAATGTGTGTGAGAATGTTTTGCAAATTGTAAAATATTGTACAAAAGCTTGGTTATTTTTACCGAAAATACATATGGATTTTCTGCCCTTCTGAATTATTCATTCTCCGGCTCTTTCTAGTAGCCTGAACAATCGGGTGTTTGATTTTTATCTCACTTCCTTGGAACTCTGTGTCCGTCCACACCCGTTCTTTCCTTCTTTCCTCCTGCCCTGTCTCTCTCGCCTGCAGAAGGCAAAGTGGACTTGAGTTGTCTCCTGCTTAGAACCAGCTGGGCTCTGACTTCCAGGCGCCTTGGCATTTACTTTCTAGTTAGCTTTCAGGTGTGAACCTGGGGGAGTTTTTAGGGTGGGCAGTTGGATCGCTGCTGATCAGCGTGCCTTGTCTTGTTGAATAGCCCTTCCTTCAGAGTTTGAGGATCTGTAAGTGCTGGATAGAACTGCTCTCAGCGGTCAAGGGCCCCGGACGAGAGGTGGTGTGTCGATTAGAGAGCCGACCGTGCGCCGGTGCAGCGGCCCGCCTGCCCTGCTGTGGCTCTCAGGGCAGCGGGGCCCCCGCGCCAGCTCCCAGGCTCTTCCTCCGTCCCGGTGACGTCCCTGCGCCCGGCTCGCCCGTGACCTCGCTGACTGAGGGACGGACCCTCAGCACTGACTCAGCCGACCTCGCAGGCTGCGGGGCCAAGAGAGCGCCTGCCGTGAGCGCCCCGTGCCCCTCGGGGCTTTGAGCGCCTGGCCCCCGCTGCCCCGCTCTCCGCCCCGAAGGCTGGGGAGAGCAGCTGCCTGGGAGAGCAGGGCGCTGGCGAGGGGCCGTCAGCGGAGGGACACTTGCACCTTCTCGGGGGCTTTTCAGTCTTTTTTTCCCCATAATCGACGTTGTTTGGAGTGAGTGCTCCCAGCCTCCATCACATTCAGACCGTTTCCATCAAAACTCAACTTGCACGAAGAAGGTTATCGTTGGTTACAGTAATAGCGGCTTTTAGAACAGAAGGCCTGGCCCGAGACTAGCTCTGCCGCTCGGAGGCTCGGTGCCCCGGGGCCAGAATGCACACTCTCCCTGCCTCTCTCCCCTCCATTATAAAATGAGAATAGTAATCCTAATAATACTTTATTTCACAGGGTTTTTTTGGAAAAGCCAAATGAGATAATGTGTGTGAGAATGTTTTGCAAATTGTAAAATATTGTACAAAAGCTTGGTTATTTTTACCGAAAATACATATGGATTTTCTGCCCTTCTGAATTATTCATTCTCCGGCTCTTTCTAGTAGCCTGAACAATCGGGTGTTTGATTTTTATCTCACTTCCTTGGAACTCTGTGTCCGTCCACACCCGTTCTTTCCTTCTTTCCTCCTGCCCTGTCTCTCTCGCCTGCAGAAGGCAAAGTGGACTTGAGTTGTCTCCTGCTTAGAACCAGCTGGGCTCTGACTTCCAGGCGCCTTGGCATTTACTTTCTAGTTAGCTTTCAGGTGTGAACCTGGGGGAGTTTTTAGGGTGGGCAGTTGGATCGCTGCTGATCAGCGTACCTTGTCTCGTTGAATAGCCCTTCCTTCAGAGTTTGAGGATCTGTAAGTGCTGGATAGAAGAGTCCAGGTCCTGCCCGGCCACAGGTGGGATGCTCTCTGGACTCCTGACTTCTTCCGTCCATCTGACTGGCGTCCTTGCCCAGGAGGCTTGTGTCCGGAGCTCACCCCCTCGGGTGGGGGCCCAGCCTGAGTTCTGACGAGGCCAGGCTTGGCCAGCGGCACCGCGTCGGGCTCCCAGGCTGCCTCCCCAGACGCCCTGTTCTGGGCGCGCTGCTTCCGCTGGCAGTATTTCCCACTACCTCAGAGGGCTGATTTAATTTGAATAATTTTTTCTTTAATGTGGTAAACTATCTATAGCAGGAAAGGGACCATGTTCATGGTTTCAGTGCTTTTCAGTGGCCTCCAGTCCATCTGTATTATGCGGCCGTCGCCTCCAGTCAAATCCAGAAGTATTATGCGGCCGTCGCCTCCGGTCAAATCCAGAACTGCAGGGCTTGTTGCCGAGGAAAGAAAATCACTGCTGCCGAGCCCTTCAGCGCCGTGCCTGCAGCTATGCAGGCAGACGTGAGCACCCCTTCACCCCGTGGCTTAGCGAGAGGGGCTCCACGAGCTTCAATGTGTCGCTTCATTCATATCTGAATCAAGGAGGGCTCAGATGGGTGGCGATGCCCGTGGGCAGGGTCGTGGGGACGCCGTTTACTCCAGGGGGACACTGGGCCCGCCTGGGCGCACGAGTCCCGCCCGGCCTGGACTTCCTGTGCACCTGCCTCCCTCGCGTCCTCCCGTGAGTCTAGACGAACTTTTGTCATTCTCCCTGGTGGGTCAGGTGAGGGCCCATGACGCCCAGCACCCAGGCTGAGAAACACGCAGACCTGGAAGGTCTCTCTGTAAAGTACAGAGTTGCCCTGTTCTTACGGATGACGGATGGCCTTCTCACTTTATCCAGATCAGTTTTTTCATCCAGTGTTCACAGGGAGGTTTTCCTAGCCTGCCACGTGCGGTGTGGGGGCGACCTGAGCCTTATGAGTAGATAAATGCAGAAAAGCATGAACGCATTCAACCATTCTTTCCTAATCTGGTTAACTTTTGGAAATTGCATTAAGGAGAAGACAAATCTAAAAATTACATGCTGCTTAAGGGAGTCGGGAGCCAGGGCCTGGTGTCGGTCTGTGGACGTTCCGCTGGGCTGTTTGGGAAGTGCTGCTCTTGGGTGGAAATCACCTTTGTGAACAGGGCTGATGGCCATCAGCCTCCAGCTGCCGTGCCCTTCGCTCGTGCCCGGGAGGCGGGTGGAGGGGCCGCGCGTTGTGCTGCTCCCTGGAGCCCCGCGGTCCAGAGGACTCAGCAGGGCTGGGCCTAGGCCGATGGCAGTGGCCTGCAGCGGCACGAGGGGAGGATCTGGGGAGCCGCATGAGGGGAGGGGTCTGAGGGAGGCAGCAGGGGTCGTTGGCGCTTCCTGCGCGCCCGCCACACCGCGAGCTGTGTTACCTGGCGTTCACCATTTAACTTCTGAGTTCCCTGAAGCTTTAAGATGTTAAGTCAAAGGCCCAAGGTCATAAAACTGATACAAGGAAAAGGGGACTGAACCCAGACCTGTCTCACTTGGAAGGCCCACTGCCACCACGTGTCACCCATGGAGGTGACATCTGAGAAACTTCACGAGTTTAGAGAGCAGGGCACACGCCCCTCTGCCCTTTTCTCCTTTATGGTCCCTTTCCTAAGCCTCCTCTGCCGGGGGGTGAGATAAAAAGTATTCACATATCAAAAAGAAGCAGGGTTTCCCTGGTGGTCCAGTGGGTAAGGACACTGCCTTGCAGTGCGAGTGGTGCCGGTTCGATCCCTGGCCTGGGAAGATCCCACGTGCTGCAGAGCGGCTGGACCCATGTGTCCAACTACTGAGCCGGAGCTCTGGAGCGCATGCGCCCAGAGCCGGTGCCCTGCAGCGAGAGAGGCCACTGCGATGGGAGGCCCACACAGGCCAAAGAACAAAGATGGATGAAAACAGAGAAATGAAAGACCAATAGAAGTGGCCAAAAAAAAAAAAAAAAGGGCAAAGAGTGGCTTCCTGAATACCAGGATTCCTGGTTTAGGAGAGAGAGCGAGCACAGCGGCGCTCCCAGCGGAGCCCTGTCCCCGGCGAGGTCCACGCCACGGACCCGGCGTTTCTCTGCCTGAGGAGGCGGCTCTTTGGCACGCTGATTCTCGGGCTTGAAGAAGGCTGGCAGGATGGACTTCGGCTCTGTGGGCTTTGGGAAGCTTCAGAACAGGGGCCCCCGGGGAAGCCTGGGGCAGAACCTTACGTTTGGTGCGGGCGGGGCCGCAGGGGGCGGTGAGAGGGGCTCGGCTAGTGGCCGGCCCTCCTGCAGCTGAGAGCGGGTGGCCGGGGCCGGGATTCGGAGCTGTGAGGCGCGGGTCTGAAGACAGGGTTCTACCCTCGCAGGTGCCTGCAGGTATGTCTTAGGATGGGAGGGCAGGCAGGTTGTATCTGCTTTAAAGCTTAGTTTTGAACATGTGTCTTTTCTGTTTGCATCTCTTTAGGCTGTAGTATTTCAAAGATGTTTATAGTCTTCCTTAGACAGAAAGAAGGCATATGTGTCTCAGAGCCCCCCATTAGTAAATAATTCTTACATTTCTTCCTGGAGGAACAGAGAAGAAGCGTCTAACTGAGCAAATAGTGAGTCCTTCCCGTGGGCCAGGGTGGCAGGGAGACAGGCCCTCCCGCTGCCCGTGAGGCGTGTGCGGTCAGGCCAGTCTGCGGAAGAGCATCCCTGAGCAGGGGGGGAAGGGGTGCCGCAGCCCTGAGAAAGGAGCTCCCTTCTGAAAGGGCCCCTCGGAGCCGCCCAGGGCACGCGGGACACTCCATCGAAGGGGAAGATGGAGACGAAGCGGGGACGTGTCGGTCGCATACATCCAGCTTGCCCGGGGGGACGTCTGAGTTTGTGCTGACTGATGTGGTCCTGTTAGGGGTCTGTGTTTCTCAGGCCAGGACCCTCCCCGGTCCAAGGGCCAGGCTGCCTTTGTTCCTGTGGCAGAAGGTGGGGTCTCTCATCTCACAGGCTTTAGGAGAAGCTTGCCCTTTGCAGCAAGGGGACTAGTTAAGAGCGTGGGGTTGGCTGGGTTCAGAAAACGTGCCGCACTAATGATGGCTGACTGGCACCGTCGTCCCCGAAGAAATGGCCTCTCCACCCCGGGAGCCGTGTGATGTCCTCCGCCTTTATGCAGGATCAATACGGGACCTGGCCATTGAACAGCGTTCTTCCACCGCGTGTTAAAATGAGGTTGGAGGCATTTTTCCACGGCGTCACTCAAAGTCCTTTCTGTAAATCCTATAAATTGCAGCTCCACACTCTCTCTCCCAGCGAATTTCTGGTTGAGTTTGGTTCCAGGAAAAGTGCCATCTTGACGGACGCGTTTGTCCGCTTCTGTTATTAGAGAGCCCCTGGCCTAGGCCAGCGTCCTTCCCATCCACCCTCGCTGGCCCTGGCTCAGAGCCACGTGTGTCGCCTGGTGTTACCTGCCCCGCCCGGGCACCGGGCAGCTTCCTTCCACGGCTTCCCGGCACCTTTGCTCTGACGCCCCTGAGAGACTTGCTTCCCCGGGCGGCACCTGCGGCCCACAGGGCAGGAAGGCCCAGCTCTAACTGTGATGATGATTTCTCTGTGTGTGTCGAGCTGTTTCTCCCTTCATCTCTCCGCCTGGAGAGCAGTAAATGACCCCGTAAAGTCAGTGCTTCCCGAGTGACCAGACGGTACGGTGTCGCCTTTCTGGTCCTTGCGGATAGAGGTCATGGTAAACAGAGCAGTCTTGGATCCTGAGCACTCCACGTCGGTTGATGGGGTGCTGATGGGAGCCGAGAGCAGAGGAGGACTGGGCCCTGTGCTTGGAAGGCCCCCGCCCGGCGTGGGACACGTGCCCCATTCCTCTCCGTTCCTCTTGCTCGGACGTGACCCCACAGCACTCGCCACTGAGCTTTAGAAGAGCGTGCACTTCAGCCACTCTTCAGTGACCGAGAAAGCCCTCCAGAACCCCTTCTTTAAACTCATGGACACGGACCCTGCCATGTGCTCACCATCAAGGGGAGAGGACACGTCGCAGCCCGTTCTCATCTTCTGGGTCTGATCGTCCAGATGGGTGCTAAGACAGTCCTGTGCATCTTCCTGCTACGGCGGAATGAAACTTCCTCCGTAGAACCAGGAAGCGTCCACTGGGGACCCAGAAGGGCGAGGCGTCATTTTCTGTGGTTGGGAGATCAGGATAGGCTTCAGGGTGGAGGTGACCGGTCAAGCAGAGACCAGGCCGGTGCGGCATGTTCCGGGGACAGAGGCAGGGCCCCCTGTCGCCGCATTGTCTGCAGGGAGCAGGCTGGAGCCACGAAAATCAGGGGGCAGGTCGCCACATCCTTGACAAGCGTGTACTCGATGTTGTCATCAGAGCAGCGAGCGAGGGCTTGGGCCGGAGGGAGACCTCTAGGCGCCTGCTTCCCGAGTACGGAGCTGAGCCCCGCGAGCCCAGGTGAGAGTTCAGTCCAGGAACCAAGACCACGAGGGAGCCCTTCCTCAGGATGTGCTCGCGGGGTGCGAAGGGGAAGACTGAAGGAGGCCAATGGAGGGGAGACTGTCCACGCCGTCACACGGCAGAGCGGGCGCCGGAGGGCTGTGCTGCCTGCCCTGAGCTCGGGCACGATGCCACCAGGAGGGGTGACCGGCCGGGGAGGCGGTGGGGGGAGGGGAGCTTGGCGAGGGTGGGGCCGGCCCGGGCCGTGGACGGGGCTGCGTGGGCTGTCCCTCGGATGGAGCGGGGGTTGTGAGCTGAGCCTGAGGGAGGAGGCGGGAGGCAGGCGGAGGGGCCGGGGGCAGAGGGGCGGTGGTACCAGGCCCCTCGGGCTCCTGAGCCTGACAGCTGTGTTCTCCACAGCGGACCGTCCTCCGGAGCGCGGGCGGCTCCTGGAATCAGCCAGGAAGTGCAGCCTCCGGGGTGGAGGGGGTCTGGGACAGGCGTGGCGCGATCCCCCGGGGTGGGGAGGGCTGTTCGGGAGGACAGCGCCGCAGCGGCTGCCCTCTGTCCGCCTCGCGTCCTGCGGGCCGTGCCCGTGCCGGGCCGCACCCTGACCTCACTGCCCTCTCGCCCGAGGCAGAGGCCATGGTGACTCTCAGCCTCCAAACAGCGACGGTGAGGCCGACGTGGATTTCCCAGGGGCGCCAGCCGCCAGAGCAGGCAGGAGCCAACCTTCTGGGTCGGAGCCCAGACCCCAGCCACCGCTCAGCGTCTGCGGGAGCTCCGTCCGGCGAAGGCGTCTCAGCGCCTGGGGAGCGGGGAGTGGGGCTGGATTCCAGGGGCCTCTGGTCGCGTTGCCTTGACTGATCGATGTGTAACCTTGTTTTCTGTGCGTTTCTGTTTGAGGACACGTGATTGACCTGTGTTGTCCGCTCATACCCTGAGCGCACGGCCAGCTGCCCCGTAGCTCACGCTTGAATGAAGCTCATCTCACATACGCGTGCCCTCTAGCACACGTGACCCAGCGTTCTGCTTAGAACTCCAGGTAGCACTCAGCACTGTGAGTGGGGGCATTTAAAACAGCAAAACCACCAGAAAAAGCAAGTGATGCAGAATCGGTGGCCCCCAGTCGATCTCAACAGGAACACCTGTTCATCAGTCTGAGCTGAATCGAGAGGGCTGAGGTCCCCGTGTCCCCTGAGCTGGGGGTTGTTCACTGCTCACCAACACACACGTCCCCAGCTTGGGGAAGGGATGTGAAAGCCCCATCAGCGTTGGTGGTGGGCTCACAGTGAGCTGGGGGAGTGGCCACACTGGTGAAGGCAAACTTTCCAGGTCCTAGGGATCTTGTGTATCCTGGGCCGCATGCGCATTGGCACATTTCTCACAATTCCTGTGTTTCTGGGAGAACCTGGGAGGTGTATGTCACTTGCACTGATGTCTCTTCACCTTCAAGCTTGGAGTCAGCACGTTGCTGCCTCCCCAGTCCAAAGAGCCACCTCCTTGGAGGAAGCCTCGAGCCCTCACAGAGAGCAGGTGGCCTCGGTGAGAGGGTCGGCTGGGACCCAGGGCCTCCTGAAGCCCCCGTGGACAGGGCAGGGTGGTCCAGCAGGTGCTCCAGAGCTGGGCCCCAGTGGCCTCCGGCCTCTGGCCTGTGGCATCTGTGGCCCTGTGTGCCCGCCCTGCTCTCTCTCTGAGGCTTGACAGCAGCTGGGGTTGGACCTGTTTGTCTCCTGCTCAGATCTGTGGCCACGTGGCTATGAGTGACGCCTCGTTTGTGGCAGAACGTGGCAGGTTGAGTCTAAGTTCCGAGATCCCCAGAGACACACGTTCTCTCCAGGTTCCGATCCTTCTCCCACACATGGCCTTGCGTAACTGCCCTCGTCTGTTCAACTTTTGGTTCTTCATCTGTCAAGTGAGGGCAGTGACGGTATCTGCTTAGATGTATTGTGAAGATGAAGTGCACTCGCTCATGTGGAGTGCTGAGCATGGTGTCTGCAGTATGAGAAATACTCCTTAAGCATTAGCTTTTAGAAGTTTATATACAATTTAAAATATTAGCCTCTGAGCTTTTTTCTTTACACCGTCTCAGGGTGAAGGGCGGTCTTTGGAGTGAGATTGCCTCGTTTCACTCCTCCCTCTGTCTGAGGAACTCTGGGAAATTACTGACTGAGTCTCAGCTTCCTCATTTGTTCAAGAGGGAGAATGTCCAAGCCTCAGAATTAAAACAGATAAAGCGTAACTGATGGATGCTGGGGGCTCTAGCAGGCGTGGCACCCATGCCCTGCTCTTTGTGCACCTTATGACAGACCGTGGTGGCCCTGGTGGCCTTCTGTCACCAAGACGGCTCTGTGTTAGGTCCCCACGACACAGCCCTCTCCCATCTGGGAGTTCGTGTCCCGCAGTTTCCCTCCCCTGCTTCACTCTCCGCCCCGCCCCTGCCTCCCCCTGGCCCCCATCCACTTGTTCTCTGTGTCCGGGAGTCTGCTCCAGTCTTAGGTTATTCTGCATGTTTAATAACATAATGCATTTGGGAGTCCTTCAGCTCCAGGTCTGACGCACGGTAGGCCTTGATGGATCCTGGCCGTGACCGTAATTGTGATTATTAATAGCAACATGGTGACCACACTTCTCAGATTGTTTTGAAAATCATTCTGTAGGTTCAGGGGCGCATCTCTTACCTTGGTTAGCACACTTTTTTTCAACCAAGCGCATCACTAGAACACACCTGCTGGTTGAGCGGGGCTTGCTGCGTGGTCCCGCAGAGGCTTCAGGAGGTGAGGGCTGAGGGTTCAACGGGAAGAGGGAGGGTGGAGCTGGAGCGGGGTTGTGGGGAGATAGCAGGGCGCTGCTGGAAGAAGGTGCTTTGTTTCTTAAGCTTCCGAGTCTCCTGTGTCCCGGGGTGGGCACATCCCGCTTCTATCAGTGGGTGGTGAGTGCTCAGAGATGTTGGGTGACCAGCCACGGTGGCAGGAGTCCCTGAAGGCAAGCAGGTCTCCCTGGGCTTGGAGAGAGTCATCAGGCCTCTTCACAGCCAGGTCTGCGTCTCCAGGAGCATCAGGTGGTCCCACCAGGCTGCCTCGTCCACGGCTACCCGCAGGACGGCCTTGTGTTCTCCGTGTCTTTGTGTCTGACCACACTCTGCAGAGTTGTTGAGCTTCCTCCTGTAGCTGACCTTCTTCACCCATCTCCTTCCCTGGGTCCTGCGGGCAGGTAAGCCCTCCGTTCCCGCACGCCCACGCTGAGGAGGCTGGCCGGCCCTGCCAAGTGTGATTGGAGCCGTTTGTTTTTAAGCTGCACATAAGCATCGGGTGAGATTTACAATACTCTCCTTCTCGCCAAATCGACCCACTGGGAGCCATTAAAGGTTTATTGCTCTCTGCAGTTGCCTGGCCAGCGAGGAACCGGGGGGCTGCGGATGGAAAAGCTTTTACTCGTGTTGGCTTGCTCCTGGGCAGTGCTGGGGCAGGGAAGAGAAGGCACACTTCTTTTGTTCGGAACCTTCATTTTGATTCCAGCCCTTCTCCAAAGTGCTCTGGGCCTTTTGGACGACTCCCTGTGTAATTTGTGTGGGTGCGAAGCCTCCCTCTCCATCCAGACCTGCCGAAGCTCCCACCTCTTCTGGGGAGGCTTGTGTTGACCCGGTGAGGGCCCAGAGTGTCCAGGACATTCCCCTCCCTCGCCCCTGGCTGGGCTCCAGGCCCCGTTGCCTCGCCGTGGCCCTGGTCCCGGAGTCTGAGGCCCATGTCCCTGCAGACGTGTGGTGTCCTTGCGTGGTTGGACATGAGTCTTCAAGCTGTAGAGTCCAAATCTAGAAGAGGTGTAGAAACCCTTCCCTTTACCTGGAGCGCTGTGTCGAGTTGCTCAGGTTCATGTGGTCACTGGGGTCTTCTTTTGCCTGTCCTCAAGAGCATGGTGGCGAGGTATCTTCCTATGCCATTTTTTAAAAAAGAAGTATTCCAGAGATGAGCTCAGCCATCTCCTGTCGCTCACTGGGCCTTTGGAGGAAATGCACAGACGGGGCTCGGTTTCTGTTGGAGGAAGGTGTCCCCACTCTCCATCCATCAGTCACGAGTGTTGCATGCTCACCACATGCCGAGAACCCTGGAAGGTCCGGCGCAGCAGCCACACAGGCCCTGCGTCCAGAACCTCTTAAATACTGTCCCCAAAACACCCCCAAACTGGAGTGAGAGGGTGTCTGCTCTTGTGCCCTGTTGGCAGAATCGATCTTCAAGGCGATGAGTTACAACATACAAGGATGCCGGCGGTGGCCGTTCTTGAGCCTCCTCTTTTTTTTTTTTTTTTTAAAGTAAGAAGTGGATTTATTCAGATTCAGAGAAAGCACACTCCACAGACAGAGCGTGGGCCATCGCAGAGTGAATTCAGCGGCCCCGAAAACGTGGTGGTCTTCGCTTTTATAGGCTGGGTAATTAATTCCATATGCTAATGAGTGGGAGGATTATTCCAGCTCTTTTAGGGAAGGGTGGAACTGTCATGGAACCTCTGGGTGTGTTATTCTTTTCAAAAATTGTGCCCTGACCCTTTCCTTCCTAAACCTTACATTCCCCCCTCAGAGATTTTACTCCCATTTTCTTATGGGAGGCAGAAGGGCGAAGGTCCGTCTTCTGTGATTGCTTCAAAGCTGAGCATGGGCGTTGACCCTGCCTATCAAGGAGTAAAAATCTCTGGGTACCTGATCTAGGGGCCCCAGGGGCAGGGCAGCTCCTAGTTTTAGTCTCTATGTGTTGAAATCCCTACATAGCCATCATCTTGTTGTAGAGCAGTAGTAACTGGGTTCCTTAGCCTTCCTATGGATATCCTTGATGATTGGACGTGTTTTGTACCAGCACCAGGGCATAAATACATCTATAAATGACAAAAGACTTAAAAGGCATGCTCAAACATCTGATTACAGTGTATCATAAAGGTGGGTTACAATAACCAGAATTATAAACAGTTACATTTAACTTAATATATTAAGTAATCTTAGTTAACGGTTTCTTCCATATCACAGGGACCCTGTAAAACATCCCAAAGCTACAGTGTAAACATAAATATTTTTAAAAGAAGTATTCCAGAGATGAGCTCAGCCATCTCCTGTCGCTCACTGGGCCTTTGGAGGAAATGCACAGACGGGGCTCGGTTTCTGTTGGAGGAAGGTGTCCCCACTCTCCATCCATCAGTCACGAGTGTTGCATGCTCACCACATGCCGAGAACCCTGGAAGGTCCGGCGCAGCAGCCACACAGGCCCTGCGTCCAGAACCTCTTAAATACTGTCCCCAAAACACCCCCAAACTGGAGTGAGAGGGTGTCTGCTCTTGTGCCCTGTTGGCAGAATCGATCTTCAAGGCGATGAGTTACAACATACAAGGATGCCGGCGGTGGCCGTTCTTGAGCCTCCTCTTTTTTTTTTTTTTTTAAAGTAAGAAGTGGATTTATTCAGATTCAGAGAAAGCACACTCCACAGACAGAGCGTGGGCCATCGCAGAGTGAATTCAGCGGCCCCGAAAACGTGGTGGTCTTCGCTTTTATAGGCTGGGTAATTAATTCCATATGCTAATGAGTGGGAGGATTATTCCAGCTCTTTTAGGGAAGGGTGGAACTGTCATGGAACCTCTGGGTGTGTTATTCTTTTCAAAAATTGTGCCCTGACCCTTTCCTTCCTAAACCTTACATTCCCCCCTCAGAGATTTTACTCCCATTTTCTTATGGGAGGCAGAAGGGCGAAGGTCCGTCTTCTGTAATTGCTTCAAAGCTGAGCATGGGCGTTGACCCTGCCTATCAAGGAGTAAAAATCTCTGGGTACCTGATCTAGGGGCCCCAGGGGCAGGGCAGCTCCTAGTTTTAGTCTCTATGTGTTGAAATCCCTACATAGCCATCATCTTGTTGTAGAGCAGTAGTAACTGGGTTCCTTAGCCTTCCTATGGATATCCTTGATGATTGGACGTGTTTTGTACCAGCACCAGGGCATAAATACATCTATAAATGACAAAAGACTTAAAAGGCATGCTCAAACATCTGATTACAGTGTATCATAAAGGTGGGTTACAATAACCAGAATTATAAACAGTTACATTTAACTTAATATATTAAGTAATCTTAGTTAACGGTTTCTCTTTGCCATATCACAGGGACCCTGTAAAACATCCCAAAGCTACTTTTTAGTCAGGTAAGATCATAAGTCACTGTGACAATATTTATTTTCTAATTGAAACTATATGAAGATTTCTAAAGTAAGTACAAATTGCTTAAAGGCAAAGAAATTTACCACAATTTGTCAAACCATAATTGATTTGTCAAAAGCAGCATTTTAAGAATACTTTGGAGGGAGAGACCAAATCTAGTCTGGCCTTAGCCCATCCCTATTGAAATCCATTACCCTACTCGACTAAATCATGATCATGAACAACTCTTTGTTTATATTAATTGCGCAGTGAGGGTGGTTCCCTTTCTCTTCCAGAGACAGAGTGGCCCCTAACTTAGTAAATTCTTGAGCCTCTTCTGTTCTAGGACTTCATTAAATGCAGGACTCATTTCACTTTGCTTCTGATGAATACCTCCCCAGACGGTCTCAGCTGCGCCCAGTCTGTAGGGATACGAGCTCTGAAGGATGGTCCTTGCTGGGCCCGCTGGCCTGGCCCACGGGCAGTGGTGGGGCCTGCAGCAGGACGGAGGCCCCACCCCTACATCTGGGCTCCGTTGTCACCGCACACCCGCCAGCTCCAGGGAGAGTCCCTTGTCTTCACGGTGATGGCGCACTGTCGCCCTCTTCCTCACACGCGCGCATACCACGAGCGAGTGTGTCAGATGGCTTTGCCCTCAGGGGTAGGGATTCTGACCCAGGCCTCTCATTGGAGCTCGCCCCTCGGGGCCTGTTCGGCCCGCTGTGTCATCCGCACGCACGTGGAGGCAGGGACCCTCCACGTTGACTGGGAGTTGCCATCCACGAAGCCGAGGGGTTGAGAGCCTTGCATCGGAGTAGAGTTCAGTGGCCTTGCCCGGCCACCTGTTCTAAGTGATTTTCCCCTTGTGGGCCTCAGCTCCTCCCCTGTGCCATGGGGGCGACGAAACGCTCCTGGGCCTGCCTTTCCCCAGGCAGAATGACAGCCAGGGCACTGAAAACACCTGTGACGATGCCTGGCATGTAAGAAAGTCTCAAATATTTTTAATTTTTAATGTCTCTCTTTTCACGCGTCTAAAGTTATTCCCGCTTGTTGTCGCATTTAGCATCCTGATCTAGGGTTAAAGCTCTCATTATACAATCACTTAACTAAGGACAAATCCCTGATAAGACAAAAGACACAGGAGAGGTCCTGGGATTTAGGGGAATGGGGCCAAGGGGGAGCGGGGATTCAGAGGCCTCACTGTGAGTCTCTCTAGAAGAAACCCGTCTCCTCACCGCCGCACAGGTCAGGTGGTCAGAGGTCCTGGTCCAGTGGCCCTTCTGATTCTGGAGGTAAATTGAAGCCCAGAATTTGCTTGTGTGGTCGAGATACTTTCGTTTGTCTCCCAGTCATCCCCAGCATTGCTGGGACACGTCCCCATCCAGAACTGCTGCGGGTCCAGAGCCTGCCTATCCTCCTCCGGCTGGCTTGCCCGCGGGGCCGGGGGCAGGGGCAGCTGCCTGCTCTCCTGACAGTCCTCAGACGTCCGCACGTCCCAGGTGGGCAGATGAGGGTTAACCTGGCAGGTTGGAGCCGGCGGAGGGGATTTAGAGCAGCAGTCACGGCACCCAGTGCCTCCATCCCTTTTTGGCTGTCGCTGTGGCACGTGGTGGTGTTATAAATGTAACTGCAATTATAATTTGCCAGGCGTTTGCTCTGTCCAGTCATTGTCCGAGGCAGGCTGAGCCAGGAAGTCTCGCAGCTGTCAGGATGCACGTCCCACTGTGGCTGAGTGTCCGGAAGACTCAGAGTCAGGACCACGGACAGCGGCCAAACCCCGTCTACCCATCCCTTGCTGGCTCCCCAGCCCCCAGCCCCGCTGACCGCGGCACCTGTGCCCTCCTCAGGCGTACAGAGCTCTTCCCGCCTCAGGAGCTCTGCCCTCGATGTCCCTCTCTCTGCCCACCAAACAGCGAACTTCCTTCTGAGAGCTGGGTCCCGAGGCAGGTCTGGCCCAACCACACTTAGTGAACTGACCCTTTTATCCTATTCACAGTGCTTGTCACTCTGTATCACATCATGGACTTGTTCGTAGTCTAACTTCTTTGCCAGGATCGCGAGCCCATGCCGACAGGAACATCTGTGCGTCTGGTTCACCCTGCATTTCTCTCTAGGGAAATGACTGGAATACAGCAAGCACTGAATAAATATTTACTGAGTAAACACAGACCCTGAAATAAGGAATTAGCGAACTAAGCACACGGCTTAGAGGCGTCAACTTCCCAAGTTCACACATCTGGTGCATTTGTGGAGGAAGTTCTCCTGGGAGAAGCTGGCTGATGTACCAAGAGTCCGGCCCTCTTGCTGGACAGGTGAGGACAGGCAGGACCAGGACGCAGGGTCTCATCCTTCAGGGCTCTTAGTGAAGGGGCTGGATGCTGATCCCGGAAGTCAAGCTGGAGCTGTTCATGGGGCTGGGCTGGTTCTGAGTAGCTGCTGAGTACGGGGGGTGGTGACCAAGATCCTGGCCGCGTGCTGGACGAGCTTCTGACAGAGCGCAGGGCACAGGGCACAGGGCACAGGCTGAGGCCAGAACGTCTGAATGCAGGGAGCTGCCTCCCCCGCAGCCGGGGAAACGTGCTCCATCTTCCGGACGGCAGCGTCCTCCGTTGAGATGTGATGGACAGGCAGGAGCGGCCGTGGGCTCCGAGGTTCTCATCAGCTCCCTCTGATGAGGGACCCTCTGGTGTCCACTTGGCTCTGTCCGTGTTCTAGCAGCTGCTGCTGTTGGTCTGTGCTGGCCTCGTGTGGGGCGGAGCCCAGGCGCAGGGGAGGGGTGGTGCCTGCCCACTGGCCACTGTTCCAGTCTGATCTGTTGGGCTCCTTCCTTGGCCCAGTTAATTAAAACGGGACATCTCAGAGGGAAAACAGAGCAAGGGGACTGGAAGCAATGTTTTTATTCTGCTACTTATCACGAAATTGTGATTGTGGGAAACACCCAAATAAGTCTAGAGAGACCCCTGTTTGTTCTGGGTGTCTGGAGACCCACCAAGGTGAGGGGAGAGGGGAGGGGACCATTTTGAGAGAGAGAGAAAGAGAGCACCAGTTCCTCAGAGCTGGCCAGCCTGTCTTCTAATTTAATTACTTATCTTTCCCTCAAATTGTTTATGGTGCGCTAGGCTATTAAATGTGCCGTAAGCAAACTGCTGTTGAAAGAGGAAGTGGATTTATTTGTTTTAGTTACCACTCCAACAAAAGTCTGTTTCTTCCGCTAATTAAGATTCCATTCGCTAATTTAAATGTTATGCTAATTAAACTATAATTCCGAAAGTGTAAAAAGAGAGTAGAAAAAAAAGGAAGAAAAACCGGGTTGGCCTTTAGGAACTGCTTGGAAACTGCTGCCTGTGACAGCGGTGAGCGGGGCAGTGACTTCCCCTTGCTGTGTTCCTGCAGCTCCGCGTTCAGGCCCGTCTTCCCCCTGCAGCTGCTGGTGCTCACTGCCCGTCTGCCCCGGTGGGGGTTTCCTTGCCAGGGTTTCAGCTGAGTGGAGGCAGGCCCTTAGAGCGCCGTGTGGAGTTTCCCCGGGGCCACACAGCCTGTGGCACGCTGCCACCTGACTCGGCGCTTCAGGAGGAAGCAGGCGGCTTCGGCTTCGAGGCCGGTTTCTGGAGCCAGGCTGCTGCTCTCCCGCCTCGTCTCCGTCCTCTAGAAGCCTAGGGGTCGTATAGAAAAGTCTATGATCTTTTAAAAGAAGGAGAGCAACTCTTCTTGGCCAAATCTGTGCCTGATGCTTCCGGTCTGAGCTCGGGAAAGCGGTTCTGGTGATCTCCGTGTGTGCCCGTGGCCCGGGCTCACCCAGTGGCCTCCTGTCCTGGCCTCCTTGTCGGTCGGGGGAGGATGTTGGGAAGGTGACCAGCTCTCCAGCTGATGAAAGCTCCCAGCATGCTGCTGCACGGAGCAGGTGCCCGGGAGGCCCCTTTCTGCCCATCTCCTGATTCTGGGGTGCAACCCAGACTGGGAAATAGGACTGGAGCTTCCTTCTCAGTGTGGCTCTGGGCTTCCGGACGATCAAGGGAGGGGAGGACCGTTTCTGTCCCTTGCTGAGGCAAACCGCAGGTAGCCGAATGCATGTTTGACTGGTTACCCCCGAGCTGGTATCAACGCAGCAACGACACGATCTTGCTGGTCCTGCAGGGCAGGGATCTGAGAGGTTTCTCGGTGTTTCTGGGTCAGAGGCTCTTGAGGGACGTGACCATGAGGACGCCAGCCATAGCTGCAGCTGCGTCAGACCTGAACCCAGGGCTACCCTCGCCCCCCCGGCTGCTGGCCGCAAGCTTTGCTCCTCCTAGCGGGGCCTCTGCAAAGCGCTGGCTCCCCAAGCAGGTGGTCCAGAGTGAGGGGGCAGCACAGCCTCCCCAGCCTTCCCTGCCTCCTCCTCTCGCCCCCGCCTCCCCTGCCCACCTCACCCCTTCCCCGACCCACACTGGGCCCTGAGTCCTCCCACGACGGGAGGGGCTGACGGAGGAGGGCCCCCGGGAGGCAGATCGCAGGACCCTGGAGGAGGCGCTTGGCTCTCTCTTGTCCACCCCTGTCCGCCCCCGTCCCCTACCAGAGCCTGGGCTTTCAGACCCTTCGGTGGCTGAGCTTCATCCCGCCCTCAGCTTGCCGCCCTGCTGGGACAGCCTGGGAGAGGCCCTGTTCCCAGGACAGAGGGAGGCGGGGAAAGAGCCGGCCAGGATGGGCGGAGAGAAGCGTTGTCCCCCGGAGACCCGTTGGCTCCGGGCCGAGGCTCCGAGGGCGCTGCAGCCCTGGGCCGTCCCGGAGCTGTGCGGGCTTCCAGGGGCAGGCCGCCCAAGCTGGGGTGGACGGGAGGGAGGCCAGAGACTGGAATGCGCCTGCGTGCGTCCCGTCGGATGCCCGGGGCCTGGGGGGAGGAGGAGGCAGCACCTCGGAGTGAATCGCCCACTTCTGGTCTGGCGCGGGGGAGAGGGGCTTCTTTTTGTTAACGTCTTTCTTGCAACAAAAAGATGTTCACACGGTGAAGCCACGGCGGCCGTCTCAGCCAGGTCTCGGGACGCGGGCTCTCCTCTGGCTGGAGGCTCGGGGACTGAGGGGAGGGAAGGAGACGGTGCTCGCAGAGAAGAGGGCTAGCAGCAGGCGTCGGGGAAGTCGAGCCCTTTCCTTCCTTAGCAGAATTGCCTTTGGCAGGTGCATTCATCTCCTGGGCCGGGGCGACATTCAGCCCAGAGCCTCCTCAGAAATTGGAGAGCAGTTGTGGACTCAGTCCCGAGACTTGGGCAGAGGGGCCTCCCCACTGGCCATCCGCAGGCTCATTTCACAGCCCGCACGCGCCCCCTCCGCTCATGGGTACAGACCTTGCGTGCCCAGGGCCCTGGGCAGTGGAGGCCTCGGCTCATCGCCGTCTGTGCTGTGAGATGTTCGGACGCCACAGAGCCTCAGGGGACAGACGGGTCCTGTGAGTGTTTAAGGCTCGGTGATGAGCAGCTGATTCTAGCCCTGTTCAGGTTGACCGGTCAGCCTCTAAGAGTCTGTCACTGCAGCTGTCTGATGCTGGATCCCAAAGAAAGGCCCCAGAAGCACCCCTGGGGCTCTCGGGAGGGAGCCGGTGGTGTCTTCGTGAGCGGGGGCGTGCCGCGCGTCGGCTGCGCTGGGCCACTCTGAGGAAGCCGGGGTGGCCACACGAGGGCTGACGCCTGCCTCCCCGTGGCTGCACTGAGCGTGGTTGTCTCCACTGGGAGGGCAGCTGGCCACAGGTGGCCTCAGACACCTGCCAGATGTGTGACCCGCGGCTGGTCCCCTGCCCTGGTCTCCCCGCCCAGAGTGCTGGCCCTGAGCTGCCTGCATGACCACCCCGCCCTCAGGCTCCCGCAGCGCCCACTGCGCCTCCCGGGGGCTGCTATTTCCCGCGTGCCTCCTTCCCTGGCCGAGAGGCCGCCGGGGCCCTCCCCATCCCCGCCATGCCTGCGTCCTCCCTCCTGTGAGTCTGCGGGGCTCCGGTGTCCCGCCCTAGGCCCGGCCTGGAACCCCATTTCAGGGCTGACTCACTGAGGATGCGGGTAGTGACGGAGGGGGCAAATCTGGGGGGCCAGGAAGGACTGGGAGCTGCGGGGAGGCGGACTGTGTCCAGGGCAAGGCCAGGATCAGAGGAGCAGGGGTCCAGGACTGAGGGGAATATGGACACGTGTCGAGTCTCGTGTTGAGGTTTAAGAAAACAGCTCCAAAACTGCTGAGCCTGAAACACACGCACTGCCACGAAGTGATGGCTGGTGGGAGGGTGCTGGTCAGCCCCCTCGGGTGCCAGCCGGGTGGAATAGGGGAAGAGGGGGAGGGGCCCAGGAGGAAGGGGCGGTGTATCCACCTGCCGGTCCTCCTGAGGTCCAGCAGAAGCCAGCCTGGCGTGCAAAGCTAGCAAAGTCTTCCAGCTAATAAAGAGAGCTCCTGAACAGGAGGGTAGGGTTTAGCTAAAGCACCTACAAAAATTCTACTTGTGGTAATTTAGGATGGCACAGAACATGGTTATCAACAAAGAAAGTCTCAGGCAATGTGGAGTCATCTACCTGACAGACGGTGTGAGTGCTCACGGCTTTGATTTTAGGCATTTGCAACAGGAGTGCACTCCACTGGATACTAATTAGGAAAAGTTAAAGACCCCACAGTGTATTAATATGTGAGTTACTGAAGGAGTTATTTGCCTCTATATCCTCTCCCAAACTGAAGTTATGCAAATGACCTTTCTAACCTCACACTGAGGTCCTTTGAAGTTTTCTTTATGTTTTTGGATATAACTGAAATGTCACCTCTTTAAATCCTCCCCAGTGCACGTCAGGTGGATTTCCTGTGCCATCTTCGATGACCCTATTGGATCTCACTGAATATTCTACTTCTGTTCTGGCCACTTGGTTACACCTGTGTCTTCTGCCACCAGATTTTGAGCAGCGTACTTATCTTTGAGTCCTGGAATTTAGCACATAATCAAGCTCAGAGACAGAGCCAAAACTGTCCTTTAAACTGTTACTGACAGCCCGTTGGCCACATTAGTTTCAGGACTGCTAATGCATATTCTAGGAGGACTTCTGTGGGTGATAAAGTTGGGGAGATTTGGGGTTAAATACAGTGGAGCTGGTTTCTTTACTATAGGACATTTTAGAATCTTTAATATATTAATGGACCCTGTGAGTCACCAGACGTTCGCTCTAATGTGCGGGATCTACCCAGACCATCTGCATAGACCACAGCTTTTATGCACCGCTGTTTCACATTTCATGGAGCCTCATTTGAGAAATGCTGAGCCGTGTCTTTTTTTTAGAGAAATGGCGCATACCCTGTCCAAAAGTGCTAGAAATTAAAGTAAAAGATTAAGAACTGCAAGCACCTTATAAGGCAAAAGAAGTCTCTACTAGACAGACACACCTAGACTTGAAGAAAATACATATCGAAGAGTTGACAGAAAAGTTTGACACAATGACAGCTAGGAAGGATTGAGACCCTGAAGATAGATCACAGAATTTCCTGAGGAGGAGAGAAACCCGCCCAGCCGCTGGGGAAGCCGCTGAGGTGAAGGGACGTGCTCTGGCCACCGGCAGGGACCCAGGGCCACAGGGTCCTCTGCCCTTGCCTCTCTCCCTCCCCGCCAAACGCAATCACAGTGGGTGTTTCAACCAGAGAGGACCGAATACTGGGAACGGTTGCACCGGTGCCTGGGATGAAACAAGCAGGGTGAATCGCCGAGCTCCCAGACGTGGCTGTCCAGGTCGCTCCAACAGGGAGAGGACGCGCTGTGGAGCCCACGCCTGTCCTCCTCCACCCTCACCACATCTCTCTCCTTTTCCTCGCTCCCCGCCCATCCCTGTGTCCCTTCAGAAGATGCAGCCAATGTTTCAGGGGTTCCCCTGGGGACGAGAGGTCAGACTGAAGCGTTGGTCATGAGGTCCTTCAGGATAAAACGTTCCAGGTTTTACACACGAGCAGATTGTCACTCTTATTTTTACGCTGGTCAAACTTGTGCTTGGACTGACGAACGTGTGATCTCTTCTCAATTACTGTCTTTATCAGAGAGATCATATTGAACGTAGACAGTTTAGAACGGGCAGGTTCACAGAAAGACGGCAGAGCCGGTTACGTAACTCCAAGCCGTTGTCACTGATGAGGTGCTGGTAGTATCCTCCTGGTCATTTTTCTGTTCCCGTCAAGTGTACACAGAGGTATTTTCACTGTTAAGTACAGACAGCTGTATCATCTTCTTGGTAACTTGGGGACAGCTCTCAGTGTACTTGGGCGTCCTTTTTTTCCATGATCATCCTTGTGCCATCTTCACCGTCTGTCCCGGACTACAGCATGTACTGGGTCATACTCTAACCAGCCCTCCATCACGGGACGTCAAGTTGCTTAGGATAGTTGTGATCTTAAGTATTTGTGCGCATATTCAGTTATCATCATAGAATACATTCTTTCTGTTTGGTTCATTTATAATTTTGTAGTTGTCAGAAATGTTCACGTATCTTTTTATTAGGAAAGACACAGGTTTTAATCAGAATTGTGCTCCAGGAGGACTGAGCCAGCCAAGAGAGTCTATAGGAAGGTTGGAATGGTAGCAGGGGTCTATTAGGAAGTTACTCTAACGGAGCTCAAGGCAAAAGGCTTATAAGGAGTGATCTCCACCAGTTCACAGAGGTGAGTGCACAGAACATCCCACATTGCATTTCCCACACCTTCTAAACAACTTTATTGAGAAATAGTTTACACACTGTAAGCTTTTAGCAAGGAGATCAAACCAGTCCGTCCTAAAGGAAATCAACCCTGAATGTTCATTGGAAGGACTGAAGCTGAAGTTGAAGCTCCAATCGTTTGACCACCTGATGTGAAGAGACGACTCACTGGAAAAGACCCTGATGCTGGGCAAGACTGAGGGCAGGAGGAGAAGGGGGTGATAGGGGGTGAGGCGGTTGGATGGCATCACTGACTCAAAGGCATCAGTTTGAGGCAACTCCGGGAGAGTTGGGGACCGGGAAGCCTGATGTGCTGCGGTTCACAGGGTCACAGCAAGTCAGACGTGACGCAGCGACAGAGCATCAGCAAGCCACGCGTGTTCAGCCGAGCAGTTTGATCACGTTTTGACGTGTGCACACATGGTCACCACAGTCAGCGTGAGCACAGCTGTGTCCCCAGGGCTTCCTCCTGCCCGGAGTGGTCCTTCCCTGCTCCGCCACTTCCCATCCAGGAAGCCACCAGCATGAGGTCTAATAGACGAGGCTGCACTGCTCTGGAGTTTCGTAGGAGTGGAATCGTGCAGTGTGTCCTCGTGGCCGTTGACGATGCTGGTTTTGCCGTCATTCGCACTATGGTCTCCGTGTCTGAATTTCACCGCGTGGATGTACGCTGGTCATCCACCCATCCACCTGTGGCCGGGCCGGGCGCTTGTTTACAGTGTTGGCTTTCACAGCTAGAGATGCTGTGAACATCTGCGTACAGGTCTTTTTATAGAATATGCTTCTGATTCTCTTGGATGAAGACCTAGGAGCAGAGCGGCTGCACCATTCAGTAGACATATGTTTAAATTTTTAAATAACCTGCACAGCACTTTTTATGAGTGAAAATCTAGAAATAATTCACATTAAGTGGTTGAATGTATTACGACACATGCCTATGATAGAAAACTATGAAGCCTTTTAAAAATGATTATGGGTTTGTATTTGATAGAAATATGGCCAAACAAGAAAAACGGCAGGTTGTTGACTTTTATATACATAGTCACCAAGATGTCAGTAACATTTGTAGTATTTCACTTAATTTTGATGTTTGTATGTACTTTCAGATACTATTTAATTTGTTTCCATTTTAAGCAAAAACATTTTTACAACTTTCTCCTCTCCACAAACTAATATTCTTCTAATATTGGAAAGGAAGTTGAGCTAGGTTCAAACAACCAAATGATTGTAGGAAGCAGAGGCCATTTTTGGAGCCTGGGAGTCTGTGGAAGGGAACTGTCCATAACTGCGTTATACTAGGAGCTATATAGTTTTAAGAGAGCTTATTATTTGGTAGAGAGGAAGAAAGAACAGGGACACTTGTTAGGAATAGCCTGATTATTTTAAATGCTGAAGAAAAGCCGCAGTTGATGTGTGGCTTCCGCAGCTGTATGTGAATAATGACGTAAGCTGAAAGAAGAAGGATGGAGTATGGAGAAAGTGACATTTATGGGGCTGATGATCTGCCAGGCAGGCTCTTTGGTACAAGGCCACTGAAATGAGGGCTGAGGGCCTTGCCCTTGGAGAAGACGCTTGCTGTGGTAGGTGACGCCAGGGAGTTCAAGGTCAACCACATGCGACAGCCCTCCATGAAGCGCTTCCTTGCTTCCCACACACATGCATGACCGTTTGCTTGCTTAGTTAGTCCTGTGGAAGAAGGAGGAAGGTTTTAATTTAGTCCTCATTTACGCAAGGAGGAGGGCCAGATCAGAAGTCAAGTTCACGCTAGGGATGCTCCAAAAGACGCATCCGGAGCTTGCACGCGCATCTGCTCTTTCAGTCCTCACAACAGTCTCCGGAGGGGGGTTGAGAAAGGGCTGGTTTTCTCCCTCCTCACTGATTTTCCAGGTGAAGAAACTGAGCTCAACTAGGCTCAGTAACCTGAACAAAGACTCAGATGGGGAAGGTGGAGAGCAGATTTAGACTCCAGACTTGGTTCCTCAAGCCGATGTTCCCTAGAGGTCCCTCTGCAGCCCGGACCTGCCTAAAACCGCCTGCTCGTGGGCAGGGAGCCCGTGCTCGACCTCTGTCTCCTGACTCTGCTGAACGCTCCTTCCCACACTGCGCGGGCGGGCGACCGTGCCGGCCTTCCTTCACTTTCCTTATTCTGTCGACTGTGGAAGAAAGTTGAAGACGTCTACAGCAGCGCGAGTGTGTGTGTGTGTGTGAGTGTGTGAGTGAGTGATGGTGCAGAAGTGGGGACTCTTTCCAAGCCCTGGACTCTGGAGTGTGGGGCACGGCATTATGGATGATGTATTGCTCCATTACAGCTCATGACTCCCTGTACTTCGCGACAATATCTTATGTCATGATGAAATATGGTGTGTGTGGTTGGAAAAGTGTAGATATGCCAGCTGGCCCTGTGCTCTGATTGAATTATTTACTTCTGCCTCTCTTATCCGGCTAAAAAGCTTCCTTTTTGTTGGCCGCTCTCAATAGCACTAATGACTTGGCCTCTCCCTCCTTTTGGGAATCCCTTCAGCGGGCTTCTCCACGCTGATGTGCTCATTGTCGTCTTGTCTGCCGAGAGTAAGATTCCTGGCTTGACAGTGGTTAGTAAAAATTTCTCTTTTGCATTTCCTCCTAAGTGCTTTTTTTTTTTTTTTTCCTCTGTAAGACACGTCTCTGCCGACGAGATAATCCACTCAAATTATTGCACCATAAACTTCCTTTTGTGACAAGCTCGGCCAGGACCCACACGTCTGCCTTTTTGTGAAAACGAGAGGGCAGACGGGCACCCTTGGAGTTGATTTTATCTTTTCCGTCACTTGAGACCTGGCTCTACCAGATGCAGGCGGTCTGAGTGCTTCTAGATGGGCTTTCCTGGCCCTCTGCCCATGGTTAAGAAGCCCTTTGATTTTTAGCATCGCCCTCCTTTCACAAATCGAAAGGGATTCTTCCCGAGGTTTAAGCTCATTTAATTATACAGCTGTGTCTGACTGGTGGAGAGCAGTCACGTGGGGAGTGCCTGGGGCAGGATCCGGCTCTGAATTCGAGTCCCTGCTCTGCCGAGCTGGCATGCACGCTGGGCGACAACAGCACGTCCTGAAACGGGGGTGTCCAGACCGGCCCCATCACGGTCTCTGTGTCCAGATGCGGAGCTGCCGGAATGTCCCAAGTCCTGGATTTTTAAAGATTACAGACACGACCTGATCCTTCGGTCTTGTGATTCTGTAGGGATCCCGGGGAACTAACCGGGGGCTAGTGGGTCAGGTTGCCCACTGTTTTGCTTGGTGGTTTTCTTTTTCTTTGATCAATGCCCACTTTTATTGGTGCTCATTCTTTGTTGATCATAGGTCATCGGTCGCTTGAGTGTGGCCTGAGCACCAACACTAAAATGAGGTGGCTGTCGATGGCCAGAGCGGCCAGCGTAGAACAGGAGACCGTGAACGCGCTCTGCCTCGAGCCCACCCACCGGTCACCTTGTGGCTGACACTCACGGGTCAGAGCCCAGAAGAGAGAGCCCCTGCACGAGAGCCTCTGGTCCCATGGCCCCGGGGCCCACCTGAGCCCACTGCCTGGCGCAGACCTGGCGTCTGGAGGCAGGGCCTCAGGCATGTTCAGGAGGAAGCTGCCTATTCTGATAGGAATGGGAGGGTCAGTGGGAGGGGCTGGCAGAGACAGAGGTCCAGCAGGAAACCGGACGGTGCTGTCACAGGGAGACCGTAGTCCAGCCCCCTCAGGCCCACGTGGGCAGCCGCAGGTGCTCAAGCTGGTTGGAAAGGTCCAGGGCCTTTTCTGTTTCTCCTCTGTCACCAGCCCGGGGAGACCAAAGCGAGGAATCGGGGCTGCACGTGGAGCCCCCCCGGCTGTAGCGGCACAGGCCTCAGGGCGCAGCCCCGGCGGCCGGGACTCAGCACTGAGTCTTGCCCGGCCAAGGAGGGCAGGGGCCGCGGGGAGAGAGCTTCTGCCTCTGGAGCTCAACAGAGCCAGGCCCTGCGAGCAGCAGAGACGCGCGGGTCCAGACGCAGGCCCAGGTCACGCCCTGACACCCTGCGCCCCGGGCGGACGCTGGCTGCTCCCTGCGGAGAAGCGGCCCTGGAGTGCTCGGTGGGGAAGAGGAGGCCGCCCCGGAGGGGACTCGCGGGCTGGCTGGGGGGCTGGGAGGAGGTGGAGTGAGGGCCGGCGCTCCCGAGCTGAAGGGACAGGGCAGCGAGTCCTCAGGCTTGGCTCAGCTCGTGGAAAGGCTCGTCTGGTGGGAACAGGTGGGCGCCGCGCCTGCGGAGCCCTGACTGGAGGCTGCACCTGGACGGGCCGACGCTGCCAGCCTCCCTCAGGAGCACCGGCTTACTCTAGCAGCCCTGGCTGTTTCTGCAGTTTGGGCAGAGGTTAACGGCACGAGCAGAGATGTCTGATTCTAATTGCCCTTTTACAGATGGCGGCTCTGCTGAGGGACGCCGTCTTGTCCAGGAGGCAGCAGTGGGCGCGGACGCTGTTGTCCTCTTAGTCTATAGAGCGGCGCCCGTGAGCGGCTGGGTCTGGAAGGGCCGCCTGCGCCCGCAGCCTCCCCGAGGAGCGGATGGGGGGGTGTAGAGGCAGTGGGGTCGCAGCAAGGAGGACACACGCGCCGTGTCTCAGGGCACCCGGAGAGCGTTGCTCTGGAGTCAGGAAGTGACGGGCGAGGTGGCATGCAGCTGAGCTCACCCCCAGGGTCCCGCGCTCTCCCCCGGTCTTGGGGGAAATGGGGACGGGGGCCCTTGTAGGGGTCGTAGCCTCGTGCTCCTCTCTGGCATGGGTCGCTCCTACATGTGAATGGCAGGGGCCCAGGCCACCACGAGGCTCGATGGCTCCAGAAACTGGAGTGACAAATAGGAGAACAGAGTTCCTTGTCCTGGATGCTGAGGAGGCGGGCTGGGGCCTTCCCTGGGGGCGGGCAGGTTTGTGCGCAGGACCTGGGCATGTGACATGGCTCTGGAGACTGACTCCTGGTCGCCGTCCTGCCATCACAGTTGTGGAGGTGGACGTTGGCCGCCTGGTTTCCCAGCCTGGGTCTCGGGGTGACCTGGGCCTTGGCCTCGACACTTCCTATCCTGTCCTTCAGACCCTCTGAACTCTGCCCCGCCCGGGAGGGGTGAGAGCTCAGCTTTGGCGCGAGTCTCCTGGCCTTTCTCCTCTCCCTGAAAAGGAGCGCCTGGCGCTGGCCCTGATGGCCTGTGGCCACTGCTGCCCTCGGCAGACACGGCCAGCTGGGCTTGCTGCCTTCAGGCCCTCCCGGCGGGCGTGGTGTCTGCGGCCTGACACACTCTTTCCTTCCTTATTATTTTTTTTTTTATTGTGTTTTGGCTTTTTTTCTGGCCACTTCTATTCATCTTTCATTTCTTTATCTTTGTTCTTTGGCCTGTGTGGGCCTCCCGTCGCAGTGGCCTCTCTTGCTGCAGAGCACTGGCTGGACAAGGTGGGCGCATGCGCTCCAGAGCTCCGGCTCGGTAGTTGGACACATGGGTCCAGCCGCTCCGCGGCACGTGGGATCTTCCCAGGCCAGGGATCGAACTGGCGCCCCTTGCGCTGCAAGGCAGTGTCCTTACCCACTGGACCACTAGGGAGGCCCCACTCTTTCCTTTCTGCCAATAACGTTTGAAGCCAAAGAGGAGGAGGTCACACATTCCTCTGGCCAGTAGCCGTTAGTGCTAGAGGTCAACCCACCCCAAGTGAGACATGAAGAGGAACCCGGCGCGTGGAGGGCAGTGCCGGTGCCCGCGCCCCCTCCTCGCTACCAGGGCCCTCGTCTGGGGCAGCTGGGCCCATCCCAGGATCTGTGGCTTCCGTGACTGCCCACGGCGTGTGCAGCGGTCCATGGCCACGAGGCCCAGTGCCGGGAGACACGGTGAGCTCAGAGACCGCAGGCCTCACCTTGCTCTCCTCTCGCCTTGAGTGTCAGCAGCCCTGAGCCTAGCCCACGCCGAGGGCCGGAAGCTGGGAGCCTGGGGGGCTCCCCGAGCCTCTCAACACGGCGACCCCACCTCCTCCCGGAGCCGTGCTCGGCGAGAAGAGCCCATGCTCACTGAGCTCTCTGTGTCTGGGAGTGTTCCTTCCGGTCCCACGCGTTCCTGGGAGCGTGGGTGCAACTCAGAGTCGAGAGGCTGTGGGGCCTGGGGCCTAGGCTCTGCACCCAGACATGTCCAGCTGACACACGGAAGTGGCTCCCAGGGGCTGCGTGTGCGTGTGTGTGTAGGCCTGAGGGACAGAGGGACCGGGGAGGGTGAGAGAGACAGACAGATGAGTGTGGAAAGAAGCATGACCACGAAGAAGACAGATTCCGATCCCGGGAGCCTCCGCCCAGCCACGTGCTGGCAGAGAGGAGCATGGGAGCAGGAGGTGACTCCGTCTCCAGGGCACTCTCCGCATTCGAGCCTCGCAGGCTCCCCTCCAACCACTTTCTCCTTCCAGGAGGGCTCCTCCGCTTTCTCAAAACCTGTCCGTCCCAGAAAGCTCAGTGGTTGCTGACCGCCTGGCGTTATTCTAAGGGCTGGGGGAGCAAAGGGAACGCGGATGCCGAGAGCTCACGGCGTCGGTCTGTTTATTTCACAATACAGAACATTACTATCTATATTCTGCTGAACACTTAAGCCGACGGTATTGTGGACCAAGTGGTTCTTCGTGGGCTTCCCCGGAGGCTCACACGGTAAAGAATCTGCCTGTCAATGCAGGAGATGTGGGTTTGATCCCCAGGTTGGGAAGATCCCCTGGAGAAGGGAATGGCAGCCCACTCCAGTATTCTAGTCTACAGAATCCAATGAACAGAGGAGCCCTGAGGGCGACAGTCTGTGGGTTCGCAAAGAGACACAACTGAAGGACTAGCACTTTCTCGTTTCCCAAAGTTGTCACCTGCTACCTGCTCACCAGCGACCTGTGTCTGCTCTCCAGGCGTCCTCGTTCAGCAGCAGGGCGGGGGCAGAGACCCAGTGACAGACAGAGAGCGGGTGCTGGTGTCACAGAGGCAGGTGGACGCCCAGTCGCACCCCGGTGACGGTGTTCACCAGCACGGCTTGGCCTCGGCTTCTCTTCCGGGAAGTGGGGGTGTCCACATTCACTTTACTGACCGGAATTTAGCGGATACTCACGTGATAGCTGGTGGTGTGTGTGTGTGTGTGTGTGTGTGTGTGTGTAGACCTTTAAATGTCTGACGTGAAGTGTGATGGCCATATTATTGGCATTTATGCAACCCTGCTATTTACACAGAGAGGCAGGCCCTGAATAACTGCGGGAGATCAAGAACACGACAGAAGAGCGACCACGTGAGCTGGGGCGACCCGTCCTCACCAAAGAGAGTCAGGAGGAGCAGGGGGAGGCCCTCTGGGCCACGTCTGTGCCCGGGGATGGGGATGCGATGATGCCCGATGGTGCCCGGGGCCTGGCCGCAGGCGCGGGGGCCCCGCGGAGCCCCGGTGTGGACAGCGGAGCCAGGAGGGGTGGCGAGGGAGCCGGGGAGCCCAGGTCGGCCCACGGGGGTGCTTGGGCTTGGGCTGAGGCAGAAGAGACAGCGCGCCTGGCGTCAGCTCTCCCTCAGCGGGAGGCAGGGAGCCCCCGGGCCTCGGGGTGCCCGGAGACCAGGGGCTGTGGTCTGCGGGGGTGGGGGCGGCCTCCCGCCCTCCTCCCCTGGCACGCCTGCCCCCACAGCTGCCCGGCTCCGAGCGCAGCTTCTCCCGCCCGCCCGAGCGCCAGGGCTGGGAGCGGAGTCTCTACTGAGTCTCCATCACATGGTGTCTCCCAGGGAGGAAATAGCTGCCGTGGGCGCCTCTGCTGCGGTGGCGGCCAGAGGCCGTGCTTTCGAGGGGTATCAGAGGGAGAGCTGAGCCCCACATCCGCGTGGGGACGTGGGGGAAGGAGAGTTGGCCCTCACCCCAGTGAGCCCAGACCTGTGGGCCGTGTGCTGAGAGAGCGCCCCGGGGGACCGCCATCCGCCCGGCCGCTGCCCTTCCCACTGGGCCAGGGCTCTCTGCTGCGAAGGTTCTGGTTCAGCCCAGGAACCTGCTGAAGTGCGTGGGGAGGGTCCTGTTCGTCCATCAGGAGCCGCATGGAGCCCAGCTCGTGCACACGCAAATGCCCTCCGGCTCCCGGGCTCCCACGGGTCTGTCCCCGTTCAGCCGCAAGATGCCGCTGTCCCACCGGCCGCTGGACCAGCCTAGTCGCTCCCCAAGGGGGCCTTCCATGGGCGCCTGCCTGCTCTCGGGTGCCCGGTGGGCTCCGTGCCGTGTCCTCGGGTTCTCCCCGTGGGGAGTTAGGTGGCCCCTCGAGAGCCCCTCGTGAGGACAGAGGGCCGGCTGCTTTCTCTCCGCCCTCTTCCGGGCGTCCTCGGAGCTCAAGGCCCTCTCCCTGGTGGGAATGCGGCCCTGTGCGGGCGGCGGGCAGGGCCGCCCGGCTGGAGAGGGGCCTGAGCAGAAGGACAGGGCCTGGGGGCGGCGCCTCCGTCCTCAGGGGCTGGGCACCTGCCCTCTCCTCTGGCTTCCCCGCCCAGGCAGAGTTAACACGTGCGACGGGCATCATATCCGTCCGAGACGTTCCTCTCCTTGCCCCCTCCAGCTGGTGCGGCTCCCGGCCCCGCGGCTCCTGGCCCGTTTCCCTCCATCAGGCAGAGACAGGGTCTCCCCTGTGAGCGTGGCGGCTTGAGGAGCTCCCGCTTTTCCAGTTGAGTAACCCTGTCCGGGGTCACCTAGGGAACAGTTCCATCCCCAGGCTCGGCACGGTCCTGGGGGCTGGGGTCCCGTCTGGTAGCTGGGGAGGCGGGCTGGGGGCTCAGCGTTTCCGGGGGGCTTTCCTTCCTGCGCTGTGGGCGTGGCTGTCTCCGGCACAGGGGCGTCTCAGAGGGGCTGCGTGGCTCCCCGAGCCCCCCACACACACCGCAGGGCCTCCTTTCCGCCGTTGTCTGTTTTTCAGAATCCCAGGTGATTCTGCCTTCTTCCAGAAAGCCTGTCACATGGGCCCTGCCCTCAGGGAATGATTGTGTGCAGCAGGAGGAAGGAGCACTGGGGAGGCCCCGGAGGACCCAGGCTCCAGATGCCGCTCCCCCACGGCCCTCATTTCCTGCCCAAGACGCCCCGACAACCCTGCGTGTTCGGGCTGCCTGGGAGCGCGCCCTTGACCTGCGGGACGGGCCTTGTGCAGACCCTGGCTGACCCCGTCAGCGACCTGCCCCGCAAGCCCCTCTGGGCTCTGGTAGGAGCCGAGCCCCTCCCTCGAGCGCTGTTAGGAGGCCCTTCCTGCAGAGAGGGGGTGCGAGGCCCCGAGTTCTGGCTGAACTGGGTGGGAACCACAGCTGAGACTGGAGCCCAGGAGAGCCCGAGCGTGGCCGGCCGGTCCCTGGACGTCCCTCTCATATCCGGGGGTGGGGCAGACATCACGAGTACCGGGAAGGGAAGGGCACTCAGTGGCGCGACCGTTGTGTTTTGATCAGAATTCAGCGTCGTGGGTTACCACCCTCCCCGTGGGCACGTACCTGAAGCCTCCTGTCTGTGTGTGGGGGTGGTCGTTTGGGAGCCTGGCGGTCCCGCTGTCCATGGCACGTCCCAGGGCAGAGTGCTGGCGTGGGTTTCCGTTTCCTTCTCCAGGGATCTTCCTGGCCCAGGGCTTGAACCTGGGCCTCCTGCACTGCAGGAGATTCCTGACCACTGCGCCGCCAGGGGGACCCTCCCATCTGTGTGCTTTCCATGGCTGGCGTCCAAATCCCGTGCTGCCTGGTGCCGAGTGGCACTCCTCCTGCTCACAGCGTCCGGGCTGCCTGGGCCTGGCTCTGTGTTTAGCCTCATCCCCAAATCCTCCTTCTGTGGGCCTCCTGGAGAGCCCCGTGTGCCTTCCAGGTTGAGGAGGGCTATGCAGCACCTCACTGTGTGCCAGTGGTGTGGGGAGAACGATGGTGCCAGGCCTAGGCTGGTGCCCTGGGAAGAGAGGTTATGAACTTGTTCACAGGGACAGTGAGATCTCAGCTTTCCTACTTCCTTACCCCAGGCCTTCAGGAGCTATGTTTACCTTCTCTGAGACTCAGTTTCTTGGTGTTGATAATCCATCCCAATGGGTAGTTGTACCAGTAGCTACATGTTAATTTCTGACGGAGCGCCTGGAGCATTACAGGTGTGAATGCATCATGGTTCCCATCTCTCTCGTCTTGTGTTGGATGCTCAGCTCCTCGGGCTCATAGGTCAAGCTCACGCCTCTACATGTCAGAGTCACGTAGGGCCGTGGGACTAATACAGAACTCAGAAAATGAAAAAATGAGTCAGTGAAGGACTTTTTTATGGAATCAGTCTCTGAGATCTCCCCCTGGTTATCAAGTTTCATGTTATTGGCAAGTAATTGTTAAACAAGTACTCAAAGACTGTGGCTAAAAAGGAGAGTGATGTGTGGGCCACACGATGAAGGGGCTTCGGTGGAGGAGACACCGTCGCGCACCGCCGAAACACGGACGTGTGAGCCCGGGGCGTCTGAGCCCGGGGGCCTGACCGCGGCTGCTGGAGATGCTGGGCGTGCGTCTCGGGAACACTCCACTCCATGGGGTCTTTGCACGGCTAAGCGGGGGGCACCCAGCAGAGAGCCCACCCACAGTGGGCGCTAAGGGAACAGTCACTGGTAGGGTGGCGATCTGGGTACCGCGTCGGGGGTAACTCCGAGGAGATGTACTCATCCCGTGGAGCCTAGCGCGCGGGAGCCGTCATGAGAGGGCAGGAAAGGCACCCCCCCGCGGGTGGCCAGGCCCGAGTCCACAGGCAGAGTGAGGACCGCACAAGGCGAGGTGGAAGTCTGGACGACAGAGGAATTTAAATGTCAGGCAGAGGCATTTGGAAGTTAGTTATTTCTTTTGAAGAAAAGAGCAAGCAAATAAAATTGAATGCGGGATTAATGTGATCAGAACTGTGCTGGGGACGGGAAGCTAAGGTCCCTTTTCCAGCTCCTCTGGTGGCTTCCAGGGAGTTCAGCATGAGGCCCACAGCTCCTGCCATGGCCCGCAGTCCCCCCTCACTCCGTCCCCACATCCCGCCTCTCCCTGGCCTCCGGTCCCGCCACATCCCCAGGCCCAGTGAATCACCTAGACCGTGATGAGCAGATCTGAGGAGTGGGACCTGTGCCTGGTCCAGTTTTGCTAGAACCAGCTTCTGAGATGACAAGGAAGTGTGTTGATTTCTTCTACAGAAGGCCCTTTGAGCTGAACTGCTTGCCGACCAAGCCTGGCCAGCCCACTGTTTACATGGGGTTTTCCTGTCTGTTTGTTTTGTTTGGAAAAAAGCTAAACCTGACCTGAATGAGACCTTGAGTTTCCAGAATTAATATTGGTCCTGTTCCTGCCGCAGCTGTGACGCTGTGAATTTGTCACCACACACAGAGCCTGGACAGATTCCATGCCAGTCCTGACTTTAATTAAAGCTCTTCGGAGGGGCTGACGGCTAATTTGAAGGTGATGGCCAGATGGGTGTGCTCAAGTCCAGGAGTGCTGGCCTGACAGTTAATGAGAGTGAAGGGCTTAATTGGCTCCAGTTAAGCAGGGCGACCGGCAGTAGCGCGGGAAAGCCAGCCCTCGTTCGTCTGGGGACGGTCACCCCGAGGTCCTCCTCGCCTGGTCGGAGGAGTAGAGGCCTGGCCAGCAGGGTGTGGACAGGCAGCCGTGTGGGCCTCCCAGGCCACTTCTCTAGTTGAAACATGGGACGGAAGCGGGGGCCACGTAGCTCCTTGCTGAGATGCATGGAAGCCCGTGCTGTCACACAGACCGTGGAGGGTCCCTGTGAGACAGCAGACACCCTTCCTTCCTCCTGTAATGGACGTCGGTTCTGTGGCCCGACCCCAGCATTAAAGGTGAATACTACATTTCATCGTACAGAAATGCAGGGCTGGTGGAGACAGAAGAATCATGCTGTGATGTGCTTTCAGGTCACCGGTGAGAGGACACATTCTAGCTGATCCCAGTCATTTCTGTCATTACTAATTGCTTTTTTTTTTTTTTTTTGCCTAATTCTACAACCAAATCTCCACGAACTTTCAGAAGCCGGTGGAGATGTTCTTCACTTACAGGCAAAACCTACCACGTTCAATTGCATGTCCACTCTATTTAAACCCCCGGCCCCTCTTCTAACACTGAGGGAAGAAAGCTATTCTGTGTGGCCATTAGGAACGCAGGGCCCATCCACACACCGGGATTCTGGGATACTTCAGCTGCGTGTTTGTGGAACCTTGGGACCTGCCGGCCATTAGAACCAGCTTCTAAGATGACAAGGAAGTGTGTTGATTTCTTCTACAGAAGGCCCTTTGAGCTGAACTGCTTGCTGACCAAGCCTGGCCAGCCCACTGTTTACATGGGGTTTTCCTGTCTGTTTGTTTTGTTTGGAAAAAAGCTAAACCTGACCTGAATGAGACCTTGAGTTTCCAGAATTAATATTGGTCCTGTTCCTGCCGCAGCTGTGACGCTGTGAATTTGTCACCACACACAGAGCCTGGACAGATTCCATGCCAGTCCTGACTTTAATTAAAGCTCTTCGGAGGGTCTGACGGCTAATTTGAAGGTGATGGCCAGATGGGTGTGCTCAAGTCCAGGAGTGCTGGCCTGACAGTTAATGAGAGTGAAGGGCTTAATTGGCTCCAGTTAAGCAGGGCGACCGGCAGTAGCGCGGGAAAGCCAGCCCTCGTTCGTCTGGGGACGGTCACCCCGAGGTCGTCCTCGCCTGGTCGGAGGAGTAGAGGCCTGGCTAGCAGGGTGTGGACAGGCAGCCGTGTGGGCCTCCCAGGCCACTTCTCTAGTTGAAACATGGGACGGAAGCGGGGGCCACGTAGCTCCTTGCTGAGATGCATGGAAGCCCGTGCTGTCACACAGACCGTGGAGGGTCCCTGTGAGACAGCAGACACCCTTCCTTCCTCCTGTAATGGACGTCGGTTCTGTGGCCCGACCCCAGCATTAAAGGTGAATACTACATTTCATCGTACAGAGATGCAGGGCTGGTGGAGACAGAAGAATCATGCTGTGATGTGCTTTCAGGTCACCGGTGAGAGGACACATTCTAGCTGATCCCAGTCATTTCTGTCATTACTAATTGCTTTTTTTTTTTTTTTTTGCCTAATTCTACAACCAAATCTCCACGAACTTTCAGAAGCCGGTGGAGATGTTCTTCACTTACAGGCAAAACCTACCACGTTCGATTGCATGTCCACTCTATTTAAACCCCCAGCCCCTCTTCTAACACTGAGGGAAGAAAGCTATTCTGTGTGGCCATTAGGAACGCAGGGCCCATCCACACACCCGGGATTCTGGGAATTGCCGACGGACTTCAGCTGCGTGTTTGTGGGAACCTTTCGGGACCTGCCCCAGACTTGACCGGACTGTGTTTTAAATGACAGAAGGGTTAGCCACTTACAAATTGATGTCACTTTTATCAGCTGTGATCTTGGTTTGAGATGGTGAAGTGAAGCAGGGAGAGGGCTGGGCTGGGGTCGGGAGGGCTGGCCTTCCAGACGCCGCTGTGCCCCCAGCTCCACCGTGGTCCTTGGGCTGAACCCCTTCCCGGAGCCTCAGCCCTCCCTCTGCGTTTAGGCTCTGCTCTCGGTGGCCGGCAACTTCTTTCCAGCTCTGAGTTTCTCTGACTCTGGTTCATGGTCACACATTTATTTAGTTTGTGGATGGCTTGAGTTTAGACTCCCAGACTTCAGACTCCTCAGCCAGCGCGCTCTGCGTTCCACCAGGGAGCATTGCATCACGGCTCAGTGTCTCTGTTCAGAACGAGGGAAGTGCATTCACAGTGCCTGGGAGGGGACGGAAGGACAGGAAGCGCTGGAAGGAAGATCTGCGTGCGACAGAGACCTCGTCCTGTTTGGTCAGTTGGAAAATGGACTGAGGCCTCTGCGTCTACTCCAGGTGGGCCACGGCTGTTACACCTGATTTGAAAAGTCATTGGCATCGGCTGAGTTTGCAGAACCTCTGCGTCAGTTGACTCAAAGTCCGTAACCTCGTGTTCAGCACTTATTACCTCTGTTCGCCAGGGTGAACCCTGCGACCTTTCTCTTCCAGGCAAATGGAGCTGAGAGACTGGTGATCTGTTCTCTAATGTAGTCAGTCATCCTCTTTCCGCTCCATCCCCACTCGGCCCTTCTCTAAGTCACTCGGGTTTGTTTTTAGTTCTCTCTAAGGAACCCTGGAAGTTTACCTACGTGTTACACAACTTATTGGAAGAGAAGTCATCTTCTCTTCGCAGCTGCAGACTCTGTGGTGGGTCATGTCATTGTTACTGTGAAGGATTTTGCAAAGCCAGCATCTTGAGTTGAGCACCTTTCCTTCAGTAAAGGTGTGGGCTGCATCACTCTGCAGCCCCGGATCTTGGTGTAGAGGCTGTGTGGAACGCTGGCGGTCTCTCTCTACTTGCTCTGCATATTTCTTCCCTGGCTCTCAGAACACCCAGAGCACAGAAGACACTGCAGATAAGAGATGGTAATTATTACTTCTCTCAACTGACAAATGACAAATTAGAAGTACTTTAAAAAGTTGACAGAAGTTTAATAGTCAGTCCGTCAGGAGCTGGTATCCTGGTGTTAGACCTCATGGGTCTGAATCTACCAGGACAAAAAGCCATTTCTGCTGCGGGTGAACCAAGTGAGTTTTAGAACACCTCTGTGCAGACTCTCTACTATGTCTGTGAGCTGTAATGATTCTGTCTCCATAGAGTTGTTGTAAGAGTTACCAACATTCTGTTTGTGTTAGTTCTTCTTTTCTACTCTTTATCATGATCTCTGATTCCTCCACCACACCACCATCCTCACCATCCTCACCTTCCTCACCACGACCACCACCATCACCATCCTCACCATCATCACCACCATCACCACCACCATCACCATCACCACCATCATCATTAACACTACTATCACCACCACCATCATCATCATCACCACCACCACCATCATCACCACCACCATCATCATCACCACCACCACCATCATCATCATCACCACCATCATCATCATCATCACCACCATCATCATCATCACCACCATCACCACCACCATCATCACCACCACCATCACCACCACCATCATCATCATCACCATCACCACCATCAGCACCATCATCATCACCACCATCACCACCACCATCATCACCATCATCACCACCATCACCACCATCATCATCACCACCATCACCACCACCATCATCACCACCACCATCACCACCACCATCATCATCATCACCATCACCACCATCATCATCATCATCACCACCATCACCACCACTGTCATCCTGTCAGTGAATGGCTACAGACGCACAGGCTGTAAGTAGCTACTGAAAACCTGAAAACCTGGACTGTGAGTCCCGCAGAGCCGGCTCTGGAGCACTGCACTGACACGCAGGTGCAGACTTTGCAGACAGGCTTGGGGCTGCAGTGCATCACTCTGCAGCCCCGGATCTTGGTGTAGAGGCTGTGTGGAACGCTGGCGGTCTCTCTCTACTTGCTCTGCATATTTCTTCCCTGGCTCTCAGAACACCCAGAGCACAGAAGACACTGCAGATAAGAGATGGTAATTATTACTTCTCTCAACTGACAAATGACAAATTAGAAGTACTTTAAAAAGTTGACAGAAGTTTAATAGTCAGTCCGTCAGGAGCTGGTATCCTGGTGTTAGACCTCATGGGTCTGAATCCACCAGGACAAAAAGCCATTTCTGCTGCGGGTGAACCAAGTGAGTTTTAGAACACCTCTGTGCAGACTCTCTACTATGTCTGTGAGCCGTAATGATTCCGTCTCCATAGAGTTGTTGTAAGAGTTACCAACATTCTGTTTGTGTTAGTTCTTCTTTTCTACTCTTTATCATGATCTCTGATTCCTCCACCACACCACCATCCTCACCATCCTCACCTTCCTCACCACGACCACCACCATCACCATCATCACTATCATCACCACCGTCACCACCACCATCACCATCACCACCATCATCATTAACACTACCACCATCATCATCATCACCATCACCACCACCATCATCATCACCACCACCACCATCATCATCATCACCACCATCATCATCATCATCACCACCATCATCATCATCACCACCATCACCACCACCATCATCACCACCACCATCACCACCACCATCATCATCATCACCATCACCACCATCAGCACCATCATCATCACCACCATCACCACCACCATCATCACCATCATCACCACCATCACCACCATCATCATCACCACCATCACCACCACCATCATCACCATCATCACCACCATCACCACCATCATCATCATCACCATCACCACCATCATCACCATCATCACCACCATCACCACCACTGTCATCCTGTCAGTGAATGGCTACAGACGCACAGGCTGTAAGTAGCTACTGAAAACCTGAAAACCTGGACTGTGAGTCCCGCAGAGCCAGCTCTGGAGCACTGCATTGACACGCAGGTGCAGACTTTGCAGACAGGCTTGGGGCTGCAGTGCAGATCTTGCGTATAGTCTATGGGGAAAAGAGGAAATAGTCTGCTTCCGAAGTCCATAGTAAACAGACAGGAATGTGCTATGAGGTACACCTTTTAAAATCTTTTGGGGGGGATGGGTGAGGGGGTGTCATTTAAGTCACCACATCCCCGGGAAGGGTAACACTCTTATAGTTGGAGACTCCTTCCTGGAAAGTCAAGGAAGTGGCAGGCAGGGAGCCACTGATTTTGTTTCCTCTGCATCCGTCAAAGGTTGGCCTCCCTTGGATGCCCTGGGATGAGGTCCGTGCAGAGAGAGCCTGGCTGGTGGTGAGTAGCTGGACGCAAAGAGTGGGGTCCTGCCTGCGAGCGAGGGTCTTACCAGTGAGACGATGGCAGCGAAGCAGATGACGCTGAGTTCCCTGGTTCCCTGGGGAGGAGGGACAGGAGATGCACACAGATGGGTCTCTTCCCGTCCTCTGTCTCTGCCACCCCCATCAGCAGGGAGACTCAGCACGTGAAGCACGCAGGCAGGCCAGAGGCTGCCTTCCACCCTGAGGAGAACGGATGGAAGCAGGGCTCCCAGCAGAAAGGTGGACCCTGTCCTCTGGACACGCGCCGTCTGGAGGCACGCGCTAGCAAAGAGGACCAAGCTTCCGTCTTTGGAAATGTTTTTTAATGTGGGAATAGATATTTAGACTTCAGCCTGTAAATGAGACAAACATGTTTTAATACTTCTTATAACTTAGAGACTGTAATGATTTCTTCATCTTCATGGTAACATCAGGGATCGTTTTTCTCATTTAATGGATGAGAAAGCTGAAGCCTATTCTTTCCCCCAATCAGTCTGACGTGAACCTGGATCCACTGATCCCCAGTCTACTGGACATGGGTCCCTGTCCAGGCCCTTGGAAATGTTCCTCTGGGGGATAGAAATAGAAACTGCCTCTTCCCAGTCCCGCAGCTCTCATTGCTCTTGTGTCCATGGAAACCTCGTTCATTCATTCGCTCATTCATTCACCAGTTTGTGATTATTTACTAGGCTGTGTGTATATTAAGTTCAAGGACATAACAATGAGTAAGGCAGCGTGTTACTCAGATTCCCCATTTTTTTTTTTGGAAGCAAGAGATATAAAACACACAAACGGTTTTTTTCTATGAACTAGACAGTGGTAGAAAAAGACATTGCTGATGTGTTTGAGGGGCTTCAGCTCAGGCAGACAGGGGGCTCCTGGATGGCTCCCCTGAGAATACGGCAGATTCTCGGTGCCCTTGGGGGAGCACCTGTGGTGGCCAGGAGAGCGGGGACCACGGCAAGGGCAGCGCTGGACCTTGCCTGATTGGGAGCAACAGGAAAAAGCCATCGGGGTGGAAACGTGGCGACATTGGGCATGTTTCAGGAGATGGGCCCCGAAATCGACATGAGCCAGGTCACCTAAGACATTACAGGCTTCGAAGGATATCTGAAGTTGATTGTAAGTTCAACAGGAAGGCATTGGAGGTCTCAACTCTTGGAATATAGTGACCTGATTGGAATGTTAATGTTACCCTGACTGATGGTTGGTGAATGGGTTTTAGGAGAGAAAGAGGAAGACGAGCTAGAGGTTATTTCAATTGTGTGAGACAGATGTGTGAACTTGGGTGGTAGTCATTGAAACAGAAGGCAGTGAAGGGGTATTTGTGGAGGGTAGTACCATGAAGACTGACCAGCAGCTTGAATGTAAGGTAAGAGGGAAAGAGAGAGTAAGGTTGACTCATGGGTTTAGGCTCAACATATGGATAAGCGCTAGTGCCACTTGCTAAAATGGAAGCATCTCAGAGGGGGTGTGTGTGTGTGTGTGTGTGTGTGTGGTCTGGGAAGCCTGCTGTGGACACTTAGCTGTACCAGGTCTGTGCTCCAGGATCATGGGCTGGACTGAGGATGTAGGTTTGGGAGTCAGCAGGATTTGGGTGCCTTTGAAAGCAAGCGGTTTGCACAAGGCATCCCAGGAAAGAGCGTGAAGGTGAAGGGTGAGGTGCTGAGGATGCAGCCTGAGTCCTCCATTCAGAGTCAGGAGGTGACCCCAGAGGTGACCCGGAAGGAGCAGCTGTCCATCAGATAACAAGGGTCCCGCTAGTAGGTGCTGGAGCTGCCTCATCAGCGACAAGTAGACAGCAAGGGAGCCGGAGAGCAGGGCGTCGCAGAGGCTGGGAGAGGAGGGTGGCTGTGCTCAGAGCTGGGGGAGGGAGAGGTCCGAGGAGAGAGAGGAAGTCTCCGGCAGTTTGGTGAGCCGGAGTCCTCGATGACCGTGGTAGCAGCCACTTTGTGGGAATGGACGGATTTGAGGGCCCATCGTAGGGGGCTGCGGAGGGGCTGGGGGTGAGGACGGGAGCCGGTGGGGATGCAGACTGCACCACCCTGAATCCGGCCCTAATTACACTCAGCGCTGAGGCACAAAAGCTGGATATCGACAAGACTCTGGAAAGCCATTTACCATTCTGGAAATAACCATGGCCAGTGGGGGAAGCCCGTTTTGTGGTCCCTCTTTGTAACACAGTCCATTTTTAAACCCCTTTCACTGTCAGCAAGTTATCCATCTATTGATCTGGGAGGTTTTCATCCGTCTTGGTCGGGGGCAGAGAGTTCATACCCCACTGCTCAGCCAGGGCCCGCACGGCCCCACCTGTCTCCGCTGGCCCCACCTCCAGCCAGCTCTCCAGGGGGACCGGCCCCGAGGCCCCGCAGCCCCGGCCGGCGCCTCTCACAGGGGTCCTCCCGAGGAGGGGAGGGCGAGCCTGGCACATGCTGGACCCTGGCTTGTTATTCAATGACTGAATTGTGGCCATTTTCATCTCTGTGCACTTGATTGGTTCTCAGGATAGAACAGCGGCCCTCGAGGCCTCTGTCGGTGGTGTCGGCAGTGTCTCGTATGAAGCAGCAGCCTGGAGGGGCGGCTGGGCGCTCTCTGCCCCCGCCCCTCTCGCTGGGCCGCTGAGGGCAGTGCCGTGTGCTGCCCAGGCTCTCCTGGCGCGTCCTGGCTCTCTGTTTCTGGAAGGGAGAGAGATGCGAATTTCTTCACAGAATACCTTGCTTGCTCACATCTACTGATGATTTCAACCTAAACAGCATTGGGCGTGGGGCAGGGGGAAGATCTGGGTGATTCTCTGTGAGAAGTGTGCTATTAAAATTGTCAGTTTCCTGAAATGCATGGTTGAAAAACCATCATTTTTTCCCCCACTGTGTGTTACCCTAAACTATAGACCTGTCACCAGGCAGTGTTCTGGAGTGTGGGTACAGAGAGATGGTGGGAAGATCTGAGTGGCACTTAAATTACATTCTCCCTTTGATTTTGAAGACATTTGGTGCCATTTTGTAGAATTCCAAGGCCGCTGGTTCCACAGCAGAGGGGGCTGGCCCTGTTAGAAGCGGCTCTGCTGCAGTGGCTAAGGAGGAGCGAGTCAGCCGTCGCGACAGGATCGCTCTTTGTAGAATTAAAAACGACTGCCGTGGACCGGACCGTGTCACTGCTGCTCCTGGCTGGGCAGACCAGGGCCCACGTGTGAGTCCCACTGTCTGGGCACCCCCAGTGTTTCAGTGAAAAGTTGGTTCTCACAAAAAGGTCAAGGTCTAGGGAAGACATGAATTTCCCTGAAGAAATGTTGTTCTTTCTTTCCGCTCGCTTCTAGAGAAGTGTGCTCTGTGCACAAGTCAAAATGTATTTTCTGACTACTTAGCATCTTCCCTAATTTCCATTCAGAACTGGCAAGCACAGCTGTGCTCCTCTTCCTGTCTCACTCCTCACCTTCAGAAAACTCCCAGGGGACGTGGCCGTCGATGGCACAGACGCTGTAGGGAGGGAGGCGCCATGTGTGAGGTGGCCCAGACATCTTAACCTGTCAATGGAGGAGACGAGAGGCTTGATCCCTGGGTCGGGAAGCTCCTCTGGAGAAGGGCACGGCAGCCCACTCCAGTGTTCTTGCCTGGAGAGCACCACGGACAGAGGGGCCTGGGGGGCTCCAGTCCAGGGGGTCGTAGAGAGTCGGACACAACTGAGCGCCTGAGCACAGGCGTCTTCAGGAGATGCTCTGAGACCCAGGATGAGAAGAGATGGCCGGTGTACCTCTGGCTGGAACCGTCTCCACCTGTCAGTGGGGGGTCCGCACGCTGGGTGGTCCAGGCTGGGAGGCCCTCCTGGAAGGGTCCTGCTTGCCTGCACTCTGAAGGCCACTTAGAGGCTTTGAAGCCGAACCTCCAGGTGTGGGTCCTTCCACTGTGACACCCAAAGGCGCTCTTTCTCCGGAACTGAGAGGTGTCGAAGAGGACACCGTTACACAAGGCAGCAGCACTGACAAAGTGGAAGCGTTCCCCCAGACGCCGGAGAGCCAGTGAACAGGTAGCGGTCACAAATGGATGGCTCTGTGTATAGACCCACGGGTGTTAACATCCAGTCCATACGCACCAGACCCTGTCAGATCCTCAGCCAGTTTCAGTGAAGGGCATGCTCTCCGTCCTGCCCTTCTGCTGTCACCTTCTCCTCTCGTAAAAGTAACAGCTTGGGTTGATTGCGTGGCTCCTACGTACACGCACTGGCTAAAAGCTCAGCATTCACCGCGTGTGAAGGGGGCATAGCTCGCGCTGCTCCGGCTCTCCTGGGCGTTAAGAAATGCAACCAGGAGAAGCCCGGCACCTCCGAGGTGTCTCAGGCGATGCGCACGTGGGGCCGGAACCCGAGCCCTGTCCTCCCAGGTGCAGGCGCTGAGCTTGGCGACTCCTCCTGTTGTATCAGCTCTGCTCTGCCGGCGGGAAGGTCGTTACAATTCCTGTCTCAGGAAGCACACACAGGTCAGATTTTAAAACAGCACGGTCGATCAGTTGTTGCTACTGCCAAGGCCACATCGAGACGAGACCGTGGTGCTGGATGACGCAGCTCCCCGGCCTCTTGAGTGAGGGTGGGGCTGGGGAGCGGGCGCCTCCTGGGTGCCCTCCCACCTCCCTGCTGACTGCTGAAAACCTGCCCAGCACGGCAGCCCACTCCAGTGTTCTTGCCTGGAGAGCACCACGGACAGAGGGGCCTGGGGGGCTCCAGTCCAGGGGGTCGTAGAGAGTCGGACACAACTGAGCGCCTGAGCACAGGCGTCTTCAGGAGATGCTCTGAGACCCAGGATGAGAAGAGATGGCCGGTGTACCTCTGGCTGGAACCGTCTCCACCTGTCAGTGGGGGGTCCGCACGCTGGGTGGTCCAGGCTGGGAGGCCCTCCTGGAAGGGTCCTGCTTGCCTGCACTCTGAAGGCCACTTAGAGGCTTTGAAGCCGAACCTCCAGGTGTGGGTCCTTCCACTGTGACACCCAAAGGCGCTCTTTCTCCGGAACTGAGAGGTGTCGAAGAGGACACCGTTACACAAGGCAGCAGCACTGACAAAGTGGAAGCGTTCCCCCAGACGCCGGAGAGCCAGTGAACAGGTAGCGGTCACAAATGGATGGCTCTGTGTATAGACCCACGGGTGTTAACATCCAGTCCATACGCACCAGACCCTGTCAGATCCTCAGCCAGTTTCAGTGAAGGGCATGCTCTCCGTCCTGCCCTTCTGCTGTCACCTTCTCCTCTCGTAAAAGTAACAGCTTGGGTTGATTGCGTGGCTCCTACGTACACGCACTGGCTAAAAGCTCAGCATTCACCGCGTGTGAAGGGGGCATAGCTCGCGCTGCTCCGGCTCTCCTGGGCGTTAAGAAATGCAACCAGGAGAAGCCCGGCACCTCCGAGGTGTCTCAGGCGATGCGCACGTGGGGCCGGAACCCGAGCCCTGTCCTCCCAGGTGCAGGCGCTGAGCTTGGCGACTCCTCCTGTTGTATCAGCTCTGCTCTGCCGGCGGGAAGGTCGTTACAATTCCTGTCTCAGGAAGCACACACAGGTCAGATTTTAAAACAGCACGGTCGATCAGTTGTTGCTACTGCCAAGGCCACATCGAGACGAGACCGTGGTGCTGGATGACGCAGCTCCCGCCTCTTGGTGACACTGTGCTCTGACTGTGAGGGTGGGGCTGGGGAGCGGGGCGCCTCCTGGGTGCCCTCCCACCTCCCTGCACTCAGGAGCATGTCTCCGACATCACCCTGCCCAGCACTTGCTCTGGGCGAGGCGGCCTGCTGGGTGCGCGGGGGAGACTGGATCCAGGGGTGGCCCTGCCCCCAGCATCTCACTGCTGAGACGGCCTGGAGGCGGGTCTTCTGGGCTCTGGGCGGTCCGTGGCTCTCAGTGGCCATAGAACTCATCCTGCACAACCACAGAACGTTCGTGAATGGTCGTTGAGCACCCATAGTCCAGGAACAGAGAGATCTAGTCTGAAGGGATTCATCAGAGAAGACGTCCTTCTCTGGCTCTTCCTGCCCCGGCTCCTTTCTCCTTTCCAGAGAAAGAGCAGCTCTTGGCAGCCGAGCCCCGGGCTCGCGACCATCAGCTGTTGGGCCAGGCGCTGCAGGGTGGCTCTATCTGGGAGTTAACGGGAGCTCTGTGCTTTGACTTGTAACATGAACAGGATGTCAGCAGGGCAGGAGACCAGGAGCGGTGCGTTCAGCCCCTGGATGGAGAAGACGCCCGGAGGAGGACGTGGCAGCCCTCTGCAGTCTTCTTGCCGGGGAGGAGGCTGGCGAGGTGCCGTCCGCGGGGCTCCAGAGAGTTGGCCACGACTGAGGGACGGGGCGGGCCAGCGCAGGTCACCCCGTCCTCCACGGAGAGTTCAGGTTCTCCTCTCTCAGCCTTTCCTCTCAGGTCCTCGTGGTATTTTGTGGACACCCGCCCGTACTGGGGTTATAATAACTCACCCGATCTGAGGATCATTCTTTCTTGTCTCATCCTGGATTTCTCCCCCAAGGATGTTGAAATAAATGATATGCAACTTCCAGCCCCATTAGGAGAAGAAATTTGGCCAGCAGGCGGGTTCCGTTCCCTGTCGAGATAATCTCTGCTACTTTGGACGCGAAATGCCATAGCTGGTTGCTGAGCACAGCTGCACGTGGGACCCTCGTCCACTGGAAGCCCCTGGTTTCCATCTCCAGCCCTCATTCCAGAGGTTAGCCTCCATGCAGACTGAGTCATGTTTTGAACGTAGAAAGAAATTTTCCCTAGAGCAGTTGAGTGTCTTCCAGTTGTTCTGCTGCTTTTAATTGGAGCCTCCTTTTGGTTTACAAAGGCCGTCATCTCAGCGTGGAGTCCTGGGGTCCCGATGTCGGCCGGGGTCCGTCAGAGGAAACGCTGCCTGCTTTAGCATCCGCCAGCACCCTTCATGGTTCTCGTCGGGTGGAGCCACGTCGGTGCAGCTCCCTGGGCAGCTTCTGCAGTTGTGTCGGGCTGCCTGGAGCGGGAGGCAACAGTGACTCTGGGGATGGAGAGCAACAGCAGCCCCCGGCACCCCTCCGGCCTCAGGTGCCCCCCAAGTGGCTTGAAGCCAACGCTCAGGGACCCGCAAACAACTGTGTTCAGAAGAGCCGGCCCTCGGGATGGTGCGGGCAGGAAGCTCTCTGCCCGTGGCAGCCTCCCAGAGTGAATAAACCGCAGCAGGGCTTCGTGCTCGGCCTCACGCAGGGTTTGATTACGTCTGTCCTATCTCGCTCCAACTATGCGGACCCCAGAGTCCTTTTAAACCAACACGAGTCCGTTCTTCTGCAGGGGGACCCGAGTCAGGAACGCTGGTCTCCTCTGCGATGAACCGTGATGACTTATAGAGCCTCTCCAGCAGGAGGACCTCAGCGAGCATCTGGTTCAAGCTTCAGTGCTACAGACGCCTCTGTACCGAGGGCGCGCGGTGACCCGAGCCCCCAGAGCCCGGCGGCAGTCCGCGCAGCCTGAAAGCAGGCGTCTGGGCAGGTTCCCGTTGGTAGGTTCTTCCCAGCTCCGCCGTTTTGTTCTGAATGTTCTTCAACGCCAACTTGAAAATGGCCATGGGGAAGTGCCCGTCAAATTTGCAGTGGCCCTTCTAGAGGGCGATGGCCCCGCAGAGCCCAGACGCCCGCGCCGCCTCCTCCTGCGTGCCTCCTGTGTCTGTGAGCTGTTCAGGAGGGTGCATTTCAGAAACCGCGCTCCCCCCCACTTTGGACGAAATGCCATAGCCACAGCTGCACGTGGACCCTCGTCCACTGGAAGCCCCTGGTTTCCATCTCCAGCCCTCATTCCAGAGGTTAGCCTCCATGCAGACTGAGTCATGTTTTGAACGTAGAAAGAAATTTTCCCTAGAGCAGTTGAGTGTCTTCCAGTTGTTCTGCTGCTTTTAATTGGAGCCTCCTTTTGGTTTACAAAGGCCGTCATCTCAGCGTGGAGTCCTGGGGTCCCGATGTCGGCCGGGGTCCGTCAGAGGAAACGCTGCCTGCTTTAGCATCCGCCAGCACCCTTCATGGTTCTCGCGGGTGGAGCCACGTCGGTGCAGCTCCCTGGGCAGCTTCTGCAGTTGTGTCGGGCTGCCTGGAGCGGGAGGCAACAGTGACTCTGGGGATGGAGAGCAACAGCAGCCCCCGGCACCCCTCCGGCCTCAGGTGCCCCCCAAGTGGCTTGAAGCCAACGCTCAGGGACCCGCAAACAACTGTGTTCAGAAGAGCCGGCCCTCGGGATGGTGCGGGCAGGAAGCTCTCTGCCCGTGGCAGCCTCCCAGAGTGAATAAACCGCAGCAGGGCTTCGTGCTCGGCCTCACGCAGGGTTTGATTACGTCTGTCCTATCTCGCTCCAACTATGCGGACCCCAGAGTCCTTTTAAACCAACACGAGTCCGTTCTTCTGCAGGGGGACCCGAGTCAGGAACGCTGGTCTCCTCTGCGATGAACCGTGATGACTTATAGAGCCTCTCCAGCAGGAGGACCTCAGCGAGCATCTGGTTCAAGCTTCAGTGCTACAGACGCCTCTGTACCGAGGGCGCGCGGTGACCCGAGCCCCCAGAGCCCGGCGGCAGTCCGCGCAGCCTGAAAGCAGGCGTCTGGGCAGGTTCCCGTTGGTAGGTTCTTCCCAGCTCCGCCGTTTTGTTCTGAATGTTCTTCAACGCCAACTTGAAAATGGCCATGGGGAAGTGCCCGTCAAATTTGCAGTGGCCCTTCTAGAGGGCGATGGCCCCGCAGAGCCCAGACGCCCGCGGCCGCCCTCCTCCTGCGTGCCTCCTGTGTCTGTGAGCTGTTCAGGAGGGTGCATTTCAGAAACCGCGTTTGCATTTCCATTCTCCTCTGCTCCGCCAGCGCTGTTCACATCTCTAAATACTGGCCTCTCTGCTCTCTCCTGCTTCTGGAAGCAAGAATGACCCAGTGCAACAGCGGGGCTTGCCTCTCACAGGCAGAGGGTGATTTTTCAGCGGGGGTCTCTGGCTGACTCTGGAATGTCCCGCTTGGCACTCGGGGTCCTGTTGCTGGTGAGAGTGGAGGAGGCAGCAGACGTGCCAGCCCATCAACTCCCGTGAGGCCCCTGACTCCTCGCCCGGGACACGGGAGATGCCGACGATTGGGGCCCCCACAGCCAGGCAGCCGGGTGACAGCCTCGGTCTCTTGGGGTCTGTCCGGGTGTCCAGGGTTTCAACACACAGGCCATCATTCTCCTCTAAAGAACCGGGTTTCATCTATCCAAATGGTCTAAATAACCCTAACTTTGGGTCAAGAAGTACTTTTAAAGTAGATAAGATTCCAGCTTATTCTAGTAAAATCTCCTGGCTTCTTGTTGGTTTGCCAGGGCCCGGAGCGAAGAAGCAGTCTCCTGCTTTTGTCTGTAGTGGTTTGACCAGAGGTGGGGTGTCCGTGTCCAGGCGGACCCCAAGCTTGATGAGGTACGTGGGTACTTGAAGAGAATTAAGCCGAAGGCACAGGCTGGCGCCAGAGTGTGGGGTGCCGTCGGAAGCGTGGGAGGCGTGGCTGGACCTCAGCCTGGGGTGTTGTCAGCAGAGCCCCGTGGCCTTTCTGTGCGTGTGAAGAGTGACTGGGTTGGCTACAGGTGGCCCTGGATGACAGATCTTAGAGTCCAAGAAGGAAGTTACAATGAAGCGTGTTTTGGTTCCGCACCACAAAGCATGTTGTGCCGGGCAGTCACGCGGGCAGTATGTCCTCGGCGCCTCAGGCGGGAAGGAATCCGCCTGCTCGGAGGAGACCCTGTCCCTGGGTCAGGGAGGTCCCTGGAGGGGGGACCGGCAGCCACTCCAGTGTTCTCGCCGGGGGAATCCCACGGACAGAGGAGCCTGGTCGCAGAGTTGGACACGACTGGGTGACGGACACCTCGCCTGTCGCGTTCTGATGGGCAGAGCTCGGCCCAGAGTGTGGACGAGGGCTGTGAAAGAGAGCCAGGCGAGGTCCGGACGCGCACGTGGTGTGAGCCTCCGGTGACGGCGGCGGGCGGCGGGCTCCGCCTGGACGCGGCAGGTGCGGAGCGGTGGGGCTGGAGACAGGAGGGGCAGGCGGAGCATCGGAGAGAACCAGGGTTTGTCCCGCTGGGGAGGAGAGGATGTGGCGACCCTGGACGCCAAACGGAGCGGCAGAGCCGAAGGAAGGCGGGGGAGCTCGGCTGCCCCTCCGGGTGCCACACCCGTCTTTAGGGCCAAGGCTGGGGGTCCAGGCTCCCAGCGGGGGGCCTCGGTGCCCCACAGCGACGCAGCAGGAGGACTGTGCCCGGGCTTCGCTCCGTCCCACCCCCAGCTCCACCCCGAGCTGCTGTTTCATCAGTGGAACCCCCGCCAGGTTTGGGGAGAGCGCGTTGAGGACCCCACGGCCCCCGCGGAGCCTGGCTCCTGGGGGGGGCAGTGGGCGGGGTTCCAGGGTCTGGCGTCGGCTCGCCTTCTCAGCATGTTTCCTTGCGGGGTATCGTCTTCCGTCGTGAAAGCTATTAGGGATTTCATCACATGCTGCTTTGGCAATTAGTTCAGAATCAACTGAGAAAACCACAGGGACGTTGCTGAGGGGACGTTAGCCTCTGCACTGGGAGCACTTTTTTAATAAGTGACATAACAGCTGTGTTTAAATTGAGCAGCAGTATTTATGAAAGTGATGATGCTCCAAGCGGTTCCCGGGAGATGTGGTCCAGGGAGAGCGGGGACAGCCCCACGGCCAGACCCCGGGGGCCCTGCTTCAGGGCCTGCGTGAAGTTACAGCGCTTTAGTTTAAACGTGCGGGGTTTTTGTGAAGTCCATTACAGCGCGAGACAGAGGGCTGAAAATGAGCGTCTTGGGTGCCACAAAGCATGTTGTGCCGGGCAGTCACGCGGGCAGTATGTCCTCGGCGCCTCAGGCGGGAAGGAATCCGCCTGCTCGGAGGAGACCCTGTCCCTGGGTCAGGGAGGTCCCTGGAGGGGGGACCGGCAGCCACTCCAGTGTTCTCGCCGGGGGAATCCCACGGACAGAGGAGCCTGGTCGCAGAGTTGGACACGACTGGGTGACGGACACCTCGCCTGTCGCGTTCTGATGGGCAGAGCTCGGCCCAGAGTGTGGACGAGGGCTGTGAAAGAGAGCCAGGCGAGGTCCGGACGCGCACGTGGTGTGAGCCTCCGGTGACGGCGGCGGGGGGCGGGCTCCGCCTGGACGCGGCAGGTGCGGAGCGGTGGGGCTGGAGACAGGAGGGGCAGGCGGAGCATCGGAGAGAACCAGGGTTTGTCCGCTGGGGAGGAGAGGATGTGGCGACCCTGGACGCCAAACGGAGCGGCAGAGCCGAAGGAAGGCGGGGGAGCTCGGCTGCCCCTCCGGGTGCCACACCCGTCTTTAGGGCCAAGGCTGGGGGTCCAGGCTCCCAGCGGGGGGCCTCGGTGCCCCACAGCGACGCAGCAGGAGGACTGTGCCCGGGCTTCGCTCCGTCCCACCCCCAGCTCCACCCCGAGCTGCTGTTTCATCAGTGGAACCCCCGCCAGGTTTGGGGAGAGCGCGTTGAGGACCCCACGGCCCCCGCGGAGCCTGGCTCCTGGGGGGGGCAGTGGGCGGGGTTCCAGGGTCTGGCGTCGGCTCGCCTTCTCAGCATGTTTCCTTGCGGGGTATCGTCTTCCGTCGTGAAAGCTATTAGGGATTTCATCACATGCTGCTTTGGCAATTAGTTCAGAATCAACTGAGAAAACCACAGGGACGTTGCTGAGGGGACGTTAGCCTCTGCACTGGGAGCACTTTTTTAATAAGTGACATAACAGCTGTGTTTAAATTGAGCAGCAGTATTTATGAAAGTGATGATGCTCCAAGCGGTTCCCGGGAGATGTGGTCCAGGGAGAGCGGGGACAGCCCCACGGCCAGACCCCGGGGGCCCTGCTTCAGGGCCTGCGTGAAGTTACAGCGCTTTAGTTTAAACGTGCGGGGTTTTTGTGAAGTCCATTACAGCGCGAGACAGAGGGCTGAAAATGAGCGTCTTGGGTGTGAGGGAAGTGGCCTTCTGCAGCTCAGCCTCCCGGCGTCCATGTCCTGGCCGCCGGCGGTCAGCCCCCACCCCAGCTCCTGGAGACGGGCCCCCGCGAGCCCAGAAGGACACCGCAGTGCCCGGCTTGGCCCATCCCCATGGGCCGTGTGGCCGGACCAGGAGAATTGATTTCCATTACTTTAATTAGCGAAGTCTAATTTTTTAACTGCTGAGGGAGACCTGGGTGTGACCCAGGTGGCTGGCGGGACGGCAGTGCTGGCCCTGCTACAGGCAGGGGCGAGCGAGGGTGAGCCCGGCCCGGTGGGGGTGGCGGGGCCAGCCCAGAGGACCCCCACGCCGCAGCCTGCAGGGAGGTTGAGGCACAGGGGGCCACAGCGATCCTTCTCCTCTGAGAACATTCCCCGCCTCACTGGGGAGGACCTGGGGTGCATCAGTCCTTGGATGCTGTGTTTCAGAGGTCTGCCCCTTCCACCTCTAGAGGCTTCCGAAGAAACAACTCAGCAGAAGGTCCAGGCACATCTGAGGGGCCCCCAGTGCCCCCAGCTCCCCGGCCTGACCTTCAGGTCCTCAGCCCTCTGGTCACCAGCCGGCCTAGCTCAAGCCAGCACCGTCCTGCCGGGCGCCGGGCCGACCCCCTGAGGGGCCTCTGTCCTGGGAGCGCAGGGCCGGGGCCCCGAGCTGTCCTTGGTCCTGCGCCACGCTCGTGGCCCCTCCTGAACCCCGCACACCTCCCCCAGCCTCAGGGCTGTCCACTCCTGGAGGAGGGGTGCAGCCCCGCTCGCTGGCACCTGTGCTCCTCGTCGGCTTCCTCAGCGTTTCCGCCGTGGAAGCCTCTCCGTGGCTGAAGGTCATGTCCACCCCCGCGGGGGCAGGCAGTACAGCCGGCCTCGGTTTCCTGGGCCGTGACAGTGTCAGGTGGGGCTCCTGAGCAGGACAGCTCCCCCAGTGCCCGCGGGAGGAGGTGAGCAGCCCGTCCTGCTGGCCGGGTGCTCTTCGGCCAGAGCGCCGGTGTGCACGAGTGCACGGCCCCTCTCTTCCCCTCGGGGTGCTGCTGGAGCCGGGGTCCATTACAGCGCGAGACAGAGGGCTGAAAATGAGCGTCTTGGGTGTGAGGGAAGTGGCCTTCTGCAGCTCAGCCTCCCGGCGTCCATGTCCTGGCCGCCGGCGGTCAGCCCCCACCCCAGCTCCTGGAGACGGGCCCCCGCGAGCCCAGAAGGACACCGCAGTGCCCGGCTTGGCCCATCCCCATGGGCCGTGTGGCCGGACCAGGAGAATTGATTTCCATTACTTTAATTAGCGAAGTCTAATTTTTTAACTGCTGAGGGAGACCTGGGTGTGACCCAGGTGGCTGGCGGGACGGCAGTGCTGGCCCTGCTACAGGCAGGGGCGAGCGAGGGTGAGCCCGGCCCGGTGGGGGTGGCGGGGCCAGCCCAGAGGACCCCCACGCCGCAGCCTGCAGGGAGGTTGAGGCACAGGGGGCCACAGCGATCCTTCTCCTCTGAGAACTTTCCCCCGCCTCACTGGGGAGGACCTGGGGTGCATCAGTCCTTGGATGCTGTGTTTCAGAGGTCTGCCCCTTCCACCTCTAGAGGCTTCCGAAGAAACAACTCAGCAGAAGGTCCAGGCACATCTGAGGGGCCCCCAGTGCCCCCAGCTCCCCGGCCTGACCTTCAGGTCCTCAGCCCTCTGGTCACCAGCCGGCCTAGCTCAAGCCAGCACCGTCCTGCCGGGCGCCGGGCCGACCCCCTGAGGGGCCTCTGTCCTGGGAGCGCAGGGCCGGGGCCCCGAGCTGTCCTTGGTCCTGCGCCACGCTCGTGGCCCCTCCTGAACCCCGCACACCTCCCCCAGCCTCAGGGCTGTCCACTCCTGGAGGAGGGGTGCAGCCCCGCTCGCTGGCACCTGTGCTCCTCGTCGGCTTCCTCAGCGTTTCCGCCGTGGAAGCCTCTCCGTGGCTGAAGGTCATGTCCACCCCCGCGGGGGCAGGCAGTACAGCCGGCCTCGGTTTCCTGGGCCGTGACAGTGTCAGGTGGGGCTCCTGAGCAGGACAGCTCCCCCAGTGCCCGCGGGAGGAGGTGAGCAGCCCGTCCTGCTGGCCGGGTGCTCTTCGGCCAGAGCGCCGGTGTGCACGAGTGCACGGCTTCTCTTCCCTCGGGGTCTCTGGGGTGTAGGGGCCCCCGGGGACGGCTAAAGAGAACAGCAAAGCCAGGTGATGAGGTCTGCTGCCTCCGGGAGCCCGGGCTCAGCGTGGAGAAGTCACAGGCGCCGCCAAGCCCTCCCTGGAAACCAGACGCCCTCGCCTTCAGCGCAGTTCAGCCAGCTCCTCGCTGGTCTTCTCTGGGGCCGGGAGAACCTCGGCCCCGACCCAGCGGGCTTGGCGCTGATTCCCTGAGGCGTGCTGACTCTTCCTCCCGCAAAGCCGAGGACACGGTCAGGGCTTGTCCCCAAGCAGGCGTCCAGACAGCCTCTCCGAGGGCAGCTCCTCCGCGGCTGTGTCCCCACCCTGACTCCTGGGGGCAGCAAACAGCATCGGCCAAGGTCACGCGCGAGGTGCGGGGGGCAGGCCGGCCGCGTCACCGGCCGATGTGAAGTGGGTTCAGACGGACACAGGAGCAGCGCACGGTGCCGGTCCTGTCAGCAGGGTCCACCGAGAGGAAGGTGTCTGCCGAGGTCCCGGGCTGTGATATTCATGCGTTAGGATTCGCCTCAGGCCCCCTGTTAGACTCCCTTGTGTGTTCAACTTCTGGGCGGGCTGTCGAGCATTCGTGACGTGCCCGGCAGGTGGTGGTCTAGGCCCTGAGCACCCAGGCGTGAATTAAATCGAGAGGATAGAAAGCGGGGAGTTGGAGGGATTGCAGAGGTCATGCCAGGGAACTAGCTCACACTGCGCTCAGTAGGGCTGGGCAGCTCTGTGGCCCCCAGAGGCAGAGGGAATGCAACCCCAAAAGTCCCTAATTCATGATTTTTTTTTACCCTTTATTCCAGAAAGAGGTTTTCAAAATTTATCTATTTTCTTATGCATGTAGGTAAGCTTCTCTGTCTCTCTCACATGTACGGATACACACACATGCACACTCTTCATTAGAGGGTAGAGTGTTTGCAGAGGAATCAGCCGTAAAAAGGCGAGTAGTGGAAATGTACAGGATTTTCAGACTGTCACTGGGCCTGGGGTGCAGCGTTCCCTCAGCCCTCCGTCCCCTGGCCCACGCGGGGACGGCGAGGCAGGTGTGGGAGCTGAGGTGTGCCTTTCTAGTAGCTGGAGTTGGCCAGCCTTGCCCTACGGGCGGCTGGGTGATCTGAAGGGTCACAGGGTGCTGCCTGGGGCCTAAGCCTTGGTTCCTAGGCCCCGTTTCTCCAGTACCCAGAGGCCAGAGCCGGCCGACCGGTGTGGACGCGGACCTGTTGCAGCTCACAAGGGCTTCACCGCCGGGCAAACACAGGCAGCCTTGAGTGGCTCACCTGGGACGTCGGCAGCGTTAGGAGAGAAAGCCGTTGGTTTTTTCTAGTTGCAAAGAGAGGGCCAGAGACTGCAGGGAGCAGAGGTGTGTGCGGTTGCTCTCTGCTGCGTGGGCCTTAAAGGCACGGAAGACCATGGCCAACCCGTTCATTTTCTCTTGCAGAGTTCTGGTGAGGTGCGGGGGCTGCAATGTTCTCAGATGCCCATTCCAAGCTGATCCGATTCAGTTGGGTTTTTGTTCTGTTCCTCATGTTAGCAAGACTCTAGCAGGGGATAGAAGGCCACGACACAGCTTCCTTTCTCCGGTCTCCCCACCGAGGCGGGCGGGGCTTCACAGGCCCCACACAGTGCCTGCAGCACCGGGGCCAGGCGGCCAGGCCCTCTCGGGAGCACGGCAGGACAGGCTGGACTGGGCTTGAGTCTGCGGGATGGGGCAGAGTCAGGTCGAGGGGGACAGAGCAGGCCAGACGGCAGAGTGGGGGACGCTGAGCCTGGCTGCTTGTGGAGGACGAAGGGGAAGCCTGCCCGGAAGCGGGCTCCCTGGCACAGGGGAGCCGGGGTGGAGGGGCTGGGTGTCAGGGACCAGCGGGCGGGCTTCCATGCCAGGGGAGCGTTCAGAGGTTCGGAGCATGGGCTATGGGCTCAACCAGCTGGGTCCACATCCTGGTTCCAGTATTGCCCGCGCTGTTGTCCAGCCGCTCCGTCGTGTCTGCGTCTTTGTGACCCCAGGGCCTGCAGCACGCCGGCCTCCCCGCCCTCCTCCTCCTCCTCCTGGAGCCTGCTCAGACCCATGTCCATTGACTCCGTGATGCCATCCAACCAGCTCACGCTCTGCTGCCCCCTTCTCCTCCTGCCCTCAGTCTTTCCCAGCAGCAGAGTCTTTTCCAGTAAGTCAGCTCTTCACATCAGGTGAGACCAGCGTATTGGAGCTTCAGCATCCGTCATTCCAAGGAATAGTCAGGGCTGACTTCCTTTGGGACTGATTGGTTTGATCTCCTGGCAGTTCAAGGGCCTCTCAAGAGTCTTCTCCAGGGCTTCCTTGGTGGTCCAGTGGGTAAGGACACTGCCTTGCAGTGCAAGGGCCACCAGTTCCATCCCTGGCCTGGGAGGATCCCACATGCCACGGAGCGGCTGGACCGATGTGTCCAATTACCGAGCCGGAGCTCTGGAGCGCATGCGCCCAGAGCCGGTGCTCTGCGACAAGAGAGGCCACTGCGATGGGAGGCCCACACGGGCCAAAGAGCAAAGATGGATGCAAAGAGATAAATGAAAGATCAATAGAAGTGGCCCGCCCGACCCCTCCCGCCCCACCCCACCCCCCAAAAAAAATCGTGCCGTGGAACAGCACAGAAGCTTTAAAAAAAAAAAAGAGTCTTCCTCAGCACCACAGTTTGAAAGCACCGATCCTTTGGGGCTCCATCTTCTTTATGGTTCGGCTCTCACATGACTAACGGAAAAACCGTAGGTTTGACTATACAGACCTTTGTTGGCAAAGTAACGTCTCTGCTTTTTAATAGGCTGTCGAGGTTTGTCATAGCTTTTCTTCCAAGGAGCGAGCGTGACCTTGCCCAATTCTATAACCTCTTCAAGAATCAGGGCTGCCTTTTTCTCATTTTTCAAATGAAGAGAGTCATTCTTCAAATGAAGCGCATTTAGAAGGTTGTTATGGAAATTAAATTGTATGTAAAGTTATAAGAGCATCTCCAGCCTATAGAAAGTTCTCAACAGGAAGTCATTTGTAGTCATCATAAAACCGTATCTTGCTTATCGAGAGGACAGGAGACTCCACAGATAGAGCTGCAGGTGCGGGAGGGGCAGGAGTGAGTGGAGGGCTGTGCTCCTGGGCGGCGGGGGTCAGTCCTGGGGGGCGGTAGGGGGGGCGTGGAGCCGGGCTGAGCCCAGGGCGGAGGCGGGGGTCTTGGGCTGTCTGCGGGAGGATGGCCTGTCCTGAGCAAGCTCTCTGCAGACATCGTCCAGCTTTGAGGCTCGCTGGCGGGAGTCAGGGTGACCGACAGCGACATGGCTGAGCTCCCACACGCCTCACCGTGGGCCAGTCCGGTTCCTAGGGCACGACCGCTTCTCCCAGAGCCGTTTCCTTCTGCCCAGAGGCCAGGGGGCAGCCGGGCGTGAGGACACCCCGGGTTTCCCTGGCTTCGGCCGGGAGGAAGCGCCTTTCTGAGCTCACGTCCGTCACTCTGGCTCCTCCCCTGGCTCCGCAAACACAGCCGTGAACGTCCCTGGTGACCTTTGGCCTGAAGTCCTGCTCTGAGCCGTCCTCCACTGCTGGCCTGCCTTGGGGGTCGTGGGGGTGGGAGGGAGGTCCCTGTTGGCCTCTTTAGGGGGGAATCTGGGGCCAGAGTTCATGAACGGCAGGAGGGCACAGCCCTGGGCAGCATCTCTCAACCTGACTCCCTCCCTAGGGCCCATGTCATGGAGCCCTAGACATGGTGGCACCAGCCCCGTGGCCACAGCACTGCCCGCAGGCCTGTTCCTCCACGGTAAAAAAGAGTCTTCCTCAGCACCACAGTTTGAAAGCACCGATCCTTTGGGGCTCCATCTTCTTTATGGTTCGGCTCTCACATGACTAACGGAAAAACCGTAGGTTTGACTATACAGACCTTTGTTGGCAAAGTAACGTCTCTGCTTTTTAATAGGCTGTCGAGGTTTGTCATAGCTTTTCTTCCAAGGAGCGAGCGTGACCTTGCCCAATTCTATAACCTCTTCAAGAATCAGGGCTGCCTTTTTCTCATTTTTCAAATGAAGAGAGTCATTCTTCAAATGAAGCGCATTTAGAAGGTTGTTATGGAAATTAAATTGTATGTAAAGTTATAAGAGCATCTCCAGCCTATAGAAAGTTCTCAACAGGAAGTCATTTGTAGTCATCATAAAACCGTATCTTGCTTATCGAGAGGACAGGAGACTCCACAGATAGAGCTGCAGGTGCGGGAGGGGCAGGAGTGAGTGGAGGGCTGTGCTCCTGGGCGGCGGGGGTCAGTCCTGGGGGCGGTAGGGGCGTGGAGCCGGGCTGAGCCCAGGGCGGAGGCGGGGGTCTTGGGCTGTCTGCGGGAGGATGGCCTGTCCTGAGCAAGCTCTCTGCAGACATCGTCCAGCTTTGAGGCTCGCTGGCGGGAGTCAGGGTGACCGACAGCGACATGGCTGAGCTCCCACACGCCTCACCGTGGGCCAGTCCGGTTCCTAGGGCACGACCGCTTCTCCCAGAGCCGTTTCCTTCTGCCCAGAGGCCAGGGGGCAGCCGGGCGTGAGGACACCCCGGGTTTCCCTGGCTTCGGCCGGGAGGAAGCGCCTTTCTGAGCTCACGTCCGTCACTCTGGCTCCTCCCCTGGCTCCGCAAACACAGCCGTGAACGTCCCTGGTGACCTTTGGCCTGAAGTCCTGCTCTGAGCCGTCCTCCACTGCTGGCCTGCCTTGGGGGTCGTGGGGGTGGGAGGGAGGTCCCTGTTGGCCTCTTTAGGGGGGAATCTGGGGCCAGAGTTCATGAACGGCAGGAGGGCACAGCCCTGGGCAGCATCTCTCAACCTGACTCCCTCCCTAGGGCCCATGTCATGGAGCCCTAGACATGGTGGCACCAGCCCCGTGGCCACAGCACTGCCCGCTAGGCCTGTTCCTGGTGCCACGGTGGCAGGAGGAAGGGCGTCTGCAGCTGTCCTCACGCTGCCTGTGAGGTGGAGGCAGCGTCTGAGGACTGGACACCCGGCGCTCCCAGGCTGTCGTGGCAACAGCTGCATCCCAGTTGGGGAAGAGAGCAAGCCCCCTGCGGGCCAGCTGCCCTTCTGGAATCTTCAGGGATGGCAGCGGATGGATGGGAACGCGAGAGAGCAGCGAGGCCCCCGCACGTGTGGCTGAGAGCCGCCCGCTGGATCCCGGTCGCTCCCGGAGCCCGGGTGCGCTGCGTGGCCTCGGCCGGGCCAGCCAGGCGTCTTCGAGGGCGGGCAGGTGGGAGACGGCACGGGCTCCTCGGTCCTCGGAGGGCCTGACGCTGGCCGGCGGGGACGCGCGTGTGGACTCTGCAGTTGTAGGAGAGAGCCTTGCGCTTTCTGTCATCTTCTATTGATGTCACGCCCCCTCCTTTTGTTTACACTTGGGTTTGCCTGACTCTAAAGCGAGGCTGGCGTTTCTGCGTGCTAGATTTTGCCCCGGGCTGACACCTAGCCTCGGTGACCTTCCTCTGAGAGCTATGTGGAGGCCGCTTGGACGTGGAGATTTTGAGGAAGAACAGCTGGAAAGGGGGCCTGGTGAGGTGAGAGGCTGTTGGCAGGACGGGAGCTGGCTGCCCTCGCTGGGCAGTCAGCCAGAGCGGGTCACGCAAGGCCTCTGCCCGCCGTGGGTGAAGGCACTGGGCACTGCCCGTTCCCCAGCCCAGAGATCCACGGCCGGTGTCGCCAGCTTAGGGCGCCTGGGCTCTCCACCTCTGGCCCTGGGCCCTGGAGGAGCCCACCCGCTTCCTGCAGGGATCCATGGCTCCCCAGGCAACTGGGCTGTTGTTTCTGGTGCCTCCTAAGACCTTTGGACGGGTGTTTACCAGCAGGAGCGCAGTGGGGGTGGTCCAGAGAGCAAGGGAGTCTTTACACCTAGTCCTAGAGAGGCGTGTGGACCGGTGAGCCCGTTGATGGTGCCCGACGCTCGGCACCTTTGGGCCCATGTCATGGAGCCCTAGACATGGTGGCACCAGCCCCGTGGCCACAGCACTGCCCGCTAGGCCTGTTCCTGGTGCCACGGTGGCAGGAGGAAGGGCGTCTGCAGCTGTCCTCACGCTGCCTGTGAGGTGGAGGCAGCGTCTGAGGACTGGACACCCGGCGCTCCCAGGCTGTCGTGGCAACAGCTGCATCCCAGTTGGGGAAGAGAGCAAGCCCCCTGCGGGCCAGCTGCCCTTCTGGAATCTTCAGGGATGGCAGCGGATGGATGGGAACGCGAGAGAGCAGCGAGGCCCCCGCACGTGTGGCTGAGAGCCGCCCGCTGGATCCCTGTCGCTCCCGGAGCCCGGGTGCGCTGCGTGGCCTCGGCCGGGCCAGCCAGGCGTCTTCGAGGGCGGGCAGGTGGGAGACGGCACGGGCTCCTCGGTCCTCGGAGGGCCTGACGCTGGCCGGCGGGGACGCGCGTGTGGACTCTGCAGTTGTAGGAGAGAGCCTTGCGCTTTCTGTCATCTTCTATTGATGTCACGCCCCCTCCTTTTGTTTACACTTGGGTTTGCCTGACTCTAAAGCGAGGCTGGCGTTTCTGCGTGCTAGATTTTGCCCCGGGCTGACACCTAGCCTCGGTGACCTTCCTCTGAGAGCTATGTGGAGGCCGCTTGGACGTGGAGATTTTGAGGAAGAACAGCTGGAAAGGGGGCCTGGTGAGGTGAGAGGCTGTTGGCAGGACGGGAGCTGGCTGCCCTCGCTGGGCAGTCAGCCAGAGCGGGTCACGCAAGGCCTCTGCCCGCCGTGGGTGAAGGCACTGGGCACTGCCCGTTCCCCCAGCCCAGAGATCCACGGCCGGTGTCGCCAGCTTAGGGCGCCTGGGCTCTCCACCTCTGGCCCTGGGCCCTGGAGGAGCCCACCCGCTTCCTGCAGGGATCCATGGCTCCCCAGGCAACTGGGCTGTTGTTTCTGGTGCCTCCTAAGACCTTTGGACGGGTGTTTACCAGCAGGAGCGCAGTGGGGGTGGTCCAGAGAGCAAGGGAGTCTTTACACCTAGTCCTAGAGAGAGGCGTGTACCGGGGACGGGTGGACCGGTGAGCCCGTTGATGGTGCCCGACGCTTCGGCATGCCCTGCCTTAGGAAACGCCAGGTCCTCCTGGCACACCTTGTCTTGTCTGTCTGATCTCCAAAGAGCAGTCTCATCCCAGCCATCTCTGCTGTCATAGACGGTATTTCCAGAGCATAGTGGGAGGGGTGGATTTTTTTTCCCCTGTAAGATGCTCTGCCCCATATGAGGTTTTCTTCATTATACCTTCATCTGGTTCTCCGTTGCCCTTGCAAGTTTAACTGCCTTAGAAGTCGGCGCTTCTCACTGGTTCCGTAATGAAGCAGCAGTTTGTCTCAAGATCCAAATCGAGGTGAAGCTGTGCTAATTTAGAGCGCAGCCCCGAGCATCTGGAGAGCGCTGACTGTCTTGGGTGCAGAAGGTCCTTGGATCACCCCCGGTGGGCGAGGCCTTTTAATAGCGGTGGAGGTGTGAGGAAGCCAGAAAGGAGGGGAGGGAGGGGCAAGGATGCGCACTGAGCTTAGAGCCTCTGGCAGCCAGGCAGCTGCCCGCCCCCTCAGAGCTGGAGGCCGGGGCGCGGCTGGGAGCCAGCTTTTCTCTGTTCACCGCCTCTTCCCTGAGCGCTTCCTGTTCTGGGCGCCTGGCCTCCTAGCCCCGCCGCCTGCTTTGACTCCCCCAGTCTATGAGAGAGACGCTGCATCGACTGCCATCTTAAACTTAGCCACACCGAACACCTCTCTGGGGTCACAGGGCTCTTGAGTACCTGAATTTGGACCTGTCTGATCCTGGCTCCTGTGCTCAGAGCCACTGGCTCCTGTTGTGTGACTTTCTTTTCTTTGTTCTTTTTTTTGTTTTGTTTTTCCCCATTAGGGCTTCCCTGGTGGCTCAGTGGTAAAAATTCCGCCTGCCAGGCAGGAGACATGGGTTTGATTCCTGGGTTGGGAAGATCCCTGGAGATCATGGCTACCCACTCCAGTAGTTTTGCCTGGAGAATTCCATGGACAGAGGAGCCTGGAAGGCTATCAGGAAAAACAGACATGACTGGAGTACACCACCATCACCACTGCTTCTGGCCCAAGGTCTGTTTCCAGCAGGAGCGCAGTGGGGTGGTCCGGGGGTCTTTACACCTAGTCCTAGAGAGGCGTGTACCGGGGACGGGTGGACCGGTGAGCCCGTTGATGGTGCCCGACGCTTCGGCATGCCCTGCCTTAGGAAACGCCAGGTCCTCCTGGCACACCTTGTCTTGTCTGTCTGATCTCCAAAGAGCAGTCTCATCCCAGCCATCTCTGCTGTCATAGACGGTATTTCCAGAGCATAGTGGGAGGGGTGGATTTTTTTTCCCCTGTAAGATGCTCTGCCCCATATGAGGTTTTCTTCATTATACCTTCATCTGGTTCTCCGTTGCCCTTGCAAGTTTAACTGCCTTAGAAGTCGGCGCTTCTCACTGGTTCCGTAATGAAGCAGCAGTTTGTCTCAAGATCCAAATCGAGGTGAAGCTGTGCTAATTTAGAGCGCAGCCCCGAGCATCTGGAGAGCGCTGACTGTCTTGGGTGCAGAAGGTCCTTGGATCACCCCCGGTGGGCGAGGCCTTTTAATAGCGGTGGAGGTGTGAGGAAGCCAGAAAGGAGGGGAGGGAGGGGCAAGGATGCGCACTGAGCTTAGAGCCTCTGGCAGCCAGGCAGCTGCCCGCCCCCTCAGAGCTGGAGGCCGGGGCGCGGCTGGGAGCCAGCTTTTCTCTGTTCACCGCCTCTTCCCTGAGCGCTTCCTGTTCTGGGCGCCTGGCCTCCTAGCCCCGCCGCCTGCTTTGACTCCCCCAGTCTATGAGAGAGACGCTGCATCGACTGCCATCTTAAACTTAGCCACACCGAACACCTCTCTGGGGTCACAGGGCTCTTGAGTACCTGAATTTGGACCTGTCTGATCCTGGCTCCTGTGCTCAGAGCCACTGGCTCCTGTTGTGTGACTTTCTTTTCTTTGTTCTTTTTTTTGTTTTGTTTTTCCCCATTAGGGCTTCCCTGGTGGCTCAGTGGTAAAAATTCCGCCTGCCAGGCAGGAGACATGGGTTTGATTCCTGGGTTGGGAAGATCCCTGGAGATCATGGCTACCCACTCCAGTAGTTTTGCCTGGAGAATTCCATGGACAGAGGAGCCTGGAAGGCTATAGTCCACGGGATCACAAAAGTCAGACATGACTTAGCGAGTACACCACCATCACCACTGCTTCTGGCCCAAGGTCTGTTTCCATAACAGTACTGGTTGCATTCCCCTGCTGGTCCCTGGCTTCCTCCTGGGGTCAGCATCCTCCTGAGCTAGCATCCTCTGGGGTCCCCAGGACCCGGCCCGCTCCCGCTGGGTCCTGGTGCTTTCAGACAGAGTTCGGCTGGGAGTCCTTTCCGTCAGGCCTGCACCACCACACCCTTCCTCGGGCAGCCCCGGCTGTCTGCTTCCCGCCCGGGCATGAGCAGGTCACTGGCTTGCTTCTTGAGAGCAACACTGAGCTATGGCGTGACCCCCTGGTTTGTCTGCACTGGGGTCCCTTGGCAACCTGGCGGCCATCCAGGAGGTGCCTCCTGAGGAGGTTCAGGACGCGAGTGAGGGTGGTGGTGTAGACTTGGAGGGTCCACCGCTTTTCTAGTGCGAGCTCAGCCCGTCCTCCGGGCCCGGGCCCCTCCCTGCAGAGCGGAGGCTAGGGAGCTGGGGAGGCCGACCCTCCTCACCTCCTCACACGGCCCGTGTGCCTCTCCGCAGGGGCTCTGGTGTCTCGGGGCACCAGCCCGTGAGGAGCTGGGGTGAGCTTGCCAAGCCAAGCCCCTGCTCCTGACCCGAGGGCCACGTCCTGGCCTCCTGTCAGGGGGCTGTGCAGCCGAGCACGGCCACGGCCTGGCCTGGGGTCAGGAAGGCGGGTGCCTGGCCGCTCTGCGGCCGGTCGGTGGGAATCTGCACAGGTTACCATCGCGGGCCTGAGCTGTGTCTTTCTTTTAAGAGAGCGAGTGGCTGTCTGGGCCTTCCGTTAAGACGGCTGCGAGGATTCAACGCTGCTGCGTCGGGAGCCCTGACGCTTGACGGAGGTCTCCGCATGTCTGATGATACGCACTCCCCGCCCGCTGCTGGCTGCCCCAGAGGCCCGGCCCGACGCTGGCTGTTCAGGTCTCACGGGCAGCCCTCCAGGTGGTTCTAACTAGTCACCAGGACTGACAACGGACTGTTCCATGCAGCACCCGGCCTGGCCTTCCCGAGGGCCAGGTGGGGCTGACTGTCCCGATGGACGCCTGGGGAGGGCCGGAGGGGCCGTCTCTCCCACCCTGCAGCCCTTCTCCGCGTCCTCCGGCCTCCTTCTCAGCAGATTCCCGAGGCTCCCTGGTGTGCAGAGCCCCTGGGCCTGCCCCCTGCACCCCCAGGTGATCAGAGGAAAGCCAGTGGATGAAAGGCCCCGACGCGGCTCAGGTCCGTCTTGGTGGTCGGCGGTCCCTGGCTTCCTGTGTGCTCACCCGACAGGTGACTCCACTGTGTGCTGGTCAGTTTAATGGACGAGGGGTCTGGAGTCACCTGCTTCAGTAAATTAGAGACGCCCTCTGCAGAGACGTGGGGCTCGGGGAAGGATGGAGTTGAGGGCTCCGGGCGGAGGGTGTGTGAGACCCGGGTGGGCGGCTGTGGGTGGGCCGAGAGCAGCGGGGCGGCTCCGAGCGCTGGCTGGCCCCTGCCCTTTCCTCCTGGCCAGGCTCCCTTTGTTGACTCTGGACCCTGACATCTGGAAAGAGCCCGTTGAAAACTTTACCTGAAAAACTGCCACTATGACCATGCTTCTTTTTGTACTGTAAACACAAAGGTAGAAAAATTTCAGTACTCAAGCGGAAGATAGTGTGTGTGTGTGGAATGGTAATAAAATATAGAAAGATGTAAGGAAATTCTTTATGGTTGCTAAAACTCCAACTAGAAATGAAGTAGAATTTTAAAATAATAGAGCTCTGGTCGCAGTAGAGATTTAAGGTTACACAATGTTACATAAGATTTCAAGATACAGGGGCTTTGGAAGCCAATATAGCACCACAGTGAAAGATGAAGGCAAAAAGCTCTTAACGTAAAAAATCAAAAAGGAAGATACGGGATCAAAAAGAGAAAATAACTAAAATTTACAACTATCATAGTACTTTTTAAAAGGTGGCAGTTTTTGCTTTGATTTCTTTTTGTTTTTAAGGAAATAGGTTATTACTTGAAAATTAGAATGAGAAATAAAAACAAAGCAACCCCACTGGGAAGCTGGGCCTCGGGGCTGGGTGGGCCAGCCCTCCATGGAGACAGGCCCGCCCCCCTCCTGGTGAGGAGGTGGGGAGCGGCCAGCCCCTGGCCACCTGCTCCCCTGCTGACACTCCTCCAAGTCAGTCACCCTTACCAGGCTTGGCTGGTGAAGGCCAGACAGGAGGGGCAATAAGCTGATGAAGACAGCCCTGTAGGCCACTCTTCCCTGTGAAACTTAAGGGCTGCCCAAGAGACAGGGAGGTAATAGGACTTCAGGAGCTCTGACCCCAGGTGTCCCGTTTGGCTGGTCTGGGTCCTCCTGTAGAATATGGTGACAGAGAAGTTCACCAGGGACCAGGCCCCTCCGCCCTGGCGTCCACTCCTAGACCCTTGCTTTGTCTTCACTAATTGCCATGGAATGCAGACCACACAGTGCTCAGTTGCAGCTTGGACTTGGATTCAAATCCTCACTTTGTTCATGCCTGTTAATAGCTGTGTAACTTGTAAACAAATGTATCCACTTCTTTGAACTCCAGTTGCCTCATTTAAAAAAAAAAAGAAAAGAGAGAAAACAAGCTTTTTTTGGTGGCTCCAAGATAAACAATCTGCCTACCAGTGCAGGAGGTACGGGCTCCACCCCTGGGCTGGGCAGGTCCCCGGGAGAAGGGAAGGGCTACCCGCTCCATTTTCAGTCTTGCCTGGAGCATCCTGCAGTCAGAGGGGCCTGGCAGGCTGCAGCCCACGGGGTTGCAGAGTCAGACATGATATAGTGACTGAACAGTCACAGCAAGCGTTGTCTTTCAGATCATGCAGAGGAGCTGTGCTCTAGGCTGTGCGCTAACCAAGGTGGTGATCTGTCTCTGATGTGCCTTTTATCCTCAATAGGCCCAGTGCCTGAGAAGTGTTCAATGCTTGTCTGATCATATTAATATAAAAGCTGATTTTTAAAAGCAGTCCATTAGGGTAGGCCAGGAACGGTGCTGTGCACTTCACTCTGATTAAATCAATTCATCTTTATAACACACGCATAGCCGCGCAGGTTGGTAATGTTGCTATCTCTTTCTGCAAGTTGGGTTTAGAAGTTAAGTAACTTGCCCAAGGCCCCCTACCTAGTTTTGAGTTTTCACTGTAACCTGATGAGTGTCCAGCTTTTCAGTGAGCATGGAGTTAAAGCGGGGTGAGTGGACCCTGAATGACAGCTGGAAGAGCCAGCCCGCCCTTACTGTCCAGTGGTTTCTCTGGAACACGGTCCCCAGCACCCAAGTCTTCCTTACACTTGTGGTTTAAGCCCCTGAGGGTCAGCATCCCAGTGTGAGCTCCACGCTGGCTGATCAGGGCCCAGACATACACACCCTCAGTCCCAGGCCTCGAGGTGGGCGCTGTCCCCGGGGGTCTGGGTCCTCCTGTAGAATATGGTGACAGAGAAGTTCACCAGGGACCAGGCCCCTCCGCCCTGGCGTCCACTCCTAGACCCTTGCTTTGTCTTCACTAATTGCCATGGAATGCAGACCACACAGTGCTCAGTTGCAGCTTGGACTTGGATTCAAATCCTCACTTTGTTCATGCCTGTTAATAGCTGTGTAACTTGTAAACAAATGTATCCACTTCTTTGAACTCCAGTTGCCTCATTTAAAAAAAAAAAGAAAAGAGAGAAAACAAGCTTTTTTTGGTGGCTCCAAGATAAACAATCTGCCTACCAGTGCAGGAGGTACGGGCTCCACCCCTGGGCTGGGCAGGTCCCCGGGAGAAGGGAAGGGCTACCCGCTCCATTTTCAGTCTTGCCTGGAGCATCCTGCAGTCAGAGGGGCCTGGCAGGCTGCAGCCCACGGGGTTGCAGAGTCAGACATGATATAGTGACTGAACAGTCACAGCAAGCGTTGTCTTTCAGATCATGCAGAGGAGCTGTGCTCTAGGCTGTGCGCTAACCAAGGTGGTGATCTGTCTCTGATGTGCCTTTTATCCTCAATAGGCCCAGTGCCTGAGAAGTGTTCAATGCTTGTCTGATCATATTAATATAAAAGCTGATTTTTAAAAGCAGTCCATTAGGGTAGGCCAGGAACGGTGCTGTGCACTTCACTCTGATTAAATCAATTCATCTTTATAACACACGCATAGCCGCGCAGGTTGGTAATGTTGCTATCTCTTTCTGCAAGTTGGGTTTAGAAGTTAAGTAACTTGCCCAAGGCCCCCTACCTAGTTTTGAGTTTTCACTGTAACCTGATGAGTGTCCAGCTTTTCAGTGAGCATGGAGTTAAAGCGGGGTGAGTGGACCCTGAATGACAGCTGGAAGAGCCAGCCCGCCCTTACTGTCCAGTGGTTTCTCTGGAACACGGTCCCCAGCACCCAAGTCTTCCTTACACTTGTGGTTTAAGCCCCTGAGGGTCAGCATCCCAGTGTGAGCTCCACGCTGGCTGATCAGGGCCCAGACATACACACCCTCAGTCCCAGGCCTCGAGGTGGGCGCTGTCCCCGGGGGTCTTGGACTCTCCACTCTGGCTCATCCAGCTGACCCCTGAGCTAGTGCTGAGTGGCCATGGCCCATCTCTGCAAGGGACGTGGAGGACTGGTGCTACCCAGAGAATCTAGACCCGTGACTCTCAGGTCATCGAGTCCCCACGTCCACGAGGCCCCAGCGGAGAAGCTGAGGAGGGAGGCTGCTTGAGGGGGTCGGGAAGAGAGGGAGCGTGAGGAGAGGTGGACCGTTGTGGGGGCAGACTTGCCAGAGCCGGGAGCTCCTGCCTCAGGGACTCCAGTGCTGACCGCACAGGCGGTCTCTCCGGCCCCGGGTCTAGGAGTCTGTCCCTGGAGAGCTGCGTCGAGCTCCACCACTCGGCGGAAAATGCAAGCCATTGTGTCCCTGCAGGTGGCGTGAACTGGAGCAGAAGCACAGATCCGAGAGTCTGGGCTGGGCAGATCCTCCTGCCAAGTCTGCCGAGTGGGCCTTCGAGTACAGATTGGGGCTTAGTGAAGGAAGGCAGCCTGCCTCCGCCTCCCCGCAGCGCGCACACACACGCACGCATCTTCTCTTCCTCTGTTTCCTCCAGAAAGGAGTGGCAACATCCGTGAAATAAACGATCTTAGTTGTTTTTTGAGGAAAAGAAGATTTCATAATGAAATGACAAGAAACCAAAGCTGTGGGAAAAACAGGCTCAAGATTGCACTCAGTTCTGCTGAGGAAAATAGGAAAAGATGAGAGAGAAAAGAGGCTTAATTCTAATGAAGGGAAATTTGCTGCTGAGTGGAGGGAAGGCAGGAAGTGGGGGTGCGGGGCTTCTGAGGAGAGGGCCTTGCTGTCCGCTGTGCCAGACACGCCTTGATTTCCTAGAGGCAGCCTCGCCCCGAGCCTGAGAGATAGCATGCTGGGCGATGGCGCGGAGCAGAAGCCTGCAGGGCCGGCGGGAGGGGGCCTGTCTGCTTCCCAGGCGGGCTCCGGGAAGGTTGGCTGAGGACATGCCTCTCTCTCAGCAATTCCGATTTTTCTTCCATATGAGCGCTTCGAACGTGAGAAAGATGCTGTGGATCTTGGCAGGGTCTCCCATCTCTTTCCTCATCTCTCACTCGATCAGACTTCCAATCACGGGTTCCTGGGGCATTTTAAAGCTTCATTACCATTTATTAACCACTAACATAATTTTTTAAAAAATATAAATACATATATAGTCTAATATGCTAAAAGTAGGAAATATATGATATATACACGTGTATGTATATATCCATAAATATATTTGCGTGTGTGTATGTGTGTGTATATATATATACTCTGTTTCTGTTCTTTATGCATTTTGATAGATGTTAATGTTACTTCTGTGGAAATGCAGTTTGGTTGGAGTAAAAGGCAAGGTTAGATTGTCTCCACTTATGTCAAGTTAGTAAGCTGACGGGCCGGTGTGCTTGGCTCTCACTCCGCTCGGGTCCCGCGTCTGCAGGGTCAGCTGGTGGTGGACCTGGGCTGTGTCTGAGAGCTGCGGCTGGTCCCCTGGGGGCTGGGCACCTAGGCGTGTGGAGGACTCCGGGGAGGCTTGAGCATCCGCAGGTTCGGGCGTCCCTGTGGGTCCCAGAACCAGCGCCGGCAGGTGCTGCGGGACGGCTGCGGGTGTGTCGGGTCCACTGGAAGGCGGCTGGGCTGGGCGTGACCCCACACGTGACCAGTTATCTGATCAGTGGATGGCGGACATGGCGGCCAGAAAGACGCCTTGGCGTGCATCTAGGCCAAATCCGGGCCCCAGTGTTTCCTGTCGGACACAGCACCCCAGAGCAGTGCCTGGCGGAGACTTCTGGTACTTTTCATGCTAGAAATTCTAGGATGCGCAGAGGCACAGATGGAGAGCATAAGTAATACTCTATGTAGAATATATAAAGATTGTATTTATACACACACCCCACATACAGGAAAAGCCCCTGGTGCTGGGCAAGACTGAGGGCAGGAGGAGAAGGCTGACAGGGGAGGAGGTGGTTGGGTGGCATCACCGACTCAATGGACATGAGTTTGAGCAGGTTCTGGGAGATGGGGAAGGACAGGGAGCCTGGCGTGCTGCCGTCCATGGGGTCGCAGAGAGAAGAATATGACTGAGGGACTGAACGAGCAACATGTTCTATCTGTATCTACAATACATAATTTTGCGTATATATTGAACGTATGCGCTCACATATAAATGTGTATTTTAAAATGTGTCAAAATGTATATCTAAACCACAATTTGACATTGTGTGAGCAAGAAAGGGTGAGCGTTGAACGTCCTGTGGAGGGAGAGGGCCGCCTGGGGGTTGGTTGGTGAGCCCTGGAGCTGCAGGCACTGGAACCGTGCCGGCCGTTGGGACGGGCTGGAGCCAGGCCAGCTGCCGTGTGGTCAGGCTGAGGGGCGCCTTGAGCATTTCTTCTGAGAATGACTTCCTTTTCTTCTGGAAAAATAGCATTTTGTGCAGACCCAGAATTCCTCGTTTTCTTAGAAGTTCTGCAGAACTTGAGGCAACAAAGTTTCCTCCTCATCTTGATTCCAGCCGCACATTCTTAGATAATATTTTTTTTCACTTTGTCTGAGCAGGGCAGCCCTGCCGTAGTTACAGGGTGGTCCCTAAACTCTCTTTTTTTAATAAAAAAATTCTCCCAGAAATGGTTCCCACAGTGGATCTGAGCAGTGTGGAGCAGTCTCTTCAGACTGTAGACAAGGCTGGGATCAGCCTTTCCAGTGAAAAATGGGGGGAAAGGACCCTGTTCACCTATTCAGGGAGAGCCACACAATGTTAGAGTAAATCCTTATCAGGAATTTTAATGAGCAAAATTAAATACGAAATCTGTGCGATTAAAATCAAATCTTCCCCCTTCTGGCGCGCTGGAGCAGGCTGCCGGCTGCCAGCCCGGCCCGGCGCGGGGAGGCCTTCGCGGCTGGGTGCGGCCAGGGCTGCTGCTGCTGGGCTCAGAGCGCCCCAGCCCACGGGGTGACGGGGCCTCTGAGCGAGCGCAGGAGCTTCCTCCGGAGTGAGTGAGAATCTCGTCGACAAACAGTGCTCCGGGTAACTGAACTGGAGAGATCCAAGCGGGTTTGGCCTCAGGTGTGTGTCCCTGGTGGGGCGGGGGCCAGCTGGGGGAGGCTGGGAGCTCCCTCTGCCACCCCAGGGCCGCCCCTCGGGGCCTCCGCCCTTGCTGCCCTGGCCCCTCTCCAGTCTCCGGTCCTCTCCTCGGGGCTCGCAGGCCCTCAGGCAGGGGCGATGGCTGCAGCAGGCATCTGTCCAAAATACTCGATTGTCTGGAGCGTACATCCCTCTGTACGTGGGGCTTGGCAGGTGTCCCGCCCATGTGGAGAGGAGGCTGGCCCCGACCTCTGGGGCTGCAGAAGGTCCCAAGTCAGGTCACCCAGAGGACGTCCCCGCCCTGGAGCGGCTTCCTCTCTGTGGTCACAGCGGGCGCTGCTCTCGGCTTCCCTCTGGGCTCCACGGACTGGAGCTGCCTGATCCCGCCCTGTCTGTCTCTCAGGTCAGCCCACGCTGTCTCTCGGTTTACATGCAGATTTACTTCACTCCAGGCTGAGTCCTGTGTGTTCTTTGGGAGGAACAAGGGTGTTTTGCATGAGCTTTCAAGCTGAGTGGAGCCCCAGGGGCCGTGGGGGCCCTGTGGAAGTCCAGTCAGTCTTGCTTCTCAGAGGGGAAGGCGAGAATTGACGTTTTGCCGTCAGGTTGCCCTCTGTGGACGGGCCAGCCGGTCCAGAGTCCCCACGGGCACTTGCTGGCTGGTCTGTGGTGAGAGACCGACAGGAGGCTGGCGGGCGCGGTCCACAGGGAGCCGCGGCTCTGGGCGCTCCGGCCGCCGAGCTGCCCCCGGATGAGGTCTCCTCCTGCTTGCTCGTCCAGCCCGGGCTGAGTGGCTCAGCGTTAGGCACGTCATCAGCCTTTTAAAACCTGAAGTGCAGTTGATACATGGTGTTGTGTTAGTTCCTAGTCTACGAGAAAAGTGATTCAGTTTCATACACATATACTATTTGTTATTATAGGTTATTACAAGGTATTGAATATAGTTCCCTGTGCTATACAAAAGGACCTTGTTGCCTATTTTATATGTACAGTAGTTGGGGGCTGATGCTGGTCCCAGGCTCCTTATTTAGTCCCCCCGCTTTCCCTTTTAGTAATGAAAATTTGTTTTCTTTGTCTGTGAGTCTACATCTGTTTTTGTTTTTTTTTTTTTAATTTTTTTTTGGCCACTTCTATTCATCTTTCATTTTTTATCTTTGTTCTTTGGCCTGTGTGGGCCTCCCATCGCAGTGTCCTCTTTCGCTGCAGAGCACCAGCTCTGGGCGCGTGCTCACCAGAGCTCCGGCTCAGTAGTTGGACACATCAGTCCAGCCGCTCCGCGGGATCTTCCCAGGCCAGGGATCGAACCAGTGCCCCTTGCACTGCAAGGCGGTGTCCTTACCCACTGGACCACCAGGGAAGCCCTCTATGTCTGTTTTTAAAATAAGTTCATTTATATTATTTTTTTAATATTCCACAAATAAGTGATAGCAAATATTTGTCTTTGTCTCTAATTGCACTTTGTATGATAATCTCTAGATCCATCCGTGATGCTGCAAATGGAATTATTTCATTCTTTTTTTTATGGCTAATAGTCCATCGTACGTACGTACCGCATCTTCTGCATCCATTCATATGTGGGTGGACACTTAGGCTGCTTCTGTGTCTTGACAACCAGAAATTGTGCTGCTCTGCACACTGGAAGGCGTGTATCTTTTCAAGTTAGAATTTTCTCAGGGTGTGTGCCTAGAAGCAGGATTTGCTGGGCCACACAGTCGCTCGGTTTGTAGTTTTGAAAGGAACCTCCGTGGCGCTCTCCACGGCGGCTACACCAGCTTGCGCTCCCAGCAGCACTGTAGAAGGGCTCCCTTTTCTCCACAGCCTCTCCAGCTTTCAGATCATGGCCATTCTGTCCAATGTAAGGCAGTACCGCATTATAATCTGATATGCGTTTCTCTGATAATGAACAGTGTTAAATATCTGTTTCATGTTCATCAGCCTTCCTTTTAATTCAGTGTACGTTGATACTAATGCAGTGACGTATATGCCAGGTCTTGTATAAGCAGTTGTTGAGACAAACGCACCCTTCGTACCAGGTGCTCAGTTGTGCACCTTCAGCAAGTGCTTTCAGAGCAGGCTCTCAGGGCAAAGCAGTGGGCGAGTGAGGAGGTGACGGTTTGGACTAAGTTGGTGGTGGGAAGTAGAGAAAGCAGGGGGCCCTGAGAAGTGTTTGGTGACACAGCCGGGCCCCTGGGTGCTGGTGGGTGCAGAGAGGGGAATCCAGGAGGGCGCCTGTCTTGTTGGCATTAGCAGTGGGGTCTGCAGGAGCCCCTCCAGACAGACACGGTGGGCCTTGGCAAAGTCAGGATCCTCCTCAAGTTCCTGAACAGCTGACATTTAAAAAACCTCCGGTCTTTATGCAGTAGCTAGTGCCCGTAAGAATTACCGTATAAGGTTAAAACATACATGTTTAAATGCAATTGCATGGGTCCCACCCCCGTCTTTACTGGATCCGATTACTTGGATAAGATAGTGAGACCTAAGCATCTGCATATGAAAAAGACCCCTGGATAAAATTTTGCATTTATATTATTTTTAATATTCCACAAATAAGTGATAGCAAATATTTGTCTTTGTCTCTAATTGCACTTTGGCTCAATTCCGTGATGCTGCAAATGGAATTATTTCATTCTTTTATGGCTAATAGTCCATCGTACGTACGTACCGCATCTTCTGCATCCATTCATATGTGGGTGGACACTTAGGCTGCTTCTGTGTCTTGACAACCAGAAATTGTGCTGCTCTGCACACTGGAAGGCGTGTATCTTTTCAAGTTAGAATTTTCTCAGGGTGTGTGCCTAGAAGCAGGATTTGCTGGGCCACACAGTCGCTCGGTTTGTAGTTTTGAAAGGAACCTCCGTGGCGCTCTCCACGGCGGCTACACCAGCTTGCGCTCCCAGCAGCACTGTAGAAGGGCTCCCTTTTCTCCACAGCCTCTCCAGCTTTCAGATCATGGCCATTCTGTCCAATGTAAGGCAGTACCGCATTATAATCTGATATGCGTTTCTCTGATAATGAACAGTGTTAAATATCTGTTTCATGTTCATCAGCCTTCCTTTTAATTCAGTGTACGTTGATACTAATGCAGTGACGTATATGCCAGGTCTTGTATAAGCAGTTGTTGAGACAAACGCACCCTTCGTACCAGGTGCTCAGTTGTGCACCTTCAGCAAGTGCTTTCAGAGCAGGCTCTCAGGGCAAAGCAGTGGGCGAGTGAGGAGGTGACGGTTTGGACTAAGTTGGTGGTGGGAAGTAGAGAAAGCAGGGGGCCCTGAGAAGTGTTTGGTGACACAGCCGGGCCCCTGGGTGCTGGTGGGTGCAGAGAGGGGAATCCAGGAGGGCGCCTGTCTTGTTGGCATTAGCAGTGGGGTCTGCAGGAGCCCCTCCAGACAGACACGGTGGGCCTTGGCAAAGTCAGGATCCTCCTCAAGTTCCTGAACAGCTGACATTTAAAAAACCTCCGGTCTTTATGCAGTAGCTAGTGCCCGTAAGAATTACCGTATAAGGTTAAAACATACATGTTTAAATGCAATTGCATGGGTCCCACCCCCGTCTTTACTGGATCCGATTACTTGGATAAGATAGTGAGACCTAAGCATCTGCATATGAAAAAGACCCCTGGATAAAATTTTGCATGTCCCTGGTTTTAAAAAAAAACACTCCTAACAAGCATCACCATCACCAGATGTGGGTATTACAGGCGTGTGGGGGGGTGTGCGTGTGTGTCAGTCAGCCATGGTGTGTTTTAAATCCCAGACTGTTCTGGAAATCCCTGCGTTTAATTACTCTCTGCCCAATTACCCTCCGTCAGGGGCTGTTGAGAGAATGAAAGCGGGTTTCGGTGCTGGTCTGAACAGACGTGAGCGAGCAAGGGATGTGCTGAGAGAGATGGCAGCCGGCTCCCTCTGGCCAGCCGCCGTCTTGGGAGAATTTGGATGCATCTTCTCTTTCTCTCTTATTTTCTCAATTAGCTGGTACCTTTCATTCACATAAATAACGGAAAGTCCGTACGTGTTAATACAGATCACATGTGTGATTTGACTGTTTTCGGCCGCAGGCTTCTGTTTGGTGCTACCGTTTTTGAGACTGTGCTTTCCGAGAGGCATCCGGTTCAGCCTGCGCTCAGGTCTGCCGTCCGAACACTCACACCGACTTGTGTGTTTGACACACGCAGGCAGACGTGTTCCTCAGGCACCGCCACCCTGATCCGAGGAATCAGCCTTGAGTCCCCAAGAGGCAGTGGGCCCTCGGCCCACAGGTCTGTGATTATGTATTTCAGCTAAATTAGCATCACTAGCTAATTTGCATGAATGCAAGGCAATGAGACATACAGAAATTCCTGCAGGAAACCAGAAGCAGCGTTGAGAAGCCTGATTTTATGCTTTTGACATAACCAAAATTACAGTGTATTACTGCCGTCCTGAGTGGCCCGTGCTGTGAAAATGCCTTTACAGGCGCCTTGATGGCCGAGTCCTACAAAAGTGTAAATAGAAAACATTTGAGCAACCCCACCCCACCCCGCCACTGGATCCGATCCTCAAGTTCCTGAACAGCTGACATTTAAAAAACCTCCGGTCTTTATGCAGTAGCTAGTGCCCGTAAGAATTACCGTATAAGGTTAAAACATACATGTTTAAATGCAATTGAATGGGTCCCACCCCCGTCTTTACTGGATCCGATTACTTGGATAAGATAGTGAGACCTAAGCATCTGCATATGAAAAGACCCTGGATAAAATTTTGCATGTGCCTGGTTTTAAAAAAAAACACTCCTAACAAGCATCACCATCACCAGATGTGGGTATTACAGGCGTGTGGGGGGGTGTGCGTGTGTGTCAGTCAGCCATGGTGTGTTTTAAATCCCAGACTGTTCTGGAAATCCCTGCGTTTAATTACTCTCTGCCCAATTACCCTCCGTCAGGGGCTGTTGAGAGAATGAAAGCGGGTTTCGGTGCTGGTCTGAACAGACGTGAGCGAGCAAGGGATGTGCTGAGAGAGATGGCAGCCGGCTCCCTCTGGCCAGCCGCCGTCTTGGGAGAATTTGGATGCATCTTCTCTTCTCTCTTATTTTCTCAATTAGCTGGTACCTTTCATTCACATAAATAACGGAAAGTCCGTACGTGTTAATACAGATCACATGTGTGATTTGACTGTTTTCGGCCGCAGGCTTCTGTTTGGTGCTACCGTTTTTGAGACTGTGCTTTCCGAGAGGCATCCGGTTCAGCCTGCGCTCAGGTCTGCCGTCCGAACACTCACACCGACTTGTGTGTTTGACACACGCAGGCAGACGTGTTCCTCAGGCACCGCCACCCTGATCCGAGGAATCAGCCTTGAGTCCCCAAGAGGCAGTGGGCCCTCGGCCCACAGGTCTGTGATTATGTATTTCAGCTAAATTAGCATCACTAGCTAATTTGCATGAATGCAAGGCAATGAGACATACAGAAATTCCTGCAGGAAACCAGAAGCAGCGTTGAGAAGCCTGATTTTATGCTTTTGACATAACCAAAATTACAGTGTATTACTGCCGTCCTGAGTGGCCCGTGCTGTGAAAATGCCTTTACAGGCGCCTTGATGGCCGAGTCCTACAAAAGTGTAAATAGAGAAAACATTTAGGAGCAACCCCCACCCCCACCCCCGCCACATGCACAGGGGGGTCTGCTCTCCCGGCCTCTGTGCTGACGCTTGGCACAGTCACCGTCCAGACCACGTGGACACGATCAGTTCTGCCCTCGTCGGTGCTCTGTGGCAGCGCCACTCTCAGTCTCAGTGGAAACGAAGCCTCTGAAGCCGCTGCCCCTCGTCGGTGCAGCACGGACGGCGCTCTCCATGCTGCAGGAGCCTGTGGACGCTTCCCCGCCCGGGGCCGCGTGGAGCGAGGGGAGGGGCAGGAAGGGGACAGGTTGTGGGTTCCGTCGCTCACGCCATATTTCCTCCTCCCCAGTCCGGAGCCCACCCGAGGTGGCCGCCTCGTGCTCTTTGAATCTGGGCCGGTGAACGGCTCCCGGTGAGCAGTTCCCTTTGCAGACTCTCCGTCCTCCGGGAAACACAGCCAGGGCCAGAGAAAGCGTTCAGCACTAACCTGCGGGCTGACTGAGGCCGCTTCTTTTCACAGGGTACAGTTAGTGGACTGGTTTCCAGAGAAGGCCATACTTTTAAGCACTTGTATTCAGGCTGTTTGATAGATTCTTGATAAATAGACAGGCAGGGATGAGATGCTAGCATTCTCAAACTGGTGAAAATACAAAACTCTTTTAAACTTACAAAGGAGGACAACGCGTTTGAGAGCTAGCATTCGTGGTTGTTGACCGAGGGCTCGCCATTCTGATCCTTGCTGTGTGCAGATTATGTTATTTAATCTCAACAGGAAACTAAGTTAGGTGGGGTCATTATTCCTGTTTTATGTGTACGGAATAGATAGTGTCTCAAAGATCTCACATCGAATGGGTTGAAAAACCAAGGATCCAACCCAGTTCCACGCTCCTGACTCCAGGTCCATTGGGATCCAGAAAGAAAGAGCTGCCCTGAAAGAGGAGGAGCGGAGGACCAGCCCCAGAGCAGGCGGAGAGCAAGGGCAACAGTCCGCATTACCTTTCCAAGCAGGTTCTCTCTATCGATGAAATTAACTGCATAATTGGTGAAGTTACAGACATTTTATCATTCAGTGAGCTTGGGCACCTGTTGAGGAGAGACGGGTCTGGAGATTGTTAGACACTGGGCAGATGCACACAGAGCGACCAGTGCAGCGGGAAGACGGGGGACGAAGGGCTCACGTGTTCAGCGTGCAGGGTCTCCCTCACCCCGGAGCGATTCTTTAAGCTCAAGGATGAAGCAGGTTCAAAAGCAGTCTCTGCGAGGCTTTTCCTGAAAAGCTTGGGTTGTCAAAGAGTGTGTTTCCACCAACCTAATGCAAACACCTTGGGGATTTCAGAAAACGCAGTTTTGTCTGAACTACTCAATTAAACAGACTTTTGTTGGCACAGAGGGGTCACGAGGCCCTTGGTCCTGGTCCCACCTCGAGGGCTGAGCTCTCTGGTTGGGGGTCCCTTGTGACGCTGGCAACTCTGTGCTCCTTGCTGGGCAGCTTTATTTTCAACTTGCTGGATGTTGACGTTTGACACCCAGGCAGGCTCTGACTTTACAGAAGCAGAAACTGTTTGGCAGAGAGGAGTCCTGAGTGAAAGCAAAAGACTTGTTTTCTTTCTTCTCCCCACCTTGTTTTTTTGCTTTGGTGATTAGAGGATGCAGAAAATAAGTGTTGGAGCGATGCTGGTTGCCACGGATGCTTTAATTCATGGGTAATCTTCCCTTTTGGGAGATCACAGCAGGATTGCCACTAACTGCAATGGATTCCAAGTGAGTTTGAGCAAAGAATTTTCGCCCCCTCAGGAGCTCAAAAGCAGCTCCTCGCTGTTTAAGGGCGGGAGAGGAGCCCTGGGTAGCTGTGTGGGCGCCCCGGGTCCTTGCAAGGCAGGGCTGGCGGAGGGGCCCCCAGCTTTCCAGTCACACGCCACTCACCTGGCGCGCCACCAGACTGGCTGCCGAACGTCTCGGCTTGTCAACACGATGTGCAGTGAATTTTAAAGAGAAGGCGCAGCAGAGGACAGGCTCTGCGTCCTGCTCTAGGTTAAATAATCAGGTCTGAGATGAAGAAGTCTCAGCATCTTAGACCAGCGGGAGCACGGGGGTGGTGAACGGAGCGGGTCTGCAGTCAGCTGGGGTGTCTGGTCTGCGAGCCCGAGGCTCGTGGGAGGGGCAGGGGGACACGCGTGTGCACAGGAGGCACAGTGGCCCAGCAGAGGGGGCGTGTGGGCGGGCACAGCCACGCGGTCTCCCGGACACCTGGGATGGAGCAGCTAGTAGAAAGCTTGGTGCAGTAGCCCACCAGGGCCGGCGTACTGCTGCTGGGGCTTCCTGCCCAGCGGTCAGTCATCCTGCCTGCGGACGCCTCAGGGTTCTTATCTGCGGATGGGAATACTAGCCACAGACTGTAACTCACAGTTCAGTTCTGAAGCTTAAATGCACACGAAGTGCTTAGAGACAGACCTATAACATCCGAAATTACTAATATTATTATTGTAGTATAGTTGGCTTACAGTGTTAGTTTCTGCTGTACAGAAAAGTGAATCAGCTATATGTATATATAAACAACGTATGCAGATCAATATAGAAAACAAACAATTCAACTACAAAATGGGCAGAAGACCCAAGTCGACATTTCTTCAGGGAAGACATACATGAAAAGGTGCTTACCATCACTGATTATTAGCAAAATGCAAATCAAAGCTGCAATGAGGTCACACAGGTCAAAATGGCCATCATCCAAAAATCTACAGACGGTGAGTTCTGGGGCAGGTGGCGCAGAGGAAACCTGCTGCACGGTTGGTAGGAACGTAAGTTGACACAGCAATCGTCTCCACAGTAACTGCTGTGGACCTGCTTCACCCAGGTTTAAATGTGTAGGTGGACTGTGGTCAGGCAGAGACACATACGTATTCTGTAAAATTTTTTTTTGATTTTTTAAAAAAAATTTGGCCTCTTTTATTGTTTTTCTTTTATTGATTTATTTTCATCCATCTTTGTTCTTTGGCCTCCCATTGTAGTGGCCGCTCTCATTTCAGAGCGCCAGCTTTGGGCACATGCGCTCCAGAGCGCTGGCTCCTAATCGGACACACTGGTCCAGCTGCTCCGCGGCACATGGTATTCTCCCGGGCCAGGGATCGAACCGGTGTCCCCTGCACTGCAAGGTGGGCTCTCTGCCCACTGGACCAGGGCGCCCCTTCTGTAAATATCTGACAGATGCCAGCACTTCAATGTGCTACTCCTTTCTGGCTCCACTGCCACTGCTACAATTAATTACTGCTCTTGCTAATGGTAATAAAAACACCTGAGGCTCAGCAGTGCCTGGGATTAAAAGACTTTTGTCTCTCAGCTGGTAGGGCCAAAGAAAAAGAAATGCAAATGCAGTTTCTTGCTTTAAGTCAAGGTTACCACCCAACCTTTGAAAAAAAAAATCATCCATCGAAGTGAGTCAAAACGCATGCATAGTGTAGGTCAGGAGAGAAGGGAATGTGCTCTATCGTGTTCATTCTACAATATACTCTTTTCAAATTGCAAACATTTCTGAAATTGTGGCATGTCTTTAATAGCACACTGTAGGTTAATTGGAAGTTTGTACTGTTTATCTTAGAGGATTGTCAACCATGGTATATTAATAAACAATGACATGTTGATTCAATTAAATGTAGTCATGGAACCGAGTTTAGGAAAACTGTTCTCGTGGGGCTTGGTGGTGAGTCCTTGCTTCTCCGACTCCTCTTGTTATCCTAGTACTGAATCTTGTACTAAAAGGCTTTAAGCAAAATGCAAATCAAAGCTGCAATGAGGTCACACAGGTCAAAATGGCCATCATCCAAAAATCTACAGACGGTGAGTTCTGGGGCAGGTGGCGCAGAGGAAACCTGCTGCACGGTTGGTAGGAACGTAAGTTGACACAGCAATCGTCTCCACAGTAACTGCTGTGGACCTGCTTCACCCAGGTTTAAATGTGTAGGTGGACTGTGGTCAGGCAGAGACACATACGTATTCTGTAAAATTTTTTTTTGATTTTTTAAAAAAAATTTGGCCTCTTTTATTGTTTTTCTTTTATTGATTTATTTTCATCCATCTTTGTTCTTTGGCCTCCCATTGTAGTGGCCGCTCTCATTTCAGAGCGCCAGCTTTGGGCACATGCGCTCCAGAGCGCTGGCTCCTAATCGGACACACTGGTCCAGCTGCTCCGCGGCACATGGTATTCTCCCGGGCCAGGGATCGAACCGGTGTCCCCTGCACTGCAAGGTGGGCTCTCTGCCCACTGGACCAGGGCGCCCCTTCTGTAAATATCTGACAGATGCCAGCACTTCAATGTGCTACTCCTTTTTGGCTCCACTGCCACTGCTACAATTAATTACTGCTCTTGCTAATGGTAATAAAAACACCTGAGGCTCAGCAGTGCCTGGGATTAAAAGACTTTTGTCTCTCAGCTGGTAGGGCCAAAGAAAAAGAAATGCAAATGCAGTTTCTTGCTTTAAGTCAAGGTTACCACCCAACCTTTGAAAAAAAAAATCATCCATCGAAGTGAGTCAAAACGCATGCATAGTGTAGGTCAGGAGAGAAGGGAATGTGCTCTATCGTGTTCATTCTACAATATACTCTTTTCAAATTGCAAACATTTCTGAAATTGTGGCATGTCTTTAATAGCACACTGTAGGTTAATTGGAAGTTTGTACTGTTTATCTTAGAGGATTGTCAACCATGGTATATTAATAAACAATGACATGTTGATTCAATTAAATGTAGTCATGGAACCGAGTTTAGGAAAACTGTTCTCGTGGGGCTTGGTGGTGAGTCCTTGCTTCTCCGACTCCTCTTGTTATCCTAGTACTGAATCCTTGTGTATGTGACACGCGTGTGTGCCCTCGGACCAGATCCTGTGGCTGCACACACTGATGTAAGCGAAAGCTATAAGCTGAGTGTTTGAGGTCAGTGGTTAAAGTCGTAACACTCAGTTGCTAATTGCTGTTCTATCATCCTCTCAAAATGAGAAGGTTTGAGGCCGGCCTCTCTCAGTGACCCGCGCGTTGCCATGACGAGGGCGTGGTTCTGCACCTGGAGGTCTGCTCTCACAGCAGATGGGGTGGCTGACGGGGCGCACCCCGCTTCCTCTCTGCCCAGCCTCCTGGTCTCCTTCCTCCACCCCGCGACCACAGAACTCATCCACCTTGCGGCTGTTCCCTCTGCCTGCAGCAGCGCTCTCCCCAGTCAAGTTTTCCTTCTCCCCCCCACGTTTCCCATCACCGCAGCCCAACTCTCCACTCTGTTTTCTCCGCTAAGCATGTATCGCCGTCAGGCACACCGTCGGTATCACTGATGAGATGAGGCCTCACACGGAAACAGACGTATTTGAATACTGGTTATGTTGTTTTTCCTCTTTCCCCCAAACCTGTGACCACCCCTGTCACACGGTAGAAATGTGATACATATTTGTTGAATTGGTTCCTTGATGATTTCAAATGTTGGTTCTGTGGCTGCTTTTAGTCCAGGGGAAGGGGAGGGATGACAGGGGACCCGGGGTGACTAGCGGTGACCTCAGAGGTGCAAATGCAGTTTCTTGCTTTAAGTCAAGGTTACCACCCAACCTTTGAAAAAAAAAATCATCCATCGAAGTGAGTCAAAACGCATGCATAGTGTAGGTCAGGAGAGAAGGGAATGTGCTCTATCGTGTTCATTCTACAATATACTCTTTTCAAATTGCAAACATTTCTGAAATTGTGGCATGTCTTTAATAGCACACTGTAGGTTAATTGGAAGTTTGTACTGTTTATCTTAGAGGATTGTCAACCATGGTATATTAATAAACAATGACATGTTGATTCAATTAAATGTAGTCATGGAACCGAGTTTAGGAAAACTGTTCTCGTGGGGCTTGGTGGTGAGTCCTTGCTTCTCCGACTCCTCTTGTTATCCTAGTACTGAATCCTTGTGTATGTGACACGCGTGTGTGCCCTCGGACCAGATCCTGTGGCTGCACACACTGATGTAAGCGAAAGCTATAAGCTGAGTGTTTGAGGTCAGTGGTTAAAGTCGTAACACTCAGTTGCTAATTGCTGTTCTATCATCCTCTCAAAATGAGAAGGTTTGAGGCCGGCCTCCCCAGTGACCCGCGCGTTGCCATGACGAGGGCGTGGTTCTGCACCTGGAGGTCTGCTCTCACAGCAGATGGGGTGGCTGACGGGGCGCACCCCGCTTCCTCTCTGCCCAGCCTCCTGGTCTCCTTCCTCCACCCCGCGACCACAGAACTCATCCACCTTGCGGCTGTTCCCTCTGCCTGCAGCAGCGCTCTCCCCAGTCAAGTTTTCCTTCTCCCCCCCACGTTTCCCATCACCGCAGCCCAACTCTCCACTCTGTTTTCTCCGCTAAGCATGTATCGCCGTCAGGCACACCGTCGGTATCACTGATGAGATGAGGCCTCACACGGAAACAGACGTATTTGAATACTGGTTATGTTGTTTTTCCTCTTTCCCCCAAACCTGTGACCACCCCTGTCACACGGTAGAAATGTGATACATATTTGTTGAATTGGTTCCTTGATGATTTCAAATGTTGGTTCTGTGGCTGCTTTTAGTCCAGAGGAAGGGGAGGGGAGAGGGGACAGGGTGTTGACTAGCGGTGACCTCAGAGGTGAGCGTCCCCTTGGGGTGACTTCGGAAAGAAGGAGGTTTCCTGACTTGGTGTAGGTGGGGGTTCGCCCGAGTGTCCATCCAGCCTCGGTGCCAGTGGGTCCACTCTGGAAAGGAGTCTTTTCAGTGGTCAGGATGTTTTCTGAGCAAGTGAATTCAGCGGCATTCAGGTGAATACAGTATCACAGGAGGAACGGGCTGGCATCGGCGACGCTCATTGCCATTCGATTCCGCTTCAGGAACTGCGCAGGTGGTGAGTTTCACATTTTAAACCAGGAAAGGCAGACACATGGCTTTTCTGGACTCATTTGAAGCCTTCATTTTTTAAGGTTAAATAAATGCTAAGTGAAATAGTGCTAGCAAGAGGTTTAGGAGACAGGCACCTGATTTATGTTTAATGAACCTGTGAGGCTCCCTGTTTTACCTTATTCAGCTAGTTTCTATCTGACTCAATTTTTAATTCCATAGACTAACATGATCTTTCCACACACACACGCACAGACACACACTCACTCTGAGGTGCGGTTTTTAAGGTCCTATCCTGTTTAACAAATACTTCAGAGATGTTCATCTGTTCCACGGATTGCCAAGAATATACAGCCCGACAGCGAGCATTACGTGAAGGACCTGCGCTGTGAATACAGCCCGCCCGCCGTCTGCAGGGGTGAGCGGATGGACATCGATTGTCGGCAGTGACGCCAGTTATTCGGGAGTGGAGGGATCCCAGGCTCCAGCTTTGGAGCTGCTGGACGGACGGCTCTGTGGTGGGGCCAGGGGACGGCAGGATGCCGGGAGGACCACACGCCTCCAGGGCCCCGGCCAGGGAGGCTGTCGCTGTCAGAGGGTCAGGGAGATGCAAACACATGGAACAGTGGCCGGGCAACCGCTTCATCCCCCCATTTGCTTACTGTGGAGAGCAGCATGGGTAGCAGTCGCTGAGGAAGGCTTTTGGCGCCAGAAAAATAGTGCTCCCCACTGCTTAGTGCATAATATGTGGAAAGCAGCCCACGTTTCTGGAACAAAGAAAATGAATTGAGGTTCCAAGCTTTTTCTTACGAGCACATATCCAGAGAACAAACTCTTACGCTTGGCCCCAAGTTTTAAATGTTCTAATCTTGGCCTCAAGTTGGAGGGGGAGGCGTTTTTTAGAAGATAGTTTATTGAATCCAGTTAGTTCTTTCTTAATTTGAGTGAAAGATTCTTTGGATGTCAACCGTCGAGTCCTGGTAGCACGCGGCCACGGGACGTCTTCAGACTGGCCGCTGTTCCTGCCATGCCTGGAGCACCTGCCACAGAGCGAGGGGCTTAAAGCCACACACACTTGCCCTCCGGCGGCTCTGTAGGCCAGACATCTGGCGCGGGTCTCTGGCTGAAGTCAGGGCGTTGGCACGGCTGGGTTCCTTCCTGGAATTCTAAGAGAAAACGCCTGTCTGTGCTTTGTCCCGACTTCCAGAGGCCCTGCCTCCCTTGGCTGCTGGCCCCCTGCCTCCGTCTTCAGAGCCCGCCTCCCCGCGGCTCTCCTTACCCGCCTCACTCGCGTGTCTCTTTCCCGGACCAACGTCTCAAAGGGTTCTGTGCTTTGCGGACCCCGTGTGAATGAATTGGGCCCGCTCGATGATCCAGGCTGAGCTCCCTGTATTTCTGTTCTAAATTCACTGCATTGACAGTAACCTTTTCTTGTGATATTAAGAAATACAGTCTCGGGATCTGGGACTGAGGATGAGGACGTGCTTGGGGGTGTTATTCTGCCTGCCAAAGTCACGTTAGAAAATACCCAGCGTGGTGTGGAATTACACGCGCCTCCGTGATTTTTGCAGTTAATTCATTCGAGAGCCGTTGGTTGAGCCTCGTTGCTTTGGGCACAGGCTTTGGCCTCAGGAAATTTTGGGTGCAACCTTTGACGGCCTCATTCATTCATGTATTCATTTTTTCATGTAACATTTCTTTGATGAATGGCTGCTAAATGTTAAGTTTGTTCTGGTCGCTGGGGATGAATAAGGCCAATTTGCTGCCCACGAGACATTTGAATTTTGGTAGGGGAAGCAGATAGTATAAACATAAAGAAACACATCCTGACAGATGGTGACGGAGACCGTGAAGTAAGACGGTGTGACCCCCTGGGCTGTGGCCGCCAGCTCCCCTGTCCGTGGATTCTCCAGGCAAGAATCCTGGAGTGGGCTGCCTGCCCTCCTTCAGAGGGTCTTCCCGGCCCAGGGGTTAAACCTGCATCTCCTGCATTGCAGGGGAATTCTTTTACTTGTGAGCCACCAGGGAAGCCCACCATGAAGATAAATGGTCCTATAAAGGTGTATGCTGTCCACAGAGAGAAATCACTCAGTGACCACAGTCATGTACTCAGTACTTCATTCTCTTATGTCAACATCAGACTCGTCACTGGGACACTGGTTTTATATATGGCCTTATAAGAAGAGTTTGAATACACATCTGACCCTTCACTGTCAACATAAGCCTGAGAGATTGTGTTTTCTGACTTGTGCATGAGAAAATACCGAGTCAAAGAAGGTAAATGACTGACCGTGTGGCTGAATGATAAAGTGGACGCAGAGGTCTAGGATGTCAAGAGCCTTGAAGTGTGTTTGCGTGGTTCTCTTTGCTCTCTGCCTGAGCAGCCCGTGCCCCCATGAGGGACTGTGGGTGGGAGAGGAGAGCCCGGGCCGGGGCAGAACACTCGCTTTCCTCCAGATCTGAGCTAAGGTGATGTCTTTACTTCTCCTCATTTTCTCGTGGTCATTCTGTGACGGGTCTTCTTTGATCAGTCGTTTAAGCCTGTGTTTACGTAGGCCGAGCAAAGGGAGGATCTAGACAATTCCCCGAGCCCTGGAACTGCCTTCAGCAGCCTCTTCGGGCCCCGCGCGTCCTCTGGGGTTCACTCTCTTGCTCAGATACAGCTGCTGAGTGCACAGAACGCCTGGGACGAGCGAGGGGAGAGGCCAGAGATGCCTCGCCAAGCGCGTCTTTCCCTGAGGTATTTGTGACTCTTGGTGTGCGTGGCGGTGGGAGGGGCACGCTTGTGGATCGGGGGGTCTTCTCTAGGTTATATGCCTCGTGGTTTACGTATCTTCACTACCTGAACACATGTGCCAGGGTGTGTTTTGGAGAGAATTTGGATAGAAATGGGTTCACAGTCTCTACGAGGAAAGTTAAAGATGCTGAGCCGGTGGGCGTCCAGCCGGCCTCCCCTGACCTCTCTCTTCCTGCGGCCTGGAGTCTGCGGCTTGGCGGTCGCTCTGCCAGCCCGGCCCTGAGCGCTGGGACGGGCCTGGGGCGGAGAACGGGTGAATCCCCGTGAATGCCGTGGGGCCATTCTGTGCCCTGGTCAGTCCTCTAACTTCTGCCTCCCGGGGCTGGAAGAAGCGGCTCCAGGAAGCCCACCATGAAGATAAATGGTCCTATAAAGGTGTATGCTGTCCACAGAGAGAAATCACTCAGTGACCACAGTCATGTACTCAGTACTTCATTCTCTTATGTCAACATCAGACTCGTCACTGGGACACTGGTTTTATATATGGCCTTATAAGAAGAGTTTGAATAACATCTGACCCTTCACTGTCAACATAAGCCTGAGAGATTGTGTTTTCTGACTTGTGCATGAGAAAATACCGAGTCAAAGAAGGTAAATGACTGACCGTGTGGCTGAATGATAAAGTGGACGCAGAGGTCTAGGATGTCAAGAGCCTTGAAGTGTGTTTGCGTGGTTCTCTTTGCTCTCTGCCTGAGCAGCCCGTGCCCCCATGAGGGACTGTGGGTGGGAGAGGAGACCCCGGGGCCGGGCAGAACACTCGCTTTCCTCCAGATCTGAGCTAAGGTGATGTCTTTACTTCTCCTCATTTTCTCGTGGTCATTCTGTGACGGGTCTTCTTTGATCAGTCGTTTAAGCCTGTGTTTACGTAGGCCGAGCAAAGGGAGGATCTAGACAATTCCCCGAGCCCTGGAACTGCCTTCAGCAGCCTCTTCGGGCCCCGCGCGTCCTCTGGGGTTCACTCTCTTGCTCAGATACAGCTGCTGAGTGCACAGAACGCCTGGGACGAGCGAGGGGAGAGGCCAGAGATGCCTCGCCAAGCGCGTCTTTCCCTGAGGTATTTGTGACTCTTGGTGTGCGTGGCGGTGGGAGGGGCACGCTTGTGGATCGGGGGGTCTTCTCTAGGTTATATGCCTCGTGGTTTACGTATCTTCACTACCTGAACACATGTGCCAGGGTGTGTTTTGGAGAGAATTTGGATAGAAATGGGTTCACAGTCTCTACGAGGAAAGTTAAAGATGCTGAGCCGGTGGGCGTCCAGCCGGCCTCCCCTGACCTCTCTCTTCCTGCGGCCTGGAGTCTGCGGCTTGGCGGTCGCTCTGCCAGCCCGGCCCTGAGCGCTGGGACGGGCCTGGGGCGGAGAACGGGTGAATCCCCGTGAATGCCGTGGGGCCATTCTGTGCCCTGGTCAGTCCTCTAACTTCTGCTCAGATGGGGTGGAGGAGCCCTGGGGCGTTTGTCACAAGCGTCCGGCTTGGCATATAGGCCCTGCTTGGCATCTAGGCCGGCTCCAGGGCCCACGTGCTCAGACGCTTGGCCTTGGCTCCACCGTGCCCCCGGCCGCTGGACTCCAGTCACGGGGTGTGGAACCCCATCTGCTGCCAGGCCACATCCCCCCATGCCAGCCCCCAAACTCTGCGAGATTGCTCCCTCAGGCCCCGCTGACCTCCACCTGGGGATGGGCCCCACGACCTCTTTTCCTCCCTAAAGCACGTCTCGCCTCCCGCCGCTGGCTTTGGCCCAACACCCTCAGTGTCCTGAGCTGCCACGGACACCAGCTGAGCTCTTAGGTTTTAGGCTCCTGACCCACCCCTGATGACGCAGAAGTCTTGTTCACAGGCTCCAGAAAGTCTGGGCCAAATTCTCAAGGCTTCCAATAAACGGAAGGGAAGGCAGCACATCATGTAACAAGAAGCAGCCTGCGTCTTCCCGTCTGGTTCTGTGTCGTTCCCCTCCCAGCTCTCCCTTCCCCCCAGGGTCCACCCCGGAAGAGCGTCAAGGGAAGGCCATCAGTGAATAATCCACAGCCACACTTTAAAATGACCTTTTTCCCCTTGAAATGTTAGCATGAGAAACTAAGACTGAAAAGGGAGAGCGAGGCCCAGCTGCGACGGAGAGCGGGCGTCTGGGCACAGCGGTCTCCTCAGCCACGCACGGGGCCGAAGCTCGGTAGCGCCTGTCCTGTTGCTGCCTGCCATCTGGTCGGCAATCTTTAAGCCTAAAATATTCAGGTAAACTCTGTTAGCCCAAATAGTTGGAGGTGATGGGATGTTAGCAGCCACTTTTTTTTTTTTTTTTAAATACCATTGTATTCTGCTGTTTTTCAGAACAAACAGTGTCAGCAGGAGGTTTGTGGAATGCACAGCGATCTCGCTGCAGGAGCTGGGCGCTCGAGGGCCTGTGGGGGGCGTGGGCGCCTGCTTTCTGCTGGAGCGTGGAGGCCGGGCTGGGGATCCTCACGTGACCCGGGTTGAGTCCTTCCGCCTGGACCCTGGTTAGAAGCCGTCCTCTCAGGGGAGAGTGGCGCACGTTCAGCAAGGCGTCGGGAGGAGGAGGGGAGCTGCCCTTTGTTCTAGACGAGGTCCTCCAAGCAGCGCATCTCCGACTAAGTTTTATTTTTATTTGTTTATTTTTTTAAAGATTTATTTATTTATTTTGGGCGGGGTCGGGTTGGGGAGGGAGGGAGCGGGCGGGCCACTTCTATTGGTCTTCCATTTCTCTATTGGCATGCGTCTTTGGGCGTTGGCTCCTGTGGGCCTCCCATCGGGTGGCGTCTGTCGTTAGAGCACCGGCTCTGGGCGCTATTTATTTCGTCGGGCACGACCTCTTTTCCTCCCTAAAGCACGCTGCTCGCTTTGGCCCAACACCCTCAGTGTCCTGAGCTGCCACGGACACCAGCTGAGCTCTTAGGTTTTAGGCTCCTGACCCACCCCTGATGACGCAGAAGTCTTGTTCACAGGCTCCAGAAAGTCTGGGCCAAATTCTCAAGGCTTCCAATAAACGGAAGGGAAGGCAGCACATCATGTAACAAGAAGCAGCCTGCGTCTTCCCGTCTGGTTCTGTGTCGTTCCCCTCCCAGCTCTCCCTTCCCCCCAGGGTCCACCCCGGAAGAGCGTCAAGGGAAGGCCATCAGTGAATAATCCACAGCCACACTTTAAAATGCCCTTTTTTCCCCCTTGAAATGTTAGCATGAGAAACTAAGACTGAAAAGGGAGAGCGAGGCCCAGCTGCGACGGAGAGCGGGCGTCTGGGCACAGCGGTCTCCTCAGCCACGCACGGGGCCGAAGCTCGGTAGCGCCTGTCCTGTTGCTGCCTGCCATCTGGTCGGCAATCTTTAAGCCTAAAATATTCAGGTAAACTCTGTTAGCCCAAATAGTTGGAGGTGATGGGATGTTAGCAGCCACTTTTTTTTTTTTTTTTAAATACCATTGTATTCTGCTGTTTTTCAGAACAAACAGTGTCAGCAGGAGGTTTGTGGAATGCACAGCGATCTCGCTGCAGGAGCTGGGCGCTCGAGGGCCTGTGGGGGGCGTGGGCGCCTGCTTTCTGCTGGAGCGTGGAGGCCGGGCTGGGGATCCTCACGTGACCCGGGTTGAGTCCTTCCGCCTGGACCCTGGTTAGAAGCCGTCCTCTCAGGGGAGAGTGGCGCACGTTCAGCAAGGCGTCGGGAGGAGGAGGGGAGCTGCCCTTTGTTCTAGACGAGGTCCTCCAAGCAGCGCATCTCCGACTAAGTTTTATTTTTATTTGTTTATTTTTTTTTTTAAAGATTTATTTATTTATTTTGGGCGGGGGTCGGGTTGGGGAGGGAGGGGAGCGGGCGGGCCACTTCTATTGGTCTTCCATTTCTTTATTTTCATCCGTCTTTGTTCTTTGGCTCCTGTGGGCCTCCCATCGGGGTGGCGTCTGTCGTTGCAGAGCACCGGCTCTGGGCGCATGCGCTCCAGAGCTCCGGCTCGGTAATTGGACACATCGGTCCAGCCGCTCCGCGGCACGTGGGATCTTCCCAGGCCAGGGATCGAACCGACACCCCCTGCACTGCAAGGCAGTGTCCTTACCCACTGGACCACCAGGGGAAGCCCCCGACTAAGTTTTAAACTCTGAGAACATGTGTTGATTGTTGCTCTCTGAGAAGAGGTGAGGGGAATAAACAGGTCAGATGTGACCTGACGCTCTGCCGTATCTGAGCTTCCCTGGGGCTGCTAGTGGTAAAGAACCTGCCGGCAAGGCGGGAGATATAGGAGACGTGGGGTCAGTACCTGGGTCTGGAAGGCCCCCTGGAGGAGGGCATGGCTACCCCCGCCAGTGTTCTTGCCTGGGATTTCCCACGAACAGGGAGGCCTGGCGGGCCGGGACGAGCAGGTTCTGTGGAAAGAGTCATTCCTGTCGACTTCCAACAGTGACTTTTCTGTTTGCCCCGCTTTTCCTACTTTTAAAAATTGGGGTTATTCTCAAAGGCAGAGAGGTGTCCTTCATTTGTGGAAGTGTTCGGTTGTTTATGCCAATACCACTTCAAGGCTCTTTCTTTTCATCTCTGTTATTATTTTGTTTCTCAAGTTTTCCAGCTTGAGTCACTGGTATTGACAGGGGTCTAACTTTTTAACATACGGCATCCTCTGTCGCTTTGTAACCACTTTCTGAGTTTCTGGCGCCAGAACAGGCTGCAGACTCCGATTTCCCGGCCTCCCCGAGGGCTGGGGGGGGAGGGGGGGGAGGGTTAGTCCTTGCCCCTTTGGTTCTAGGGAGAGTGGCGCACGTTCAGCAAGGCGTCGGAGGGGAGCTGCCCTTTGTTCTAGACGAGGTCCTCCAAGCAGCGCATCTCCGACTAAGTTTTATTTTTATTTGTTTATTTTTTTTTTTAAAGATTTATTTATTTATTTTGGGCGGGGGTCGGGTTGGGGAGGGAGGGGAGCGGGCGGGCCACTTCTATTGGTCTTCCATTTCTTTATTTTCATCCGTCTTTGTTCTTTGGCTCCTGTGGGCCTCCCATCGGGGTGGCGTCTGTCGTTGCAGAGCACCGGCTCTGGGCGCATGCGCTCCAGAGCTCCGGCTCGGTAATTGGACACATCGGTCCAGCCGCTCCGCGGCACGTGGGATCTTCCCAGGCCAGGGATCGAACCGACACCCCCTGCACTGCAAGGCAGTGTCCTTACCCACTGGACCACCAGGGGAAGCCCCCGACTAAGTTTTAAACTCTGAGAACATGTGTTGATTGTTGCTCTCTGAGAAGAGGTGAGGGGAATAAACAGGTCAGATGTGACCTGACGCTCTGCCGTATCTGAGCTTCCCTGGGGCTGCTAGTGGTAAAGAACCTGCCGGCAAGGCGGGAGATATAGGAGACGTGGGGTCAGTACCTGGGTCTGGAAGGCCCCCTGGAGGAGGGCATGGCTACCCCCGCCAGTGTTCTTGCCTGGGAACTCCCACGGACAGGGGAGCCTGGCGGGCCGCGACGAGCAGGTTCTGTGGGAAGAGTCATTCCTGTCGACTTCCAACAGTGACTTTTCTGTTTGCCCCGCTTTTCCTACTTTTAAAAATTGGGGTTATTCTCAAAGGCAGAGAGGTGTCCTTCATTTGTGGAAGTGTTCGGTTGTTTATGCCAATACCACTTCAAGGCTCTTTCTTTTCATCTCTGTTATTATTTTGTTTCTCAAGTTTTCCAGCTTGAGTCACTGGTATTGACAGGGGTCTAACTTTTTAACATACGGCATCCTCTGTCGCTTTGTAACCACTTTCTGAGTTTCTGGCGCCAGAACAGGCTGCAGACTCCGCATTTCCCGGGCCTCTCCCCGGAGCCTTCCCGTTCTCTGTGGGGCCCAGGTTATTCTTACTGGGTCGTGGTGTTTGGAAGCCAGGCCTCGGTGCTCACGGCAGCTGTGTGGCAGCCGAGTCTGGTCAGGCCAGTGGCAGGGGCTGGGGTGTGGGCCCGGGCTAGCTCCTGTGTAGGCCACCTGCCTCTCTCCCATCTCCCTCTCTCTCTGTCTGTGTAAATGTTTTAAGATTCCGTAAGTCTATACTGATACCTCTGATTCTAGCCAACACCACAAGGATTATTCTCATCTCCTTCTTCTTTTTTTTTTTTCTTTTATTTGAAACGTCCTCTGCCAACAGTGAGAAGCATGCCTCTCCTTACCTACAATATGTTTACTTATTTGTTTAATCCTGTTATGCAAGTAAAATTATTTCAGAATTGCTAATCTATTCCCCTATGAGGAAAACAATACCAACTATAGTATCTGGATATAGTCCTTTTGTTTTTATTCTTACAATAGTCTACTACGTAAATCAAGGCTTCCTTATTTCTCCGGCTAGACCATGCAAACTGGAATCCCTAGTGATTTTTTTTCCACTTCTGAACCATTCTTCATAAGACAGTCAAACAGATTCACCTAAAATAGAAATCATAATTCTCTGCTGTTTAAGTTTCTTCAGCACCCCCTTTAGCCCGTAAGATAAGACTTTGGTACTGCATATAAATCCTTCCGAATGTGGCTCGTATCTTGTCACCTGAAGGTTAGTTCTTTTGTACCAAACCTGATTCCAAATTCCCAGGATGTTCATTGACTGAAAATAAAAGTACAGTCTTCTGATTTATAAAAATGCTCTGAGAACACCAAGCCTGTGGTTATTTTCCTGGGAGATGAAGCAGAAGAGAGAACGTGGAAACTGGAGAGAGGAGACATGAGGCTGACTGGCTGCCATGGTCCCAGCCCTTCCTGAAGGCCATCTCCTCAGCCCTCCTGGTCGCCCGAAGTGGGCACCGCTCATGGGGCCGGTACTGGAATCAAAACAGACCTGACCCCCATCCCGGGTGGCCGCTCGCCAGCCACACGTGAGACCAGAGCTGGTGCCATGGCTCTTCCCGGTGCTGCTTCCCTTGGAGGGGAGAGGAGAGGGTCAGAGAAGATGGCGCGTGACCCGAGTCAAGAAGGGGGGTGCACCAGAAAGGAAACAGAATCAGACGTGGCAGGTTCATCCTGGTCCCGGCTGTACCGCTGCCCGGCTATGTCATCTTGGTCATGCCGTTCCACGGCCTGGAATCTGCTTGTTCCCACCCCGCACCTGGCAGTGGGCTCGGGTGCTCCCCCCCCCACTTCCCTCTCTCTTCTTGGAGACCCCCGTGCCGTTTTTTTCAGCATCACGGGCCTCTGCTCCTCCGGAACCGCCGCCTCCGGCACTTGTTTCCTTTCAAGCTGGACGTCGGTGTCGTGAGGGGCTGAGCCCCCTCGGAGGTGGAGGGGCTGAGGGATGGTGGAGTGAGACAGAGGTTGGAGCGGCAGCCACTGGTGACCCGGGCCACCCGCCCCAGCCGCACGTCTGTGTCTGGTTTCAGCCGCGGCGTGCCCGGGGGGCCTCCCCGCAGACCTCCACACAGTGGCTCTGCCGACCCCGCAGGTGCCGCCCCGAGAAGGACCAGACGGCTGTCCGTGACAGGAGGGCCTGGGGTGGGGCTGCCTGTGTGTGTCTCAATTAAGGATAAAACCAGAAGGCCCGGAATGAAGTCGTGGCGTGAAAAACCTGTGCTGGTCGTGGGGAGAAACTCGGATCTAGGCCAATCACGGACCCGCACCAGATTGTGGAGCGTTCTCCCTTTTCTCCTCGCATCGCTTAGCGGACTTGCTAGGAGGCGAGGGGAACCGTGTCACCCTTGCAGCTTGTTACCACGTTGTATGAGGTCAGCTTCTTCTACACTTATGTTAGCAGTCACACTTTTTGCTGTTGTGTGTTCACATAAGCTCTCAGAGGAATGGGGGCCGCAGCACGCACCTGTTTGCTGCTGCCTCGTTCTAAGCCGTTCTGCACGCCCAGGGCTGATGAACGTGAAACGGGGAGTCGCCCAGTCCTGTCTGGCTCTGTGCAGCCCCGTGGACCACAGCCCGCCAGGCTCCTCTGTCCGTGACGTTCTCCCGGCAGGAAGGCTGGCGCGGGTCGCCGTGCTCTCCTCCAGACGTCGTCCTGACGCGGGGCCTGGGCCTGGGTCTCTGCTGGCGGGCAGAGGCTGTGCCACCCGAGTCACCGCAGAACACTCCCCGGAAGAGAAATTCTTCATTATCACTCGACGTCACAGTCAGCTCTGGACTGGCTGAATCAAACCATCACTGAACTTAGGCACTGCGGTCATTTTTAAAAATAGTTGTTTAGGAGGTGTCCTTATTTTTGATGTTTTGCATGGCTTCTGTTTCACTCAGAGCCATGAAACTTCCAGAGCATTTCCTTGTGGCATTCACAAGGAATTCACTGGCATCTCTCGTCTGCTCCGATCGACAGATGCTGTTCTTCTGACGTGTAGCACAGCCTGCAGATGTGAACTCAGGACCCGGGGCCGTCCCCCTGTCCCCCTGGAGCTCTCCCCAGGGGCTCTGCCCGATGCGGCGGTGGGTGTTACTCTCTCTTGCTGCTATTCAGTTACGGCGCCATGTTTGCGAGCGCAGAAAAATACTGAGAGTGATAAACGTTAAAGCACCTTTTCAGCTCTAAAAGGCTCTTTAGGCAAGGTGCTGATGTTTTTATTGTTGAAACCAAAATGTGCAAGTTCCTATCATTTAAGGGTTCTAAGTAAACCAGATTTACCAATGTCAAATTACTGGTGAGCTGTTTAACCCCCTATTTATTTCCAATTTCCACAAGCTGTTGGTGAGAGCTGCCGCAAATCAGGTTGCCATTGATCTTGGCTCTTGCTCACGTAATTCTAAGAGGAGCTGTTTGGGGTCAGCAGAAAAAGACTGCGGCTCTGCCGAGCACGCTTGCCGAAGTCCTCCATGTGCCCTGGGTGCGCGTGGGCATCGGTTCTCAGGGGACGGGAGGGGACGGCACACTGGGGACCAAGGGGTCCGTCTGCACGTCAGGAAGTTCGAGTGGGGAGAGAGGTGAGATCAGGCCCTGGAGGCGAGAGGAGGGGGGAGGCGGGGCGCTGTGTAACAGGCCATCACTGAAACAGCTGATTCCAGTAAAGGTAACCGCACCTCAGTGGCAAGGCCCTTTGGCGATCCTCGCCGTCGGGCTCCTTACCTCACAGGGCTTCTGTTTGGTCCTCTGCTTTCTCAGCGGAAGGGGAGGGGTGGCTCCTCATCTCCTGGAGGGCGTCGCCCACTCTCCGCACGAGAAAACCATTTCTGAGCTGGTCAGCTCGCCCCCGTGGGCGTCCTTGTGCCGTGTGGTCCTCCATGAGTGGACGCGGGGCCCACAGGAGAACAGACAGTAGGAAGTGCTCCTGAGTCCCTCTAAGATAGTCACTTCATGTCCCTTAATTCTCACCAGGGTTTGGTTTCCTTTTTTTTGTTTGTTTCCTGTCTTACGGGAACAGAAGTAAGAGAGAAAGGCTGCGAGGAAGGAGAGCTGAATTAGGAATCGGAGGGTCAGAATTATGCCACTCTGCGGAAAGCTTCAGGGGGAGGGGAAGGGAGGCCCCCGGAGCTCCAGGGCCTCCAGGCGGTGCCTGGCTGGCCCTTCCTAACCTGTTTCCAGGGCAAGGGATCACCTTCCACAGGAGACAGAGCTCAGGAAATGTGTTTATAAAGCAAGCTGAGAGAAGCGGAACCTGTCCCTCTGCAAGTCCCATTACAGCCTCTGAGGTCCGTTTCTGTTAGGGAGGACCCCTCGTGGGTAGTTTGCCGGGGGCGGCGCTGTGGAGGGGACCAGGGGGTGCTGGGGGCATGGCTGTCCACGTTCACGCCGTGTCTGTCTGTGCCCGGAGTGGTCTCTGCGGCAGCCGTGGGCTCAGGTCTTTCAGGCTGCTTTTCTTTCCAGAAAGCCTGGCGTTTATCGGCTAAGCAGACGGTTCTGGATCCAAGTGCAGGTTGTGGGCCCAGTCACACACCCTCTCTGTGTGCTGCCTCTGCTTCTGGGAAGTGGCATTCCTTCCCGTCGCCGGTCCCCAGCACGCTGCCAAGTGCTCTGCTAGGTGTGGGCCGGGTGCTGAGTTTACTCGGTGAATGGTGTGGCTTGTTGGGTCTTTGGCATCCTGCAAGGAAAGAGACCGGGAAACGGAGTGCTGTACATTCCAATGCACTCATTTTCAGGCTGTCTGCTGCCCATGTCTAGTCTTGATGAAGGGGTTAGATTACAGTGAAGGTGAGCTTCCTTTGGCAGCAGACGTCCGGTGTGTTTTGAGAGTAGAATGTGTCGTGTCCGTGGGCGCAGGGCCAGATCTCACGTGTGGATTCAGCCCTTCAGCCCCCGAGCTTCCTTTGGTGAGTGTGTCTGGTTTTCAGAGAGCTTCGTAAGCTGGAAATGTCCGTCCTCCAGTCCATCACCTCTGTTAGTTAAGATTTCACACTGACACCGATAGAGAAAGGCTCGTCTCTCGTCGTTACCCCGGCGGCGATGTGGCTGACGGCGGTGACGCTGCCCGTCACTCCTGGTCCCAGTCGCCCAGCCCCTGCCATCGGGCCTCACACTCGCTGGTGTGTAGGCGCCCGGGACACCCTCTCCACCCATCTGCCCGCTCCCCTGCCCACCCGGTGCAGGGGTCTGGTCTCCGCGCCTCCGGGGGAGACTTCAGAGCCAGCAGGCCAGCGGCGCAGGTGACGGGCGCCAGGAGGCTGTGCTGCTCCTCTCCACCAGCACGCCGGAGGGCGTGGACACGCGGGCCAGGGCGAGCCCGTTTCCGTGAGTGTCCTATGCTGTATGCTCAGCCGACTGCAGGTAAGGCCGTCGGTTGTACTTGCGGAAGTATTCTCCAGGAGACTTTCTCCCCTCATATTTCTGTTTCTTAATTGCCTTTCCTGTGCCCTAGAGACCTTCACGTTCTCTTTGCTTCAGCTTCATTGTGCAAAACCAGACCTCAGTGGACTTACTTGAGGATTGCACTTTCTTTATTTTTACTTTTTGCTTTTCACATACGTCCAAATGTTTCCTTATTTGCAAATACTTCATTACCAAGAGCAAGCCAGCTCGTCCGGGGTTGGGCATCCTGAGCCGTGGTCTGTATGCAGCTCCCATCCCTTTCACGAAGAGAGAGGCTGCTCAGCGGAGGCGCTGGGGACTCCCAGATGCTCACACGCTGTCATTCTGGAGCGGCTCGCAGCTCAGCAGGAGCTCAGAAAGGAAGGGCTTTGGGTGATCATCCCTAATTAAACTTCTTTAGAGGACTGCTGCACCATCCCACTGTGTACACCCACATCCCTGTAACTTGTGAGAATCTCATCTAATCAGCTCAGCTTACAGGAGCTTAGATTCCAAGGAGAGCTGGATGCTTTCATGTTAGTGCAAGGAACAGAGTGAGGAATTCTAAGTCCCATGGGATTTCAGAAATCCTCTGACTCTTTTTACACCACATTTAGCAATTAATGTAAGACAGCGGTGAGACGCGGCAGTCCTTCCACCTGACTTGGGAAGAGCTCCGTCTTGTCCAGTGCGTCTGGGTCACCCCTGTGCATTCTCTCACCCGGCCCCTTTTGGTACTGGGTGACCTTTTTACTGGGCTCAAACTCTAGCTCAAATCCCATCTCTCTTTGAAGCTGCTGACAATGTCGTCAGCTCACGGTGGACCGTCTCTCCTCTCACTGCGTGGAGTCAGCGTCCGGCCCTCCATCGCAGGGCGGCCTCAGCTGGCCCTCTGGTTGGCTGAAGCCCTCCACAGTGTCCACGTCCTTCATGTCCCCAGTGAAAGTCCATCTGAGGAGGAGACCTCCTGCTGTTTGCTCTTCTCCAGCGCCTTGTGGGTGCGGATCTGGACTCATGCACGTTGGCTCTTTGATTCCTATACTACCAGCTGTGGATCCTAAGGATATTATCGGCCAGAATGATTGACTGAATTTTCAGTTCATCCTCGTGCTATTCCATGCGTGCTCAACATCCAGGTTGAACTGCTGTCCTCCCCACACATACATGTGCAACATCAAGCAGGTGCTTTCTCTGAAGGAGCCCAAGGACATTAAGCTCTGTGTCAAGAGATCATTTCAAAGGAGCCTCCAGCTTCCTTCTTCCAATCTCGTTAAATAAGTTTCCTTAAAATAAAGCCAAGAAAGATTTAAACCGCATTTTCCTACACGTTGGGAGCACACCCCTCAGACTACCAGAAGTTCTCAGTGCTACCCACTGTGGAAATCTGGGCTGGGAATGAAGATCTTTGTTGATTTCTCAGCGGAGGCGCTGGGACTCCCAGATGCTCACACGCTGTCATTCGAGGCAGCTAGGGCTCAGAAAGGAAGGGCTTTGGGTGATCATCCCTAATTAAACTTCTTTAGAGGACTGCTGCACCATCCCACTGTGTACACCCACATCCCTGTAACTTGTGAGAATCTCATCTAATCAGCTCAGCTTACAGGAGCTTAGATTCCAAGGAGAGCTGGATGCTTTCATGTTAGTGCAAGGAACAGAGTGAGGAATTCTAAGTCCCATGGGATTTCAGAAATCCTCTGACTCTTTTTACACCACATTTAGCAATTAATGTAAGACAGCGGTGAGACGCGGCAGTCCTTCCACCTGACTTGGGAAGAGCTCCGTCTTGTCCAGTGCGTCTGGGTCACCCCTGTGCATTCTCTCACCCGGCCCCTTTTGGTACTGGGTGACCTTTTTACTGGGCTCAAACTCTAGCTCAAATCCCATCTCTCTTTGAAGCTGCTGACAATGTCGTCAGCTCACGGTGGACCGTCTCTCCTCTCACTGCGTGGAGTCAGCGTCCGGCCCTCCATCGCAGGGCGGCCTCAGCTGGCCCTCTGGTTGGCTGAAGCCCTCCACAGTGTCCACGTCCTTCATGTCCCCAGTGAAAGTCCATCTGAGGAGGAGACCTCCTGCTGTTTGCTCTTCTCCAGCGCCTTGTGGGTGCGGATCTGGACTCATGCACGTTGGCTCTTTGATTCCTATACTACCAGCTGTGGATCCTAAGGATATTATCGGCCAGAATGATTGACTGAATTTTCAGTTCATCCTCGTGCTATTCCATGCGTGCTCAACATCCAGGTTGAACTGCTGTCCTCCCCACACATACATGTGCAACATCAAGCAGGTGCTTTCTCTGAAGGAGCCCAAGGACATTAAGCTCTGTGTCAAGAGATCATTTCAAAGGAGCCTCCAGCTTCCTTCTTCCAATCTCGTTAAATAAGTTTCCTTAAAATAAAGCCAAGAAAGATTTAAACCGCATTTTCCTACACGTTGGGAGCACACCCCTCAGACTACCAGAAGTTCTCAGTGCTACCCACTGTGGAAATCTGGGCTGGGAATGAAGATCTTTGTTGATTTCAAGACGAACCCCGGATCAGTACTTTTTGGGCGAGGCCAGACTGAAAACCTCATCTTTAAACAGCAGATGTCTCTGAACACATTCTTTGCTCCAGCCAGCCAAAGCCGTTCCTTATTTCCCAGATGTGGACAGAAGGCTTATTCTTCTTCTTGACTTCACGTGCTCTGCCCTGCTTGCCTGCTTGTGGCCTGGCGTGGCCTTAACTGTGCCAGGGATGAAGCAACGAGAGTAGGTACCATCCAGTCTAGCTTATTGCCAAGCTGGAAGCTCTGGGAGCGAAGGGGAGCGGTTGTGATTATGCCAGGACGCTGGGTGGAGCCCGGGGCTGGCAGGGGCGCTCTGGATGCGCGCTCACCCTGTGTACGTTTTCGTCAGCTTCTTCCGGCCGCTGTAGCAGAGGACCGTACGCCTGGTGGCTGCAGCTTCAGAAACGCCTTCTCCTCCCATCCCAGAGGCAGGAAGCCCGAAGTCAGTGACACAGGGCTCTACGGAGGCAGGATGGGAGGGCTGTCTCTTGCCTCAGCAAGCTTCCAGCGACCAGCCAGCATCCCTGGGCTTGGGGCTGCATCACTCCAGTCCCTGCTGCCTCCTTTTCCTCCTCATGAAATCTCCCTCTGCCTTCTTCTTATAAAGAAAACTTGTCAGGGCGTTTAGGGTCCCCAAGATAATCTAAAATAATTGCTCCGTCTCCAAATTTTACCTTAATCATGCCTGCAGAGGCCCTTCTTCCTTATGCAAAGGCTATTTACAACTGTTCGGACCTGGTATCTTCGGAGGCCGTGATTCCGACAGCTCGCCGTCCCCACCCTTCCAGTATCTGTGATGTGCCTAAGAGTGAAAGCACACTCTGGAGGAAGGAGGACCGCTTCAGGCAGTGCCCATGGCTCAGTGCCACGGCGTGCGAGGGCAGGGCCGTGCCGAAGAGACAGAAGGCACCAGGGCCCGGGGCAGCCTCGACACGAGAGAATGGTGGGATTTGGAAAGCGGCGGGAGAAGGTGCTCCCAAGAGACGCGGCCTGAGCAGAGGTCCGGGGGAGGGGACGGCCGAGGTGTCTGGCAGAGGCGAGTGAGCTAAAGGAGAGGCAGGCGTGTACCAGGGCATCAGACGCCTTCCGTCAAAGCTTGGGCACTTGTGATGGTGGTGGTGTTTGGTTTTTGTCAGCCACCGATCCCTTCTCATCTACTGGAAACAAGTTTGGAACTCATCTGGGTCGGTTTAATGGTTTTACCCCTCAATCTGAAAAGGGAAAGTGTTAGTCAGTCCGTCGTGTCCAGCTCTTTGCCACCCATGGACTGTAGCCTACCAGGCTCCTCTGTCCATGGAATTCTCCAGGCAAGGAGACTAGTGGAGGTTGCCATTCCCTTTTCCAAGGGATCTTTCTGACTCAGGGATTGAACCTGTGTTTCCTGCATTGCCAACAGATTCTTTACCATCTGAGCCATTGAGGAAGCCCACCCCGATGGCTGCTTAGGAGCAAATGCTGAAATCAATCTTAGTAGAAGCTATAGCCACCATGTTCTTCCGAAAGATATCCAGAGGTGAAGTAGACGACTTTCCCTCGGTCAATTTCAAGTGCATTTCTCTCACTTCTTCCTTCTTATTAACCCACTTTCATAATCCACCCACTTTCTCTCATTCTGCCTTCAGGCAGTTGGGAAATAAGTCATCGGCTGCTTGTTCTCGATGGCCTCCGAGTGATACTGGTTTCCGGCTGCTGTAATTAAAGGTGACTTAGGGGAAGGAGTGAGGCGCCTGCCCGCTCATAAGTGAGGAGTTCTCATAGCGCTTGTTGTCTCTATCGGGCGCCCAGAGCCCACCCCAGCCACTCTCCATTAAGCAGGGGATTAGCCGCCGGAGTAGCTCCATGGAAGGAACCAGAGACAGCTCCTTGGGTCCCAACAACAAATTACTTCTGAATCAAACCTCTGATTAATAGCCGCGGAGTTGCTGCTCTGCTTTGCATAATTAAGTTCCACGGAGTGTGACCATTAACAGCCCCACCGTCGCTCAGGTAGAAACAGTCCCCATCTATTTGGCCAGCGGTATCATTGGAAAGCGGCGGGAGAAGGTGCTCCCAAGAGACGCGGCCTGAGCAGAGGTCCGGGGGAGGGGACGGCCGAGGTGTCTGGCAGAGGCGAGTGAGCTAAAGGAGAGGCAGGCGTGTACCAGGGCATCAGACGCCTTCCGTCAAAGCTTGGGCACTTGTGATGGTGGTGGTGTTTGGTTTTTGTCAGCCACCGATCCCTTCTCATCTACTGGAAACAAGTTTGGAACTCATCTGGGTCGGTTTAATGGTTTTACCCCTCAATCTGAAAAGGGAAAGTGTTAGTCAGTCCGTCGTGTCCAGCTCTTTGCCACCCATGGACTGTAGCCTACCAGGCTCCTCTGTCCATGGAATTCTCCAGGCAAGGAGACTAGTGGAGGTTGCCATTCCCTTTTCCAAGGGATCTTTCTGACTCAGGGATTGAACCTGTGTTTCCTGCATTGCCAACAGATTCTTTACCATCTGAGCCATTGAGGAAGCCCACCCCGATGGCTGCTTAGGAGCAAATGCTGAAATCAATCTTAGTAGAAGCTATAGCCACCATGTTCTTCCGAAAGATATCCAGAGGTGAAGTAGACGACTTTCCCTCGGTCAATTTCAAGTGCATTTCTCTCACTTCTTCCTTCTTATTAACCCACTTTCATAATCCACCCACTTTCTCTCATTCTGCCTTCAGGCAGTTGGGAAATAAGTCATCGGCTGCTTGTTCTCGATGGCCTCCGAGTGATACTGGTTTCCGGCTGCTGTAATTAAAGGTGACTTAGGGGAAGGAGTGAGGCGCCTGCCCGCTCATAAGTGAGGAGTTCTCATAGCGCTTGTTGTCTCTATCGGGCGCCCAGAGCCCACCCCAGCCACTCTCCATTAAGCAGGGGATTAGCCGCCGGAGTAGCTCCATGGAAGGAACCAGAGACAGCTCCTTGGGTCCCAACAACAAATTACTTCTGAATCAAACCTCTGATTAATAGCCGCGGAGTTGCTGCTCTGCTTTGCATAATTAAGTTCCACGGAGTGTGACCATTAACAGCCCCACCGTCGCTCAGGTAGAAACAGTCCCCATCTATTTGGCCAGCGGTATCAGAGTGCTGGGTGGTGAAAAAGAAACATTTATGAGGGGATTAGGTGCATTCTGGGGCATAAATGGAATAAGGCTGTAATTATCCTCCAATAAAGAGCTGTGAACATGATGATCCCGTGAGGCTACCCCAAAGTCCCCTTCTGTGGTTTTTCTCCTGTGGCCGTGGGTCAGCGCCCCTCCTCCGCTGGCCAGGTGCGGGCCAGGGCCCGAGACACACACAGGCCTGCGTGGCTTTCAAAGATGCCCCAGCCTCCCGAGCCGCCAGTACGAGCCTTGATTTGTGGCCTTTTTCACAGCTGCCTTTATTGTCACACGAGGAGTCAGACCTGCGGCACAGTTGCCGGGGAAGCTTCAGACCCCAGCAGTTGCCTGGGACGAGGGCCAGGGTGTCACTTGAGGTGTGGGGGTGCGGCAGCATGCCAGGGGCTTCAGCGCTACAGAGATGGCCAGGACCACCCACCAACACCGGGGGCTTAAACTGCTACACGCAACCAGAACATATTCCTTTCAGACGTTTGGGTTTTTTTCCCTGTAAAATGACATTTCTCAGACACAGTTACTCCCTTGACTGATGTTATTTAGCCTTTAGGACAGATGGATCAACAGTAGCCCCCGTAGGGGTGATGGCTTCCATTCTGATCACAGCTCCCTGGATCAGTCTATGTAAGGGAACGAGTAGGAGTTGACTAATAGTGACACGATTCGTGGCGTTTCGCAGGAGCCGGTGCTCCTGGGCAGAGGTGCTGAAAGGGAAGGAGGTGAGGCGCCTGCCCGCTCATAAGTGAGGAGTTCTCATAGCGCTTGTTGTCTCTATCGGCGCCCAGAGCCCACCCCAGCCACTCTCCATTAAGCAGGGATTAGCCGCCGGAGTAGCTCCATGGAAGGAACCAGAGACAGCTCCTTGGGTCCCAACAACAAATTACTTCTGAATCAAACCTCTGATTAATAGCCGCGGAGTTGCTGCTCTGCTTTGCATAATTAAGTTCCACGGAGTGTGACCATTAACAGCCCCACCGTCGCTCAGGTAGAAACAGTCCCCATCTATTTGGCCAGCGGTATCAGAGTGCTGGGTGGTGAAAAAGAAACATTTATGAGGGGATTAGGTGCATTCTGGGGCATAAATGGAATAAGGCTGTAATTATCCTCCAATAAAGAGCTGTGAACATGATGATCCCGTGAGGCTACCCCAAAGTCCCCTTCTGTGGTTTTTCTCCTGTGGCCGTGGGTCAGCGCCCCTCCTCCGCTGGCCAGGTGCGGGCCAGGGCCCGAGACACACACAGGCCTGCGTGGCTTTCAAAGATGCCCCAGCCCTCCCGAGCCGCCAGTACGAGCCTTGATTTGTGGCCTTTTTCACAGCTGCCTTTATTGTCACACGAGGAGTCAGACCTGCGGCACAGTTGCCGGGGAAGCTTCAGACCCCAGCAGTTGCCTGGGACGAGGGCCAGGGTGTCACTTGAGGTGTGGGGGTGCGGCAGCATGCCAGGGGCTTCAGCGCTACAGAGATGGCCAGGACCACCCACCAACACCGGGGGCTTAAACTGCTACACGCAACCAGAACATATTCCTTTCAGACGTTTGGGTTTTTTTCCCTGTAAAATGACATTTCTCAGACACAGTTACTCCCTTGACTGATGTTATTTAGCCTTTAGGACAGATGGATCAACAGTAGCCCCCGTAGGGGTGATGGCTTCCATTCTGATCACAGCTCCCTGGATCAGTCTATGTAAGGGAACGAGTAGGAGTTGACTAATAGTGACACGATTCGTGGCGTTTCGCAGGAGCCGGTGCTCCTGGGCAGAGGTGCTGAAAGGGGCGCTCTACAGAGCTGCGGTCCGCCTTAGCTCGTCCGGCCAGTCCCATTTCCTTATTGCGTTTGCACTCTCCATCTGTCTCGGTTTGCTCATTCCCTCCCTCCCCCTTGTGCCTCCTCTCTTCCCTTCCTCCGCATTTGTTAGCTCCCTGAGTGTCTGAGTCTGTGGAGAGCAAACCATAGGAATTCAGGGGACCTAAAGTCTGGTCCTGGAGCTCTTAACTCTCCATGAGTGTGGTATGGCTCGAGCTGAGTAATTAATGGGACCCCAGGTTACTTACTGTAAAATAGGAGGAAGAAAGAGGGGGGAAGGGGAAGAAAGGGTACACAGAGGGCAGGAGGGGGAGGAAAGGAGGTGGTCACACCTGTCCTGCCCAACGCACAGCGCCACCCTGGGGCTCCATAAGGAGTCGGTGCCGCAGGCAGCCTCTGCAGATGGTAGATAACTCTACCGACGTCACTTGCTTTTGCTAGCCCCCTGATAAATATTTTCAGGGATTTTGCTAGGATTTAGAGCCAGGCACATTTGAAGAAAACACTAGGGCCATGCTCTAGACAAATTAGGCTCCTCGTTCTGCACGAGGCAGGAGGAAAATGCTGCCATTCCTTGCTAAAAAGCCATTTGTCTTGCAGATTTCTATAATGAACAGATTTTGGAATAAATACCATGTAATCTGCGATGACAGTTCTCTCATTTCTTTTTTATTAGTTCAATCTTCTCAGCATCTGAACCACGTAGCTCCGGAACCTCCATGATCATTAAGGCAGCTGGCGTGCGTGCATTTTCCCTGCCTTCTGGCACATGATGGAGTCCCTGGCCAGTCTCCCGTTACCAGGCCCAGGTTCTGGCCGCTAAATGCACCTGAATAAGGGTGCCGGGTGGGAAAAGAAGACACACAGCTAGTTATGTGGCCTTTACAAAAATATGCCCTTCTCCCTCACCTACCCACCTTTACCCACGCACATTTGAAGCCCGAGTCTGACCTGAAGCTTGTGGGGACCTTGAGTATGTGAAGCATCCCTTTGCTTAAAATAGATCAACTCTAGGGAACGTGGTGTGGCTGTTGCCAGGGCTAACACTCCTTTCTCTCTGCCCTCTCCCTTTTCTCTCTCCCTAGGTAAGTGCTGTTTGATTCTTGTTTTGAACATCTTCAAGAGAGAGCTCAAGGCTGACCCAGTTCTCGGTCCCTTGGAAGGAAGTCTCTGGCCGGTCTCTGGCCATCCTGCCCGGCAGCCCCTGCAGCTCACGGGGCAGAGGTATGGCTGTTCCCTGTCGCTGGGTTTGCGTCTGCGCGTGGTAAGGAGAATGTGAGTGCTGGATCAGTGTCAACGATGCAATTAAAGGAAATTACTGGGGACCGAATGCCAAAAGATGGTCGTTTTAGTTCAGCAAGTCGTCTCGTTTTACGGGTGCTCGTGAATTCTGTGTTAATATATTCACTAAAACGGACTTCATAAAATAAGTGACTTATAACAATTTCATTTCTACTAAGGGCTTCACAAATAATTTTTGCCTTTTGTTAAAAGGAGAACACAGGGTTGAAATACATTTTGTCACTATGTCAGTTGGGTGCATGACTGGGTTTGAGAAAAGTCAGTCCATTCCTCATTCCCAGGTGAGGGCACTTGGCGTGCTTGAATGAAACTTGAAAGGTCATGTAAGACGCAGGGAAGCACACGCGCAGAGGGGCGGGTGGGTGCAGTGCTGAGGACAAGCGTGGTCCATGGGCCTCATCTGTCCCTCTTGGTGCATCGAGCCGTCGGCTCGTAAAACGTCTTGTCGGCTGTCGGGTCAGAATCTGCAGATGGAGTCCTGGCTCAGTCTCCGTTACCAGGCCCAGGTCTCTGGCGCTGCTATTTTCCTGCCTTCTGGCACATGATGGAGTCCTGGCCAGTCTCCGTTACCAGGCCCAGGTTCTGGCCGCTAAATGCACCTGAATAAGGGTGCCGGGTGGGAAAAGAAGACACACAGCTAGTTATGTGGCCTTTACAAAAATATGCCCTTCTCCCTCACCTACCCACCTTTACCCACGCACATTTGAAGCCCGAGTCTGACCTGAAGCTTGTGGGGACCTTGAGTATGTGAAGCATCCCTTTGCTTAAAATAGATCAACTCTAGGGAACGTGGTGTGGCTGTTGCCAGGGCTAACACTCCTTTCTCTCTGCCCTCCCTTTTCTCCCTCCCTAGGTAAGTGCTGTTTGATTCTTGTTTTGAACATCTTCAAGAGAGAGCTCAAGGCTGACCCAGTTCTCGGTCCCTTGGAAGGAAGTCTCTGGCCGGTCTCTGGCCATCCTGCCCGGCAGCCCCTGCAGCTCACGGGGCAGAGGTATGGCTGTTCCCTGTCGCTGGGTTTGCGTCTGCGCGTGGTAAGGAGAATGTGAGTGCTGGATCAGTGTCAACGATGCAATTAAAGGAAATTACTGGGGACCGAATGCCAAAAGATGGTCGTTTTAGTTCAGCAAGTCGTCTCGTTTTACGGGTGCTCGTGAATTCTGTGTTAATATATTCACTAAAACGGACTTCATAAAATAAGTGACTTATAACAATTTCATTTCTACTAAGGGCTTCACAAATAATTTTTGCCTTTTGTTAAAAGGAGAACACAGGGTTGAAATACATTTTGTCACTATGTCAGTTGGGTGCATGACTGGGTTTGAGAAAAGTCAGTCCATTCCTCATTCCCAGGTGAGGGCACTTGGCGTGCTTGAATGAAACTTGAAAGGTCATGTAAGACGCAGGGAAGCACACGCGCAGAGGGGCGGGTGGGTGCAGTGCTGAGGACAAGCGTGGTCCATGGGCCTCATCTGTCCCTCTTGGTGCATCGAGCCGTCGGCTCGTAAAACGTCTTGTCGGCTGTCGGGTCAGAATCTCAGGGCCGCTGTCGGGAGGTGCGCTGGCCTCGTGCGCCTCGGCCCAGACCGCCGGGAGGGTCTCGTGTGCAGGCTGTGAAGGTGTGGAGTCGAGCACGGGCTGGTGGCGGTGCCTGACTGTGGCCCGGGAAGAACCACGAGGGTGTCGCAGATGACACGAAGTACCACGTCACCGCCGTGTATTCCGAGTGTTTCCGCTAGAAACCCCGCTGGTCGGCTACAGATGGGAACGCCAGGTGTGACGAAAGGAGATTACTTGTGCCCCCTCACGAAGGCCCCCTCTGTCCTCCTCACCCCGATGCTCTGTCATTTGCTGACGCATGTTTATGCGCGTGCTGGCCCGTTGTTCTCTTTATCAGAAGCGTCGCTGCCGACTGGTTCAGAGGCAGCTTCCAGAAAAGGTCCAGGCGTGGCTCACACACAGACCAGAATGAGCAACATGCCACTCGGCCTTCACATGGAAGCCAGGCAGATGGCAGATAGGTCTTAAAAGAAGTTGAAGGTGCGCAGACGTCTGTGGGATAATGGGCGGTGGACCCGGGTTTCCGATGGACTGGGGACTGACTTTGGCAGAGGCGCGCGGAGCGGGGATGGCTGAGACGCAGCCGTTTTGGGTTCCCGTCATAGAGGGAATTATTTGACTTCGCTGTCAGTTATCAGCAGGGGACAGAGTTGTCAAACAGGTCGCAGGCCGGGAAGGGCTGGGGCGCGACGGCCCCGCGGGTGCGCTCCAGACAATGCACGGTTCTCCATTGAGACGCCCGCGATCGTCGCTGCTCCTGCTCGTTTCCTTACGTGCTCGGGAGCGTGGGCTTGAGAAGGAGGCGTCCTCCTCCACCCTGTTTCCAGAGGCTAGCTCTCCGTGCTCCCTTTACGAAAGTTCAGATCCGTGCTGGCGCTCGAGCCTCGGACGCCTTTGATTTTGGAAACAGCTCTGCCTTCATCTTCTGTGATTTCCCCGTAATGGCTGGTTTTACCACTGCTATAAAAGGAGCGTTTACTGTTTTGCTGGAAAAAGTACCAGTTCTAAAGCAGCATTTGTCCCTCTTGGTGCATCGAGCCGTCGGCTCGTAAAACGTCTTGTCGGCTGTCGGGTCAGAATCTCAGGGCCGCTGTCGGGAGGTGCGCTGGCCTCGTGCGCCTCGGCCCAGACCGCCGGGAGGGTCTCGTGTGCAGGCTGTGAAGGTGTGGAGTCGAGCACGGGCTGGTGGCGGTGCCTGACTGTGGCCCTGGAAGAACCACTACGGTCTCGCAGATGACACGAAGTACCACGTCACCGCCGTGTATTCCGAGTGTTTCCGCTAGAAACCCCGCTGGTCGGCTACAGATGGGAACGCCAGGTGTGACGAAAGGAGATTACTTGTGCCCCCTCACGAAGGCCCCCTCTGTCCTCCTCACCCCGATGCTCTGTCATTTGCTGACGCATGTTTATGCGCGTGCTGGCCCGTTGTTCTCTTTATCAGAAGCGTCGCTGCCGACTGGTTCAGAGGCAGCTTCCAGAAAAGGTCCAGGCGTGGCTCACACACAGACCAGAATGAGCAACATGCCACTCGGCCTTCACATGGAAGCCAGGCAGATGGCAGATAGGTCTTAAAAGAAGTTGAAGGTGCGCAGACGTCTGTGGGATAATGGGCGGTGGACCCGGGTTTCCGATGGACTGGGGACTGACTTTGGCAGAGGCGCGCGGAGCGGGGATGGCTGAGACGCAGCCGTTTGGTTCCCGCGTCATAGAGGGAATTATTTGACTTCGCTGTCAGTTATCAGCAGGGGACAGAGTTGTCAAACAGGTCGCAGGCCGGGAAGGGCTGGGGCGCGACGGCCCCGCGGGTGCGCTCCAGACAATGCACGGTTCTCCATTGGAGACGCCCGCGATCGTCGCTGCTCCTGCTCGTTTCCTTACGTGCTCGGGAGCGTGGGCTTGAGAAGGGGGAGGCGTCCTCCTCCACCCTGTTTCCAGAGGCTAGCTCTCCGTGCTCCCTTTACGAAAGTTCAGATCCGTGCTGGCGCTCGAGCCTCGGACGCCTTTGATTTTGGAAACAGCTCTGCCTTCATCTTCTGTGATTTCCCCGTAATGGCTGGTTTTACCACTGCTATAAAAGGAGCGTTTAGTGTTTTGCTGGAAAAAGTACCAGTTCTAAAGCAGCATTTGTCCTGAGTGAGATCTTTGAATCTGCGTGTTAGCTAGATGCTGCTTACTCTTTGGTTAGTTGCTAAGGGATGTTTTGGGGGCCTCTCCAGTGGGAGGGTCTGGACTGGGAACTCCCTGTCTGCTGTCCCTTTGCCCTTGAGATGCGTTTTGGCCATGGTAACTCATCGCCGAGCAGGTCCCACGTGGGGTTCATGTCAGTGGAGTGTGATGTGGCCACTGCACATCCTCCTGGCTTAGGGACACTGCAAGTGTGGGCGCTGCAGGGTGTCTCGGGGCACCTCTGCAAGTAAGCAGAGAGCGGAGGGGAGGAGCGCGTGGCCTGAAGGGAGGAGAGGGCCTGGCACCACCCAGGCCGGCTCTGGTTGGCGGGACGCCTGCTCCGTGGGCACACTGGCTTCAGCCCTGGTCACCGGCTCCGGGGGCGCTGAGGGGTCCTCTCCTGGCTGCAGGTGGGATTGCCTCCCGCAGACGTGTGAACGTTGTTTCCCCCTGAGCCTCTTGGCTTCTGTGGACGCTGCCTCACGCCGTGGCCGCTGATGAGGCTCCCACGCGGCTGTCCGGGGCGGCGGCCCGACGGTGACGGCCGTTACAGGAACCGTGGGCCCCTTCCCACCCCTTCCCAGAAAATCCGTCTTCACTGTTGGCAGCGCTCACCCAGGTTCCCCAGCTCCGTGCACACTCACCGTCCAGCTGTGCTCTCTCTGGAGAACTTCGAAAGGGAAAGAGCTGTTCCAGTATTTTCCTTGCTCACAAACCATCTGGATGGTGTTTTCTCCCTGAGATTTGTTTTCTGATGGGGGAAGAAGGAAGAGACTTCCCAAGGAGAGCTGACTCCACACGTGAGGCATTCCGCTGGGTCCCACCGCGATGGGCACCTGGCTGGATGCCCCTTGAGGCTTCCCTGAGGGCGCGAGACCCGAGCTTTACTGCTTCAGGTCGGTTGGAACTGGGACTTGATGAAGATGAACTCGGATCATTGGATCCGAACTTGAATCTGTTGACTCTGTGTTTTCTCTGATTCTCTGTGCACAGGGGGCTTGAAGGAGAGGATCGGGACATGAGTTGTTTGTCATTTAGGGGTGAATTGCGCTGCAGTTGTATTGGTGGGAGCAAGCGCCGAGGTGACCGCGGCTGTGCCGCCCAGCCCGCTCCTCCCCGGCCCTGGGGAGCTGGCGAGCGCACCAGGCACTGTCATTAGACGACGATGTTGGCTTCCCTCTGGCATGTGTATCAGACTGTATCTTTATATTTATTGGGACCACAAGAAACTAACCCTGAAAGGATCACAGCATAGTCACCATGTTATTCGTGGAGAGAAGAGGCAGGGATTCCTGGAGGAAGGAAGGGGGCAGGTTGGAGCATCTAGGAGATTTTCAGGGTGTTGGAAAGAAGTGGAGAAGCCACAGTGGGAGAAAGAGCTGTACCGCATCTCTGTTGCCGTGAGCTTTTCCGGGAGCTGGGAGTGGCATTATTGCTCCCAGAGAACAGAGCCCTTTCTCTTCTCCCCTCCCCTTTGATTTAGACTTTTGTGAGCAAAGTGCTCCGTGTTTTAATGGTCTGTTTAAAGATGGAAAAGGCCCTTGTGTGTCAGAACGCAGCCTGTCCCGGCCAGCACGGGGCTTCGTTTGATTAGGAGACTTGTTTGGGGACGATGGTATTTTTACAGCCTCTGCTTTGCTTCACCGATGGCCATATTCATGTGGCTCTCCAGGACGGGCCTGATAAATAGTTTCTAGAACCGCGAGGCCATTCTCTCCGCGGACACACCACTGAGCCTTCCCCGACTGAACAGCTCGTCCACAGCGGCCACAGGCCACGGGGCGGGGGTCTGGGGCTGTGTGGGCTCATGGGCCTTCAAAAGAGCCCCTGGCACCTTCCTGTGAACACTTCAGAAGCACGGCGGGAGTGGGAGGCCCAGACGGGGTGTTTCATCCATGCTGTTCAGTCTCTGCTCAGATGCTGTGGCCACTGGGAGGGCGGGGGCTCAGGAGAGAGGAGACAAATGCTCAAGAGGGAGGTGGGAGCTGGCAGCATGGTACTGAATGAGAGCTGCCGGGCAGAGGCGTGGTGGGCGGTGGTGAGAGCAGGGACCCTTGTGAGTGGTCCTGCGGTGAGGCAGGCGGAGGATCCTGGCGCTCTGAGGAAGGACAGGACTGTGCCTGCTAAGGACACCTTGCAGCAGCGTCCTGGCAGCCAAGGGACTGGCCAGGATCAGGACCATGCAGCTGATGCGCCTGGGTGGGGTTCGGGTCTGGGTGGGGCTCTGGGGTCTGGGCGGAGTTCTGGTGCCTGGACAGCTCTGGTGCCTGGGTGGGGCTCTAATGCTTGGGCGGGGCTCTGGAGTTTGGGCGGGGATCGGGTCTGGGAGGGGCTCTATTGCCTGAGTGGGGCTCTGGTGCCTGGGTGGGGCTCTGGTGCTTGGGCGGGGCTTGGGTCTGGGTGGAGTTCTAGTGCCTGGGCGGGGCTCTGGCACCTGGGTGGGGCTCTGGTACATGGGCGGGGCTTTGGCACCTGGGCAGGGCTCTGGTACCTGGGCGGGGCTCTGCGGTCTGGGCGGGGCTCTGCGGTCTGTGCGGAGCATGCCTCCCCCCGACCTTGGGAGCACCCTGCTGGCTGGCCCTGGGTCCAGCAGCTCCCTGCGCAGCACTGACTGTACTTTCTTTAAAGCTCACATGTTGTCACAATTTTGTGCGTAAGGAAGTATCATCAGAGAAATTTACAGAACAAACAGAAACACGAGAGAGAAACAGCAACAATAAAATCCGAAAACTTGCCTGGCAAGGGTGCTGGTGATACTGGGCCAAGCCCGGGCTTCGTCCACCCACACAGCCGTGTGCGTGGCACTCTGCATGGCCGGAGTGGCAAGCTGCTGATGAGAAGTGATTTTAAAACTTGATTGCCAGTGTTTTCTGGCGGCCATTCTCTCCGCGGACACACCACTGAGCCTTCCCCGACTGAACAGCTCGTCCACAGCGGCCACAGGCCACGGGGCGGGGGTCTGGGGCTGTGTGGGCTCATGGGCCTTCAAAAGAGCCCCTGGCACCTTCCTGTGAACACTTCAGAAGCACGGCGGGAGTGGGAGGCCCAGACGGGGTGTTTCATCCATGCTGTTCAGTCTCTGCTCAGATGCTGTGGCCACTGGGAGGGCGGGGGCTCAGGAGAGAGGAGACAAATGCTCAAGAGGGAGGTGGGAGCTGGCAGCATGGTACTGAATGAGAGCTGCCGGGCAGAGGCGTGGTGGGCGGTGGTGAGAGCAGGGACCCTTGTGAGTGGTCCTGCGGTGAGGCAGGCGGAGGATCCTGGCGCTCTGAGGAAGGACAGGACTGTGCCTGCTAAGGACACCTTGCAGCAGCGTCCTGGCAGCCAAGGGACTGGCCAGGATCAGGACCATGCAGCTGATGCGCCTGGGTGGGGTTCGGGTCTGGGTGGGGCTCTGGGGTCTGGGCGGAGTTCTGGTGCCTGGACAGCTCTGGTGCCTGGGTGGGGCTCTAATGCTTGGGCGGGGCTCTGGAGTTTGGGCGGGGATCGGGTCTGGGAGGGGCTCTATTGCCTGAGTGGGGCTCTGGTGCCTGGGTGGGGCTCTGGTGCTTGGGCGGGGCTTGGGTCTGGGTGGGGCTCTAGTGCCTGGGCGGGGCTTTGGCACCTGGGCAGGGCTCTGGTACCTGGGCGGAGCTCTGGTACCTGGTTGGGGCTCTGGTGCCTGGGCGGGGCTCTGCGGTCTGGGCGGGGCTCTGCGGTCTGTGCGGAGCATGCCTCCCCCCGACCTTGGGAGCACCCTGCTGGCTGGCCCTGGGTCCAGCAGCTCCCTGCGCAGCACTGACTGTACTTTCTTTAAAGCTCACATGTTGTCACAATTTTGTGCGTAAGGAAGTATCATCAGAGAAATTTACAGAACAAACAGAAACACGAGAGAGAAACAGCAACAATAAAATCCGAAAACTTGCCTGGCAAGGGTGCTGGTGATACTGGGCCAAGCCCGGGCTTCGTCCACCCACACAGCCGTGTGCGTGGCACTCTGCATGGCCGGAGTGGCAAGCTCTTCTATTCCAGATCAGGAGGCAGCTGCTGATGAGAAGTGATTTTTAAAACTTGATGCGGCACGCTGGCCCCAGATCACCAGGCTCTACACCTGAGCGTTCCAGGCTGATGGCTGGAAACACCGCTGGTTTCAGGGTTTGAGATGTGAAAAGTCAGGTGCCTTCCAGAGGGAACAACAGAAGCGGCTCCTTATTGTGTGAACTCTGTTCCTCAGTCACAATAGCAGTGGAGACCTGTCTCTCCCAACCCTGGCCCCCCACCCGGTGAAAGTGGGGGACCCTCCACCTCATTCTGGGAACACGTGTGCGCCCCCGGGGCAGCCTCCGTGGCCTCTCGCTGTTGTCTCTCAGCTGCTTGGCTCCTTCGGTTAGCCCTGGTCACTCGCCCCGACCTCCAGCCCAGACTAGCCGCAGGAGCCCTCCCCATGTCCCTGCAGTTTCCTGCAGCTGCCTTGACAGAGCCAGGGCATGACGCTCAGCATCCAGTCACCCCTGCAGTTGCTCAGATGCTGGTCTCTTCCCCTTGGCAGTCTGTCTGGGGCAGCATGAACCGGCTCGTGTAGTTTTTGCTGGTTGATTTGTTGCAGTCAGAGCCAGCCTGAGGCTCAGCCATGGGCTCCACTGCTCACGCCCAGCGTTCTGCACTCAGTCCCTCTGCTCGCAGCAGAGGCAGTCCCCCGCCTCTGCCCACCCGGCGCTGCCGGCCTCTGGAGGCCCCTGCGCGCTGCGGGAGAGCGCCGAGATGCCGCTGTCGGCAGGCCTCCCAGGCCCCTTCCTGCAGCCCCATTCGGGGCCTCCTTGGTCAGTGTCTCGGGAGAGAAGAGGGGTCACCTTGGTGGATCAGGAGGGAGCTGGAGCACCGAGAAGGGGGTGCCTGGGCCCTGCCTGTGACCGCTCTTCCCGGGCGCCGTCCACACCCGCACGGCATTCAGGCACCCTGGTCAGAACAGCACGGAGTGCGTGGGCACCCCCTGCCCAGCCCGTGAGAGCCAGCCTGCCCAGGGGAGAGGGACCAGCGGTCTTCGGTGGGCCCGAGACTTTGGGACCAGCTGTGGGCTTCCCAGGTGGCTCAGATGTAGAAGCATCTGCCCGCCTTGCGAGGTGCGCCCCCTGGGTGGGGAGGATCCCCTGGGAATGCCCACCCCAGTATTCTTGCCTAAGAAATACCGAGGACAGAGGCGCCTGGCGGTCTGCGGTCCATGGGGTCGCACAGAGTGGGCCCCCGCTGGGCAGGTCACACTCTGAAGGGAGAGGAAACCCGGGTGTGAACTCCCAGGGGACCCAGGGAAGTCGCCCATCACTGACTCAGCAGCCTTTCTCTTCCTGTGAACAGAAGACAGCAAGCCTGGCCTTGCTCGCCAAGATGGGATTGATGATAAAAATGTGTAAACAAATATCACCATTTCAAGTCAGTCACGCCTGTATTTGCCATCAGAATATAAGGGAGAAGGAGCTTGCAACCGTAGGTATTTGTGTAATCATTTGTGAAATTTTCTTAAATGAGTGTCTGTTATCAGATACAAACAAATCGCGTCACCCTCGTCCTCTGTGTGTTACACCCTCATCCCACCAGGGGCCACCCCACCTCCAGGGCAGCCCTGTCCTCGCCGTTCCTTACCCGGAGGACTGCCCCGGCCTCCCGTCACCGATACACTTTCTGCCCGGCTCTGATGACGGCCCTTGAAGAGTCCAGCCGAAGCTGCGAGAGCCTCGAGGGGCCCGGCCTGGGGGGGCCGCGTGTGGAATGGCGTCGCCGAGTCCTCCCGGTTCAGACTCTCCGGGGGGCTGTCTGCTCCCCCGCTCCCCCTTCACATTCCCGAGAGGAGCAGCCTAGTGGGGCAGAGCCAGGCAAATGCACACTCTTCAAAAAGAAAGTGTGCACAATGGATGTTTTTTATGTATTTCGGCTGTACCGTGTGGCCTGAGGGATCTTTGCTTCCCGCGCAGGGATCCGATCCGGGCCTCCTGCCGTGGCCGCGCAGTCTTCACTGCTGCACCGCCAGGAAGCTCCCGCACCCGTCGTTCCCGTGCGCCTCTGGCCGCACCCTGACGCGGTCAGTCTCCTTGGAGCTGAGCTTACGGTCTGGAGCTGAAGGCTCAGCTCTGGCTGTTCATGAGAATCACAGGGGGGATTTGAGAAACCAGAAACAAAGAAAACCAGTGGTCCTTAGGGACTTGACTTCGTTGGCCTGGGGTAGAACGTGAGCGTCCAAATGTTTCAGAAGTTCCCCAGGGATTCAGTTCCAGCTGGACTAACCACGGTGTCCGTGGCGGTGCCCCGCCTGGGCTGCTGCGGCCTCGTTGAGAACCCAGCAGTCCTCCCTTCCCGTTTCCTAGGCTGGCCCCGCGTCTGGGCCCTCTTGTCTTTCTCTCTCTTAGGCACTGGACTCGAGAGGCAGGGCCCACTTCGATAGCCTGGGGGCCGGCAGGACTTGCCCGCTGCTCAGGCGCGGCTCGGGCCTCGGGGCCCTGGGCTGCCTCCCGGAGGCGCAGTTTCCAGCAGGATTATCTCCAGGTTGGACGGCCTCGGGTCTCTGGGAAACAGGAAACAGACGCAGAGCGGGCACAAGGTGCTGGGCTGGGTGCCTGCCCAGCACCTTCTCAGCGCTCTTCTTTCTCTGCCAGCTTAGGCCTGGAAGAGCGAGTTTAAGGAGAGCGGACTCCGTCTCTGAGGTCTGCCTTTAACCCCTTCCCCTACCATGTGCGTGCATGCTGAGGCGCCTCTTTATTGACCTCATGGACTGTAGCCCCCCAGGCTCCTCTGTCCACGGGCTTCTGCAGGGAAGAAGATGGCAGCAGGTTGCCATTCCCTCCTCCAGGGGACCTTCCTGACCCGGGGATCGAACCCACATCTCGCGCAGCTTCTGCGTGGCCAGCAGACTCTACTGCCGCTCGCCGGAGAGGCCCACGGGGAGCTTACCCACAGGGAACGCTGCTTCCCCATCGCTGCCTCCCAGAAGGTGCCTAGAATTTACCCAGGAGAGGGAGCAGGACTGGAGAAGAGGTCAGCCAGACAGAAAGACAGTCCATCCTCAGGGAGGCAGCAGGCTGATCACCAGTGGAGGACAGAACCCCTCGGGTCTCAGCTCCCGACTGCGTTGCCTCTTGCAGGATGCTCTCCAGACTCGGGCAGGCCTTCTGGCCTCCGGGGGGTCCTTCTCTTCCCGGCCGGTCTCTGTGGTCGTCCCCTGGACTCGCCGGGCAGCCCTCGGCAGGGGGAGTGCCTGCTCCGTGTGCCCCGTGGTTGCCTCCTGGGGCTGGAGGCACCGGGCCTCTCTCTCTGGCCAGCCAGGAGCTGCCCCTCGTTCCCATGGCAAGCCCCCTCACCTCTTCCAGGGAGGACGCCACACCCCGTGTCTCCCATTCCTTTGTCGTTGTTTTTGAAATACCTTTATTTATTTATTTATGTTGTTTTTGGCTGTGCTGGGCCCTTGGTGCCGAATACGGGCATTTCTCTGGTTGTGGCGAACAGGGGCGACCCCAGGGCTGTGCCGTGTGGGCTTCTTATGTTGGTGGCATCTCTTGCTGTGGAGCCTGGGGGCTCTCAGACACGCGGGCCTCAGTGGTCGTGAGGCGCTGGCTCTAGAGTACGGGCTCAGTCGTTGCGACACTTCGGCTTGGTTGCTCCGAGGCACATGGGATCTTCTGTGTCTCCTGCCTAGGCAGGTCGATTCTCAACTCCTGAGCCATCGGGGAAGCCCCTTGGTTGCCCTCTTTGACTCAACATTTTGACCAGAGAGAGCAGCCAGCGTCTCCATTGTGCCCTTCGCTGTGGCCACTTGTCTGTCCTGCGTGGCTCCGCCCTTAAAACGTGGCTGGCCCACACGACGAAATAACAATATTTTCAATATATTGAGTTGAAGAGAATATGTTAAAATCACTTCACTGTATCTTTTAGCATTTTTCTACAAAGTGGCTACTAGGACATTGAAAATTATATTTGTGGCAAAAAAAAAAGTCCCATTCGTGGCGCATATAGTGTTTCTGTTGGTGCGACACCAGGGGTCGGCTCTTTCCTCTCAGGGTTTCTGTCTGTTTGCTGCCTTTCTTCCATCCCCGCCCCCGCCTGCCTCTTCAGGCGGTGAGCGGAGACTGACAGAGGACCGGACACCCCACCCTGCGGCTCTCGCAGGCTGGCTCGCGCTGTGCCCCTCCGTCCTGCCGCCGGCAGTCGGGGGAGCCCCACACAGCGACCGTCTGCTGGTCACAGGAGTTACTTATCCCGCGGCATCCCACCTGCTTTCACGCAGCTCTTTTGAGGCTCAGGTGGGCTCTTTCTTTCCTCGGTTCCGTGTGCCTCGTGTCCACTCCAGGCGTCAGTGCCTCCAGGCTGCCTCCGGCCCCGCCCCCCTCCCGCCGTCTTGGCCATCTTGCCAATTGCACGGGCCGTGTTCCAGCTGGTCATTGTTTGTTTTTACTGCAAACCACACAACCGCCCCCCGTCCTCAGGGACATCCCCCAAGCACCCCTCTCGATTCCTGACATTTCCAGCGTCTGTCGCCAGGCCCGCGGTGATCCGTGCGGCCGCGGTCCCGCGTGTGGGCGTGAGCCGCCAGAAGCGCCCCGACACGTCCGGCCGTCACCGAGCCCGTCAGGACGCGGGTGATGAGTTTGCCATTTGCAAGGCCTGGCTCGCAGGCTCTGTGTGGGTCCCTCCTCCCCTCTGGCCTCCTGCACCACGTGGTGCAGGCGGGCACAGGCCAGACTTTGCTCAGCGTGAGAGCATCAAGGCGGGAAATACCCTCAGAATAGGCAGAGGCCTCCCAGCTCAGTCTAGGGGCCTCGCCTCCAGCTGGGTAGAGACGCGTTGCTGGTCCCTGATGGCATGAGGTCAAGGAATGCGGAGGTTCTTTTGGACTCAGCTCTGGATGTGAAAGGTGGAAGGGGTCCGTGCAAGGCTCAGGCCCCGCTTCCAGCTTAGGGATGAGGAAAGGTGCTCCTCAAGGCTGAAGACTCTCCCAAGCCACACGGGTGTTGAGAGCTGAGCTCGGGTCAGGAAGTGGACTTCCTAAGGCCCCAGTGAACATTAAATTTATCTTTTAGCATAAAAGTGGCTACTAGGACAAAAAAATTTGTGCAAAAAGTCCCATTCGTGGCGCATAGTGTTTCTGTTGGTGCGACACCAGGGGTCGGCTCTTTCCTCTCAGGGTTTCTGTCTGTTTGCTGCCTTTCTTCCATCCCGCCCCGCCTGCCTCTTCAGGCGGTGAGCGGAGACTGACAGAGGACCGGACACCCCACCCTGCGGCTCTGCAGGCTGGCTCGCTGTGCCCCTCCGCCCTGCCGCCGGCAGTCGGGGAGCCCCACACAGCGACCGTCTGCTGGTCACAGGAGTTACTTACCGGCGGCATCCCACCTGCTTTCACGCAGCTCTTTTGAGGCTCAGGTGGGCTCTTTCTTTCCTCGGTTCCGTGTGCCTCGTGTCCACTCCAGGCGTCAGTGCCTCCAGGCTGCCTCCGGCCCCGCCCCCCTCCCGCCGTCTTGGCCATCTTGCCAATTGCACGGGCCGTGTTCCAGCTGGTCATTGTTTGTTTTTACTGCAAACCACACAACCGCCCCCCGTCCTCAGGGACATCCCCCAAGCACCCCTCTCGATTCCTGACATTTCCAGCGTCTGTCGCCAGGCCCGCGGTGATCCGTGCGGCCGCGGTCCCGCGTGTGGGCGTGAGCCGCCAGAAGCGCCCCGACACGTCCGGCCGTCACCGAGCCCGTCAGGACGCGGGTGATGAGTTTGCCATTTGCAAGGCCTGGCTCGCAGGCTCTGTGTGGGTCCCTCCTCCCCTCTGGCCTCCTGCACCACGTGGTGCAGGCGGGCACAGGCCAGACTTTGCTCAGCGTGAGAGCATCAAGGCGGGAAATACCCTCAGAATAGGCAGAGGCCTCCCAGCTCAGTCTAGGGGCCTCGCCTCCAGCTGGGTAGAGACGCGTTGCTGGTCCCTGATGGCATGAGGTCAAGGAATGCGGAGGTTCTTTTGGACTCAGCTCTGGATGTGAAAGGTGGAAGGGGTCCGTGCAAGGCTCAGGCCCCGCTTCCAGCTTAGGGATGAGGAAAAGGTGCTCCTCAAGGCTGAAGACTCTCCCCAAGCCACACGGGTGTTGAGAGCTGAGCTCGGGTCAGGAAGTGGACTTCCTAAGGCGCGGAGCCGCGCCCTCCCACTGGCCCAGTAAAGTGAGCCTCGTGCATAGCCACCGTCAGAATTTATGGGCAGAGTTACCTTGAGTGTGAGTCGCCGTGCTCTTCTTGAGACGTCGTGCTCAAGGGCAAAGTCGTCAGGTTCCAGGTGTGCTTGGGATGCGGCTGTGACGGCGACCACGTGAAGTGCACAGTGGCCCGTCTCTCCGGAAGGCAAGGGTCCCCACCCCAGGCTTCCCGCGGGGATCTGCAGAGCGAGGAGTGACCACAGCCAGGGCAGGCTCTCGGGACAGCCGGTCCACAGCGTGCGCGTGGCCTGCTCAGACGGTGGGTCTGGTGCCTCCAGGACGGTCAGCTGCCAGGCGGGCGCACAGCCACACCCCGGCTGCTTAGGAAGCCGAGTGGAGTTCCGGAGGGGCAGTGTCCGCTCCCTTGACACCACGCATCCCGAGTCACGCGGAGTCCTGACTCCTGAACTACCTACTCTGTGAACCACACCCCTGACACTGGGCAGAGTGAACCCCAGAAGATCTGACACTCCTCCTTGTTATGTGAGCAGCCCCGCCCCCTGTGCGCACCGGCACCCCTTCCACCCTCCCTCCTCCGGATGGACGTGTCAGTCACTCAGCAGAGGGCGCGAGACAGAGCGGGCAGGTGTTCAGGGCAGGGGAAGAGCGGGGCCAGGGAACACCACAGCGGCTTGCTGGACTGGACGCTGCTTCCCTCGGGCTCCTTGCCCAGACCGCCGCTTGTCAGGAGCCCTCAGAAGAGGACGATGGGTGCGTGGCCGGGCCTTGGTGCCCAGCCCAGGGCTCCTCAGGGGAGGACCACACCGCTGGGCTTTCAGGGGCTGCGTTGGGCTTTTTGGAGCAAATGTTTAGGCCTGGAAGAGAAGCGGGTCAGAGCCTCGGGGTGGAGCCTTCCTATGTGCTCCCCACTCCACCCCCACCTCCACCTCACCAGCCGACCCCAGGTAACTCGAAGGAATGGGGTTTGAGAGCATCGTAGGACAGGTCGCTCTCCACGGTCACGTGTCTAGACCACATTGGGGGGGCCGTGCAAGGCTCAGGCCCGCTTCCAGCTTAGGGATGAGGAAAAGGTGCTCCTCAAGGCTGAAGACTCTCCCCAAGCCACACGGGTGTTGAGAGCTGAGCTCGGGTCAGGAAGTGGACTTCCTAAGGCGCGGAGCCGCGCCCTCCCACTGGCCCAGTAAAGTGAGCCTCGTGCATAGCCACCGTCAGAATTTATGGGCAGAGTTACCTTGAGTGTGAGTCGCCGTGCTCTTCTTGAGACGTCGTGCTCAAGGGCAAAGTCGTCAGGTTCCAGGTGTGCTTGGGATGCGGCTGTGACGGCGACCACGTGAAGTGCACAGTGGCCCGTCTCTCCGGAAGGCAAGGGTCCCCACCCCAGGCTTCCCGCGGGGATCTGCAGAGCGAGGAGTGACCACAGCCAGGGCAGGCTCTCGGGACAGCCGGTCCACAGCGTGCGCGTGGCCTGCTCAGACGGTGGGTCTGGTGCCTCCAGGACGGTCAGCTGCCAGGCGGGCGCACAGCCACACCCCGGCTGCTTAGGAAGCCGAGTGGAGTTCCGGAGGGGCAGTGTCCGCCCCCTTGCCCCTACGCATCCCGAGTCACGCGGAGTCCTGACTCCTGAACTACCTACTCTGTGAACCACACCCCTGACACTGGGCAGAGTGAACCCCAGAAGATCTGACACTCCTCCTTGTTATGTGAGCAGCCCCGCCCCCTGTGCGCACCGGCACCCCTTCCACCCTCCCTCCTCCGGATGGACGTGTCAGTCACTCAGCAGAGGGCGCGAGACAGAGCGGGCAGGTGTTCAGGGCAGGGGAAGAGCGGGGCCAGGGAACACCACAGCGGCTTGCTGGACTGGACGCTGCTTCCCTCGGGCTCCTTGCCCAGACCGCCGCTTGTCAGGAGCCCTCAGAAGAGGACGATGGGTGCGTGGCCGGGCCTTGGTGCCCAGCCCAGGGCTCCTCAGGGGAGGACCACACCGCTGGGCTTTCAGGGGCTGCGTTGGGCTTTTTGGAGCAAATGTTTAGGCCTGGAAGAGAAGCGGGTCAGAGCCTCGGGGTGGAGCCTTCCTATGTGCTCCCCACTCCACCCCCACCTCCACCTCACCAGCCGACCCCAGGTAACTCGAAGGAATGGGGTTTGAGAGCATCGTAGGACAGGTCGCTCTCCACGGTCACGTGTCTAGACCACATTGATGGTGCATGAGCTTTCTGCATGATACAGCGTTACCTAGAAGTGACCCCGCTGCCTGCCTCAAGGTCAAGGGCTTGGCTGATGTGGAAGTGCAGGGAGCTCACCACCGCTTAGCGGCCTGTACTCTTCACCCAGCCTGAGCCGCGGGCTGGACTGGACCTCACTCTCCTCCTCACTTGACCTGCGCCACGGGCTGCACTGGACTGGAGCGCTTGTTCTCAGGGCTGCACGTTGGGATGGGATGGCGCCACCCGTGTTGGGTGAATGAACAGGCTTCTCGCCACGTGGCGTTCCTGGGTGACTTTTCTAAAGCCACCGTCGCCGATCCTGACACACTTGCGGTGACAGAGTTGTAGCCTTGATTCCACGCTTTGTGTTTTTCCAGAAACCATTTCTGAAGCTTAGTCATCCCCTGTCCTGAACGGTGGGAGTCAGGGTCTCTTTGGGACCGTGCCCCTCCTCCTCTGACCATGCTCTTCTCCTCTGTTTGGGCATCATTCAGTCATATCTCAGGAATGAAAAGTAAGCCCTAGGGAAGAAAAGACAGCGGTTCGGTGCTCCACGGACATGGGTGTCAGGAAGGGCTGACTGTGGAGCCGGCCTCTGGGGCTGCTGCATGTTCCATCGGCTGACGTCACCGACAGCCCCGAGCTGGGCTGCGCCCGTGAGGAGGGCGGACCCTCCCCTCCCCCACGGCCCTCATCCTTCCGAGGGAGAGGCTCTCTCCCAGGTGGCCTTCTCCAGCCAGGGGCTGGGCCGGGGCCCTAGCCGGGCTGTGGTGCGAGGCACGGTGGGGAGCGGTGACCTCCCTGCGGCCAGCGCTCTCACGCGCTAGCCCTAGCCGACCCTGGTCCAGACACAGCCCCCCGCCCGCGGAGCCCGGGAAGCTGAGGAGCGCCAGCGCCGGGGAGGCTGGGAGCTCGCATCAGGTCAGCCGCTGCCCTGCAAAGTGAGATGACACTCCCTGACTTGGTGGGAAAAAAAATCCTCCCCTTATTTTAAAAAATGTAGCGATAAACAACAGGAGACATTTTACTTGGCAAAATGGAAGACTTTTTCACCTAATTTTTGACTTTTTTTTAACTTTTTTTTTCTTTTTGGCCACTTCTATTGGTCTTTCATTTATTTATTTCCGTCCATCTTTGTTCTTTGGCCTGTGTGGGCCTCCCATCGCAGTGGCCTCTCTTGTCACAGAGCACCGGCTCCGGGTGCATGCGCTCCAGAGCTCCGGCTCGGTGATTGGACACATCCGTCCAGCTGCTCCACGGCATGTGGGATCTTCCCAGGCCAGGGCTCGAACCAGCGCCCCTTGCAGTGCAAGGCGGTGCCCTTACCTACTGGACCACCAGGGAAGCCCATAATTTTTGACATTTTAAAAGTGGTTTTTAAATCTGTAAGTGCCACAAGTCTGGGGATATTTGTCTAAAATGATCTAGGTTATGCAACAAATATGTTGTTGTTGTTTTTTTCCACAAAAAGAAAATCCTCAGTTGGTAATATCCAGGGTGGCTCCTGACAGCTGATCCGATTTATCTGATACATCTCCAGCCTCCCCGCCCCCTGAGAGCCCCTTGGATGCAAGGAGATCAAACCAGTCGATCCTAAAGGAAATCAGCCCTGAATATTCATTGGAAGGACTGACGCTGAAACCAAAGCTCGAATCCTCCAGACCCCTGATGGAAACAGCTGACTCACTGGAGAAGACCGTGATGCTGGGAAGGAGTGAGGGCAGGAGGAGAAGGGCGACAGAGGATGAGGTGGTCGGATGGCATCAGTGATTCAGTGGACGTGAGTCTGAGCAGACTCCAGGAGGTGGTGAAGGCCGGGGAGGCCGGGCGTGCCGCCGGCCGCGGGGTGGCAGAGAGTCAGCCACGACTGAGCGTCTGAACAGCGGCCACGGCCGCCCCCCACTGCGCTGTGTCTGGAGCGTGTGGCTCCTGCCAGGCCAGCTGCCTGGGACCTGAAGGGTCTTTATCAGCAAATCAGTCTCAGTTCTGATCGTGGTCCCGCCCAGAATTGTTCCTGAGGCATCTGCAGTCGTGGCTGCCATTCTGACCCTGAGGGTGGGAGACGTACGTTCGAAAGACACAATCTCAGCTAAATGTCCCCGGAGAAATTAGAATCAATGACTCGCAGGGCTTCTGGAAGAGAGAAGGTCGCCCCCTTTCCAGCCCGATTATGTTTCCCCTTTATCTCGGTGTCTTTTGTAGCATTTGAAGTGGAAATTCCAAGGGAAAACGGAGCCGCAGGGTTAAACGGACAAATTCTTATGAAAGCTTGGTGTCTCCACGAGGGCGGCAGGTGGAGGCCACTGTCAGCCGGACTCAGAGCTCCTGGAAACGGGGCGGGCTTGTAATCATAGGGATCCCGGTCCCCCGGCCTGGTGTTTCGTGCTGACGTGAGCGGAGAAGCGGACTCTCCCTCGGCAGGCGGCGCTGCGGGTGCACGCCTGTGCGTGTGTGTCAGTGTGCTTGTGTGCACACGCGTGTGTCACGTCCTCTGACAGGTCACGTATGGCTGCAGGGGCAGCGTGGGCTCCGGGAGGACCCAGCACCGGGCTCCCGCCGTGGCGATCTTGGACCTGCACCTTCGTCGGCAGCCCTGCCCCTGGCTCTGCGGTTTCCCTCCCTCCTGAGGTTCCCGTGCTGAAAGCGTCCCTCTGTGCTGAGAGATGAGCTCGCCGTGGGGCCGTCGCCGCCTCCGGCAAACATTCCCAGGCGGAGGGGGCCCCCAGGCAGGGCAGCAGTCCTGTTTGAGGCAACAGGGCTGATTCTTCCTGCAGAAGGAAGGCCTCCTCTTCGCTCCCGGCTTCGTGACTCTCTTGAGGAACTATTTAAAGCCCAAGAAGAATTTTTACCAATTAATTAAAAATGATATTTTTCTCAAAGAAACCCTGTATCTCCTGAACCCCGATTCTATAAGAGAAAGAACAGGAACTCCTCAGCGCTTAGTCCTGACCTCGCAGGGGCGGCTTAGCGAGGCGGGGAAGGTGGAGGCAGTGGCATAGGGGGACGTGGCGCGGGCCCGGTCTGCGGTCCGGGTGGATCCTCTCTTTACCGCACTGCCCACACCCGCCCTGATGCGCACCCCCCCGGGCCGCTGTCCACGCCCCCCAGAGCCCAGGGCCGCTAGGTCCCTTCTTGTCCCTTTCCCTCCCCGTCCTTCTGGTTCACATAAGAGCTCAAGGAGGCAGGTGCGGATCTGCCTCTGCTCTTTGGCTGCAGCTAGAGCAAGATGGAGCAGGGGGCCCTGCCTATCAGCAAGTCTGCGTTTCCTTGCGTCCCACTCCCCACCTCGAGGGTTCCAGGGGGCCTCTTGCTCTAGCCGGCTCTCCGGAAACCCCCGGCAGCCTTCTGAGAGTAGATGGCGAGCTCTCAAGTAATCCAGGCCCAGCACGAAGTCACTCTCTCAGCGGCGGGCCGAGTGTTCCAGACTGTCATCTCATTAAGGGCCGAGGGAAACTCTGGTGTAAAGGAAGGCCCTTAATTTTCCCTCAAGGAGTGGCGGTGATAACATTTCCTCCGCCCCTGCTGCCTCACGCTTGGGGGAGACTCGGCCATGCTGCGTCCCGCACGCTCCTTTGTGCACGGGCATTTTGTCAGAGGCGTTCACAGAGTGACGTTCTTTAGCAAGAAATACATTGATGCTGTGGAAGGGAACAGATTGGTGGGTATTTGTGAATTTGGTAAAACAAGAAAGACATGCTCTCAGCGTGTGATCCTGCACGCTCAGACCTGGCCCACTGCCTCCCTGTAGCCCACCAGCCGCTCCCCGCCCGTCCTCGGCACCAGCGCGTCGCAGGGCCGGGATGAAGGGATGGCAGTAGCTTTCATGTGACCGCAGAGGGCAGGCAGGGGCAGAGGCACAGGGACCCTTTCAGGACAGGGAACACCGCTTAAATGCAGTGCTTCTTTCGTGGAGAATCTCCGTCCTGATGAATGCCCTAGAGAGAAGGCTTCGAGGGCTCTGGTGGCAATGTATTTCATTTAATCAATAATCCTATGCAACTCTGTCTGATAGTAAATAACTCCAATCTGCATGACATTCTGGGATGTTAGGGTTTTTCTTGTTGTTCTACTAGGAAACTGCATTTATCCTTCACTTTTTCTTTTTTTAATGTAAAATTCCTGCAGCTGCCTGTCTCTGGACCAGGTCAAACTGTGGTTTATCACGAATCCTAAACATCCCAGCAAGAGTGTCCGCGCTAAGACAGGAGCCTGTGGGAAGAGGCTGGCCTGCGGGCGGGGTGCTGTTGGGATGTGGGGACAGGACAGGACGTGGCCTCCCGGCAGGAGCGACCCCTGGGCTGCCGACCGTGGACCTGGGTGAGCACCCACGGCGCTGAGCGCGGCGGCCGCGCCCAGCCTCCTCCTCAGTTGCTCTCCGTGTGCCGGAGCCACCTGGGTCCAGGGAGTGGAGGTGTCCCTCCTCGTAGCTCGTGTGTGCGCCCACTGCCCGGGGCCTCACGGCGCTCCGTTGACGCTGTAGAAACGTGGCTGCACAGACAGACGAACCCGGAGGCCCCTCTGGGTCCAGCAAGGGAGCAGCGCTTGACTGATTCGGGCGAAGGGGAGACTCCGGGGGCCGTTTTGTGCCCGCAGCAGTTTCTGGAGGTTTCTGAAGAGCGGTAGCATCACCAAGGTTCTAGACGTGACAGTCGCTAGGCGTCAGCGTCTTCCTCTGTGGCCTGGGAGCGCCAGCGCTCGCAGCCCCCGGTGCTGAGCCTGTTCAGGGCCGTCGGGCCTGGTACGGCGGCGGCGGGGCGCCTCAGGGACCGTCCGTGCTGCACCAGCAGACGGGCGCCGTGAGGACAATGGATGGCTGTGACAGTGCTCCCTCTCGTGCCACTAAGTCCTGTGAAACATCTCATCTCCGGTGGGCTCAGGGCCCATGTCCCGTCATGCTTTGGGTTTGTATGCAGGCAGCACATGCCTGTGTACAGGCCACATCACTTCAATCGCATCTGACTTTGAGTGGGCCCGTGGACTGTGGTCGCCCGCCTCCTCTGTCCCTGGGATTCTCCAGCCAGAATACCGGAGGGGGATGCTGTGCCCTTCCTCAGGGGATCTTCCCCACCCAGGGACCGAACGTGCCTCTCTTATGTCTCCTGCCTTGGCGGGCGGGTGCTTTACCGCTAGGGCCACATGGGAAGCTTCTTGTGTGTGTATGAGCACATTACTGGAAGGCAGAGATCTAGGCTGTGAGAATTGCAGAGACAGGTGTGTATGCACACGAATGATTCTTTGAAGCCTTCATCGTGCCTTTAGAGGACTACTGCGTGTCAGGCGCTCACTCTGTGCTAGACTTTGGTGAAGCACTTTGTCATCCTCTTGAATTTCTATAGTAGTATTTGGAGGTTAGGCCATTTAGATAGAGGAAGCATATACAACTCATTTGAAATCCTATATTAAGGGAAGGATGAATCCGGGATCCCGGGGTGCAGAGGCACTGCCTTCATACTGTGTGGGGTCAGCACCTCCCCCTCATCAGCCTCGGGTGACTGCTGCATTGGGGCGTCTGCTCCAGGAGGCGCTCAGAACTGAATGCCAAGATTTTAACCAGGCCGCTGCGGCCCTGACTCTCAGAGACCCTCTCCCTCTTCCCCCTGGGCTCCTCCGCGTCCGCCCTAGGGCAGGGGCACACCCCCGACCGCGTTGGCCACACTCAGGCCCCCACATGACCTGTGACTTACCCGCGGCTCCAGGCGTGGAGAGGGCGCGTTTGTGGGGAGGCGATGAGTGAAGCACCGCCGTCTGGCTGGAGGGGAGTGCTCGCTCTCCTCTTCCTGGGCGTCAGAGACGCTCTGAGCCCTGCGTCGTTTAAACCGAAACCACTGAGACCTGTCGTTTTCGTGCTTCAGTCTCTCGGCCATGCTGCATTAACCCAGAAATTGCTGTGGAGTTGCACGCGCCTGAGAGAATAAACAGATGCCCGGATATCTATTTTAAATGGAAGCCAAACAGGTGGTGCTGGTGACGAGGGTTTCTCTTCTAAAATGCTCCCAACCATTGCTAGAATGAGGGAAACATAGCGGCTCAGGCCCAGAGGAGACCTGAGGCCTCGTCCAGCCTGCTCAACCTCCAGATGCACCAGGGCCTTTTTTTCCCCCGGTTGTGTGGCATTTTTAAGTTCCCCGGCTCATCATTTCCCATCCAGCTGATGCTGGAGGTGGGGATCACCGACAGGGTCGTTTGAGAACATCACACATTCACCAAGCTGTGTCAAGGGGATGTCCACGCCATGTTCTCTTTCAGTCAGTCCTTCTGTCAGTCCTCAACCCAACAACAACAACAGAAGTCCTTCTAAACAAAGCCTAAAATCCAACTCCAAAATGAACACGGTCGCAGGTCTGTGCTGGGTGTCTTCCCTGGAATTTCTAGCATGGCCGCGTTGAGAGGGCCGCGTGCTGAGACTTATACGCCGGATCTGCATTCAGGAACACCTCAGTACCATCTTTAGTTACGCTCCGCTCTGTTTTTAAACTCTACCTCCTAGTTATCCAGCTTTGGAGATAAAATGTTCAAAATCACGCCCCTTGAGGTTCTTCCCTTTAATCTGTTCCTCTCATTATCAGCAGCGTCCTGCGGGGCGCGAGGCTTACCGAGACCCTGGCACAATGCTCTCCTCCCCGGTGAGTGATACAGCGTTCTTCCAGCTCTTACAGAAGGGTGATCTTATCCACGTGCTCCCCGTGCTGCAAGGGTCTGCTGCTCGAGCGCGTTTGAACGGCATCGTCCATGCCCAGCGTGAAATTCGGCCGTGTCTTTGCCTTTGTTTAGTCTCTTAATGTTAGTTTTACTGTTGCCTGGAATGGGTAGCCTGTGGGTTTAAAATGAAATCCTCAATGCTCTTCTTTTTTTTTTAACCATCATTTTAATTTTTTAAAAAATTTTTTAAGTAATAAAGGAAATCTAGTCTGGGGCACGGTGGAAGTCTGGACTGGGTGCTGGGACACGGAATGCCAGCCATTCCGAAACGAGAGGGCTGCGGACCCCAGCTGCTCAGCCCTCCCTGCCCCCAGGGTCTCTGAGGACAATCCCCCTCTGTGCGGAGAGTCACACAGGACCACTCTCTGCAGATGTGTGTCCCCCTTGTGCTTTGTTCAGCCCCGGGGGACTTCCCGTTTGGGATCTGGTTGCTTGCCGTGTTAGGCAGCGTCCCTGGAAGCCTCGTGCACAGGGGCTGCGGCTGCTCAGGGTGGCCTCTCGTCCCAGAAAGCGAACCGCCTCTCTTAGACACGAAGATGATTTCCAAACTGATGCACCCGTAGGCGGGCTGCCACCCTTCTGTGTGCAGGCCCGAGGTGTCCGTGCCATCCTCTCGCGCAAGCAACTCTGAGCCAGAGTGCCGGTGCAGGGCTTCTGCACAGGGCAGCCTCTGAGCAGGTGCAACGGGGCTAAGCACCAAGGAAAAACGACTCCTAAAGTGCTGCCCCTGAGGGTGCTGGGTCCCAGTGCCGGGAGAGCCCTTCAGCATCCTCTGGGAGAGCGGCCAGGATGGCAGAGGAGAGTGACCTGGAGCTCGCCGGCTCTCACAGTCACCGCCGTCTGCAGAGCAGCCGTCCCGAGGAAGACCGAAACCTGCCAGGAAGACCTTCTGCCCCTGACGACACAGGAAGGACCCACAGCAAGACTATCCTGAGAGGAAAGAACGGGATTGGAGGTAGCGCGCTCCCTGAACTCAGACTGTTACAGAGCCGAAGGAACCAGAGAATTAGGGTATGGGCACAGAAGCAGAAATATAGCCCAAAGGTAGAAAAGACCAGAGAGAAACCCACACACCTATAGTTAATCAATCTATGGCAACATAGGCAAGAATATACGATAGAGAAAAGATGGTCCCTTCAATACGTGGTGCTGGGAAAAGTGGAAAGCTGCATGCAACACAGTGAGATGAGAAGACTCGCTAACACCATGTACAGAAGTAGACTCAAAATGGGTCAAAGACTAACGATAAGAACAGATACTGTAAAACTCTTAGAGAAACACTTTGGCAGCAGGAATATTTTTTGGATCTGTCATCTAGAGTAATAGAATGAAAACAAATATAAGCAAGTGGGACCTAATTAAACTTCAGAGTTTTTGCATAGCAAAGGAAACCTTAAACAAAATTAAAAGACAACCTACAGACTGGCAGAAAATATTTGCCGATGTGACTGACAAGGGATTAATGTCCAAAATAATACAAATAGGGTGTATACACACACGCACGCACAACTAGACAGCTTAATCAGAACCTGGGAGAATGCCTAAACAGACATGCCTTCAAAGAAGACAGATTCAAAATGCATGTGGAAAGATGCTCAGCATCACTAATTACTAGAGAAATGCAAATCCAAACTACTACGAGATGCCACCTCACACCGATCCATGCGGCCACTGTCAAGTCTACAGCCAATACCTGCTGGAGAGGGTGTAGAGAACCGGGAGCCCTCGTAACACCGTTGGGGACGTAAATCGGTGCAGCCACCATGAGGAGCAGTGTGGAGGCTCCTTAAAGAACTATCTAGAGTTGCCATATGAGCCTGAAGTCCCACTTCTGGTCATAGCTGGGAAACCTCTCATTAGAAAGGACACATGCGCCTGAGTGCTCGTAGCTACACTGTTTACAGTAGCCAAGACCTGGACTCAGCCCCAGTGCCCAGTTGCTCAGCTGACGAGTGGACAAGGATGACACGATATCATGTACATCACATACATATATATGCACAGTATATATATATTCATGTACATAAATATGGATGTTATTCATGAATGATATGAATGTTATTCAGCTATAAAAGGCATGAAATAATGCCATTTGCAGCAAATGAGTGGACCTAGAGATTATCTTATTAAGTGAAGTAGGTCAGACAGAAAAAAGACAAATATATAGTATCACTTACGTGTGGAATCTAAAAACTGATACAAATGAACTTATTTACCGAACAGAAATAAGCTCAAAGACATAGAAAACCCATTTATGGTTACCAAAAGGGGTATAGCGGGGGATGGCGGGATGGAGATAAATTAGGAGTCTAGGATTAACGTATAAACACTATTATATATAAAACTGATCAAAAGTAAGGACCTACTGTAAAGCACAGGGAACTATATTTAGTATCTTGCTGTAACCTATAATGAAAAAGAATACGAAAAAATATACATATATAATGTGGAATGTGAAAAAATTAAAAGTGGCGTGTCCGCCTCTCTGTGACCCCCTGGACCGTAGCCCACCAGGCTCCTCTGTCCATGGGATTCTCTAGGTAAGAATACTGGAGTGGGGGCTTCCCTGGTGGTCCAGTGGGTAGGGAACTGGACCAGTGCAAGGGGCGCCGGTTCGATCCCTGGCCCTGGAGGATCCCACATACCACGGAGAGGCCGGGCTGGTGTGTCCAGTTACGAGCCAGCACTCTGGAGCACATGCGCCCAGAGCCAGTGCTCTGCAATGAGAGAGTCCACTGCGATGGGAGGCCCACACAGGCCAAAGAACAAAGACGGATGAAAATAAATAAATTTTAAAAAAACAATGAAAGAGACCAAAATTAAAAAAAAAAAAAAAGAATCCTGGAGTGGGTTGCTATTTCCTTCTCCAGGGGATCTTCCAGATCCAGGGGTCGAATCCGGGCCTCCTGCATGGCAGCGAGATTCTTTGCCCTTGAGTCACCAGGGAGGCTCAGTGTGCATTTGCGTGTGTATACGTGTGTGTATAAACCGAATCACTTTGCCGTGTACCTGAACCCACCACCGCTGTCTCGGCAGTCTCCATGAAGAGGCAGGGCACGGCTGGGTCCAGGGCCGCCAGCTCCCTGGGCACACACGTGTACTGCAGGGGAAGTGGTGCCTTCGAGACTGGCAGAATTGCAGCGCCAGGTGGTTCAGCACGTTGTGCTGGACGCACGGCTCTGGGGCCAGCACTTCCCGCCTGAGCAGCGCGATGGCCATGCTCACCTTTTGAGAAGTGCCTGCGTCGCTTAGCAGTCTCACTTCTTTCCTCTTTACAGAGGACATTATCTACCCGTATCATACCCCAGGCTTTTCTTTCTCTATTCATGCCAAGTTATTATATTTGGAATCTACAATTTCTCTTTTAGATAGATGATAAATTCTGCCTGATTAATACTAATCACAGTTTTGGAAACACATGTTTTAATATATGCATTATCTAAAAATTATTAATCTATGGTTTTGTGCTTTATCCTGTCAATCTATAATTAAATCACACGAAAACACTCTGATTTCGCATCATTATAATGAAGGTGTATTCTGATATCTCTGGTGACCGAGACTCCCTCCCATTCATGATTTAATTGCCAGACACTCTGCTATCAGCTCTCATGGTGTTATCTGAATTCATGGTGAACTTTAATACACTTGGATCTGAAAAGGAAATCGGCTGTCTGCTCCGAAAGGAGGCTCAGAACGCTGGATAGACCAATTTCATGTGAACAACTTAATATCCTCTTACAGTTAGGAGCACAATCTGAATGCGTAGGGAGTTGTCCCTTTCGGCTTCTAAGAGCTTCTAAATTGTGTGACGCTGTTCTATGCGTTGAGTGGAGAAAGACGTGTTTTATTCTACTGTTTGGCGATTGTATTTCTAAACTAATTTCAAGAGCGCAGAGTCGGTGGGAACGGGAACATTCCCCTAAATAGGATCTGGATCTCCAGGGCTCTCCGCCTGGCCTCACGTGCTCCCTGGGACCCCTGGGTGACTGGGGAGACACAGTCCAGGGAAGATGCCGGGTCACGTGTCACCTCGTCAGCGGCGGAAGGATCTGCAGACCCCACAGAAACCAGTGTCTACTGGATGGGCCAGAGGGGAGGTGAATGTCCAAAGGCAGAAAACAGTCCCATTCCACCATGGATCAGGGCAAAAACTATTTGCCGAGATCTCAGTATAGTTCATACAAAAAGTCAATGGTAAAGATAAAGATTTCTATTCTTGAGTGTCTGTTAGGACGGAGGTACCAAATATGGAGCTTTATCCTTGGGCCTCCCAGGTGGCAACAGTGGTAAGAGTTGAGGCTCAATCCCTGGGTCTTGGAAATCCCACGGGCAGAGGAGCCTGGCGGACTATGGTCCACGGGGTCTCAGAGTGGGACGCGGCTGAAGCGACCTAGCACGCATGCAGGCACTTATCCTTGGGATTGTCTCCATTTCAGGCAAGAAACCTGAGGCTTGGTGTGTTCAGATAGCCTGCTCGGGAGCCCACAGCCAGAAGGTGGTCGAGCAGGGCTGTGGGGCTGAAGTTTCTACTCCGTTGGTGAAGAGAGTTGGGGCTTACGTCTGTCATGTGCTATCAGTCCATGCAGCTCCCCAGCAGTGCCGAGCACCGGGCTCAGAGAGCAGAGTGGGAGCCAGATAGCACTGCTGGGACACTGCCGGGCTGGGAGAGGAGTTAGAAAGGCCATTTTAATTCCAAAACTTAGGCTCTTTCCAACACGTGGCTTTCCACCACCCACTGACATGGTAATTTAAAGGATCTGAAAAGGAAATCGGCTGTCTGCTCGAAGGAGGCTCAGAACGCTGGATAGACCAATTTCATGTGAACAACTTAATATCCTCTTACAGTTAGGAGCACAATCTGAATGCGTAGGGAGTTGTCCCTTTCGGCTTCTAAGAGCTTCTAAATTGTGTGACGCTGTTCTATGCGTTGAGTGGAGAAAGACGTGTTTTATTCTACTGTTTGGCGATTGTATTTCTAAACTAATTTCAAGAGCGCAGAGTCGGTGGGAACGGGAACATTCCCCTAAATAGGATCTGGATCTCCAGGGCTCTCCGCCTGGCCTCACGTGCTCCCTGGGACCCCTGGGTGACTGGGGAGACACAGTCCAGGGAAGATGCCGGGTCACGTGTCACCTCGTCAGCGGCGGAAGGATCTGCAGACCCCACAGAAACCAGTGTCTACTGGATGGGCCAGAGGGGAGGTGAATGTCCAAAGGCAGAAAACAGTCCCATTCCACCATGGATCAGGGCAAAAACTATTTGCCGAGATCTCAGTATAGTTCATACAAAAAGTCAATGGTAAAGATAAAGATTTCTATTCTTGAGTGTCTGTTAGGACGGAGGTACCAAATATGGAGCTTTATCCTTGGGCCTCCCAGGTGGCAACAGTGGTAAGAGTTGAGGCTCAATCCCTGGGTCTTGGAAATCCCACGGGCAGAGGAGCCTGGCGGACTATGGTCCACGGGTCTCAGAGTGGGACGCGCTGAAGCGACCTAGCACGCATGCAGGCACTTATCCTTGGGATTGTCTCCATTTCAGGCAAGAAACCTGAGGCTTGGTGTGTTCAGATAGCCTGCTCGGGAGCCCACAGCCAGAAGGTGGTCGAGCAGGGCTGTGGGGCTGAAGTTTCTACTCCGTTGGTGAAGAGAGTTGGGGCTTACGTCTGTCATGTGCTATCAGTCCATGCAGCTCCCCAGCAGTGCCGAGCACCGGGCTCAGAGAGCAGAGTGGGAGCCAGATAGCACTGCTGGGACACTGCCGGGCTGGGAGAGGAGTTAGAAAGGCCATTTTAATTCCAAAACTTAGGCTCTTTCCAACACGTGGCTTTCCACCACCCACTGATCCTTTCTGTTAAACCTAAACAGCCTTTCGAGAGAAACAAGGGATTGTTTCTCTGTCCAATGCCCTGAATCCTAGTTCTGCCATTAAGATAACTCAGAAGATGTTTCTTCAGGGTCTCCCTCTGTTCAGAGACTGACAGACACATCACAGGAAGGATTTGAAAGGAGCTCTGGCTGAGCCTCCAGGCCGCCTGGCCTCTGGGGGCGCTCTCCACCAGGAAGGGGTCCACGGGAAGGAAAGGTCAGCAGGAACAGCAGCAGGTGCCCAGGCAGTAACCAGGAAGTTCTCGTCTGGAACCGTTTGCTCCATCGATCCTCAGATGGTAAAGAATCTGCTTGCAATGCAGGCGACCCGGATTCAATCCCTGGGTCGGGAAGATCCGCTAGAGAAGGACGTGGCAACCCACTCCAGTACTTTTGCCTGGAGAATCCCATGGTCAGAGGAGCCTGGCGGGCTACAGTCCATGAGGTCACAGAGAGGCAGTCATGACGGAGTGAGTAACCCTTCCGTTCATCCATACTTTCCACGGAGCACTGTCTTGTTCCTTTGGACTGGGTGTCTGTCTCACCCACTGGATCGGACGCTTCCGCTAGGCCAGGAGTGTGTCTCCCAGGAACCCTTCCACACACATTTGTCGAGCTCCTCCTTCGGACCAGGTATTGTGCTGCATTCTGAGCCAATCTCTGCTACTGCTTGCACATTTTAAGGGAGACACTCAGAGGCAATAGGAGCAACGTGATGTGACTGAGATTGTGACAGGGAAGATTTGTATCGTGAGTGCACGTACAAGCCTGATTTAGAGGTCAGGACTGAGTTCTCAAGGAGGGTCCAAGAGACACCCCAAAAGAAAGATGAGCTGAAGTCAGTCACAGAAAGGGGTCCGGAGGTTGGCCAGGACACACAGCAGAAGGGACAGTGTGTTTGGAGGGGTAGAGGCATCGAGTGGGGTGTTCACAAGACTGGAAGTCCAGGGTGCTTGGGAGAGAGAGGTGGGAGGAGGCACTGGCCTTGCAAACAGCTGGGGGCCCTCTCCTCGTGGTGCGTGTCAGGACATGTGTGCACTTGCTGTGGGTGGTTGGCTTCTGAAGGCTTTGCATCTGTTCCTCCCACTCGGAGTCTTGCGTCTGCTGTCTTGACTCTCTTTTCTGCTGCTGTCACATTGAGATTGTGATGCCTGGCCAGGCTGCCTGTTTTGCTCCGCTCCCTACCGGTCTTGTAAACAGAGGTCTGTTAAGACGTTATTCACAGTGAAGTTTTGGGGTCTCGTTATCTGATGCTGGCAGCACCACATGAGACGACTGGCTGAGAGACATGCCGTGGAGTCCGGGTGCGTCTCAGAAGCCCCGACTGCTTCCGGCACGTTGCCCTCTGTGTGGCTGGGTCATGGCCTGTTTCCTAGAGTCTGTGACTCAGAGGTCACCGGACGGCTGGGGGGAGTGCTGCGGCCTCTCTGCCCCCCCAGCCCAGGTGCAGCCTGGGCAGCTCCCCGAGCTCTCCAGCCGGGACAGAGGGGGACCCTGGCCCGCGGCGGGTGCAGCCCGGAGGGGTTCTTGTGCCGAAGCAGCACCACCTGCCCCGCCCCACCCTGCTTCCCCGTCCTGTTTCCCTGTCCTCAGGCCCCGCTTCCTCTGGCTCTCTGGAACATCCCATCCTTCAAACCCCGTCAGAAACAATTAGCGGTGAGGTTTCCCCTACCTGTTTCCAGAGGAGAAATTAATGGTTGATATTCAGGCCTCTCCCCTGATGCTACATTTCCTGCAAAGATGGAAAACAGAAAGTGGCAGCCCCGGAGACAGGCGGCGGGTATCTGACTCTGAGGACGGCCTGCACCCAGCGCTGAGGGCGGCCGCTGTCTGTGCGGAGGAATCCCACGCCTGAGGGGCTGGGCCCAGTGGGGAGGAGGGTCTGTTTCTCCCCGAAGGCCGGACCCCTCCACCCCTGCGCATCTGCGGGCCCCAGGGCTGCCGCGTGTGGCTCTTCTCTTCCAGAGAGTCCTCGTCCTGAGCCCTGCCACTCAGCCCCGCCCCACGGGGCCCCTCGTGCCCTGGGTGGACAGCCCGGAGCCGACCTGGGCTCGGCCATCTGCCCTCCAGCGGCTCCCTCCCCGCAGCATGACATCGTTGAGCTTTGCTGTGGTCTCATGCCCAGTGAAGATAGAGCCCTAAGCCTGAGAAGGTGGGGGAGGAATCCTAACATAAAATTATCTGAAACAGTCTGTCACGTGTGCAAATATTAGCATCCTACCCCCTCCTTAAAGTGCTCAGTTAACTGAATGCTTTATGCACTGTTTATAATTAATTATGGTGTATCATTGACAGTTAGATTTGTGTACATATTTATACAGAGGTGTCGTGTGTGGTTTTCCTCCTGATTGGCAGGAAGTCTTGTGAGGGAGGAAAAGAAGGTACTATGATCGTCCTGATCTTCCAGCTGAGGAGCCTGGGGCTTGTGCTTGTTCCCACATGGCCGTGCCCAGTGGCGGCTGGGGCTGTGGTTTACGGCCTGCGCCCGTGTGTTCGTCGGTTAGCCAGCGTGCAGCGCCCTGGAGGGGGGCCGTGCGTGACCACGGGGGGCTTGGCTGCTTAGATCAGACGAGGACGGAAAGAAGGGACCCCGTTCCAGGAGCCGCACGGGCGGGAATCCCACGTCAGCCTCGCCTACAAGACAGGGAGCCCCTTCTGACCGCTTCTCTCCGGCTTTGATTGGGTGTGTCAGCTTCCTCGCGGCCAGGAGCGGAGAACGGGCTTTCCCTCCTGGAAGGACAGGGTCCTGCGGCACAGGCGGTGGCCTGCAGGACGGGGCCTCGCCCTCGGGCAGGGGTCCTCTCCCGGCACCGACGCCGACAGGGGCTCCCGCCCTTCGGGTGGGGGGTCGCCCTGAAGCTCGCTCCATCCTCCTGCCTCTCACTTTCCAGGACGGCCTGCACCCAGCGCTGAGGGCGGCCGCTGTCTGTGCGGAGGAATCCCACGCCTGAGGGCTGGGCCCAGTGGGGAGGAGGGTCTGTTTCTCCCCGAAGGCCGGACCCCTCCACCCCTGCGCATCTGCGGGCCCCAGGGCTGCCGCGTGTGGCTCTTCTCTTCCAGAGAGTCCTCGTCCTGAGCCCTGCCACTCAGCCCCGCCCCACGGGGCCCCTCGTGCCCTGGGTGGACAGCCCGGAGCCGACCTGGGCTCGGCCATCTGCCCTCCAGCGGCTCCCTCCCCGCAGCATGACATCGTTGAGCTTTGCTGTGGTCTCATGCCCAGTGAAGATAGAGCCCTAAGCCTGAGAAGGTGGGGGAGGAATCCTAACATAAAATTATCTGAAACAGTCTGTCACGTGTGCAAATATTAGCATCCTACCCCCTCCTTAAAGTGCTCAGTTAACTGAATGCTTTATGCACTGTTTATAATTAATTATGGTGTATCATTGACAGTTAGATTTGTGTACATATTTATACAGAGGTGTCGTGTGGGTTTTCCTCCTGATTGGCAGGAAGTCTTGTGAGGGAGGAAAAGAAGGTACTATGATCGTCCTGATCTTCCAGCTGAGGAGCCTGGGGCTTGTGCTTGTTCCCACATGGCCGTGCCCAGTGGCGGCTGGGGCTGTGGTTTACGGCCTGCGCCCGTGTGTTCGTCGGTTAGCCAGCGTGCAGCGCCCTGGAGGGGGGCCGTGCGTGACCACGGGGGGCTTGGCTGCTTAGATCAGACGAGGACGGAAAGAAGGGACCCCGTTCCAGGAGCCGCACGGGCGGGAATCCCACGTCAGCCTCGCCTACAAGACAGGGAGCCCCTTCTGACCGCTTCTCTCCGGCTTTGATTGGGTGTGTCAGCTTCCTCGCGGCCAGGAGCGGAGAACGGGCTTTCCCTCCTGGAAGGACAGGGTCCTGCGGCACAGGCGGTGGCCTGCAGGACGGGGCCTCGCCCTCGGGCAGGGGTCCTCTCCCGCGGCACCGACGCCGACAGGGGCTCCCGCCCTTCGGGTGGGGGGTCGCCCTGAAGCTCGCTCCATCCTCCTGCCTCTCACTTTCCAGCCTCAACAACTCACACGTGGGTCTTCTTTCTTTCTTTAGTGTCAGCAGCTCCCTTTCGGCGGCGTGTTGGGTTGCGTTGCCTCCCAGAGTCTAGGAGGGAACCTGGGTAAGGTCGTCCCTCCTCCGTGTTCTGTTGGGGACGTGGTGCCTCGTCTGGAGGTGGCCTGGGTGACGGCGCTGCCGCGTGTCCTCCCGCACCGAATCCTGTCCCGCTTCACAGAGTGACTGCAGTGCGGCTCAGAAAGCACCGCGTCTGAAACGTGCGCCAGCCTTCTGCATGCAGTCAGGGAGGAAGCACACCCCTGTGGACTTCTGGTTTGTCTTGCTGGGTGCATCCTTCCCTGAAGCCCCGGGCAGGTCCGGGAGGCTGCATTCTGTCTCCAAGCCGCGAGCGATGGGAACTGCGTGGCTGGTAAGGAGCAGCCGCTTGGCTCAGAAGCAGCAGGTGATGAGTCGCAGAGCAGGGACTCTGGGAGGCTCGGCGGCTTCATGGGAATGGTTCATCGCACGTGCGCAGGCGTCTCAGTCGTGTCCCGCTCTTTAGGACCCCACGGAGCGTAGCCCGCCGGGCTCCTGGGTCCCTGGGACTCTCCAGCAAGAATACTGGAGTTGGTCGCCATTTCCTCCGCCAGGGCGTCTTCCTGACCCAGGGATGGAACCTGCCCCTCCTGCGTCTCCTGCCTTGGCAGGAGGGCTCTTTATCTGCCCATCCAGCGGCACACCCGGGGGTCTCTCCCTGTGGACCCTCTCTGGGATGCGGTCCCTGCTCAGGGCGGACACGAGCGGCCCGGGCCCCCGCCTCGGCTGCTGGGTCCCACCGCAGCCCCCGCTCCCCAGTCTCACCTGCTCTAACGCGGTCTGCGCTCAGCACCGCAGCGGAGGGGCCATCCGAAGGCTCCCCTCGTTCCCCTGCTCCCCTTCAGAGTGAGCGCACGAGTCTGACCGGGGCCTCTCCTCCAGGACCTGTCAGTCCGTCTCCAGGAGCTTTCTCCCCTCCAGCCGCAGCCCCCAGGCCCCCGCCTCTCTCGGAAGCTGCCTGGTCGGCTTGTCTCCAGGGGTCTGCTGCGTCCGCCCTCCCCTGGGCTCCCCACCCCGGAAAGCCTCGACTCACTCGGTGTTTGCTCAGCTCTTTGCTGAGGCCCTTGGATAAAATCTCATTGTCCTGTATAGTATATTTTCTGATTCTTTTTCTTTCTTTGCTTATTGTCTTCTTTTAAAATTAAAATACAGCCCCTATGAAGGTGGAGACTTCTTTGTCCATCATTGTATTCACAGAATGGAGACGGTGCTTCATGAGAAATAAGTGGGTTAATAAAGGAATTTAATAATGAATTAATCAATATTTGTTCAACAAGTAAATACAAAGACAATTTTTCTAGGATGTAAAGACTGGTTTGGACCTCTTCATCTTGTCTCATCCCTCACGGCCCGTCTGTCTTGGTTTGTCTCTCAGGCAAGATGGAGTTTTCTTGATAATTAGCATTCTGTTTTTGAAATGTATTTCTCATGTTTTAAAGCTATGATTTCCTTTCTACTTTCTTCCTCTCACTTTTGCATCAAAGACTGAGGGGAGTTAGCTTGTTTCCACCACCTAGATGTGTTAGTTGTGCTTGGATGGGTTTTGGTTATGCTAAGTGTTCTTGCATCTCAGATTACCAGGACTAGCCTTTACCATGACGGGCAGAACAACAGGAAGGAATACATAATCTGGTTGGAAGCCTGGTAGTGGTGAAAAGCCTCACAACTGAGGTTCAAATCCCAACTTGGACAGTTATAAGCTGTGTGACTTTGAACAAATTGCTAAACCTCTCTGTGCTTCAGTGTATAATTCAGGAAACTAGAGAAGGTGATGATGGTATCAACTATATAATCCCAACATTTGGATTGAGAATTAAATATATTTATCCTTGAAAAGTATCCAGAGCCAGGCCTAGCATATAAAAATGTTTGTTGAAAAAACAGAAACTGCACAGGGCACTTCCTTTTCCTGCCTCTGGGACAGACCGATCGCTTCCTGTCTCTGGGCCTCCAGATATAAAGTGGAAGGGACAGCAGAAATTGAATTATTTCTAATTGTGATTTTTTTATCTGCCTTAAAATCTGAAATCTAAGGTGAGGCTGTCTCAGGGCCAGGAAGACAGATTTCATGTTTCTGTTTTAATTTAATTTTCATGTTACTTCTGCCCAGGTCTCCAGGTTTCAAATGGATTATCCCCATTTCAGATCCAACGCGTGCCAGGCCCTTCTGTTTTCCCGACAGGTTTTTCCTAAGATGCAGAGCAGATGCCTAGTGAGTGTTCTTGGGGCCTCCAGGGCCACAGGGTCCCCCAGCATCCCGTGGTGGAACTGGGGTCCCGGCACGGCTGCATCACCAGAGCCGCGCGTGAGAGCGGGCGGCTGAGGGGACAGGGCCGCCTCAGCAGGTTTTGTGAATGTCATGCCAGAAGCGACGTGCCCACGGCCCCTAGGGCCCGGAGCGAAGGGAGGGAAAAGAGCCTGGAGATCCCCATCCCGGGCTCCTGGGTCCTCCTGGGAAGGCTCCGTAATACCAGTGAGGCTGCTTGTTAAGGCGACAGGGATTGTCTCCTCCCCTCCCCGCCCACGGTGACCAGAAGGCCGCCCGCCATGCTTATAACTTAGGTGCCTGCAGGTGTAACCCTGACTCCCTGCCCTCGCTCACGGGAGCCCCTGACCCCCGGTGTGGGTGCTCGTGTGCATAGCTGGCCTCCGCCAGCCCGGCCTCACCTCCTCGGAGAGCTGGCCAGCTCTTTCTTCTCTGCCCAGTTCCCGGGGATGCAGGGTCCCTGTCCTCCGTGCTGTGATGGGTGGCTCTCCAGGCTGCAGGTCATCCAGACACAGGGACCCAGGCCGGCGGACTGGGCCAGTGGCTGGCACGTGTGCACCAAGGCCCGAGGGCCCCAGAGGGGCTCCAGGACCCGGGGCTGCGGGTGGCCGTCACGGCCGCAGGTGAGCAGAGGCCAGGGCCACCCTGAAGCCTGGCTCACTCCGCAGCATCTCTAAGTCCTCCAGCGGATTAAAGGCTGAGCAGCTGTTCAGTCCTCAGCGGGTTTAGCAGTCCTGGTTTTGTATTTTCCAGAAGTCGTCCCAAAGGTGTTTAGCAAGATTAATCTGCATGAAGAGGAGAAAGAAGGGGAGGGCAGCGGGGGAGGAAGGAGAGAAAGAAGGAAACTCAGACCGCCCGCGGAGGCGCAGGCGCCTGGCTCGGGGCTGGCCAGCGGAGGCCCCCGTGGCACACATCGCTGTAAGGTTGACCCTAATGCAGGAGTGGCTCCAGGTCACAAGCTACAAGTGAGCCCTGTGCGGTGACGGATGGACAAAAGGACCCCGGGAGTTAGACGCGTGGTCTCTGCTGCTGTCTGGTGGGGGGGGCCTGGAAAAGTAACCCCCTGCCTGGAACTCAGGTTTCCATCTGTCACACGAGGGAGTCAAACAAGAGAAGCTCGTCAGTCTGCTAACGACTCATCCCCACCCCCCAGACACCTGCCGGGTGTGTACGTCCTCCAGACCCTGGGGTTAGAAGAGAGAGACCTGGAGGAGCTGAAGGACCTCCAGTCACCTGGGCGTGGTGACAGAGGGCTGGGGGCTCTGACGGGCGTCCACGCGTGGGCCCCCCACGCACCTGATGCCCGCAACAGGCCCACTGCCGCTGGTGAGCACGCCCGCCTCGCCCGGCGTCAGAAGGCCTGTTTCCACGAGCCTTGGCTTGGCTTCAGAGCACCGTCAGGCAGAAATCCTGTCATGGGGCAACCTTCGCTGAGTTCTTTAATTAAGAACCCTCACTCATTCCTAAACACTTGAACCACTACTCAGGACTAATCACTCCTGGCACATTTTTGAAATTGTAGATCTTCGAGATGGAAAGGCAGCTTACAGAGTCTGAACACTGCTTTCACACCTGGTTTGTCCGCCGCCATTTTCAAAGGCTTGACTTCAGCGCTAAGCCTGATGCAGGGTCCCTGTCCTCCGTGCTTCTCCACTCCGACACAGGGACCCAGGCCGCGGACTGGGCCAGTGGCTGGCACGTGTGCACCAAGGCCGAGGGCCCCAGAGGGGCTCCAGGACCCGGGGCTGCGGGTGGCCGTCACGGCCGCAGGTGAGCAGAGGCCAGGGCCACCCTGAAGCCTGGCTCACTCCGCAGCATCTCTAAGTCCTCCAGCGGATTAAAGGCTGAGCAGCTGTTCAGTCCTCAGCGGGTTTAGCAGTCCTGGTTTTGTATTTTCCAGAAGTCGTCCCAAAGGTGTTTAGCAAGATTAATCTGCATGAAGAGGAGAAAGAAGGGGAGGGCAGCGGGGGAGGAAGGAGAGAAAGAAGGAAACTCAGACCGCCCGCGGAGGCGCAGGCGCCTGGCTCGGGGCTGGCCAGCGGAGGCCCCCGTGGCACACATCGCTGTAAGGTTGACCCTAATGCAGGAGTGGCTCCAGGTCACAAGCTACAAGTGAGCCCTGTGCGGTGACGGATGGACAAAAGGACCCCGGGAGTTAGACGCGTGGTCTCTGCTGCTGTCTGGTGGGGGGGGCCTGGAAAAGTAACCCCCTGCCTGGAACTCAGGTTTCCATCTGTCACACGAGGGAGTCAAACAAGAGAAGCTCGTCAGTCTGCTAACGACTCATCCCCACCCCCCAGACACCTGCCGGGTGTGTACGTCCTCCAGACCCTGGGGTTAGAAGAGAGAGACCTGGAGGAGCTGAAGGACCTCCAGTCACCTGGGCGTGGTGACAGAGGGCTGGGGGCTCTGACGGGCGTCCACGCGTGGGCCCCCCACGCACCTGATGCCCGCAACAGGCCCACTGCCGCTGGTGAGCACGCCCGCCTCGCCCGGCGTCAGAAGGCCTGTTTCCACGAGCCTTGGCTTGGCTTCAGAGCACCGTCAGGCAGAAATCCTGTCATGGGGCAACCTTCGCTGAGTTCTTTAATTAAGAACCCTCACTCATTCCTAAACACTTGAACCACTACTCAGGACTAATCACTCCTGGCACATTTTTGAAATTGTAGATCTTCGAGATGGAAAGGCAGCTTACAGAGTCTGAACACTGCTTTCACACCTGGTTTGTCCGCCGCCATTTTCAAAGGCTTGACTTCAGCGGCTAAGCCTGATACGGGGCCGGGCGGGCTCGCGGGAGCCTGGGGAGCTGCCTGGTAGATATTCAGGAATTTTGCAGGTCAGTTTAAAACACTGGTAACTTCAAATTGGCCCTGGTGGGAGTATTTACCTTATAGAAATCAACCAATAGCATGCATCAGAGCTTTCTTTCTTCTTTATTTTTTTTAAGACCAGGGCTGCTTACCACTGCGTGGAATCCGCTTGATGCAGATACTAGCGATAGGATTTACCCCGAAGAAGTTTTCACAAGTATCTGAAGACTCATTGAAGTGATACATGATAATAATGCAGAATACTAGAGCTCTGAGGTAAACCGTGCCTGTTTGGTCAGCTACTATTGATGGGGAGCTGAGACTGTTCAGTGGAGAGAAGGCCATCTCTTTAGTGAGTGGCACTGGGAAGACCGGATATCCACATGTGAAAGAGTAAGCGAGACCCTGTCTTACACCCCTCACAGAGCTTAGCTTGCAGTGGACTGAGGACAAATCTAAGGCCTGCAACCCTCAGACTCCTAGAAGAAATCATAGGAATGGAGCTCCTCGACATAGGTCTTGGCAGTGAGCCTTTGGAAATGGCACGTGAAGCACAAACAGCCACGGCCAACATCCACAAGTGGGATCACAGCAAAGAAAGTAATCAACCAATGAAAAGACGGTTACAGAATGGGGAAATACGTGCAACCGTGGACCTGGTAAGGGCTTCATTTTCAAACCATATATAAAGAGCAGATACAACTCAGTAGCAAAATGAAAAAAAAAATCCAATTAAAAATGAGCAAATATTCTGAATTGACATTTTCTTTTCAAAGATATGGGAGGACAACAGGTTGAGGAAAGGTGCTCAGCATCACTGATCGCCACGACATCACAAGTCGTGTGACAACCTGGCTTCAGGCCCTTCAGAGCACCGTCAGGCAGAAATCCTGTCATGGGGCAACCTTCGCTGAGTTCTTTAATTAAGAACCCTCACTCATTCCTAAACACTTGAACCACTACTCAGGACTAATCACTCCTGGCACATTTTTGAAATTGTAGATCTTCGAGATGGAAAGGCAGCTTACAGAGTCTGAACACTGCTTTCACACCTGGTTTGTCCGCCGCCATTTTCAAAGGCTTGACTTCAGCGGCTAAGCCTGATACGGGGCCGGGCGGGCTCGCGGGAGCCTGGGGAGCTGCCTGGTAGATATTCAGGAATTTTGCAGGTCAGTTTAAAACACTGGTAACTTCAAATTGGCCCTGGTGGGAGTATTTACCTTATAGAAATCAACCAATAGCATGCATCAGAGCTTTCTTTCTTCTTTATTTTTTTTAAGACCAGGGCTGCTTACCACTGCGTGGAATCCGCTTGATGCAGATACTAGCGATAGGATTTACCCCGAAGAAGTTTTCACAAGTATCTGAAGACTCATTGAAGTGATACATGATAATAATGCAGAATACTAGAGCTCTGAGGTAAACCGTGCCTGTTTGGTCAGCTACTATTGATGGGGAGCTGAGACTGTTCAGTGGAGAGAAGGCCATCTCTTTAGTGAGTGGCACTGGGAAGACCGGATATCCACATGTGAAAGAGTAAGCGAGACCCTGTCTTACACCCCTCACAGAGCTTAGCTTGCAGTGGACTGAGGACAAATCTAAGGCCTGCAACCCTCAGACTCCTAGAAGAAATCATAGGAATGGAGCTCCTCGACATAGGTCTTGGCAGTGAGCCTTTGGAAATGGCACGTGAAGCACAAACAGCCACGGCCAACATCCACAAGTGGGATCACAGCAAAGAAAGTAATCAACCAATGAAAAGACGGTTACAGAATGGGGAAATACGTGCAACCGTGGACCTGGTAAGGGCTTCATTTTCAAACCATATATAAAGAGCAGATACAACTCAGTAGCAAAATGAAAAAAAAAATCCAATTAAAAATGAGCAAATATTCTGAATTGACATTTTTCTTTTCAAAGATATGGGAGGACAACAGGTTGAGGAAAGGTGCTCAGCATCACTGATCGCCCACGACATCACAAGTCGTGTGACAACCTCGCCAGTGTATTCAGAAGAAGCAGGATGTCGCTTTGCCAACAAAGGTCCATGTAGTCGAAGCTGTGGTTTCTCCCGTAGTCCTGTTCGGACGTGAGAACTGGACCATAAAGAAGGCTGAACACCATAGAATTGATCCCTTAGAACTGTGGTCCTGGAGAGGACTCTTGAGGGTCCCTTGGACAGCAAGGAGATCAAACCAGTCCATCCTAAGGGGAATCAAGCCTGAATATTCATTGGAAGGACAGATGCTGAAGCTGAAGCTCTGGTACTTCGTCCACCTGATGGAAAGAGCCAACTTGTTGGAAAAGACTCAGATGCTGGGAAAAATTGAGGACTGGGGGCTACGGGTGACAGAGGGTGAGATGGTTGGATAGCATCACTGAATCAGTGGACATGAGTTTGGGCAAGCTCTGGAGGGTAATGAAGGGACAGGGAAGCCTGGTGTGCTACCGTCCATGGAGTCGCAGAGAGCTGGACACAACATAGCGAATGAACAACAATGACTGTGCTAACAGACTAACTCAGGATAAAATACGTCATGGTCTCCTGGATGTGTAGGAGTTTACAAAAACAAAACTCACAGAAAAAGAGGGAAGGTTTGTGGTTTTGAGAGTGGGGAGTTGGGTGGTTGGGAGCTGGATGGAAATGGTCAAAAGGAACACGTTCCCAGTGGCAAGTGACCAGTATTCTGGAGATGTGATATGCAGCCCAGGACCATGGCTAAAACTGCCGAGGGATATAGTTGGAAATTTGTAAGCAAGTAGATTCTGAGTTATCCTCACACAAAAAACGGGCTTATTTTGTATCTGTATGAGATGAATGCTGACTAAATTATTATAATCATTTCAGAACAGATTTAAGTTAAACCATTATGCTATACACTTTAAACTCGTAGTCAGTTTTATCTCATTAAAACTGAAAATATATAACCATGTACTGAGTATCAGTCAGTTCCAAACTTCACATTCTTTGCCGTATTTGTGGCAGATCATTGTATCAATGCACTTGTTTTCTGGTTTAATGCTATTCATGTTTTTAACTTAAGCTTATTTTAAGAGGAATGTACTTTACTGCTGTAAATGGAAACAAGTATCTTTTGTCCTGGCGTATTGTGATAAATGAATAACATTAAAATAACCCATCCATGTGTTTCCTAGACTCCCCACGCCTCCAGGGTTGAAGCACAAGTGACAGTCAAGAGGGTAAAATGCGGGCTTCCCTGGTGGCCCAGGGGGTAGAGACACCGCCTTGCAGTGCAGAGGGTGCCGGTTTGATCCCTGGTCCGGGAAGATCCTGTGTGCCACAGAGCGGCTGGACTGGTGTGTCCAATGACAAGCCAGCAGTTCTGGAGCACGTGTACTCAGAACTGGTGCTCTGCAACAGAGAGGCCACTGCGATGGGAGGCCCACACAGGCCAAAGAAGAAAGATGGATGAAAATTAAAAGCAAACAACCAAAAATAAAAAACAATGAAACAGGCCAAAGTTTAAAAAAAAAAAAAAAAAGAAGAGCATAAAATGTGTTATTATGATAGCTTCCAGTGCCTTTTCTTTAAGGAATAGTGATTGCCAAGGTGACGGCACATTTACTGGAATGAGGCACTGCTGTCACATAACACTGTGTGTGTACAATTACACACCCAAGTGCTGAGCTGTGTGTGAGCTCAGTCGCTTCAGTCACACCCGACGCTCTGTGACCCTGTGGACTGCAGCCCCCAGGCTCCTCTGTGCACGGGGACTCTCCAGGCAGGAACGCTGGCGTGGGCTGCCGTTGCCTCCTCCAGGAAGTCTTCCTGACCCAGGGATCCAGCCCGTGCCCTAGGTCTCCCGTCTTGGCAGGCGGGTTCTTTAGCACTGGCGCCACCTGGGAAGCCCATTAGCTGCACGTACAGATCACTTTGTCGCTGTAAAAAAGACGTCCTGGGAGGAACGTGTTACCATATTCCAGCGTTGCAGAGAAGGAAACGGAAGCGCAGGAAGTTTAGTGACTCACCCAGGACGAGTGGCAGAGCCGGCATGGGGCCAGACAGCTGCGGGCTTCACGGCTCCGCCTCGCAGCTTTACTCAGCTCTCCGTGTGACGCTAAACGCACCTAGCCTTCCGGGGCTGCTCCAGGCCTCCTAGGCCTTGGAAGACCTGGAGAGCTGCTTCACAGAAAGAAAAGTCGCGTTCTTGGCAGTGTCTGTATTTGCGATGAGGTTATTACAACTCCGGTAGCGAAGAGTCAGGACCGTCCGGGGGTGGCCGAAGGGTAGAATAGATGAGGTTATGTTACAAGGGAGCTGGTGCTGTCTTCAGAAGAATCATTCAAGCCTGGCTAGGCGATTTGGGTGGATTTCCACGGGGTTTCCTTGAGTGGGGAAAGGAAGAGCTGCAGAAAGGAAATCTGCAGTAATCCAAGTTATGTCAAATGCCCACTAACACAGTCAGTTCTTGCGGCCGTCACGGGGACAGGCGCCTTGAGTGTGTCCACTTTGTAGCCAGAGTGGGGCCAGGCGTGTCCCCCGGCTCTCCCCACGTCCGCCCAGTTGGGATCCGTTTTTTAATTTTGCGATCTTGCTTTTTTTTTTAAAAAGCAAATTTAAAAAAAAAAAAAGAAGAGCATAAAATGTGTTATTATGATAGCTTCCAGTGCCTTTTCTTTAAGGAATAGTGATTGCCAAGGTGACGGCACATTTACTGGAATGAGGCACTGCTGTCACATAACACTGTGTGTGTACAATTACACACCCAAGTGCTGAGCTGTGTGTGAGCTCAGTCGCTTCAGTCACACCCGACGCTCTGTGACCCTGTGGACTGCAGCCCCCAGGCTCCTCTGTGCACGGGGACTCTCCAGGCAGGAACGCTGGCGTGGGCTGCCGTTGCCTCCTCCAGGAAGTCTTCCTGACCCAGGGATCCAGCCCGTGCCCTAGGTCTCCCGTCTTGGCAGGCGGGTTCTTTAGCACTGGCGCCACCTGGGAAGCCCATTAGCTGCACGTACAGATCACTTTGTCGCTGTAAAAAAGACGTCCTGGGAGGAACGTGTTACCATATTCCAGCGTTGCAGAGAAGGAAACGGAAGCGCAGGAAGTTTAGTGACTCACCCAGGACGAGTGGCAGAGCCGGCATGGGGCCAGACAGCTGCGGGCTTCACGGCCCGCCTCGCAGCTTTACTCAGCTCTCCGTGTGACGCTAAACGCACCTAGCCTTCCGGGGCTGCTCCAGGCCTCCTAGGCCTTGGAAGACCTGGAGAGCTGCTTCACAGAAAGAAAAGTCGCGTTCTTGGCAGTGTCTGTATTTGCGATGAGGTTATTACAACTCCGGTAGCGAAGAGTCAGGACCGTCCGGGGGTGGCCGAAGGGTAGAATAGATGAGGTTATGTTACAAGGGAGCTGGTGCTGTCTTCAGAAGAATCATTCAAGCCTGGCTAGGCGATTTGGGTGGATTTCCACGGGGTTTCCTTGAGTGGGGAAAGGAAGAGCTGCAGAAAGGAAATCTGCAGTAATCCAAGTTATGTCAAATGCCCACTAACACAGTCAGTTCTTGCGGCCGTCACGGGGACAGGCGCCTTGAGTGTGTCCACTTTGTAGCCAGAGTGGGGCCAGGCGTGTCCCCCGGCTCTCCCCACGTCCCCGTTAATCACCTCTTTTTAGTTGCAGGAATTCCGTTTTCTTAATTTTGCTTGTTTGATTCTTGCTTTGTGTGTGTATGTGTTTTACCTCTTCACCAGAAATTTTTTTTTTTTTTTTTTTTTTAACAAATGTCTTATTTGTGTTTTGTCTTTCTTACAAATGTGGAAAGATATCTTTCTTTCAGTATTGGGTGTGTTTATTATCTTTCCTGAAAGCATCTGTTTTCTACTGTTTCAAGTCAAAAGTGGGGAAAAAGGAAACTCAACCTACAGACCCAAGAAGCCTGGGCCGGAGGAGGCCTCTTCTCCCAGCGGAGACTCAGAGCTGAGGTCGAGCCCCCCGTGACACCCCCCACCCACCGGGGGTGCTGGGTCCTGACTGCCCCCCGTGACAGCACCCCCACCACCCCGCGGTCGCCAGGGACAGACACGCCACAGCGGAAGCATCCACTCCCAGCCGGGAGCCCCGCTTTCCCACCCGGGCTGCTCACCCGCCCAGGCCTCGGGGAGGAGCCGCGGCAGAGTCAGGAGAGACGGCCAGAGGCGACCTCCGGGGGCCTGCTGCCGGCACGGCCGCTCCTCGTGTTTTATTATCCTGAGTGGATAGGTGTTCAGTGTGGTTAAAGCCTAAATCTTCGTTGTATCCTATTACTACAGTGGATTCTTTTTTAAATCCCGCGTGCCTTTGAATCTGGGTAGATTTTCCTGCCTGTTCGTCTGTCCGCTGGATTCTCCCCTTTTGGAGCCCCATGCTGTGCTCGAGGGGCCTGTCTGGGGTTCAGTTACTTCAGTGAGCCTTGCGAAGGTCCTCTGGGGCCCCGCGAGGCAGTGGACGGGAGACGGAGGCCCTCTGCCTCCCCGCCCGAGTGGAAGAATCATTCAAGCCTGGCTAGGCGATTTGGGTGGATTTCCACGGGGTTTCCTTGAGTGGGGAAAGGAAGAGCTGCAGAAAGGAAATCTGCAGTAATCCAAGTTATGTCAAATGCCCACTAACACAGTCAGTTCTTGCAGCCGTCACGGGGACAGGCGCCTTGAGTGTGTCCACTTTGTAGCCAGAGTGGGGCCAGGCGTGTCCCCCGGCTCTCCCCACGTCCCCGTTAATCACCTCTTTTTAGTTGCAGGAATTCCGTTTTCTTAATTTTGCTTGTTTGATTCTTGCTTTGTGTGTGTATGTGTTTTACCTCTTCACCAGAAATTTCTTTCTTTCTTTTTTTTTTTTTTAACAAATGTCTTATTTGTGTTTTGTCTTTCTTACAAATGTGGAAAGATATCTTTCTTTCAGTATTGGGTGTGTTTATTATCTTTCCTGAAAGCATCTGTTTTCTACTGTTTCAAGTCAAAAGTGGGGAAAAAGGAAACTCAACCTACAGACCCAAGAAGCCTGGGCCGGAGGAGGCCTCTTCTCCCAGCGGAGACTCAGAGCTGAGGTCGAGCCCCCCGTGACACCCCCCACCCACCGGGGGTGCTGGGTCCTGACTGCCCCCCGTGACAGCACCCCCACCACCCCGCGGTCGCCAGGGACAGACACGCCACAGCGGAAGCATCCACTCCCAGCCGGGAGCCCCGCTTTCCCACCCGGGCTGCTCACCCGCCCAGGCCTCGGGGAGGAGCCGCGGCAGAGTCAGGAGAGACGGCCAGAGGCGACCTCCGGGGGCCTGCTGCCGGCACGGCCGCTCCTCGTGTTTTATTATCCTGAGTGGATAGGTGTTCAGTGTGGTTAAAGCCTAAATCTTCGTTGTATCCTATTACTACAGTGGATTCTTTTTTAAATCCCGCGTGCCTTTGAATCTGGGTAGATTTTCCTGCCTGTTCGTCTGTCCGCTGGATTCTCCCCTTTTGGAGCCCCATGCTGTGCTCGAGGGGCCTGTCTGGGGTTCAGTTACTTCAGTGAGCCTTGCGAAGGTCCTCTGGGGCCCCGCGAGGCAGTGGACGGGAGACGGAGGCCCTCTGCCTCCCGCCAGCTGTCCCAGACGCGCACCTGCCCGAGTGGAAGCTGTTTGCCCACCGTGGACGCCTCTCCCTCACGCCCCAGCACGACTCAGGCGTCCTAGAGTCTGAGGAGCATGTGTCCACCATCTCCTTCCTCGTCCTCCCCGGAAGGGGCCCTCCTCCTCCTTCTCATCTCCTCTGGCCCTGCACCCAGAGGAGTGCCGGCATCCAGACAATTCTCCATCCGGGTCTCTCCCTGGACCACATTCAGCCCTTTCGTTCCTTGGGCCCCGCTTTGTTTTACCTGTTTATTTTCTTTGTCTTCTGTTTGAAATGATGTCACTAGCTTAAAGCTTTGCCAGTTGTGAGGATTCAAGAGGTGACCTGCACTATATCGACATAGAGCCGGCATCCCCAAGACTGTGTATTATTATTTTCATCTTCAATCATTTTTCAAGTTATCGCAATTCCCAGGGGACTTAGTGGTGAAGAAACCACCTGCCAAGTGCCGGAGACGAAGGAGACATGCCTTTGATCCCTGGCTCAGGAAGATCCTCTGGAGGAGGAAGTGGCGACCCGCTTCACTTCTTCGTGAGTTCCAGCTCTGATTCTAACGCGTGCGAAGTAGAAGAGGAAGGCAGGACTCTTGCATAGAATTCTTGTCAGCATAGTCTCTGTTTCTTCCGCTTCACTACGAAATCCACCTCATCCTTCCACCCTGTGCCTCCTCCCAGGAGTCGGGGAAGGGTTAAGGGGAGGGAGAAAATGCTGCGCTCCAGAGTGCAGGTAGGCAGGAGCCACAAGGGAGGTTTGGCGAAACAAAGCCTGAGAGCTAATACTGACTTCTGCTGAGAAATCCCTGGGACCGAAAACACTGGGGGTGGCACTGTGGCCCCCCTGAAGGAACAGAGCTAACCAGAACCACAGCACCAGAGGCTTGCCTGCCTCCCGCTCAGCCTTCCAGGCCCCGGTGGGTGACAGCTTAATTTACAAGAAGGCCAAGCAACAGCAAGTTTGAAAATAAACCAAATATACACAATTATAGGAAAGAAAATGTGGCTCTGAACTCTACTGCGCAGCCTTCCTGAAGCTTCACCAACCCCATAATTAGATGATACCTAAACTGCCTGAAACGTTAATATTACATATTATGAGAAATTTACTGGAGATTGAGCCGTGCCGCCTATTTGTATTTCTGGTCTATCTTGGTCTCGTAGTTTAATAGAGACTCTATCTGTGTGTGCGTGTGTGGATTGCCCATTAGGAATGAATTCTGATATCTTAATAGAGTCACCTTGCTGGTACCTAATATAATTTATTTAAAAAAATGAAATTCCTACCGCCGCACAGGTTTTAATGGGTAAGGCATTCTTGGTTTCTCTCTAGAAGCCTCCCTGCCTGAGGCTGCCTTTTCCTGAAGGCCCGCTCCCCCAGGGCCCGGCGGAAGCTCGCCCACACACGGGCTGGGAGAGTGCTTCCCAGTGGAACCTCAGAGGCTGGGCGCGCGTCTACCTGACCACCTTGCAGAGTCTGAAATAACTGTGTCTTTTAATAGCACAGCCTTGTGTGTGGTCCTGGGTCAACCAGGGTCAACCAGGGGTCCTGGTGCTGTTCTAGAAAGTCAGACAAGCACCCACCCCCATGTCAGGGAGGCGCAAGGAGGAGCATAGCACCCTGTGTGGATACAACCGTGGCAAACTCCTTGATACCGATTTTTCCTGGGAAGTTGTGAGTCCGGGCCCTCACCCTGCTTTCTTGGCACAATCCCCGTGACAGACAACACAAAACAAAAACCAACTGTGCCAGGGTTTCCAAAAATACAGCGCCAGATCTGGTTCTGGTGGGCACGCGAAGGGCAGCTGGTGGAGGAAGACATGAGGGCGAGGTCTCTGGGGCCTGGTCTGTCGCCTCCCGTCGGGCAGACCCGGGACAGGGCTCTCTCATCTGGAGGGTCCTGCTGCTTTCTGGAAGGTTCTGTACAGCCGTGCTCCTCTCCGCACGTCTAACGAGTGCCAGGAACAAAGCGGAGTCCAGGAGTGCGGTCCTCTTGGGCTGCGGGCGCACCGTGGGGTCCGCCCGGGGCTGCGGACGCGCGCCGGTGTGGGCGGCAGAGGCCTCGGCCGCGCCCCCGCTGCCCGCCGCCCCGGCTCCCCGTGCCGCGGAAGGGCTCGTGTTCAAATCCAGGGCGTCTTCAGCAATCTCCGCGGAGGGTCTTCCCCTATGGCCCTCTCTCTGGAAACGTGTTTTATTGAACACCTTTGAAGCTTCCTGCCTTGGCTGAGGAGTGTCCTCTCGCACCACCTTTTAGCAGCAAACATTTGAACTCAGAATAACGTGCTTAAACCTGGTAGAGGCAGGCCCGGGCTCTGTTAGTTTAAAGCCTCCACCTTAGGAATGAATTCTGATATCTTAATAGAGTCACCTTGCTGGTACCTAATATAATTTATTTAAAAAAATGAAATTCCTACCGCCGCACAGGTTTTAATGGGTAAGGCATTCTTGGTTTCTCTCTAGAAGCCTCCCTGCCTGAGGCTGCCTTTTCCTGAAGGCCCGCTCCCCCAGGGCCCGGCGGAAGCTCGCCCACACACGGGCTGGGAGAGTGCTTCCCAGTGGAACCTCAGAGGCTGGGCGCGCGTCTACCTGACCACCTTGCAGAGTCTGAAATAACTGTGTCTTTTAATAGCACAGCCTTGTGTGTGGTCCTGGGTCAACCAGGGTCAACCAGGGGTCCTGGTGCTGTTCTAGAAAGTCAGACAAGCACCCACCCCCATGTCAGGGAGGCGCAAGGGAGGAGCATAGCACCCTGTGTGGATACAACCGTGGCAAACTCCTTGATACCGATTTTTCCTGGGAAGTTGTGAGTCCGGCCATCACACTGCTTTCTTGGCACAAACCTCGTGACAGACAACACAAAACAAAAACCAACTGTGCCAGGGTTTCCAAAAATACAGCGCCAGATCTGGTTCTGGTGGGCACGCGAAGGGCAGCTGGTGGAGGAAGACATGAGGGCGAGGTCTCTGGGGCCTGGTCTGTCGCCTCCCGTCGGGCAGACCCGGGACAGGGCTCTCTCATCTGGAGGGTCCTGCTGCTTTCTGGAAGGTTCTGTACAGCCGTGCTCCTCTCCGCACGTCTAACGAGTGCCAGGAACAAAGCGGAGTCCAGGAGTGCGGTCCTCTTGGGCTGCGGGCGCACCGTGGGGTCCGCCCGGGGCTGCGGACGCGCGCCGGTGTGGGCGGCAGAGGCCTCGGCCGCGCCCCCGCTGCCCGCCGCCCCGGCTCCCCGTGCCGCGGAAGGGCTCGTGTTCAAATCCAGGGCGTCTTCAGCAATCTCCGCGGAGGGTCTTCCCCTATGGCCCTCTCTCTGGAAACGTGTTTTATTGAACACCTTTGAAGCTTCCTGCCTTGGCTGAGGAGTGTCCTCTCGCACCACCTTTTAGCAGCAAACATTTGAACTCAGAATAACGTGCTTAAACCTGGTAGAGGCACAGCGTGCCCAGGGCTCTGTCCTTGGAGGGCAAAGCCTTCCCTGATGCCCACAGCAGTCTCCCTCAGCAGTGGGAGGCAGGCGGCCTGTTGGCCGGTGAGCCAGGGATGAGAGACGGAATGGAGTCCTTCCAGGGCCTGTGGGCCTTCTGATCCCAGAGGTCCACTGCTAATGAGGGTCGTGGCGATTAACTTAAGGAAGGCCGGTCAGCTGCCGTTCTTGCTTTGCTCTGCAAACTGTTTTCTCTCCTTCCAGATGCCCTTGTTGTGAGCTTGAAAAGTTCTATTTAAAGAAGCCTCTCCCCGGTAAACTCGTATTTTTTCAGTCTAATGGAACTAAGATGGGGCTGATTCTTTTTTCTTTCTTTCTTCCTTTACTGTCACAGTGCGCTCTGTTGAAAATTGCATTTTCCAAAAGACTTTTTGTGGAACCCCTTCCTTCCTTCTTTTCCATTCCTCTCTCCTACTTCAATTAACCAAAAATATCTTTCACCCAAGCCCAAGATCGATACTTTGGTTGATATAGTGTTATGAGTAATGGTAAAAACATTGAATTTTGCAAACTTCTTCTTTATAAAGTTTTTATTGGATTATAACAGTGACACAGAGAAGGGCACACATCACGAGGATAAAGCTTAAGGAAGTTTTTAGAACAAAGAACATACTCACGTCGCCTCAGAGGCACTTGGGGTGACCTAATTGCGTTTGCTCCTTCACGATGCTTTGGAACATCTCACGTGCAGGGAAGGCTGTGCTCAAAGGGAGCTCTTTGAGCCCGACGCGGGGACTTGGCCGGTTCCTCCGTGGCTCTGACGGGCGATCCTCGGGGCTGCTAAGCGGCGTCTCTGAGCTCAGGGTTGGCGGCGTTGGCGCTGCGGCGGCTTCTTGGCCGAGTCCGCAGCTCTGTCTCCGTGGTCTGTTTCCTCGTCACTGCCCCCTGCGTCGTGTGCGGATGGTTGGGCGGCCTCCTGGTATTGCTACATGGAAACGTTAATAAGCAGCGTGCTTAAGGGCCTTGACATTCGCACGTGTTGTAGAACTGCTTGGTGACGAGAGACACACGCAGAGCTGTCTGCTTCCAGCCACGTCTCCAGAGGGCGTCCCGCTGAGCGGACGGCTCCGGTGGTGAGTTCTGAAGTACACGCACTGTCAGAAGGGTCAGGGACGGGCAGGGACGTCGCCAGCTTGCGCTCCCCCGCACTGGTCTGGGCCACCGCGGCCCTGCTGTCAACGCTGCCTTCCAGGCCGGGGGGGCCGTCACAGAGGCCCCTCCCAGCATCCAGTGGGGATGGACCGGCAGCTGCGGCTGGGTGGGCTGGCTGCCTGGCCTCCGGGGGGCTCGACCAGAGGAACCAGTGACGACTGTGCACTGCTAGACAGCGTGATCGCTCAGTCGCTCAGTCTTGTCCGACTCTGTGCCACCCCATGGGCTGCAGCCCACCAGGCTTCCCTGTCCTTGCCCGTCTCCCAGAGTTTGATCAAACACGTGTCCAGTGAGTCGGTGAGGCCATCCAACCGTCTCCGCCGCCCTCTTCTCCTCCTGCCCTCAGTCTTCCCTGCATCAGGGTCTTTTCCAGTTAGTCGGGTCTTTGCATCAGGTGGCCAAAAGCAAAGTATTGGAGCTTCAGCTTCAGCATCAGTCCTTCCAGTGAATATTCAGGGTTGATTTCCTTTACAAATGATCTCCTTGCTGTCCAAGGGACTCTGCAAAGTCGTCTCCAACACCACAGTTTGAAGGCATCCATTCCTTGGTGATCAGCCTTCTTTATGGCCCAACTCTCCCATCTGTTTGTGACTGCTGGAGAAACCATAGCTTTCGGATACTGAGGTCCTGCTGTTTCCCAAGACACGATCACATCCAGGCGGGTGACACACCTGTGATGCTTCCTGATTTCCAGAGACCTTCCCCTTCCCTCTCCTGGCCACCCCCCGGGGCTTGAAGTTGCTTGAGATCCTGTAACCCTCAGCTCCTCTCCCTGACCCGGTCATTCCCTCCTGCCAGGGCCCTTGATCTTCTGTCAAACGTCAGACTCGCATCCTCAGGTCGCTCCCTTCTGCTCAAGTCTGTGGGTTTCCTCCTGGCCTCACGTAATTCTTCATCCATCTAGAACATTCTCAGCTGACCTCTTACAAATGGCTTAAAAAACTTCACCTCCGAGTTGCCCGACCTCGTTTCCTTGCGGCAGGACGCTGGGCACTGCTGTAGGGAAGGCCTTGGCCGCGGAGGCTGGTGCTAGGCTAGGCCTGCCTGTGATGTGTCTTGGTGTTTCTCTGTCTTGACCGTCTCTGCAGTCCCTTCCGACTGCCCACGAGTCCTCTTCTCGTTCTCGACAGATGGCCTCGCCCCACGTTTGCCGGAAGAAGCTTCAGGTAGGAATGTGCTCAGATTCAGGGCCCACCTCCCACTTGCAAGTGTCTGCAGCCTCACCCCCCACCTCCGTTCCGCATTCTGCTGCGGGGGCCTGCCTCACGGAAGCCTCACCCCATTCGTGAATACGTGTTGTGTTTTCAAAACCGTCTCTTCAGCCATTTCCTTAAAGACATAAGAAAACGCTCAGGTCTCTCCCACCTCGACTGTCCAGCCCTGCTCCTCTGTGGAGGGACGCTCCGCTGCCGGCCCAGGAGCCCCCCAGGATCCAGCCTCCGCCCTCCTCACGCCCCGTCCACCCCGTTCCTCCCACCAGAGCCGGAGCTTCCCGAGCCCCGCCCGGCACCGCCGTTTCTCCTCTGTCCTCTTCAGAGCTCCAGCGCCTCCGCGTGCCCTCGTCTGCAGAACCGTGCACGTGCGTGGTTATGGATCCGTCTTCACCTCCCCGGTCACACTGCACACTCGGTGGAGGGAGAGTCGTGTCTGTGCACTGAACACGGTAACCCTGGAGCCTAGCGCGCGTTCTAGACGCACAGTTTACATTTCACTGAATAAGCCAGTGCGTGCAGAGCAAACGCAGCCCTGGGCTTTCTCCAGGGTTTCTCTTGCTTCTCTGGGCTCTCCCAGAAAACACACTGCTGGTGTCTTCCAGGGTGTCCTTCCGCCTCTCTTCTCACTCGGGATGGCAGGCTTGCAGGGTCTGCTCTGTGCCTGTGGCTTGCGCCAGGGTTGGTTCCTTTCCCCAGTTTAGCTGAATTCTTGTCCCTCACCTCCCCGAGTCATTCCCTCCTGCCAGGGCCCTTGATCTTCTGTCAAACGTCAGACTCGCATCCTCAGGTCGCTCCCTTCTGCTCAAGTCTGTGGGTTTCCTCCTGGCCTCACGTAATTCTTCATCCATCTAGAACATTCTCAGCTGACCTCTTACAAATGGCTTAAAAAACTTCACCTCCGAGTTGCCCGACCTCGTTTCCTTGCGGCAGGACGCTGGGCACTGCTGTAGGGAAGGCCTTGGCCGCGGAGGCTGGTGCTAGGCTAGGCCTGCCTGTGATGTGTCTTGGTGTTTCTCTGTCTTGACCGTCTCTGCAGTCCCTTCCGACTGCCCACGAGTCCTCTTCTCGTTCTCGACAGATGGCCTCGCCCCACGTTTGCCGGAAGAAGCTTCAGGTAGGAATGTGCTCAGATTCAGGGCCCACCTCCCACTTGCAAGTGTCTGCAGCCTCACCCCCCACCTCCGTTCCGCATTCTGCTGCGGGGGCCTGCCTCACGGAAGCCTCACCCCATTCGTGAATACGTGTTGTGTTTTCAAAACCGTCTCTTCAGCCATTTCCTTAAAGACATAAGAAAACGCTCAGGTCTCTCCCACCTCGACTGTCCAGCCCTGCTCCTCTGTGGAGGGACGCTCCGCTGCCGGCCCAGGAGCCCCCCAGGATCCAGCCTCCGCCCTCCTCACGCCCCGTCCACCCCGTTCCTCCCACCAGAGCCGGAGCTTCCCGAGCCCCGCCCGGCACCGCCGTTTCTCCTCTGTCCTCTTCAGAGCTCCAGCGCCTCCGCGTGCCCTCGTCTGCAGAACCGTGCACGTGCGTGGTTATGGATCCGTCTTCACCTCCCCGGTCACACTGCACACTCGGTGGAGGGAGAGTCGTGTCTGTGCACTGAACACGGTAACCCTGGAGCCTAGCGCGCGTTCTAGACGCACAGTTTACATTTCACTGAATAAGCCAGTGCGTGCAGAGCAAACGCAGCCCTGGGCTTTCTCCAGGGTTTCTCTTGCTTCTCTGGGCTCTCCCAGAAAACACACTGCTGGTGTCTTCCAGGGTGTCCTTCCGCCTCTCTTCTCACTCGGGATGGCAGGCTTGCAGGGTCTGCTCTGTGCCTGTGGCTTCAAGCGCCAGCTCCCTCCCGAGTTCTAGGCTTCCACAACTGGCTCTTCACCAGAGGCTATCGTTGCAGTTTCCCTGGATGCCTTGAATTCTTGTCCAGGAGAGCTGGCGTCCTCACCCCCTCTGGTTTCTTTCTCCTCTTGTATTTCGGTCCCAGCCATCCCTGCTGGCGTCCCGTGCAGCGCCCCGCTCCTGACGCCTGGCTGGCCCTTCACGTCGCTGCCGGTCCTTGTCCTCCGCATCAGCCCCTGTTCCAGTGACCACCACTCCCCGCGGCTCTGCTCCAAGGGCATTTAGCTGGTCCTCTCCAGCTATCTCCGCAGCTGCCATCCTGTGACTTCTTGCTCGGACAATACTCCCCTAGCCGGTCTCCTTCCCGTGTTCAGACTTCCACTGTCCGTCTGGTTTCTGTAATGCCGTGAAGCGTTGCCTTCTATGTAACACAGCTGTAATAGTCTAGTGACTTGCTTTGAAACGTTGAAGCAAATGGAAAGACTTCTCACTACTTTGTGTAGGAAACACAAAGCGCTTCATGGCTTTCAAGCCCAGCGTGAATTTCCCTGCCCGGCTCGGCGGGGCGTCCTCTTCCCGCCCGGGGCTCCTCACAGGCCGCTGCGCCCTGCCCTTGCGTGGGGACCTCATCAGCCTGAGGAGGGCCCCTGCGGTCCCCACCCAGCCTTCCCCGGGAGCTGTTGTCTTGCTTCATAGTGCAGGTCCTGCCTCATCCACGCAGGGAAGACGTCTCTGTCCCCCACGCATGTGAGTGTTCTGTGCTCCCCTGGACACCTGTCCTTTCTGCTTCAGTGATGGTCACACGGGTGTCTGAGCGTGTTTGCCTGTGTCCTGCCCTGCTTCCCTGCCTGACACACGTGGTACCCATCATTTAATGAGGACTTAATAATCTACCTTACATGATACTCGTAGTATCCATAATCTAATAAGGGCCTAATAATCTACCTTACATGATACACGTGGTATAAGGGCTTAATAATCTATCTTACATGATACTCGTGGTACCCATCATTTAATAAGGGCTTAACAATCTACCTTACATGACACTCGTGGTATCCGTCATCTAATAAGGGCCTAATAATCTACCTTACATGAATGCCGAACACTTCGTGTGAGTGTTCCTCTTATGGGAGGAGTGGACTGTTTCCCCAGTAAGCGTCTTCCTCCTGGAAGCTACTGTGGTCTGGGGCAAAGGACTGAATGCAGATTCCGCTGGTGCTGAGGTGTGGGGAGGGCTTGGAGGGTGACATTATCTGAGACATGACACTCGCTGGGTGAGGCGCAGGGCATGGGCCGAGAGCCGTGTGAGTTTTGAGGTGGTCCGTGGATGTCTGGGGCCAGTGAAGACAGAGGCCCGAAGGGTCAGGCTTTGCTGGACAAAGAGCAGTGGTCAGCATGAAGGGAGGGGGTCCTGGAGCCACATCAGGGTCGAGAAACAAGTTCAGAGGGGCTGTCTCCGTCCCGTTTTCAGAAAGACGGTTGGGCGCTGACGTCCTTGAGCCCAGGCCCGTCCTCTGGCAGGCCGCTGGCGGCTTGGTCCGTAACAGGGTTCTTCTGAGCCGCGAGGGCGGTGCCCAGCCAGCGGGGCCTGGTGAACTTGGACCTTTGCAGCCTTCTGGCCGAGGGGTGGAGCGTGGGGAGGAAAAAGCGGGTGGCTGAGCCGGGCAAGCCCGCCCACCCCTGGGGGGCAGGGGTTAAAAACGGCGGAGGAGTGATGAGCAAGCATTATGGCGAGGTGCTGTAGCATAAGACTGGTGTGTGCCCGCAAGCCTGGCTTTCTGCACCGCCCCCCACCTCAGAGGATGAGGGGACCACGCCTTCCTGACCTGACTCCTCCCTGAAGGGAACACACACTGGGGGCGGAGGCCTTGGGCGGGGTGCACTTTCCAATGCTTGTGTTGCTGCCTTTTCCAATTATTTAATGTTTGAATCTATCTAATCATTTCCTTGATTTAGCAAATCAAAGATTTTTTTTTTTCCCTCCAGGGCTAACTACCTACATTTTATTTTCTTCTCCGTAATTAAGTAATTTCTTAATTAGTAATGTTCAGCGTACCCAGTCTGAAATGACACATTTTATTCCTTCTTATACAAGCCGGCACAGACACGCCTGCCACCGGCCCCCCATCCCTGGCGGTGCGGTGCCTGTCACTCCAGGCTCTTCCGAGTCCCGAGACCCCCTCCCCGTCCTCCTGTGCCGAGAGGGATGAAGCACCTCCAGCGGCCCTTCCTGAGTGGGGACCCCAGCTGTGTCACCACGGGCTGACTTCCTGGTGGCATCATTAGCATAGAGGAGCTGTGCTGAGATGGCCTCACGCTGGGCCCGCGCCTGGCGGCGACCCTGCCTCTGGCTCTTCGGAGCTTGGAGGGGGTGGAGGGGAGCCCGCGCGGCCTCGGCTGTGGCCCTGCCTGGGCTCCGGGCGCCGTGCAGCACGCCGGGCTGCGGGGCCGCCCCCTCTCTGCAGCCGTGCTGCGTTGCTTGGCTGAGCGCCGCGTCACGGGGCGGTCCTCATGGCAGCCTGCAGACACAGTGGCGTCCAGTGAGGGCCTGGGCAGCAGCCCACACCCGAGCCCCGCGGCCGGTGCCAGCTCCGGCTGTGCGTGGCAACCAGGGTCGGTGCTGGCGGTTCCGACTCACCACCTCTGCGCTCAGTCTGGCGCTTGCGGGTGCCTGGGTGTGCCCGGCGCCCAGGGGCTGCCCAGAGAGGAGGCAGAGGACGCCTGGGCAGGTGCGGAAGAGGGAGAGCGTGCAGGACCCCTCCTGCAGGACCCCCGTCTCTGTGCCGAGGCGAGCCAGCCGCTGAGCGCTGGCGTGGGTGCTGGCCAGGCGCTCCGTGTCCCTGCGGCCACCCCTCTTCCTCGGTCACAGGCCACCTGCCGCTCTTTCTACCCGGCTCCCTGGGCCTCGTGGCAAGAAAGGTGGTGACCCAGCGCCCTGAGGGGCACAGCCAACATCACAGTGACACAGCAGCCCTGCTGGCCCGGGACGGGAACTTTGAAATCTCCGGATGAAAGGCCCTCGGCAGTGAAGGGCCATTATTAGCGTTTAGGTACCATGTCCCCTCTTCGGAGCACATTGCTGATATTAACTAATAAACGCGGGGGACTGCCTTTTCCCCTCCAGGACGGGGAGGGGGAGATGCGGATGCGAGTCTCCGCCGCATGGAAACATGGCGCCTGGACGTGGAACGGAGAAAACCCTTTCTCGCAGCCACGTCTATAGCCCCCTGCGGAGGACGGCTCAGACCGGCCAGGCCGCGGGCCTGCGCCTTCCGGCCAGGCCCGTGCAGCCCAAAAGAAGCACCATGGTAGCCCCACACCTGGCTCCAGAACCACATTTTTTTTTAAAAAGTAGATAGGCGAAATTAGTGTCAATACTTTATTTAACCCAGTCTATCCAAGCATAGGATTTCAGCAAGTGCCATGAATTTACTGAGATATGTTATATTCTTTTGGGTTTTCTTTGAACAAAGTCTTTGAAATTACCTTGTATCTCACACTGAGAGCCGGTCTCGGCGTGCACCTCACCCCGTCTCCTGGGCTCAGGCTCCACACGTGGCCAGCGCCTACCCCAGCCCTGATCAGGATGGTCCCTGCATGTCCAGGATAAAGAAGTTAGAGCAGAGGAAACAGTGAAAGAATGCCATTCACAGCAGCACAGGTGGACCTAGAGATTATCCCACTTGTGAAGTCAAAGACAGACATCATATGGTATCACTTACATGTGGAATCTGAAAAATGATACAGATGAACTTATTTACGAAACAAATAGACTCGCGGACATAGGAAAGAAACTTATGGTTACCAAAGGGAAAATGGGGAGGGTGATAAAAAGAGTTTGGGATTAACATTTAAATGCTATTGTATATAAAAAAGATAAACCGCAGGATTTGCTGTGTCGCACAGGGAGCTGTGCTCAGTGTCTTGTAATAATCCATAATGGAAGATAATCTGAAAAAGAATACACACACATACACACACATGTGTGTATATCTAACCGAGTCATTTTGTTCTCCACCTAACACTAATGCAACATTGTAAATGAACTGTAATAATGGAATTGCTACAAAGACGGTCTTTGAGAAGCAAAGCCTGGACCACGCTAGCTCCCAGGGCGGAGGGGGTAGAGCCCAGGAGTGGACCACAGTCTGCCCAGCCCAGGTTCCTGTCCTGATCAGAAATTCGGCGTCTGTGCAGGGCTGGACCTGTGATCGAGCCCACTTGGCTTCCGTGACCTCCTCTGGGGCACAGGAGGCTTTCCAGGCCGGTTGGCTTCACGAGGCCTGCGAGGGCGGCCCGCAGCTCCGTGCCTGGGGCCACGTGGTTGAGCAAGGGAGAGGGTGGCGGGTCTGGCGTCAGAAGGTGGTTTCTGCACATCGTGACCCTGCAGTTGTTACCCTCACTGTCTGTTCTTTAGGAGGAAATACCACCCCCACCCCCAGGAGCTCACGCCTCCCTGGAGCCCTGGCTCGCCTCCGAGGATGGAGCCCTCCAGACGTGGAGCCCTCCAGACGTGGCGGAAGCCGTCCCCCTGGACTTTGCTCACCCCAGAGGCTCTGTCTAGGGCAGCCGCTTCCCCTCAGCGCACAGGCCCTGGGTCGGCTTTAATCCTAGCATTTGTACCGTTCTGCTTCTCCTAGTCGCTCGTGGCCCCGCAGCCGGAGCGCACGCGCCCCTCAGGTAAGACGCCTGCGCCTCTGCCAGCCGGAGGGTGGGAGCCGGGGACATGGCTACAGCAGCCCGGGGCCTCTGGGCCTCTCCACGAGACGCGCCGTCCCGGGTGCTGCGGGCGCTCCGTCTTGAAGCTGGGAGACACTGAAGATTATGGATGCCAGCGGTCCTTTCGCTGTATGTCATTTAAAATGAGAAGCCCTCGTGGAAGTGTCAACTGCCCTCGTTTGAATGGAGACATGTTGTTGGCAGGCAGCTTTCCTGCCGACGTGCTGTGTGGCCTTTCTCAGTGCTCCTCGCCTGCGGAAGTGGCCTCGTGCCTCGTAACCCTGGTCGTTCTGATACGGCAGGTACCCCGTGCAGGTGTGTCCGACCCCCTCCCCCGCCGAGCGTCGGCTCCTCCCGCCTGCGCCTCCCCTGGCTCCTGGCTGCCCGCCTGGTTGTCAGCCTCTGGAGGATCCACCAAACACGGCCACGGCCCAGAAGATGCAGTCGGGGGGGCGGGGGGAGGTTCTTCTGGCTCCCCAGTGTCTTCATTCCTGAAGAAGCACGAGCGTGAGACTCTTGGTGTGGTGGTGGGGAGCCTGCAGAGCCAGGTCGGTTTCCCCGCAGTGCCGTCTGCCCTGACCCTTCAGAGCCACGCACACTGGCCTCTTGTGCGACTGCGGACACCGGTCCCTCGTTCCGTGGTCGGGCTTCAGTGAACATGTTGGGTTCCTTTCCCTCCTCTTGCCTCCTTCCCACTTCCTGCATCTTATTCCCCTGTCTTGGTTGTCGTTTCCCTGAAACGAGAAAAGTCTGGTGCTAGGGTGACATGAATAATGACCCGCCTCGGTTTCCGCGGGATCAGCAGCCTGAGTTGGTCTCTTCCCGAGAGTTCCTTGCTCCAGGAGTTTCCTTTGGGGGCCTCATCAGAGGAAAACACAAAAGCACAAAGTGCAGCCGGCCAATTGTGCAGAACTCTGTCCACAAAAAGATAGCACGGTTCAGGGGGAAGGAATTCTCCAGGAGCCCTGAGGTGGCCAGCGAAGGCTGCGAGCCCCCGAAGCATGAAATTTGATTACTCTTATCTGGGCGCACAGCTCCTGATAACGGCTGTCGGTCATTCAATTACCCAGCCACCTCCACAGACGTCGGCTGCGGCCAGCAGCCCGGCACCGGGGTGGAGCGTGGCCTTCCCCGAGCAGAACCTCTGAAATGGCAGGGACGTCCACTCGGGGAACGGGCCTGGCCAGGGAGCACCTCGGGAGCGCAGGGGATCGATAGTTGCCCCTGCCAGGAGACGTGGCAGGCCCTCCGCAGATCAGAGCGTGGAGCATGGCTTGGAGAGGTGCCAAGGTGATTAGGGAGTTTGGAGAATAAAACCAGGGAGACAGGCTGAAGACCAACCATCACTTAGCCTGAGGGAGGTGGGCTGCGGTGATTTGGTGACTGTCTCCCCAAGTGCGGGAGCCCGAGCAGGGGGCAGGCGGGCCGCACTCTGGGAGCCCGGAGCAGAGGGGCGGGCTGGCCCAGGCCAGGCAGGCTGTGTGCAGACCAGCTCTGTCCCTTCCCTAAGTGACCACGGGACCTTGGGTTTGTCCCTTAGCTTTCCGGGCCCCATACCAGGTGGGTTGCTTTTTTTTTTTTCCTATCTCTTTAGTATGATTCCATGCATTAGTTAAATTGGGCATTGGAAAAGGCGTGTGTGGTGGGCGGTTCAGCCTGCAGAGCCAGGTCGGTTTCCCCGCAGTGCCGTCTGCCCTGACCCTTCAGAGCCACGCACACTGGCCTCTTGTGCGACTGCGGACACCGGTCCCTCGTTCCGTGGTCGGGCTTCAGTGAACATGTTGGGTTCCTTTCCCTCCTCTTGCCTCCTTCCCACTTCCTGCATCTTATTCCCCTGTCTTGGTTGTCGTTTCCCTGAAACGAGAAAAGTCTGGTGCTAGGGTGACATGAATAATGACCCGCCTCGGTTTCCGCGGGATCAGCAGCCTGAGTTGGTCTCTTCCCGAGAGTTCCTTGCTCCAGGAGTTTCCTTTGGGGGCCTCATCAGAGGAAAACACAAAAGCACAAAGTGCAGCCGGCCAATTGTGCAGAACTCTGTCCACAAAAAGATAGCACGGTTCAGGGGGAAGGAATTCTCCAGGAGCCCTGAGGTGGCCAGCGAAGGCTGCGAGCCCCCGAAGCATGAAATTTGATTACTCTTATCTGGGCGCACAGCTCCTGATAACGGCTGTCGGTCATTCAATTACCCAGCCACCTCCACAGACGTCGGCTGCGGCCAGCAGCCCGGCACCGGGGTGGAGCGTGGCCTTCCCCGAGCAGAACCTCTGAAATGGCAGGGGACGTCCACTCGGGGAACGGGCCTGGCCAGGGAGCACCTCGGGAGCGCAGGGGATCGATAGTTGCCCCTGCCAGGAGACGTGGCAGGCCCTCCGCAGATCAGAGCGTGGAGCATGGCTTGGAGAGGTGCCAAGGTGATTAGGGAGTTTGGAGAATAAAACCAGGGAGACAGGCTGAAGACCAACCATCACTTAGCCTGAGGGAGGTGGGCTGCGGTGATTTGGTGACTGTCTCCCCAAGTGCGGGAGCCCGAGCAGGGGGCAGGCGGGCCGCACTCTGGGAGCCCGGAGCAGAGGGGCGGGCTGGCCCAGGCCAGGCAGGCTGTGTGCAGACCAGCTCTGTCCCTTCCCTAAGTGACCACGGGACCTTGGGTTTGTCCCTTAGCTTTCCGGGCCCCATACCAGGTGGGTTGCTTCATTCCCTTTTTTTTTTTCCTATCTCTTTTATTGTATGATTCCATGAGTCATTAGGTTAAAATTTTGGGTCGATTGGAAAAAGGCAGGTCTGCACTGGCTGTTACGGTTTTGCCTGGAGACAGAAGCTGCTTTTGTCTTCCAAAGGGCTTTTTTTTTTTTAGGTCAAGTTCCAAAGATTTTTGTTAATCATAAAAAAATAAATGGAAACTGGGCTATTTCTGAGGAGTTTGAGGAACTGGACTCAACAAAGAATTGGCTTTTGGTAACAATACGAGTGTCCTGATGGAGAGAAGAACAGAGCCGACAGTTCTGGGTTCTTTCTTATAACAATATTCCTGTTGATGTGTGTCCATCCGGGAGCATCTTTTTGGGAACGTTGTCCCTCTGCGTGTCAATGCTGATGGCAATCAGGTCTGCCGTCGTTTAAATTATCCCCCATGCAGCTGGGTCTGGAGAGCCGCACGTCCAGGTGCTCCAGAGGCTGTGGGCTGTCCGCACTGGGCTGGCCAGGGGTCCGAGCAGATGACGCCGCTGGCACTCCAGCTCTCATCTACAGAGGAGAAAAGGCTTCCACCACCTCTTAAGTTCTGTAGCTAGGGCCTGTGAATTAAGCTGACAAGTGACAGGCTAACAGGAGAAAAGCATATGCATCTTCCTTGGTGTACTCTTTTACAAGGGGCTTCATAGACTTGAGAACCCCAAAGAAGCAGTTAGACTCAGGGGTTCATGTGCCATTTTAACAAAGAGCTATAAATTGTGGAGACAGGGTAAGACCAAGGAACAGGGGCCACGGGCTAGGGGCAGGGATGAGGAGACTGACGTTAGAGACCACCAGGGGAAGATGAGGGTGCTTTTCGTGGGTCCACATGTTCCGGTCTGTCTCAATGCCTCCTCCCAGACTCTAGTGGTAGGAATGTCCTTCCAGCCCCGGTGCTGGAGGTTTTCTCAGGGAAATGTCATGTCCTGCTTTTAGGTAGAAAGGGGGAGGGCACAGAGCTCTTCCGGCATCTGCTCTTGCTCAAGTGCCTTCTGCTTAAAATAACAGCTACACCAAAGTGGCACGTTCTGGGGTGGCACGTCCCGAACCCCTGCATGTCCTTCCTACAAAGGACGGTGCAGCAGCTGGGGACCGCAGCTGCCGCTCCCCACCCGCCCTGGCTCCCCAGCCCGGAAGCAAGCGCAGCCTCTCTTTTGGTCCACAGCTCCCCTAAATATATCCCGCGGCGGTCACTGGTGGCCTTTTGTGAAAGAGCCCTGGCTGCCACAGAGCCCAAGGCAGCATTGCCCACAGTCACCAGTAAGATCGGGCCAGGGGTGGACGTGGCGGATGGCCCGTGTGCTCTGTGCCCCGACAGTAGAAGCAGGCGTTGGTTGAGGAGTCCACAGCCGCCTGAATGGTCCTGGCTACAAAGGCAGTAAATCCTAATTAACTGCAAATGCCTGGCTCGTAAAGCCGTCAGCAGCAGGCTCTAACGTCGGTCCTTTTAATGATGCATTTGATGAGAAGGTACTTCTATTCACTTGGTGACAGTTGGACCTGTGTGGTGAGGGTCTCTTCCCCAACCTTTGCCTACCTTTTCTCTCCTATTGGAAACATTTCTCAGATTCCAGTGGCCATGACAAGCTGACTCCAGCTCTCATCTACAGAGGAGAAAAGGCTTCCACCACCTCTTAAGTTCTGTAGCTAGGGCCTGTGAATTAAGCTGACAAGTGACAGGCTAACAGGAGAAAAGCATATGCATCTTCCTTGGTGTACTCTTTTACAAGGGGCTTCATAGACTTGAGAACCCCAAAGAAGCAGTTAGACTCAGGGGTTCATGTGCCATTTTAACAAAGAGCTATAAATTGTGGAGACAGGGTAAGACCAAGGAACAGGGGCCACGGGCTAGGGGCAGGGATGAGGAGACTGACGTTAGAGACCACCAGGGGAAGATGAGGGTGCTTTTCGTGGGTCCACATGTTCCGGTCTGTCTCAATGCCTCCTCCCAGACTCTAGTGGTAGGAATGTCCTTCCAGCCCCGGTGCTGGAGGTTTTCTCAGGGAAATGTCATGTCCTGCTTTTAGGTAGAAAGGGGGAGGGCACAGAGCTCTTCCGGCATCTGCTCTTGCTCAAGTGCCTTCTGCTTAAAATAACAGCTACACCAAAGTGGCACGTTCTGGGGTGGCACGTCCCGAACCCCTGCATGTCCTTCCTACAAAGGACGGTGCAGCAGCTGGGGACCGCAGCTGCCGCTCCCCACCCGCCCTGGCTCCCCAGCCCGGAAGCAAGCGCAGCCTCTCTTTTGGTCCACAGCTCCCCTAAATATATCCCCGCGGCGGTCACTGGTGGCCTTTTGTGAAAGAGCCCTGGCTGCCACAGAGCCCAAGGCAGCATTGCCCACAGTCACCAGTAAGATCGGGCCAGGGGTGGACGTGGCGGATGGCCCGTGTGCTCTGTGCCCCGACAGTAGAAGCAGGCGTTGGTTGAGGAGTCCACAGCCGCCTGAATGGTCCTGGCTACAAAGGCAGTAAATCCTAATTAACTGCAAATGCCTGGCTCGTAAAGCCGTCAGCAGCAGGCTCTAACGTCGGTCCTTTTAATGATGCATTTGATGAGAAGGTACTTCTATTCACTTGGTGACAGTTGGACCTGTGTGGTGAGGGTCTCTTCCCCCCAACCTTTGCCTACCTTTTCTCTCCTATTGGAAACATTTCTCAGATTCCAGTGGCCAAAACTATCTCCTAAGGAAGGAAATACATCTAGAAAGCCATGTCAGCATGTCACCTCAGCACCAGCCTCCGTGTGTGTGTGGTGTGATGCGATGGAATGAAGAGATTTTCCAGTTTCTCACTGGGGTCCACAGCTGGCATCGCTCACTTCCACGGCCTGACGATCTCTTCACCCCAAGTCCTAATTGTTGACATGACTTGGCGTGCATCACATTTTGCAGATGGGTTCCGTGCTCTTTTGTCTCATCTCTGTCTCACAGTCAGCCCACGAGAAAATTACGCCTCTGGTGTGCATGTGTGTGTGCTGAGTCGCTTAGTCGTGTCTGACTCTTTGTGACCCGTGGACGGCAGCCCCCCAGGCTCTTCTGTCCGTGGGATGCTCCAGGCAAGAACGCTGGAGCGGCTGCCATGCCTCCTCCGGGGGATCGTCCGACTCGGGGTTTGAGCCTGCACCTCTTACATCTCCTGCATTGGCAGGTCGGTGCTTTACCCCCAGCGCCACCTGGGAAGGCCCTGAAAGTCAGAGGTTCGTCGCCTGTCCTGGGGGCCGTGTCCCCCATCAGCAAACCGGGAATTCAAAACCCACCTCAGTTCAAATCCTAGGCTTGCTCCACCAGCCTGCGGGCGTCTTTTCAAGCAGGCGTGTTATCTTTTCTCCTTGGAAACCGAGCACTGGCTGCCCGGCTCTGGTGACTCACCCTTGCTACAGGACATCCAGCCAAGGGCCTGAACCCCCTGGGTCACACCCTTTGCTGTGGAAGCGTGGGGTGATGTTCACGGTCACCCAGAGCCCAGACTCCCTGGTGAGCCCGGGTGCCCCCGTGAGCGGTGTTCCTGGGCGTGCTGTCTGGCCTCCTCTCACCGGGTCTGGAGCCTCCTGCGTTCTGTGTCCTGCGGACCTGCAGATTCCACTGCCCGCTCCTCATTTTCTTCTCTAGCAGTCACTCCAGCTAGCACCCAGCACGGGCTTCCTCCTTGCATGTTCTCCCCGTGGTGCATTTCATCTCGTCTCTGAAGTGGAGGCACAGTGGCACCTGGAGGAGGCTGTGCTACATCTTCCGGGGCCCGGGTCACAGGGTGGCCCCTGGAGGGGCTGCAAATCCCTCTCGAGGGCCTGCGGTCTCCATCGCTGCCTGTGTGCGTCAGCTTATTGCTGGCGGGCGCGCGCCCTGCTCAGCACAGAGCCAGGTGCGAGGAGAGGCGCCTCGAGTGAGGAAACACACAGGCTTCTGGGAGCCCGGACGGAGAATGCTTCTCTAGGTGATAGTGTAACGTGTGCACATCAAGACAGCACACGTTCTCGCTGTGGAGTCTCCAGACCGGCTTGAGGGAGGCCCTTCCACGCGTCCTGTAACGTTCACCCCATTCTTCCCTCTGCCGTTCTCGCCACGTGGCGACTGTGCCCGGCCCCTGCCGGGCTCCACAGACCCCTGAGCAGAAGAGCAGGTCAGACGCATCTTCTAATCCTATGAATGAAACTTTTAGTCCCAGTTTTGGAGAAAGATCTTAGCAGAGAATTTTTATGAGATATCAAATAGGGTCAAGGCACTGCCGTGGAGACTTAAGTGGAAGCTCTGCGCCGTGGCGGTGCGTGTCGGGGGAGGAGGTCGTGTCGTCACGCAACGAGCGCAGCCGTGCAGGAGGCCCGCGCCGCACGCTGGGAGGGGCCTGGGGACTTGCGAAGAGGACGGAGCCTGCAAGGCGGGCAGGTCTGGGAAGCTGCTTGGAGGCGGCGAGGACAGAGAGGAGCCTCCGGGGCGTGGACACCTCGGCTCACCGGCTGCCAGGCTTTTGCAGGCAACTCTTACCCGGTGGTGAAGAGGGTGAAGTAACTTTCACTGAGGCCGAAAGATCCAGCCTTGCCCCAGGCAGCCTGGAAATGGCAGCTTTTAACACCAGCAGAGCCTTGAAACGGCCCAGTCAGTGCCAAGCCTCCTCTGCTGTCCCTGTGTGCCCCGGGCTTGCTCCCAGGCAGGCCCTAGAGGAGGCCTCTTCGAGCTTCCTGTGTATTTTTTTTTATTATTATCATTGGAAGAAGACATCTGGGGATGAGCGCAGAAACTTGCCGAGAGTCACGGGTGCCCCTGGGACACTTCAGCTTTCGATTGAGACCTCAGCACATAAAAAGTCTGCGGAAACGCAGAGGTTTGGCTTCAGAAATTAAGGGCTGTCACTCTCCCCTGATTGCCTCTTTCTGGACCCGCTCTCGAGGCGCAGCCAGAGGCCGAGGAGAAGGGATATTTCATGGTGACAGGTTTAAGCAGCCCCTGTGTGTGCACCGTGATCATTTTTCACGGGAAGCCTCCCGAGTGCGTGCTGAGGGGCCCTGCACGTCCAGCTCCCATAAATCCCTAGGAAACCCGCGGTGCTGGCCGCTGGAGGCAGCAGGAGGGGCTTCCACGGAGGGGGTGGAGGAGAGAGACAGCAACTGGAGCCCCCACGGAGGGAGGCCCCACAGGGCCCCTTAAACTCCACGCACACCCGCAGGCACCTCTGGGCCCCTGTGGGCAGCTCAGAGCCGGCCCAGCCCGGGAGCAGAGCGGCCTCTGAAAATGAACAGGAGAACTGTGTCTGAGGGTCCATTTCCTGGACGCGCACTGGGAAGAGGGCTGGCATTAGTGGCAGAAGCCCTGGGATCCAGGCCCATTTTCTGTAGTGCATCTGCTCTGTGACCTTCCGGCTTCAACGCTGGCAGCCTCGGCCTCTGACTCTCCCCCGGCTCTTCCCGGGCGCAGCCTGGGGAGACGGCGCCGCTGGGCTGTGCTGCTCCTGTTCCTGGGAGCCGCATGTGGGAGATGGACCTGCACGTGTTTTGTACAGTGCAGGCCCTGCCAGGGAGCGGGGGTTGCTACAGTGTCGCCACGGAGGGCATCTGTGGACGTGGGAGCAGGCAGCCTGGTCGGATTTGCATTGAGCTAGTCTCACGGCACAGCAGGGAGCGCCGGACTCCTCAGCACTTCCTCAGAGCCGGGACTATACTGAGTGAATGGGGTCCCTCCCATCCCGGGAGCCAAGGTCCCCTCATAAAGATAAGAGCCTCAGCCAAGGAGCTGAGGACCCCCCACCCAGCTCTCCAGGCGCGGTCCCCGGGTCCTGGCAGGAGATGGCCGCTGGGCCTGTGGCTCTCTGGATTGGAGCCTGAGGACCCTCTGCAGGGCCCACAGATCCCAGCGGCGGCCACTGGGCAAGCCCTAGGTGGAGGGATTCAGTCCAGGTCTTCCCCTGGATCCTGATGGGCGGTCCCCAGCGCTCCCCATGATGAGAAGAGAGCCGTCAGGGTCACAGGACGCCCCCTGGGCCGGTGGGCACAGGACTTCCAGACAAAGCCACGGGGACCCCAGCCTTGGAAGAGGGGGTGGCGGGCAGAGGACTGCTGCTGCTTCTCCCCTTGGTTTAACACCCTGTGATTTTCTGAGCAGTTCTTTGCCTGCCACTGACGATATATTTAAACTCTCGATATTAAAGATCTCAGCAGCCTCTCCCAGACAATTGCCTCCCGAGTCAAGGAAGGCAGGTGCCCTCTCGAGATGCGTGTGACTCTCATCCAGCAGACACCCTCTCTTTGCAAACTGAGAGCTGGCGGCCCAGAGGCTTGCTCTGTTACATGCGACTGCCCAGGGGCCCAAACCCCCCACCCGCAGGCACCTCTGGGCCCCTGTGGGCAGCTCAGAGCCGGCCCAGCCCGGGAGCAGAGCGGCCTCTGAAAATGAACAGGAGAACTGTGTCTGAGGGTCCATTTCCTGGACGCGCACTGGGAAGAGGGCTGGCATTAGTGGCAGAAGCCCTGGGATCCAGGCCCATTTTCTGTAGTGCATCTGCTCTGTGACCTTCCGGCTTCAACGCTGGCAGCCTCGGCCTCTGACTCTCCCCCGGCTCTTCCCGGGCGCAGCCTGGGGAGACGGCGCCGCTGGGCTGTGCTGCTCCTGTTCCTGGGAGCCGCATGTGGGAGATGGACCTGCACGTGTTTTGTACAGTGCAGGCCCTGCCAGGGAGCGGGGGTTGCTACAGTGTCGCCACGGAGGGCATCTGTGGACGTGGGAGCAGGCAGCCTGGTCGGATTTGCATTGAGCTAGTCTCACGGCACAGCAGGGAGCGCCGGACTCCTCAGCACTTCCTCAGAGCCGGGACTATACTGAGTGAATGGGGTCCCTCCCATCCCGGGAGCCAAGGTCCCCTCATAAAGATAAGAGCCTCAGCCAAGGAGCTGAGGACCCCCCACCCAGCTCTCCAGGCGCGGTCCCCGGGTCCTGGCAGGAGATGGCCGCTGGGCCTGTGGCTCTCTGGATTGGAGCCTGAGGACCCTCTGCAGGGCCCACAGATCCCAGCGGCGGCCACTGGGCAAGCCCTAGGTGGAGGGATTCAGTCCAGGTCTTCCCCTGGATCCTGATGGGCGGTCCCCAGCGCTCCCCATGATGAGAAGAGAGCCGTCAGGGTCACAGGACGCCCCCTGGGCCGGTGGGCACAGGACTTCCAGACAAAGCCACGGGGACCCCAGCCTTGGAAGAGGGGGTGGCGGGCAGAGGACTGCTGCTGCTTCTCCCCTTGGTTTAACACCCTGTGATTTTCTGAGCAGTTCTTTGCCTGCCACTGACGATATATTTAAACTCTCGATATTAAAGATCTCAGCAGCCTCTCCCAGACAATTGCCTCCCGAGTCAAGGAAGGCAGGTGCCCTCTCGAGATGCGTGTGACTCTCATCCAGCAGACACCCCTCTCTTTGCAAACTGAGAGCTGGCGGCCCAGAGGCCTGGTACTGGAAACAGGCGCAGTTATGAATTTCAACATCCTGTTAGCAGTGACGATCTGACAGAATCACGAGAAAGGAGGTGTTTGGGTGCACGGCTGACAGGTGACTCCCGGAGTGTCACGAGAAGAGGGTGTCTCCAGAGAGGAGGCGGGCGGGCGGGCGCCGCCGGGCGCGGGGGTCCTGGCCACGTGATCCAGGGCTGCGCCCCACCCCCACCGAGGTCACGGGGACTCCTCGGGGCGCCTGCGAGGCAGCAACCCAGACACCCAGCGGGCTCAGGGTGGGGAGGGCTTATGGACTGCACCCCCACCCCGCTCACACCACAGCCTCCTGGACTGGGTTTTGGGCCAACACAGGCAGACCAGCAAAGGTCAGTTTCTTTTCCCCAAACGTAATAGTTTAACTGAAATTGGTCAAAGGAAGCATCTTCGGAGTTGCTCTCCATCCTGGTAAGACAGGATTGTGATGAGAGCATACGGAGTTATGAGTGTCTAGGTGTGAAGGCTGGGGACGCTTGATTGGGGGAGGTCCCTGCTCCCTGCCTGATGCCATGTGGGCGCCTCCAAGCCCCGGGGGCAGTGTGTTCAGCCTTTTCCCCCTCTCTTGCCCCCCAGAGCAGAGTCTCCTAGCTGGATGTTGCCTCTGATGCCTGCCCATGCGCCATCCCTAAGAGGAACATCGCGCTGGTCCCGTTAGCTTGGCTTCAGTAGTGATGGAGCAGGGGATGGGCTCTAGGCTCACTGGCAGTTCATCTGGAGGTTGAACCATCGCCCGTGGTTGACCCACCTCACGGCCACGCCTGCAGAGGAGGGAGCGCACAGGAGGGGCCCCGTAGGCGTGTAGGCCATGGGCGAGCCCGTCTGTGAGACAGCTGGTTAAGTGCGGGGAGACGGTCGCCACGCTGAGACGCCTTTCCCTTAGGGGTACAAGGAAGAGGTTGGGAAGAGAGCCTGTCACAGCTGGATGTTTTCTCTGCCACCACTGTTCAAGTGTAGAGGAGGCAGCTTTATCCTGGCTGGAGGGAAGTAGACAGATTGCAGCATCTTAGAACCAAAGCCTCCAGCTCCAAGGAGCAAGAGCCAGCCGGCCCGACTGACAGCAGCCCTCGGGATCTATCCAGGGTCAGCCGAAGGGCCGCCGGAGGAGGGAGCTGGATGTTTGGAAGTGTTTGTGGAAGGAACCGCAGGGTTGGTAGAGAATTTCAGGTACATCCAATCTGTCTTTGCTCAGCTTAATTATCCTGCTCCCTGAGGGCTCTGCAGACAACCCACAAAGTCTCAAAACCTAGCTTTTCTGCGTAGTTTCTGTGTCCGTATACGCATGCTAAGTCGCTTCAGTCATGTCCGACTCTTGGCGACCCCACGGACCGGCCACGGCACACGGAGGGGCCTCGAACTTGGGATAGGGGGTCAGGAGACAGGCACGGGAAAGCCGACGAGGCGGGGTCCCGGGGCAGGGCTGGCGGGGCCGGCACCTCCTGAGCTGGAGACGCTGGATCCCAGTCACGCTGGACTGTGTAAATCAGAAGCTCGTTACTGGGAGGGCTCCGTCTGTATTTTTATTGCCCTATTTACATTTTATGAAACCATCTGGTATCATTAATACGCTCAAAGTCAGTTTAGTCGTATGTGTAATTTTACAGCAGAAGAGAAGAGCTTTCTCTTCCTCGAGTGGGAGAGACCCAGGCCGGGGGGAGGAAGGTGGCCAGCGTGGGTGCCGCTCGGGCTGCCACGGTGGCCTTGGGGGGCTCCCCCGGCAGGCGGGGCGCGGGCAGCGTCCGGGGACGCAGGTGGCTCCCTGGCAGGCTGGCCCTCGTGGAGGGTGTCGAGGGACGGCCTGCGTCTCTGGCTGTGGCAGTGTGTTCAGTGACAGGTTGAGAAGCCGGGGAAGAAGCCCACCCGCTGCCCGCTCCGGGCACAGAGCTGCGGTGAGTCGGGCCAAGACGTGGCCGCCTCCAGGCGGGCCCATCTGTGGGCTCCCCGGGGCCACACACGCAGAGGGGACCTGCAAGCCTCTTGTCCTCTTCCCCGTGTTCAGCCTCCCGGGACACGGCTCCGGGGGCCCGTCGGGGGTGCCCTGGGGGTGAGAAGTCCCCTCTGGCCACTCTGGCTCCGAGACCAAGGCAGCAGGCCACCTCCCCCTCACAGCTCTGAGTGAGCAGCTGCCGGGGTTACGAAGCGTTGGGCCGCCGCGTGCTCATGTTAAATGTCATCTCAGCTGGGCAGCTCTCACAGACGAGCTCTTCACCCTCCTACCTCCCTGTCCCCTCCACCACCCCCCTGCGCTGGCCCCTCGCGGGCGTGGGCCAGCACCAGGACCCACGGGCGCTGCGTGTGAACCAGACTGCGGCTCTCTGCCCACGGAGGAGGTCTTCCCAGATCGACTGCTCTGGCTTAATGCTCGAGTGCTCGTGGCGGGAGCTGGTGGGTCAGATGCGGCAGAGGGATGGCCTTCCAAATGGAGACGGCAGGCGTTAGCAGCTGGAGCTCAGGTTTAGGCTGTTTTTCTGGACCCGTAAATAAGTGCAGGGAGCCTTTATTTTCTTTAGAACAATGGAAACATCTTTCTTTCTGCTACAGAAAAGCTTGTGCTCCGTGACTGTCTAGAGTCGTGCCCTGCGGGTTCAGAAACACAAAGCCAAACCTCTCATCGATTTGATTTTGCCCTATTTACATTTTATGAAACCATCTGGTATCATTAATACGCTCAAAGTCAGTTTAGTCGTATGTGTAATTTTACAGCAGAAGAGAAGAGCTTTCTCTTCCTCGAGTGGGAGAGACCCAGGCCGGGGGGAGGAAGGTGGCCAGCGTGGGTGCCGCTCGGGCTGCCACGGTGGCCTTGGGGGGCTCCCCCGGCAGGCGGGGCGCGGGCAGCGTCCGGGGACGCAGGTGGCTCCCTGGCAGGCTGGCCCTCGTGGAGGGTGTCGAGGGACGGCCTGCGTCTCTGGCTGTGGCAGTGTGTTCAGTGACAGGTTGAGAAGCCGGGGAAGAAGCCCACCCGCTGCCCGCTCCGGGCACAGAGCTGCGGTGAGTCGGGCCAAGACGTGGCCGCCTCCAGGCGGGCCCATCTGTGGGCTCCCCGGGGCCACACACGCAGAGGGGACCTGCAAGCCTCTTGTCCTCTTCCCCGTGTTCAGCCTCCCGGGACACGGCTCCGGGGGCCCGTCGGGGGTGCCCTGGGGGTGAGAAGTCCCCTCTGGCCACTCTGGCTCCGAGACCAAGGCAGCAGGCCACCTCCCCCTCACAGCTCTGAGTGAGCAGCTGCCGGGGTTACGAAGCGTTGGGCCGCCGCGTGCTCATGTTAAATGTCATCTCAGCTGGGCAGCTCTCACAGACGAGCTCTTCACCCTCCTACCTCCCTGTCCCCTCCACCACCCCCCTGCGCTGGCCCCTCGCGGGCGTGGGCCAGCACCAGGACCCACGGGCGCTGCGTGTGAACCAGACTGCGGCTCTCTGCCCACGGAGGAGGTCTTCCCAGATCGACTGCTCTGGCTTAATGCTCGAGTGCTCGTGGCGGGAGCTGGTGGGTCAGATGCGGCAGAGGGATGGCCTTCCAAATGGAGACGGCAGGCGTTAGCAGCTGGAGCTCAGGTTTAGGCTGTTTTTCTGGACCCGTAAATAAGTGCAGGGAGCCTTTATTTTCTTTAGAACAATGGAAACATCTTTCTTTCTGCTACAGAAAAGCTTGTGCTCCGTGACTGTCTAGAGTCGTGCCCTGCGGGTTCAGAAACACAAAGCCAAACCTCTCATCGATTCTGCTGGAAAATCGCCACCGCTTCCTTCTCTAAGCGGCCCTGGGGCCGTTTCCTCCCCAGGACGCCTGTCTCTGGGAGCTCCTGACACTGCATCCTTCTCCACCCAGTTTTTTTCTCTGCAACAAGGTTGAGTGGGCAGAGGGGAGGATCGGAGGCTTTGAGCCGGCAGAAAAGACCAGCACCTAAGACAGAGCAGAGGCGCCTTGCAGTCCCCTCGTGCAGCCATCACTTGGGACCCGCACAGAGGATTCGGTCCTTCTGTTCCTGCTCTTGGTCCCACTCCTCGCAGCGCCTCCTGATCGGGGCCCCTGAAGCAGCCATGGAGACTTCCTGCGCAGGGAAGGCTGCTGCCTCCAGCCACCCCGTGCACGAAGCCCTGGCACCGGGCGGAGAGACCAGGGACAGCGGCAGGGCCCCCGAGCTCACTGAGCAGGCCTTGAGGGGCAAGATCTTCCCTCTAGCGTCGGGCCTGGTCTGGTGCTTCCTGAAGATGGGCCTGAGCCCTTCCATCCATCCGCCCCGAGGTCATTTCCCTCCTGCCTGACCTGGCTCACCTTTGCGTCACTTAGTTTCTCTTCCTGGCCTCTGCATCTTTTTGAAAAGCTTGCACACACCGTCTCTGTACGGTGGAGTCCGCATAGCACGCCTCCATTAGTGATTCAAGCTGTGCTGCGTGGCTTCCTGAAGGCGGTCACTCAGTATTCACTGGCCTCGTTCCTCTCCATCATCAGCTCTGTCTCCCAGCAGATGCAGTTTGCCTGCCCCATGAGGGCACGAGTGGGTGCGGAGACTCTCAGTCACGTCCGACTCTTTGCAACTCCCCGGACTGCAGCCCGCCAGGCTCCTCTGTCCATGGAAGTCTCCAGGCAAGAATGCTGGAGTGGGTTGCCATGCCCTCCTCCAGGGGATCTTCCTGACCCCTCTCCATTCCAAAATAAGTCATGAGGCCCACGTCTCCGTTGCGAGTACTCCTGGACTGGTTTTTAGCAGCTCAATTCCAATCTGGATTCTACCAAACATGGAATCGTCCACAATCTATTCTCATCTGAAAGTAAAATTAAACAGGAAAAACGCATCCTGCCGCTCCTGCTGCGGTTTCAGTGAGCCCTCCTTGGCGGGAGCCCCAGCTGGGGTGAAGCCCACCTGATGGGCTGAAGTCTGAAGCCTCGGCCAGAAAACCCAGCAGGAGCGGGATTTGTCTCAGACTCGCTCACATCCTAATACCAGCTGGCGAAGGCTTCACTGAACAGGAAAATGTAAAAGCCCTGACCCTTCTGGGCCAGCTGGCCCAGCACCCAGCACCTCCGCTGCTGTCGGCCCCTGGGCTGGGCGAGCAGGGGATGTGACCACAGGCTGTGTCCTTTGCCTGGTCACTTCCGAGGTGCCACTGTCCTGTGAAGAGCGTCCTCTTGACACCCCGCTGTGCTCCACACTACTTAAGTTAGACATATTTGAAAGCCTAGGGACAGGCAGTGAACTAACAGATGCTCCTCTGCAAGGGCGCGGCTCCACGGGCTGACGACCAGATACTGAGCCCCTAAGTCTGCTCATGGGAAGGGGAGAAGAGACGAGGAATTAATCAGATGAGGTTCCCTAAATGGTTATTTGTTTACGGGGAAGCTCATGGGTCATCCAGGGGCCTGGGGAAGCCCACTGGACACTGTGAAAGCCTGGGAGGAGAGAGAGGGCCAAGGTGGACTAGAAGCCAGAGGGACAGTGTGTGGGCTGGAAGGGGCTCCAGCCCTGGGGGGAGGGGCCGTGGCTGCTCTCTGAGGGGAAGTAGCCGAGTTCCTGGGAAGAGGAGGGGTGAGTGCAGCCAGCTGATCTGGGTGTAAAAGTCAGTCTTCAACCCCATGAGGGCACGAGTGGGTGCGGAGACTCTCAGTCACGTCCGACTCTTTGCAACTCCCGGACTGCAGCCCGCCAGGCTCCTCTGTCCATGGAAGTCTCCAGGCAAGAATGCTGGAGTGGGTTTCCATGCTCTCCCTCCAGAAGATCTTCCTGCCCCCTCTCCATTCCAAAATAAGTCATGAGGCCCACGTCTCCGTTGCGAGTACTCCTGGACTGGTTTTTAGCAGCTCAATTCCAATCTGGATTCTACCAAACATGGAATCGTCCACAATCTATTCTCATCTGAAAGTAAAATTAAACAGGAAAAACGCATCCTGCCGCTCCTGCTGCGGTTTCAGTGAGCCCTCCTTGGCGGGAGCCCCAGCTGGGGTGAAGCCCACCTGATGGGCTGAAGTCTGAAGCCTCGGCCAGAAAACCCAGCAGGAGCGGGATTTGTCTCAGACTCGCTCACATCCTAATACCAGCTGGCGAAGGCTTCACTGAACAGGAAAATGTAAAAGCCCTGACCCTTCTGGGCCAGCTGGCCCAGCACCCAGCACCTCCGCTGCTGTCGGCCCCTGGGCTGGGCGAGCAGGGGATGTGACCACAGGCTGTGTCCTTTGCCTGGTCACTTCCGAGGTGCCACTGTCCTGTGAAGAGCGTCCTCTTGACACCCCGCTGTGCTCCACACTACTTAAGTTAGACATATTTGAAAGCCTAGGGACAGGCAGTGAACTAACAGATGCTCCTCTGCAAGGGCGCGGGCTCCACGGGCTGACGACCAGATACTGAGCCCCTAAGTCTGCTCATGGGAAGGGGAGAAGAGACGAGGAATTAATCAGATGAGGTTCCCTAAATGGTTATTTGTTTACGGGGAAGCTCATGGGTCATCCAGGGGCCTGGGGAAGCCCACTGGACACTGTGAAAGCCTGGGAGGAGAGAGAGGGCCAAGGTGGACTAGAAGCCAGAGGGACAGTGTGTGGGCTGGAAGGGGCTCCAGCCCTGGGGGGAGGGGCCGTGGCTGCTCTCTGAGGGGAAGTAGCCGAGTTCCTGGGAAGAGGAGGGGTGAGTGCAGCCAGCTGATCTGGGTGTAAAAGTCAGTCTTCAACACACTCTGCAGGCTCAACCGGCTTAAGCCATGTGTTCAGTCAGCTCTAAGACAGACTCTCTATTTCCTTCCAGCTACATACATATTTTTAGAATTATTTATTTGTATAGTATATATTTATACATAGGCAACATCTGCTTATTTGTATTAACACATAAGTTACCTGTATACCCATATTAATGCATATGAGCAGATGTATTTCTTTGTGTGTGTGTTAGTTGCTCAGTCGTGTCTAACTTCGTGACCCCATGGACTATAGCCCACCAGGCTCCTCTGTCCATGGAATTCTTCAGGCGAGAGCACTGGAGTGGGCTGCCGTCCCTTTCTCCAGGGGATCTTCCCAAACCAGGAATCGAATCTGGGTCTCCTGCATTGCAGACGGATGCTTTCCTGTCGGAACCACCAGGAAAGCCCATTTATTTGTGTATACATTCATATATGAATAGACACAATAAAAAGATTTTACTGTGCAATATGTATACATATTTGTACACATAAATGGTCTTCCCAGGTGGCGCTGTGGTAGAGAACCCGTCTGTCAGTGCCGGAGCCACAGGAGACGTGAGTCCGGTCCCTGGGCTTGGGGGGCCCGGGAGGAGGAAAGGGCAGCGGCTCCAGTAGTCTTGCCTGGAGCCTGGCAGGCTACAGTCCATGGAGTCACAGAGGCAAAGAAGACTGAGGCAGCTTAGCATGCGCGTGTGTACACAGAAATAAGCATTAGGCTTAGTCATAAGTCATGTCTGACTCCTGTGACCTACTGGACTGCAACCCACCAGGCTCCGCTGTCCATGGGATTTCCTGGGCAAGGATAGTAGAGGGGGTTGCCATTTCCTCCTCTAGGGGATCTTCCTGACCCAGGGATCCAACCTACATCGCCTGCATTGCAGGCAGACTCTTTACCGACTGAACCACCAGGGAAGCTCGTGGGCCTCACTACTTGATATAAAAAGGCGGCTTTTGTATTGCGATACTTCCTTGAGTCCCAGTTCTGTCACTTGGAGAAGGTGTTCCCTTGGGTGGACTATTCAGCTGAGGCTTAATTTTCCTACTTACATAATGCATATATGTTTCATGCAGATGTTACAAGGAATAAGACAACAAATAGGCAGCCAGCCGAGTGGGTGCTACCAGGCCTCCACAGCTGTGTGCTCCTCTCACCTCCGCCCCTGCAGCTGGGGGTGGGGGGAGTGGACCCAGCGCCCGGGCGGGCGTGCCCTCAGGGCGGAGCAGGCGGCTCGTCAGCCTGAGGTGTTCCACACACGTCGTCCGGTCCGCCGTGTGCCATCCATGGGGCTCATAGGGGACTGTTTTTTCTCCTAATCAACTTGCTTCTGTTGCAAACATGACTCTAGATTTCTATGTTCTACCTGGTGATTTATGGGAAGAATTCCCTGCTGGAATTCTAAAGCACAGGGGTGCAAGGGATGGCTTGTAGAACCCATTTCAAGGAGGCAGGAATCGCCGGCAGGCAAAGCAGACCTTCCTGGGAGAGCCGCCCCAGGGGTGGAGTGCCCGGTTATCGCGGAAGATGCTGCCGCAGAGGCAGGTGGGCCTGTGTGGGGATCCCCGTGTCAGATGTGGGTGGAGGCTGCTGCATGTGTTTTCTGAGGTCCCCTTACAACAAGAAAGGCCCATACTCTGTGCATTTAGCAGAGGGTGACTTTGAATGTGGAACGCTGTGGTTTCCGTGTTACCTGCCCACCTCCCCCGGGACTCCCTCCCTCCTGGCTGCCTTCGCTCATCAGTTACAAGGCCCTGGGGGGGATCCTTAGTGAGGAGGTGAGATTACACTCCCAGGAAATGGGCGAACTGAAATGGGGCTGGGATTGAACTCTGCCGGGCAGCCAGCTTCATTTAGTGGCCTGAGCAGAGCCTGATTAAGAAAAAGCAGCGATCCAGAACCAGGGCCGGCTGCTCTCCTGGAGGCTGTGGGGGCTGGCAGCTGCTGCAGTAGCCAAGGGGATCCTCCGCACTCTGGCCAGCGCCCCTGCCAGGCCAGCTCTCTGGGGAAGCAGCGGGGAGCAGGGGGAAGGGTGGCTGATGCCAGCGGCCCCTGCAGTCTGTTCTCTGGAAGCTTCCTTCCAAGTGTACTTCTCTAGCCTCTCTCAGCACCTCCATGCTGGTTCTGACAGGTACATCTCTTGCCCAGTCTGGGAACAGGTAGGCATGTTTGGGGGCCCCTTAGAGCCGCGGGGGCTGCACTGAGCATTGAGAGCTGAGAGGGATGGTGAAGGCGGGTTAGGACGGGGACGTGCATTTGGAGCATCCCTGAGACCATGTCTGCCGCCTCCGAGGGCAGACAGCGAGTGGGCACGGAGTGGGGACGGCAGAATAGCGGACATGGAGGTGGGTCCAGGGCTCCTGGGACCCCAGCCCGGCTGCCAGAGTCCTGCCAGGGTCCCAGAGGAAGGGAGCCGCTGTAGGTCTAGAGCCTCCCTCCCTGGGCCTCCCTGTCCTCGTCCTGTCTGTCTGTCTGTCCCTGTCGCTCTGTCTCATTATCTAACACACACACACACACTGACTCACACACAGACTCTCTCAAGAGCTATGGCCTTTGGACTCCTTTCACTTCATGACCATCGGCTTGGAAGGAAGGACCTCGATGGCGGTCAAGCCAAAATGCCCGTCTGTAAATAAAGGCAGAAATATTCAGAGAGAGAACTAGGTGTTTTTGTGTCCCCGGCAAGTTCAAAGATGTATGCTTATGCCGTGCTAAAGGCAGCCGTGGCAATTTTCACATGAAAAATGTCAGAGGAGTCTGAGATCCCGTAATTATCTATTTATGTGCTGCGGAGGCTGGATGAGGAGGCCAGAGATTGCCTCGTTTGCCGGCGGGACTGCTGTTCCTAAGTAAGTGTGATGAGATACACTCCCGCTATTGGTTCACAGGGATGGGAAAATTAGTTATGTCACATCGGAAAGCCACTTTACATTCATAGGTCATAAACCGAGAGGAAAAATAACCCAGAGTTTCAATATTCAATTTGTTTACTCTGAGCCAAATGCAGCCTCTTAAGCTGATGAGAAAAGGGTGCAAGAGAGAGAGAAGGCTTTTAGGAGCTCACGTTAAAAGCTCAAAAGGTGTCTGGGACATTAAATAGCTGTTAAAAGCTCTAGTTGGATAATTTAAGTGTAAATGAGTGTGAACTATATGGATTAAATTTGCCTTAAAATACCAGCCTGAAAAATTAAGGGAAGACTATTTGAGACAAACAAGTCTGCCTTTTTTTCTTTTTTTTTCTTCAAAGCCTGAACATTTTGAAAAAATAATTTTGGAGTCTCAGTGAAAGCTAAATGCAGTTGGATTTAACTGCCCCTAATGATCTCCCCATTAAAAGCTACAATTCAGTGATAATTATACTCACATTCAAATAAGTACATGTGTTTATACACACAGCATCTAACGTGTATGGATTTAGTCTAAGCTTTTAAAACCCTTTTCTATCAGAAATGATAAGAAATATGCAAAAGTTCAGCCTGTGAATCTGAAACTGTGGGTGAGGAAAAACTTTATAATTTGATACACTGGTTCTTTGTATCCTTTAGGGGACTGTTAGTCTCGTGATTAAAATTGTAATATGATACTTTCCTAGTGTATTTTGCCCCAAATTCATGACTAAAGTTCATCACTTTGCTAAATTAATTTGTGAAGAATGTTTCTGCTTCCTTCAAAGGATGTGCAGTTTGGAAGTAATGTTTCTGTAAAATACCAACTCTTAAACTCTAATTGTAACCTATGTCTTCCCACATTGTGTTCATTATGCAGGGAGGTTGCACATGAAAAAGCATCTTTTTAAATTATTCATCATGATTATCATCATCATTGGTCTATTAAAGTCATATTTTTCTGGATTTTAATATGATTTTCTCTCAGATTTAAACATTATGATTATCTGAATCAGAGGAGTCTGAGATCCCGTAATTATCTATTTATGTGCTGCGGAGGCTGGATGAGGAGGCCAGAGATTGCCTCGTTTGCCGGCGGGACTGCTGTTCCTAAGTAAGTGTGATGAGATACACTCCCGCTATTGGTTCACAGGGATGGGAAAATTAGTTATGTCACATCGGAAAGCCACTTTACATTCATAGGTCATAAACCGAGAGGAAAAATAACCCAGAGTTTCAATATTCAATTTGTTTACTCTGAGCCAAATGCAGCCTCTTAAGCTGATGAGAAAAGGGTGCAAGAGAGAGAGAAGGATTTTAGGAGCTAACGTTAAAAGCTCAAAAGGTGTCTGGGACATTAAATAGCTGTTAAAAGCTCTAGTTGGATAATTTAAGTGTAAATGAGTGTGAACTATATGGATTAAATTTGCCTTAAAATACCAGCCTGAAAAATTAAGGGAAGACTATTTGAGACAAACAAGTCTGCCTTTTTTTCTTTTTTTTTCTTCAAAGCCTGAACATTTTGAAAAAATAATTTTGGAGTCTCAGTGAAAGCTAAATGCAGTTGGATTTAACTGCCCCTAATGATCTCCCCATTAAAAGCTACAATTCAGTGATAATTATACTCACATTCAAATAAGTACATGTGTTTATACACACAGCATCTAACGTGTATGGATTTAGTCTAAGCTTTTAAAACCCTTTTCTATCAGAAATGATAAGAAATATGCAAAAGTTCAGCCTGTGAATCTGAAACTGTGGGTGAGGAAAAACTTTATAATTTGATACACTGGTTCTTTGTATCCTTTAGGGGACTGTTAGTCTCGTGATTAAAATTGTAATATGATACTTTCCTAGTGTATTTTGCCCCAAATTCATGACTAAAGTTCATCACTTTGCTAAATTAATTTGTGAAGAATGTTTCTGCTTCCTTCAAAGGATGTGCAGTTTGGAAGTAATGTTTCTGTAAAATACCAACTCTTAAACTCTAATTGTAACCTATGTCTTCCCACATTGTGTTCATTATGCAGGGAGGTTGCACATGAAAAAGCATCTTTTTAAATTATTCATCATGATTATCATCATCATTGGTCTATTAAAGTCATATTTTTCTGGATTTTAATATGATTTTCTCTCAGATTTAAACATTATGATCAACACTTGACAAAAAAATGTGTCTCTTATGAATATCATGTGCTCCCTCTTGCTCTGGTTCTTAAAATCTGGTGCCCCTTCTTTTATTTTTTTTCTTAACTCATCAGAGTTCTGTGGGTTCAAAGAAAAAGGTACTGAGCTTGAGAGATGAGAAAATCAGGGCGCAGAAATGCCCGTGTCTATGACCTAGGTTTTAATTTCCCTTCTAAAATTATTGTGTCTGAAACACATCCTGTCTGAAACATATCCCATCATTTCTAAAACACTGGTCCGGAGTATTTGTCTGATAAAATATCTTTGACTAAATCCAGTTAGATTCGACTGACTGCTGTGGGATAAGGTCCCAGCAGACCCTGGAGAAACAAAGGTGAAAGAGACTCATTTCCTGAAGCAGAGGTGCCCAGCGCCCCCTGTAGTCTGGCAGGACCATTCCATCGTGTATCTCTGGCTTCCCTGGAATCATGAATGACCCTTGAAGCTTGGGGGTCTTAAGCAGCAAGTGCTTATTATTTCTCGAGGAATCTCGGATGGGCTGAGCGGTGTCTGTCGTCCCGTACAGGTCAGCCAGTGTCTGAAATCCACCGTAGGCTCTGCTGGGCTGGACGGGTTCGCTCAGGTCTGGCCATCATCTTGGCGACACCTGGGTCAAGGGAGACCTGACCCGCACGCTCCTCGTCCCACAGGCCGACAGAGCGTCCTCCCACGACGACAGTCAGAAGCGCCCCCACAGGCCCCAGGGAGCCATGAATAGAAGCCTCATTAGCAGCTGATTTGCTAATGTCTCTTTGTCTAAAGCAAGTCACCAGCCAAGCTGGGTTCAGGGAATGAAGAAACAGACTCTGCCTTTGATCGGAAGGGGATCAAGGTCACAGCAGAAAGGCACTTGCACCCAGGGCCAGTGGCGGTTGTGGCCACTTTGCTGCCGGCCGCGTCGCATTACCGCCTCGCGTGTCTCTGAGCATGTCAGAGAGGAACAGGGTGCGTGGAGCGGAACAGGCGATCAGCCTGGACGTCCCAAGGAAGACGCCGCAGAGTGGGCAGCCTGCGCGTCATGTCCTGGAGGGTCTAGCTGACGGGCAGCGCTGTGGTAGATTCAGGTGCGCAGGGAGGGGCCCCACGTGTTCACGTGTCCACTCTCCCCAGCTCTGCTTCATCCTGGCTGCCCGGTAACGTTGAGCAGCGCTCCCTGTGTATACAGTAGGTCCTCGTGCATCATCCATGCTGAATACAGCAGCGTGTGCATGACCTTCCCAAACTCCGTAACTATTCCTTCTCCCCAAAATGAACCATCTTTTTTTGCAAATGTAAATTTTTCTTTTTTTTTTTTTTTTTGATTTTCTAAGATATTTGTTTGAAAGTCATCCACTGCAAATTAACTTTTGAAAGAGATGCTTTCAAAGATGCACACAATCAAGCCAAGATCTGGATACCTTCTAGATTGTGGAGCCTCAGAGCCCATTTTTCCCAAGCTCATTTCCATCAGCATTTCTGTTTATTAAATGTTCAAATGCTTTCTTAACCACATCTTCAGACTCAACTCAAATTGCAGTTGGATTTTTCATTTTATTATCTAGCACCCCACGTAAGTTTAAACAAAGTTCCTCAGTCCAAGCATTCGTTCAGACCCTGCTCTAGACACATGAGTGAACCAGAAGAGCCCTGAGGCCGTGGAGCTTCCGGACTAGCAGGGTGCAGACGGAGACAGTGGTTACCCTGGGTGGGCCGAAAGACCCATTCCAGTTTTTCCTTTACTCCTTAATGAACCTACTGGAGAACAACAAAGGCAGTGTTTGATGACAAGAGCTTTGGGAAAACTGAGTAGAACAGAGCCAGGGGCATCGAGAGTGCAGTGGGGTGAGGAGGGAGGTTACAGTCTCACCGGGGCATTCAGGGCAGGCTTCCTGGCAAAGGAGACAGTCGAGTGAAGACTCGGAGACGGCGAGGAGCTGGCCGTGCCTGGAGAAGGCGGAGACAGGCTGAGCAGAGGCCTGGATGAGGCGCGCGCTCCAGCCGGCTGCTGCGGGGCCAAGCGGGCAGAGGGACTGGGCTGAAGGGCCGGAGACGGGAGAGGCCACCTCCGCGGAGGCGGGGAAGGACGGGGGCAGGGACTCCCCGCCCGTGGGCCACGGGAAGAGGCCTGACCCGGGGACGTGCACGACCGACTTGCGTGGTTCTCGTGGCTCTCGCTCGGCCGGGGCTGACGCGGGGAGGCGTCCCCTCTGCCCGCCCGGCGGCGCCCTGAGCGCCCTGCTGCCGGGCACGCGTGTCGTGCGGGTGGCCCCGGGCACGGCCAGGCGGACGCCTTCATTCCGCTTGTCCTCTGTGGCCCAGCGCCCGCAGCTCGGTCTGGTTCCCGGCCTATGGTAGAGGGTCTGTCATCCGAGACGTAGAGTTGCTCTGTGTGCTCCCTCGTCCTGGGGAGTTCGGGTCTAATGCCGACACGTGTGAAGCCTCAGCTCTGCCTGCTTCGTTGGGTTTATCTGAGCATTACAGGAGATTTTGTGTGAAGAGCACGATGTGATGATGACGATGGCAGTGATGATCCTGGCGGAGGTGGTTTAATCCAGACCCGCTGGTCTTCTGCACAGCCGGCCGAGGCCCTGCCCTGGCCGTGTGTTCCGACTCCCATTGCTCCTCTGTGGGAGCGGGGTTCCGAGTCCCTCGGCATCCTTCATGGACAGTCCTTTCCACTCTATTCAGTCAGAATCAGGGCCCGGTCACAAAATCCTCAAAAGAGTTCCAGGTTTTCACAGCCTCCAACACACACAATGTGCTCACATCTCTTTGATCTATAGACTTACATGTGAAAAAATAATTACCTCTGGGCCCAAGGCTGGTTATTGACCAGGTCTCACTGCAGTCCGGGGAGTGCATCCATCACGGGGGCAAAGCTGGGAGGTCCCACTGCTCCCCGGCTGTGAGGGGAGTCGGCACTTCTGAGGGTTGACTCACCAAAGCAGCCAAAGGGTCCTTGGGCATGGAGAGCAGAGCTGGGGTGCGGGGTGTGGAGGTGCCACAGCCCTCAAGACAACAAAGGACAGTGGCCCTGCTCCTCGGGCTCCAGAGAGCCACCGCCCGAAGGCAGAGCCTGCAGGATCGTCCCTGGATTCTCAGAGCTGACAGGGGTGACCGACTCCTTCTGAGAAGCGCATCCATCACGTGGGGAGGCCGAGGTGGCTGTGGACAGGCCTCCATTCTGGGTGAACCTTTGTCTCATCTCTGATGACGGGTAGCTTTAGCTCGTCGAGAGAGTTCTGCTGTATATCTCCTCTTGTACTGCTTTTCGCGACACCCTCTGCAGGAAGAAGGAAATTATGGTGACGATCAAAATTTGGGAGAGGGGGCTTCTCTGGTGGTCCAGTGGATAGAGAGTTTGCCCTGCAGTGCAGGGGGCACCAGTTCGATCCCTGGCCCGGGAAGATCCCACGTGCTGCAAAGCCGCTGGACAGATGCATCCCAATCGCGAGCCAGCACTCTGGAGCGCATGCGCCCAGAGCCAGTGCTCTGCTACAGGGGAGGTTGCTGCAATGAGAGACCCACACAGGCCAAAGAACAAAGATGGATGAAAATAAATAACCAATAAAAGAGCCCAAAATTTAAAAAATAATTGAGGAGAAGGACATGCAATTAGAGGATCCCACGCTCTACGAGGCTCTCCTCTCTCCCCATGCACCTGTTCCGTGCCAGGCCCTGCGATGCGTCTCCAGAAGTCTCGAAAGAGTGGTTTATTCGGGAAAGCAAGTTCAGAGAAGTTAAGTAAATGCGCTAAAAATCATACATCTATTGGAAATTTGAGGTGGAATTTGACTTCTAGTCTTTCTGAGCTAGGGTCCAGGTTGACTTGCACGAGAAAAAGCCTCATTCCACCCCAAAATTCCCTCCAGAGAAAGTTAAATTCTAACACATGTAGAAACCCCTGACTGCTCTAAAGACCCTTCCTTCTGTATTCTCGCTGTGTGGAGCCATGGATGAAGACGGCGACAAAGAGAGGCCGTCCCTAGAGCTGAGTTTCCACGGCCTCACTCGTCAGGAAAGAAAGGGCCGTCAGAGCAGCATCAGTGCGAGGGCTCCCGGCAGAAGACTCGGGGAAGTTCAACAGAGAGGGGTTGTCCTCGGGCTCCAGAGAGCCACCGCCCAAGGCAGAGCCTGCAGGATCGTCCCTGGATTCTCAGAGCTGACAGGGGTGACCGACTCCTTCTGAGAAGCGCATCCATCACGTGGGAGGCCGAGGTGGCTGTGGACAGGCCTCCATTCTGGGTGAACCTTTGTCTCATCTCTGATGACGGGTAGCTTTAGCTCGTCGAGAGAGTTCTGCTGTATATCTCCTCTTGTACTGCTTTTCGCGACACCCTCTGCAGGAAGAAGGAAATTATGGTGACGATCAAAATTTGGGAGAGGGGGCTTCTCTGGTGGTCCAGTGGATAGAGAGTTTGCCCTGCAGTGCAGGGGGCACCAGTTCGATCCCTGGCCCGGAAGATCCCACGTGCTGCAAAGCCGCTGGACAGATGCATCCCAATCGCGAGCCAGCACTCTGGAGCGCATGCGCCCAGAGCCAGTGCTCTGCTACAGGGGAGGTTGCTGCAATGAGAGACCCACACAGGCCAAAGAACAAAGATGGATGAAAATAAATAACCAATAAAAGAGCCCAAAATTTAAAAAATAATTGAGGAGAAGGACATGCAATTAGAGGATCCCACGCTCTACGAGGCTCTCCTCTCTCCCCATGCACCTGTTCCGTGCCAGGCCCTGCGATGCGTCTCCAGAAGTCTCGAAAGAGTGGTTTATTCGGGAAAGCAAGTTCAGAGAAGTTAAGTAAATGCGCTAAAAATCATACATCTATTGGAAATTTGAGGTGGAATTTGACTTCTAGTCTTTCTGAGCTAGGGTCCAGGTTGACTTGCACGAGAAAAAGCCTCATTCCACCCCAAAATTCCCTCCAGAGAAAGTTAAATTCTAACACATGTAGAAACCCCTGACTGCTCTAAAGACCCTTCCTTCTGTATTCTCGCTGTGTGGAGCCATGGATGAAGACGGCGACAAAGAGAGGCCGTCCCTAGAGCTGAGTTTCCACGGCCTCACTCGTCAGGAAAGAAGGTCCGTCAGAGCAGCATCAGTGCGCAGGGGCTCCCCCGGCAGAAGACTCGGGGGGAAGTTCAACAGAGAGGGGCTTGTCCTCGGGGCCTGCGGCGTCAGCCGTGCGGTGGCCTCCCAAGAGAAGCACCTGGAAAGAGGGAGCGAGAAGGGAGGGGCCGGCGGCGTGAGAGCAGTGAGGCTGAGAGCGGAGAGCCGCTCGCCTCTGTGTTGCCCTGTCCATTTGCCTTCATTTTTCTGATGTTCCGTCTATCAACTGCTAACACCCAGTTCTCTAAAACGAAATACAACTTGAGCAAATTAAGGGAAAGGCTTTGGAGAACCCAATTACTTGAATCCCCCATTTGCTTGGAAATGGACTTCATTTCCCCGTAATGAACCAAATGGTGAGTGACAGCGTGGCCAGACGACGCGCATCCTCCCTGTTCATCTGCCAGGCGAGCGCGGAGGGAGACAGAGACTGTGCGGCTTGTTGCTGAGGCACCTCGGAGAGAGAGGCGTGTGCCTACCTGAGCGGGAGTGGGGTGTGTGTGCATGCATCCCTAGACCAAATTGAAAGACACCTGTTTCTAGGAAATTATTTGTTTTCTCCCCAATTTATCACAGCAGTTGATACCACTTGAGAATCTAATAGGTTTCTGAGAGAAGTTATGTTTATTATGGAAGTCGCTTATTAATAATAAATAGAGGTGAGACTCAATGAGAAACAGGCATGTTTTGTTTCCCCACAGGTAACATGAAGGCAGGAATGGATAACTGCCTTCCGCCTGACAGTCTGGGCTCACTTCCTCAGTTACTTCTCCGGGTCTCCTTGGTTCACCCATCCGTTCAGCCAGCAGGTGCCTCCTGCAGGTCCGCTCTCTGCCGCGCCCTGGGGCAGGTGTGGAGAGGGGAGCGGGTCTGCAGGGGTCCTCTGCAGGAAGTCCTGATCTGGGAAAGTCAGGCACACCCTAAGCCAGCTCTGGAGAAGAGAATGTGCTATCTATTCTACCAGAACATTCCCTTTGAAGAATAATACAGAGTCTTCCAAATTCAGATTGGTAATATTCGCCCATATATCCATTTTGAAGGATATTCTCTTTGTCAGACTCTGTCCTAGAGTATGATCTATGCTGGGCTCAGTTGCTCAGCTCTTTTGTGACCCCGTGGACTGTAACCCACCAGGCTCCTCTGTCCATGGGATTTTCCAGGCAAGACTGGAGGCAATTGCCATTTCCTCCTCTAGGGTATCTTCCTGCCCCAGGGATCAAACCCTCATCTCCTGCATTCGCAGGCGGGTTCTTTACCACTGCACCGCCTGGGAAGACCTGTCCTTGAGTAGATAGACTCATTTCTATTTTAAACCTCAGATGTAAATTAGGACAGCCGACATCTGCGCCTTTTCTTGTGTGTGATGTGAGTCTTTTGCTCTTTAACCTCTCGGTGCTGAGAAGTCATGTCGTCTCACACGTGTCCACTCAGCAGATGAGTGTGGACGTCTCTTCTGTTCCAGCGCTCATGCTTGACGCTGGGGTTCTGTAGTAAACATATTATACAGTCCCTACTCTCCTATAAATTTTAATCCATCAGGAGAAATATACATTAAACAAAGAACTGCCTCATGATTATTTCATTACAGCTATAATTAATGGATATGATGGAAAAGGACAGAACGCTGTGAGAGTATGTGGTGAAGACATGTCATAGTTTAGGGGGAGAGAGTGCTTGAGAAGACATGCTTGATAAATGAGGCCCATGATGGGAGTTCGTCACGTGAAGAGGGCGCAGGACAGCTTTTCAGGTAGGAATGTTTCGTTGCTGTTCTCAGGTGAGTGTGTCTTCTTCCGAGGGGGGGTGAGTTTGGTCTGAGACATCCATGGAGACGTGCAAACAAGACTTCTCTGGGAGCTGTTAGAACAGGTGACCACGAGTGGCCCTATTTGTAGGGGACAAGAAGCCCCATCCTCTGAACGTGGACCCACTCCAGCCTTGGCTACACACCGTTGGTCCCCAAAAGGCCGCTGATTTAGATAAGGTTTTTTTTCAGTTGTAAGGCATCCTTTTGTCACACGGACATGCTTCTGGGATGGCCAGGCACGCATAGGCTGCTGCAGTAAAGAACAGTGGGTGAGCGGAGCTTAGCAGCTGGGAGAGGGGCAAAGGCTGGGCAGGCCGGGTCCGCTGTGCGTCCCAGGCAGGCGTTGCTCTCTCTGAGTTTCTCAGTCTGGGCCTATGGATCCCGGCGTGGGATCTGTTCTTGAGGCCCTAACAGCATTCCCCATTAACTTTATCGTCCCCAACAATTCATGCACAGGTGGAGTGGCTAAGAGAGGCCTGCAGGCCGTCCCATGCCCCACGTGGACTTCAGAGGGCACATGACTCTCCCCACACTGGACGGGCTGCCCGTTCACCCGCCGTGTGCTGACCTTTGACCCTGTGACACTGCACAGTGCAGCAGCGTCCAGCCATGTGCTGTGTTTGCTGCGTCCCCCGGAGCACCAGCCGTGGGTGGGGACCTGGGGGCGCAGGGGGCCGGACCTGTCATCCAGGCTCCTTCCCCAGCGGGGCCTGCCACCAGATCGGCAGGTGCAGCCGCAGACAGGCCCCCGGATGCAGGGCGGAGGGCGCAGGTGGGACACAGGAAGTAGAGCAGGTGGGGAGCAGTGAGGGGTGCTGCCCCGCCTGGGTGTTAAATGCCGGCGAGGTGTCCGTCACCTGGCTGGGAGGTGCAAGGCAGGCGGGTAGAGAAGGCAAGGCAGTCGTTTCCGGGGCAGAAGAAGGGCGAGAGTGCAGGCCCGGCGTCCAGCGGGGACCTAGCACCTCATGGGTTCCGTCCAACTGCAGTGGAGCCCTGGGAGGGGCAGGGACGTCCTCGGGGGTCTGCCTTCCTCATATTCCTGAGAATCACGGTGACAGCAGTGCTCGTAGACGCCGGGGCCACAGTGGCAGCGATGCCTCCATAAGCCGGGCCTGGCGATTGCACCTGGCAGTCTGCCTTCTTCCCGTGTTGGGGTCGTCTTCTGAGAGGCCGCCTGCCACGCCGCTCGCCTCGGGCACCTCCTCTGCCCCTCAGAAGCGGCTGTCTTTGAATGAACGTGTGGCTGGAGTCCCAGGAGCCCGCTCGTTCTGCTGACCCCAGCCCAACCCCTGCCATTTTACCGGTGAGAAAGCTGAGGTCTCGTGATGAACTGTGCAAGGCATGTCTGATGCACGGCCGCACCGTTGCCAACCCCCCCTGGGGGGTGGCCAGGATGCCCAGTAAAGAACAGTGGGTGAGCGGCTTACCCTGGGAGAGGGGCAAAGGCTGGGCAGGCCGGGTCCGCTGCGTCCCAGGCAGGCGTTGCTCTCTGAGTTTCTCAGTCTGGGCCTATGGATCCCGGCGTGGGATCTGTTCTTGAGGCCCTAACAGCATTCCCCATTAACTTTATCGTCCCCAACAATTCATGCACAGGTGGAGTGGCTAAGAGAGGCCTGCAGGCCGTCCCATGCCCCACGTGGACTTCAGAGGGCACATGACTCTCCCCACACTGGACGGGCTGCCCGTTCACCCGCCGTGTGCTGACCTTTGACCCTGTGACACTGCACAGTGCAGCAGCGTCCAGCCATGTGCTGTGTTTGCTGCGTCCCCCGGAGCACCAGCCGTGGGTGGGGACCTGGGGGCGCAGGGGGCCGGACCTGTCATCCAGGCTCCTTCCCCAGCGGGGCCTGCCACCAGATCGGCAGGTGCAGCCGCAGACAGGCCCCCGGATGCAGGGCGGAGGGCGCAGGTGGGACACAGGAAGTAGAGCAGGTGGGGAGCAGTGAGGGGTGCTGCCCCGCCTGGGTGTTAAATGCCGGCGAGGTGTCCGTCACCTGGCTGGGAGGTGCAAGGCAGGCGGGTAGAGAAGGCAAGGCAGTCGTTTCCGGGGCAAAAGAAGGGCGAGAGTGCAGGCCCGGCGTCCAGCGGGGACCTAGCACCTCATGGGTTCCGTCCAACTGCAGTGGAGCCCTGGGAGGGGCAGGGACGTCCTCGGGGGTCTGCCTTCCTCATATTCCTGAGAATCACGGTGACAGCAGTGCTCGTAGACGCCGGGGCCACAGTGGCAGCGATGCCTCCATAAGCCGGGCCTGGCGATTGCACCTGGCAGTCTGCCTTCTTCCCGTGTTGGGGTCGTCTTCTGAGAGGCCGCCTGCCACGCCGCTCGCCTCGGGCACCTCCTCTGCCCCTCAGAAGCGGCTGTCTTTGAATGAACGTGTGGCTGGAGTCCCAGGAGCCCGCTCGTTCTGCTGACCCCAGCCCAACCCCTGCCATTTTACCGGTGAGAAAGCTGAGGTCTCGTGATGAACTGTGCAAGGCATGTCTGATGCACGGCCGCACCGTTGCCAACCCCTGCGGCAGGCCCGTCGGCCGCTGAGTATCAGAGCGGCCCTTCTCCTCCGAGGCTCCTTGCAGCTTCCCCAGCCACTCCTCGGGAGTGTGCAGTGGGGCCACTGTCATTCTCAGGCCACTGAGTCCCAGGTTCCACTCCTGCCCTCCCGAGCCCTGACCTTCCTGCACTTCCTAAAAGCTGCATCAGACATGCCTCCTGACAGGGAAAGATGAGGACGGCCCCCGGGAAAGGCTTGGGGGAACAACCGCGAAGCTCACTGTAGGTCGGTCCGTGCCACAGTCCATGGGCTTCCAAAGAGTTAGACGTGACTTAACAGCCGAATAAGCAGCATATGCCCAGGGATTTTTGACTGATTGTATATTTAGGAAACGTCTCTCAAATGGGATTTAATGATAGAAATACAGTGACCATGCCTTCTTGGAAATTCTATTTTCCTAGCTAGAGCCTTTTCCTCCTTCTCAAGAAAAAAGAGAGAGAGACTTATTAGTGGTCACCATTAATTAAAACCGGGTCCTTCAGGTGAAATTAAGTTGTTGGTTAAAAAAAGAAAGATTGTGATTGAACTATATTTGTTTGGATATAGTCCATTTTGGGCATAGTCTGGTTTTGATTACATCTGTAGCTGCTTTCTGGTTTGTAAATAAGTTCCTTTGTATCTTTTGGGGGGTTCCACACATAGGCAATATCATATGATATTTGTCTTTCTCTGGCTTCCTTCATTCAGTACAACCCTCTCTGGGTCCATCCATGTTGCTGCAAATGGCACAGTTTCATTCTTTTCATGGCCGAGAATCACGGTGACAGCAGTGCTCGAGACGCCGGGGCCACAGTGGCAGCGATGCCTTCGGGGGAGAGGCCCCCTTTTGGGGCCTCGACCGCCTCCGCCGCGCCTCGGGCACCTCCTCTGCCCCTCAGAAGCGGCTGTCTTTGAATGAACGTGTGGCTGGAGTCCCAGGAGCCCGCTCGTTCTGCTGACCCCAGCCCAACCCCTGCCATTTTACCGGTGAGAAAGCTGAGGTCTCGTGATGAACTGTGCAAGGCATGTCTGATGCACGGCCGCACCGTTGCCAACCCCTGCGGCAGGCCCGTCGGCCGCTGAGTATCAGAGCGGCCCTTCTCCTCCGAGGCTCCTTGCAGCTTCCCCAGCCACTCCTCGGGAGTGTGCGGTGGGGCCACTGTCATTCTCAGGCCACTGAGTCCCAGGTTCCACTCCTGCCCTCCCGAGCCCTGACCTTCCTGCACTTCCTAAAAGCTGCATCAGACATGCCTCCTGACAGGGAAAGATGAGGACGGCCCCCGGGAAAGGCTTGGGGGAACAACCGCGAAGCTCACTGTAGGTCGGTCCGTGCCACAGTCCATGGGCTTCCAAAGAGTTAGACGTGACTTAACAGCCGAATAAGCAGCATATGCCCAGGGATTTTTGACTGATTGTATATTTAGGAAACGTCTCTCAAATGGGATTTAATGATAGAAATACAGTGACCATGCCTTCTTGGAAATTCTATTTTCCTAGCTAGAGCCTTTTCCTCCTTCTCAAGAAAAAAGAGAGAGAGACTTATTAGTGGTCACCATTAATTAAAACCGGGTCCTTCAGGTGAAATTAAGTTGTTGGTTAAAAAAAGAAAGATTGTGATTGAACTATATTTGTTTGGATATAGTCCATTTTGGGCATAGTCTGGTTTTGATTACATCTGTAGCTGCTTTCTGGTTTGTAAATAAGTTCCTTTGTATCTTTTGGGGGGTTCCACACATAGGCAATATCATATGATATTTGTCTTTCTCTGGCTTCCTTCATTCAGTACAACCTCTCTGGGTCCATCCATGTTGCTGCAAATGGCACAGTTTCATTCTTTTCATGGCCGAGTAATACTCCACTGTATATGAAGAGCACATCTTCATTCATTCATCTGTCAATGAACATTTTGGTGGCTTCCATGTCTTGGCTATTGTGAATAGAGCTGCAATGGAAGATATATACGTACATGTTAGATATTCGGCTTAGACTTATCATACATGTATTTTATAAATATACTGTAGATAATTGAATCACTTAGCTGTAACTAGCACAGCATTGTAAATCAACTGTGCTTCAATTTAAAAAAAAATTAAAATGGGCTTCCCTGGTGGTCCAGTGGGTAAACAGTCTGCCTTGCAGTGCAAGAGGCATGGGTTCTGTCCCTGGCTGGGAAGATCCCACGTGCCACAGAGCGGCTGGGCTGGTGTGTCCAATTATGAGCCAGCACTTTGGAGCACCTGCGCCCAGAGCCGGTGCTCTGTGAAGAAGGAGGCCACTGCGATGGGAGGTCCACACAGGCCAAAGAATTAAGATGGATGAAAATAAATAAACAAATAAAATGTTTTTTAAAAATTTTAAAAAATAGGAAGGAAAGCGGTATGCATTAGAAACAGTGGACACGTTACTTCAGAAAGGCAGCGTGGGCCTTCTGTCCTCTGTGACACCCTTGTGCGGGACGCGCGTGTGCAGGGAGAGCCAGGCTCTCTTGAAATCAGCTTAAAGCTGCGCGGCGCGGCCCGTGCCTGCTGCCTCGGCGCCGAGCTCTCCAGGCGCGGCCGTCTCCCTCTCCGCGTTACCAGGTTTCCATCACCAGGTGACCAAGCGTCCTGGCTCTGTGTTGAAGCCATGATTTTCCTAGCTAGAGCCTTTTCCTCCTTCTCAAGAAAAAAGAGAGAGAGACTTATTAGTGGTCACCATTAATTAAAACCGGGTCCTTCAGGTGAAATTAAGTTGTTGGTTAAAAAAAGAAAGATTGTGATTGAACTATATTTGTTTGGATATAGTCCATTTTGGGCATAGTCTGGTTTTGATTACATCTGTAGCTGCTTTCTGGTTTGTAAATAAGTTCCTTTGTATCTTTTGGGGGGTTCCACACATAGGCAATATCATATGATATTTGTCTTTCTCTGGCTTCCTTCATTCAGTACAACCCTCTCTGGGTCCATCCATGTTGCTGCAAATGGCACAGTTTCATTCTTTTCATGGCCGAGTAATACTCCACTGTATATGAAGAGCACATCTTCATTCATTCATCTGTCAATGAACATTTTGGTGGCTTCCATGTCTTGGCTATTGTGAATAGAGCTGCAATGGAAGATATATACGTACATGATAGATATTCTGCGTAGACTTATCATACATGTATTTTATAAATATACTGTAGATAATTGAATCACTTAGCTGTAACTAGCACAGCATTGTAAATCAACTGTGCTTCAATTTAAAAAAAAATTAAAATGGGCTTCCCTGGTGGTCCAGTGGGTAAACAGTCTGCCTTGCAGTGCAAGAGGCATGGGTTCTGTCCCTGGCTGGGAAGATCCCACGTGCCACAGAGCGGCTGGGCTGGTGTGTCCAATTATGAGCCAGCACTTTGGAGCACCTGCGCCCAGAGCCGGTGCTCTGTGAAGAAGGAGGCCACTGCGATGGGAGGTCCACACAGGCCAAAGAATTAAGATGGATGAAAATAAATAAACAAATAAAATGTTTTTTAAAAATTTTAAAAAATAGGAAGGAAAGCGGTATGCATTAGAAACAGTGGACACGTTACTTCAGAAAGGCAGCGTGGGCCTTCTGTCCTCTGTGACACCCTTGTGCGGGACGCGCGTGTGCAGGGAGAGCCAGGCTCTCTTGAAATCAGCTTAAAGCTGCGCGGCGCGGCCCGTGCCTGCTGCCTCGGCGCCGAGCTCTCCAGGCGCGGCCGTCTCCCTCTCCGCGTTACCAGGTTTCCATCACCAGGTGACCAAGCGTCCTGGCTCTGTGTTGAAGCCATGACCTGTGAACCTTCTATTTTAAACAAGAATTCTCTTAAGACTAAAAATAAGAAAAAAAAATTGATTCCTTGTAAAACAATCATGGAAGCAAAGATCATGTCTAAAGGCAACAAATAGAAATATGCTATCTTCTCTTTGTTTTCCCCCAGCACTAATTTTAAGCTGGAATTGGTCCTTAGGGCTAAAGAATTATGCTAAAAACCCTCTCCCATCCCTTCTCCACTTCCCACATGGGTTAAGGTAGTCTCATTTTATCCTGAATTTCTTCTGCCCTTGAGACTTTAGGTGTGCCCTCAGTGAGAGCCTCCTGCTCTTTCCAAGGAGCTTAGATTTTTCTTCCTTCCCCTTTTTTTCAGATGCTCTGTTTTTCCCTCTGAGCGAGAATTCCTGCTGGTCTCCTATCTGTCATGTTGTTTGTACGCTGTGTGGGGGGAGCAGATTCTTTATTTAAGTGCCCCGAGTTATGTCCCTTTTCCTATAAACTATTTTAAGATACAGAGAGGTGAATTTCGGAGATTTATACACTGTCGTCGTGAGGCTAACACTCACAGCCCCTCTTCGCTGTGCCCGGATCCAGTGTGCTGCTCCACTGCGGCGCCCCGTCCGGGCCTCCCGGGGCTTCTGTCCTGAGGTCCCCGAGGCCAGCGCTGCTGCTCCAGTTGCCATGGCTTCAGGAGCAGCCTCCCGCCCGCGCCGGTCCACCGTGCCCCTGGGAAGTTCAGTCCAGTCGCTCAGTCGTGGCTGACTCTACATCACCCCACTCTTTGCGACCCCATGGACGGCAGCACGCCAGGCGTCCCTGTCCTTTGCCATCTCCCGGAGCCTGCTCAGACTCATGTGCATGGACTCGGTGATGCCATCGACCACCTCGTCTGCCCCTTCTCCTTCTGCCTTCTATTTTTCCCAGCCTCGGGGTCTTTTCCAGTGAGTCATCTCTTTGCATGAGGCGGCCAAAGGATTGGGGCTTCAGCTTCAGCATCAGGCCTTCCAATTAATATCCAGGGTTGGCTTCTTTTAGGATCGACTGGTTTGAGCTCTTTGCTGCCCAAGGGAAGCCTTCTCCCAGGGGAGACCGCCCACTCGTGGTGGCAGAGCCCCAGAGCGCCGTGGAGCTTCCTGGTCTACAGAACACCACTGCACCTAGTCAAGGGCAGCTGGGCCTTCGGTCTTGACTCTGGCCATCTTTGCATCGTCCATGGCCTGGGGTGGCCCCTCTCAGCGCTGTGTTCTGTGCCCAGCCTTCCTGGAGTGCACGGGCCTCTCTGCCCGCACCGCCAGTCTAAGCGGAGTTCCAGTCTTACTTCTTTGTGTTTCCGTGCATCACTTTCATTTGTCGGTTTAAAATCCTACTACTACTGTGTAAACTAACGTCAGTCTATGACCAGACTGACGCTGTGAACAGTCATTTCACATTTTAGACTCAGGGCTGGGAGGAGGCTATAAAACTCTAGAGGGTTTTGCACACGTAATTGTTATGAACACACACCTCGTTGCTGAGTGCTTATGTTATCACACAAGGATCTGTAGCAATTGAAAGAGAATAGGAGTTATGTCCCTTTTCCTATAAACTATTTTAAGATACAGAGAGGTGAATTTCGGAGATTCATACACTGTCGTCGTGAGGCTAACACTCACAGCCCCTCTTCGCTGTGCCCGGATCCAGTGTGCTGCTCCTCTGTGGCGCCCCGTCCGGGCCTCCCGGGGCTTCTGTCCTGAGGTCCCCGAGGCCAGCGCTGCTGCTCCAGTTGCCATGGCTTCAGGAGCAGCCTCCCGCCCGCGCCGGTCCACCGTGCCCCTGGGAAGTTCAGTCCAGTCGCTCAGTCGTGGCTGACTCTACATCACCCCACTCTTTGCGACCCCATGGACGGCAGCACGCCAGGCGTCCCTGTCCTTTGCCATCTCCCGGAGCCTGCTCAGACTCATGTGCATGGACTCGGTGATGCCATCAACCACCTCGTCTGCCCCTTCTCCTTCTGCCTTCTATTTTTCCCAGCCTCGGGGTCTTTTCCAGTGAGTCATCTCTTTGCATGAGGCGGCCAAAGGATTGGGGCTTCAGCTTCAGCATCAGGCCTTCCAATTAATATCCAGGGTTGGCTTCTTTTAGGATCGACTGGTTTGAGCTCTTTGCTGCCCAAGGGAAGCCTTCTCCCAGGGGAGACCGCCCACTCGTGGTGGCAGAGCCCCAGAGCGCCGTGGAGCTTCCTGGTCTACAGAACACCACTGCACCTAGTCAAGGGCAGCTGGGCCTTCGGTCTTGACTCTGGCCATCTTTGCATCGTCCATGGCCTGGGGTGGCCCCTCTCAGCGCTGTGTTCTGTGCCCAGCCTTCCTGGAGTGCACGGGCCTCTCTGCCCGCACCGCCAGTCTAAGCGGAGTTCCAGTCTTACTTCTTTGTGTTTCCGTGCATCACTTTCATTTGTCGGTTTAAAATCCTACTACTACTGTGTAAACTAACGTCAGTCTATGACCAGACTGACGCTGTGAACAGTCATTTCACATTTTAGACTCAGGGCTGGGAGGAGGCTATAAAACTCTAGAGGGTTTTGCACACGTAATTGTTATGAACACACACCTCGTTGCTGAGTGCTTATGTTATCACACAAGGATCTGTAGCAATTGAAAGAGAATAGGAGTTTCATCATTGTCATCCATGGGCATACTACTGAGTGAAATAGAAATCTTTTGAAGTCATGCTGGAAAGGTACTCCAGTGCATTTTTGTTTGTTCCAGGAAAGTCAGAAATTGCTGATTTCATCCCTTTTCTGCTAATATAAGGGACTCTTCAGTAGCTTGGGCGTAAAGAATCTACCTGCCGTGCAGGAGACGTGGGTTCAATCCCTGGGTTGGGAAGACCTCTTGGAGAGGGAAATGGCAACCCACTCCAGTATGCTTGCCGGGGAAATTCTGTAGACAGAGGAGCCTGGCTGGCTTCAGTCCGTGGGGTCACAAAAGAGTTGGACACCACTTTGAGACTAAACGATAACTAATGTAAAGAGTGACCCCGTCGTATGGGAGGAGTTTGCTGTATGTCGTCTATCTGGGGTGGTAACGAGGCTTCGAGGCAGACCCTGCAGCTGAGCTGCGAGGCCTCCATTGGGAAGTCCTGCAGCGTCAGGCGCCCAGGCCTCTGCAGGCTGTGCTCAGGCCTGGGCTTCCCAGAAAAGACCCCCGTTCTCTCCGTTTCGTGCCTGTCCTTTGACGAAGAGCTGCTTGGGGAGCCGGCACGCTCAGGTCATGCCTGCCCCACTTAAGCCAGGGGTCAAGGCAGTCAACCTCACATGGGCACTTGTGAAGGACCGGCTGGCTGAGCCCCGCCAACCCCAGGCTCTCCCTGGATCGATACCTGCCGCGGCCGTGTGGGCCTCGGAATCTACTGCTGCAGGCCCCGTGCGCCAGCCCCGCCCCGCCCCGCAGACAGCAGGGCCCCTCGCCCCCCTGCGGACCGGCTCACGCCCGCGCTCTGTTGTCCCCATCTGACTGCAGCCGTGGCTCGCTGTCCTGGCATTTCCAGACTGTGGTCACTCCCGAGACGCGGTGGGCTGTGGAGACGAGGCCACGCCGGCAGGCTTGGTGTTAGGTGACTCTCCTAGCCTCGTGTCCCATGCGTTAGGCAGGTACTGGACGCTGAACGCAGCACAGGACCTTGAGATGGCTCGATTCTGCCTTTAATCAGGAAACAGATGAAAGTTCAATGACCTTGTACCAAAGTGCTCATCTTTCCCTAGAAAAAGGACACTCTATCGCCATAAATGTAAAGTTACACTCAATGTCCACCTCAGAACCCTGCGAACTCCAAGGAACAAGGTTCCAAATACCCTTGATTACCCTCAGGGCATCTCTTAGGAGGGCGGTGAGGGAAGACATCTTCTCGTGGAAGAAAATCCTGCTGCCCAAATGCTGTCTTGTGTTTAGTGAGCATGAAGCATTGTGGGGGCTTCCCTGGTGGCGCAGTGGTGAAGAGTCTGCCTGCCAAGCAGGAGGCGCCGGTCTCATCCCTGGATCGGGAAATCCCCTGGAGGAGGATGCGGCAGCCCACTCCAGTGTGGTTGCCTGGAGAATCCCAGGGACAGAGGAGGCTGGCGGGCTGCAGACCGCGGGCACAGAGTCGGCCGTGACGGAGCAACTGAGCAGCAGCAGCAGCATATAGCACTGCGTAGAGGATGAGCTCCGCCTTCCCCTGCAGGAACAGGTGAACGCTGTCTAATGGAAGAGAACACGTTTCCAGTTGCATCTCGCGTGGCTCAAGACAAGACCCTTCAGGCATCACCAGCAGACTGGCTTCCTCGGTGTGTGGTCCCTGCAGCCTGATGTGATGGGAAAGGGCGAGATGCCGTCTCTTTGAGTAATGTCACATTGTGTGGCTTCCAGGAAGCCTCGGGGTCACTGCAGTTACAGGAACAGGCCCTTAGGTCTCAGACATGTGAATACCCAGCCCTTTGGTGTTGCAGACGCTCATCCGTCATGAGTTCCCGCCCGGGTGTAAAGGGGCAAGCAGCTCTGCCCCTTGGCTCACAAACTGTTATTTCTTTTTTCCTGCAGCCCTGACGGGGTCCTCGCTGGGTCTCACTCTCCTCACTGAGGTTGCTCTTGTTGGCCGTTACTCTGTTATGGCCGTCGCGCGAAGGGGAGGCAGGGATATTTACGGTCAGCGGGTCTCTCAGTGAGCCGGGCCTCTAAGGGCTGACGTATTTGTTCCTGAACGTCTGGTTCGGGGATCGGAGGCTTTTCAGCGTCGGTGCTTAGATTGCCAGACAGTCCAATCTGGTCTCAAGATACAGTCTGCCCGGAGAGAAAGTTAGAAAACGAGCCTTCACCGAGGGTTAGATTCGGCCTCTCCGTCTATGCTAGGATTAGAATGCAGAAGCGTTTCCAGGACACTCTGGAGCGTGGCGGGCTGGAGAGTGGAAGCCCAGGCCTTGGCGTCCCCGGAGGAGAGAGAGGAGACAGAATGAGAGGATGCCTGGACGGTGCACTAGGCTGATGTTAAAACCTGGAGGTGGTTAAGCCGTCCACTCATCACAGCCTGTGAGGCTCGGGGCGGAATCGATTTAGGAAGCTTAAAAAACTCCACGCCCGGTGCAGTAAACCCCAAAGCCATCACAGGGAATTTGTTAAGTCCCCTTGTTCTTCATATGTTTATTTTCCCTAATCCTGTTTAGTTCTTTCTTCAACTTGCTAAGACACAGGTGGATGCCAATCTCAGCAGCCCATGAATATTTGAAAACTAAGCTTTCTAGCAAGTAAACTTAAAGTCCCAAATCACTGCCTTAATGTTATATGGTCTCATCACTTAAGCTCGAGGAAGTCTTTGGGATTGCTTGCACTTAGAAAAGATGTATTTGGGCGTATAATTGTGCCACTGCTATGGGGTCATTGCAAACTTGATATGACAACATACTTCATTCATATATAATAATATATTTATTGAGCATATCGTGTGTGTCAAGACTCAGCTTGATCCTGGACAATACAGTGATCCAGACGACAGATGTAACCCTGTCCTTGTCGGGTTTGTCATCTAAAGAGAAGGTGAAGATGCAGCTCCAGCGTGTGTGCACCCAGATGCTCAGTCGTGTCTGACTCTTTGTGACCCTGTGGGCTGTAGCCCACCAGGCTCCTCTGTCCGTGGGGTTCTCCAGGCAAGAACACTGGAGTGGGCTGTCCTGTCCTTCTCCAGGGGATCTTCCTGACCCAGGGATCGAACCTGTGTCTGCTGCATGGGCCGTTGGTTTCTTTAACCACTGAGCCACCTAGGAAGCCCTGGGTAATTTTAGAAGGTGGAAGTATTGCTTGTGGAGATAGGACCATCTTATGATAACTTTTAATCCCTTGCCACGTCTCCCATACCAATATAATCCTATATGGATGGGATGGAGATGCTCTGTTAGCTCTGTGATTGATGGCAGACCATAACCATCGATTTTCTCAGTGCACTTGATTGGGCGCCATAGTGAGGGCTGGAACTAGAACTCAGAAGAGGAATTTCTCAAGGCGAGAGAGGAGTGGGCGAGGACAGGCTGAGGCTTCTCACAGGCAGACAGGAGGTCTGAGAACCCCGGCCTCTCATGGTGCCCACCCTGCGTCAGCAACAGGCTTTCAAGGAGCATTTGTGGAGCACCGTGTGCCATGGACAGATTCTGAGTTTTATGTATTCGAGAAATGCTTGTCAATCACTGGATGAAACTAAACGAGCACAAACTTGGGATTTTTCTAACAGGCATCCTCATAAAACATCAAGATACTAACACGTTTCCTCATGGGTGTTCTCCTCGCTGTAGCGTTAGAATTCAGGGCGTCTGTACTGAGCACCTGCCATGCAGAACACAGGCCCTCTGGAGCCTCACAGACTCCTGGGGGAGGACTGTCGGTACATTTACATTTATACAAAGAAAAACTTTAAAAAATATTATGAAAATGTTACAGTTATGGTTCCACTGGGGTGCAGGGAGCCAGGAACCAACACTCAGTGAAGTCAGGGGCTGGCCCCGGAGGCGCACCTTGATGACGTCCATGTCGGCAGGCAGTGAGGTGAATGCCTCCTGGGAATCCCGGAGACGAGCCACACAGGTGCAGTGCAAAGAGTGGAGGTCGTCAGGAGGGAGTCAGTGCAACAAGATTCCAAAGAGAACGTGCAGTGGGAAGGGAAGCTGGCAAGCTGGGGCGGGACGAGCCACTGGTGCACATTCTGAATCTCGTCCCATAGTCTGGAATAGGCAATCATCGCGGGGTCTGGAGAGGGGGCTGCTCTGTGTCTTCTGAACCTTCTCCAGGGATCTTCCTGACCCAGGGATCGAACCTGTGTCTGCTGCATGGGCCGTTGGTTTCTTTAACCACTGAGCCACCTAGGAAGCCCTGGGTAATTTTAGAAGGTGGAAGTATTGCTTGTGGAGATAGGACCATCTTATGATAACTTTTAATCCTTGCCACGTCTCCCATACCAATATAATCCTATATGGATGGGATGGAGATGCTCTGTTAGCTCTGTGATTGATGGCAGACCATAACCATCGATTTTCTCAGTGCACTTGATTGGGCGCCATAGTGAGGGCTGGAACTAGAACTCAGAAGAGGAATTTCTCAAGGCGAGAGAGGAGTGGGCGAGGACAGGCTGAGGCTTCTCACAGGCAGACAGGAGGTCTGAGAACCCCGGCCTCTCATGGTGCCCACCCTGCGTCAGCAACAGGCTTTCAAGGAGCATTTGTGGAGCACCGTGTGCCATGGACAGATTCTGAGTTTTATGTATTCGAGAAATGCTTGTCAATCACTGGATGAAACTAAACGAGCACAAACTTGGGATTTTTCTAACAGGCATCCTCATAAAACATCAAGATACTAACACGTTTCCTCATGGGTGTTCTCCTCGCTGTAGCGTTAGAATTCAGGGCGTCTGTACTGAGCACCTGCCATGCAGAACACAGGCCCTCTGGAGCCTCACAGACTCCTGGGGGAGGACTGTCGGTACATTTACATTTATACAAAGAAAAACTTTAAAAAATATTATGAAAATGTTACAGTTATGGTTCCACTGGGGTGCAGGGAGCCAGGAACCAACACTCAGTGAAGTCAGGGGCTGGCCCCGGAGGCGCACCTTGATGACGTCCATGTCGGCAGGCAGTGAGGTGAATGCCTCCTGGGAATCCCCGGAGACGAGCCACACAGGTGCAGTGCAAAGAGTGGAGGTCGTCAGGAGGGAGTCAGTGCAACAAGATTCCAAAGAGAACGTGCAGTGGGAAGGGAAGCTGGCAAGCTGGGGCGGGACGAGCCACTGGTGCACATTCTGAATCTCGTCCCATAGTCTGGAATAGGCAATCATCGCGGGGTCTGGAGAGGGGGCTGCTCTGTGTCTTCTGAACCTGCTCGAGGAGGTAAAATGAGGTCTGGATCAATGTGCAAGAGTCAGTAGGCTCTAGCCCATTAGGACCTCGTCATTCTGCAAGATGTGGCCAGAGGCGAATCTAGCGTGGGCGCACTGATGACCACGGACACGAGCTTCCACTGGCAGAGGGACTGAGAGAGGTGGACGGAGGTCCTTAGCTCCTCTTCACGGAGCTGGGCAACCTGCGTCCTCAGGGAGCAGACCGAAGTAGACATTTATACCAGGGACAGGCCTTGTTTCTGGCTCAAGTCATTTAAAAATATTCATGGCATCATCTTTTGTTTCTAGAGTAGTATCTTTTACTATTCTGCTTTCTTTTTCTGTGTTTCTTTCTTTTGTTATCGGCCGTACAGGACATTGATTATTGTTGTTATTATTGTAATTCCTGAAGTTACATTTCCTTTGAATCATAAATCAATAGATTATCTTCCCTCAGGGCACTTCTTCTATTTAAAGAGCAAGATCGATTTTTACAGGCTACACCAACAATAAATCTTTGAGTCTTATTTCTTCCTCCTGAAGACTGGGGATCGAGATTATTATTATCATTATTTATTATTTATTGAGTGCTGTCAGCAGGCTCAGCAGTATACAAATATAAATGGATAAACATCATCATTAAGTCTGTTTTCAAAAGGAGCAGGTGTTTATCATGAAAGAAAGTACCTGAAATACCAAAATAATGCCCATTAGTGGTTTTCATTTCCTGGAAAATATGGTCTTTGTGGTCATTCAACTCCTGTGCCATTTCTAGTGGAATAAACAGAGGCGGCCTCTCTTGTCTGGCTTGCTTCCACGGTGGGAATTTCCTCCTTCTTTGTGAAAGTTATCTTTGATTTAATCCGGTCAGTTTGGCTTGATATCATGCAAGACTCTCTTCATTAGTGACTTAAACAAGGCCAAGTTCACTTCTTCAGGACAGAAGATTCCACTTATCGCTTGGCTTTCTCCTCTTGGCAAGCGAAAAAGGAACCCAGGCCACCCAGGAGCCTTTTTATTCCACTTACGGTGGTGGAGAGGACAGAGTCTAGTCTGGAAAAAACAGATTCAGAATTCTTGGCTCCAGCCAGTGGGCGTTGGGAAGCGATGGCTTCCATCAGGTGCATCCTCGAGGATGCTGACATAGCCCTTTAGCCTGCCACCCCCTCAGGGCCCACTGTCAACCTGAACATTTTCCTCCATCCTTGTGGGCCAGCGTGAGCAATGTCTGCATGTCCAGAGAGTCATGTTCCCTCAAATTCTCATCTGTTCTGTGTTAGCAGAAAAGAAACAACAACCAAGAAATGCAGTTTATATATGCAAATTTTATATTAGTTGTTTGTTTAAAATTCTTCTAGAATGTCATGTTAATAAGTGCTATCAAGGAAAAAAGGAAAAGCACAGCCAGCTCATCGCTGGTCTGAGGCCACCCAGGGGCTCGAGCAGCCACTGCGAACGCCTGTGGCCTTGGCTCCCGGTCTGGGCGCTCCGCAGTCCCGGAAGGGCAGGGAAGAGCACGTTCGGTTTAGCATCCCCGGTCTGTGATCGAGGAAGCAGACTCAGAGAGGTTAAATAGCTGGCCTGCAGTTAAGCAATGCATATGTTGCATAAGCTGAAGTCTTGTCCCTTTTCATGACTTATAACTGAATATGACTGAGAAAAGACCAAAGATCAGGCAACCAGAAGCAGTAATGTAGAAAAGAGAGGAATGAGTTCATCTTCAAAGTACGTGCTAAAGGCAAGGGCAGTGGACTTGCTGCCTGGTGGACTTTAAACATCTTTCTAGATCCATGAGCCAGCAGTCGCTTTGATAATCACATACAACCCAGATCTTTTTATCTTCCCAGAACTAGATAAAATCCGTCTCGTGTATATCACAACCTGCCCTGGGAAATGGACCCATTTGTCGATGGACTGTCCATCCTTGTCCAGATTTGGAAAAACATTCAAGGCCATCATGATATTAGGATTATTGGCTATGGCTTCAGAAGATCAACAGCTCTTTGACCAAGAAGGAAGTGAGTCTTTGCTTTCATCTTCTTTTCTAAGGAAACAAAGCCAGGCCACCCAGGAGCCTTTTATTCCACTTACGGTGGTGGAGAGGACAGAGTCTAGTCTGGAAAAAACAGATTCAGAATTCTTGGCTCCAGCCAGTGGGCGTTGGGAAGCGATGGCTTCCATCAGGTGCATCCTCGAGGATGCTGACATAGCCCTTTAGCCTGCCACCCCCTCAGGGCCCACTGTCAACCTGAACATTTTCCTCCATCCTTGTGGGCCAGCGTGAGCAATGTCTGCATGTCCAGAGAGTCATGTTCCCTCAAATTCTCATCTGTTCTGTGTTAGCAGAAAAGAAACAACAACCAAGAAATGCAGTTTATATATGCAAATTTTATATTAGTTGTTTGTTTAAAATTCTTCTAGAATGTCATGTTAATAAGTGCTATCAAGGAAAAAAGGAAAAGCACAGCCAGCTCATCGCTGGTCTGAGGCCACCCAGGGGCTCGAGCAGCCACTGCGAACGCCTGTGGCCTTGGCTCCCGGTCTGGGCGCTCCGCAGTCCCGGAAGGGCAGGGAAGAGCACGTTCGGTTTAGCATCCCCGGTCTGTGATCGAGGAAGCAGACTCAGAGAGGTTAAATAGCTGGCCTGCAGTTAAGCAATGCATATGTTGCATAAGCTGAAGTCTTGTCCCTTTTCATGACTTATAACTGAATATGACTGAGAAAAGACCAAAGATCAGGCAACCAGAAGCAGTAATGTAGAAAAGAGAGGAATGAGTTCATCTTCAAAGTACGTGCTAAAGGCAAGGGCAGTGGACTTGCTGCCTGGTGGACTTTAAACATCTTTCTAGATCCATGAGCCAGCAGTCGCTTTGATAATCACATACAACCCAGATCTTTTTATCTTCCCAGAACTAGATAAAATCCGTCTCGTGTGTATATCACAACCTGCCCTGGGAAATGGACCCATTTGTCGATGGACTGTCCATCCTTGTCCAGATTTGGAAAAACATTCAAGGCCATCATGATATTAGGATTATTGGCTATGGCTTCAGAAGATCAACAGCTCTTTGACCAAGAAGGAAGTGAGTCTTTGCTTTCATCTTCTTTTCTAAGGAAACAAAGCCAGGCACTTAAAACCCAGTGGCCCACAAAGGCCCTGTGTGCATTGTATTCCTTCTGCCCACACTCAGTGAGCACTTGCTGCAGGCTGTGGTGTTTGTTGCTCTTTGCTTTTTTTTTTTTTTAACTGAACCCATCACAGATGGATACGGCTTAAAATTTACCTCAGGACTAAGTAGTGGATGAGTCAGACGGTTCTGTATAGCTGTAAGATTTTCCATACTTTGGATTAATGGAGGTAAACAAATGGACCGTTCACCTAGAGCCTTGCTCATTTGCTAATAGGACCATTGACCATGCACAGGATTTGATGTGCAGCATGCAAATGGAGTGTCCATGGGAATCTATGAGGCCGGAGCAGATGAGAAAAGTTATGTATCGTGTTTTCTTTCTCCGGTAGAGAGTCAAATTTATGTTGTCCTAATGATTTTTAATGTAAAATATACAGTTAGCTTTCTCAATTGCTAACAAAATCGTTAGGAAGAAAGCTTCAGGCAAAGACTTCTTACACATCTTAATGACTGGAGAATCTGAATAGGCATTTCTCCAGAGAAGACATTCAAATGGTCAGTAAGCACAGGAAAAGATGTTGGTCACCACTGATCACCACTGATCACCAGGGAAATGCAAACCAAAACCATAGTGAGATGTCACTTCAAACCACTAGCGTGGGCTCGTAAGAAAAAGAGAGGACAACCCGTGCTGGAGAGGAAGTCGAGAAACTGGGATCCTCACATAATGCAAATGTACAGCAGTGAGGCCACCTTCAGATAAAAAGTCTAGCAGTTCCTTAAAAGCTTAAGTTATCATATAATAACTTACGACAATTATCATATGACAGCGTATCACAGCTATTATATAATAACTTATCACAATTATTTTATGACCCAGCCGTTCTACTGTTGCCCAGATTCTCAAGAGACATAAAAACACTTGTCTACCAGAAGCTTGTAGAGCAATATGAACAGCAGCATTATCCATGATAGCTCAAACGGACACGCTACTTAAATGCACACCTGATGAATGGACACATAGATAAATGGATGAATGGACACATGAAATGTGCTAGATCCACGAGATGGGGTATTAGTCAGAAGCAAGAAGAAGTGAAGTGCTGAGACACTCTGCAACATGGACCTTGAAACCATGGAGCGAGGTGAAAGAAGCCGGTTACGGAAGACCACATGGTGTGTGGTGCGTGACTTTGTTTATAGGAAATGTCCAGAAGAGGCACATCTGTGAGCCACGGGGTAGGTTTTGTGGTCACACGGGGCTGGGGCAAGGGAATTTGTAGAGGCTGGAGGATGACTTCTAGGGTAGAGGTTTTCTTTGGGGAGGGGGTGATGAAAAGGTTCTAACATGGATTGAGATGGTGGTTGGGCAATTTTGTGAATACACAAGAATCTATTGACTTGTACACTTGAAATGGAGGAATGTGTTTGTGAATTGTATCTCAAAAAAGTTGCAACAAAAAAATTAAAGAGGAAAGTGACAGGAATTGCGGGCAGTGAGCAGTCCATTATCGCCAGACAGTGTGTGATGTCTGTTCACTCCTCTTCCTTCCTCCTCTTTCTTCCTCCTCTTTGGTTTCAGCTCTGGGAAAGGCAGCCAGGATGTCCACACATGCGGCCTTGCGAGACGGAGCCGAGCCCCTGCACAGCCGCCTGATCTCCTGTCTCCACGAGGAAATGTTAGGTGGTGGGGCCTGACGGTAGCTCAGAGCCAGTTCCTCGCAGGTCCCTGCATGTTTGACCTCCGGCTTTCGAGACTGGACTTGGTCAGGAACCTTTGTGCTTGCTGCTGTCTGTAGGACTATGTCTTTCCTGATCTTGCCTGTCTGTAACCAGTGGGGACTATGTGGAGATGAGAAAGCCCTTTGGAATGAAAATTCAGAATCTGGTGAAAACATGGACAGGTCCCACTAGGTAAGAAGAAGCATGTGTGCAGAGTCAGTCCAGCAGAAGGCATCAGCCCCCTCGCTTGTCTCCCCAGTTCAGTTAGAAGAGCGGTCAGCTGCCCTCACCGCAGGCGGCCCCCAGGGGCAGATACAAAGAGACGGAGGCTTCCCCCGGTTGCTTAGAAAACTGGTCTGTTCACGAATCAGCATGGATTGATGGTAACCCTGCCTGGTGAATGTCTCCTGATGTATGTTAGGAAGTTGATCGTGTGTTGTATCATAAGCTGGCAGCAGGTAATAACAGGCGGGGAGGAGGGATGAACATGGACTGTTGAGACCCAGCACAGCCTTTGCGGGGACTAGGCACTGAGATGCTGGGATAGTCTGAGGGACTCTTGTTTATAAAAACAAAAAGGAAAAAGAGAAGGGGCCCATGGGCCTTTTCAGTCGTCCAGTGTTTCTAACAATGGAGACTGTATTTATTAATCAGGTGAGATTTAACTGCTGACATGTGTACAGTACTTCCTAATGAAGAGTCCACTTCTCAGGTAGGTGTGCGAACAGAAGAGAAGAAATGGGGTCATTATGGGCCGAGGGTTTGCCCATGTGTGTGTGTATTCTAGAGCTTTCTTCCTTGATCCGCGTTCTCTCATCTATTAAAATATGAGGATGTAGGGGCTTCCCCGGTGAAAGTTAAGGCTCTGCCTTCCAGGGCAGGGGGTGCAGGTTTGATCCCTGTTCTGGAAGCTGAGATCCCACCTGCTTCCCCCCAAAACTAAAACATAAAACAGATGCTGTAACAAATTCAATTTAAAAAATGATCCACATCAACAAGAAATTTTTAAAACATGAGCATTTAGGCCAGATGATCTTTGAGGTCAATTATGTACCTAATGCTCAGAAGCGGTGCAAGTCTGTAGAAACCTAGCATTTTCTGTTTCTTTAGGTCTTGAACCTTTCATTTATTTAGCGACACACTGAGTACTTCCTACATACTAGTCACAGGGCCAGGACCTGGGGTCACTAGGTAGAAGAAGCATTGTGTCCCAGAGCCCAGTCCGGGGCAGGGGAAGGCCATTCAGCCCAGGTCCCACTAGGTAAGAAGAAGCATGTGTGCAGAGTCAGTCCAGCAGAAGGCATCAGCCCCCTCGCTTGTCTCCCCAGTTCAGTTAGAAGAGCGGTCAGCTGCCCTCACCGCAGGCGGCCCCCAGGGGCAGATACAAAGAGACGGAGGCTTCCCCCGGTTGCTTAGAAAACTGGTCTGTTCACGAATCAGCATGGATTGATGGTAACCCTGCCTGGTGAATGTCTCCTGATGTATGTTAGGAAGTTGATCGTGTGTTGTATCATAAGCTGGCAGCAGGTAATAACAGGCGGGGAGGAGGGATGAACATGGACTGTTGAGACCCAGCACAGCCTTTGCGGGGACTAGGCACTGAGATGCTGGGATAGTCTGAGGGACTCTTGTTTATAAAAACAAAAAGGAAAAAGAGAAGGGGCCCATGGGCCTTTTCAGTCGTCCAGTGTTTCTAACAATGGAGACTGTATTTATTAATCAGGTGAGATTTAACTGCTGACATGTGTACAGTACTTCCTAATGAAGAGTCCACTTCTCAGGTAGGTGTGCGAACAGAAGAGAAGAAATGGGGTCATTATGGGCCGAGGGTTTGCCCATGTGTGTGTGTATTCTAGAGCTTTCTTCCTTGATCCGCGTTCTCTCATCTATTAAAATATGAGGATGTAGGGGCTTCCCCGGTGAAAGTTAAGGCTCTGCCTTCCAGGGCAGGGGGTGCAGGTTTGATCCCTGTTCTGGAAGCTGAGATCCCACCTGCTTCCCCCCAAAACTAAAACATAAAACAGATGCTGTAACAAATTCAATTTAAAAAATGATCCACATCAACAAGAAATTTTTAAAACATGAGCATTTAGGCCAGATGATCTTTGAGGTCAATTATGTACCTAATGCTCAGAAGCGGTGCAAGTCTGTAGAAACCTAGCATTTTCTGTTTCTTTAGGTCTTGAACCTTTCATTTATTTAGCGACACACTGAGTACTTCCTACATACTAGTCACAGGGCCAGGACCTGGGGTCACAGAAGTAAAAACGGTCCAGTCCCTGCCTTCTCAGAGTGGACTTTGTCCTCACGGAAGACAGTGGAGAATGAGTAAGCAGACAGACACACGGACTCTTTGTAGATCCCGAGGACCGCAGCAGAGGGCGTAAGCAAGCTGATGTCGCAGCGTGGAGGCGAGGTGCGGGCAGGGCTGTGCTCTAAGGCAGGTCAGGGAGGAAAGGCTTCTCTGGGCGGGGGACGTCCAGGTCGGCACTGAAGAAGGAGCAAGCCAGTCGTCCAGAGGTCGGAGGGAAATAAGGGGCAGGAGGAAGGCAAGTTCACAGGCCCCAGGGTGGAAGGGGCTTCACGGAGCGGGAGGAAGAGCAGCAGGGCCTGGCGGCGGCGGCAGAAGGGTGGGAGGAGGCAGGATGCCCAGGCAGCAGTGACTGCGGGAAGCTGTCCTGAGGACCACACCCAGGCTGGTGGCCTTTGGCTCCGGGAGACTGATGTGGACTGACCCCGGTTGAAGAGGGGTCGCCCCAGCTGTTTTGTGGGTGATGAATTTGGAAGGTGAAAGCAGAGTGGAGAGGCCAGCCGGGAGGCTGTGGCATCGTCAGGGTGGCAGCGGCGGTAGCCTGGACAGAGGTGGGGACGGCAGAGTTGGGAGGAGGCAGGTCTAAAATCACCTGAGCTCTGCTCTGTGCTTCGTGGCCGCCTGGAGGGGAGGGGAGTCCGGGGGCGAATGGGTACGTGTACGTGTGTGACCGCCTCCCTGCGCTCTTCACCAGAATTGCCACAGCTGTTAATCCTCCACACGTCCATACGAAATGAAAAGTTTATGAAGTTTTAAAAACCTATAGAAAGGAGAACAGACAGGCCTTGGGGATGTGTGGGAAGCCACGGGTGGGGAAGGGAAGGAAACAAGGAGGAGCCTTCGCCCTGGGCGCGAGGCGGCGGGAAGAGGCCTGGAGAAGCCTGTTGCCTGAAGGCTGGGAGTGTGGGGGCCGGAGGCTGAGCGGGGTCTTGGGTGGGCTGGGTTTGTGTCGGGCGGCACCTGAATTATGAGTGGCCACGTCAGATGGGTAGCTCCGAATGCAGCCCCACTGTTACAGCGGCTTTCTGCTGGCATCAGGCCTGGGTGAGGAGTGAGGGACAGAGGGCAAGTGCACGCGGGGCCGGGCCGCGGCGTCATAGCCAAATGCCGCAGACCTCACCTGGACGTTGTTCAGTTGCTTGGGCCTGTCTGAGTCTTTGCAGCCCCACGGACTGACTGCAGCATGCCAGGCTTCCCTGCCCCGACCGGACTCACATCCGCTGAGCCCGTCGTGCCGTCCAGCCCTCTCACCCCGCCTCCTCCTGCGTTCAGTCTTTCCCAGCATCGGCGTCTTTTCCAACAAGTCAGCTCTTCACATCCGGTGGACAAAGCATGTATTTCCTCGAGGGCTGCGCCTGCTTGGTTGTTCTCTAGGAGCCCTTTTCTCTCACTCCTCCCACCCCGACGTCCCTACTGTGTGACCACCCGCTCCTCCCCTGGGACTCGTGGTGGACATGTGTGCCTCTTCCCCTGTCAGCCGCAGCCTGGAAAGACAGTGTAATAAAGTCAGAAAGCAGGATTAATTCAGGTAGCTTTCCTTCACATTTAGGGCTGCTATTATGCTGTTGATGGCTGGTAATAAAGGACCTTTTAGTGTGGAAAATCAAATCATCTTATCCAAACATAAATGAGTCTGGACCGTGATTATCCTAATGTAATTGGACAATGAACTTTGATTACAGGTGTCAGTTCCTGCCTTTCTTAAGGTACCACAGGGCTAATCTAGTGATTGCCAGACTGACACTCTTTCTAAGGTGTGCAGTTCATCATTAATGCGCTGTGTTTCAAAAAAAAAATGCGCTGTGTTTCTTACATTTGGCCTCTCTGCACCCAAGACTTGTTGAGTATGAGCTCTGAGAGCTCTGCAGTATTGGGTTTGTGGGTGTTTCCAGAAATTTTCCTCAGTGAAATATGATAGAGTAAACATTGGGGGTGGGCATCAAGCTGGTCGTCAGCCATAGTGGCCGTAGGCGAAGGCTGCTTGTCTGTCACTTCCCTCCTGAGAGGAGGGAAGGAGCCCACGTTCAGGAAGGAAACACTTAGGCTGAGATGGAAATGTGCTTAGGAGACAGTCTCTGCTTGTCAGTAGGAAATAATTTACCTGCTCAGATGAAGATGCCCATCTATCCTAGAAAATGTCATTGCTTTATTAAATAACATATGATTAAAAGCGTATTTGTGGAGATTTAGTCATCTGCAATAAGCGTCTGCTCTTGGTGACATGGGTCTACTGCCCTACTGAACGAAAGTCCCCTGTCCTAATTACTCTGAGTAGGTAGTTAATTTAATGGGCCCAAGTTTTATGGATCTGCTGGTGTCATTTTGTGTGTGAACAGCCGAGCACACTCGTGTGTGACGGCTGGAGGTCGCAGCCCTCTCCAGCCTCGCCTTTGCCCACCTGCCCCCTCCTCATGGAGAGCCCACTCTCCTCCACCCTCCCTTCCTGGCTGGACCTTCTCCCCAGCTTCCTCCTCCTCCAGGCCCGAGAGGCCAAAGCCCTCTTCCTCCAGGAAGCCTTGCCTGCACCTGACCCCCTCGGAATGTGCTCAGCGGTCACCACGCTGCCTGCTCTGTGTCATATTCATTCTTGACTGTCCTCACACATCTCCCTAGCAGGGTCTTTTTACATTTTTTTGTTAGGGTAAAAGTCACATAATATAAAACACACTGTGTTAACCTTGTTTACCTGTACAGCCCAGGGGCACTAAGCCCATCTCGCTGTTGTGCACCTCCCCACCGTCGGCCTCAGGAATCTGCCACCCTCCTCTACTGACACGCTGTCCCCGTTAAACAAGGCATCCCCGTCCCCCTTGCCTCACCCACTGCCACCCCCTCCCCAGCCCCTAGCATCTACCAGTGCACTTTCTAGCTCTGTGAGCCTGACGATTCTAGGTACCTCTATATGTGGAATCAATATTTGTCTGTACCTAATATATACTGGAATGCATTTTGAAGGTTCACATAGTGTAAGTCCAACAGACAGATGGTGCCGCCTTCTTCCCCCTGTGTTATGCAGTAGGTTCTCATTGAAGCACTAGGTAAAGGCTGGATGAGGGAGTAAACAGACTAATGAGTGACTCTCAGACCACAGTCTCTGGTTGCCCTCGACCTGAAGCGTCTGTCTTGTTAGCCTCTTCCTTCTGCTCCAGAATGAATGTGCTTAGGAGACAGTCTCTGCTTGTCAGTAGGAAATAATTTACCTGCTCAGATGAAGATGCCCATCTATCCTAGAAAATGTCATTGCTTTATTAAATAACATATGATTAAAAGCGTATTTGTGGAGATTTAGTCATCTGCAATAAGCGTCTGCTCTTGGTGACATGGGTCTACTGCCCTACTGAACGAAAGTCCCCTGTCCTAATTACTCTGAGTAGGTAGTTAATTTAATGGGCCCAAGTTTTATGGATCTGCTGGTGTCATTTTGTGTGTGAACAGCCGAGCACACTCGTGTGTGACGGCTGGAGGTCGCAGCCCTCTCCAGCCTCGCCTTTGCCCACCTGCCCCCTCCTCATGGAGAGCCCACTCTCCTCCACCCTCCCTTCCTGGCTGGACCTTCTCCCCAGCTTCCTCCTCCTCCAGGCCCGAGAGGCCAAAGCCCTCTTCCTCCAGGAAGCCTTGCCTGCACCTGACCCCCTCGGAATGTGCTCAGCGGTCACCACGCTGCCTGCTCTGTGTCATATTCATTCTTGACTGTCCTCACACATCTCCCTAGCAGGGTCTTTTTACATTTTTTTGTTAGGGTAAAAGTCACATAATATAAAACACACTGTGTTAACCTTGTTTACCTGTACAGCCCAGGGGCACTAAGCCCATCTCGCTGTTGTGCACCTCACCACCGTCGGCCTCAGGAATCTGCCACCCTCCTCTACTGACACGCTGTCCCCGTTAAACAAGGCATCCCCGTCCCCCTTGCCTCACCCACTGCCACCCCCTCCCCAGCCCCTAGCATCTACCAGTGCACTTTCTAGCTCTGTGAGCCTGACGATTCTAGGTACCTCTATATGTGGAATCAATATTTGTCTGTACCTAATATATACTGGAATGCATTTTGAAGGTTCACATAGTGTAAGTCCAACAGACAGATGGTGCCGCCTTCTTCCCCCTGTGTTATGCAGTAGGTTCTCATTGAAGCACTAGGTAAAGGCTGGATGAGGGAGTAAACAGACTAATGAGTGACTCTCAGACCACAGTCTCTGGTTGCCCTCGACCTGAAGCGTCTGTCTTGTTAGCCTCTTCCTTCTGCTCCAGAATGAGGGTGAACAGCTGACACCCTACTGTCTCCCCTTATTTCGTCGACCTCAGATCATCTCTATGAAGTTAGACAACCAGACTGAATGCCACCACATGCAGCCGCGGTGCCTGCTGCATTCAGGAGCGGGCCCTGCTGACGGCCGGTGAATCGTCTCACGGCGTGCTCGGGAGTGGGCTCGTGCTGCTGTTCTTGAGTCACCAAGTCGTGTCTGACTCGGCGCCCCCCTGGACTGTAGCCCACCAGGCTCCTCTGTCCGTGGCATTCTCCAGGCAGGGAGACTGGAGGGACTGCCGGTTTTCCTCCAGGGGATCCTCCCGACCCCGGGGTTGAACCTGGGTCTCCCACCTCGGCAGGCGCTTCTTTGCTGCTGAGCCATCAGGGAATGGTGAAAGGTGTTATTGAAAACCAGGCCATTTGCTTAGAAGACGGGTGTACAGAAAGCTGTCTATAGCCCTTCGGAATCTGTAAGAGGCACCTTTCTCTTTGGGGAGCAGGTTTCTCTGAGGTCCATGAGCTGACGTGTTCATTTGGCACTAACTGAACACTGCCTTACACTTCTGTTTACCTGTTTTGAATACTTGTGTATTGTTTCCAAATACACTATAAGCACCTTGAGGGCAAAAAACTCAAGCCACATAATTCTTTGTATCCCTTAAAATAACATGACCATGGTCTCTTAGATAATACTTTCTCAAAAGATCAAGGGAGGGCTTCCCCTGGTGGTCCAGTGGGTAAGGACATCGCCTTGCAGTGCAAGGGGCACCGGTTCGATCCCTGGCCTGGGAAGATCCCATGTGCCGTGGAGCGGCTGGACCCATGTGTCCAATTACCGAGCCGGAGCTCTGGCACGTGTGCGCCCAGAGGTGGCGCTCTGTGACAACAGAGGCCACCGCGATGGGAGGCCCACAGGAGCCAAAGAACAAAGATGGATGAAAATAGAGAAACGAAAGACCAATAGCAGTGTCCTGCCTGCTCCCCTCCCTCCCCAACCCGACCCCCACCCAAAATAAATAATAAATAAATAAATCTTTAAAAGAAAAAAAAAAAAAGATCAAGGGAGGTTTTTGCTAGGTTCATAGATCTCTAATAAATGCCTAGAAGAGTGGGCTTGTGGGGTGATTTCTTTATGGAGGTGATACTTGCCTCACAGTAGTTGGAAGCAAATATTTTGTCGTCATGAGACTGTAATTCGTTAATAGTTGTAGAGTCTTGCTTCTCAGCTCAGAATGTGGCCGTCAGCTAGGATGTTCTTTCTTTAGGAAATCCCGCAGGCTGACTGACTTTCCTGTGTGGAGGAAAGGTCCTCCTGGGTGGTGAGACGTGACTGCAGAATGTGGCTGGGTTTGGGACGCAGTGGGGCAGGATCATGCGTGCTCTCTCATCTGCTTCGTCCAAAAGAAAGCACAGCAAGCGGAGCGTTCCCATTTACATTTGACAGAGTTCAGAAAGGTTTAGCTCGAAACAGACTTTATTTCTTAGCGCGTCATGTCTACCCAGGAGTTCCATGAGACCAGGATCCCTGAGGTTTTTCTTTTCCATAGATAGCTGTAATCAGAGATTTTGGATGCATGGGAAGTTATAATAATGAGATTTTATTTTGAGCTAAAGATGGCAGCACACAGCCTCTTTTCCAGTCCTCTTCATGTGGTTGGATGGAGAAAACAAGCACCTTTTCAGGTTTCTCAACCCACTTGTGTCTTCAGTTGGGCAGTTTGTTGCTGTTGTTGTTCAGTCACTAAGTTGTGTTTAACTCTTTGCAACCTCGCAGCCTGCAGGCTTCCCTGTCCTTCAACGTCTCCTGGAATTTGCTCAAAGTCATGTCCATTGAGTCAGTGAGGCCATTCAACCATCTCCTCTCTTGCACCTTCTCCTCCTGTCCTCACTCCTTCCCAGCATCAGGGTCTTCTCCAGGGAGTCAGCTCTTTCCATCAGGGGTCTGAAGTATTGGAGCTTCGGCTTCAGCGTCGGTCCTTCCAATGAATATTCAGGGCTGATTTCCTGTAGGATCCACTGGTTTGATCTTCTCGATGTCCAAGGGACTCTCAGGAGCCTTCTCCAGCAGTTTGTGGGCGAGGCTAGCTCACTGGTTGGCAGTAGGCTCCCCCGAGGTTCCCTGGGAATAAGGGGTTGCTTTCCGCTTTGAGAGCACAGGGGTATCCCACAGTCAGTATCCCCCATGCATGTTTTTCTGCTTCAGCTCCTCCAAGTTCCTGGACACATGCAGTGGGAACTCTTATCTTACAACCTCCTTCTGCACCCACCTAAGCAGGAACTTGACTTTTCACTTCATTTTGCTTTTACTTTTTTTCATAATTTCATCTCATTGGTTAGTTATTTTGGGGTATCCTGGGTCTTCGCTGCTGTGTGCAGGCTTCCTCTAGTTGCAGTGACGGGGGCGACTCCTTAGTCATGGTGCGAGAGCTGCTCACCCCGGGGGCTTCTCTTGTTGCAGAGCACGGGCTCCAGGGCACAGGTCCAGTAGTCGGCACATGGGCTTCATCGCTTTGAGGCTGGTGGGCTCTTCTGGCGTCCCCTGCGTCAGCAGGCGATTCTTAGCCCTCACCACCGTGGAGGCTCTCATTTGGCTTTTCTTGAAGTGATGCCCCTGGCGCCTTGGCTCTGGCTTCCTCGCTTTCTGGGAGGGGCCTTTGCCACTCTCGGCTGTCCTGGGGAGCCCCTAGGACCTGACGTCCTTGCTGGAGGTTGTGACACTGCCTCTGCGCGTCCAGCTGGCCGCCTTCTGTAGCAAAAGGATCGTCTCTTCCTTTTCTCCTGCTTTGTCATCCCTGGAGGGCATGACTGGGCGCGGGACTGGCAGTCAGCTGGCAGCTCTGCTGGCCTTGGGTTTGTATTCATAAGAAAGAATACAAGATCTGTTCGGCTTAGATAACCACACAAATTGCATTCCTGCATGTTTCCCCTTTACATTTTAAGACGTGTAAGGTGTTTTTCTATCACCGAAATAACAAGACATCAAGGGACGAGCTGATTTCAGAGCCCCTCTTTAGCGTGGATTTCTGCTGCAGGAGATGAGCCATCTCTTCCAACACTGACGTCTTGTGGAGGAAGCCTTCTTTTCTTTCCTGTCTCGTGGAATTTCCTCTGAGTCACTGAAGATGCACCATCGACTGAAAGCAGTGAATTTATTTACTGTTGGGGTGGCTTTGCATTTTGTCTTGAGAGTCTCAAGGTGTTAAACAACTAAAGGGGAGACCCTGAAGGGGAGAAGCAGCGCTTTCCGCAGAGACAGTGCTGTGGAGCTTCTCCAGAGAGAGGCCCGTGTCCCAGCTCCAGGCCTCTTGAGGGTGGATCAGATCACGGGAGCGGCCTCGCCGTTGGGGAGGACGCCGTGAGGGCCTGGCCAGCCAGGAGGGGACGCCGTGCAGGCCTGGCTGCCATTTGAAGCTGGGGCTTTGGGACGTGGCCAGTAAAGTGTGTGTGAGGGAGTCTAACGTGTGCCCGTCCTCAGCACCATGGCGGCACCGGGGTTAGCGGTGTGTCTGATGGCGGCTTTCCACCGGGCTCGTCCTCTCTCAGGCCTGGAGGCCTCTCGGCGACTCCAACAGGGACACACGCTCAGCATCGGGGGCTGATTCCAGACCAAGGAACAGAGTTATTGCGGGAGCTTGGTTTTGACTTAGGACTCGGATAAGCGTTGCTTCTTCTGAACGATGATGTCATTGATGCAGAAGGCTTTTTTTCTGTATCATGTTGTTACCCTTTTTTAGAAGTTAGTTATAGATTCACATGAAGTAGTAAGAGACAGTGCAGAGAGACGCTATGTGCCCCCCACTCCGCTTCCCCTGTGCACACGTGTAAAGCCCTGGTTTCCCATCACAGCCAGGACACAAACATGCAGCCCACCCTCTCGTTCAGGCTCCCTGGTTCTCACGTACACAGCTGTGGGTGTGTGTTTAGCTCCAGGCCCATGTGTGGACTCCTGTCTCCTCCACAGCAGTCAAGATTCTGGAAAGTTCTAACACCATCAGAGCCTCACCAGCTGTCCGATCCTAGCCAACCCCGATTCTCAGCAGTCACGAATGTGTTCTTCCTGCCTATGACTTTGTCATCACATAAACAGAATCATAGACTCCATAACCTTTCTCCGTGGACTTTTTTTTCACAGCATAATGTTTTGAGATTCATCCAGGTTGTAGAGCATCAATAATTCATCTCTTCCTGTTGCTGAGTGGATGTATCACCGTCTGGTTAGCTGAAGGGCCTCTGGGTGGTTTCCTGTTCTCGGCTGTTAAGGGTAGATATTTGTGTACAGGTCATGTGAACGGAACAACCTCTGGGAAAGAGATATTTTTAAATTCTACTCCCCTCACACATTTTTGCTTCTCTGAACACTACCTTCTTCTCAATCACGGAGGCAGCACGCACATCGTCCCAGATTAATCTTGACACATTATTAGAACGGTACTGTCAAACGGAGCGGCCTCGCCGTTGGGAGGACGCCGTGAGGGCCTGGCCAGCCAGGAGGACGCCGTGCAGGCCTGGCTGCCATTTGAAGCTGGGGCTTTGGGACGTGGCCAGTAAAGTGTGTGTGAGGGAGTCTAACGTGTGCCCGTCCTCAGCACCATGGCGGCACCGGGGTTAGCGGTGTGTCTGATGGCGGCTTTCCACCGGGCTCGTCCTCTCTCAGGCCTGGAGGCCTCTCGGCGACTCCAACAGGGACACACGCTCAGCATCGGGGGCTGATTCCAGACCAAGGAACAGAGTTATTGCGGGAGCTTGGTTTTGACTTAGGACTCGGATAAGCGTTGCTTCTTCTGAACGATGATGTCATTGATGCAGAAGGCTTTTTTTCTGTATCATGTTGTTACCCTTTTTTAGAAGTTAGTTATAGATTCACATGAAGTAGTAAGAGACAGTGCAGAGAGACGCTATGTGCCCCCCACTCCGCTTCCCCTGTGCACACGTGTAAAGCCCTGGTTTCCCATCACAGCCAGGACACAAACATGCAGCCCACCCTCTCGTTCAGGCTCCCTGGTTCTCACGTACACAGCTGTGGGTGTGTGTTTAGCTCCAGGCCCATGTGTGGACTCCTGTCTCCTCCACAGCAGTCAAGATTCTGGAAAGTTCTAACACCATCAGAGCCTCACCAGCTGTCCGATCCTAGCCAACCCCGATTCTCAGCAGTCACGAATGTGTTCTTCCTGCCTATGACTTTGTCATCACATAAACAGAATCATAGACTCCATAACCTTTCTCCGTGGACTTTTTTTTCACAGCATAATGTTTTGAGATTCATCCAGGTTGTAGAGCATCAATAATTCATCTCTTCCTGTTGCTGAGTGGATGTATCACCGTCTGGTTAGCTGAAGGGCCTCTGGGTGGTTTCCTGTTCTCGGCTGTTAAGGGTAGATATTTGTGTACAGGTCATGTGAACGGAACAACCTCTGGGAAAGAGATATTTTTAAATTCTACTCCCCTCACACATTTTTGCTTCTCTGAACACTACCTTCTTCTCAATCACGGAGGCAGCACGCACATCGTCCCAGATTAATCTTGACACATTATTAGAACGGTACTGTCGGGCCTTTGCTGGAGCAGCGAGGGTGAGCAAGGTCGTGCCGGCATCTTGAGAAGGAAAGAGGGAAGGAGGTGCAGCCCCACTCTCAGCCGCCCCGCCCATCAGACCCAGCCTGAGCTCCTGCTTTCTCTGAGACCCTGCCCCTCCTCTCAGGGGCCTCCTCCCTGCCCTTTTTGGGTTAGATGGGCTCGCCCTCTATCTACAGAGAGAGTGGGGAAATAGGCCTCGTGACCTTGCAGTGACCTTGCAGGTGGTGTGCAGGCAGCCTGTACCTCTTGACAGTGGTGGGCTGGCCCTGAGCAGGGGCATGGGGCAGTGGACGGGAGGGGCGACGGCCTTTGTGGTCAGTTTCCGAGGAGACGCTCACCTCCGCTCTGCAGAAACTGTCTGCTCTCTCCCGCCGGCGGGTAGCCCAGGGGCCAGAAGCGGTGTGGGTCCACCCAGGCAGGGGGTACCAAAGCCTGGCCCGGTGCCTGGTTCATGGGACCCTTCCGCGGAGCAGGAAGCGGCAGGAGGGCCCTGTGGGTGGCGCCCTTGCTCGTCACCAGGGTCCCAGTCTCCTTTTCCTGCTTTCTTTCCCAAGCAGGAATGCGGGCAGGACGTCGTGCACCCTCTGACCACTGTGTGTGGCCTCCAGAAGCCTGGACAGCTGTCCTCCTGTCCAAGGCCCTCCACCCCAGACCACCGAGCCCCCAGCGCCCGCAGGCCCCTGGCCTCCTGCTGCTGGACTCCCCATGGCTGCTGGTGCGTCCGGCTCCTTCTCTGGCTGTATACCTCTGTCTCAGCTCCTCTTGGCCATCTCCAGGTCACCTTCGAGGCACAGGGTCAGCCTCCGGGGCCCGACGTGTCCGGGCGCGGTTGCACCTTGTGCTCCACATGCTGCCCATGTCCGTGGCTCCTGTCTCCCTGTGGGCCCACAGCCCCATGGATGCTGGACTCTCAGACAGTGGGGCCACCCTCTCCTCTGATCTGCTGGTGTCCGGGTTCCCGTCACCATGGGATGCGTGGCCCTCTGACTGCTTGGTAAAGGTGGTGATGACAGACCGTTTGCTGGGCCGTCCGGTGACGCTCCCTGGACTCGGGAAGACCTGGTCCTCTCTGTTTTCCTTCCTCTGAAAAGCATTGGGGAGCCCTGGTCTCTGCAAGTCTCATGTGGACCTCTGCTCAAAGAGGAGGCTTTGTCCCATCCACGGGCTCAGCTGCTGGCACCCGCCACCCTCTGAAATGCCACCAGAGCCTCGGAGCACCTGCTCTTCTGACCCGTATGTCCGCGGTGATGCCGCTTCCACAGGAGCCCTATGGAGGGTCCCGCTGCCTTCTGCTCCTGTTCACGACTTAAGCGTCACATGCTTGTATCTTAGCCTCTCATTTGTATCTTAGAAGGGCCTTTGTATCAAGCTGGTCAAAGAGTTTGAGTTTCCCCACGAGATGTTACAGAAAAACCTGGACACTGCTTTTGACCCGCCCAATACTTTCCAAGCACGTTGCCAAGCCAGGTGAACACTCAAGGGCATTTCCGTCGATGGCGGGGTGGGGGGCGGGGGGACTCTGGCCTCATTCCCCTGCAGACAGTAAATGAAACAAGTGTGGCCCAGAGCAAAAGAGGAGGAAATAGGTCGACTGCCATTTAGAAAAACTCTTTTCATCGCTTAAGAGGATTCAGGTTGGTCTCCCCCATCTTTAGACATGGCAGGCAAAGCAATTCAAACATTGCAAACAGAAGTAGCTTATCTTTGAGATGTCTGCATGTCATGCGTGGGTGACTGGGAAGCCCTGTGCGCTTTCTGGCTATGCTCTGAGTCTTAGGGAAAGCCTTCTGAAGTGTGGACTCAGAGACTCACCCCCAGAAATTCCCAGATGATGTGTGTCTTCATAAACTATTGGTGTTGCTGGGGAGCAGGCAGGGTTGGGTTACTTCCCATCGTCTTCAGCCAGTGGTTAACTCTTCTAGGTTAATTATACTCTTTTTAAAAAAATAATCTGAGGACCAGACTCCCAACATGCCTGTCTCACGCACTACGCGTTCTCCCCAGCCTTGCAGGTCGGTCCTCAGGTTTTATGTCCGAAGGAAGACACAGTCTGAACTCCGTATCTATTTGCATCCTGCATCCTTGTCCTGAGGGGCTGGCCATCACTAACGCTCACCATCTAGACACCCTGTAAGTCCACACTCCCTTAAAAAAGAAGCACACATAGGCTGGCCCAGTCAGTGAATTACAGAATTTTCTTTCAGAGCTCATCATCCTTTCCTGTCCTTGCCTTTCAATTTCAAGTTTCCTAATTAAATGTGTGAACAGAGAAGCTGTGTTTTTGATAGATGTTACCTGTCACGGGTTGTAGTCTATAATGGAAAACCTAGTCATTCTGTTTTATTTTCCCTTCCTGTTATGCTTGTAAACCTATATACCAGAGTAAGTAAGGTATAAACATTTTTAATAACTGGAATAAATAAGCAGCAGAGGAGATGGCTCTCCAGGCCTTGTGAGCACCTGATCAGCGTCAGCCCTAAAATAGAACGGCTGCCCTGGACCCAAGCAGAGAGCAGCCCTTGCTCCGAGCCACATCCCCTCCGGTCGTCGCTTCTTCCATCTGAATCGAGCCGTGGTCTCCTGTCTGCCCGCAGAGACGCTGGCCCTCTCAAGAACAGGCTGTGGTCTCCTTTTACATCTTCTCAGACTGATCCTGTAACCCCAGATCACCCTTGTATAATGCTGGTGAGCTCATGACAAACAGATCTAAATTCTTCTCCTGGGGTTTTAGAGTTCTACGTTCCAGTCTGTGTTAAGACTATTCTTAAGGTACATTTTTTTTTTTTTGCCAGGAGCCCAGAAAGTATATATTTGTCATAAATACATAGAACAGAGTTTAACAGACTAAAATGATAGCAAAAAAAATAGAAGACATGCGTATTTTTTTCCAGAAAACAACAGAAACAGAAAGATTTGGCTGTGTTTTTCCCTACTCAACAACACTCTGTGAGCCCCTTTGCAGAGAAGCTTCTCTCCACACACGCGAAGACCTCTGCTGACGATGTCAGTGCAGCAGTGTTCCTTCTGCTGCAGTCGGGCTTCTGGTCGCTGCTCACTCTCCACGGCTGCCCTCGGGGGTGCTGAGGACCCCTTCTCCATCATGAGAAGGAAGCACCGATATGGTTTTCTGACTCCGCTAAGAAAATTGTCGTGTGTCTCTTACTGGGCTGAGGGTTCGCTGCCTTCTTTCACCACAAAGTGCTGGAGATCACGCTTCTGGAACCAGAAAGCGGTTCTTTCTGGAACCCGGGCTCCCTGTGAGAGCCTGTCCCCACTGTTCCTGCTGAGCTGGGGACCAGACGAGGCTGCTCGTGTTCGTCCTTCTAGAACCTGGGCTGTGTTCCGCTTCTTTCCTCCTTCCGTGGTGGCCGGAGGGCCCTTGGCTGTGCTGGAGAAAGTGGAGAGCGAGGCAGGGGGGAGGCTCCAGGGACGGAGCCTGACAACACAGAAAATGCTGACATAAATTAATCAAACGAGGCGTCCGAGAGAATTGGATTAGTTGCTGATTTATGGCTGCGGTGCAGTGGCTGCCAGGCCGTTTCTTCACGCTCATCCATTGGTGCCCCTGATTGATGTCAGAGTCTCGGGGCGTTGGCTGAGCAGGGTGGCTGGCTAGAGGGCGAGCGGGGCTCGGGTCTGCGCTCGGCCCACCCCCGGAGAACAGCCCGTCTGCCTCATGATCGCAGCGTCTGCATCTTCAGGCTCCGTGACATCCCTGCGCACATTTCCCTGATGGATACAGTTCGGTGATAAAGAATCTGCCCGCCGTCTCTGGGTCGGGAAGGTCCCCGAGAGAAGGCAGTGGCAGCCCGCTCCAGTGTTCTTGCCTGAGAATCTCACGGACAGAGGAGCCTGGCGGGTGACCGTCCTTGGTCCGCAAAGAGTCGGATGTGAGTTAGCAAGTAAACAACAAGAGCAACATTTTGCTGTGCAAGTTGGGCTGGTGACAGAAAAATAATTGTTTCTCTTACTGCTTCTTGTACCTGGCCACTGGGTGGTGTCCGACCCTCTGCTTGCCCCAGATCAATACCCAGCCACGCCTGCTGCCCAGATGCCCGTGTTGGAGGCCTGCCGTCTCTCGCCCACCCTTCCCGGGCATCTGGTTCCAGCCACGTGGAGCGCCTCCCCTCCCTGCCCCACCTCGCACTCCCTCCCTGAGGCTCTACCCATGCGGGTCCCTCTGCCCAAGTCAGCCTGCCGCCCCCTGTGCACCCTTCAGGTCTCTGGTAGAAGTCTCTTCTTCCGAGAAGCCCTCAGGGCTCTCATGCCCCCGGGCTCCGTCCCTGTGCCTATGGGCCCTGTCTTAGCCATGTCACACCGCCTGGCATACCACAGAGCACGCGTTTCTGTTTCTGCCCTGGCCCAGGCTCTCCACGCTTTGTCAGCTGGCGTGCTTCTTTCCCTGTGTCCCGTGCCTCCCACGGACAGAGGACAGGGCTTGGTGCTGCACTGCCGAGCGTATGACTCTTCTACAAAGGCAGCTCTCATGGAGTGGACTTTCAAAACTCATTTACAGGATGTTCTGCATTAAGGGAGAGGTAATCTTCCACTGGAGTTCAAAGCGTCTGCCTGCGCGTGCGATTTCCATACCGGGGCGGTGCTCTGCATCCAGATACGTCCTGAGACTCACAGCTTAGAGAGAAACAGACCAACCTCCATCCGTTTCCACGAATCTACCCCAAGAACGACGAGAGAAGCCCGCGCCATTGGCAGCAATTCGACTCTAGCCCCTGGTCGTCTCCTCCGTGCGATGCCTCCCCGCTCTGCTCTCCTGGGTGGTTCGTAAATTGAGGAAGGAACAAAGATTTCCCCACATACCCGCCTTGGCTGCTTCTTTGACACCTCACAAGAATTTCAAGTGGCAAAGAACACTGAAAAATCTGTGGCCGCTTCCCCCGGGAGACCAGACCTTCAGACGGAGGCTTCCGCGTACCCTTGGGAGGAGATGAGCAGTCTGAGATGGGGCAGGATGTTCGTCCCCAGCCTGGCGTCGGACACAGGAGCAACCAGCACGTTCGGCATCCTGAGGGATATTGACTTTCCCTCTGCTGCAGCCTTTTCCTCATCCTTTAGGTATCCTCTGCAGAAATGACACATGAGATCTGAGAAACTAAAACTGCTCGGGTGGCCGGTGCTCTGGCATCATGGTGTCCAGGGCTCCAGCAGGACAGGCTGCTCTTCGGGGTCGCTGTGGGCGCCTTCAGACCGTGGGGCACACTGTGGTGAAGGACAGGTACGGGGGACGGAGAGACTAAAGCCTTTGAAACAGCGGGCTGCGAGAGTGTAAAGAAGCAGGTCGGGGAGACAGTGGCAGACCTAGAGGGTGGCCCTGCGAGGCAGACAGGCATTGTGTTCCTGGACCTGTCTCGAAGCGCAGGGTAGGGGACAATAGCCACGTGGGGAGGGGGGTCTGGGTGATTCGTCAGTGAAACAGTGAACTAGCTGGCCCTCTCTGCTCCCCAAGAGTCTCCTCCTCAGCCTCGCCCGGGCCATGGACGACGGTGAGCTCTCCACGCTCAAGGCGGATCGACTGCGGCCTCTTTATAGCCCATCCCCACAGTCCATATGCCGCCCCAGCTCATCGAATCCCACTGCTCTAAATATCATCCTTATTTTAACACAATGCAAAACACAATGAAGAAATGTCTGTGTGTCTACTAGACACTCCAGACCGAGTGTGAACATCTGGCTAACAAGGGGTCGTGAACATCTTTTCAAAACACCCATCTGCTCTCCCCACTGCCTCTTCCTATCACAAATGGCATCGCCATGTTGCTGAAAGCCAGACTCTTGGAGTCACCTTTAATTCTGCCTAAAAAGTACCCTTCTCTCCCATATCCAGTCCTAGCAAGTCCCCTGGATTCTTCTGGATTTCTCCAGACCCTGCCCACTTCTTTCCAGCTCCACTGCTAGAAGCCACATCCAGCCCCCTACCCAACCTCAGCTACTGAAGGAGCTTCCGAACTTGGTCTTGGTGGTGTTCTTGCTTGCCCACCATCTATTCTGCACTCGGAAGCTCAAGGAGCCTTCTAGAAATGAAATCCAATCTCTCTGTGGCTTTAAGCCTCCTATGGCCCTGCAAGCATATGTCAGATGAAGTCTGGCCAGCAATATCGAGCCTTGTCTCAGACACACCTCTTCACGAGGCTCCGGCCCCTGGCCTTCCTCTTGTTCCTCTCACACCGGTGTCCGCCCCGAGCTTGTGCCCTTGCCTGGCTCTCTGCCTGGCACACCCTCAGCCAGACCTCTACGGCTGGGAACCTTGTTGTCTTTTGAGGATCCACCTCAGGGCACCATCCCAGTGAGCTCGGAAGCGCCAAGCTGAGCCGGTATCTTTTCTCTTGAGTAGCATCTTCCCCCGCAACCGATTTCCTTTGTAAAATGGTCTCTGAAAAGACCTTTCTTGGTTACTTATTTTTTGAATGACTTGCTTTTTCCACTGAAATGTAGGCTCCAAGAGAACAGGGGGCTTCGTCAGGGCCGCTGAGCGTGCATCCTCAGGGCCTACGCAGAGCAGGTACTTAGTAAATAGCAGTACAGTAATTAATTGGTTAGTTAGCCAGTCCCGGGCCATGGACGACGGTGAGCTCTCCACGCTCAAGGCGGATCGACTGCGGCCTCTTTATAGCCCATCCCCACAGTCCATATGCCGCCCCAGCTCATCGAATCCCACTGCTCTAAATATCATCCTTATTTTAACACAATGCAAAACACAATGAAGAAATGTCTGTGTGTCTACTAGACACTCCAGACCGAGTGTGAACATCTGGCTAACAAGGGGTCGTGAACATCTTTTCAAAACACCCATCTGCTCTCCCCACTGCCTCTTCCTATCACAAATGGCATCGCCATGTTGCTGAAAGCCAGACTCTTGGAGTCACCTTTAATTCTGCCTAAAAAGTACCCTTCTCTCCCATATCCAGTCCTAGCAAGTCCCCTGGATTCTTCTGGATTTCTCCAGACCCTGCCCACTTCTTTCCAGCTCCACTGCTAGAAGCCACATCCAGCCCCCTACCCAACCTCAGCTACTGAAGGAGCTTCCGAACTTGGTCTTGGTGGTGTTCTTGCTTGCCCACCATCTATTCTGCACTCGGAAGCTCAAGGAGCCTTCTAGAAATGAAATCCAATCTCTCTGTGGCTTTAAGCCTCCTATGGCCCTGCAAGCATATGTCAGATGAAGTCTGGCCAGCAATATCGAGCCTTGTCTCAGACACACCTCTTCACGAGGCTCCGGCCCCTGGCCTTCCTCTTGTTCCTCTCACACCGGTGTCCGCCCCGAGCTTGTGCCCTTGCCTGGCTCTCTGCCTGGCACACCCTCAGCCAGACCTCTACGGCTGGGAACCTTGTTGTCTTTTGAGGATCCACCTCAGGGCACCATCCCAGTGAGCTCGGAAGCGCCAAGCTGAGCCGGTATCTTTTCTCTTGAGTAGCATCTTCCCCCGCAACCGATTTCCTTTGTAAAATGGTCTCTGAAAAGACCTTTCTTGGTTACTTATTTTTTGAATGACTTGCTTTTTCCACTGAAATGTAGGCTCCAAGAGAACAGGGGGCTTCGTCAGGGCCGCTGAGCGTGCATCCTCAGGGCCTACGCAGAGCAGGTACTTAGTAAATAGCAGTACAGTAATTAATTGGTTAGTTAGCCAGTCCCTGTATCTTTGCTTAAATTATGGCTATCTTGCCGCTTCCTGTAAACAATAGCTTACACGTGTTTAGAATTCTCAGATTATCCGTGTTCAGAATGTTCGCTGGAGGGACTGACGCTGAAGCTCCACTGCTTTGGCCGCCTGGCGCCAAGAGCCAGTCACCGGAAAAGAACCCGGTGCTGGGGGACTGCGGGCAGGAGGAGAGGGGCCGACAGAGGCTGAGGTGGCGGGGTGGCGTCGGCGGCTCCGTGGACGTGAGTTTGAGCAAACTCCAGGAGCTGGTGAAGGCCAGGGGAGCCTGGTGTGCTGCCGTCCAGGGGGTCACAGAGAGTCAGACGCCGTTTAGTGACTGAACAGCAAGAACTCTCAAATAATGAAGTCCTAAATGCTTTCTGTTCTCCCTTTCAATAATCCTAATGAGGTGGGTGTCATTAATATTTATTGATGACAGACAGAGGCACAGAGCAGAGAGATGTTAACATGGAAGGTCACTCCGCTGCCCGGCGTCTGCACCGAGATCCGCAGGGGACTCTGCGGAGAGTCCCTTTCACCCAGGCCTCGCCCCTGGGGGCCACTCATGGTGGAGGGCAGGCTGCCCGGCCTGGTCCTCTGCGGCTTCACGGGCATCTGGCTCCTTCCGGACTCTGGCTGGGGCTTGTGACCCCGGGGTGCCCCTGTGTTCCCACTTCCTGAGCATCGTCAGCAGGTGACTTGCCCCCCCCTCTCGGCTGCAGAGGAAAATGCATAGCACTCAGGTAAATCTGAGTTTCAGATAGATAAATTATTTTTTAGTTTAAATATGTCCCATGCACTTAGTCTGCCACTCAAGGGTAGTTGTGCATCTTGTCTTTTCATTTGGTAAATGAAGATTCCCTACTGCGGCACCCGCTGGTGCTTCTGTGTTTGTTTCTGACCCACAGGGCAGCTGCCTTGTTTTCGAGAGTAATATCATGATGCATTATGTTTTATTGCTGGTCTTCAGAATAGAGCGCAGGGGTTACAGTGGGGCTTCATTGTACTGCTTTAATTAGAAGTTACTTCATTTTCATAAAAAAAAGTATTTCTCAACCTTTCATAGCTCTTTTCCTCAAAACATAAAAAACCTCGTGCAATGTTCCTTAATCTTCTTCACGTTCCGCTAGCAAAACTAATTTTCTCTTTATTTTCATGTTAGGTGGTAAAGTAAAAATAATATATTTTGATTTCCAAATATGAAATTACTATGGGCCCGACCGTGCGGAGATGGGTGGCTGAGTAGGGGAAGGCCTAGAACATCGACAGAGCATACTGTGTGAGGTCGGGACGGTGGGCCCGCCGGCTCCACCTCGTGCTTGCACCCGTGGGTTTTACAGTCAGAAGAGCCGTGGGTTCCCGGCGCCCCTGGCAGGAGGTGGTCGTCGTGCGTGTGTGCAGAATGCGACAAGCCGACCCAGCTGCCCAGCATGTTCCATCAGTCTCCTGGATGGGGTCACAGCTTATATTTCCTGATTGTATTATTTAAGCTCTATCAGCTTGCCCTCAGCTTTGCTGTTGGCTCTCAGCTCCCTTTGTTCTCAGGGCACATTGGATGCCACGAGCTGCTGGCCTCTGCCTGCTCCCACCTCGGCCCCGTGGAAGGCATCATGGCGTTGCACCCCTCTAGTTGGAAGACACAGGCGCACCCTGCGGGACTCCTGTTCCCGCTTCCCCTTTGCGCTCCCTCCCTGCCCCCCATCCCCAGCTTCCCTCGTCTGGCCTTTGGAGGCTGTTGGTCTCACGGCTTTTGCTCCAACTGTGAAGCGCCTTATTCTGGGCCAAGCACAGCCCTGGCGCTTCTTTTGGGCGGCGGGGAGGGGGCGGGCGGGCCACTTCTATTGGTCTTTCATTTATCTGTCTTCATCCATCTTTGTTCTTTGGCCCGTGTGGGCCTCCCATCGCGGTGGCCTCTGTTGTCGCAGAGCACCGGCTCCGGGCGCATGCGCTCCAGAGCTCCCATGCACTTAGTCTGCCACTCAAGGGTAGTTGTGCATCTTGTTTTCATTTGGTAAATGAAGATTCCCTACTCGGCACCCGCTGGTGCTTCTGTGTTTGTTTCTGACCCACAGGGCAGCTGCCTTGTTTTCAAAGNAATATCATGATACATTATGTTTTATTGCTGGTCTTCAGAATAGAGCGCAGGGGTTACAGTGGGGCTTCATTGTACTGCTTTAATTAGAAGTTACTTCATTTTCATAAAAAAAAGTATTTCTCAACCTTTCATAGCTCTTTTCCTCAAAACATAAAAAACCTCGTGCAATGTTCCTTAATCTTCTTCACGTTCCGCTAGCAAAACTAATTTTCTCTTTATTTTCATGTTAGGTGGTAAAGTAAAAATAATATATTTTGATTTCCAAATATGAAATTACTATGGGCCCGACCGTGCGGAGATGGGTGGCTGAGTAGGGGAAGGCCTAGAACATCGACAGAGCATACTGTGTGAGGTCGGGACGGTGGGCCCGCCGGCTCCACCTCGTGCTTGCACCCGTGGGTTTTACAGTCAGAAGAGCCGTGGGTTCCCGACGCCCCTGGCAGGAGGTGGTCGTCGTGCGTGTGTGCAGAATGCGACAAGCCGACCCAGCTGCCCAGCATGTTCCATCAGTCTCCTGGATGGGGTCACAGCTTATATTTCCTGATTGTATTATTTAAGCTCTATCAGCTTGCCCTCAGCTTTGCTGTTGGCTCTCAGCTCCCTTTGTTCTCAGGGCACATTGGATGCCACGAGCTGCTGGCCTCTGCCTGCTCCCACCTCGGCCCCGTGGAAGGCATCATGGCGTTGCACCCCTCTAGTTGGAAGACACAGGCGCACCCTGCGGGACTCCTGTTTCCCGCTTCCCCTTTGCGCTCCCTCCCTGCCCCCCATCCCCAGCTTCCCTCGTCTGGCCTTTGGAGGCTGTTGGTCTCACGGCTTTTGCTCCAACTGTGAAGCGCCTTATTCTGGGCCAAGCACAGCCCTGGCGCTTCTTTTGGGCGGCGGGGAGGGGGCGGGCGGGCCACTTCTATTGGTCTTTCATTTATCTGTCTTCATCCATCTTTGTTCTTTGGCCCGTGTGGGCCTCCCATCGCGGTGGCCTCTGTTGTCGCAGAGCACCGGCTCCGGGCGCATGCGCTCCAGAGCTCCGGCTCGGTAGTTGGACACATGGGTCCAGCCGCTCCACGGCACGTGGGATCTTCCCAGGCCAGGGATGGCACCGGCGCCCCTTGCACTGCAAGGCGGTGTCCTTACCCACTGGGCCACCAGGGAAGTCCCAGCCCTGGCGCTTCTCATCAGTGTCTTGCTGCAGCCACACGGTCAGGGAGGCGGCCCGCCTGCTGGCCCGGGGGCTCTGAAAGTGGCGGAGAATGTTCCAGCTCCTCCCCTGCTCCAGCGAGGCTCTTCCTGGCTTCCTCAGTGGGAAGGGCGCCAGAACTGAATCACATCTTTCTCTTTTTCACGGGAATTGAGTCACATGTCTTCTAGTTTTCATATATTCCTTTAAAAACGCAGAAAGATAAGTGAACATAGTGCCTTAGGATTCTTCTGTGTAAGTTGCTCGGAGGCAGGAGTGAGACCCGTATTTCCCCAGGTTTTCAGGCCGTGGAGGAAAAGGACGCTCACAAGATGTGCAGGTTCCCGCTGGGCTGTCTGTGTGAATGGAGAGGATGCTGAGGCTGGGGAACCGGGACAGAGCTGAGCAGGCACGCTGAGAGGGAAACGTGCGGTGTGGGGTGCACCAGGGCAGAACAGTCCGCGCTGAGCCAGGACTCGGGTCTCCAGTGCAGGAGTGATGGTTGAGAGCCCCGGAGCAGGCGCCAGGCTCCTGGGGGCTATGCTGAAGGACGTCTAGGAAACACTAGCATGGAACTGGGATTTCCTGAGGAATAGAGGCTCTCAGGTGTGTTTATGGCCTTGGGAGAAAGAGAGAAAAATCTGCCAGGAATTCCCTCATATAAATGTAAGTTGGTACATCCACTCTGGATAACAGTACGGAGTTTCCTCGGAACCCTAAAACTAGAGCTGCCGTGTGGCCCAGCCTATCCACACCCAGGCTTAGATCCAGACAGACTCTGATTCAACAAGATACGTGCAGCCTCTGTGCCCAGCAGCGCCATTCACAGGGGCTCCGATGTGAAAGCGACCTAAACGCCCGTGGACGAATGAGAGGATAAAGATGACGTGGGCACACAGACACAGGAGCAGGACACAGCCATGACAAGAATGAAACACGGCCCTTTGCAGCAAATGGCAGACTCTCACACTAAATGAAGCAAGGTGGAGGAAGACAAATACCATATGAGGTCACTTATGTGTGGAATCTCAAATATGACAGAAATGAACCTGTCTGTGACCAGGATCAGGGACACAGAGAAGAGGCTGGTGACTGCCAAGGCGGAGGAGAGGTGGGACCCGGGGGGTGGTTTGGAGCCTGGAGTCAGCAGACGGAAACTCACATATATAGAATGGATAAGCCGTGAGGAGACAGTGGAGGATAGAGGTGGCGGCCTCCTGCCATTCACAGGGTCACAAAGAGCCGGACACGACTAAGCGACTGAACAGCACGAGACAGTGAGGTCCTTCTGTGCAGCGAGGGGAGTGTGTTCAGTATCCTGGGACAAACCGTAAGGGAAGAAGGCAAGCAGGACTTTACATATGTATAACTGAGTCTCTTTGCTGTATAGTAGCCATTACAGCATTGTAAATGTGAAGAGACGCTTATTGGAAAAAAGCCTGATGCTGAGAAAAATAGAAGGCAGGAGGAGAAGGGGACGGCAGAGGACGAGATGATTGGATGGCGTCACCGAATCAGTGGACATGAGTTTGAGCAGCTCGGGGAGATGGTGGGGGACGGGGAGGCCTGGCGTGCTGCCGTCCGTGGGGTCGCAGAGAGGCAGGCACGACTGAGTGACTGAACTGAACTATGTGTCAATTAAAAACAAAAAGTAGAAAAAAATTCTCCTGAACAATGTGATCCTATAGAGTGGACCTTACTCAAGTACGTTTCACTGTGGTTGGATCTCCTGATTCAAATTAGGAGGCCATCAGCCTTTAGATATGCTTGGAATTTAACTAAGTTCAGCATGAAAATATGATGGTATTTGCCAATAACACCCAAAACAGATCAGGTGGTTTCTTTCACATTATAGATTTTGCATTTCTCGTTAGCTCTACAGGTTAAGTCGGATGAATCCATCAGGACTTCCTAGGCAGCATTAGTGGTAAAGAACCCTTGTGCCAATGCAGGAGACAAGACGTGAGAGATGCGGGTTCGATCCCCAGTCGGGAAGATCCCCTGGAGGAGGAAATGGCAACCCACTCCAGTGACAAGAATGAAACACGGCCCTTTGCAGCAAATGGCAGACTCTCACACTAAATGAAGCAAGGTGGAGGAAGACAAATACCATATGAGGTCACTTATGTGTGGAATCTCAAATATGACAGAAATGAACCTGTCTGTGACCAGGATCAGGGACACAGAGAAGAGGCTGGTGACTGCCAAGGCGGAGGAGAGGTGGGACCCGGGGGGTGGTTTGGAGCCTGGAGTCAGCAGACGGAAACTCACATATATAGAATGGATAAGCCGTGAGGAGACAGTGGAGGATAGAGGTGGCGGCCTCCTGCCATTCACAGGGTCACAAAGAGCCGGACACGACTAAGCGACTGAACAGCACGAGACAGTGAGGTCCTTCTGTGCAGCGAGGGGAGTGTGTTCAGTATCCTGGGACAAACCGTAAGGGAAGAAGGCAAGCAGGACTTTACATATGTATAACTGAGTCTCTTTGCTGTATAGTAGCCATTACAGCATTGTAAATGTGAAGAGACGCTTATTGGAAAAAAGCCTGATGCTGAGAAAAATAGAAGGCAGGAGGAGAAGGGGACGGCAGAGGACGAGATGATTGGATGGCGTCACCGAATCAGTGGACATGAGTTTGAGCAGCTCGGGGAGATGGTGGGGGACGGGGAGGCCTGGCGTGCTGCCGTCCGTGGGGTCGCAGAGAGGCAGGCACGACTGAGTGACTGAACTGAACTATGTGTCAATTAAAAACAAAAAGTAGAAAAAAATTCTCCTGAACAATGTGATCCTATAGAGTGGACCTTACTCAAGTACGTTTCACTGTGGTTGGATCTCCTGATTCAAATTAGGAGGCCATCAGCCTTTAGATATGCTTGGAATTTAACTAAGTTCAGCATGAAAATATGATGGTATTTGCCAATAACACCCAAAACAGATCAGGTGGTTTCTTTCACATTATAGATTTTGCATTTCTCGTTAGCTCTACAGGTTAAGTCGGATGAATCCATCAGGACTTCCTAGGCAGCATTAGTGGTAAAGAACCCTTGTGCCAATGCAGGAGACAAGACGTGAGAGATGCGGGTTCGATCCCCAGTCGGGAAGATCCCCTGGAGGAGGAAATGGCAACCCACTCCAGTATTCTTGCCTGGAGAATCCCATGGCCAGAGGCGCCTGGAAGGCTGCAGTCTCTGGGGTGGCAAAGAGTCAGACACGATTGAAGTGACTTAGCACATACACACACTCGTGAATCAGAAATGGAGAACGACAGACACAGCCTAGTGGGTGAGGCCACCGACAGTCAGCTAGAGTCCGAGCAGGCTTCTAGCCCTGGCCACTCAGCTCTAAGTCTGGTCACTTTTAAAGAAGACACAGGTGACTTGTGTGCTGTTCCAGCACCTCTCGTGAATCACTCCGTAGCTGTGTAGCTCTTTCTGCCTATTCTGTGGGCGACTGTTTCACTAGGCTGATGAGAACCCCAGGCTGATGATGAGCGGACAGGGCCACTCAAATAGGGCGGGGAAAGCACAACTTCATTTGCCATTAATCACACGCTTTCCTTCTAGAGAACGCGTCTAGCCACGACGGCAGAGGCAGTGCTCCAGAGCCCATACTCATTGAACGGGTGGCTAAGGGCGTTGCCTGTGCCTCCCAAAGAGGACAGGTCTGGTCATTGCAGATGAGCTTGGCCTATTTCACGTCTGGATTATCTTGGGCTGAGTGTCCAAGGTGGCTTGCTCCTCAAGGTTGTTGGGGTGGCCTCCTGCATGCGGTCCCTCGTCAAGGGAGAGGAGGTCTGGGGAAGGGGGGCTCAGCGCCAAGCCACGGGGCACATAAAGCCGGGCTGGACTGCATGCACGACTCAAATACGACCTTTCTCCACATGTCCTGGCAGAAGTAACGACTTCTTCCTTGGCCCTCCCATCGTGTGTGTCAGTGTTGGACCAATAACCGTGTCATACGTGGGGCAGCGTGAACGTGAGAAGTGCAGACCCTTCCTGAGTTGACTCAGATTAGCCAGTATTAGCTGTGTGACCTTGAAAAGGTCATCTCGTCTCTTTGTCCCAGCTCCATCACTTATAGCATGAGCTGTTAATGATACCTTGTATGATTCTCACGTGGATTAGACCACTGAATGCATGTGAGGAACATACAGCAGCTCCTGGTACCTAGGGCTTACTATACAAATTCATTTATTTAAAACACTGCCAATTTCACTGACCTGTGAGACTCTTTTGGGCAGTGGTAATTCCTTAACTAGGGAGTCCCTTGTAGCTCAGCTGATAAAGAATCCACCGGCAATGCAGGAGACCCCGGTTCAATTCCTCCGACCTCTCGGGGGGCCGGGCTGGGGTCAGCAGGTGGGTCTGACCCAGCGTCCCTTCAAACGCCTGCCTGTGTCTGGGTCCAGAGCTGCGAGCCTTTGCATGTGCCCCTTTAAGACTGAAGTCTCTGCTTCCCACGTAGGCCTCTGAGTCTCCCAAAATGAAACCCCGTGGCCTTCAAATTCCTTCATTTTAGGAGCTCATCTTTCCTGAGCAGGGCCCACGGGCTGGGGGGCACAGGGTAGAGTAAGGAGTGGGCCCCGCATTCCCTGTGGAGAACCTTTGCAGTTGTGATGATTCTTCCATTTGGGGGTCACCCACCTGGGTTTAGGGGACGCGGCTACACTACAGCCCCGCCCTGTCTCGTTCCATTGTGGTTCCTTCTTTGTATCTCTGGTTGGAATCGATCTTTTCTGGAGGTTTTTCGATTTTTAACAGCTGTGATTGTCTTGGGCTTAGTGTCCAAGGTGGCTTGCTCCTCAAGGTTGTTGGGGTGGCCTCCTGCATGCGGTCCCTCGTCAAGGGAGAGGAGGTCTGGGGAAGGGGGGCTCAGCGCCAAGCCACGGGGCACATAAAGCCGGGCTGGACTGCATGCACGACTCAAATACGACCTTTCTCCACATGTCCTGGCAGAAGTAACGACTTCTTCCTTGGCCCTCCCATCGTGTGTGTCAGTGTTGGACCAATAACCGTGTCATACGTGGGGCAGCGTGAACGTGAGAAGTGCAGACCCTTCCTGAGTTGACTCAGATTAGCCAGTATTAGCTGTGTGACCTTGAAAAGGTCATCTCGTCTCTTTGTCCCAGCTCCATCACTTATAGCATGAGCTGTTAATGATACCTTGTATGATTCTCACGTGGATTAGACCACTGAATGCATGTGAGGAACATACAGCAGCTCCTGGTACCTAGGGCTTACTATACAAATTCATTTATTTAAAACACTGCCAATTTCACTGACCTGTGAGACTCTTTTGGGCAGTGGTAATTCCTTAACTAGGGAGTCCCTTGTAGCTCAGCTGATAAAGAATCCACCGGCAATGCAGGAGACCCCGGTTCAATTCCTCCGACCTCTCGGGGGGCCGGGCTGGGGTCAGCAGGTGGGTCTGACCCAGCGTCCCTTCAAACGCCTGCCTGTGTCTGGGTCCAGAGCTGCGAGCCTTTGCATGTGCCCCTTTAAGACTGAAGTCTCTGCTTCCCACGTAGGCCTCTGAGTCTCCCAAAATGAAACCCCGTGGCCTTCAAATTCCTTCATTTTAGGAGCTCATCTTTCCTGAGCAGGGCCCACGGGCTGGGGGGCACAGGGTAGAGTAAGGAGTGGGCCCCGCATTCCCTGTGGAGAACCTTTGCAGTTGTGATGATTCTTCCATTTGGGGGTCACCCACCTGGGTTTAGGGGACGCGGCTACACTACAGCCCCGCCCTGTCTCGTTCCATTGTGGTTCCTTCTTTGTATCTCTGGTTGGAATCGATCTTTTCTGGAGGTTCTGGTCTTCTTCATGGACGGTTGTTCTGTAAACAGCTGTGATTGTGGGGGACCCGTGAGCCCAAGTCTTCTTGTCTGTCGTCCTCACACCCTTGCTGTGGACGTCCAACTCTCTCTAGATCACTTACAATCCCCAGGACTGAGTAAACACTCTGTCAATAGTTTCCTGAGTGAGATAATGCGAGTTTTGCTCCCTGCAACTTTCGGGATTTCAGGGAGAATATAGGACAACCACTGTTTGAATCTGTGGAGCAAAGCCTCTGTGCGGTCCTTCTGAAGAGCCGGGTGAGCACCAGGAGTTTGGTGAAGCCAGCCTCCTCCGAGCCTTCTGCTCTGGGCTCGGCCCCTGCACTGCGTAACAGGGCTTCCGGGTGAACAGCTGAGGCCCCCCTGAGCTCACTGGAGCCCAGCCCTTGCGGTCGGAGCGCGCAGACCCTCTGCGGAGCTCAGGAGCCCGGCCCGGGGATGGAGAGCCTTGTTGTCCAGGAGCTGGAGCCTGGCAAGCTTTGCTGGGGCCGGGCTGCGGCTGCAGCGGGCAGGCTGGACCCCGCTCCGGGTGCTCCGGCTGCTCCGGCTGCCGGCAGATCACAGATAGGTTTTGCTCCGAGTGTGTTCCCCCTTAATTTTTAAGCCTATATGTATTTCAAGGGAAATTAAATCCATGGGTTTCTAGTTCATTTACTCTTAAATCATTAAAATGCTATTTAAGAACATTAGGCACCCAAGGAGTGAGCCGTCCTAAGTGTCTGAAAGACTCGTTCCCTGCTTAGCAGCGGCTTCCTCTGCAGCACAGGGCACGCTCGCGCCTGGGCTTCCACGGAAGGCGAGTCCGGCCTGGGTTCCCACCCAGCATCTGACGAAGGGTCAGGACCCTAGAGCTGGTGGGGCACACACGCCCCTCAGCACGGGGGCGTGGAAGCAGAATTCCACTCCTCCCAGCTGGGAGTCCAGGGGAGTCTTTTATTCGCACGCTGACAGCGTGTGGCACAGAGCCTCCCTCCCCTGCCGCTCTGCAAGGGGGCAGGTGTCCCCGTCACTCGAAGGGGCTGAGAGACAGGCTGATCACCTCACCCTGGAGCCCAGCTGGGCGCTGGAGTGGGCCCTGCCTCCTGGGAGGGTCTCTCTCGTCTGCTGTTTCTTGGACACGAGCTCTAGATACCATTTTTTTTTTTTAATTTGCACCTTTGGTGTCTTTTGGTTTATTCACGTGGCTACCCCAGGTCTTGGCTGTGGTGTGCAGGGTCTTGGTGGCATCATGTGGGCTCTTTCGCTGTGAGGCAGAGTCTAGTTGTGATGCACAGGCTTCACTGCGCGGGGGTCGGAGCTCCCTGACCAGCACTCAGACCTGCATCCGCACTGCGAGGCAATTCCTAACCACTGCACCACCAGGGAAAGCCCCCAAACGGCTTTTCAAAGTACTTAACACTGTGCCCAGAACTTGACCGAATAATGGATTCAATATTGTATTCATTTGTTTGCAGAAATATTTGTTACGGGCTGCAGTTCCAGACACTAAGTGGATACTTAGCATAACCCACCAGACGGGCCCGCAGGTCTCCAGTCCGTGAACGGGAAGGGGGCGCTGGGACAGCGAGGGAAGCGGACAGCGGCGCCTCCGCCCTGGAGCCGGAGCTGCGGCTTCTCTGCTCGCGGGAGCGTAGTGGAGTTAGAGAGAGCAGGGTCACGTCCCTGGACACCCAGATGAACACGGGCTGGGCAATGAAAGCCAGCCTTTCCTTCCACGCCTGGGCTGAAGTGGTTGGAGAAGAAGCGGCCGCTAGAGGGTGCCGTCCGGGTAGTCCGGGATGGAGGGAGGCGACCCCGCCGGAGATGCACAGGAATAGGCTCATCCACCTGCTGCTGGGCTGGTCTCGTTCCCTGCTTAGCAGCGGCTTCCTCTGCAGCACAGGGCACGCTCGCGCCTGGGCTTCCACAGAAGGCGAGTCCGGCCTGGGTTCCCACCCAGCATCTGACGAAGGGTCAGGACCCTAGAGCTGGTGGGGCACACACGCCCCTCAGCACGGGGGCGTGGAAGCAGAATTCCACTCCTCCCAGCTGGGAGTCCAGGGGAGTCTTTTATTTGCACGCTGACAGCGTGTGGCACAGAGCCTCCCTCCCCTGCCGCTCTGCAAGGGGGCAGGTGTCCCCGTCACTCGAAGGGGCTGAGAGACAGGCTGATCGCCTCACCCTGGAGCCCAGCTGGGCGCTGGAGTGGGCCCTGCCTCCTGGGAGGGTCTCTCTCGTCTGCTGTTTCTTGGACACGAGCTCTAGATACCATTTTTTTTTTTTAATTTGCACCTTTGGTGTCTTTTGGTTTATTCACGTGGCTACCCCAGGTCTTGGCTGTGGTGTGCAGGGTCTTGGTGGCATCATGTGGGCTCTTTCGCTGTGAGGCAGAGTCTAGTTGTGATGCACAGGCTTCACTGCGCGGGGGTCGGAGCTCCCTGACCAGCACTCAGACCTGCATCCGCACTGCGAGGCAATTCCTAACCACTGCACCACCAGGAAACCCCCCAAACGGCTTTTCAAAGTACTTAACACTGTGCCCAGAACTTGACCGAATAATGGATTCAATATTGTATTCATTTGTTTGCAGAAATATTTGTTACGGGCTGCAGTTCCAGACACTAAGTGGATACTTAGCATAACCCACCAGACGGGCCCGCAGGTCTCCAGTCCGTGAACGGGAAGGGGGCGCTGGGACAGCGAGGGAAGCGGACAGCGGCGCCTCCGCCCTGGAGCCGGAGCTGCGGCTTCTCTGCTCGCGGGAGCGTAGTGGAGTTAGAGAGAGCAGGGTCACGTCCCTGGACACCCAGATGAACACGGGCTGGGCAATGAAAGCCAGCCTTTCCTTCCACGCCTGGGCTGAAGTGGTTGGAGAAGAAGCGGCCGCTAGAGGGTGCCGTCCGGGTAGTCCGGGATGGAGGGAGGCGACCCCGCCGGAGATGCACAGGAATAGGCTCATCCACCTGCTGCTGGGCTGGTCCGTCTGTAAAGCACAGGCACAGTGCTGCTCCTTCATCAGCCCTGCCTTGGTAACTTTCCCAGACGCGTCCTTCGCACTGGTGGGATGGACCTCTTGCTTTCCTCGGGGCCCTGAAGGGCAACATGTCATTCCTGAGCACTGCCCCACATCCCACCAGCCGTGCGCTGGGCCCTCTGGGAGTAAGGGGTCTCCTCCAGGAGTGCCTACCAGAGCACGGAGCATGTGCTGGCTGGGTGCTCAAGTCGTTAGACGTGTGAGGGGTTTTAACATCCCTGGTGACCTGTCTCAGGATCAGGCAGATCCCTTCATTCATCTTCGGTCAGCTTGGGAGTGCTTTCAAGAAGACAGGGAGACAAGGGCGAGGAGGACTTGCTGGGCCGTTTCAGGGCCTGGGGCAGAAGGCCGGTGCTCTTCAGGTCTGTGACGAGTGGCGGGTGGCCGTCCAGGTCACTCGTGGCTGCCGTCGCCTCCCGGTGCAAGCGCAGTGAACAGCCGCCCCGGCTCCCGCGGCCCGCGGGGAGCGAGCCCCGCGCCTGCTGGCCCTGGCTGCTCCCCGCGCCTGCTGGCCCTGGCTGCTCCCCACGCCTGCTGGCCCTGGCTGCTCCCCGCGCCTGCTGGCCTGGCTGCTGTGGGACTGGCCACCCTTCCGCCTCAGGGGCTTTTGCGCCTCTCAGAGCTTGTTTTTCAGACATGAATTGAGGCACTTAGGAAGATGGTGTTTGTATTCCAGACACCTTCCCTCTGGTTATCGTCTGCTGGTGAGGCTTGGTTTGGGTTTTTGTTTTCTCACCTAAGCCCCTGTTTGTATTTTGTCCTGAAACGCAAGCAGCTCTGGATAAACCATCATTTCAGGAGGAGCTGAGACATGAGAGGAGACCGGCCCACCTTTTCAAACTAGGTGTGCAGGACACAAGGCTCCGATGACCCTGGCACCTTTGGGGGATCCCAAACCAGACCCAGCATCCTGCCCCAGCTTGGCAAGGCTGGTCTCCACCATCATCTTTCTATAGAGCTGAGTTCCAAATGCACATTTAAGACATTTGTTTTGAATTGTTTGTCTCTCCTCTCCCTTGTTATTTTTCAATTTCCCGTGGCTCTGCACTCCCTGCTGGCCCCTGCCGGGGGCCTGAGTGTGGACCCTGGTCGTGCGGCCTCCGGCGGCTCTGGTGCCCTGCGGGGATGGCGGGGTGATTTGTGTTTGGAGATGTGCTTCTCTTCTTTCTCATTTTCTTGGATCAACACAGAGGAGGAGGCCGCACTGGGTCTCAGGTTTTTGGAAAGTAAAATTAAATGAGCGAGCTAGGTGGACACACCAAAATTGCACAATTTAGATCCCATTTTCCTTGCATTGTTTAGATAGATTGGTACAATCTGAGTGTGCAGTTGGATCCAAAGGGGAGTCAATGACCAGCTCTGAAATGAGCTTCCTTCAGCCCTGCCTGAGCTGGTTGAGAAGCTGCCTCCAGCAGGAGCGAAGGAAGACCTGAAACGGAGGAGTGAGGCAAGGCGGAGGAGGAGGATGGGGGTCTCCAGAGAAAGTGGGAAGGCCAGGAGCTGCCGAGGACCGCCCCCAGGCCTGCTGCTGCTGGACCCCCGATGAAGGCAGCTCTGCGAGGCAGGCCTGGGGACGAACAGGGAGCCCAGCGCTGGCAGAAAACACAGTCCCTTTGCCTAGAAACGGGCAAGGGAGGCGGTGCCCTCGGGGAGGCTCTGGGAGGGGCCGGACCCCAGGCAGCCTCTGAACCCGCCCCGCTGCAGCGCCCGGTGCCCTGGCCTGCGAGGTGCTGCCTTCACACCCGCAGGGCCGACGTTTCTCCTGCAGCGCTTGTGCTGGAGTCCCCGGCAGTGCCGCCTGCCGCACCGGCTCCCGTCCTCAGCCGCGGCTGTTTCGCTCACCAGCTTCAGTGCGAGGGAGAAATCGCCGGCTCCCTGTGAACACCTTGCCGTTGGGTGACCTGATCTGCAGATGTGCCCGTGGAGCCGGAGCCCTGCTTCCGAAGCCTGCGGGCGTGCGTCTTCCTAAGTGGTTTCGTGGACTGGGATGAGGGTTAGGAGGTGGCCGGCTGGGGGCGAAGGCTGCTGAAGGGACGGAGGGACGGGGAGGCTCCCCATTTCTTGGTCTGGGCTCTGGTGGGATATAAACTGCCTGATGTCGGGGTCGGATCCCGGGGGCAAAACACTTGTGACACGCTCCGAGCGATGGGGAGGACAGGGAAGCCCGGCGCGCGCAGTCCACGGGGTGGCAACGAGCTGGACACAACTGAGCACCTGAACTGAACGCACTCTTAACAAAAAGCAAAGTTCCTTCTAGATTTTGTTTTGTCTTGGTATGTGTGCTTTAAATTAGAAACTGATTTTGTTTTTGCTTGGGGGTGAAAATAGCCATTTACCTAAAGAAGTTTGTTTGGAAGACGTCTTTTAAAATAAACATTGGATTGCTTGATCATTCTTTTCAGATAGCTTTGTGGTACAGTATGATTACGTATTGTTTTCATCTTATAAACAATTCAGGAAACTTCTGATCAGCTCCTGTGATGTGATAGACATGCTGCTAAGAGATACGGAAGTGGGTTCTGGCTCCCAAGAAGCTCTCGGCCCAATGGGCTACTTAGACGAGCAGACGGGGCTCCTGAGAGGGTATGGCAGGTGTTCTCCGGGAGGTGGTTTCTGAGCACTAGAGGGCCGTGGAGAGGGGAGACCCCTGCACGCTGAGACACGGGCAGCGAGGCAGTGGAGGGCTTCATAATGTATCTTCAGGCTCCTGCTAGGGCCTCAGGATGGATACAGTGAAGGGTCCAGGCAAGAGGGAACTCGGAGATGAGGATGGGCAATCGTTGGAATTTTATAAATGTGGGAACTCTGTCTACCCTGCTCAGGAAGTGGGGTTTTATCTTTAAAAACAGAGGCTTTGGAAAAAAACAATTAAGCAAGGGAGGGAAATGATTAGATTTGCACTTTGTAAAGATGCTTTGACAGTCAAGAAAATGGACTGGCAGGAAATGAATACTGGGGCCCCGTGTGCTGGCAGATATTCTGATAGGTTCCATAAGAAATGACGAGAGCCCGGCCTTGGGAAAAGACCATGGGATTAGAGAAGAGGGAGGTGAGAGAATCTCAACAAGAGGAAAGGGCGGGACCTGTCAATACCAGGACTTGGGTTACGGGAGGGAGGGAGGGAGGGACAGAGATGCAGGCAGAGGGGTCCCCAGGATCCTGGGTGGGTGAGGAGCCGTGTTCAGTGCGGGGGCTGGAGGAGGGGGCACACCCCGGGAGCAGGCCCCGGGTCTGTGGTGAGGTCTGCCGGGCAGCTGAGTAAACCTGACCTCAGAGCCGCCTTCTGGCCCAGACGTAGCTCACACAGCAGGCGGGCAGCCCAGGCAGTGACAGGCGAGTATGAAGAGAGAGGAGCTCAGGGTGGAGCCGGTGCGCTGGGGATCACACACACATACACACACAGGCACGAAGCCGCAGACGTCCAGGGAGTGGACGGAAGGATGAGGCTGAAGAACTGGGAGGCGTTTTAGGAGACAGTTTCGTGGAAACCAAAGTTGGAAAGAGTGTCAAGGACAGAGGGGTCAAAATCATCCCGTTGAAGAAGATAGGTCTTAACAATGCATCCATTACAAACCGGAACTCCTTGGAGGTCAGCGTTGTGTGGGGTGGGATCCGGATGACAGTGGAGTGGGGGAAGCGCGGGGGAGGGAAGAGGAGGCAGCTCGGAAGGCAGCCACCGGGAAGGAGGAAGGATGATGCCATTGAGATGACAAGGCCAAGGGGGCCACAGACAAGTCTCGCCTCTCAGCCTCTTGTTCTTTTTTCGAAAGTCAGAATTTCCTCATTCTGGTCCATCCTCTCCTCTGTCTTTCAGAGGCCTTCCCAGGAGTATAGGAGGTGAACAACAGGCTATATATATATATATATATATATATATATACACCTTAGTGGCCTATGCTATGTCAATACTAGGATCAACAGAGGAAGGTCTGACCTCTTCTTGTATTAGTTTTCTGGAAAGACACAAGACGGCGCTGGTGCCAAGTTCACTGAGATGAGAGAATCATGATTCCAGGCAGCCAGATGTCTTCTGTGCCTTGTATTCCCAGAAATCTAGGTTCTCTCTTTGGCCAAGTTTAGCCTCTTCCTAGCTTTCTACCTGTCCTTCCTTTCCCAGGCTTCACATTCACCTGCTCTTCCTTTTCTGTCCGTCACCCCTCTCAAGCTGGATTCCCATTTGCGAATTCTTCATCCTGCTCATTATATTTTCAGTAGGACTTTCTCTGATGTCTTGGAGTTGCTTTCCTGATAAATAGTTTTTCTCTTTAGTTTTCAGGCAGCCTTTTAAGATAGTTTAACGCCAATAATTAAAAACAACAGTAGGTAAAAGACACCTTTTCCCCAATGGATGATGTTTCCCAAATGTTGGGACGTGAAAAAAATAAGACGAAATTCCACGTGGGAGAAGAGTCGTAACTGCATAATTTGTTAGAAAAGTCAAAGTGAGCTCAGGGTGGAGCCGGTGCGCTGGGGATCACACACACATACACACACAGGCACGAAGCCGCAGACGTCCAGGGAGTGGACGGAAGGATGAGGCTGAAGAACTGGGAGGCGTTTTAGGAGACAGTTTCGTGGAAACCAAAGTTGGAAAGAGTGTCAAGGACAGAGGGGTCAAAATCATCCCGTTGAAGAAGATAGGTCTTAACAATGCATCCATTACAAACCGGAACTCCTTGGAGGTCAGCGTTGTGTGGGGTGGGATCCGGATGACAGTGGAGTGGGGGAAGCGCGGGGGAGGGAAGAGGAGGCAGCTCGGAAGGCAGCCACCGGGAAGGAGGAAGGATGATGCCATTGAGATGACAAGGCCAAGGGGGCCACAGACAAGTCTCGCCTCTCAGCCTCTTGTTCTTTTTTCGAAAGTCAGAATTTCCTCATTCTGGTCCATCCTCTCCTCTGTCTTTCAGAGGCCTTCCCAGGAGTATAGGAGGTGAACAACAGGCTATATATATATATATATATATATATAAAACACCTTAGTGGCCTATGCTATGTCAATACTAGGATCAACAGAGGAAGGTCTGACCTCTTCTTGTATTAGTTTTCTGGAAAGACACAAGACGGCGCTGGTGCCAAGTTCACTGAGATGAGAGAATCATGATTCCAGGCAGCCAGATGTCTTCTGTGCCTTGTATTCCCAGAAATCTAGGTTCTCTCTTTGGCCAAGTTTAGCCTCTTCCTAGCTTTCTACCTGTCCTTCCTTTCCCAGGCTTCACATTCACCTGCTCTTCCTTTTCTGTCCGTCACCCCTCTCAAGCTGGATTCCCATTTGCGAATTCTTCATCCTGCTCATTATATTTTCAGTAGGACTTTCTCTGATGTCTTGGAGTTGCTTTCCTGATAAATAGTTTTTCTCTTTAGTTTTCAGGCAGCCTTTTAAGATAGTTTAACGCCAATAATTAAAAACAACAGTAGGTAAAAGACACCTTTTCCCCAATGGATGATGTTTCCCAAATGTTGGGACGTGAAAAAAATAAGACTAAATTCCACGTGGGAGAATAGTCGTAACTGCATAATTTGTTAGAAAAGTCAAAGCTCCCTGTGACATGAGAGAAGAGCTAAGGGCTGAAAACAGATAGAAATACAAGTTCCTAAGACTTAGAGGAAAACTGCATGATTAGGAGTATTGTCAGACGACTTATTTTCTGACATCGTTTGCCAGATCAGCCTGCTCCTGGCAACATCTTTAAGAATGAACGTCACAGGACATGAACGCATTTGTGACCATGTGACAATGGGACAGATCTGCTTTCTGGTCTCCATCTGTTCAAGCTCTTCCCTCATAGAGAAGGAACCTGTCAGATGGGATTGGAAAATGTTAGGAGCGTCAGCCGTGGGTTCAAGCTCTCTGGGTGAGAGGCTCCTAGGTGTTTTTTCTCCGAAGGATCGCCATGGTGACACTCGGCCATAATCCACTCCCCGCTCCTAAGCCCTGCTGCTTGTCCCCCAGGGTCTGCCAACCCAAGAGAAGGCTCCTGGCCTCCTCTGTGAATGCAGGAGCGTGTCAGCAGGCGGGCACGTGCCCCCGGGGCTTGCCTGTGTGGCCTCTGCTTGCAAGGTCCGCGGCACCGAGTCTGATGGAGCCAGGTCTGTGATGCGAGGCGTCTCTGGGGCCGTCCGCTCTCTGTGCCCGTAGCGAGAAACCAGCACCCTTCCCTTTCACCTCCTGCTTGCAGCCTGGGCCATCAGAAGACGAGAGGATGGAGGCTTGAGAAGGAAGGTGCCTAGAGAGGCTTCTGCCTCCTGCTGTGAGACCAGCGCTGCGGGGAAATGACCGGACGCAGGCCGTCTTGGAGCCTTCCATGGACGGGCTGGCGCTCGGGAGAGGGCCAGCTCCTGGGGCCGGAGGGAGAGCCCCTCGCCTGGGCAGGCTTGGGGATAGAGAGTTTTTTAGCAAACTACCAGGAAGCGATGCCACGGATGATTTGGATGCTGTCTAAGCACCAAGGGACCCTGGCTGACTGTGGAAGGCTCTGTGCCCTGGGAGTGCCCGGCCCTTGCTTCCGTGTCACTGTCGAGGCCGGTACCAGCTGAGCCTGCCATTTGGGCAGCTGGGATCCTCTCTCTCTCTCAGGAGACTGGCTCCCATGTGGAGAGGTCTCTTACTGCCCCAGGCCCGGCCTGCAGCTCACGCTGGCTGCTCAGAGCCCTGGCCTTCCCCTCCCCTGGAGAAAAGTGGCTCCTGGCTGTGGGCTGGCCCCTCTCCCTCAGCTGCTGGAGTTGCTAGCACTCCTCTCCAAGCTGCTGCAGGGCCTGGGAGGCGCGATGCCCTCCTCAGCGCCACCACGGCGCCCTCGCGTGGGCCTTTCAGGGTCTGGCTGCGGGGCCCTGGCGGGAAAGGTCACCCTCGATCCTCAGCTCTCCACGTCCTGCCCCCAGCCAGTGGCTGCCGAAGTTTTCAGGCTGTGAAATGAATATTTCATTACCGTAGGAAGGGGGAAAAGATTAAATTAGTAAAATGACGATAAAAAAAGGATAACCTGACTTCAACCCTTTTATTATGCTTCCCACAGCTAGACAGCAGATTGCGTTCTGGGGCTTCTGCATGGAAGGCTGTAAAGAATCTAACTTTTGCTTTCAAATTAACCTGTCAAATCATATATTTATAAAGGAATGAAGGGGAGAAAATGAGGGGCCTAGGTAGTCCTACGCATCAATTAGAGGGAAATTAATTACCATTTACCTGCATTAGCGCATTCACACCCCCGATTACTGCACGGCTGTGTCTGTGAGAAGAGGGGCGTCCAAACAGACCACTCGGCGGCGGGCGGCGAGGGGCGCGCTGGCCCTGGGGCCACCGGGCGTCCTGGCGTTGGCGCGGGGCCTCTGACAGTGACGGGTGCCGGTGGCGCGGCTTCCAGAAGGGACTCTGCGCTCCGCGGGAGGGACGTGGGCACACCCTCAGGCGAGGGGCAGCTCTCGTGGCCGTAAGAGCCACAGAACAAAACACAAACAGGCCTTTGCCCTCCGGGGGCACCGACAGCAAGGGGCCACGGCCGGGGAGGTGAGGGAGGAACAGAAGGCAGCCGGAGCCATGGCTCTCCCAGCTCCACACGTGCAGAATGACGTCGGATTCTGAAGCGCGATCTGGAGGGTCACGGGGCATAGGACTTCTGAACACCCAGGAAGAAACAGCTCGTGGAAAGAAATGTCAGCTACTTAGCAGGTGATGCTTTCAACCCTGGTCTCTGCGTCTCCTAACTGTGAACGAGGATGCCATTTTGGGTGACTGGTAAACCCTGAGCTCTGAAAGACCCAGGCTCCTCATCTGAGAAATCAGGTTAATTAAAACTGCAGGGTTCTCACCCTCTTCTGCTTTTACAGAGCACAGTGTAGGTATAAGAGCTCTTTATAAACGCTGAAGAAGTGTGCGGACTCGAGGGGCACGGGCCTGTCATTGCAGGCGGCTCTCCCTTTAAAAGGCGGGCTGGCTTTTGAAGCCAGCACCTGCCTCCTCCCTGCTCCCGGCCCCATCTTCCTGCACTCCCCAGTCCAACTCGAAAACAACTGCTGCCAATTGTGCGGGCGTCTCTAAGGCCCATTAGAATTTTTTTTTGTTTTGCCTCTGAAATTGTTTCGGGGAAAAGATTAAATTAGTAAAATGACGATAAAAAGGATAACCTGACTTCAACCCTTTTATTATGCTTCCCACAGCTAGACAGCAGATTGCGTTCTGGGGCTTCTGCATGGAAGGCTGTAAAGAATCTAACTTTTGCTTTCAAATTAACCTGTCAAATCATATATTTATAAAGGAATGAAGGGGAGAAAATGAGGGGCCTAGGTAGTCCTACGCATCAATTAGAGGGAAATTAATTACCATTTACCTGCATTAGCGCATTCACACCCCCGATTACTGCACGGCTGTGTCTGTGAGAAGAGGGGCGTCCAAACAGACCACTCGGCGGCGGGCGGCGAGGGGCGCGCTGGCCCTGGGGCCACCGGGCGTCCTGGCGTTGGCGCGGGGCCTCTGACAGTGACGGGTGCCGGTGGCGCGGCTTCCAGAAGGGACTCTGCGCTCCGCGGGAGGGACGTGGGCACACCCTCAGGCGAGGGGCAGCTCTCGTGGCCGTAAGAGCCACAGAACAAAACACAAACAGGCCTTTGCCCTCCGGGGGCACCGACAGCAAGGGGCCACGGCCGGGGAGGTGAGGGAGGAACAGAAGGCAGCCGGAGCCATGGCTCTCCCAGCTCCACACGTGCAGAATGACGTCGGATTCTGAAGCGCGATCTGGAGGGTCACGGGGCATAGGACTTCTGAACACCCAGGAAGAAACAGCTCGTGGAAAGAAATGTCAGCTACTTAGCAGGTGATGCTTTCAACCCTGGTCTCTGCGTCTCCTAACTGTGAACGAGGATGCCATTTTGGGTGACTGGTAAACCCTGAGCTCTGAAAGACCCAGGCTCCTCATCTGAGAAATCAGGTTAATTAAAACTGCAGGGTTCTCACCCTCTTCTGCTTTTACAGAGCACAGTGTAGGTATAAGAGCTCTTTATAAACGCTGAAGAAGTGTGCGGACTCGAGGGGCACGGGCCTGTCATTGCAGGCGGCTCTCCCTTTAAAAGGCGGGCTGGCTTTTGAAGCCAGCACCTGCCTCCTCCCTGCTCCCGGCCCCATCTTCCTGCACTCCCCAGTCCAACTCGAAAACAACTGCTGCCAATTGTGCGGGCGTCTCTAAGGCCCATTAGATCTTTGTTTTCCTCCTTCTAAATTTTTTCTCTCTCCTCTGGGATGGATGAATTATTAATGCCTCTGAAATTGTTTCAGAAGCCACGCCTCGGGGGAGGACTCCCGGCAGGAGGCCGCGTGGCTGCCTGCTGGGGCGCCCGGGTCTTCCCCTTGCGTCCTCTCCCAGCTCTGCCGTGGCCTGGCTCCTGTCCCTCTGGTGGAGGGGCTCCTCTCAGTTCCATGCCGAGGACCATGAGGTCCGTCGGAGGTTTCAGTGAGCCTGGAGGACCTGAGGGGAGGGACGGGGAGGCAGCTTCCCAAGGTGCTGGGGCCTCTTTGTAGACACGGGTGGAACGGGGGCTGGGCCTCCCAGGCCCCCCCGAGGCAGCCTGGACCCTGCCTTCGGGGAGCGGTGGAGCCAGCCAGGTGAGAGCCAGCTGCCAGCCCATCACGTGGCTTCGCTTTTCAAAGAGGCCGCTTAAACCCTGGCCACACACAGCAAGGGACAGAGCTTGACGAGCGAGATGTTCCAAGAGTGCCGCCAATGGCTCAGGTCCCTGAAGCGCTGACCTTCTCTGACGCGGTGACTGGCCGCCCAGAGGTCCTGGTATACACCCGCCATTGCACCTGTCGGTCACCATGGGCAAGTTCCACAGCCTCCGTGAGCCTGGGCTTCCTCCGCTGCAGACTGAGACGGAAGATGGAGCATCTCAGGGTTGTTGGAGGGCCTGGCGATGTCCACACGGGCATCAGCACAGCATCTGGCCTGCAGCCAGGGTCAGTCCACCTTAGTGGGTATTATTACCAGCCATGTCCCTGTGGCAGGAAGCTGACAGATCTGTGAGGCTGTCTCCTCGTTGGCTGGGGAGAGTGGAGGAAGGTGAAAATGCCCCAGAAACACTTCCGGAGGCCAGTGTGAGGGCTCAGAGAGGGGACAGAGGAGACTGCCCTTCCCAGGCCTGACTTGAGAGAAGGCTGAGCAGGTGGGCAGCCTCGTTCCCTCCTGGAGGCAGCGGAGTTAGTCTCACGTGCTAGCACTCCTCCTGCTCCCGGCCCCATCTTCCTGCACTCCCCAGTCCAACTCGAAAACAACTGCTGCCAATTGTGCGGGCGTCTCTAAGGCCCATTAGATCTTTGTTTTCCTCCTTCTAAATTTTTTCTCTCTCCTCTGGGATGGATGAATTATTAATGCCTCTGAAATTGTTTCAGAAGCCACGCCTCGGGGGAGGACTCCCGGCAGGAGGCCGCGTGGCTGCCTGCTGGGGCGCCCGGGTCTTCCCCTTGCGTCCTCTCCCAGCTCTGCCGTGGCCTGGCTCCTGTCCCTCTGGTGGAGGGGCTCCTCTCAGTTCCATGCCGAGGACCATGAGGTCCGTCGGAGGTTTCAGTGAGCCTGGAGGACCTGAGGGGAGGGACGGGGAGGCAGCTTCCCAAGGTGCTGGGGCCTCTTTGTAGACACGGGTGGAACGGGGGCTGGGCCTCCCAGGCCCCCCCGAGGCAGCCTGGACCCTGCCTTCGGGGAGCGGTGGAGCCAGCCAGGTGAGAGCCAGCTGCCAGCCCATCACGTGGCTTCGCTTTTCAAAGAGGCCGGTGAAACCCTGGCCACACACAGCAAGGGACAGAGCTTGACGAGCGAGATGTTCCAAGAGTGCCGCCAATGGCTCAGGTCCCTGAAGCGCTGACCTTCTCTGACGCGGTGACTGGCCGCCCAGAGGTCCTGGTATACACCCGCCATTGCACCTGTCGGTCACCATGGGCAAGTTCCACAGCCTCCGTGAGCCTGGGCTTCCTCCGCTGCAGACTGAGACGGAAGATGGAGCATCTCAGGGTTGTTGGAGGGCCTGGCGATGTCCACACGGGCATCAGCACAGCATCTGGCCTGCAGCCAGGGTCAGTCCACCTTAGTGGGTATTATTACCAGCCATGTCCCTGTGGCAGGAAGCTGACAGATCTGTGAGGCTGTCTCCTCGTTGGCTGGGGAGAGTGGAGGAAGGTGAAAATGCCCCAGAAACACTTCCGGAGGCCAGTGTGAGGGCTCAGAGAGGGGACAGAGGAGACTGCCCTTCCCAGGCCTGACTTGAGAGAAGGCTGAGCAGGTGGGCAGCCTCGTTCCCTCCTGGAGGCAGCGGAGTTAGTCTCACGTGCTAGCACTCCTCTGTGCGGAGACGGGCCTGTCCGAGCTGGCAGGCTCCAGGGGTCCCCTGCTCCAGGCTGGGGCGCAGCCTTGGTTTCTAAGCACTCCTGTTAGCTCCTCTCCTCCGACACGGTCCCCGTTCAGGGGTAGCCACCCCACTGCCCCCGGATGCTCCCATCTCCCCACACGAGCCTCCTCTGGACTGAGGCTCGCCTCCAAGCTGGATGTCGGCTGCTGAGACTGCAGGCTTGACAAGCTGAGGGGCTGTGCAGCCACGGCGGGCAGGCAGGGCCTTCATAAGCCTGCAGCACCGCCCACACCTGCTGGACACTCTGAGTAGAGGGACAGGCGTTCACAGCTGATGGTTAGGCTGAAAATTATTTATTGTCTCAGCAGTGAACATGCGGCTCGAGAGAACTCAGAAGAGGCCGCTGGTATATCAGCAGAAAACTGGACAGAGAGGAGAGAGAAAAATGTGATGTCTTTTCTGCAAGTACATTAGTAGCGCTGTGCGTGGAGAGGGGAGGGCAGGAGGTGCTTGGGGCCTGAGCGCAGAGGTAGGCTGGGAGGAGGCGGAAAAGGGATTTTCAGGAGACATACCCGGGCTTTGTTCTGTGTTGGCCTGGAAGGTTTCCTCAGAGCCACACGTCAGGGTCCACCTGCGTCTCCCGCGGGACTGCTGCAGATGTCGGCCCTGAGTCTTCATCTTTTGGCCCCATCTGCAAATATCACAGTGTGTGGCAGGGTTAGGGCCAAAAAGCCTGAGTAGCCGGCCTTCCGAGAGGAGGGGAGCGTGGGTCAGAGGGCTAGGCCGCATGTCCCTCCGGTGGCACCATGCTTCTCCCCTAGCGCCGGCCCGCCTGGGTCTAGCCCATCGCATCTGGTCCTCCAGCCCGCCCAGACCGCGTGCCCCTCCAGGCCCTGCGACCCACCGCCACCCTGATCTGCCCGCGGGCCCCTTCCTGCCGCAGGGTCCGCAGGCCGGCCGTGCCCTCCGTGCCGTGACCAGGGTGCTGAGGCCAGCGCCTGCCTGTGGGGAGCGGCTCAGCCAGTCAGGCAGGGGCTACAAGCTCAGACACGAAAGCATCTCTCTGACAGCTTGCTCCCAGTACGTGCTGGGGAGAGGCTGGGAGCCCTGGCGCGCGGGGATGGGGTCCTGTGGCCCGCTGCTGACGGAGGGAGTCTGTTCTCTCCTCGCTGATGGGGCTGCTGTGAAGACGTTTGTCTCAGTATGCGCGGTTCATCCTGCGTCTGCGGAGGAGAAACGTCCCGGGGGAGGCAGCGCCACCTCTCAGCACTCAGCAGAGGCCGGGGGGCGGAGGGGGGGTGGGGGGGGCGGCGGCTGACACATTCAGCAGCCTTTCTAGACGCTTCATCTCAAACACGCTTTACCCCCTTGTCTGGACTGAACGCAGGCTCCAGCCCTGTGGTCCTGGGAGGCCTGGACAGCGAGTCCACCAGGTTAGCAGAGGCCGCCCTGGGCAGGGGTGGAGCTGGGGTGCTGAGCTGCTCTGTACTCTTGTTGGCGTCGCTCCTCCTTCCAGGAGCCCAGGGGGTCCCACTAGCGGCCGGCCCGTCGCTGTCCCTGGGCTCTCTGGAGCAGGCCGTTTCAGGTCATTGTTCGCCCGATTGCATCATCAGGCACCCAAGGCCCCAGAAAAGCCGAGGGATGTTTCTGGGGGTTCTTGGCCAGCCTGCATGTATGGGCCAAGTCGTCTTGAAAAACTAAAAATAGAGCTGCCGTCCGATCTGGCAATCCCACTCCTGGGCGTGTATCTGGAGAAAAACATAATTTGAAAAGATAAATGCATCCCAATGTTCGTTGCAGCACTAGTTACAACAGCTGGGACTGGAGGCAATCTAAATGTCCATCGGCAGAGAAGTGAATAAAGAAGTGTCCATTCACTCTGAGGCTCACAAGCTCACTGCGGCTCTTCAGTTCCTTCAGGCTTCCCTGGTGGCTGGGGCGGAAGAATCCGCCTGCAACGCGGGGACCTGGGTGCCACGCCTGGGTCGGGAAGCTCCCCTGGGGAAGGGAATGGCTGCCCACTCCAGTAGTCGTGCCTGGAACATTCCACAGACAGAGGAGCCTGGTGGCTACAGTCCATGGGGCCACGGAGAGTCGGACACCCTGAGTGACGAGCGCTCTGCTGCGTTCGGAACGAAGCACCGACACTCCAGCCTCACTCTGGGAACCCTCAGCAGCGTGGCCCTGCCGAACTTGTCGGTGTTCTTTCCAGCAAAACCTTTCCTCCTCTCGCATCCCCGCTTCTGTGGCTGACCAGTGTAGTAATTACCTCGCTCTGGTTTGCTGTGAAAACATTTCTCTTGCTATAATCTCCTCTCCTACCTTCTTTTGCTCCCATGACTGCCAGCCAACACAACACCTGTCTTAGGAAGCGTTGGTAAAATCCGCCTCCCGCCACTGACCTATCACGTACACCGCTGCTCCCCTCCTTGACAAACTACGTCTTTTTCTCGGAACCCCAGTGCAACCTGTAATTCTAGTGGGCCGCTCGTCGCTTAGATTAATTTGTGGCAGATGCATCCATGTCTCCCGTTTCTTTCAGATACTGGTGAATTCTGCGAAAGAGCTCTGGCCACTCTTTGTTTCCTGCTGAAGAATCAGGCAAGCAGAATTTAGGAGCCCAAAACCTATTTGTTGAGATGAATTCTCCTATGATCTTACCTCCACTCCCTGCTCATTCCCATGGGCCACCTAAAGACTCAGTTCCCATCTGGTCTTCTGCTGTTGCTAAGAGGCCAGGATTTTTCTTGCTTGGATACCCAAGAAGGAGTTGCTTCCTGTCTCCCAGAAACTTGAATGAATTCACTTCTCTGTTTTGCTCACGTCCCTTTGTTTCTCCCCTAGATGTCTGAGTATTGTTTTTGATTTATTGCTTGAAGTTAGACCCATAGCTCCTTTTTCCCTGTGAGAAAATGATAGAAGCATCCCTTTCTTGCCTATTAACAAAGAACACACAAAATTAGTTGCAGTAGTTAGAATTTACACATTTGGTCATTTGTTTCTATCTATTTGTAGTAGGATTGGATATCAGCTGATAAATATCCATTTATGGGAAGTAAGACCATAATCAAAGTCTTCCATTCGTTCAGTGAACATTTATGAAGCACCAGCTTTGTGCCAGCGGCCATGGTGAAGGCTGCGGGTGGATGGCAGTGCCCCGGGAAGGCTTCCCAAGCTCACAGCAGGACTCTCTCGGTAGGTCCATTCATACCCGGTCCATTCCAGTCACCATCGCTTCCGGATCTGGAGGCATTTGAAGTGATCCACCCTCTGCCTGAAGGAATGGGCGGTGGCTTAGTTTCTCAGTCCTGTCTGCCGCTCTCCGCTCCGTGGACTGTGGCCCCCAGGCTCCTCCGTGCGTGGGATTCTCCAGGCCAGACGACTGGAGTGGGTCGCCATTTCCCTCTGCAGGGGATCTTCCCGACCCACGGATCGAACCTGTGTCTCCTCCAAGGCCTGGTTTGCTGTGAAAACATTTCTCTTGCTAACCCAGTGACTGCCAGCCAACACAACACCTGTCTTAGGAAGCGTTGGTAAAATCCGCCTCCCGCCACTGACCTATCACGTACACCGCTGCTCCCCTGCTTGACAAACTACGTCTTTTTCTCGGAACCACAGTGCAACCTGTAATTCTAGTGGGCCGCTCGTCGCTTAGATTAATTTGTGGCAGATGCATCCATGTCTCCAGTTTCTTTCAGATACTGGTGAATTCTGCGAAAGAGCTCTGGCCACTCTTTGTTTCCTGCTGAAGAATCAGGCAAGCAGAATTTAGGAGCCCAAAACCTATTTGTTGAGATGAATTCTCCTATGATCTTACCTCCACTCCCTGCTCATTCCCATGGGCCACCTAAAGACTCAGTTCCCATCTGGTCTTCTGCTGTTGCTAAGAGGCCAGGATTTTTCTTGCTTGGATACCCAAGAAGGAGTTGCTTCCTGTCTCCCAGAAACTTGAATGAATTCACTTCTCTGTTTTGCTCACGTCCCTTTGTTTCTCCCCTAGATGTCTGAGTATTGTTTTTGATTTATTGCTTGAAGTTAGACCCATAGCTCCTTTTTCCCTGTGAGAAAATGATAGAAGCATCCCTTTCTTGCCTATTAACAAAGAACACACAAAATTAGTTGCAGTAGTTAGAATTTACACATTTGGTTATTTGTTTCTATTTGTAGTGGGATTGGATATCAGCTGATAAATATCCATTTATGGGAAGTAAGACCATAATCAAAGTCTTCCATTCGCTCAGTGAACATTTATGAAGCACCAGCTTTGTGCCAGCGGCCATGGTGAAGGCTGCGGGTGGATGGCAGTGCCCCGGGAAGGCTTCCCAAGCTCACGGCAGGACTCTCTCGGTAGGTCCATTCATACCCGGTCCATTCCAGTCACCATCGCTTCCGGATCTGGAGGCATTTGAAGTGATCTACCCTCTGCCTGAAGGAATGGGCGGTGGCTTAGTTTCTCAGTCCTGTCTGCCCCTCTCCGCTCCGTGGACTGTGGCCCCCAGGCTCCTCCGTGCGTGGGATTCTCCAGGCCAGACGACTGGAGTGGGTCGCCATTTCCCTCTGCAGGGGATCTTCCCGACCCACGGATCGAACCTGTGTCTCCTCCACTGGCAGGCGGATGCATTAACAGCTTAGCCCCAGGGAAGCCCACCGGAAGGGATAAAACACCTAACTGCCGAGAAAGAAGGCGCAGTGTCTCTGGGTGCCGTGGCTGTGTTTCCCCTTTGGGGCATGAGGCAGGCCCCCCTCGGTGGAGGCGGGAGGGGAGGGAGGCCGGGAGTGGGGGCTGGACCCCCAGGAGCCCCCAGCAGCCTCCCCCGGGAAGAGCAGAGCCGCTGCTGTCCCCGGTCCTGGCAGCCACTCACGCGGCCGTCCTGCGAGGACAGGCAGGCTGGCACGCCTCCCTGCATCCGCTTCTTGAAATTCCCCTCAAAACCCTCTCTCCAGGAGAGAGGGAAGGACAGGGCACGAGGCGGCGGGCGGGCCCTGACTGAGTGGCCTCTCTGCACTCCGAGAGACGCAGCAAGAGTCAGACAGCACGGCACGCGCTCCGGCTGGCGGGCCTCCTGCATCGTCACGCGGCAGGCTCTCAGAGCCCTCCCTCTCCCTGCCCTCCTCTCTCCTCCTGCCTCTCCAGAGGAGTGGCGACGGGGTGCAGAGGATGCGGGCGCCAAGGAGGCTCGGTGCGGGCGCGGGACTGCAGGAGAAATGACAGCAATGGGAGCCGCGGCCGCCACCGGCCAGAGGAAACGGAGGGTGGCCGAGCGGGCAGAGACGTGCCCGATCACGGGGTCCGGGCAGGTCACGCTGGCGTCCCTTTGCTCCCAAGGCCGGGCTCAGCGGGCTCCGTCCCACGGTGGCTCTGGGGCTCCGCAAGGATGAGATCGTGGGTGGCCGCTTTCCGCAGGGTGTTAGTGACTCCGATTCTATGTGCTGACAACCCGCAGAGCTGAGGACTTCAAGGCCGTGCAGGCCGTTGGAGCACAGAGGGCGGGAGAGGGGGCGCGGCCTGGGCCTGGCTGCACAGGTGCATTCGCGGTGAGGGATGCGTGGTCCAGGAGCGTGGGAAGCCTCACGGTCTCCGCCCAGGGCGTGCGTACCGACATCGTGGGGGACGGGCTTGGTCGGGGCTTGAGCTGCCAGATTGCCTTTGTCAGCGCTTTCTCTCGCCCCGCTCCCCCGCTGCGCCCCGCACCCCTTCCAGCTCTGGCTCATTCATCAGCCCCTCGGGTTTCAGCCGAGATAAGATAGCCTCTCTTCTGTTCAGCAAAGATCGTCGCGAGCCTCCTCTGTGCTGCGCACGGACAGGGTGACAGGTGTGGGTGAAATCATGTTTCAGATGTCTGCAGTTTTAGAGTCTAGAGATAAGCCCAATAAACCCAGGGCAGTGTGTAGTTGGTATTTAAGTTAACAATAGCCACCACAAGATACAGCAGGGTCAGGGGAGGGTGCGGAGGTGACCGTCGGGTCTGAGTGCAGTCCTGCACGTGGACCTAGGCTTCCGTCCAGGGCTTTGCAGGCAGCAGGGATGGCGCCAACCCAGGTCCTGGCCAGAGCAGAACGCTCAGACGAGGGGCGTACCAAGAAGACATGCAGTGCCAGGCTGTGGACTTTTATTTATTAAACATTTTGGAAACTTTTGTGATTTAGCGAGGCTGTCTCGGCAGAACATCGTGTTGAGACGTTATTCCTCTGGTCGCAGGCATGGTAGGTTGGGACAGAGGTGAAAGCAAGCCGTGTTAATAATATTAATAACTACTGGGGGGCTTCCCCTGGTGGTCCAGTGGGTAAGGACACTGCCTTGCAGTGCAAGGGGCGCCAGTTTGATCCCTGGCCTGGGAAGATCCCACGTGCTGCGGAGCGGCTGGACCGATGCGTCCAATTACCGAGCAGGAGCTCTGGAGCACATGCGCCCAGAGCTGGTGCTCTGCGACAACAGAGGCCACTGCGATGGGAGGCCCACATGGGCCAAAGAACAAAGATGGATGAAAGTAGATCAATGAACGACCAATAGAAGTGGCCCGCTCACTCCCCTGCCTCCCCAACCTGACCCCCGCCCAAAATAAATAAATAAATAAATCTTAAAAAAAAAAAAAAAAAGTACCACACATCACGAAACAATTTAAAAATAAATAAATAAATAGCTACTGGGGATGGAGAGTTTACTCAGTGTGTGACCGTTTAATCTTATCAACTCCTCGGTGTGGTCTGTCCTATGATTATGCTATTTACTTGCCCAAACAAGAGGAGCTTCCCAGGCGGCGCTAGTGGTAAGGAATCCACCTGCCCACATAAGAGACACAAGAGACAGGTTCAAGCCCCGGGCTGGGAAGATCCCCTGGAGTGGGAAGTGGCCACCTGCTCCAGTCTTCTTGCCTGGGAAATTCCACGGACAGAGGAGCCTGGCGGGCTACAGTCGGTGGGCTGCACCGCGTCGGGTAGAGCTGAATGACTGAGCACAAGAGTCAGAGGGTGGGCTTTCACCCACCAGGCCTCACACAGGGGACTCGGTGCCATGGTGGCAGCAGCTGGACAGGTGAGAGGGTGTGGTGAGGAGCACGGGAGGAGAGAGGCCAACCCAGGTCCTGGCCAGAGCAGAACGCTCAGACGAGGGGCGTACCAAGAAGACATGCAGTGCCAGGCTGTGGACTTTTATTTATTAAACATTTTGGAAACTTTTGTGATTTAGCGAGGCTGTCTCGGCAGAACATCGTGTTGAGACGTTATTCCTCTGGTCGCAGGCATGGTAGGTTGGGACAGAGGTGAAAGCAAGCCGTGTTAATAATATTAATAACTACTGGGGGGCTTCCCCTGGTGGTCCAGTGGGTAAGGACACTGCCTTGCAGTGCAAGGGGCGCCAGTTTGATCCCTGGCCTGGGAAGATCCCACGTGCTGCGGAGCGGCTGGACCGATGCGTCCAATTACCGAGCAGGAGCTCTGGAGCACATGCGCCCAGAGCTGGTGCTCTGCGACAACAGAGGCCACTGCGATGGGAGGCCCACATGGGCCAAAGAACAAAGATGGATGAAAGTAGATCAATGAACGACCAATAGAAGTGGCCCGCTCACTCCCCTGCCTCCCCAACCTGACCCCCGCCCAAAATAAATAAATAAATAAATCTTAAAAAAAAAAAAAAAAAGTACCACACATCACGAAACAATTTAAAAATAAATAAATAAATAGCTACTGGGGATGGAGAGTTTACTCAGTGTGTGACCGTTTAATCTTATCAACTCCTCGGTGTGGTCTGTCCTATGATTATGCTATTTACTTGCCCAAACAAGAGGAGCTTCCCAGGCGGCGCTAGTGGTAAGGAATCCACCTGCCCACATAAGAGACACAAGAGACAGGTTCAAGCCCCGGGCTGGGAAGATCCCCTGGAGTGGGAAGTGGCCACCTGCTCCAGTCTTCTTGCCTGGGAAATTCCACGGACAGAGGAGCCTGGCGGGCTACAGTCGGTGGGCTGCACCGCGTCGGGTAGAGCTGAATGACTGAGCACAAGAGTCAGAGGGTGGGCTTTCACCCACCAGGCCTCACACACGGGGGACTCGGTGCCATGGTGGCAGCAGCTGGACAGGTGAGAGGGTGTGGTGAGGAGCACGGGGAGGGGAGAGAGGCCAAGGTGGCGAAGATCAGGTCCTATGTGCCGGTGGGTCGAACATCACACTTTTACCCTGAACGATTCTCGGAAAATTATATTGTTGAGAAAATTGAGAGGAGAAGATTTTAAAGAGGGGGATAAAGCAGTGTTGGTGTCAGATGCTTTGAGGTGGAGAGGAGAGGGGATGAGAAGGTTGGCTGAACTGCAGTTTGGCCATTTATCCTTCACCAGGTGAGAGCAGGTTTCAGTTCTCAGCTGGAAGGGCCCCAGAGCAGCTCCCAGGAAAAGTGTGATCAGGGCAAGATAGAGCCACTGGGTCAGTGAGCCTTAGGAAGTCCAGTAGTCTGCAGGAAATGAGAGCAAGAGACAGAGGGTTGGGCCTTCAGGCGTGCCAGGGTGGTCCTCGTCGAGGGAGGACCAAGGGGCCCAGAGGGAGGAAGGCTGTGTGGCCCAGTGGTATGTGAATATGCGTTGGATCCAGGCCTGTGCACACGAAGGATCTGGCTTATAGGATGAAGGGGAGAGAGAGAAAGAGAGCATGTGTGTCTGGTGTAGCCGGTGTCCAGGCAGGCGTAGACCGTGCTAGGGGAGAGCCGGGTGGACGGCGTGACTCCAGGGAAAAGGCCAGCCCAGGACGGAGACCGTCCTCCCCGGCTGCCACCTCCGGCAGGCACGGGATCGCACTTCCGGGGCAGCCGTGCAAGCTCACACGCTCTTGGTTTAGTCTCACGTTGTTCCTCGTTTCCTTCTTGCTGAGACTCCCCTGTCACCTCGGGAGAATCAGGCTTGCTCTCCATTATTTCACTTGTAAGGGAAATACAAAAGACTGACCTTGACTGGCCAGCGAGAAGAGCCTTCGCCCTGCCCGTGTCCCCGAAAACTCAAGCTGACATTCGCGTGGGAAGTCAGACCAACAGCGTGGCACCCCTGCTCCAGTCTTCTTGCCTGGGAAATTCCACGGACAGAGGAGCCTGGCGGGCTACAGTCGGTGGGCTGCACCGTCGGGTAGAGCTGAATGACTGAGCACAAGAGTCAGAGGGTGGGCTTTCACCCACCAGGCCTCACACACGGGGGACTCGGTGCCATGGTGGCAGCAGCTGGACAGGTGAGAGGGTGTGGTGAGGAGCACGGGGAGGGGAGAGAGGCCAAGGTGGCGAAGATCAGGTCCTATGTGCCGGTGGGTCGAACATCACACTTTTACCCTGAACGATTCTCGGAAAATTATATTGTTGAGAAAATTGAGAGGAGAAGATTTTAAAGAGGGGGATAAAGCAGTGTTGGTGTCAGATGCTTTGAGGTGGAGAGGAGAGGGGATGAGAAGGTTGGCTGAACTGCAGTTTGGCCATTTATCCTTCACCAGGTGAGAGCAGGTTTCAGTTCTCAGCTGGAAGGGCCCCAGAGCAGCTCCCAGGAAAAGTGTGATCAGGGCAAGATAGAGCCACTGGGTCAGTGAGCCTTAGGAAGTCCAGTAGTCTGCAGGAAATGAGAGCAAGAGACAGAGGGTTGGGCCTTCAGGCGTGCCAGGGTGGTCCTCGTCGAGGGAGGACCAAGGGGCCCAGAGGGAGGAAGGCTGTGTGGCCCAGTGGTATGTGAATATGCGTTGGATCCAGGCCTGTGCACACGAAGGATCTGGCTTATAGGATGAAGGGGAGAGAGAGAAAGAGAGCATGTGTGTCTGGTGTAGCCGGTGTCCAGGCAGGCGTAGACCGTGCTAGGGGAGAGCCGGGTGGACGGCGTGACTCCAGGGAAAAGGCCAGCCCAGGACGGAGACCGTCCTCCCCGGCTGCCACCTCCGGCAGGCACGGGATCGCACTTCCGGGGCAGCCGTGCAAGCTCACACGCTCTTGGTTTAGTCTCACGTTGTTCCTCGTTTCCTTCTTGCTGAGACTCCCCTGTCACCTCGGGAGAATCAGGCTTGCTCTCCATTATTTCACTTGTAAGGGAAATACAAAAGACTGACCTTGACTGGCCAGCGAGAAGAGCCTTCGCCCTGCCCGTGTCCCCGAAAACTCAAGCTGACATTCGCGTGGGAAGTCAGACCAACAGCGTGGCACCCCTGCTCCCACAGACTCTCAACTGTCAGGAGCTCCCGTTAAAGAACCAGCCTAACCTGCCTCCCCTCTTATAATCAGCCATTCCTATTTCAAAGCAACCTGTTTCCTCACATCTGTATCTTTAACAAGCGCCTCTGCAGGGCTCTTTCAGAAAAGCATGTGTTCTAGAGGCGGGCACGTTGGGTTCAGATCCCAGCTCGCCCTCTCACCGGCCAACGCCGGGTGACCTTAGTCGTACGCCGGGTATAGCAGTGGAGCCTGTACCCACGAGGCGGGTGTGAGCGTTCCGTTAGCGCCTGTGGCCTGGCGCTCAGTGAGCTCCGTGGGTACCGGCAGGACCACGGGTGCTTCTGAGTCACGCAGGGATGGAGAGGATGCTGGCTCTGTCCTCAGGGAACTCTCATCGAATGGGGACTCTTCTGTCCCATTGCTCTCACATGGGGCTCAGTTATCAGTGTCTCAAGACCATGTACGTGTGCTGTGTTGCTTCAGTCATGTCCAGCTCTTGAAAACCCTTGGACTGCAGCCCGCCTGCCTCTTCTGTCCATAGGATTCCCCGGGCACGACTACTGGAGTGGGTTGCCATGACCTCCGCCAGGAGGTCTTCCTGACCGAGGGATTGAACCCAGGTCTCTGACGTCTCCTGCACTGGCAGTTGGGGTCTTTACTCCTGGCACCACCTGGGAAGCCCAGCAAGGCCACAGGAGAGCATTTGAAGTGCACTAAGGGTTAAAATGGGAGACCGTGGAGGACACCGACAAGTGTGACCACACCACCGCATCTGGACAAGCCCATGCTGCGCCCCATACAGTCAGTGAACAGTTTCCTGTGAAATGTGTCCTCCTGTGATCTGGGAAACACATCCTGCTCTTGACATTCAGGATCTGTTCTTCGGCCAGAGAGAGAAGTCGAATGTCACGTGATACTTTGTGGGTTTATGAATTGGAAGGACTTCTTACCACTGGAATGTCCCTGGCGTTGGTAGGAAGGCCAGGAAAGGCACGCCCCTGACACAGGCACCTCCAGGGAGGCTCTGGAGGGAACCACAGGGGCTCCCCCAGACGTGGCTTTGGAGCCATCACTACCTCTGGCGCCGCCGGGGTGGGGGACGGCTGTCCCTCGAGGCCGCAGGCGCCATCTGCCTTGCAGGATGTGGGGATCCCCGAGGAGGGGGAGACCAGTGATGGAAGACAGGCCGTGGGCCCTGGAGGCACTGGAGGCCTGAGCAGGTGCCTTCCTCTTTAGATGAAGGAGCAGGATTCTGAGAGGTTCAGAGACTTCCAATCAGAAGCAGTGCCTCACTGTCCAGACACCACAGAGGAGCCACAGTGAGGGGGGGCAGAGAAGAGGCTTCCAGAACGGCCCCTCCCGAGACAGCCCCCTCCACGGAGCAGAGGCAGCCTTTCCTTCCTACAGGGGGCTCTGCACAAGAACCTGTGGTCTAACTTCTTGGTGCATGTAACTTCCTTTTTGCCAACCTCTCTAGACTGTTACCACTTTAAGTGGAGGTCGATTTTTCCTGGCCTGCTAAGAGCTTCTGATGTTGCTAGAAAGTTCAATTTGCCGCTGAAGTGTGAAACCTCACCCTCTGTGGAAAGGGAAGGAACAGGAAACCGGCACACGCTTGTGTCTTTCTCCCGGGAGGCAGGAGGCAGCTGTGAAGCTGCAGCGAGCCTCCCCGCAGACCAGGTTCTGAGCCTGCTTCCCACCCCCGGGGCGGGGAGGGGGTTCAGAGAGTTGCCTTCCTGACCGAGGATTGAACCCAGGTCTCTGACGTCTCCTGCACTGGCAGTTGGGGTCTTTACTCCTGGCACCACCTGGGAAGCCCAGCAAGGCCACAGGAGAGCATTTGAAGTGCACTAAGGGTTAAAATGGGAGACCGTGGAGGACACCGACAAGTGTGACCACAGCACCGCATCTGGACAAGCCCATGCTGCGCCCCATACAGTCAGTGAACAGTTTCCTGTGAAATGTGTCCTCCTGTGATCTGGGAAACACATCCTGCTCTTGACATTCAGGATCTGTTCTTCGGCCAGAGAGAGAAGTCGAATGTCACGTGATACTTTGTGGGTTTATGAATTGGAAGGACTTCTTACCACTGGAATGTCCCTGGCGTTGGTAGGAAGGCCAGGAAAGGCACGCCCCTGACACAGGCACCTCCAGGAGGCTCTGGAGGGAACCACAGGGGCTCCCCCAGACGTGGCTTTGGAGCCATCACTACCTCTGGCGCCGCCGGGGTGGGGGACGGCTGTCCCTCGAGGCCGCAGGCGCCATCTGCCTTGCAGGATGTGGGGATCCCCGAGGAGGGGGAGACCAGTGATGGAAGACAGGCCGTGGGCCCTGGAGGCACTGGAGGCCTGAGCAGGTGCCTTCCTCTTTAGATGAAGGAGCAGGATTCTGAGAGGTTCAGAGACTTCCAATCAGAAGCAGTGCCTCACTGTCCAGACACCACAGAGGAGCCACAGTGAGGGGGGGCAGAGAAGAGGCTTCCAGAACGGCCCCTCCCGAGACAGCCCCCTCCACGGAGCAGAGGCAGCCTTTCCTTCCTACAGGGGGCTCTGCACAAGAACCTGTGGTCTAACTTCTTGGTGCATGTAACTTCCTTTTTGCCAACCTCTCTAGACTGTTACCACTTTAAGTGGAGGTCGATTTTTCCTGGCCTGCTAAGAGCTTCTGATGTTGCTAGAAAGTTCAATTTGCCGCTGAAGTGTGAAACCTCACCCTCTGTGGAAAGGGAAGGAACAGGAAACCGGCACACGCTTGTGTCTTTCTCCCGGGAGGCAGGAGGCAGCTGTGAAGCTGCAGCGAGCCTCCCCGCAGACCAGGTTCTGAGCCTGCTTCCCACCCCCGGGGCGGGGAGGGGGTTCAGAGAGGCAGGAAACACCAACTAGGAATCCTGCCAGGAACAAAGCCAGCACTGTCTTCACTCTCACAAAGTGCCTCACTGGGGAAAGACATCTAGAGCTCCTTGACATACTTTTTCTTCATCTTTCAACCCTCCTTGGGCTTCCCTAGTGGCACTAGTGGTAAAGAATGCTACCAGTGCAGGAGACGTAAGAGATGCGGGTTTGATCCCAGGGTCAGAAAGATCCCCTGGAAGAGAGCCCGGCAACCCACTCCAGTATTCTTGCCTGGAGAATCCAGGAGGAGCCTGGCAGGCTACAGTCCATAGCATTGCAGAGAGTAAGACACGACTCAGTTGACTTAACACACATACATGCAAGCCTCATTATTTAACATAAACAAAAAAGTAAAGTATATCAGCATAGTTAATAGCAAAAGGGTTGAATTATTGTTCTTCTCTGGGCCTCAGCAAGATTCTAGAGTGCTGTAAACCTCAGTGTTAAGTAGAGTTTGAAAAAAAATGAACAAGCAATGTAAGAACTCCATTTATTCCAAAGAGCATCCTTACCAGCCCCAAAGAGTAAATGCTTTTTTCAGACAGAATAGTTGATCAGGCTTGAACTCATTAGGAAAAGCCGAGAATTAGGAACATTTTCCAAGAGAGGCTCAGCCAAGTGCTCTGTAAAAATAATTCTCTCTCTTTTATTCTTTTGGAACATTTCCACAAAAAAGCTTCTTGTTGTTAAATGGGCCCTACACCAGTGATGACAAAATTGTCCTTCACATTAATGGCGCTCTTGGCCTTTTTGGTCCTGGAAACATGCAGATTTTTTAGGGCATCAGTTATAATTATTTTCCCCAAATAGGTTACCTTTGTGAAGGCAGGTTTATGATGACCATTTTCTTCTTCTAAAAGTGATATCCCCTAAGACATGCCTACCAAATATCAAGCTGTGCACCAAATGAGCACACACACATATGTACACACGCACACGCGCATGCATGCACGCACGAACGCGCACTTTCTATAACCAGTGCCCAGTACCCTTCACATCCCAGGTCCTTCGGAATCCAGCCACACCCTGCATGTCCAGTGAGTTTCCCGCCCACTAGGCGCCCCCCACCCCCCACCTCTCCTTCATCCTCTGTTCCCCTCCCCGAGAGCCCCTACTCTTCCTGGCCTACGTACCCTCTTCTGGCCCTCTCTGCCTCTCGGAAGCCCACCCTGCCTGCAAAGAAGGAGCTGTATTATTAGTGTTGCAAGCGTCCCCAGTTGTGCGGCAAAGCCTTCCGGACTGGTCTGGATCCTGCTTGCGGTGCCTTCCCGTCTGCCCCTGAGGTTCTCACCGGCTCCCCTGGGAAAGCCTGAGAGCAGAGGGAGGGGCGTGGCCAGCCTGAGAGCGCAGTCCGCTGGGTTCGAGGCTGGGTGTGGGTTTGGCGGTTGAGGCTGAAGCCTTCTAGTCCAGTGCTTTGCACCTCCTGCCTGGCCCTGTTTCTCCCGTAGAGGCCTCCCCTCCCGCCCGCCGCCCGCCCTGCCCTGCCCCCCAGGCCCGGTCCTCTGGAGAGGCACCCCCTCTTGCTGTGCGCAGGACCAGTTCTCCTCACCTGCCCGCTCCTCCCAGCCTCAGGCGCTGCGTCCCCCAGCACCCGCAGGTGCCAGGAATGAGTTTCTCTTCCTAAGTGGATAGACTCAGGACTCCTGGATAAATACGGGTGAGAAGCAGGCTCTAGGAATGGGCCTGTGAAGGCTGATGTGATCCTTCCTCGGTCAATAGTGCTTTTGTGCGCCACCGCGGAGTCCAGCAGCTGCTGTGGATGGCACGTCTCCAGCCTGGGTAATTACATTCTGCGTGCCTCTGTTTCTCTTGTAGTTTGAAGATAACTTACTCACTTTTTTCCCTAAAGAAAGAGGTCTGCGTTTGGTGGTGCTGTTTGCAAGAGGCCATGGGGCGGAGGGGGGCAGCAGAGCAGGAAAGAGAAGAACACTCCGGGAGGAGGGTGCGGGCCCTGCCGCGGTCTAGTCGGTGCTGGTCTCCACCGGGCTCAGTCTTCGCACCCGTCGTTTTGGAACCCTGCTGCACTGAAGAATTGATGCCTTTGACCTGTGGTGCTGGGGAGGTTCCCGAGAGTCCCTTGGCCAGCAAGGACATCCAACAAGTCCATCCTAAAGGAAATCAACCCTGAATATTCACTGGAAAGACGGATCCTAAAGCTGAATCTCCGGTCCTTGGGCCACCTGATGCGAAGAGACCACTCGCTGGATGACCCCGGGAGAGACCGAAGGCAGGAGGGGCCACAGGGGATGGGACGGCTGGACGGCATCACTGACTCGGTGGACATGGGTCTGAACAAACTCTGGAGACAGTGAAGGACAGGGGAGGCTGGAGCGCTGCAGTCCATGGGTTCGTAGAGGGTCCGGCACGACTTAGAAGCTGAGCAGCAGTGTTCTCCACCCTGAGTTGCTGCGGGAGTCATGCGGGGTAACGCTGGAGGTCTGCCCGAGAGACGATTTCAGCAGTGACTGGGTAGGGCTCACCTAATAGAGTGTTTCCACGCAAGAGAGGAACGCCATTCCTCCCTCTGGACGCTGAGCCCGGTCTCTTCCAGCTGCAGGAAAGAGCACAGCTGCGGAGGGCAAGGAGGTGGCACTGTGACCGCCTCTGATGCTCTGGAAGAGAGAGCAGCACGGAACAGAGGCCCTGGGTCAGCCTCTGGCCACCCAGCTGCAGACCAGCCTGCCACCTGTTAGTCACAAGCCGCTGGCCCACCCCGAGGCCCTCAGTCGGAGCAGGGCGAACAGCACCTCAGCCGCTGCTGGTTGTTATGAATCTGTTATTACAAAGAGCACATGAACGACGCTTAGACGTGGGTCACGAGGGCAGCTCCTTCCCAGCCACAGCAGGTCAGCACGGCGGGTGAGCACAGCCCCTCTCAGAGGAGTTCCTCCAGAAGTTTCCTGCTGGTGACTGTGCAGTGCTTCTGAGATGAACGTGAGGCTGTTACCCCATCAGGGAAGAGAAATGTTCTGGTAAAACGAGCAGTTAGAACAGTGTGCAGGAAACGAAGGAGGGCCTGAAACCAGGGAAAGGAAAGCGGCTCAGATTAGGCACAGCTTGGAGCCAGAGACCCTTGCTGGATGGTCTTCTCGGCCGTGCAGCACTGGGGGCCTCTGTGCCCACCCAGCCTGGGTGACGGGGCCGGTGGCAGGGTGTCGTCGTACCTGCCTTTGTCTTGGGGAGGTTCCCCGGGTGCCCAGGGGAGCTCAGACGGCAGAGGGCCAGGCTGGGGCGGCTGTGGAGGACGTGCCAGGACAGGCGCTCAGGGGCTGGTGGGACAGACGAGGAACCCGCGGCGGAGAGCAGGTCCCAGGAGGGACTGCCCAGCCCTCTTCCTCCTGCTGCCTCTGCCTGGAGGAACAGAGCTGGGAGGCAGATGGCCCAGAACTCCCCGGGGAGGGTCCCTAGAGGACCAGGGCTTGCCACGGAAGAGCATCCTTGCGTGATTGTATGTGGATTTCATTTCCCAGACCCCCAGGCCAAGGTGGGGCCTCCTCCCTTACTCAAGTCTGTACGCAGGAAGTTAAGCTGGCTGAGGGGCTGGCAGTGTGAGCGGGAGAGGGGCAGGGACAGGCCTGGGGGGACTTCTTGCTCTTAGTAGTTCAGCGCACAAGGCTGATAATGGGGCATCTGCTTGCAAGCAGTGCCTGGGATTGGCGTTGACAGTGTTCAGGCTGAGCTTTCCCTGCTGCGGCGGGCCGGTACAGGAGCTGGTTATCACAGGCGGCCGGGAGGGGTTGGGAGCCCTCTGTGTCCTATTCATTAGCGGTGGGTAAGGTGCTTGGTCCCCAGCGGCAGTGCATGTTCACAGTGAATCATTAACAACTCAAACAGCCTCATACATGTGTCTCACAGATGTGTCAACTCATTGCCGCGCTGGCGTTTTTTTCTCTCCTCGTGTTTCTTTTCCTGAACGAGTGACTTCTGCTTTACTTAGGATTCTGTCCAAAGCCTAGTCACATTTCCCATGATTCGAGGGCCTTGGGGCTGAGAGACGAGCTGTTGTAAGGCTGGCCTTCTGGTTCAGAAAACAGGAGGATGGATTTTTAAACAGGCTGGAGTGGGAGATGCTCCACCACTGCCTTCAAGGGGTGCAAAAGAGGAGCCACTGCCTTGCCCAGGGGACAGCAGAACGGGGGAGGGTCTCTGAGGGTGGCCAGCAGCCCTTCTGGAGGGGGCACCGTGAGGCATGCTGTCCATGGCGAGGCAGAGGGCCGGGCGGGTATATTTTTAATAAATGGTATAGTGGAGAATATACTCTCTTTTTCTTGGCTTCGTGCATCAACATTATTTTGAGGTTTAGCCAAATGTGTGTACGATATGTCACTTCCTTTATTGTCAAATAGTAGCCATGGCAGGTGTACCACGGTTGGGTTATCTGTTCAGTAGCTGATCCCTGTTTGGGCTGCTTTCCGTCTGGAGCTGTTAGAAATCAAGTCGAGAGGAAACGTATGTGCAGGTCTTCATCAATATGCACCTCCATTTATGTTGGGCAAACAGGAGAAGAGGAGGTAGATCACCTGATATCCAGGTGTGTGTTTAACTTTTTAAGAAACTGCCAAACTGTGTTCCAGAGTTGTATCATCTTACATTCCCACCAGAAGCTCAGAGTTGGGCTCCGCCGCCTGACTGCAGACACTAGGCATTGTCAGTCCTTACTTCCACGCTCCTTTGAATAAGGATACAGCGGCTCCAGGGTGTGGTTGGACGTGTTTCCTAACAAGTGATGATGTCAGGCGTCTGTTCGTGTGCTTCTCTGCCGTAGCACATCAGCCTTCCTTGGTGAAGGCTTTTTGTATCTTTCACCAGCGTTTAAATTGGGTCGTTTCTTTCCTTCCAATTGAACTCTGAGAGTTTGTACGTATTTTGGACACGAGCCCGTTAGTAACTATGTGATACAGTAAAACTGGAAGTGGTGGTCGCTCAGTCGTGTCTCTTTGCGACCCCATGGTCTGTCCATGGAATTCTCTAGGCAGGAATACTGGAGTGGGTTGCCATTTCCTTCTCCAAACCGTATGATATTTGCAAACATTTCCTACCAGTATTAAGTTGTCTTTTCAATCTCTAAACAGTGTCTGTCAAAGGACAGTTTAAATGTTAAGAAAGTCTGATTTATCAATTTTTCTCTTATGGATGCTTCTAAAAGTTCATAGTTTTAGGTTTTGTTTTAGGTCTACAGTCCTTTTATTCACGTGAGGTAGGGTTTGAAGTCAGCAGAACGGGGGAGGGTCTCTGAGGGTGGCCAGCAGCCCTTCTGGAGGGGGCACCGTGAGGCATGCTGTCCATGGCGAGGCAGAGGGCCGGGCGGGTATATTTTTAATAAATGGTATAGTGGAGAATATACTCTCTTTTTCTTGGCTTCGTGCATCAACATTATTTTGAGGTTTAGCCAAATGTTTTACGATATGTCACTTCCTTTATTGTCAAATAGTAGCCATGGCAGGTGTACCACGGTTGGGTTATCTGTTCAGTAGCTGATCCCTGTTTGGGCTGCTTTCCGTCTGGAGCTGTTAGAAATCAAGTCGAGAGGAAACGTATGTGCAGGTCTTCATCAATATGCACCTCCATTTATGTTGGGCAAACAGGAGAAGAGGAGGTAGATCACCTGATATCCAGGTGTGTGTTTAACTTTTTAAGAAACTGCCAAACTGTGTTCCAGAGTTGTATCATCTTACATTCCCACCAGAAGCTCAGAGTTGGGCTCCGCCGCCTGACTGCAGACACTAGGCATTGTCAGTCCTTACTTCCACGCTCCTTTGAATAAGGATACAGCGGCTCCGCGCTGTGGTTGGACGTGTTTCCTAACAAGTGATGATGTCAGGCGTCTGTTTGTGTGCTTCTCTGCCGTAGCACATCAGCCTTCCTTGGTGAAGGCTTTTTGTATCTTTCACCAGCGTTTAAATTGGGTCGTTTCTTTCCTTCCAATTGAACTCTGAGAGTTTGTACGTATTTTGGACACGAGCCCGTTAGTAACTATGTGATACAGTAAAACTGGAAGTGGTGGTCGCTCAGTCGTGTCTCTTTGCGACCCCATGGTCTGTCCATGGAATTCTCTAGGCAGGAATACTGGAGTGGGTTGCCATTTCCTTCTCCAAACCGTATGATATTTGCAAACATTTCCTACCAGTATTAAGTTGTCTTTTCAATCTCTAAACAGTGTCTGTCAAAGGACAGTTTAAATGTTAAGAAAGTCTGATTTATCAATTTTTCTCTTATGGATGCTTCTAAAAGTTCATAGTTTTAGGTTTTGTTTTTAGGTCTACAGTCCATGTTAATTTCGTATTTCACGTGAGGTAGGGTTGGAAGTCCATTGTTTTGCATACGGATGTGTGGTTTTTTCAGCACTCTGTTGAAAAGAGCATTCTTTCTCCACTGAACTACCCTAGCACATCCGTCAAAACCGAGCTGTCCCTGTGTTGGGGGGTCTGCTTGTAGGCCTGTTCTCCTGCTCCCGGGGGCGCTTCTCTGCCGTGACGCCCAGAGCCCTCTGCCCTCGCTGCGGTCGCTTCACTGCAGCCTTGGAATCCGAGTGTGTGCGTCTCGGACTCTGCCTGTCTCTCGGAGCTCTTTGGCTATGTGTGGGCTGGCACTGCCATAGGAATTGTAAAATCAGTTTGTCAATTTCTACCAAAAAAAAAAAAACCCTGCCAGAGTTTTCATCGGGCTTCCATGGAATCTGTAGGTCAGTTTGGGGAGACTGGACGTCTGTGATTAGTTTGGGTTGAGGGCTTGCCTCATGACCGTGTTGAATTTCTGAGAAACGTTCATGTGTACTGGTGTCATTTCCTTGCCACGTCTCTGATATATTGTTACTAAGGATTCATTTGGGACTGCCGTCTCCTTTCTGGAAAGATTTTAAACTACACTGCCAATTTCTTTAATGGATGTAGTAGTATTTATATCTGTTATATCTGCTTCCGTCTATTATCTCTCTTTAAGTTGTCTGTTTCTTCATGAACCCCCTGTGATGGTTTGTGTCTGAGGACTCTTTCTTTCATTTAAAGTGTCATTTTGTGGGCTCGCTTGTTGGTGATAGTTCTCTATTATCCTTTCACTGCCTGTAGGCGCGGCAGTGATGTCACTTTGTATCATGGGCGTCGCCTCTCTTTCTTCTTCTTTTTTCCTCGTCAGTTTGAACTGGATCCTCGGGGGTCTTCCTTTGAAATGTGTTAGGCTGACCTGCATTCCTGCCCAACCGCAGCCTGGTTACTCCCTGGCACTAGCCATGGTGCTGTGTCCTCCGCCGCGTCCTGTGAGTCGGTCTGGACGTTGGAACGGGCGCTCTCCTGGCCCCCGCGTGGCCGCAGCCAGCCTCGGAGGGGCTCGGCCCTGCGCCTTGAGCTCCGTGCATGCAGGGTCTCAGCAGCCCGGCGGAGGCCGCGGGGAGCTTTGACCGGCTGGCCCTGTGGAGCTGACTCTCTCCGTGCTCGTTCTCCATTCTGCGCCTCTGGCCGCTGGGGTCCCCCCGGCCTCTCAGTGCCGTCTCGTCTACTCAGAGATGCCTGGTGACTCCACCTGTTCCCGTAGCCCTGATACTATTTTAAGGCAGCAGCCGTAGTAATGGCCTGGACGGCCGTCTCTGTTTCCTGCCCCTCATGGATCGCACTCTCCGTTGCCTGATGGTCAGAGCCTCGCCGGCCGTTGCTGCACAGCTCCTGTCTGTCCTGGGCTCTCGCGGTCAGGAGAGCGGCCGCAGCCCCTGACCCCAGCGCGGGCGGAAGCAGGGGTCCTCTCCTCCAGAGAAGGTGGCCCAGGGCCCCCCAGAGAGCAGCGGGCCCTGCCGCCGCCTTTCAGCCAGCTCTGCTGAGCGCTCCCCTTCTCCTGCGTCCCTGAGAAGCTGGGTCCAGGGAGCGGGGTTCTCCCACGGGCTGTGCGGACACACCGGGAAGTCTGCTCAGAGGCCCGCGCTGGGCTGAGGCGCTTCTCCTGCCTCTTCTGAGCGGCCCTCCCTGCCGTTCTCTTCTCTGCCGGGGCTGCAGTGCGGGGAGGGCGGAGCCGTGCCACCCGCAGGAGGGAGGCGCTCAGGGCCTGCAGCAGAGAGCTTAGTCTAGGGAAGGGTACAGGAGAATCGACGTGAAAAGGAACAGAAGGACCCATTCTACAGGCAGTATTTCCTGTCCCTTTCCTCTCTTCTGCTTTTTATACTGGAAGGGGACGGGGAGGCCGAGAAAGGCAGGCGCCGGCGCTCTCAGGCCGCGGCTGCGGGGATGGAGTCAGCGCGACCCTAACAGCAGCGCCTGGCGTCCACCCCGCGGGGCCTCCGGCGCTCCTCAGGGACAGGTGGGCTCCACGCCTTCATGCATCCTAGCAGATCTCACGGTGCACATCCTGCGGGGAGACCCTGCAGACGCCAGGAGGAGAAAACCTATCAGGAGGAGGGCACGAGAGAGCAGAGTGGACGGGGCTTCTGGAAGAGCTCAGGGGGATGAGTTGCTCTTGCTCTCGGGAGCCGCTAGTTCCTCAGCGGCCGGGGCAGCCCGCCGGAGGAGCCACCCGCGTCTGGTTTAGGGCAGAGCCCCAAGGCTCCTTTCTCTCCTGGGCCCCGCCCCGCCCCGACCCCGACCCGAAGGCGTCTGTGTCTGTCTCTTGTGTCTCCATTGGGTGCCGTTTCTGGACACGTGCATGCGGCTTTTATTTCCACTTTAGTAAAATACGTGTTACTGTTGGGTATTCTTTTATTTTCCTTGAATAGTTTGTAAGTGTCATGAAGACGGCGGTTGTCTTTTTCGCAGTCGCCTCCCTACTATGAGAACAAGTCTGCATGTTGCAGATAGCTGGTAAATATTCCTTAAAATGAATTTTTAATTTTGATCAGGGTCCTCTCCTCCAGAGAAGGTGGCCCAGGGCCCCCAGAGAGCAGCGGGCCCTGCCCGCCTTTCAGCCAGCTCTGCTGGCGCTCCCTTCTCCTGCGTCCCTGAGAAGCTGGGTCCAGGGCGGGGTTCTCCACGGCTGTGCGGACACACGGGAAGTCTGCTCAGAGGCCCGCTGGGCTGAGGCGCTTCTCCTGCCTCTTCTGAGCGGCCCTCCCTGCCGTTCTCTTCTCTGCCGGGGCTGCAGTGCGGGAGGCGGGCCGTGCCACCCGCAGGAGGGAGGCGCTCAGGGCCTGCAGCAGAGAGCTTAGTCTAGGGAAGGGTACAGGAGAATCGACGTGAAAAGGAACAGAAGGACCCATTCTACAGGCAGTATTTCCTGTCCCTTTCCTCTCTTCTGCTTTTTATACTGGAAGGGGACGGGGAGGCCGAGAAAGGCAGGCGCCGGCGCTCTCAGGCCGCGGCTGCGGGGATGGAGTCAGCGCGACCCTAACAGCAGCGCCTGGCGTCCACCCCGCGGGGCCTCCGGCGCTCCTCAGGGACAGGTGGGCTCCACGCCTTCATGCATCCTAGCAGATCTCACGGTGCACATCCTGCGGGGAGACCCTGCAGACGCCAGGAGGAGAAAACCTATCAGGAGGAGGGCACGAGAGAGCAGAGTGGACGGGGCTTCTGGAAGAGCTCAGGGGGATGAGTTGCTCTTGCTCTCGGGAGCCGCTAGTTCCTCAGCGGCCGGGGCAGCCCGCCGGAGGAGCCACCCGCGTCTGGTTTAGGGCAGAGCCCCAAGGCTCCTTTCTCTCCTGGGCCCCGCCCCGCCCCGACCCCGACCCGAAGGCGTCTGTGTCTGTCTCTTGTGTCTCCATTGGGTGCCGTTTCTGGACACGTGCATGCGGCTTTTATTTCCACTTTAGTAAAATACGTGTTACTGTTGGGTATTCTTTTATTTTCCTTGAATAGTTTGTAAGTGTCATGAAGACGGCGGTTGTCTTTTTCGCAGTCGCCTCCCTACTATGAGAACAAGTCTGCATGTTGCAGATAGCTGGTAAATATTCCTTAAATGAATGAATTTTGATTCACATTTTCCTTCAAAGGAAGCATGTGACATAGGCGGTGGACCCATGATATCGTGTTTGACAGATATGCAAAAAAGGCCCCAAATGGCTGGACCTTGAAACCTTAGGATAATAATGTTTGAAATAACTGGGGATTTTGAAGACTGCTCACCGCAGGACATGCCAAGGCCGCTTTGAGCTTGGAAGCTCGACTATAGAATTGATTGAAAGAGAGAAAGAACCACATCAAAGGCCCGCTCAGAGTGGTCCTTCTTTCCTGGCTTCACTGAGACTCTCACATTCTGGAGAAAGTCTGGAGGCGGGAAACGGCGTGCTGGTGGGGTCGGAAGTCCCGTGAAGGCCCAGAAGCCGCCAGGGCTCAGTGTGGTCCCTCTCCTTGCTGCCTCTGGGGTGGCCTGGTTCCTGGGGCGGCCAGGGCCGCAGGAACTGAATGGGAGGAGTTTCCAGGGTTCTATGCTGGGCTTGAGCAGATGCAGGTGGAGTTCCTGCAGGAGATGCGGGATGCAGGGAAGGAAGGTGGCCTGGAGGCCAGAGGCTTGGGAGGCGCCGCTGGTGCGGGGAGGGGGCGGGCTCCGGGGAGGCGCACACCCGCAGGGCTGCAGCAGGTGGTGGGGCTGCGCGAGGCGGACCGTGGCAGCCAGTCTCCGTGCGGCCAGGCTGCCCGCTGGGCCCGTGGTGGGTGCTGGGAACGGGATAGGGACCTTTCCCCCCCGGGATGCTCAGCAAATGTCAGGCTCTAATGGGCTTCCCACTCTGCCAAGGGGCACCGGTGCAGTGGGCACCGGTGCAGTGGGCGCCGCACACAGCACCTCGCCAGCTGGAGGTTCCTCCGCCTGCCGCGCGGCACCGGCGCACGGGCGCTCGGGCACGCATCAGCCGTGGGGAGACCGGGGCCCTGGGTGGAGGGGCGGCCAGACGCCGGGCTCCTTACTGGCCTCCAGTGAGTCTTCGCAGAGAGCCTGGGATGGGGGAACTGGAGCCAGGAACCAGTGAGTGCCCGAGGCTTGGCCCCACCTTCAAGAAATGCTGCCCCTGTAAGAGAACCAGAGAATCCATGCTCTTCCCTCAAAAGTCTCCTTTTTTCGTTGAGGGCGCCTCAAGTATGGGGGAGAAATGAGCTAATTCTCCCTCTGGTCCACACTCTCCTCTTTGCATTTCCTCCCGTGTGAGTCCCGTGAGCCTTTGGGTCGCTCGCATGCAGAGCAGAGGTTCGACCTCCCCCCCGTGCCTTAAGGTGGGAGCCTGGCGCGCCTCTCTCTTGAGAGGTGGTGAGCACACGGGGTCCTTGGTAAGACCTGGCTGAGCACCAGGAGCTGCTCTGTGGTCCTCTGGCAGAGGCCACTCAGCCTCTGAGTTTTATTTTCTGAAACCTGAGAGGAGATAGCATGGCTGTTATCAGAGAGATTAGTACTCCACATGAGGGCACAAGTGCATTCATTAAAAGCCCCCAACCCCAGGAAGCTCCCGGGTGCTGCCTCCGGACAAGCAGCCGCCGAGAGGAGACCAGGAGGGCAGCCATGGGGTCGAGGTGACCTTTTGGCATATGGTGACTCAGGGGTGGGTGCACGGAGTTTTAAAGAGCTCCCCAAGAACCCATCCATCTGGTGGGCCCTCCTCATGCCGCGCTGACCAGATGGCCCTTGATAAAGCGCCATCAGAGGGGGAGGCAGGGACCCATCCATCCAGAGCCCCTCCCCCCCACCGTTCGCAGAGGCGGCTACCCTTGGCTGGAGCATCGACCGTGTTTAAATCTTAAAAGCAAAGGTCTGGGTTTGGTTCGATTTAGTTTTGTGTGTGTGTATCCGGGCCATCGTTTCCACCTGGGCAAACGATAAAAAGAATGCCCAGCAAATACACGTCTGAGTAAATCACAGAGAGACCTTGACGAATCAGGATGTGTGGTTTCCAGCGTGAGAATTTCCCAATGCTGCTCTCAGCCTGTTTAATATTCAGGATCTTCCCAAAATCTTTTAAAGCCTGAAAAATGCAAGGGTATTGCAAGGGCAGGAATCGTGTGTTACTCAAACGAGCTGGCTGATCTAAAACCATGTAATCAATCAAGTATCTGGAATCGAGGGAACGTCTTCCTGAGTGATGTCCGAGGAGAAGGCTCTTCAAGCCGGTCTCCTTGAAGCGGTCACAGTGTGCATGCTGGTCTGAGAGGAAATTGATTCTACAGATTGAAATATTTTTTCCAGGTCACTTCTTCAGGGGAGGTCATGGAGAAACATAATTCTGCTTTAAGAAGCCTCTAGGAAAATTATAGAACATCTTCTTCACAGTATTTTAGATGGACTTTTCTTGTGATTTCCAAATGAAAAGATGATTTAAATACCTGGTAGGGAAAAAAGCTGCTGGAAAATGGACAAAGGTCTTGCTGGTCAGTGGTTAGAAAGCCACAGCAGAGTTGAGCCTCCCGCCACATCATGGCTCCGGACGAGAGACACTAATCTCCCATTTGCCTTTGGAAGCGGGTCTGCTGGCGGTCCTACCTGGGCTCCTCTGAAGTGTGGCTGAGAGATGCAAGGGTCCTCTGAGAACCGGCAGGCGGCTGGTTGGGTAAATCAGGGCTGCATCGAGCTGGGGTGAAGACCAGGGGGAGGAGAGCGAGTCCATGTGGATGAAGCCCCCTGCTCTGATGGGCCCCACCTCCGCTCCAGGAGACCCACCGCCCCAGTGTGCTGAACGCCCAGAAGTGCGGTCAGCCTGGTCAGTCAATGGCAACAAAGAGGCTTTGGCCTGGAAATGCAGGAGGAGCTCAGCGCTCACATTCTGGTCTAGGGAATAGGATCGGGAGTCAGGACACCCGCCCTCTAGTTGTTACTGACCAGCAGGAAGACCTGAAAAGCCCATTTTGTGCAGGGAGGGTGCTGCCCTGCCCTCCTGTTGTCGAGGAGCTGAGGACCCAGGGGACCAAGGCCGGGCCGCCCATGGCGGCACAGCCAGGACGGAGCGCTCTTCTCGCTGAGACAGTTGCCACCAGACCCGCTGGCTCTGCTCAATCGCCACCACCAGGGCGGCGCCCTAGGACCCGCTGGATTATCTCGTCCGTCACCAGGAGTCACAGCTGGGCTCGTTCCAAATGGCTTTGGCAAATACTGTACAGATAGATGTGAGGATACAAGAAGCTTTTTATGATAGGGATCTTCAAGTAGGCATTTGGCTAGGCCCTATGTCAAGAAATGGAGTTTTAGATGTGAGTACAAGCCGGTATCCTTGAAGCGGTCACAGTGTGCATGCTGGTCTGAGAGGAAATTGATTCTACAGATTGAAATATTTTTTCCAGGTCACTTCTTCAGGGGAGGTCATGGAGAAACATAATTCTGCTTTAAGAAGCCTCTAGGAAAATTATAGAACATCTTCTTCACAGTATTTTAGATGGACTTTTCTTGTGATTTCCAAATGAAAAGATGATTTAAATACCTGGTAGGGAAAAAAGCTGCTGGAAAATGGACAAAGGTCTTGCTGGTCAGTGGTTAGAAAGCCACAGCAGAGTTGAGCCTCCCGCCACATCATGGCTCCGGACGAAAACACTAATCTCCCATTTGCCTTTGGAAGCGGGTCTGCTGGCGGTCCTACCTGGGCTCCTCTGAAGTGTGGCTGAGAGATGCAAGGGTCCTCTGAGAACCGGCAGGCGGCTGGTTGGGTAAATCAGGGCTGCATCGAGCTGGGGTGAAGACCAGGGGGAGGAGAGCGAGTCCATGTGGATGAAGCCCCCTGCTCTGATGGGCCCCACCTCCGCTCCAGGAGACCCACCGCCCCAGTGTGCTGAACGCCCAGAAGTGCGGTCAGCCTGGTCAGTCAATGGCAACAAAGAGGCTTTGGCCTGGAAATGCAGGAGGAGCTCAGCGCTCACATTCTGGTCTAGGGAATAGGATCGGGAGTCAGGACACCCGCCCTCTAGTTGTTACTGACCAGCAGGAAGACCTGAAAAGCCCATTTTGTGCAGGGAGGGTGCTGCCCTGCCCTCCTGTTGTCGAGGAGCTGAGGACCCAGGGGACCAAGGCCGGGCCGCCCATCGGCGGCACAGCCAGGACTGAGCGCTCTTCTCGCTGAGACAGTTGCCACCAGACCCGCTGGCTCTGCTCAATCGCCACCACCAGGGCGGCGCCCTAGGACCCGCTGGATTATCTCGTCCGTCACCAGGAGTCACAGCTGGGCTCGTTCCAAATGGCTTTGGCAAATACTGTACAGATAGATGTGAGGATACAAGAAGCTTTTTATGATAGGGATCTTCAAGTAGGCATTTGGCTAGGCCCTATGTCAAGAAATGGAGTTTTAGAGTGATCACAAGGCAGCGGCACTGGCATCTGGTCATCTCTAAGGGTCAAAACAAAACATGCGTGTACATGATCACATGTCCCTGGAAAGAAAGGGTAGCATTGGGAGTTCCTTGGGGCATTTTTCTGAGATTCCTTTTATTAAATATTTATACTCACAGAGATCTTTTTTAAAATTTTGACCTCTTTTTATTGGTTTTTCATTTATTTATTTTCACCCATCTTTGTTCTTTGACCTGTGCAGGCCTCCCATCGCAGTGGCCTCTCTTGTCGCAGAGCACCTGCTCTGGGCGCATGTGCTCCAGAGTGCTGGGTCATCATTGGACACACTGGTCCAGCTGCTCACGACACGTTGGGTCTTCCCGGGCCAGGGATCGAACCGATGCCCCTTGCACTGCAAGGCAGACTCTTTACTCACTGGACCACCAGGGAAGCCCCCTAGATCTTTTTTTAATCTCAAAAATTTTAGGTCTTAAGAATTGTTGAGGGCTTCCCCTGGTGGTCCACTGGGTAAGGACACCACCTTGCAGTGCAAGGGGCGCCGGTTCAATCCCTGGCCCGGGAAGATCCCACGTGCCACGGAGCGGCTGGACTGATGTGTCCAATTACCAAGCTGGAGCTCTGGAGCGCATGCGCCCAGAGCCGGTGCTCTGTGACAACAGAGGCCACTGCGAGGGGAGGCCCACACGGGCCAAAGAACAAAGAGGGACGAAAACAGCTACATGAAAGACCAATAGAAGTGGCCCGCCCGCCCCTCCCTCCCCAACCCCCACCCCACCACCACCAAAAAAAGAATTGTTGAGAAATAATATGGTATTCATCTGGAAAATATGCTGACAGGTATCAAGGGCCTGGAATGAGCAGGTCAGAAACGAATAAACTTGAGTGTGGTCAAATGTAAGTTAACAGGTGTAGGCAAGTGCAGTCTAGTTTACGGGCACGTTCTCACCAGCTCGGGATAAGAATGCGGTTACGCAAGAGGTGATTGGCAGATATAACCGGTGACCGAGTCTTGCTGGCCTTGCCACGACTTCCCTGTTCAGGGGTTCCTGGGCACCACTGGTGGCATTTGGCTAGGCCCTATGTCAAGAAATGGAGTTTTAGAGTGATCACAAGGCAGCGGCACTGGCATCTGGTCATCTCTAAGGGTCAAAACAAAACATGCGTGTACATGATCACATGTCCCTGGAAAGAAAGGGTAGCATTGGGAGTTCCTTGGGGCATTTTTCTGAGATTCCTTTTATTAAATATTTATACTCACAGAGATCTTTTTTAAAATTTTGACCTCTTTTTATTGGTTTTTCATTTATTTATTTTCACCCATCTTTGTTCTTTGACCTGTGCAGGCCTCCCATCGCAGTGGCCTCTCTTGTCGCAGAGCACCTGCTCTGGGCGCATGTGCTCCAGAGTGCTGGGTCATCATTGGACACACTGGTCCAGCTGCTCACGACACGTTGGGTCTTCCCGGGCCAGGGATCGAACCGATGCCCCTTGCACTGCAAGGCAGACTCTTTACTCACTGGACCACCAGGGAAGCCCCCTAGATCTTTTTTTAATCTCAAAAATTTTAGGTCTTAAGAATTGTTGAGGGCTTCCCCTGGTGGTCCACTGGGTAAGGACACCACCTTGCAGTGCAAGGGGCGCCGGTTCAATCCCTGGCCCGGGAAGATCCCACGTGCCACGGAGCGGCTGGACTGATGTGTCCAATTACCAAGCTGGAGCTCTGGAGCGCATGCGCCCAGAGCCGGTGCTCTGCAACAACAGGGGCCACTGCGATGGAAGGCCCACACGGGCCAAAGAACAAAGATGGGTGAAAAATAGATAAAATGAAAGACCAATAGAAGTGGCCCGCCTGCCCCTCCCTCCCCAACCCGCCCCCCCACCACCAAAAAAAGAATTGTTGAGAAATAATATGGTATTCATCTGGAAAATATGCTGACAGGTATCAAGGGCCTGGAATGAGCAGGTCAGAAACGAATAAACTTGAGTGTGGTCAAATGTAAGTTAACAGGTGTAGGCAAGTGCAGTCTAGTTTACGGGCACGTTCTCACCAGCTCGGGATAAGAATGCGGTTACGCAAGAGGTGATTGGCAGATATAACCGGTGACCGAGTCTTGCTGGCCTTGCCACGACTTCCCTGTTCAGGGGTTCCTGGGCAACCTACTGGCTGTCCACCCCCACAGGCTCTCACTGACGGGGACAATGAGTAAAGGTCCTGGGATTTCATGATGTCACCAAGCAAAGAGCCTTTCTAGAATGTGTGTGCCAGCCAGAGGAAATGCTGTGTCCTCATAGGCTAACTGAAGTGCTGCCGTGGGGTCCTTAAATCCCACCGATGAGTGAATACAGAGGGAGGGGCTGCTCAGTGCATGAGGGATGTGCAGGCCTTTGTGGGAGTGGGTGGCGGTCAGGAGCATCCACCTTGCGTTAGTAGCTGGAAGCTCTGGTCCATGGACAGACCACCTCGCAGCCCCTGGGACAACCCGTGGTGTGTGCACCTGCAGGAGGCAGAGCCTGCTAGCCTGAGACAGAGGAGGACGACAGGTGATACCCACAGTGTGACCAAGCCTTCTCTGAACTCCAACGTCCTCCTTGGAGGCACAGACTTGCTCCTTCCTGACATGTATTGGGCGGGAGTGCTCGTGTGCCTTCCTTAACCTCTGTGCGTATCTCCCCTGTCCAGGTGGACGTAATACTGTTTACCTTCTAGACAGGTGGGGGTCAAGTCAGTGGATTCCGGTGAAACGCACACAGCACTGCCCGCGTCCACAGGGGGCCCTCAGAGGCTCAACTCTTGCCAAGAAGGGAAGCGGCAGTTGCCCCCGACCGACCAACCATGACATCATTTCCTGCGCTTTGGGGAGAGAATATCATGCTGGGTTTCTCTTTCAGGACGTGGAGATACACAGATCTGGGTGCCTGCTGGCTGGCTGAGGGCACGGGGACCACCGAGGAAGCGCTGAGCCCAGACCACTCAGGCCTCGGCTCTGGCGTCCCCTGTCTAATCCGGTCATTTGGGGCTTGGCTGGAGTGACCAGACGTCCTTCCAGGGCCTGGGGCACAGCAGTGGTAGATATTGCCTGAGTCGATGCTGATAAACCCTCGCCAAGCCGTGGCGTGGTGTGATAGTTAATGCTCAGTTGGCCCCTAAAAAGGACCATCCAAGAGGAGGGAATGCTCAGGCCCCCATTGGTGACCGATTTTGGCCTTGCCACGACTTCCCTGTTCAGGGGTTCCTGGGCAACCTACTGGCTGTCCACCCCCACAGGCTCTCACTGACGGGGACAATGAGTAAAGGTCCTGGGATTTCATGATGTCACCAAGCAAAGAGCCTTTCTAGAATGTGTGTGCCAGCCAGAGGAAATGCTGTGTCCTCATAGGCTAACTGAAGTGCTGCCGTGGGGTCCTTAAATCCCACCGATGAGTGAATACAGAGGGAGGGGCTGCTCAGTGCATGAGGGATGTGCAGGCCTTTGTGGGAGTGGGTGGCGGTCAGGAGCATCCACCTTGCGTTAGTAGCTGGAAGCTCTGGTCCATGGACAGACCACCTCGCAGCCCCTGGGACAACCCGTGGTGTGTGCACCTGCAGGAGGCAGAGCCTGCTAGCCTGAGACAGAGGAGGACGACAGGTGATACCCACAGTGTGACCAAGCCTTCTCTGAACTCCAACGTCCTCCTTGGAGGCACAGACTTGCTCCTTCCTGACATGTATTGGGCGGGAGTGCTCGTGTGCCTTCCTTAACCTCTGTGCGTATCTCCCCTGTCCAGGTGGACGTAATACTGTTTACCTTCTAGACAGGTGGGGGTCAAGTCAGTGGATTCCGGTGAAACGCACACAGCACTGCCCGCGTCCACAGGGAGCCCTCAGAGAGGCTCAACTCTTGCCAAGAAGGGAAGCGGCAGTTGCCCCCGACCGACCAACCATGACATCATTTCCTGCGCTTTGGGGAGAGAATATCATGCTGGGTTTCTCTTTCAGGACGTGGAGATACACAGATCTGGGTGCCTGCTGGCTGGCTGAGGGCACGGGGACCACCGAGGAAGCGCTGAGCCCAGACCACTCAGGCCTCGGCTCTGGCGTCCCCTGTCTAATCCGGTCATTTGGGGCTTGGCTGGAGTGACCAGACGTCCTTCCAGGGCCTGGGGCACAGCAGTGGTAGATATTGCCTGAGTCGATGCTGATAAACCCTCGCCAAGCCGTGGCGTGGTGTGATAGTTAATGCTCAGTTGGCCCCTAACAGAAGGACCATCCAAGAGGAGGGAATGCTCAGAGCCTCCCATTGAATTCCCGCCTCCTCAGGCCCACGAGGCTTGCGTCGCTATTCCTGGCCAGATGACGGTGATGGTGACACTTGAATTAAATACAAGACCAGCCATTTGCTTAGCCGAGGGCCCTTTCTCAACCACAGCCTCACCAGGTCCATGCGCGAGGCCCCTTTGCTAGATGCCCGGTTCCCGGCGAGCGCTCTGCAGTGGGGAGAGAGGTAGGAGCAGGACCCCTCAGCCGCCTTCTGCCTCCCCCTCCTGCAGGGACAGAGCTGCTGGCAGGACGGGGAGGGCTCCTGTGCTCAGAAACAGTGGACTGGGGGTGCAGACTGGCTTTCTGTGTGGTCAAGCTGCATTTCACGTGAGAAGGGGGCATCCTGTGAAGACAGGGGCCGTGAAGGGCGCCCCCCAGCCCACTCCTCCCTCACCCCGGCTTCCCAACCTCCACGTTCCTGTGGCTGAGCTCCCCTCTCTCCGTCCTGGCTCTGTGGCCCCGAGACAACAGAGAGGCCTCTCTCCCACCGCCTCTCCGGTCCCCTGTCCACTGCAACCGAGGCCACCAGGGAGAGGCCCTGGGAGAAGAGCCGCCGAGGCTGATGGAGACTCGGGTGTGTTTCTCTCAGTGTCAGGCGACTAATGGTCCCGACCCAGCCCTGGAGCCTGAGCCTGAGAGCACAGCCTTCCCTCCCAGGAGCACCCCCATTAAGCTCTGATGACGCGAGCAAAGCCCAGGACGCCTTGGGCGTGGGCTCTGGGAGCACAGGCATCTTAGAGGAGACAGAGGCCACAGCCCGCTTCCAGAGGGAGAGGCAGAGACCCGGGTTTAGTCCAGAGTCCCAGGAGCCAGCAGGGGCTGGGGCTCCGGAGGCGACACGGCTCTTTCCAGGACCGTTCTCACTCGTGTCCCCAGAGGCTTAGGCAGAAACCAAAGCCGCCATGGACCTCTGACCCCTTCCAGCTCTCCGGGCGGAGGACGTGGACGGTGCCTGTTCCCTTTGGGAAAAAGGGATATTTTGCATATTATTTGGAGCCTCAAACTTAATAAAGTCCTGAAGAACGTTCCAGTGATGCTATCACCATCCATCAGTATTGCTGCTGTTACCGTTAGTCAAGAGTTGGAGCACAGCCTCCTCCTGAGCCAAGCGCTCCTGCTAGCTTCAGAGTCCACGGTGGCTGGACGGCGCTTCCGTTTTTATGTTCTACGACTGGTAATAGTCACATCTGACTTTGAGACTGCTATCAGCCTGGCCACTCTGAGCCCTGTGACGAGGTGGATCATGTAGTGTGTGCCCACGGCTAGGTTTAAGGTCAGGCTCCCACCTGAGCCACTATCTGACCAAGCGACTTCTCAAAGTGAGCATAATGTCAAAACGTGATCAGTGCTAGAAACAGGCATAAGGAGGGGAGGGATGGAACAGGGGATAAAGCACAGTAGAACAACTAAGCTACAGAAAGTGCTCACACTGGGAGCAGACTCTGCTCTAGAAGGTGGATGGAAGGAAGGAAGGTTGTCGTGCCTGGTGGGGCTCAGCGCCTTCTGGGTCCTGTAGGACCATAGTCATTGAAAGGCCAGTGGCCATACTGGTTGCACCCCAGGGTCTTTCTGAAAGAAACCAGAACTCTGAATCTTTCAAATTAATGAGATCTGTGGGGTAGGGAAGAGCTTATCCAAGCTACTCAAAAGCACCCCACACTCCTTGCTGAAGAGTAGGTCCCGGTCTGGAGTATAGGGTGTACAAACTGAGCCTAGAGCATTTTCGTGGGAGTGATAAAGAAGGACCCCCAAACAATGGAAATCATTCAAATGACAGAGGAGCCAAGGTGGAGAGGCCCCTGTTGGACCACCTGGGACAATTTAAACATCAAGATAATAAAGGGCACTTAACAAATTATAATAGAGATAATAGATTATAATCCTCGGAGTAAAATAGGCAATGAGTTTGTTTGGAATTACTATATGACTGAATAAAGTAATGCATAAATGAATGGGGAAAGTCCCATAGTCTAGTTCTAAATAAAAACGTGAATAAAAGAATCTGCAGCCTGATGTCCATGTTGTTGTTCAGGCGCTCAGTCTGTCCAACTCTGTGCCGCCCCATGGACTGCAGCCTGCCAGGCCTCCCTGAGCTTCACCCTCTCCCAGAGCTATTCAAACTCATGTCCATTCAGTCAACCCCGAGCTGCTGTCCGTTAGTCAATACAGCCTCCTCCTGAGCCAAGCGCTCCTGCTAGCTTCAGAGTCCACGGTGGCTGGACGGCGCTTCCGTTTTTATGTTCTACGACTGGTAATAGTCACATCTGACTTTGAGACTGCTATCAGCCTGGCCACTCTGAGCCCTGTGACGAGGTGGATCATGTAGTGTGTGCCCACGGCTAGGTTTAAGGTCAGGCTCCCACCTGAGCCACTATCTGACCAAGCGACTTCTCAAAGTGAGCATAATGTCAAAACGTGATCAGTGCTAGAAACAGGCATAAGGAGGGGAGGGATGGAACAGGGGATAAAGCACAGTAGAACAACTAAGCTACAGAAAGTGCTCACACTGGGAGCAGACTCTGCTCTAGAAGGTGGATGGAAGGAAGGAAGGTTGTCGTGCCTGGTGGGGCTCAGCGCCTTCTGGGTCCTGTAGGACCATAGTCATTGAAAGGCCAGTGGCCATACTGGTTGCACCCCAGGGTCTTTCTGAAAGAAACCAGAACTCTGAATCTTTCAAATTAATGAGATCTGTGGGGTAGGGAAGAGCTTATCCAAGCTACTCAAAAGCACCCCACACTCCTTGCTGAAGAGTAGGTCCCGGTCTGGAGTATAGGGTGTACAAACTGAGCCTAGAGCATTTTCGTGGGAGTGATAAAGAAGGACCCCCAAACAATGGAAATCATTCAAATGACAGAGGAGCCAAGGTGGAGAGGCCCCTGTTGGACCACCTGGGACAATTTAAACATCAAGATAATAAAGGGCACTTAACAAATTATAATAGAGATAATAGATTATAATCCTCGGAGTAAAATAGGCAATGAGTTTGTTTGGAATTACTATATGACTGAATAAAGTAATGCATAAATGAATGGGGAAAGTCCCATAGTCTAGTTCTAAATAAAAACGTGAATAAAAGAATCTGCAGCCTGATGTCCATGTTGTTGTTCAGGCGCTCAGTCTGTCCAACTCTGTGCCGCCCCATGGACTGCAGCCTGCCAGGCCTCCCTGAGCTTCACCCTCTCCCAGAGCTATTCAAACTCATGTCCATTCAGCTGGTGATGCTATTATACCACACACACACACACACACACAATCACACAATGGAATAGTACTCAGCCATAAGAAAGAATGAAACCCTGCCATTGGCAGCAATGCAGGTGGATCTAAAGAATGCTTTGCTTAGTGACATGTCAGAGGAAGGCAATACGACATCATATCACTTATTTGTGGTTTTAAATAGTTTTAAAACATCTTTCCAGAACTTACAAAGGAAAGAGAACATCAGCATGGCAGAACAGAAGACTTCCAAAGCACAGCCGAACCAAGTAATGGAAGGCGCCAGGAGAGAGCCACACCTGTACCTGACCTGACAGGCAGTTACTGCTCGTGACTTTAGCCGGATACAGTCATTCTGCTCATGACCAGGGTCAGGGCAGCAGGTGACCTGGCTGGGGGGCCTCAGAGCTGGGCTGTGGTCAGGCAGCTGCAGACAGCATTCCTTTGTGCTGAGACAGCCTGAGGGGAGCAAGACCATCTCTGCGTATTCTTGCCCCGGACACATTGCCTGAGTGTAAAATGAGAGCACACCAGCCTGCCTGCTTAAATTCAGAACTGTTCTACAGACTGACTTCCCGGGTAGCTCAGACAGCAAAGTAACTGCCTGCAGTCGAGGAGACGGGTTCAGTCCCTGGGTCATGAAGATCCTCTGAAGAGGGAATAGCTACCCACTCCAGTACTCTTTCCTGGAGAAGTCCATGGTGGGCTACAGTCCACGGGATCACAAGAGTCAGACACGACTTAACGACTAGCACAGCACCCTGTTGGACCACCTGGGACAATTTAAACATCAAGATAATAAAGGGCACTTAACAAATTATAATAGAGATAATAGATTATAATCCTCGGAGTAAAATAGGCAATGAGTTTGTTTGGAATTACTATATGACTGAATAAAGTAATGCATAAATGAATGGGGAAAGTCCCATAGTCTAGTTCTAAATAAAAACGTGAATAAAAGAATCTGCAGCCTGATGTCCATGTTGTTGTTCAGGCGCTCAGTCTGTCCAACTCTGTGCCGCCCCATGGACTGCAGCCTGCCAGGCCTCCCTGAGCTTCACCCTCTCCCAGAGCTATTCAAACTCATGTCCATTCAGCTGGTGATGCTATTATACCACACACACACACACACACAATCACACAATGGAATAGTACTCAGCCATAAGAAAGAATGAAACTCTGCCATTGGCAGCAATGCAGGTGGATCTAAAGAATGCTTTGCTTAGTGACATGTCAGAGGAAGGCAATACGACATCATATCACTTATTTGTGGTTTTAAATAGTTTTAAAACATCTTTCCAGAACTTACAAAGGAAAGAGAACATCAGCATGGCAGAACAGAAGACTTCCAAAGCACAGCCGAACCAAGTAATGGAAGGCGCCAGGAGAGAGCCACACCTGTACCTGACCTGACAGGCAGTGACTGCTCGTGACTTTAGCCGGAGACAGTCATTCTGCTCATGACCAGGGTCAGGGCAGCAGGTGACCTGGCTGGGGGGCCTCAGAGCTGGGCTGTGGTCAGGCAGCTGCAGACAGCATTCCTTTGTGCTGAGACAGCCTGAGGGGAGCAAGACCATCTCTGCGTATTCTTGCCCCGGACACATTGCCTGAGTGTAAAATGAGAGCACACCAGCCTGCCTGCTTAAATTCAGAACTGTTCTACAGACTGACTTCCCGGGTAGCTCAGACAGCAAAGTAACTGCCTGCAGTCGAGGAGACGGGTTCAGTCCCTGGGTCATGAAGATCCTCTGAAGAGGGAATAGCTACCCACTCCAGTACTCTTTCCTGGAGAAGTCCATGGTGGGCTACAGTCCACGGGATCACAAGAGTCAGACACGACTTAACGACTAGCACAGCACTAGTTAACAGGCCCGCATCTGAAAAATCATTAATGCTTGGAAGAAAGAAAGCTTGAGGAACGGTCCCAGACTAGAGCAGACGGAAGGCACTTGACAGCTAAGCGTGATGAAGCCTTTTAGGTTTGCTCCCGAGAACCAAAAGGATATGACTGAAAGAACTGATTAAATTTGCATATACATTATAAATTAGATAGTGGTACTATGTTAATGCTAAAATTTTGATTTTGAAAGTTGTTCTGTGATTAAGTTAAGAACATTCCGATTTTAGGAAATAAACACTGAAGTATTTTAGGGCCGAATGGGCACTGTAGTTCACATTTATTCTCAAGAAAATAAATAAAAATACAATAAAGCAAATATGGTGCACAGATAGTAAAGAAAATTAGGTAAAATGTTAATGGGTAAATCTGGGTAAATACATATGGGAGATGTCATTTTTTGTAAATTCAAAATTATATAAAAAGTATGCTTACAGATATTGGAATACTATAACAATGCAGCTAAATGTGAAATTCCTTCATCTTGAGCCACCACAAAGGGCTGTTTTCATCATTGAATTTTAGGGGAAATGGCATCTTTCTGAAAGTGAGGCTGGGGAGTTTCTTAGGTCTCCGGGGTGCATGTGGACACTTACCAAGCTCTGCTCACGTTTTCCCACGTTAGACCTCGGATGGCCTGTTCTCAGGACAGCTGCGGAGTGGCAGCTCTGGCATGGAGCGTCTGTCCCTGCGAAGGTCCCCTTCTCAGGCCCCTCGGCCGCTCTATAACCTGTGGCTGTCAGCTAGATCTGCAGAAGACTCACAGCAGACCCGGTGGTGACCCGACAGGCAGTGACTGCCCACGACTTCAGCCTGAGACAGCAATTCTGCTCATGACCAGGGTCGAGGCCGCAGGTGACCTGGCTGGGGGGCCTCAGAGCTGGGCTCTAGCTCAAGTAGCTGCAGATAAGCAGGTGACAGGTTTACGGGCACCTGTCATGGTGACCATGTCCCCGTATGTTCCTTGACCTCCTGCCCAGTGACATGCAGATAATTTGTCATCAGAGACCAACGGGGCCCGTGATCCCGCCTTTGAAGAAAGTCAAAGGCACAGGAACTGAGAGGGCTGGAACTCAAAGCAGTTTCAAGCTGTATTTGTTCTAAGAAGTCAGGAGAGGGGAGGGCGGGTCTTGTTTCACTGGCACCAGGGTGCCCTGGCACCCTTCAGCACGGCCACTTCTCTCCCCAGCACTCCCCACCCAGCCTGTGAGGCTGTCGACTGCACCTGCTTATTCATTCATCCCACGAGTATTTATGTAGCTCCTTCTCCAAGCCAAGGATGATTCTTTGCCCTGGAGATACGGTGGTGAAAGAAATAGAAGGAATTTTCTGTCCTTGTGGATTTGGTATCTTGTAAAATGTTATGTCGAGGGCTGCAGGGAGCAGGCAGACCGTATATTACTGTTGTAAGTGTTGGGGTGATCTGACTTTTAGAAGACCGTGCTGGCCTCGCGTTAAGAATAGACTTGGACCAGAGAGATCTTTTAACAATATGAGCCGGGTCACCTCAGTGCTGGACCTGGAGGGAATTCCCTGGTGGCGCTGTGGTTAGGACGCTGTGCTCTCACTGCCCTTCAATCCCACCCCTGGTCAGGGAAGTAAGACCCGCACGCCTCTTGGCACAGCTGGACAAAAAGAATAGACTTGAAGGCAAAGCAGGAAGAGAGTTGGAAGAGCATGATTCAGCCCGAGACGGCAGCAGTGGAGGTAAGGGGTGTGGAGGGTTCCATCTCAGGTAGAGCTGGCCGGGCTTGCTATGGACGGAGAATGCGATGTGAGGAAAGAAAGCCATCAGACCCCAGGGTTTGGGTCAGAGTGCCGGGAAGGATCCTGCTCCCACTGAGCGAGGCTGGGGAGGTGCTGGGAGGAGCTGGGGTGTGCAGGAGGTCAGCTGGGCGCCTTCGACACACGCAGGTCGCGTGAGCAGTTCACGCTGGGGACGGTGCCGTGGCGGCGGCCGTGGGAGCCTGCCCTGGGAGCTCTCTGTGAAGAGCGGGATGTAAAGCCCGTCGAGGCTCTTCTGCACCGTCAGCGTCAGGAATTGCGCCCTTCTGATCTGACGAGAGCGGGGGAGCTTGTGTGGACAGGAGGGTGGAGCACCGCCTCAGACCTCCCAGCTTGGTCTGCGGCGCTCATACTTCCAAACGTACAGACACGCATTTTAGAAAGGGGCAGTGGATTTGGTTCTGCGCTCGTGAGGGAAGAATCCAGTCTGTGTCTGAAGCACAGAGGTCGGAGCCCTGAAGGGGACGGTGACATTCCCACTCCAGGGAGAGGAGTCACAGTGGCGTCTTAGCTGAGCTGGGGCCGCTGAGAGAAGCCCTAGTGCTTGTTTGGGGTCCGTGCACTCTCTGCCCGGGGTCATTAGCAAAGTTGCCTTGCCTTTAAGAGGGCAGGGCATCACGGAGCTGCTCCCAGTGTTGGCCTTGACCCTGCACCCGGGTTCCCTGCATCCTCTTCGGCTGTGCCTCTGTCCTGTTGTGAGAAGAGCCACAGACCATGAGTCTGAAGATCCCGGCACCCGCCCTGGCTCCGCGGGACCCGAACTTCCTTCCCTGCGGAGGATGAGGTCCGATGCCCGCAGCACAAATAAGGAGGCCTGTGCACCTTGAGCCAAAGCGCTCCTCCTGTCACGCTCTCTTCCTCGCTCGGCCCTCCCTCTCCTGCTCCCGAGTCCGAGTCCTCAGGTCTCCAAGGGTGCTCTCCGTAAATAGAGAGTGTTATCAGTTCACTGATTGAAGTGATTCTTTTAATGAATTGTGTTTTCTGAGAAATCCCTGATCCACTTCAAAAGTAATTCCAAAGGGGAAAAAAAGGCAGAATGGCACAACGAATCCACAACAAGGAAAACAAGGGCTGTGTGAATTTTATACCCATCCAGTTTAGCTCTGGGCAGACGGAGTCAAGGGGCTTCTTTTCTGCGGGTGCCTGGGAGCTGACCCCACACAGTCCTAGGCTGTCAGTGAGGTTTAAAATGCACAGGGTGTGTTTTCAGCGTCGCCGGGAGGGCTGGAGGATGAAAGGGGCACCTGTATTCTGTCATTGCAGAGACGCAGCTGGTGGGCATTGTAAATCCCAGGATCCACCTGGGCCTAGCATGGAGGCGGGAAGGCTTGTGTCAGGGCGTCTCCCCCCGGGGGCTGCTGGCTGGGCGGGCGTGGCGAAGTCCCCCAAAGGGCAGGCGGGTGACAGCACTCACTTCCTCCGGCCTTGAATAATTCAGGAGCTCCTGAGTGTCCTTTAACTTGCTGCCCTTGGCTCTCCTGGATGCTTGCCCTTCTTCCGAGGTGCTGGTGACGGGTGACGTGCTCTGGGGAGGGCGGCGCGGAGGCTGAACTGCAGCCGCAGCGAGGAGGGGGCCGCGTCCTCTTCCCTGGCCGGGCCGAGCTGCACCTGGGGACTGCGGTCTCCAAGAAAAGAAAGCAGACACCCCTCGTCTCAGGTCTGCTCTTGGAGCATTGTTCATTCTAAAACCATGCCAGTCTCCTTTCTTCTTCTTCGAAAATACAATACCTAAAAGACAGCTCTTTTGGCCCGCATCTAGAGAATTGTTTGATGTTTTTCTGATTTAGCAGAAAACAAGACTGATTCCGTTGTGTTTTTAATTATTGTCTCTTGATTTTACTCATTTTGAACTCATCTTTTTATCGGTTATATACTCAGCATCAGAATAATGGATTTTTAAGGTCAAAATTCATATTTTATATATTAAATTCAACTTGGTTTTCTAAGTGATATGAAATACTTTGTTTCTTTTAGGAGTTCCCTACCCCTGCTTTTGGGCCAGGAGTCCATGAACTAGAATGTCAAAAGGTCTAAGACTTAACTCAATTTTTTTTAAGTATAAAATATAATTTAAAAAACACTAGAATTAAACTATACTGCTAGCACTAATGTGAGGAGTAAATAGCTTTGTCACCAAGGGGCCTGTCCCTGTGTTAAAACTAGGGTACTAAAAGTTGATTAACACACTATTTAGATACCACACGCAAGCTTGGAAATGTATTTCCCAAGAACCAGCATGAAGGGGCACATGCAGTGTCTCTAGCTCTATAACAGCATCTTAGGAAAAAACAAAGTCCTTCCCCACTGCCCTTGAGTGACAAAGCTGATGGAAACAGCCATGGATAACGCCGGCGGACAGCATCGACACCCGCTACCCTTCTCCCAGCTGATTAACAGGTGCCAGTCACAGGAGGGACTCACATCAGACATCAGTGCACTTTCCGAAGCAGTGGAAGGATCCAGTCTTTCCTCCTCCCCCTGTAACAACCTGGAAACAAAAGCAGAAGCCCCCGCCCCCAACCCAGACACACGGTGTTTCACGGGAGCCCCGCAGAACAGGAAAGGAAGTCAGCTGAGTTCACGGTTTGCCCAGGCAGGCGGTCAGCTCCGTTCAGCCGCTCAGCTGTGTCCAGCTCTTTGTGACTCCATGGACGGCAGCACGCCAGGCTTCCCGTCCTTCACCATCTCCCGAAGCTTGCTCAAACTCATGCCCGTGGACTCAGTGATGCCATCCAACCATCTCATCCTCTGTTGTCACCTTCTCCTCTTGCCTTCAGTCTTGCCCAGCATCAGGGCCCCTGAGTTTAAAAGGAGCCTCGGCTGGGCATAAATGACAAGAGAACCACCCTGGTGAAACCCTTCTCTCCAGGTGCAAGATGGGGCACTGGCTGCGTCTTGGAGCCGCTGAAACTGAGAGAGCTGGGATCTGACAGAGCCCTGCCCCACTAACCTAGGGGACACCTGCCAAGTGACCTCTGGGAGGCAGGGGCCAAGGGGAGGACAGTCTTGGAAAGCCACCAAAGAGACGGAACGATACTTGCTTGAGGACATCAAGCTTTCACGTGAACCACAGTGGAGGGACACGTGGAACTAGACTAGACAGAATAGCCTCTGTGCCCGCGGGCGAGTGGTTTGTTTTTTACTGTCTTATTGTAAATGGCATGGTAGTATTCTACCAGGGTTAGAGCATATTTGTGGGTTTTTTTCCTTATATAGAACTTGCATATATTAGTTCAAATGATGGTCAGCATTCTCATGTCTATGGAGAGCAGATTGAAAAGTAGAAGTCCTAAACTTTGACCCATTGGTATTGGTGGGCCTGTGACATAGTGCCCACTTAGGGGGCTGCCCAGAACACTTTCTGCATGACGCTGTTATCTCCCTTTCTCCTGACACGAACACGTCAGTAGGAATCATTGTTGTGACGTCCCAGGTGAGAAGCCTGAGGGCCTGAGGGGGCCATGACTGCCTGAGAGCGTGACGCGATGCGTGGCAGGGGTCTGGAGTCTCCCGCATCGTCACTTCTGCCCCGGGGGCTGCGTTCCACCAGGCCTCTAGGTTTCTGGTCGAGCCTTCCTGGCAGCACCCAGATCATAAAGGGAAGGCCCCGCACCCAGCGTATTTCCCACCCAAGTCAGGGCTGGAGAGGGGCATCAGGAAGGAAGAAGAATCCTGTGGATTCTCAGAGCTGGACGCCTCCACCTTTGAAGTCAAAGTCGCCATCCATCAGTCGACAAAGACAGAGAGGAACCTGAAACCCAGCACGGGTAACCTGGGTTGATTCTGGACACATAAAGAACTTGCCACTGAGCTGGAGCGAGAGCCAGCCCTCCTGACTTCTAGCCAGGGCCCTTCTCCACACACTGTGCTTCTTCCCAAGACAGCAGCCCAGTTTTGGTCTCAGGAGAAATGTAGGCTCAGCCATGAGGGCCTGCTGCGCGGCTCTATACGCGGAGACCGCGTGACCAGTGAACAGAGCTCCTGCCAGGGCCATGCCAGGCAGATGCAAGCCCTGGGGTGGGGGCCAGGCCCGGTGAATGCCAGGTCTCCTCGGCATCACGTGAGTGTGGTCACATCATCTTCAACATTAAGAGTGCCTGTTATCCTAAGTTCCCAGCGCCCCAAATGAGAGTTGCCCTTTGTAGGCCTCGTCCGTTGGCTTTCTGTTGCTTTAATGGACTAGAACAGGGTTTTCCAAATTGAGCATCAGTGGCTTTTGGGTTGAACAGTGATTTCCAGGTGTGAGCTCTCGCGTGCGTTTAGGCCGATGGCCACCCTGGCCTCTGCTCCCTGCATGTCAGTAGCAACACATGCCCACTTGTGAGGACCCTAAGCGGTCTGCAGACGTTTCCAAGAGTTCCACGGAGGCGGACTGCTCGTGGTTGAGGACCACCGGCCTGGAGGCTTCCTGAGGTTAAGTGAGCCACATCCCCTTCCTTCTCTGCTTCCGTCTCACTTCCTTCAGGGATACCCCAGGAGGGCCAGGAGACATAACCTCCAGCTTGCCGTCCCACGCTCAGGCACTAGGACACGTCTGCCGGTGTCATTCTGATCCTCTGGTGCTGCTTGGTTCAAGGGCAGAGTCAGGGGAAGGCCTGGGCAATTCCAAGGAGGTCTTCTATGGGATGTACGAACACAAAGGCCTCTCTGCAGCTAAGAGGGTAGGAGGTAAGGAGTGGACCAGAGCACAGAAGGAGAAGGTTTACAAGCTAAGGTAACCCACTGATGCAGACAGAGGACAGGAAGAACCATCAGGAGGTCAGAGGAGGAAGCAGATGGGCCACATTCTTCAGAGCTGGCCCACCTTTGAAGTCAAAGTCGCCATCCATCAGTCGACAAAGACAGAGAGGAACCTGAAACCCAGCACGGGTAACCTGGGTTGATTCTGGACACATAAAGAACTTGCCACTGAGCTGGAGCGAGAGCCAGCCCTCCTGACTTCTAGCCAGGGCCCTTCTCCACACACTGTGCTTCTTCCCAAGACAGCAGCCCAGTTTTGGTCTCAGGAGAAATGTAGGCTCAGCCATGAGGGCCTGCTGCTGGCTCTATACGCTGGAGACCGCGTGACCAGTGAACAGAGCTCCTGCCAGGGCCATGCCAGGCAGATGCAAGCCCTGGGGTGGGGGCCAGGCCCGGTGAATGCCAGGTCTCCTCGGCATCACGTGAGTGTGGTCACATCATCTTCAACATTAAGAGTGCCTGTTATCCTAAGTTCCCAGCGCCCCAAATGAGAGTTGCCCTTTGTAGGCCTCGTCCGTTGGCTTTCTGTTGCTTTAATGGACTAGAACAGGGTTTTCCAAATTGAGCATCAGTGGCTTTTGGGTTGAACAGTGATTTCCAGGTGTGAGCTCTCGCGTGCGTTTAGGCCGATGGCCACCCTGGCCTCTGCTCCCTGCATGTCAGTAGCAACACATGCCCACTTGTGAGGACCCTAAGCGGTCTGCAGACGTTTCCAAGAGTTCCACGGAGGCGGACTGCTCGTGGTTGAGGACCACCGGCCTGGAGGCTTCCTGAGGTTAAGTGAGCCACATCCCCTTCCTTCTCTGCTTCCGTCTCACTTCCTTCAGGGATACCCCAGGAGGGCCAGGAGACATAACCTCCAGCTTGCCGTCCCACGCTCAGGCACTAGGACACGTCTGCCGGTGTCATTCTGATCCTCTGGTGCTGCTTGGTTCAAGGGCAGAGTCAGGGGAAGGCCTGGGCAATTCCAAGGAGGTCTTCTATGGGATGTACGAACACAAAGGCCTCTCTGCAGCTAAGAGGGTAGGAGGTAAGGAGTGGACCAGAGCACAGAAGGAGAAGGTTTACAAGCTAAGGTAACCCACTGATGCAGACAGAGGACAGGAAGAACCATCAGGAGGTCAGAGGAGGAAGCAGATGGGCCACAGGCTGGTGAAACCTCATGGGGGGGCGTGAGTGTTTCCACCACCTCAGGTTGGTGAAGGGTCAGCAGCCGCACAACCACGAGACTTCCACACACAGGCACGTGTGCAGACATGCAGACACGTGTGCAGGCGGGACCGGGAGAAGGCCCTCCCCGAGCCAAAGATGTGTTTCATTATGTGGTTAAGACACATTGTCAGTCACTACAGCTTGGAGAGTGCTGACTTTAATAACACGGGAGATATGCAGATTAGCTACAGATGGTCTTTGTCTCCCTGGGGCCTTCAAATCTAGTAAACCTGAAACATTTCTTGTTGTTTAGTCACTAAATTGTGTCTGACTCTTGGCGACCGGTTTGGACGATAGCCCACCAGGCTCCTCTGTCCATGGGATTTCCCAGGTAAGAATTCCGGGGTGGGTTGCCGTTTTCTTCTCCCAGGGATCTTTATGACCCAGGGATGGAACTCACATTCCCTGCAGCGGCAGGTGGATTCTTTACTGTTGAGATGCCTGGGAAGCCTGACACATTTGTATTCAATCCATGAAAAGAGAGCAAGTAGAGACCTGAGGGAGGGCTGGTAGGTGGCTGGCACAGGCAGCCAGGCACACATGGAACGTGGTGGCTACGCCAGAACACCAATGCTTCCGCTTTAGCCCACTGGAGGACTCTAGTGCAGAGTGTTCTGACCCTTGCTTAGGACAGGACACTACAAGGCTTCTTCCTCCTTGAGGTGTGAAAGATCTTCGACTGCACTTTTAGTAGGAAGGACCAGTTTTTCATTATGGATTCTCAAACCAAAAGTCTGACAGGAGCTCATCAAGCGAATTTGCAGCCAAGAGTCGTCATACCTTTAATCTCTCAATTTAGTGATCTATGGCCACCTAGAGGAATTAACAACCTTCTCAAGACTAAGTCTGGAGAGAGAGGTGAATATTAATGCACAGCAAACCGCCGCTTGGCCCCACCTGAAAATACACGTAGACACTGATCAGCAGATGTACACCAGCCTTTTCTCTGAAATTCAAAGACGAAAGAAGGAAAAAAAGCATTTTTCAAGGCTGATTTCTTTGTTAATATACTCCTGTCTTGATCTGAAGTGAACCCTCTCCTGCCATAAACAAGAATAATTTGGCGGCTGTGCTTTTGAGCGTCCTGAGCCTCTTCCCTGAGCAGTCTTGACGAGCGCGTGGGCCGTGGGCCGCATACCAATCGCCCCTCGGAGCCTGAGGAGGAGGCTGTCAAGCCAGCCCACGCCATCTGTGGTCTCAGCCAGATCCGTAGTGTGTCTCCCCGAGAGGAAGCCAGTCTCCCTCTGTCTCCAGTACATGGAGAACCAGAAATAAAAAATAAATTAAGACGAGTAGGCAAACATTAAAATGAGTTGTTACAGAACATTTGTGTAGATCCCAGTCTTCGCCGTCACGAGAGAATCCTTCCGCTGCAATGACGCCTTTTCCTAAAAGCGCTCCCTTGCCGTGAGTCATAAATAAGCAGGCAGTGCATGAAACGATGACAGGAACGTGGAAACTGAGTCACAAGATGATCATCTGCAACTTTGAAGAGGGAGGGATGAGAGGAGTGCCGCCGTCGTGTTGTGCTCTTGTCTGCGTCCACAGAAAGCCTAGCTCTGGTCAGCTGGCAGGCTGTCCGGAGAAATAGGTTAGGGCGGGAAATGTTCCTCTGCGATGAGACGTTTCTTCCAGCCTGTGTCAGGAGCTCCAGAAACACTGACAAGGACAGCAGGCGTATCATTCAGTGAGGGCACTGTGTCTGTTGGAAGAGCATTATCTCAGCTTTTGTCCAGGCAGTTTTGAAGAGCTCCCTCCCTTCCCTTTATCAGAGAGCAGCAGCTCCAAATGCAGACAGATACCCTCTAATCAAAGCGCAAGCAGACGTCTTCAATCCTTGTAAGTTCTGGTTAATAATTTGCTTGTATGTGCGTTGGCATTTCTGTCTAACTTTAGAGCCATTCATGCACCACCGAGACTCCAGAGGTGGTCCCTGTCCAACGGCAGGGCAGGTGTCCTTCGCAGACCCCCTCTTCCAAAGAGCAGCCTGAGGTCTCAGCAAGTTCTGAGTCTCGACCTGAGCAGACGCACCGAGCATGACGCTTGGCCTCGTTTCCCTGCCTGGTCTGCAGGGGATGCCTGAGACTGCAATGTCTCACAAGGGTTTTCTCAACTCCTGCATTCAGAGTGGCTGTTCTTGGAGCGTCCTGAGCCTCTTCCCTGAGCAGTCTTGACGAGCGCGTGGGCCGTGGGCCGCATACCAATCGCCCCTCGGAGCCTGAGGAGGAGGCTGTCAAGCCAGCCCACGCCATCTGTGGTCTCAGCCAGATCCGTAGTGTGTCTCCCCGAGAGGAAGCCAGTCTCCCTCTGTCTCCAGTACATGGAGAACCAGAAATAAAAAATAAATTAAGACGAGTAGGCAAACATTAAAATGAGTTGTTACAGAACATTTGTGTAGATCCCAGGCTTCGGTGTCAAGAGAGCATCCTTCCGCTGCAATGACGCCTTTTCCTAAAAGCGCTCCCTTGCCGTGAGTCATAAATAAGCAGGCAGTGCATGAAACGATGACAGGAACGTGGAAACTGAGTCACAAGATGATCATCTGCAACTTTGAAGAGGGAGGGATGAGAGGAGTGCCGCCGTCGTGTTGTGCTCTTGTCTGCGTCCACAGAAAGCCTAGCTCTGGTCAGCTGGCAGGCTGTCCGGAGAAATAGGTTAGGGCGGGAAATGTTCCTCTGCGATGAGACGTTTCTTCCAGCCTGTGTCAGGAGCTCCAGAAACACTGACAAGGACAGCAGGCGTATCATTCAGTGAGGGCACTGTGTCTGTTGGAAGAGCATTATCTCAGCTTTTGTCCAGGCAGTTTTGAAGAGCTCCCTCCCTTCCCTTTATCAGAGAGCAGCAGCTCCAAATGCAGACAGATACCCTCTAATCAAAGCGCAAGCAGACGTCTTCAATCCTTGTAAGTTCTGGTTAATAATTTGCTTGTATGTGCGTTGGCATTTCTGTCTAACTTTAGAGCCATTCATGCACCACCGAGACTCCAGAGGTGGTCCCTGTCCAACGGCAGGGCAGGTGTCCTTCGCAGACCCCCTCTTCCAAAGAGCAGCCTGAGGTCTCAGCAAGTTCTGAGTCTCGACCTGAGCAGACGCACCGAGCATGACGCTTGGCCTCGTTTCCCTGCCTGGTCTGCAGGGGATGCCTGAGACTGCAATGTCTCACAAGGGTTTTCTCAACTCCTGCATTCAGAGTGGCTGTTCTTGGGAGCATTTCTCTTCAGGGTGTCGGATAAAGAGCTCGTCTCTCCTCTGGGCCAGAGGGCGGGCCCTGGGGGATCTTGCCGGCTGAGTGAGCTTAAGCTGGGGGAGGCCCGGAGGCCAGCATGGGGACGGAGGTAGACGTGCAGAGCGTCAAGTGCTTCTGAAGCACCGGTGAGCAGTTGTATTTGACTGTATGAAGGGCATATTTATGCTTTATCTCTGTCCCCTCCCCCAGCAGCTGACTTTGACACGTGTGCCGCTGTCTGGTCCCGCTCTGTCACTCGTGCTTGCCTTTGCTGGGCAGTTTGTTCTTTGAAGTGTCATTGGTGGCTTCCTCATCCTGGCATCGCCATCATCCCATTTGCCATCTGGACAGAGCACACTGCCGTAAGGGCTGCAGCCCACGAGTACAATTAGGTAGTTCCTCACACTGCTGGGAGCGGAGGGGTCGCTATTTCTTTAGAAAACAAGGATGTGATGTGCATAAAAACTTCCATTGGATGATTCCATCTAAGGCACTGGGTGGACGCTTTGAAAAGTCTGTTTCATTTCATGTGGAACGTCTGTGCTGTGTATCTGCGTGGTGTTCTACTGGCCGGGACCGAGTTTTCTAAACAGGTGTGATGCTGGCCCCCTGGGAGCCTGGAGTCCCAAATGGCCAGTCTGAGCACATCTTAGTAATGACACCCAACTGCACAACATCTTTTTCTCCAGTGGGTTTTTGTCTGAAGTAAATTGGTAGAATTGTTGTTGAACTGGTAGAAGGGAATATAGGCGCTATTTAGCAGTTGGAGCAAGTGTGAGAATGGGGAAATAAGGACTTGAAGACGTTAGAATAGTTCAGATGGGGCAGACCCACGTGGATCTAGAAAAAAAAAATAGTATGCTATTTGAAAACAGTGTCCTGGCACAGGTTGCGTTATCTACAGAACTACCCCTTTTTCTACTTTGGGTCCAGCCACTCGCGTTGCCCTGGCGAAGACTCTCCCAATCCTCTGCGAGTCCTTGCTTCTCTTCTCCTAAATCAGATCTGTCAGCAAGTCTTAATATTTTCATTCACAGGATGTCTTAACGTTCCTATTCTTTTCATCTCTGTTTTGGACCTATTTCTGAATGCTGGCAGCCGTCTCTCAGGAGATCTTTTTTACTTTTGGTTTCCGCTCATTTCAGTCTGCCTGCCCCCTGACGCTAAAGAGCAACTCTGGCACGCAGGTGCCATCAGCGATGATATGCATCCCCGTCCTCCCCACCTCCTGGACCTGGCAATCCCTTCTTCGGACTGTTCAATGATAGAGAGCAGATTTGCATCTCATGGCCTCTTCTGTAAAGCCCCTGGGAACTCCCCTTGGTCTGAATAAGCTTCTCCCTACCTTGATCTGTGCTTTTAGTCCGCACCACAGTTACACAATTAATCGCTTTCCTGACTATTTCAGATACACAGTTTCTGCTTTGTTTTGGCTCCGGGTCTTATACTTCATTTTTCCTTGCCATCTCACCAAGCGTGACATTGCTGGGACACACATAGCAGGTGGACAGTGGCTCTTTGTTTTTCCAGGCATATCTCGAAAACCACAGATCCCGAGGAGACACAGAAAATTCTTCACGGGCCCAACACCCTGCTGCACATCTATAGCACGTAATTTGTTCACAGCTGTGCCGGCCTATTAATCTTTTGCTTTCCACGACGTCTTGAGTCGGCTGGCATTAATGGCTGAGTTCTGACTGAGGATAACCTTTCTAGGAACACTGTGCCCCCAGTCCCTGATTTTCATTTGGAGCTTTAATATGTTTCTCTGTACCTTGATGGTGAACCGTGATCCATTGAATTAAAATCCACTTTTATATATAAAAGAAATCAACGAACTGAAGGGGAGTGAAATGCCATGTGCTTTAGCCTTCTTCTCCGAGGGCTCCGGCTCCGGGTGTCTTCCTGAAGCGTTTGCTGAAGGCATTTTAGGCCCTTTCCACTGGAAAGAAAACCTAGTCAGCAGCTGGGGCAGACCCACGTGGATCTAGAAAAAAAAAATAGTATGCTATTTGAAAACAGTGTCCTGGCACAGGTTGCGTTATCTACAGAACTACCCCTTTTTCTACTTTGGGTCCAGCCACTCGCGTTGCCCTGGCGAAGACTCTCCCAATCCTCTGCGAGTCCTTGCTTCTCTTCTCCTAAATCAGATCTGTCAGCAAGTCTTAATATTTTCATTCACAGGATGTCTTAACGTTCCTATTCTTTTCATCTCTGTTTTGGACCTATTTCTGAATGCTGGCAGCCGTCTCTCAGGAGATCTTTTTTACTTTTGGTTTCCGCTCATTTCAGTCTGCCTGCCCCCTGACGCTAAAGAGCAACTCTGGCACGCAGGTGCCATCAGCGATGATATGCATCCCCGTCCTCCCCACCTCCTGGACCTGGCAATCCCTTCTTCGGACTGTTCAATGATAGAGAGCAGATTTGCATCTCATGGCCTCTTCTGTAAAGCCCCTGGGAACTCCCCTTGGTCTGAATAAGCTTCTCCCTACCTTGATCTGTGCTTTTAGTCCGCACCACAGTTACACAATTAATCGCTTTCCTGACTATTTCAGATACACAGTTTCTGCTTTGTTTTGGCTCCGGGTCTTATACTTCATTTTTCCTTGCCATCTCACCAAGCGTGACATTGCTGGGACACACATAGCAGGTGGACAGTGGCTCTTTGTTTTTCCAGGCATATCTCGAAAACCACAGATCCCGAGGAGACACAGAAAATTCTTCACGGGCCCAACACCCTGCTGCACATCTATAGCACGTAATTTGTTCACAGCTGTGCCGGCCTATTAATCTTTTGCTTTCCACGACGTCTTGAGTCGGCTGGCATTAATGGCTGAGTTCTGACTGAGGATAACCTTTCTAGGAACACTGTGCCCCCAGTCCCTGATTTTCATTTGGAGCTTTAATATGTTTCTCTGTACCTTGATGGTGAACCGTGATCCATTGAATTAAAATCCACTTTTATATATAAAAGAAATCAACGAACTGAAGGGGAGTGAAATGCCATGTGCTTTAGCCTTCTTCTCCGAGGGCTCCGGCTCCGGGTGTCTTCCTGAAGCGTTTGCTGAAGGCATTTTTAGGCCCTTTCCACTGGAAAGAAAACCTAGTAGCAGCTGAGTCAGAATCAAAAGGAGTTCAGATCTTGGGCTTTTTTTATTTTCATTTAATACTTTTTTTTATTATTTTTTATTTTTTTAATTTTTATTTTGCTTTTTACTTTCACAGAGTTTTGTTGTTTACAGATAGGTATGATCCCAGATTAGTCACATGTATATCCCTGACTCCTCCCTCTGCCCGCCTCCCAGTCCCCCCGTCCCGCCCCTCCAGGCCTTGTATAGGCCCCCGTGTAGGACGTGTTATCTCTTTTACATATGTTAGTACAGGTTTCCATGTTGCTCTTTCCATCCTAAAGACAGTGGTTAGGTGCTACGAGGTAGGTGGCAATGCCTTAACCATATGCGCGTTGTCAGGCCCGAGAGCCTCTTCCCTCCTCGTCAGGGGGAGGGCTAGACTTTTCTGCTTCCATACAACACTGGATCTTGGGCTGGTTTTAATTTCCCTGTTTCTCCATCTTAGCAGCACTCCAAGAGCATGTTTTAATTACCATGTGCATCTAGGATGGGGACTTTTCAAAGCAGGGGGAGACAGAATATCAGACCAGCACCAAATGGACAAGCGCCCAAGATTGTCAAGTATCGCTCGTGAGCTTGTTTTATGGAAATGTCCTTCTTTGGCCAGGATCCTCTGAAGTGAGGGTAAGTTCACTCTGCGTGGCTAAACATTTGGATGCATTGGAGAACTAGACTTGAGTTCCTCCAGGTTTTTGGCTCTCGGGCAGCCCCAGCCCGCAGTCTAATGAAGGGAGAGGGGAGGAATTCATGACGACTCCTCAGTGCCTTGGACAGCTCCTGCCGCCCGCCTGCCATGGAAAAGCTTCATCAACAGCTTGCTAATTTCCCTGCTTTCTCCCCGAATAGCATTATGCCTTCTGGCAAGAAGCAGTACGTTGTATCCATCCCCAGATCTCACCTGTGGACATGCGAAGCTGTCTAATGGCCTCCTGCTCTTGGCCCCACTGGGCTGCGGCTGAGCAGGGAGACAGAGCCGCCCAAGTTGCTAATTGTCTCAGCCTGTAACTCTTGAATGATGAAAAGGATTAAAAGGGAAGGAAAACAGCTATTATATCTCTTTCTTGAAAAAACTTGCACTGTGAAAGGCTCATTAACATCATTAGTGTTCCATTAACCTCTAGCTAGACAAATAAGCTGGAGGTAATTTCAGAGCATGGGGAGAGAGAGAAAAAAAAAAATTTAAATTATCCGAGTGTAGGTGACATTTTCTAGCTACCTCGATTGAACAGTTGGACAGCCAGAAACTTGACTTATTCTGATGCCAGCCCGGTGCTGGAGGAAAGCCAGAGCCCTGGCTGCTAGGAAGGGCTGCACGTAACAGCAAGAGGGGAGATTCATTGATTGGGACAAAATGAAATTCATTTTAACACAGCACATGAAATCTTGCAAAGGAACACTGTGGGATACAATACAGCCTTAAAAAAAATATCTTCCACAAAATTATGTTCCATTGTGTGAACAAAGGGCTTTTTCACCTTATAATTTCTACCCCGTCCCCTTTCAGTTCATTCTAATCCACACCTCCCTACCTGACTCTTTCTTCGATCCTCACTTTGACGAAGTTGGCTGCAAATCTGGAAATTGAAAGCAAAGCATTGCTAAGGTGGTTGGGCTTTAGGTTTCCTGGTGTGGAGAGGGCAGATTTTAGATGGAGACACATCCTAGATTTTATTCTTGACTCAATCTCAAAATAGAGGGTGCCTTTTGGTGACTTGCGTCAGAAAACAGAAGACGCTTTCATTGTCCACAAGCACTGTGTGTGATTCACAGTAGGCGTACAAAGTTTGACCGAAATGGATTCGTAGTAAGCTACGGTTCTACAGTTATCTCATATAAGCCCGAACAAATGCAGAAGTTAAAATGACTGTCTCACGAGAGCAGTGCCCAGATCACCATGGGGATATGGTAGTGCTCCGGTTCATTATTAATTTTAGAGCAATTATTTGCATGAGGTCCTTGCTTTTGTGTGCAAGCCTGAGGAGCTTGTGGCAAGGACAGAGGCACCTGCCCAGCCTCACTCCCCGGTGGCTGCTGACCCTCATCCTTCCGCTCCCTGGAAGAGGACGCTGGCTCTTTGCTGAAAACTGGATATGGCCCCTGGGGCTCCACCCGCCTGCTCTTTAGTCCGGAGGTCATAGCCCTTCCTCATTGCAAGAGAGTTCAGTGTTTCCACCTTGGTCAAGGCCATTATCGTCTTAGTCATAGAGCATGGCCTTCTCTACACAGTACATGTGTGAGCCTTTCTCGTGCTCTGAGTTCTCTGAACTTGCTGGAGTGGCTTAGCCATTTTGGTTGTAATTCAAGGCCATGGCATCAGTAGTTACAAAGTGAATGCCAAATAAATGGTATCCCCTTCCTTGGATCTGGGAAGTACACGTTGAACTTAATCCTGCGTTAGTCAGAGCAAGGTCAGATGCATAAATATTAATAGATTAACTTTCCTGAACTCTCCTTCTGTGCTCTCAAGCCCTTCCTTTTGCTACGTAAGTGTTCACTCATTTGCTCCCTTCCTTTAAGATATTAGTAGGAATTTTGCTAGGAGGAATTTTACAAGACACTAATGATATAAACATCATGAGCCCTGCCCCCCCGCCCTCCCCATAACCCACTTCTGAGGTGCTCTTACCCCTTCGCTCTGCCGGCTTTGTTCCCAGAGTCTATCATCTGCCCTGTTCCCCTGGTCAGAAACAGATGTCCAGTTTTGAGAAGTATTTACATTAAAAAAAAAAATCCTCTTCCCCTCAGCAAATTGGACGAAAAGGGACTGTTTCATGGGAATGTGGTAACAGGAATGCTCTTCCTGCTAGAGGAGGAAATGCAGGCCGCATCTGATGTGTTGCCTCCATGAGAGGCTGTCTGGCCCCAGTGCACAGATGGACGGGCAGGGCGGCAGCGTGACCCTCCACACGCGTGCATCCCCGATCTAGCGGCACTGCTGGCGTCCCCTCGGGAGCACAGCGCCTCGCAGGGGCTTTGCGCTGCCTGCCAGCCACCAGATGAGAGACAAGTGCACAAACCTGGTAGCACCACTGGAGTAAAAATGTAATGTGACATCCAAGTAGTCTCTTTACATTTATGCTCTCATGAAATCTCCTTCCCAAGCCAGAACATCTGCTAGGTCCATGCTTCAGGACCCTGCTGTTACCCCTCATTTCCAGCATCTTGAGAGAACTTTAAAGCAGGTGTTTGGATGTGTAAGCCTATGGTTCATTCCAGACCTGGCTTCCCCGACATGTGAGCCTTTGATGCCATCTCGGTTTCCCGCTGTTTGATGAAACAGAGAACCATCCTGAATCTTTCCACCCAGACGCTTGTGTCACGATGGAAGGAGTAGAGCACCATTACCAACAAGATACACAACTCACAAATGCTTCGAGAGACGTGCCTCTGTAACGGAGTCATGGTGTTCTGGGTCACCTGCCGCGGCCGCGGGACGTGGGCATTGCAGGGGCCGGCAGACCAGAGGGACTGCAGAGGCCGGAAATGTCGTCTTGAGCTTTTTGCATGGGCGGGGTGGGGAGTGGATTTTCTCCTATTGTGGACTTCAAAGAAATACTCTGGCCCGTTATGAGCTTACCCTTCCTGTCGGGGTGTTTTCTCAGTCAGAGCAAGGTCAGATGCATAAATATTAATAGATTAACTTTCCTGAACTCTCCTTCTGTGCTCTCAAGCCCTTCCTTTTGCTACGTAAGTGTTCACTCATTTGCTCCCTTCCTTTAAGATATTAGTAGGAATTTTGCTAGGAGGAATTTTACAAGACACTAATGATATAAACATCATGAGCCCTGCCCCCCCGCCCTCCCCATAACCCACTTCTGAGGTGCTCTTACCCCTTCGCTCTGCCGGCTTTGTTCCCAGAGTCTATCATCTGCCCTGTTCCCCTGGTCAGAAACAGATGTCCAGTTTTGAGAAGTATTTACATTAAAAAAAAAAATCCTCTTCCCCTCAGCAAATTGGACGAAAAGGGACTGTTTCATGGGAATGTGGTAACAGGAATGCTCTTCCTGCTAGAGGAGGAAATGCAGGCCGCATCTGATGTGTTGCCTCCATGAGAGGCTGTCTGGCCCCAGTGCACAGATGGACGGGCAGGGCGGCAGCGTGACCCTCCACACGCGTGCATCCCCGATCTAGCGGCACTGCTGGTGTCCCTCGGGAGCACAGCGCCTCGCAGGGGCTTTGCGCTGCCTGCCAGCCACCAGATGAGAGACAAGTGCACAAACCTGGTAGCACCACTGGAGTAAAAATGTAATGTGACATCCAAGTAGTCTCTTTACATTTATGCTCTCATGAAATCTCCTTCCCAAGCCAGAACATCTGCTAGGTCCATGCTTCAGGACCCTGCTGTTACCCCTCATTTCCAGCATCTTGAGAGAACTTTAAAGCAGGTGTTTGGATGTGTAAGCCTATGGTTCATTCCAGACCTGGCTTCCCCGACATGTGAGCCTTTGATGCCATCTCGGTTTCCCGCTGTTTGATGAAACAGAGAACCATCCTGAATCTTTCCACCCAGACGCTTGTGTCACGATGGAAGGAGTAGAGCACCATTACCAACAAGATACACAACTCACAAATGCTTCCGAGAGACGTGCCTCTGTAACGGAGTCATGGTGTTCTGGGTCACCTGCCGCCGGCCGCGGGACGTGGGCATTGCAGGGGCCGGCAGACCAGAGGGACTCGCAGAGGCCGGAAATGTCGTCTTGAGCTTTTTTGCATGGGCGGGGTGGGGGGAGTGGATTTTCTCCTATTGTGGACTTCAAAGAAATACCTGAACAGTGGCCCCTAGTTTTATGGAGCTTCCCTCTGGCATCCTAAACCTTCAGCATCCTAAACCTTGTCTGATATATTTGGCCTATAAGGAGAGCAGCCTCGGCTGAGTGCATTTATTGTTGTCTGAGTGTTTCATGTCCAGGGTTTTCCTGAGACTGCCCCCCTTGCTGGAAACAAGTACCATTTCTGTGCTTAAAGAAACTTTGATCTGAAAGCCTCAAAGGCAGAGTAATTAACAGCTGTTCTCACATCACCCAGTCCATGTAGGTAATTATAGCAACACCTGTATTTTTTCAGAAACAGTTTATCACAGATCCAGGTAAGTAGAATAATGTTATTCTAAGTAAAAATGAATCTAAAAGGTAGCTGCATCGGGGCTCGTATCACTCAGATCACAGCTTCCACTAGCGCTTCAGCCGGGTGGCGACGCCACGCACAGGCTCTGACCGCAGGGCTCTTCACCGCAGTCCTCAACGGATGAAGGGCAGCCCATCCACCCCTGAACAGCGACTGGATAATTGGCAATTTCCTCTAGGGAGTCTTTCTTGTTCCTCCTTAGCCTGTGGAGTCACGGCTACAGGTTACCTCTGCTTTACAAGATTATCAGTTACAATCTTAGACTTTGGTAAAGAGGTAAGCCTCACTAGACGCTTGTTAAACATCAGGGAGGTCTTTCTTGCCATCTCGGTTTCCGCTGTTTGATGAAACAGAGAACCATCCTGAATCTTTCCACCCAGACGCTTGTGTCACGATGGAAGGAGTAGAGCACCATTACCAACAAGATACACAACTCACAAATGCTTCCGAGAGACGTGCCTCTGTAACGGAGTCATGGTGTTCTGGGTCACCTGCCGCCGGCCGCGGGACGTGGGCATTGCAGGGGCCGGCAGACCAGAGGGACTCGCAGAGGCCGGAAATGTCGTCTTGAGCTTTTTTGCATGGGCGGGGTGGGGGGAGTGGATTTTCTCCTATTGTGGACTTCAAAGAAATACCTGAACAGTGGCCCCTAGTTTTATGGAGTTTCCCTCTGGCATCCTAAACCTTCAGCATCCTAAACCTTGTCTGATATATTTGGCCTATAAGGAGAGCAGCCTCGGCTGAGTGCATTTATTGTTGTCTGAGTGTTTCATGTCCAGGGTTTTCCTGAGACTGCCCCCCTTGCTGGAAACAAGTACCATTTCTGTGCTTAAAGAAACTTTGATCTGAAAGCCTCAAAGGCAGAGTAATTAACAGCTGTTCTCACATCACCCAGTCCATGTAGGTAATTATAGCAACACCTGTATTTTTTCAGAAACAGTTTATCACAGATCCAGGTAAGTAGAATAATGTTATTCTAAGTAAAAATGAATCTAAAAGGTAGCTGCATCGGGGCTCGTATCACTCAGATCACAGCTTCCACTAGCGCTTCAGCCGGGTGGCGACGCCACGCACAGGCTCTGACCGCAGGGCTCTTCACCGCAGTCCTCAACGGATGAAGGGCAGCCCATCCACCCCTGAACAGCGACTGGATAATTGGCAATTTCCTCTAGGGAGTCTTTCTTGTTCCTCCTTAGCCTGTGGAGTCACGGCTACAGGTTACCTCTGCTTTACAAGATTATCAGTTACAATCTTAGACTTTGGTAAAGAGGTAAGCCTCACTAGACGCTTGTTAAAAACATCAAGGAAGGACTTCCCTGGTGGTCCAGTGGTTAAGACTTCCCCTTCCAGTGCAGGGAGCGAGGGCTCGATCCCTGGTCAGGGAACTAAGATCCCACATGCTTTGGGGTGTGGCCAAAAAAGAGAAAAACCAGGAAGGAAGACTTGATGCAAGATGATCGCCAAGAATGGTCAACAGCATTGGAGCAGGAGAGAGAGTGAGCTTAGGTCTGAACACTGTGGGGCTGGGTGGGAACTTGCAGCCAGTGAGCCGGCCAGAATGGACGGGAAGAACTGAGGACGATGTGGTGAGGCATCGAGGGTGGAGGAAGAGGCGCTTGATGAGTGATCCAAGTGGGAGATTCTTGACAACACTGTCTCAGCAGGACCCTTAATACCGGACCTAGCAGGCCAAGGACAGGGGCCAGGAAGGAGGCCTGTTTGAGAAGAGGCTGGAGGACCCTGGCTGAGGAGCGTCTTGCCACTTTCTAGGGATGGTTTGGAGGGTCATGAGATCCTCCACTAGAGTGTAAGCTCCGTAAGCATGGCCGGCCGACAGTATGGGCTCCATAAGAGCGATTTTTAAGTCGTGGAGCGTGGTATCAGATCGGGGGCATTAATCAAACCTTCGATCACAGTATCCTTCTTCAGTCTCCTCCCCCCGTGTCTCCGTCCAGCCATAAGCCACTGGGGTTTCTGAGCAGTTGCCTGGAGCCCCGCTTTTCAGCAAAGCCTTCTCTGGGAGCTTCCATCTGTTGTATACTGTGTGTCCTAAGCGTGCGTGAGTAGTAGCATTTCTTTTCATAAGAGCTGATTTTAATGGTGGGTTTAAACCTGAGATCACAGCTTCCACTAGCGCTTCAGCCGGGTGGCGACGCCACGCACAGGCTCTGACCGCAGGGCTCTTCACCGCAGTCCTCAACGGATGAAGGGCAGCCCATCCACCCCTGAACAGCGACTGGATAATTGGCAATTTCCTCTAGGGAGTCTTTCTTGTTCCTCCTTAGCCTGTGGAGTCACGGCTACAGGTTACCTCTGCTTTACAAGATTATCAGTTACAATCTTAGACTTTGGTAAAGAGGTAAGCCTCACTAGACGCTTGTTAAAAACATCAAGGAAGGACTTCCCTGGTGGTCCAGTGGTTAAGACTTCCCCTTCCAGTGCAGGGAGCGAGGGCTCGATCCCTGGTCAGGGAACTAAGATCCCACATGCTTTGGGGTGTGGCCAAAAAAAAAGAGAAAAACCAGGAAGGAAGACTTGATGCAAGATGATCGCCAAGAATGGTCAACAGCATTGGAGCAGGAGAGAGAGTGAGCTTAGGTCTGAACACTGTGGGGCTGGGTGGGAACTTGCAGCCAGTGAGCCGGCCAGAATGGACGGGAAGAACTGAGGACGATGTGGTGAGGCATCGAGGGTGGAGGAAGAGGCGCTTGATGAGTGATCCAAGTGGGAGATTCTTGACAACACTGTCTCAGCAGGACCCTTAATACCGGACCTAGCAGGCCAAGGACAGGGGCCAGGAAGGAGGCCTGTTTGAGAAGAGGCTGGAGGACCCTGGCTGAGGAGCGTCTTGCCACTTTCTAGGGATGGTTTGGAGGGTCATGAGATCCTCCACTAGAGTGTAAGCTCCGTAAGCATGGCCGGCCGACAGTATGGGCTCCATAAGAGCGATTTTTAAGTCGTGGAGCGTGGTATCAGATCGGGGGCATTAATCAAACCTTCGATCACAGTATCCTTCTTCAGTCTCCTCCCCCCGTGTCTCCGTCCAGCCATAAGCCACTGGGGTTTCTGAGCAGTTGCCTGGAGCCCCGCTTTTCAGCAAAGCCTTCTCTGGGAGCTTCCATCTGTTGTATACTGTGTGTCCTAAGCGTGCGTGAGTAGTAGCATTTCTTTTCATCATTAGGCACTTCATCCTGTCCTGCCATATTTCTTAATGAACTCAGCAAGCTGATGCCAGAGCAGCTGGGCCACGTGTCCTTCAGAGAAAGGCCTCTTGGAGAAGCTCTGGGTCTGGCCTTCAACCCAGAGAAGGATGCTGTCGCCAGGCAGTGTTGGGTCAATACCTCTCGACACCTGAATTCATTAAGCAATACGATCCATGCTTCGCCCTAAAGAAGCTTATACTTGGTAATCAGCATAGGATGCATCCTTATCATTTTACTTACAGAAATAGTATATATAGCTTCTCTCTCAGCGTAAACAGAATTCCCTTCACAAAGATCACCTTGGGAGATGAAACCGCTGTTGTTAGCACACAGTCACTGCTCAGGGTGCACTGGGAACCCCTCAGGGTGCGAGGCCACCTGCCTGGCCCGTCTCCAGGTGCTTCTTGCTCTCTGCTCTTGTCCCACTGCAGCAATGATGGCAGCAGGTGGCCTGGCCCGGTCCCTCACCATTTCCAGAAAGACGGCTCAAGATCCGCTGTCGTCTTCTGTTTTGGGTGGCGCTTGTCCTTCAAAATTTAATTGGCTTAGATCCAACGATTCTACACAGCGGGTCACATCATTCCATTACATGGTGATACGGTTGGCAATCAACTGGTTATACATTCTGCTACATCCAGTATCCACATGACTTGATATTAGCTCTTCTTATGGGAACTTTTAAAGACTTTTTAAATGTTATGATGGTTGATTGACGTGACTTGCTTTAAAATGTTTCTGGGATAAAATGATATCATTCTGCTCTGTATGATCAAACATGGTTCCTCCACTAGAGTGTAAGCTCCGTAAGCATGGCGGCCGACAGTATGGGCTCCATAAGAGCGATTTTTAAGTCGTGGGCGTGGTATCAGATCGGGGGCATTAATCAAACCTTCGATCACAGTATCCTTCTTCAGTCTCCTCCCCCCGTGTCTCCGTCCAGCCATAAGCCACTGGGGTTTCTGAGCAGTTGCCTGGAGCCCCGCTTTTCAGCAAAGCCTTCTCTGGGAGCTTCCATCTGTTGTATACTGTGTGTCCTAAGCGTGCGTGAGTAGTAGCATTTCTTTTCATCATTAGGCACTTCATCCTGTCCTGCCATATTTCTTAATGAACTCAGCAAGCTGATGCCAGAGCAGCTGGGCCACGTGTCCTTCAGAGAAAGGCCTCTTGGAGAAGCTCTGGGTCTGGCCTTCAACCCAGAGAAGGATGCTGTCGCCAGGCAGTGTTGGGTCAATACCTCTCGACACCTGAATTCATTAAGCAATACGATCCATGCTTCGCCCTAAAGAAGCTTATACTTGGTAATCAGCATAGGATGCATCCTTATCATTTTACTTACAGAAATAGTATATATAGCTTCTCTCTCAGCGTAAACAGAATTCCCTTCACAAAGATCACCTTGGGAGATGAAACCGCTGTTGTTAGCACACAGTCACTGCTCAGGGTGCACTGGGAACCCCTCAGGGTGCGAGGCCACCTGCCTGGCCCGTCTCCAGGTGCTTCTTGCTCTCTGCTCTTGTCCCACTGCAGCAATGATTGCAGCAGGTGGCCGGTCCCGGTCCCTCACCATTTCCAGAAAGACGGCTCAAGATCAGCTTTCGTTTTCTTTTTTGGGTGGCACTTGTCCTTCAAAATTTAATTGGCTTAGATCCAACGATTCTACACAGCGGGTCACATCATTCCATTACATGGTGATACGGTTGGCAATCAACTGGTTATACATTCTGCTACATCCAGTATCCACATGACTTGATATTAGCTCTTCTTATGGGAACTTTTAAAGACTTTTTAAATGTTATGATGGTTGATTGACGTGACTTGCTTTAAAATGTTTCTGGGATAAAATGATATCATTCTGCTCTGTATGATCAAACATGGTTCCTTGATCTCCTATCATCTCCGTTTTATGTGTGTGTTAAGTTGCTTCGGTTGTGTTCCGTTCAGGGCAACCCCATGGGCTGCAGCCCGCCAGCTCCTCTGTCCATGGGATCTCCAGGCAGGAGTCCTGGCGTGGGGTGCCAACTCTGTCTCCAGGGTCACTTATTCTTATTTATTCTTCACTCACACTTTCTCGTGTATTTATTCTGTTGTGCTGCACTGTAGATACTTTAGCAAGCTATTGCAAATCCATTTTGATCATTATAATTTCACATTTTACTGACATATACCATTTCCTAAAATCTAGGAAGATACTGAAGAGAACTCATGTTCTCAGAAGAAGATCTGCAGGTGCAGGATTACCTGGCTCGGTGGGCATGAAGGAGCCTGTGCCACGAGGCTTCGACCTGGTCCGGCAGTGCTCTCGCTGAAGGTGGCGTTTCTCAGACACTCTTCCGGGTGCACTAGGGCCCAAAATGTGGTAGCGTAGCTCACAACTGCTGTTTTAAAGAGGTCTGTCGTCAGATAGGTTGGCCGAATTGTGTCCAATCTCTCTCTCGGGGAGCTGCAAAAAGTGAGCGTTTTAAACTCTCCGTGAAACCTCGCCGTAAATAAACCTGTTAAACAAGTTAGAATACTGTTGTGTTAAACTGGTGTTTTATAAGTTTACTTGGCCCAGAACATTTTTCTTCTTTTCATTTAAAACATAATAATATTTTTCCTGGAGATGGCTGTTCTCAAAAGCGCGGCTCGGAGATCGTTGGTAAATGAAATTAAAATGTCAAAACAGAAATCCAAGCCACATCTCAGTGTTGGCCGAGCTCCCTGCTAACCGGAGATCCTGCACTCACTCACCCTCTTCGGGTCGGAAGTTCATCCTGTGTTAAATTTCTTTTTGGGTGGCACTTGTCCTTCAAAATTTAATTGGCTTAGATCCAACGATTCTACACAGCGGGTCACATCATTCCATTACATGGTGATACGGTTGGCAATCAACTGGTTATACATTCTGCTACATCCAGTATCCACATGACTTGATATTAGCTCTTCTTATGGGAACTTTTAAAGACTTTTTAAATGTTATGATGGTTGATTGACGTGACTTGCTTTAAAATGTTTCTGGGATAAAATGATATCATTCTGCTCTGTATGATCAAACATGGTTCCTTGATCTCCTATCATCTCCGTTTTATGTGTGTGTTAAGTTGCTTCGGTTGTGTTCCGTTCAGGGCAACCCCATGGGCTGCAGCCCGCCAGCTCCTCTGTCCATGGGATCTCCAGGCAGGAGTCCTGGCGTGGGGTGCCAACTCTGTCTCCAGGGTCACTTATTCTTATTTATTCTTCACTCACACTTTCTCGTGTATTTATTCTGTTGTGCTGCACTGTAGATACTTTAGCAAGCTATTGCAAATCCATTTTGATCATTATAATTTCACATTTTACTGACATATACCATTTCCTAAAATCTAGGAAGATACTGAAGAGAACTCATGTTCTCAGAAGAAGATCTGCAGGTGCAGGATTACCTGGCTCGGTGGGCATGAAGGAGCCTGTGCCACGAGGCTTCGACCTGGTCCGGCAGTGCTCTCGCTGAAGGTGGCGTTTCTCAGACACTCTTCCGGGTGCACTAGGGCCCAAAATGTGGTAGCGTAGCTCACAACTGCTGTTTTAAAGAGGTCTGTCGTCAGATAGGTTGGCCGAATTGTGTCCAATCTCTCTCTCGGGGAGCTGCAAAAAGTGAGCGTTTTAAACTCTCCGTGAAACCTCGCCGTAAATAAACCTGTTAAACAAGTTAGAATACTGTTGTGTTAAACTGGTGTTTTATAAGTTTACTTGGCCCAGAACATTTTTCTTCTTTTCATTTAAAACATAATAATATTTTTCCTGGAGATGGCTGTTCTCAAAAGCGCGGCTCGGAGATCGTTGGTAAATGAAATTAAAATGTCAAAACAGAAATCCAAGCCACATCTCAGTGTTGGCCCGAGCTCCCTGCTAACCAGCGCACGACCTTCCTGCACTCACTCACCCTCTTCGGGTCGGAAGTTCATCCTGTGTTAAATTATGAGCTTGAACTGGATGCTCTGCGGTGTGCCTTTCAGCACAAACATTCTTGACGTCTGACCCCAAGCACAGTCCCATTCGAGGCAAGGTCAAGTGTACACTTAGGCTTGAGGGCTCAGGCAGCCTCCAGAAATGAAGAGGGAGCTCATCAGAATATGTTCAGGTAGCACTCCAACAGCACAAAGCAGCAAGAGAGGATCATGGCACGACTGCCAGGCCAGAGAGAGGGGAAGGGCTTCAGGAGGACCTTGGGGCCGGGAGAGCACGCCTCCTCCCCGTGAGGCGAAGCACAGGTCCTTGGGCGGCAAGGAGATGCGGCGAGGGGAGCATCTTTATGTATAGACAGAACACTGCCATTTTATTTCAAATCAAATTCATTTGCATTTCTTTTCCTGCTTATAATCTTATGTAAATTGTAGGAGGATCAGGTGAGGGGGAAAAGACATGAGAAAGTGGATGTCCCTTGCACAGTTGAAAAAGAAAAATCACATCCCATTTTGTGGCAGGCTTTTACCGTGGGAGAACAATAATTACACTTTGAACCGAGAATGGTATTTGACTGTAACATCTCTTTTCAAGTAGACTCTCTTAATTCTAGATATAGAAAAAGAAAACGTGTTCAGAGAAACCATCAGACCGAGGCAGATGGACCAGATACTTGAGAAATCTTCACGCTGCACTGGAATTATCACCTTTGCATCTGCATCTTTGCAATAGGCTATTACAGGCCTTCAAGATGGGTCCGAATTGTGTCCAATCTCTCTCTCGGGAGCTGCAAAAAGTGAGCGTTTTAAACTCTCCGTGAAACCTCGCCGTAAATAAACCTGTTAAACAAGTTAGAATACTGTTGTGTTAAACTGGTGTTTTATAAGTTTACTTGGCCCAGAACATTTTTCTTCTTTTCATTTAAAACATAATAATATTTTTCCTGGAGATGGCTGTTCTCAAAAGCGCGGCTCGGAGATCGTTGGTAAATGAAATTAAAATGTCAAAACAGAAATCCAAGCCACATCTCAGTGTTGGCCCGAGCTCCCTGCTAACCAGCGCACGACCTTCCTGCACTCACTCACCCTCTTCGGGTCGGAAGTTCATCCTGTGTTAAATTATGAGCTTGAACTGGATGCTCTGCGGTGTGCCTTTCAGCACAAACATTCTTGACGTCTGACCCCAAGCACAGTCCCATTCGAGGCAAGGTCAAGTGTACACTTAGGCTTGAGGGCTCAGGCAGCCTCCAGAAATGAAGAGGGAGCTCATCAGAATATGTTCAGGTAGCACTCCAACAGCACAAAGCAGCAAGAGAGGATCATGGCACGACTGCCAGGCCAGAGAGAGGGGAAGGGCTTCAGGAGGACCTTGGGGCCGGGAGAGCACGCCTCCTCCCCGTGAGGCGAAGCACAGGTCCTTGGGCGGCAAGGAGATGCGGCGAGGGGAGCATCTTTATGTATAGACAGAACACTGCCATTTTATTTCAAATCAAATTCATTTGCATTTCTTTTCCTGCTTATAATCTTATGTAAATTGTAGGAGGATCAGGTGAGGGGGAAAAGACATGAGAAAGTGGATGTCCCTTGCACAGTTGAAAAAGAAAAATCACATCCCATTTTGTGGCAGGCTTTTACCGTGGGAGAACAATAATTACACTTTGAACCGAGAATGGTATTTGACTGTAACATCTCTTTTCAAGTAGACTCTCTTAATTCTAGATATAGAAAAAGAAAACGTGTTCAGAGAAACCATCAGACCGAGGCAGATGGACCAGATACTTGAGAAATCTTCACGCTGCACTGGAATTATCACCTTTGCATCTGCATCTTTGCAATAGGCTATTACAGGCCTTTCTCTAGCCCTGCTGTGTGCCGTCGTCTCGAGTGCGCGGAGGGGCATCCTTCCCCGTCCTCTGTTTTCTGTGAGGAGCGGAGAAAGGCGGGAGGTGGCAGGGTCTGAGGCAGACGTTCGATGGACCTGCGTGTTCGTGAGACGTGCGGCTGACGCGGACGGCTTCCGAGGGCGCGTTGGCAGCGAGCGCCTAACGTGTGCCTGGTCTTCTCAATCCAGACAGCACCAGGGCGTGGCTTTTTCCCTTCTCCTTCCCGATTTGGAATACCTGCTTATATCTTTGCCCAAATCCCAACAATTACTTGAGGTGCCCATGGACCTTTCCTTCTTTTTGACACAGATTTTTCTTTTTACTGAGTGTAACGTCTTTCTTTCACTCATCAATAACTTATGTTGGGGAACTTGACCATGTGAGTTTCTAAGTGGAGCTAAGCAGGCTGCATTTCCTGCATGGTTGGTTGGTTTCTGGCTGTGACTTGTCCTGGGGAATGCATGGAGAGCTCACCCAAACCAGTTTAACACAGGGCGTGTCTGTTTTTGTGCGGGAACTGACGGGGCTCCTAGGGGTAAAGGAGGCCCCAGCCCTGTTCTCAAGGACGTGGTGTCCGTGGGGAGCCACCGATGCAGCTGGGAGAACGAGGGCTGCCGGGAACGTGGGCGGCGGGAGGAGGGCGGTGTCTGATGTGAGAGGTACCAGGACGAGCTTGGGAAGCTGGTGTGGCAGCCCACAGTAGAGCCCAGCATCTGGCAAGCAGCAGGACTAATCTTTTTCATAGTAAATTGTAGGTGGATCAGGTGAGGGGGAAAAGACATGAGAAAGTGGATGTCCCTTGCACAGTTGAAAAAGAAAAATCACATCCCATTTTGTGGCAGGCTTTTACCGTGGGAGAACAATAATTACACTTTGAACCGAGAATGGTATTTGACTGTAACATCTCTTTTCAAGTAGACTCTCTTAATTCTAGATATAGAAAAAGAAAACGTGTTCAGAGAAACCATCAGACCGAGGCAGATGGACCAGATACTTGAGAAATCTTCACGCTGCACTGGAATTATCACCTTTGCATCTGCATCTTTGCAATAGGCTATTACAGGCCTTTCTCTAGCCCTGCTGTGTGCCGTCGTCTCGAGTGCGGGGGGGCATCCTTCCCCGTCCTCTGTTTTCTGTGAGGAGCGGAGAAAGGCGGGAGGTGGCAGGGTCTGAGGCAGACGTTTGATGGACCTGCGTGTTCGTGAGACGTGCGGCTGACGCGGACGGCTTCCGAGGGCGCGTTGGCAGCGAGCGCCTAACGTGTGCCTGGTCTTCTCAATCCAGACAGCACCAGGGCGTGGCTTTTTCCCTTCTCCTTCCCGATTTGGAATACCTGCTTATATCTTTGCCCAAATCCCAACAATTACTTGAGGTGCCCATGGACCTTTCCTTCTTTTTGACACAGATTTTTCTTTTTACTGAGTGTAACGTCTTTCTTTCACTCATCAATAACTTATGTTGGGGAACTTGACCATGTGAGTTTCTAAGTGGAGCTAAGCAGGCTGCATTTCCTGCATGGTTGGTTGGTTTCTGGCTGTGACTCGTCCTGGGGAATGCATGGAGAGCTCACCCAAACCAGTTTAACACAGGGCGTGTCTGTTTTTGTGCGGGGAACTGACGGGGCTCCTAGGGGTAAAGGAGGCCCCAGCCCTGTTCTCAAGGACGTGGTGTCCGTGGGGAGCCACCGATGCAGCTGGGAGAACGCAGGGCTGCCGGGAACGTGGGCGGCGGGGAGGAGGGCGGTGTCTGATGTGAGAGGTACCAGGACGAGCTTCGGGAAGCTGGTGTGGCAGCCCCACAGTAGAGCCCAGCATCTGGCAAGCAGCAGGTGCCCAGCGGACACAGGTGGTGCGCAGGTAGAGATGGGTGCCCACTGGTGGACAGTGGCCTGAGGGGGTGCACTGTGGAGGGGGCTGAGCACGAGCATTCAGTATCGAGCCTGGCCTTTACGTGAGGGGAGAAAACGAGATAAGGTTGGAAGCATGGGTAGAAGCAAGCTATTTGAGTCCTCGATGGCGCCATGTGGTTTAATCTTTCTTTCTGGTAATGAAAACACAGGTGGATGTGAGTCGAGAAATGATATGAGGCAGGGGTCTTTTTAATATGTATCTCTTTGTGTGTGCCGGGTCTCAGGGGCAGCATGTGGGATCCAGTTCCCCGACCAGGGATTGACCCCGGGTCTCCCGCCGGGAACTCGGCGTCATAGCCACCATAGCCCAGGACCTCCAGGGAAGTCCCACGATGGAGGTTTTGATGTCAGCGTTTTTATATCAGGATTCTTTAGTAAGTCTGTCTTGCATGGTAGGAGGTCACTAGCGCCTGAATTACTGTTTGAGTTCTAGTAAAACATAGCAAGGTTTTACATAGAAAATATGAGAGTCAGGTTCATAAAAAACACGGACGCAGAGGTCGTCCAGCGCTCACCGAGTGGGACTCAGCGGGAGCTGGTGAGGCTGAGCAGGAGAGGGGGGCCAGGACCCAAGCCCCTGCCGCCAGGCAGGCCGCCCGCCCGCCCAGGCTCGCCTCAGCCCCTCCGCGGTCCCTCCGCGCCCGCCTCCGCACGGGCTCCCACGCGGCGCTGCTCTCCTTTGCTTTCATCCTAGAGGTGAGCGGGTGCTTCCGGTTTCCAGTCAGAAGCTCTCCGGTGATGCCTGGGTCGATATTTGCCTCCCAGGTATGAGGTTCTCTGTGTCTAAGCTTGAGTCTCTCAGCTGCAGCTTAAGACCAATTTATGGAAAACCAAGACTTGAATTTGAAAGTCAGCCGTCTTCAAATTTTAAATTTTTATTTATTTATTTACTTTCGGCCATGCTGGGTCTCCCCTGCTGCCCTGGGCTTTCTCCGCTTGAGGTGTGCAGGCTTCTCATTGCAGCGGCTTCGCTTGCTGGTGGGAATGAGTTATAGGGCGTGGACTGAGTCGTTGTGGTACATGAGCTCAGTTGTTCCGTGGCACATGGGATCCCCCCAGACCAGAGTCAAACCCGTATCCCCCGTGTTGACAAGTGAATGCGTAGCCACTGGCCTATGGGGGAAGTGCTAACCTTCATCAGCTTTTACGTGTGCACCTGGAAACATGGATGTCTCAGGATGGTGAGACGTGGAGGGCCTTCACGGAGGGCCGTGTGTGTGTGTCGGTGGGCCGGGCGCTGGGGCGAACCCCGGGGTCGAGTCCTGGTTCTGCTCCTTCCCAGCTGGCTGTCAGAGAGGAGCTGCTCCCTCTGTTCACTCCTTCCTTGTCTATAAAATGAGAATAATAAGATAATCACACATAATATAGTTAAGACCTCCTCTCCAGGGCTCTCTTGTGGTTGAACGCCGCAAAGAATCGGGTCTTCCTGCCTGGTGGAAACAACCAAGGCAGGTCTCTGCTCTCAAAGAATTTGCCATCCAGTTAGGGAGAGGAGGCAGGAACATGAAAAAGTTAATTAGGAACAAAGATTAAAATAACAGTTTCAGACAACAATGGAAAAGATGTCACCAGGCTGTGTAAGATTAATTGCCAAATGAAGCCTGTACACAATAGGAATTCAGAGAAAGGAAGAATCCTTTAAGACTGGGAAGTCTGCCGCATTCATCAGCGCCTCCTTCAGCCCTGCAGGTGGGGGCCCTGCCTGCACCCGAGGCCAGCCCGGCCTCCCTCCGCGGTCCCTCCGCGCCCGCCTCCGCACGGGCTCCCACGCGGCGCTGCTCTCCTTTGCTTTCATCCTAGAGGTGAGCGGGTGCTTCCGGTTTCCAGTCAGAAGCTCTCCGGTGATGCCTGGGTCGATATTTGCCTCCCAGGTATGAGGTTCTCTGTGTCTAAGCTTGAGTCTCTCAGCTGCAGCTTAAGACCAATTTATGGAAAACCAAGACTTGAATTTGAAAGTCAGCCGTCTTCAAATTTTAAATTTTTATTTATTTATTTACTTTCGGCCATGCTGGGTCTCCCCTGCTGCCCTGGGCTTTCTCCGCTTGAGGTGTGCAGGCTTCTCATTGCAGCGGCTTCGCTTGCTGGTGGGAATGAGTTATAGGGCGTGGACTGAGTTGTTGTGGTACATGAGCTCAGTTGTTCCGTGGCACATGGGATCCCCCCAGACCAGAGTCAAACCCGTATCCCCCGTGTTGACAAGTGAATGCGTAGCCACTGGCCTATGGGGGAAGTGCTAACCTTCATCAGCTTTTACGTGTGCACCTGGAAACATGGATGTCTCAGGATGGTGAGACGTGGAGGGCCTTCACGGAGGGCCGTGTGTGTGTGTCGGTGGGCCGGGCGCGGGGGCGAGGCCCGGGGTCGAGTCCTGGTTCTGCTCCTTCCCAGCTGGCTGTCAGAGAGGAGCTGCTCCCTCTGTTCACTCCTTCCTTGTCTATAAAATGAGAATAATAAGATAATCACACATAATATAGTTAAGACCTCCTCTCCAGGGCTCTCTTGTGGTTGAACGCCGCAAAGAATCGGGTCTTCCTGCCTGGTGGAAACAACCAAGGCAGGTCTCTGCTCTCAAAGAATTTGCCATCCAGTTAGGGAGAGGAGGCAGGAACATGAAAAAGTTAATTAGGAACAAAGATTAAAATAACAGTTTCAGACAACAATGGAAAAGATGTCACCAGGCTGTGTAAGATTAATTGCCAAATGAAGCCTGTACACAATAGGAATTCAGAGAAAGGAAGAATCCTTTAAGACTGGGAAGTCTGCCGCATTCATCAGCGCCTCCTTCAGCCCTGCAGGTGGGGGCCCTGCCTGCACCCGAGGCCAGCCCCGGGACCCTCCCAGCCCACACGGGCCTCCAGGCTCCTCCTGGGGCTCCGGGCAGCGGCCTGGACCCCTCGTTTAGTCGGTTCCTGATCTCATCTCCCTCCATAGCAAGAGCAGGTTCGTGCTGACATCCTCCAGAATTCCTAGAGCCTACGATGCCTGTGTGGTTAGTATGCTGCCAGGCCGGCTTTGATTACAAGTAGCAGGACACCAGGAAGCTCAATCCAGCTTTTTAAAATGTGAACATGTTAAGTCAGTGGCCGAACATCTTCAGGCATGAACTCCTGGCTCCAAGCTCCACCAGATCCCAGGGGCCCGGGGGCCTCAGCAGGTCACTGCATCGCCCTGCCCCTGTGACCCGCTTTCCTCAGTGACCAGGAGGGGGACGGCCTCTGCGCCAGGCGGAGAGCCCTCGGTTCAGGCACCGTGACCCGGATGACCTCCAGGAATAGCACCGGCCGCTACCCCGGCCTCAGGACGGTCCCGGGCTGGATGCTGTGGCCAGGCGAGCGGGCCGCGTCAATGCCGGCCCCTCTGGTGTGCGGGGCTGGGGCTCCCAAAGGAAGACCCTGGGCTGGAAGAATGGCGGTGCGTGTCCGGGCCATGGTGCCTTCCAAGCAGGTGGATGTTTCTCAGTCACCAGAGAGAGGAAAAGCTGCTGAGAACTCTGGGCTTTAGTGCGCATGCACAGCAGCCACTGGGGTGTGAGAGAGAGAGCACCGTGTGTGCATAGGGGCGCGTGTGCGAGCGAGCGTGAGTGCGTGCAGCGTGTCTGAGGGGGACACCCCCCAGGGCCAGGGTAACTTACCCCCAGGCTTCAAGGTTCTAGAGGGAAGAAGAAGCCATAAACTCATGGAGGTGTTTCCGGAGAGGAGGCAGGAACATGAAAAAGTTAATTAGGAACAAAGATTAAAATAACAGTTTCAGACAACAATGGAAAAGATGTCACCAGGCTGTGTAAGATTAATTGCCAAATGAAGCCTGTACACAATAGGAATTCAGAGAAAGGAAGAATCCTTTAAGACTGGGAAGTCTGCCGCATTCATCAGCGCCTCCTTCAGCCCTGCAGGTGGGGGCCCTGCCTGCACCCGAGGCCAGCCCCGGGACCCTCCCAGCCCACACGGGCCTCCAGGCTCCTCCTGGGGCTCCGGGCAGCGGCCTGGACCCCTCGTTTAGTCGGTTCCTGATCTCATCTCCCTCCATAGCAAGAGCAGGTTCGTGCTGACATCCTCCAGAATTCCTAGAGCCTACGATGCCTGTGTGGTTAGTATGCTGCCAGGCCGGCTTTGATTACAAGTAGCAGGACACCAGGAAGCTCAATCCAGCTTTTTAAAATGTGAACATGTTAAGTCAGTGGCCGAACATCTTCAGGCATGAACTCCTGGCTCCAAGCTCCACCAGATCCCAGGGGCCCGGGGGCCTCAGCAGGTCACTGCATCGCCCTGCCCCTGTGACCCGCTTTCCTCAGTGACCAGGAGGGGGACGGCCTCTGCGCCAGGCGGAGAGCCCTCGGTTCAGGCACCGTGACCCGGATGACCTCCAGGAATAGCACCGGCCGCTACCCCGGCCTCAGGACGGTCCCGGGCTGGATGCTGTGGCCAGGCGAGCGGGCCGCGTCAATGCCGGCCCCTCTGGTGTGCGGGGCTGGGGCTCCCAAAGGAAGACCCTGGGCTGGAAGAATGGCGGTGCGTGTCCGGGCCATGGTGCCTTCCAAGCAGGTGGATGTTTCTCAGTCACCAGAGAGAGGAAAAGCTGCTGAGAACTCTGGGCTTTAGTGCGCATGCACAGCAGCCACTGGGGTGTGAGAGAGAGAGCACCGTGTGTGCATAGGGGCGCGTGTGCGAGCGAGCGTGAGTGCGTGCAGCGTGTCTGAGGGGGACACCCCCCAGGGCCAGGGTAACTTACCCCCAGGCTTCAAGGTTCTAGAGGGAAGAAGAAGCCATAAACTCATGGAGGTGTTTCCGGCCATCTTTCCAGTCCGTGTTGTCTGGTTAACAAGCCCTAGGCTTGAGCTTTCCAGGGAAGGAGACGTCTGGGTGGGTGGGCAGGCTGGGGCCGACCCGGCTGCGTGAAGGAGGGCTGCAGGCATGGAAGCCCCCTGCGCCCATGGTGCTCTTCACGGGGCCCCCCAAACCACATTCGCATCACCCAGGGCAAGTTCAGTGAGCTCCAGGTAGGTTTTCTTACTTGCTTCCCGTGGATAAAGGGAGTCATCCTTCCTGCTGTGGGCCTGAAGCGCGCCTCCCTTGACTTTGGCATAAAGCTTGTGTGCCATGACATCTGCAGTGACATGTTACACTTGCCAACAGGATTGTCTTCCTGGAGGGCGGGGTGCGTAATTCAGGGAAACCGGGCGAGGCGGGGTGGGGCCTGCGCGTGGCAGAGAGGGCACCAATGGGAAAAGATGGACCAGGTCAGACAGCACCCGTGGGAGGGGTCCAGGGTGGCAGGTCCAGCCAGGGAGAGGCTGTTTCTCTCCAGACTTCTCTAAACCTGTCTCCATAACCCCGCAGTGTGTGTGCCCCCTTCTTGCAAAGCAGCGGATTAAGAGCAGGGAAAGGAGGCTGGGGGCTTCCAGGCGGGGTCAGCCTCCAAGGAGAGGTGCTGGCTTTCCGCTTCTAGTTTGGAGGGCCGGCAGGATTATGGAAATTCACGGGCAGGGCGCGCCCTCTGGTGTTCGCGCAGCGCCGGTGCCGCTGTGAGAGGCGGAAAGGCTCCGCGGACCCGGGCGGGCGGGCCGGAAGGTGATCTCCAGGGCTGCCTCCTTCCTTCTCGGCGCTGGAGAGGAGCCAGGGGCCGCGACAGGGTCCGTGCAAGACTCTCCACTCCCACTCCCGCGGGCTTTCATTCGTTTCTGTCCTCCTCCGCCCAGGCCGGCGAGTGAATGCTGGGCCACCTTCACAGTCTGTTGGCCTTGCTGGCTTGCACGGGACCCTCTGGCCCTCCACCCACGCCCTTTGTGGTCCCTCCCTGCCACGGTCACCGCACGTGGGCAGTGCGCCTCGTTACTGCCGCGGGCACGCATCTGCTGTCGGCTGTGGGCGGCTGAAACTTGCGGGCGGCGATGCGCTGACCCCTGGCTGTTCCTGTTCTCCGCCCTGGCGCTGAGGTTGTTGGGCATCGCCCTGGGCGCCGAGTCTGTGGCTTCTCCTCCCTGCCGGCCTCCACGTGTGTGCCCGCCACCCGTGGCCTCGTCGTCACCCTGGTGATGCACAGCTGAAACATTTCCAGTGCCCCTGTTGACAGCCGTCCTCCAGGGCTGGTCCCTGCAGACGGACCTGATAGTAACAGGGGGCTGACACAGACCCAGGAGTGAAAATGCTGATCAGAGGGCTATGTATTAAATTACGTTTCTTCCTTAATCTATGAGCAACCCGATCCCTGTCCAGACTTTCTGTTCCCCTACCACCATTTTCATCTCTAGCTGTCCAGTCTCTGCCGGTCAGTTAAGTGTAAAGTGATCTGCCTGCAGCTGCTCATCATTTTAATCTGCATTTATTTGCTCTCCTGTGAGAGAAGGGTGTCTTGCTCACCAATCACCATTTGAGTTTCTTCTTTGAATGGCCCATTCATAACTTTTTGCCTGTATGCCATTGAGAGTCTTTTCTGGTTTTTTTTCTGGATGATCTGAAGAATTTCTTTGCAGAAACCAAGTACTATTCCTTGGTGTTTTACACATTGCAAACATTTTCCCCCAATAAGTCAACTCTGTTTAAACCACATACCAAATGTGTTTCTTTCATTGAACAGGAAGTCTTACTTCTGACATTCTCAGAGTCATCACATTTTCCTTGTGCTTTTTGCCTTTGAAGTTATTTATAGAAACTCGGGAAATTCTTCCCCGCCCCAGTTCACAAAGACTCGCTCCGACATTTCCCTCTATTGATTATATAATTTCACATTTCAGGTTCTAAGTCATACAGAATCCAGCTTTGCAGACACCATTAGGCAGAGCTCTGGCTTGCTTTGGCTTTTGATTTCAGACTGTTGTCTACTTTTCAGTTGTGCAAGATATCATGCCAAGCCCCCCAGGAAATCTGGGGACAGGCCAGCAGAGCTTGTCCCTCACCTTGTGCTTAGCTTCCCAGGCCCCGGGGGAACTCCCAGTGCTTTGTCCTCAGGGTGGGCAGGGCACAGGGTCTCCTCCAAATGCTCCTGGGGACGCCCAGCCGTCCTGCTCTCCGTACAGGTCAGGGTCTGTACAGAGTTCACAGAGCGGTTAAAGAAGCTTGGGAGGCGGCCCATGGGGAAACCCAGGACTCCCACGGAGACTAGCCCCCAGCGTCCAGCACCCAGGGGTTCGGCCTCTTGCAGAATTCCTTCAAGGAAAAAACCCTCAACCTCCTGCCGTAGGCAGGTTGACAGGGAAGAGTAAAGTCAGTCCCCGTGCTGACATCAACAGGGAGCGTCTCTGATCATCGAGCTGTTTTCCCACACTGCCTCTTATCTGGTGTGCCACTGGTGATTGATCAGGGCCGGTCCAAGAACCAAAATCTCCTTCATTTGCCTTCATCTGCTTGAAGGATAACCACGTGAAACTTGAGCCAGAAACCCAAGAATTACAAATCAGATGATGGGTTCCATAAACTCTAATCCACCCTGATAGCTGCCTATCAGAGCCTCTTAGTTTCTCTGAACTTTAGTATCTCCAGCATGATGATGGTGGTGATGATGATGGTGATGATCATGATGCTGCTGCTGATGATGGTGATGATGATGGTGATAATGGTGATGGTGGTGATGATGATGATGGTGGTGATGATGTTGATGGTGATGATGATGATGATGGTGGTGGTGATGATGATGATGATGGTGATGATGGTGATGGTGATGATGGTGGTGGTGATGATGATGATGGTGATGGTGATGATGATGGTGATGGTGATGATGATGGTGGTGATGGTGATGATGGTGATGGTGATGATGATGGTGATGGTGATGATGGTGATGGTGATGATGGTGGTGATGGTGATGATGGTGATGATGGTGGTGATGGTGATGATGGTGGTGATGGTGATGGTTAGGATAGCTTGCATTCTTACATGGTTTTACAAGAGTGAGTTAATGAAGGTGGTAGCTTGGATGTCAACATAGCACAGGGATGTGGGAAGTTAAAATAATTCATCTTATAAATGACTCTTTTTCCAGAAAACCTGAGTCATTCAGTTAGAAACATTTTTGAAATCATGGGTGGGGACAAATATTTGGAAATGTAAATGTGTAGTGGGGAAGATCCCCTGGAGAAGCGAATGGCCACCCATTCCAGTATTCTTTCCTGGACAAGAATCCCACGGACAGAGGAGCCTGGTGAACTACAGCCCATGGGGTCACAAAGAGCTGGGCATGACTGAGCGACTGAACACGCATGCATAAATGTACAATTGGAAGTAATTTATTGTTCACCAAATATACACATGCATTAACTTGAAAGAGAATCTACAAAATGTTAAGTAAATAAAGTACAAAATATTACATATTCCACTAACTTGTCTATAAAAAATAAATTTCACTGATTTCCTATTTAGACATGCGAAGAATAAATGATGGAAGAATGCACAGTATATTTCTAAAATTCTAAAATCTAGCCCGATGAGAGGGGCAGAGACTATGGATTTGACATTAGATGTTTCATATTTTTCAACGTATTTCAAGAACATACACAATTTTATAGTTCAAATTACTGAAGAGATAGATGTGCTACTGGAAGACTGGTATTTGGGAGGAAGATCTGGGTCCTGTTGGCTCTCTCTGGTTCTGGAATGGGTCGTGCGTTGTGCGGGCCCAGCTGTGTCGGAGGGCGAGTGCCTCGGGGCAGGGAGCGTCCAGGGGTCCTGGCTTGACCTGAAGAACCTCCTTGTCCGGATTCCGTTCTCTGAGTCCCAGGCGGGCTCCTGGCTTTTCCCGCCGCGCCTTCTGTCGGGCCTCCGGCGTGGGGCAGCAGGCGCGCGGCCGCGTGTGTGCAGCCCCGGCAGGCTGGGGCGTCGCCTGCAGCGGGGGGCCCCGCGGCCCGCCCAGCCCCGGCCTCCTCCCGGGGGACGGGCCCCCCTTCCTTCGGAGCCGCGGGGAGGGTGAAGGGATTCCCTGTCACACAGCCTTGTCCCCGTCGGCGACGTTACTAAGGAGAAGGCCCGGGCCCGGTCTCTGGAGAAATGTGGCCTCCGTCGGACCCGGGGTGATGGGCTGGCGAGCGTCCGGCAGAACGCCCAGCCGGTCCTGACGGCGCCACGGAGGCGCGGGCCCCAGCGCCCTCCGACGCCTGCCAGCTCCCGCCGTCGGCCTCCTCGCGGCTGCTGGACGAGCGCCCACACCCTGCTTCTCTGTCTGACAAGGTGCAGCTGAGGCCGAAGGAAGTGGGGGTCTGCCAGAGGCTGAGGCTGCCCCCGCCCCAGCCCCCCTCCGCTCTGACTCCCGGCTTCTGAAGAGCGGGCGCCGCTGCCTCCCTGACCGAGGGTGCCCGGGACAGAGCGTGGCCGAGCCCGCCGTGCAGAGGCTGCTCACCTCTGTGACTCACTGTGGACAGCTTTTACATGGGCCGGGAGATGGCTCTCTTCCCACCTGTCTCCAAGCCTTTTGAGTGTTGAGAAGCTTGTAGTGCAGAGGGATTGGTAATGAGGGAGGACCATGGACATGACCAAATGCATTGCTACTCATATTTTTTCGAAAGTAAATAAGCAAATGAGATTATCAGCCGCAGGCATGTTCTGTCCCGCGCCTCTGTGTCTTGTCCGCTTCCCCAGGGATCCCGGCATCCTGGGTCTGAACTAGCTCTCGTGTGTTACTTCTACCCCTTCCCAGGCCCGCAGGTGTCCCCAGGGAGCTGAGCTAACGTTCCTCTGAAGTCTGGTGTGGGAGCCTCTGTGTGCTCCGGTTGGCTTGCGTCTCCACCTGAAGGAAGCTGACTGCACCCGATGTGGTGTCACAGACCAGCGCCGTGAATCCAGGCTATTGCTGGAACCGCACCCCTCCTGCTGGCCCGAATTCGGGGAGCGGCCCACAGGTCAAAGTTTGGTTCAAACATGCGCATGATGCCCTCACACAACATCAGAGGCTGGACATCCAGGAGGCCCGGCGGCTCTTCCACTTGATGGTCACAGAAAACTGAACAATTATCATTTGAAGTGAATTCTAGAAAGATGTAGATGTTCCAAGTAGATTTACAGACTGAGAGAAAGAAATGTGGATCGACTCATTCTTTTTGGCTCCAAGGGCTCTCTGAAGATTGAACAAGCTCTCTCGGCAAATAATGAATGAGATTCCCATTACTGGAGTCCGTCGTGTTGGGGATGGATGGCGCAGGGTGGCGGGGGGCTCGTGTTTAAGAATGTGCGTTCTGAAATAAGTCAGACCGGCTCTGGATCCTGGCCGTGCTACGTAAAACCCGTGTGACCTTGGGCCACTGCTCTAAGCTGTTGGTGTATTTGTCAAGCAGATGTGGGAACTCGTTGCTCTTCCTTTCAGGGACGCGAGGCCTTTTCAGGGAGGTGAGGGGTGTGATTGTGTGGACTGGCGATCGCGTTGTCGGGGAGGGTGGCGAGGCCGGAGGGGCCGGCCTTGCTCGCACGCAGTGTTTGGCTCCACGTTCACGAGTGCTGGCTGGGGGCTGCTCCGGGCCGGCCGTGCTGAGGCGCCCGCCGAGGACACGGGGGAATGGAGCTGACATCACGCCACCGACTCCCAGTGGTGGAGGAAGTAACCGACCTCACTTGAGGGTCGGACCCTGAGTGGAGCTCGAGTGCCCTTCATCGCAGTCAGCCCCGTGAGGTCGTGAGCCTCGCTGGTGACACTGTCCCCTGGCGTCGTTTCCCCTCGGTCCCCGGGGACTCTGAGAAAGTGCCACGTCTCACACGTGCTGGGTCCCCCGCCTCCTTTCTGCCTGACTTTTACTCCCACCGATGCGGGCCAGGTAGCCTCACGGATCCGGACGGGGAGCGAGCCTCTCGCCTCCCGCGAGCCTAGCTGCTCAGCCCCGGGCTCGGCAGGGGCCTGCGGGCGCCTCCCGGGTGCTCCGGCTGCAGGCTGGGCGTGAGAGCGTCCACTCGCCTGGCGCAGCCTGGCAGGTGCAGAGGCGACCTGGGGGCTGCGGGCTTCCCCCTCCGCCCTAGAGCGGGAGATCCGGATGTGTTTTTGCTGCGATCTTTAGAAGGACGCAGCAGGGGTGGGCTCCCCTCTTCCTCCGCTCACTTGGGGTCCCTCCTCTGGGTCGGCTGTGCCCCTCTCGCTCTTCACCCTTCCCAGGCTCCTGCTGTGTGCAGACCCGACTCGAGCTCTGCCCTCCTGACCGAGACGCGGGCCAGTGACGCCTCTGTCAGCGTCTCTCCCCGAGCCTCTAACTCGCCCTCTGGTCCTGAAAGCCGGGTGTTTGTGGACGGGGAACAGGTGTCGGCAGCTGTCTGGATGGACCCTTGTCACCTGGCTCCGTGCAGGCAGCTCCGTCCCCTCCTCAGACCAGGGCTGAGCCCGCGGCCGCTCTTGTCTAACGGGCAGTGAGGACGCTCCTCCGGCTGGTGGCCTCCCAGCGGCTCCACCCCGCAGTGCTCTGGGGACCTGCCTCGCCTCCGACTGTCACACAGCCCCCCAGCCAAGTGGGGCGCTCGTGAGAAGGAGCTGTCTTCCGGGCAAAACCCCAACACTGGGACCCGTGAGAGGCTCTGTGTGATTAACGGGATCCATTTCCATTCTTTCCTTCTAAATGCTTTTACCTCTCCCTAAAGCTCACAGAGGATTATACTGCCATTACCTTTGAGTTATTTTAAATATTTCAACTCTCATTTATTTCCTTAAATATAAAGTTCCTTAATAGCATTTTGAATGATCATCATGGTAGGTTTTTGAGAATTAAGCTATATTTCACATACCATAAAGTGTGTGCCTTGGAAGTGTATAAATCCCTGGTTTGGGGCACGTCGGCAGGGTTGTGCGTCTTCCCCATCAGTTGAGCCTGGACCAGGCCGGTGCCCTTTGCAGAAGCCCTCTCCTCAGCAGTCAGCTTCCCCTGGCGCAAACGCGCGCGCTGGGAGCTCTGGTCTTCCGGCCGCTGCGCTTGATATTCCCGATCCGGCCTGAGCGCGTGGGCCGGCCGCGGGCTTGTCCAGGAACGGGGAGGGGTGCGTGGCCGCTCTGGGTGCAGCGTCTCATGTGGCTCCTCACCTGCTCCACGACTCTGGTCTTATCCTCTCTGAGCCCCGTGGATGCAGTGAGAGGGTGGGGCTCATCCAGGACAATTTGCTCTCGGATTTGCAAGACCCTGGGAAGAGAAGGCTTTAGAGGGGCCTGTGGATGCTGTCTTCAGAATGTTGAATGAATGTTGATCATTGCATTTTTCTGGAGAAGACTCCAACCAGGTAGCAAAATTATGAGGGAGGCTGGCATCCTCCCCATTGCTGGAGAGATGAGCAGCAGTGGGCGTGACAACAAAGCACCTGTTCTGGCTCTGACATCTCACATTGTCCACTTCTCACATTGTCCACATGTGAGGAGACCGTTTAGGGGTGGGGCTTGCCCACAGGACAGGTCAGGGGATGGCGGGACACAGCACAGGTCTGGTTCTAGGGCCAGCGTTTTGTCCTTACGCCCCTGCATCCTTGAAAGGGTGTGTGTCTTGGAATCTTAAGTCTCGTTTATACCTCGAAATACACAACTCGAAATGCTGAAGGTTTGGGACAACAAGGGGATTTTCAAGAGGGGTGTCGGCGACAGTAAACATGCGGTGAGTCGCGTTTTTATCTGCATTTACTCGTGAGAAGGGATCATGGCCACGTCTTGTACAGAATACACGGTATAAGTATTTGTAAGTGTGTTGGTAGGTACGTATGTAGAGCTTTTCTGGCGGAGTGGAGCTGCCCAGATATCTGAGCTCTGCTTGCCTTGCCTCCTTGACGCACGGCAAGACCTTTTGTTGTCCAGGAGCTTCCCTGTGGGCCAGCGGCTGAAGCCCCGTCCCCCGCGGCAGGCGGCCTGTGTTCAGGCTCTGGTCGGGGAACTGTAGCCCAAAGGCTGCAGCTAGCCTCAGAGATCCCGCCTGTCACAGCCAGGGCCTGGAGCAGACAAACAACGAAAGAGCAAGACCAACCGACCAACCTTTGGCTGTCCCGATCCCCCCACTGCTCGGGTGGGGCAAAGCCACGCCTTCAGTGAGTCCCTCGGGGCTGCCGACGCCTGTCCCCGCGCCTCACACGGCCCGCACGGGTGAGATGTGTCCAGGGTACATGTGAAAACACTCCCTGTTGTCTGAACCTTCCGGAAGGTGCGCTGCTGACCTACCTGCCCTCTTCCTTAGCTTCCTTTCTGGGTGAACGTCATTGTTCCCCTGGGTGGGTAGAGGCTGTTGTTCAGTCACTAAGTCATCTCTCTCGGTGACCCCGTGGACCGCAGCCCGCCAGGCGCCTCTGTCCACGGGGCGCTCCAGGCAAGCGCGCTGGAGCGGGCTGCCGTGCCTTCCTCCGGGGGCTCTTCGGACCCAGGCTCGGAGGTGGGCCTGGTGAAATCACAGTGGAGATAAAGCGCGTGTCAACACTGTGCCCGTGAGCCCACCTGCGGCCACCCGACCTGGTCTACGGAAGAATTGTCTTGCGTGACACCAGTCCCCAGGGCCAAAAAGGTCAGGGACCACCCTCTCGAGGGTTCTCAGGGTCCATCACCCTGAGGCACTGGTGAGCTAGACTTTGAGGTTGGCGGGCACCACTCTCTTCCTGGTGAAGGCGACCTGGGGGGCACGTCCTACTGTCTCCTGCGCTTGGGGAGCCTGATGCCTCTCCATCTCTCGGCCTCAGGAGCCTGGCTGACGTGGGGAGGATGGGGTGCATTTCCGGAGGCTGGGGGCTGCCTCTAGGCTTACGGGAACATTGCAGAGCTCGAGGTGTGCCCGCGCCTGCCTGCCTCCCAGGCCTGCCGAGTCCATGATCCCACACCAGTGAGCCCTCAGTCCCCTCGATCTCAGCCTCTCATCCTCCCTCATGGGCCTCGCCCTGTGTTCACGCTTGCCCGCCCTGACCACCAGCAGCAGGAGTGCTGGCCTGGGAGATAATCCCAGCACCAGCTCAGACAGAACGTAATTACAAAAAGGAAACGGCAGGTAAGCAGTGTGGGTTTGCGCATTCCCAGGTCAACTGTTGCTTGGGGTCGTGTCCTCCTTAAGGCTGAAGGCAGTGCTGCTCTCTCCCTCCGGTTTGACGCCTGAGTGTGGCGAGTAGGTAGCCTTGTCCCTTTGTCCACCCACAGTGGAACCTCCGCTGGACTTCTGGTCCCTGATGTCCCTAGGTGGATCCCTGCCTCCACTCCTCCATAGGGCAGCTGGATAGAGGTTGTGAAAGCTTGAGCCTAAACGGACCTGGAGGAGAGAATTCAGCAGCTGGCAGAAGCAAGTCCAGGGGCGCCAGGAGAGCCAGACAAACAGGGACAGGCAGGGACGCTCACAAAATTGACATTGAAAGTTGCAGGTTTGAAAGACAGGACAGCCTTGACTTGCTGCAGAGCTAATTATTATGCAAATGTATGCTAATCAACCCTGCCTCGGATGTTGTTGGGGAGCTGCCTTTTGCCGGTAACAGGGCTGTAATGAGGGGTAGATTTGTAATGCAGATGCCGGAGGTAATATATCCTAAATCACTTTATGGTGTAAAGGACTCTCTCACCCCACCCGACACAAATGTCAATTTCAATTAGTTTTTGCTTTGCATATTTATTGAAGCTTTATTTATTGTTAATATGTACTAAGGACACCGGCTAAACAGACCCCACGCCTTGCTAGAAGTGGCGTAGAGCACCGAGCTGGGATGGGCGTTTGCTCCTAGCCACAGAAGGCCGACTTTCCTCCGCTCCCAGCTGGAGCCCCCGTCAGCTCGGAGGATGCCAGAGCCCCTCCTGGGCTCCTCTTCTCCTCTGAGCCGGCCGTCGAGGCAGGATGTGCCCTGAGCGGGCTGCGTGAGGATGGCTTTATCCTAGAGCGTCTCTGAGTGAAGGTGGTCACCGGCGCCTCTGTGTGGGGCGCCGAGGGCTGCAGAAACTCGCTCCTGCCCACAGGGAGGGCGTGGGTTCCCGTGGCACCACCGGTCCCCTGGGCAACTCACCCGCACGTGCGTGGACTCGGACGCACTGCCTTCTTGCTAGTCCTTCCTTGGCTCTTGTCCCCATCCTCTGGCTGTGCACGCTCAGCTCCAAGCACGCACACACCTCCGTCCGCCCCGCACCCCAGCTGTGGTTCCACAGCGCCCCGACTCTTCAGGGATGGAGGGGACGGTGCAGGCATTTAGAGAGGTTCCTGCCAGCAGTCCCACCTCTGGGTGAGGAAATGGCCCCAAACCTCAAGTGCAGGTTCTGCCACTTTTTCAAAAATTGACATGTCTGCTGTGTGGGGGGTGCGTGTGACGCATCCCCCCTGCACTGTCCCGTGCGCGGCCGCTGGAAGGCTGGCAGGACATACCTGCCCACAGCGATCCACCTGCTACCCACAGCAAGTCCAGCTCAAGCGTGTGCTTAGCAGCTTCCAAAGCTCATTCTGTTTCTGAGCTACTATTTTGAGCCCCCCTGGTGACTCAGTGGGTAAAGAACCTGCCTACAATGCAGGGGACGCTGGAGGCGTGGGTTCGATCCCCGGTCTGGGGAGATCCCGGGAGGAGGGCACGGCAGCTCACTCCAGTAATCTCGCCTGGGAATTCCTGTGGACAAAGGAGCCTGGTGGGCGACCGTCCACGGGACCACAAAGAGTCAGACACAACTGAGCGACTGAGCACGCGTGCCTTGTTGGCGCACGCCGGCGTGCCGGACGCACTGTGGGGCCAGACAAACCCACACGACGGGGTTTCAAGCAGACAAAGGCTCCTTGCAGGGCCAGGCGTGTGACCTTTCCCTGAAGAGCCTGGAGCTCCCGGAGGCACAGAGCATTTTTAAAAGCCAGGTAAGGGAGGGAGTGTCCCACGGTCTGGGATCGGCTTGTGCACAGTTTCTCTGACTGACTAATGGGGACAGGGAGTTGTCACAGGGTTAACTTCTCGGTCACCAGGAGACCTGGGGCTGTGTGCTCAGGGTCCTCAAGCGGTGAATAGCTTCCTTTCCTTTGGGGAGGTAAACAACAGAGCTCTGTAAAGCTATTATCCTACAATTAAAAAAATAAATAAGAAAAAAGCTCAGGAAATGTGCATCAAATACTATCATCCAGATTCTTCACAGAGGAGATGAAGTGGAGGGTTCTGGGAGGGCCTGTCCCCGGAAGGTCCCGTGGGATCCTGCTTCGTTAACTGTCTCAGTAAATTCCAGGTTTGGCTTCTCCTATACGAAGGGGCTCCCCTGAAGGCTTGGTGGGTAAGGAATCTGCCTGCCATGCAGGGGACAAGGGCTGCATGCCTGGGCTGGGAAGAGCCCTTGGAAGGGGAAATGGTAACCCACTCCAGTAGTCTTGATGGAGAATCCCATGGACATAGGAGCCTGGTGGGCCACAGTCCATGGGGTCACAAACAGACATAACTGAAGCGACTCAGCGTCACCTCTGGCCCCTGGGCACGCCCCTGCTCCATTCTACCCTCGTCTCGCCCCTGGGCACGCACCCCGCAGGTCAGCTCGGGGTCTTGGTGACTGGCTCCCTCGGGCATGGGGTGCAGGCCCCACAGCAGGGATCCGTAGGTGTTTTGCTCCGCGATGTGATCAGCACTTAGTAAGCGTCCAGGAATGTGTTTGGAGTAGATGAATAAAATCTTCCCTGCACCCACTGCCCGTCCCATGTCAGACCACAGAGGCGGATGGGTTCCCCACCCTGCCCTCGTGGAGTCTGAGGTCTCCTCCTCCGCACCCGCAGGCAGCCCCGAGTCCAGGAGAGGCCCAGCGTCACGGTCCGCCCGTCCGGGAGCCGGCGTCCAGGGGCACCTCCCGGCCAGCAGTGCCCTTCCGTCCAGGGCCCGTCTAGAAGGGGCGCACAGGCAGGGGCTGCACCAGGACTCCGGAGACCTGGGCTCTCCTGGGCGCAGCCTAAGGCCCCTTCTCCCAGTCTGTTCCCCTGCCACGAGCCACACCGCCCACTGTGGTGCAGTCACGGGACAGAGGGGACCCTGCCCTCCTGAGGGGTCAGGCTGCCGCCCAGGCCTCTCCTCCCAGGAAGGAAGGCCGTCTGCACCTGGGCCTCAGCCCTGAGCCAGGAAGCCTGCGGGGAAAGCGCAGTGCCCACCAGTGCCCACAGAGTGGCGCCAGCGCTCCATGAGTGAGCTGAGCCAGCGCCGGGCAGGGCCGGGCCGCCAGACATCACTCCAGTGCCCTGGTCTCCTGCGCCCTCTCCAGGCTGTCCACGGCTGCAGGTCCTCCTCCTTTGGCCCTGGGCTGCTTCCCTTTGCCTCAGGCCCCCTCCCTGCCAGAGGCCCGCAGCGGAGGAGCTTTAGGAAACAGCAGGGTTTTGTTGCAGATGTTTTTTTAGGACGTGAAGGCAGTATTTCCCAGCCCATCCACAACTGACACACTCAAGTGATCGAGTCCTGTTCACAGTTACCAGCTTGACAAAAACATCCAGGAAATTCCTCTCCACTCAGAAGCCACGTTGAAGAACTGTCTCGTGTCAATGATCACAAACCGCTCTGTAAATGACCTTTTTTGAGCGCGAGGCTGATGAAAGCCTCACGGCGTATAAATCGGACCCGGAGCGTCATTTAAATCCTGTTAAAATGAGTGCTGGTGGGGGTGCGCTTCCCGGTGGGGCTGGCAGAGCCCACGGAGACCCTCCTGGGCCTGAGAACCAGCTCCAGAGAGCTTGCAGGACCGTGCAGCCGGCCTGCCTTGCTTCGGCGCCACGGGAGCCTGTCGGGCGGCTGGACCTGACGGAGGAGACGGAGCCGTGGGAAGCGCCCCACCCTGCCCTCGTGGAGTCTGAGGTCTCCTCCTCCGCACCCGCAGGCAGCCCCGAGTCCAGGAGAGGCCCAGCGTCACGGTCCGCCCGTCCGGGAGCCGGCGTCCAGGGGCACCTCCCGGCCAGCAGTGCCCTTCCGTCCAGGGCCCGTCTAGAAGGGGCGCACAGGCAGGGGCTGCACCAGGACTCCGGAGACCTGGGCTCTCCTGGGCGCAGCCTAAGGCCCCTTCTCCCAGTCTGTTCCCCTGCCACGAGCCACACCGCCCACTGTGGTGCAGTCACGGGACAGAGGGGACCCTGCCCTCCTGAGGGGTCAGGCTGCCGCCCAGGCCTCTCCTCCCAGGAAGGAAGGCCGTCTGCACCTGGGCCTCAGCCCTGAGCCAGGAAGCCTGCGGGGAAAGCGCAGTGCCCACCAGTGCCCACAGAGTGGCGCCAGCGCTCCATGAGTGAGCTGAGCCAGCGCCGGGCAGGGCCGGGCCGCCAGACATCACTCCAGTGCCCTGGTCTCCTGCGCCCTCTCCAGGCTGTCCACGGCTGCAGGTCCTCCTCCTTTGGCCCTGGGCTGCTTCCCTTTGCCTCAGGCCCCCTCCCTGCCAGAGGCCCGCAGCGGAGGAGCTTTAGGAAACAGCAGGGTTTTGTTGCAGATGTTTTTTTAGGACGTGAAGGCAGTATTTCCCAGCCCATCCACAACTGACACACTCAAGTGATCGAGTCCTGTTCACAGTTACCAGCTTGACAAAAACATCCAGGAAATTCCTCTCCACTCAGAAGCCACGTTGAAGAACTGTCTCGTGTCAATGATCACAAACCGCTCTGTAAATGACCTTTTTTGAGCGCGAGGCTGATGAAAGCCTCACGGCGTATAAATCGGACCCGGAGCGTCATTTAAATCCTGTTAAAATGAGTGCTGGTGGGGGTGCGCTTCCCGGTGGGGCTGGCAGAGCCCACGGAGACCCTCCTGGGCCTGAGAACCAGCTCCAGAGAGCTTGCAGGACCGTGCAGCCGGCCTGCCTTGCTTCGGCGCCACGGGAGCCTGTCGGGCGGCTGGACCTGACGGAGGAGACGGAGCCGTGGGAAGCGCCCTGGGGGAGCTGGATGGCTCCTTCTCCCTTTTGCAGGGCGGGGCCCCTCTGGGCTGGCGCAGGGCCCGCCTGCTCCGTTGGCCTGGCAGAGACGGAGCGGCCAGGAAGGGACGGCAAGGGTGGACCTGCCCACTGGCCTGGCTGCTCTCTGGATGGACAGGCCTCGCAGCATGAGCGGAGCGAGTGGCTCAGATCGAATAGGAGGCCAGCAGGGTCCCTGGAAACTGGATGAGCCTGTGATCAACCCTCAGTGGGTACAGAGACGCTGCGGACTTCTGGAGCAGGTGACGGGGGACGAGATGGCCGGATGGCGTCACTGATCCGTGGATGTGAGCTTGGGCAAGCTCTGGGAGGTGGTGACGGTCAGGGAAGCCTGGCGCGCCGCAGTCTGTGGCAGTCGGACACAAGGGAGTGGCCAGACAGCAGGAGTCCCCCCGAAGGGTGGGTTACAGCCGACCGAAGCGGGTCTCGAGGGTCGATGCCAACGACGGCACGGCTGCGGAGCCGGCCCCGGCTCTGAATCGGGCCGGGTGGCGAGAGTGGAGCAGCCGTGGGCGTGCGTGCCGCCTCCCGGGACGCTGCAGTCCGCCCCGGTCGCAGGGAGGCGCGGATGTCCAAGAGGCGTGCGGAGACCTCGCCGTGGGCAAGCAGGGGCGTGGAGCGGGAAGCCAGGCAGGCAGAGCCGCCGGGCCCTTGGCGTGGAAACCCTCGGCTGGAAAGGGACCCGCTGAAGTCCAAGCCTCTGTCTTTTGGATCCTAGTAATCACAGCTGGAATGTTCCGGGAGACTCCCCGGCCCGTGGGCAGCAGGCGTGGTGCTGTTCAGGGGCCGAGAGAAGACTCTGGAGGCAGTCAGGGTGACTCTGACCCCTCAGACCCGAGACAGGGACAGCTCAGTGGGCACCACGGAGCCCCGAGCCCCAGGGTGTGGCCCGGGCGGGGAATCCAGCACCGGCAGCTGGGTGGGCTGAGATCGGGGGGACCCGGGTCAGCGGCATGCACGCACCCTCCTGGCAGCCAGTGAGAGCTTGCAGGACCGTGCAGCCGGCCTGCCTTGCTTCGCGCCACGGGAGCCTGTCGGGCGGCTGGACCTGACGGAGGAGACGGAGCCGTGGAAGCGCCCTGGGGAGCTGGATGGCTCCTTCTCCCTTTGCAGGGCGGGGCCCCTCTGGGCTGGCGCAGGGCCCGCCTGCTCCGTTGGCCTGGCAGAGACGGAGCGGCCAGGAAGGGACGGCAAGGGTGGACCTGCCCACTGGCCTGGCTGCTCTCTGGATGGACAGGCCTCGCAGCATGAGCGGAGCGAGTGGCTCAGATCGAATAGGAGGCCAGCAGGGTCCCTGGAAACTGGATGAGCCTGTGATCAACCCTCAGTGGGTACAGAGACGCTGCGGACTTCTGGAGCAGGTGACGGGGGACGAGATGGCCGGATGGCGTCACTGATCCGTGGATGTGAGCTTGGGCAAGCTCTGGGAGGTGGTGACGGTCAGGGAAGCCTGGCGCGCCGCAGTCTGTGGCAGTCGGACACAAGGGAGTGGCCAGACAGCAGGAGTCCCCCCGAAGGGTGGGTTACAGCCGACCGAAGCGGGTCTCGAGGGTCGATGCCAACGACGGCACGGCTGCGGAGCCGGCCCCGGCTCTGAATCGGGCCGGGTGGCGAGAGTGGAGCAGCCGTGGGCGTGCGTGCCGCCTCCCGGGACGCTGCAGTCCGCCCCGGTCGCAGGGAGGCGCGGATGTCCAAGAGGCGTGCGGAGACCTCGCCGTGGGCAAGCAGGGGCGCGGAGCGGGAAGCCAGGCAGGCAGAGCCGCCGGGCCCTTGGCGTGGAAACCCTCGGCTGGAAAGGGACCCGCTGAAGTCCAAGCCTCTGTCTTTTGGATCCTAGTAATCACAGCTGGAATGTTCCGGGAGACTCCCCGGCCCGTGGGCAGCAGGCGTGGTGCTGTTCAGGGGCCGAGAGAAGACTCTGGAGGCAGTCAGGGTGACTCTGACCCCTCAGACCCGAGACAGGGACAGCTCAGTGGGCACCACGGAGCCCCGAGCCCCAGGGTGTGGCCCGGGCGGGGAATCCAGCACCGGCAGCTGGGTGGGCTGAGCGCCAGGGGCGGTGGGGTCGGGGTGGAGAGCTGGGCTGCATCCCGGCAGGGGGCTGAGGGGACACCCAGGCCCCCGGCTCCCTGAGGTGAGCACAGCATCCCGCGGGGTTACACGGAGCCCAAGCCAGACTGAAGGACCACCTCTAAGAATCATCTTTGCTGCATTTCTAAGAAGCGTATTCTAAAGCTCTTGTTAGCGTCCCCTGCAGCTGAAGGGGCCCCGTGCCCCTCCTTCGGGCGTCCTCAAAGGGTCCACGGAGCTTCTCAAATGTCCTAACTCCCACCTCCCCTCCCATATTATGTTCTTGTGTTATTTATTAAGGCGCCTGCGTGTGCTACACAGACAAAAAACAAAAATGAAACCAAGGGGGCTGCCTAATTATACTTGCAGACAAGTTTGGGAAGGAGAGGTGGAGAAGCCTGCTTTTGCATGGCGTGCATTACAGTAATGTATGGAGCAGCTCTCCCTTCCAGCAAAGGAAGTGGTCAAGACGAGAGAATCAATCTTTAAAAGAATAATGTTTTCAAAATCAGGCTCCTTGTCCTGAGATCCTTTGATGTATGAGAGCCATAGTGGGGAGGACACACTGTGAAATATACACGAGCTCCCCAAGAACAGAAGAGCCTGTGGAGGGAGTATTAGTGTTTACTGCCAAACTCAATTGGAGCGCTCATTTCAAGATGATAGTTTGTTATGTCGAATGCAATTTCGTTCCGCAAGGCGGTGTCAGTCCTGTGTCTGGGAGAGGCCTCACCCCCTCCAGATCCCCCCGCTGCCCGCTTCCTTCTGCCCCAGATCCAGGCATGAAGATGCCGACACCCCTTGGTGCAATCCTCTGTCTTTGGATCCTAGTAATCACAGCTGGAATGTTCCGGGAGACTCCCCGGCCCGTGGGCAGCAGGCGTGGTGCTGTTCAGGGGCCGAGAGAAGACTCTGGAGGCAGTCAGGGTGACTCTGACCCCTCAGACCCGAGACAGGGACAGCTCAGTGGGCACCACGGAGCCCCGAGCCCCAGGGTGTGGCCCGGGCGGGGAATCCAGCACCGGCAGCTGGGTGGGCTGAGCGCCAGGGGCGGTGGGGTCGGGGTGGAGAGCTGGGCTGCATCCCGGCAGGGGGCTGAGGGGACACCCAGGCCCCCGGCTCCCTGAGGTGAGCACAGCATCCCGCGGGGTTACACGGAGCCCAAGCCAGACTGAAGGACCACCTCTAAGAATCATCTTCGCTGCATTTCTAAGAAGCGTATTCTAAAGCTCTTGTTAGCGTCCCCTGCAGCTGAAGGGGCCCCGTGCCCCTCCTTCGGGCGTCCTCAAAGGGTCCACGGAGCTTCTCAAATGTCCTAACTCCCACCTCCCCTCCCATATTATGTTCTTGTGTTATTTATTAAGGCGCCTGCGTGTGCTACACAGACAAAAAACAAAAATGAAACCAAGGGGGCTGCCTAATTATACTTGCAGACAAGTTTGGGAAGGAGAGGTGGAGAAGCCTGCTTTTGCATGGCGTGCATTACAGTAATGTATGGAGCAGCTCTCCCTTCCAGCAAAGGAAGTGGTCAAGACGAGAGAATCAATCTTTAAAAGAATAATGTTTTCAAAATCAGGCTCCTTGTCCTGAGATCCTTTGATGTATGAGAGCCATAGTGGGGAGGACACACTGTGAAATATACACGAGCTCCCCAAGAACAGAAGAGCCTGTGGAGGGAGTATTAGTGTTTACTGCCAAACTCAATTGGAGCGCTCATTTCAAGATGATAGTTTGTTATGTCGAATGCAATTTCGTTCCGCAAGGCGGTGTCAGTCCTGTGTCTGGGAGAGGCCTCACCCCCTCCAGATCCCCCCGCTGCCCGCTTCCTTCTGCCCCAGATCCAGGCATGAAGATGCCGACACCCCCTTGGTGCAATCCCTGCTTCTTTGCCTCTGTTTTGCAGACCATAAAGGCAAAGGGAGGACATAGAGCCCTTTGGACGCTACTCACAGTGCCATGGCTTTTTGGAGACTTTATCAGACACTTTGAAACAGACAGAACATTAATACAGAGAGTACTTTTTTTGGGCAGAAAATCAACCCAAAGAGATAAGCAAGTGAGAATGTCTTCCTCCTGTCTCTTCTCCATATTTATTTCTCTTACACACTCTCAAAGGGACTTCAACCACAGCAAAGGACCCGTGGTGCTAGGATTACCCTGGTTGGGAGGCCCGGCTGGTAAATGCGGCTGGGGTCCCCAGAGGCAGGGGTCCTCGACCTCTTGAAAGGGAGGCTTCCTCCCAGCAGGTGCCTGCTGTTTCTCACCTGGCTGCTCCTCTCCGGCTGCCCCCAGGACCGCTGCAGGGCCCTGGCCTGCTGGAGCTGGAGACCGTGGGAGGCTGGTCACACACCCCCTCCCAGAGTCCTGTCTGTCCTCAGGGCGACGGGCACGGGGCAGACCAGTCTGAGCACGAGCCCGCACACTGGGCCTGAGTTCTGCTTCAGGAAGGGAGGAAAACTCCTTCCACGTATGCCATGACCGCTGGGGTTGTGATCAGGCTCTGATGGCACAGGGTCCTGTGATCAGGAGGGGCGGGGTAGGTCCCGTTGAACAGCTTCAGGGTCTCTCTTTACCCGAGCAGTGGATGCCCTTTCTTCTTTCTTAGGAGCCATGAAGCCTGGGAGGACGATGTGGGGTCGCCACCTCTAGAATCGTTAGATAGCAAGGCCCTACTGTATAGCAAGAACTATAGGAAGGAGATGCTCAGTACCCGGGGATAAGCCATAATGGAGACAAACAGGAAAAATGATGTGTCAGTGAGTGTAACTGAGTCACTTCGCTGTATGGAGGAAATTAGCACAACATGATAGTTTGTTATGTCGAATGCAATTTCGTTCCGCAAGGCGGTGTCAGTCCTGTGTCTGGGAGAGGCCTCACCCCCTCCAGATCCCCCCGCTGCCCGCTTCCTTCTGCCCCAGATCCAGGCATGAAGATGCCGACACCCCCTTGGTGCAATCCCTGCTTCTTTGCCTCTGTTTTGCAGACCATAAAGGCAAAGGGAGGACATAGAGCCCTTTGGACGCTACTCACAGTGCCATGGCTTTTTGGAGACTTTATCAGACACTTTGAAACAGACAGAACATTAATACAGAGAGTACTTTTTTTGGGCAGAAAATCAACCCAAAGAGATAAGCAAGTGAGAATGTCTTCCTCCTGTCTCTTCTCCATATTTATTTCTCTTACACACTCTCAAAGGGACTTCAACCACAGCAAAGGACCCGTGGTGCTAGGATTACCCTGGTTGGGAGGCCCGGCTGGTAAATGCGGCTGGGGTCCCCAGAGGCAGGGGTCCTCGACCTCTTGAAAGGGAGGCTTCCTCCCAGCAGGTGCCTGCTGTTTCTCACCTGGCTGCTCCTCCGGCTGCCCCAGGACCGCTGCAGGGCCCTGGCCTGCTGGAGCTGGAGACCGTGGGAGGCTGGTCACACACCCCCTCCCAGAGTCCTGTCTGTCCTCAGGGCGACGGGCACGGGGCAGACCAGTCTGAGCACGAGCCCGCACACTGGGCCTGAGTTCTGCTTCAGGAAGGGAGGAAAACTCCTTCCACGTATGCCATGACCGCTGGGGTTGTGATCAGGCTCTGATGGCACAGGGTCCTGTGATCAGGAGGGGCGGGGTAGGTCCCGTTGAACAGCTTCAGGGTCTCTCTTTACCCGAGCAGTGGATGCCCTTTCTTCTTTCTTAGGAGCCATGAAGCCTGGGAGGACGATGTGGGGTCGCCACCTCTAGAATCGTTAGATAGCAAGGCCCTACTGTATAGCAAGAACTATAGGAAGGAGATGCTCAGTACCCGGGGATAAGCCATAATGGAGACAAACAGGAAAAATGATGTGTCAGTGAGTGTAACTGAGTCACTTCGCTGTATGGAGGAAATTAGCACAACACTGTGATTCAGTTATGTTTCAATTAATTTAAAAACGAAAGGGAAAAATGAAACTGAAGAGTAGAGTAGAAAAGGAGAAGCGAGAGGTGGCGTGGAGACAAATGGAAGACGGCTGGTGGCCTCAGAAGTCCTCTGGCCTCGCTCAGGGCTGTTGAAGGTTAGGATGTGAGAGCAGAGAGAGGACGAGCCTAGCAGAGGGTTTAGAGACGGCTGGCGGTAAGCCTCGATCCAGCCTCACGTCCGTTGACTGAGTATTCCCGAAGGTCCCGCAGAGGGGCCCGCTGCTGTCAACTGTAGAGGCGGTTGGCTGACCATAGACCCCCAATTCTCATCTTTACCTAAAAGCTCAGATGTTCGCCTCGACACCAGATACCGGCAGGTGCTTTCCGTGCAGTGATGCTTTCAAGAAAATGGCCGTCAAGGACCCATATCTGAATAACCAGAGACGGTCTGGTTTTCTCTCAAGTCCTCGAGAGCTGGGATTTAAACATAGATAATGTATTATCTCTCAGATCTTGAGTACAGAGTCGGAAATATCAGAGTGGTGAGAGAGGCATCCAGGCGAAGCCCTGCTTCCTGACCTTGGGCTGTGGGCACCCCAGAAACCCGCCCCCGGGCATGTTGTCTGGCGGCCCGGTGCAGGGGTCCTTATGTCTCGTGCCAGGCCGGAGGCCTCTCACTTTAGCTCTTGGAGTCGAGCGCTTCCTCCCGTGCATGCTGAGAACATCCGTCCTACCCTGTTTAACCACCGATTCCATTCTTTTCTACTTAATTACTTACCTAGGCTTACGACATTCTGCTTAAAATTCTTCAAGAGCATTTACAAATGCAAATGAGCTTTGAGTAGGGTCCAGGCCACCGGTTGGGTCGATACTGATGAAACAGACTTACTTCCAGCCCCCGAAGTGTTCCCAGAGTGGTGAGGAAGGCAGATGATAAACCAGTAAAAATCAAGTGCACTCTGATGCGACATAAAGATAATATGCACACAGCGTAAGCGAAGATGCAAGGCTTGTGTGTGACAGAACCTGTAAAGTGAGGCGGGAGGTGCCATGTCCTCGCACAGGAGGGGTGGCCAGTCTGTTTAAGAAGAAAACAGTGTCCACGGGTGATACGATGTTTGGTGCAATGTCATTTCCAGTGATTAAAGACAAATATAAAGTTATCTGCATACAGCACACGCCTGAGGGCTGGGTAAGGCTAAGGGTGGTCAGAACCAGGCAGTGCTGCCTTGGATGTAGGATCAAGTCCAGTCCGACTGAGCTTGAAGGAACGTCACCCCTCACTAAGAACAGACATCTTCCCCAGACGCTGAATTGGGGGGAGGGAATCCTTGACCTTACAAGGTAATTTCATAGTAGATTTGTTCTTTAATGTGTCCTCATTTATTTCCATTTTCACAGAAAGGGACATTCTCTCCACTCCTAGAAATGCACTGAGTCTGGGGAGAGGCAGCGTGGGTCTGGCTTTGCTCCCATTGATTTCCGATTCCTCAGAGGCTCTCGGCAGGTGCTGATGGAGATGTTTTTGCGCTGTCCGTTGTGGGGGCCTGTTGGCTGTGTCTGCCTTTTCCCTGTGAGGGCGCGAGGCCACTTGTGAAATGATCATTGACTTCACATCCAATCGTGTTCAAGAATGACCACGTGAAATTTTCGTGGATGCCAAATATAGTGTGAAATTATATCTGACTCATCGTCTGCTCTCCTCACCCACGAGAGTGGTGCTGATTGAATAGTTGGAATGTCAAGTTTTTAGAAAATTATGACTTCTTCCACAATAAGGGCAGGTTAGCCAGGGGACACCACCCCGCCCCTCGGAGGTGTGTTCCTCTGCTCCAAGCTCCCGGAGCCGGCACACGGGGCCGGAGGGCCTCCCAGGGGGTGAGGAGTAGAGGGGAGACTCGGCCTTGCCTGCCACGGGGGCGCAATGCTGTGCCTGCTCCTTTAAACCCCGCGTGTCGTTCGCCGGCACCGAGGAGTGTGCAGCCAGCCCACGGCTGAACGTGAGACGTGTGAACTCTAAGGAAAACCAGGCCGGACACGCGCGAGAGAGAGTGGGCAGGGTGGGAAAGAGGGCCCTTCGGGTGGCAGGGTCGGGCAAGGCCTCTCTGGGCAGGTGGCCTCCCTCGAGCAGAAACCCAGCTGGTGGGAAGCCAGCCTCGAGGAGACCCGGGAGAGCCGCGCCCCGGCCGACGGAGACCCGGGAGCCAGGGCGGCGTGTGTGAAGGCGCCTGAGCGTGCGGGGAGTGGCTGGAGGCCCGAGGAGCGGCAGACAGGCGGAGTGTGCAAACACCCACGAAGCAGGTCCACGGGGACTGTGTAAGGAGTTTGGACTCAGGCATAACTGGACGTTGCTGGTGGCCTTGCGGCCGTAGAGATGTGACTGGCAGTGATTAGGGGCCGACGTGGGCCCGGGGTCTGTGGCCGGCCGCCGCGCGGCCCTGGGGCTCGTGTGGAAAGGGTGGAGCAGGTGCGCCGGAGTCCGACGCAGCGTAAGTTGAGGTCAGAGGCTGCACCTGCCTGTGGCCGGACGTGTGGCTGAGGGAGAGAGGGACGGAGATGCCGTTTAGGATTGTCCCCCAGGAGATAGGAGCAGCAGTGTCCTCTCCCAGGACGGAGGCTCTCTGGGGAGACGCTGACTTTGGGTGGAGGAGGACGGTGTGTGAACCCGTTGGCTTTGGCTTGGCCGAGCGCCGAGCCCTGTGAGACACCGGGCGGCACGTCCAGTGACGGGGCGGAGGAGTGGACCTCCGGGGAGAGTCAGGGACTCGAGGCACACGTTCGGGGCGCTCCTCCCAGCCCCCGGCTTTGCGGGAAGGCCCAGAGCAGGTGTAGAGAGCCTTGATCCGAAGGGAAGGAAGAGCCGGCAGAGACGGAGAGAGGAGGAAAGCTGAGTGAGGAAGCAGCTTCAGGAGAAAGACCGCGTCCACCGTGAGGAATGCGCCGGAGGACTGAGGAAAATGAGAGAAACTGTAATCATTGTTTTTGGCACAATGCAGTTCACGGGCGACCTTGACAACAGCAATTTCAATAGCCTTAACGGGAACAGAGCTGATTGGAGTGGGTGGAAATCAGGGGAAAGTGAAAAGTGCAAAACAGAGCACACGGGATGTTTTTAAAAGATTTACTGTTAAGTGGGGGAGGATGTGGAGCCCAGGGGGTTGTGTTTACGATGATGACAGTGATAATAACCATTATCACCCGTGATCACAGTGCCCACCATTCACTCTGCAGTTTGGACGTGCCAGGCCCGTGCCAAGCGCTGTCCGGTGCAGGCTTCCGCCGCTCTCAGCAGACTGTGCGGAAGGCTCTGCCGTCGTTGCCAGCCTGGTGGCATGGGAGCAGGGGGAGCAGGTCCCAGGAGAGCTGAGTGTTCGCGGCCCAGCCAGAGGGTCTGAAACACAGCAGGCGGGAGAGCCGGCCGGGAGTGAGTGGAGTTCTAAACCGGGCTGAGTCAAGACCTGTTTTGGTTGCAAGGGATAGAGTCTCAACTCCACCTGGTTTACGAGAGAAAAGTGAGCGGGTTTAACTCCCTTTCACGAATCTCAGAAATCTAGAAGTAGACCTGCTGCCAGGCATAGCCGGATCCAGGAGCTCACACGGGACAGTAGGGGTTTAGTCTCCATCGCTGAGCCACGGGGCCATGCTTTCCTTTCAAGGTTCTCAAGCGCGTTTCTGCGCGTGTTGGCCTTTGGCAGCTCGAGGCGGGCTTCCCCAGGCTCAAAGCTGCGGGTGGGCGTGGCTCCCTGCGCGTGGCCGGCGTCACCGCTCCCTGCCCGCCTCTGGGACAGGATCTGTCCTGGAGCGGCAGCCTCGTGACCGCATGCCGCCCCCAGAGCCACGAGGCCGGGTGTAGACACAGAGTTTGCTCTCCAAAGGAAATATCCAGATGGCCCTCCACGTGCTCTTCTGGAAGACAGGCTCCGTGAGGACAGTCCTGTCCAGTCTTGTTCACCACACCCAGTGACTGCCACACGGAATGACTGCGTGCCCTGAGCTCGTCGGTGATTGCCTCGTTTCACTGACTCATGCACCTCATTTTGTTTTTAGTTGGAGAGCTCTTCGTTGTACTTGAAACCATAATTTCTCTGACCTGCGGTACTTAGACTCTCCCCAGCTCCTAGTTTATATGAAAATAGTGTATTCAATAGACGTCCTACTCTTCAGAAGGATGTTTTTGATGTAATTTTTTCAAAGGGGGAAAACCACCTTGGTGCAGAACCCCCAGCCCTCTCTGGAGGTCCTGGAGGGTCGGAAGCTGCTGGTTGAGCCAGAACTCAGCCCCGCGGGTCTACGGATGCTCTGCATCGTCTGCCCCTCAGGGAGTTGCTTCCCCCCACTGGCTCTGGAAGGAGAGCTCTGGAGACAGACAGGCCCACGAGGAGACGCTGTTGGGGTGCCATGGCTTCTGACCGCAGTGCCCGTGGCCGAACATCCGTGTGGAAAGCTCTGGGGTGGGCATGAGGAGTGCTGTACCTCTCTCGAAGACCCGGGGAAGGCCCGTGCCATGGGGGTGCCGGCGAGGAGCCAGAGGGCTCTAATTGCCGGAAAAGAAACTCGAGTTCTGTGGGATGATCGTGAGGAAAGGCTTATAACAAAAATCGATCAGGGAGATCCATCTTGTCCTGCAGGAACATAATGCCTTCTTCCTGGTCATTTTTTCTTTAATAGAGAAACTTTAAGGGGAAGTGTATGGAAGAGAACATGAGACAGGACATATGCTGAATGGGGAGGGACAGTTTACCGTGAAGATGGAGACTGTCGGTCTGCGCGTGTTGGCCTTTGGCAGCTCGAGGCGGGCTTCCCCAGGCTCAAAGCTGCGGGTGGGCGTGGCTCCCTGCGCGTGGCCGGCGTCACCGCTCCCTGCCCGCCTCTGGGACAGGATCTGTCCTGGAGCGGCAGCCTCGTGACCGCATGCCGCCCCCAGAGCCACGAGGCCGGGTGTAGACACAGAGTTTGCTCTCCAAAGGAAATATCCAGATGGCCCTCCACGTGCTCTTCTGGAAGACAGGCTCCGTGAGGACAGTCCTGTCCAGTCTTGTTCACCACACCCAGTGACTGCCACACGGAATGACTGCGTGCCCTGAGCTCGTCGGTGATTGCCTCGTTTCACTGACTCATGCACCTCATTTTGTTTTTAGTTGGAGAGCTCTTCGTTGTACTTGAAACCATAATTTCTCTGACCTGCGGTACTTAGACTCTCCCCAGCTCCTAGTTTATATGAAAATAGTGTATTCAATAGACGTCCTACTCTTCAGAAGGATGTTTTTGATGTAATTTTTTCAAAGGGGGAAAACCACCTTGGTGCAGAACCCCCAGCCCTCTCTGGAGGTCCTGGAGGGTCGGAAGCTGCTGGTTGAGCCAGAACTCAGCCCCGCGGGTCTACGGATGCTCTGCATCGTCTGCCCCTCAGGGAGTTGCTTCCCCCCACTGGCTCTGGAAGGAGAGCTCTGGAGACAGACAGGCCCACGAGGAGACGCTGTTGGGGTGCCATGGCTTCTGACCGCAGTGCCCGTGGCCGAACATCCGTGTGGAAAGCTCTGGGGTGGGCATGAGGAGTGCTGTACCTCTCTCGAAGACCCGGGGAAGGCCCGTGCCATGGGGGTGCCGGCGAGGAGCCAGAGGGCTCTAATTGCCGGAAAAGAAACTCGAGTTCTGTGGGATGATCGTGAGGAAAGGCTTATAACAAAAATCGATCAGGGAGATCCATCTTGTCCTGCAGGAACATAATGCCTTCTTCCTGGTCATTTTTTCTTTAATAGAGAAACTTTAAGGGGAAGTGTATGGAAGAGAACATGAGACAGGACATATGCTGAATGGGGAGGGACAGTTTACCGTGAAGATGGAGACTGTCGGTGCAGACCCTAACCCTTCCCTCCTTTAGATGCCTGCAGGCAGGGCGCGCCTCACCGGCCCTGCTGGCTGGTGAAACACAGAGCAAAGCCTCGCTGCTTCACAGGGGCTGGGCATCGGCGATGTGTTTAAACATTTGAAGTGGTGCTTGGCACAAAGAAGTCGATCTGTGTGTGTTTATTTCTATTGTTATTCTGAAGATGGGGACGAAGATGGGGGTGTGGGTGTGAGTGTGTGTGTGTGTTTGGAGGAAGGCGTGGGGCTGATTCCGAGCCCACCCCCAGGCTCTGGGCAGAATGTTTTAAGGCTCCAGGGACGGAGGGCCTGAGAACACCTGTTGGGTGTCTCACAAGTTGGAGAAGACCAAGCGCTCTGAGGTCATAAATGGAATTACTGTCTCGGAAAGAACCAGAGGCTGATGTGAATAATTAAGCCTCCTAATGAGAGCATTAATATTCCCCCAATAGATTGATTTAGCGGTTCTCTCGCTGGGATTGTTGTGTAAACCCACCTGGGCTGGCCATCTATCTTGATTGTTTGGACACACTGCCCTGGCAAAATAAACACATCAGAGCCGCCGGCCGACCCCCTAATTTCACGCTGGAGCGCCTCGGGAGGTCGAGGGACGCTCGAGCTACGGGGTGGGCCGGAGCGGCGAGGATGCCTGGGCAGGCCGTCCTGCCGCCTTGCCGTGCGGACGCTCGCGTGAAGACGGGCTCTGGTGCTCAGCTCGTGCCTCCAGCTCGCGACGCGCGGGCATCCGAGGCAGCTGGGCGCCCACGTTCTCGGGGGGCCAGTGTTGCTCACGTGTGAGTAGAACCGTGAGGTGTCACTTCACAGGGCTCCAAAGAGAACACGTATCACCGTCCTGTACGTCTCAGCCCAGAAAGAATTCAGCCGGAAGTGACTGATCAGGTCAGATGCTTGGCTACAGTTTTAACGAGAAGGAAGGGTGGCAGGGGAGACAACCTCTGTGTCTTTCTTGATGTGACTCCGTGGCTCCATCATGCACCCCGCCTCCAGGCCGGGCGGGGAGTTTTCTTATCCTCACATGGTCAAGCTAGGTTCCCAAATTAGTGTTTGTGTGTTTTTGTGTGTACAGAGAACATGTCCTCGGGATCATGAATTCACTGAGCCCACGGGGAGGACGTGGGTCTCACGCCACACACTGGCTTATGGTCTGGGGTCTTGTCTTCTGCTCCTGTGGCCCGGCCTGGGCTCAGTCCCCGGTTGGGGAAACAGCTCGCACACGCCGCAGCCAACAGCCGGTGGGCCGCAGTGGAGGGCTTGTGGGCCACGGCTAGGGCTCCACTTGCTGCAGCAAATACTGAAAATGCCTCGTGCCAGAGCTGAGACCAGGCACAGCCAAACACATGAAGACATATTGTTAGAAGTGAGTCCAGTGCATCACGCAATGTGCGGAGGGCAGGTGTGGCTGGGAGAGAGCTGGGGAGGGGGTCAGGGGCGCTGGTGTCCCCGTACTCAGCCGGACGCTCTGTCTGGGGAAGAAGTGAGTCTCTTTCCAAAGCCTGGGACCCCGAGCCCGTGGGGAACAGTGGGGGCGCAGTCACCAGGGGCCGTGGTCCAGCAGGAGCACTGGGGTGTCTGAAGAAACCCACAGAGGGGCCAACCCATCCCCACGTGGACACAAGCCCCTCGGGGCATGCTGCAGCGTGGAGAAGGAGCGTGTCTTGTTCTCAGAGGAAGCTGGCTGATACCTCCCAGGGGTTCTCCACACTCAGAATGCAGACAAATTGCTGCTTTTTAATTAACAGAGCCCAACAACTCTGTTATCTGTCTTCTCATGAGTCTGTTTCCTCTAATCCCTTCTCCTTTTCCCACCCTGTCTGCTTCGGGGCTGTAGTCTGCCAGGCACTCTCTGAGAAGTGGGTGTGGTGGGGAAGGAGCAGACAGAGGTGGCCCCTCGGAGCCCAGGGCCCAGGGCTCTGCTCAAGACCGCATCCCCGAGTGAAGCGCACGGCGGGGCGCCGTCCACGGGCCGGGGGTTGTTAAGGACGTGGCATGGCTCCCTTGACTGAAACCAGGAGGGGTAGCATTCAGGGATGTCTCCAAGTACCCCATTAATTTAAGCTGAGTAGGACAGTTATTGAATAATAAATAGCAGCCGGATCAAGGGAACATATTTATCAGGAACTCGTGCCCGGATAACACAATTGTGGCCGCCCGGGTGGAGAAGCCAGAGCATTAATAGCTGCATCTCAGTGAATCAAATCCCCCAGCAGCAGGGAGGAGGGCTCCGCCTCGTGCCACTGATGCCCTGAGGTTCCCCTAAAAGCGGCAGGCTTCGTGCAGGCTGAGGCGGCCCTTTGGCGGGAAGGTGGGCCCGTCTCCAGGTGGGGCCGGGCGCGGCTGTGATCAGGCTCTCCTCCCCCGCCTCCCCGGCGAGGCCTGGCTGATACAGATGTGAGCTGGCATCACCCGCCTCGGTCTCCGCTTCGGGGCCCACCCAGGACTCCGGAGCCGTCTCAGTCTCCAGCATTTTTCCAGTTCCATTCCCAGCAGGGCACATCAAAATGGCTTTTGAGAAGAAAAAAAAAAAAACACCTAAGTTAAAAATATCCCCTTCCACTTGCCTGCTCCTGACTTATTAGAACAGCGCCCGAGGCAGAGGGGTGTCGCTGCGGTTCTGTTTGTGACGGGTCTGGGAGAGTTGGTGTGTTTATGAATATTTACATCTCCGAGAGGAGACCAGTCTGCTGTTAAGTAGAATTCTTTTTAATTCTTGAAATCTTCGCTCCTGGTGTTAAAGAGCTATGGACCATAAACAGGCAGAGGGAGGAAAGCAACGGAAGAGGAAGAGGGACCCTGTTGTGGGGCCCCCAAAGCCTGCAGGCCCCAGATGCCAGTGGGGGCGGGGGGGGGGGGTCGGGTGGGGTGTTGGCTGAGGCCTTCCCTCAGCTTTCTTCTCATCCAGTGCCTTCTGTGTTGGGTTAGTTCCCAGCGCTGGAATCCCTTGGCAGAGGACAGGCCCGGGAAGGAGGCGCATGCCCGCGGGAGCAGAGCGAGAGGCGGGAGGCGGCCGCTTGAGGGTCGGTAGGAAAGGGCTTCAGGATGGGATGTTCTTCAGGCGACAGGAGACGTTAGGTGGAATGGGCCGTCACTCTCTAGCTGTCAGGAGTGACCTACTGCTTCATACGTGTCTCGATGGACCTTTCTGGAAAAACGTCAGAGGCACGACCTGGTACAAAGCAGGAGGGTGCCCTGCTCTTGGTGTGCACAGGGTCTAGGCCAGTCGTTGAGAGGATCAAGGGAACATATTTATCAGGAACTCGTGCCCGGATAACACAATTGTGGCCGCCCGGGTGGAGAAGCCAGAGCATTAATAGCTGCATCTCAGTGAATCAAATCCCCCAGCAGCAGGGAGGAGGGCTCCGCCTCGTGCCACTGATGCCCTGAGGTTCCCCTAAAAGCGGCAGGCTTCGTGCAGGCTGAGGCGGCCCTTTGGCGGGAAGGTGGGCCCGTCTCCAGGTGGGGCCGGGCGCGGCTGTGATCAGGCTCTCCTCCCCCGCCTCCCCGGCGAGGCCTGGCTGACACAGATGTGAGCTGGCATCACCCGCCTCGGTCTCCGCTTCGGGGCCCACCCAGGACTCCGGAGCCGTCTCAGTCTCCAGCATTTTTCCAGTTCCATTCCCAGCAGGGCACATCAAAATGGCTTTTGAGAAGAAAAAAAAAAAAACACCTAAGTTAAAAATATCCCCTTCCACTTGCCTGCTCCTGACTTATTAGAACAGCGCCCGAGGCAGAGGGGTGTCGCTGCGGTTCTGTTTGTGACGGGTCTGGGAGAGTTGGTGTGTTTATGAATATTTACATCTCCGAGAGGAGACCAGTCTGCTGTTAAGTAGAATTCTTTTTAATTCTTGAAATCTTCGCTCCTGGTGTTAAAGAGCTATGGACCATAAACAGGCAGAGGGAGGAAAGCAACGGAAGAGGAAGAGGGACCCTGTTGGGGGGCCCCCCAAAGCCTGCAGGCCCCAGATGCCAGTGGGGGCGGGGGTCGGGTGGGGTGTTGGCTGAGGCCTTCCCTCAGCTTTCTTCTCATCCAGTGCCTTCTGTGTTGGGTTAGTTCCCAGCGCTGGAATCCCTTGGCAGAGGACAGGCCCGGGAAGGAGGCGCATGCCCGCGGGAGCAGAGCGAGAGGCGGGAGGCGGCCGCTTGAGGGTCGGTAGGAAAGGGCTTCAGGATGGGATGTTCTTCAGGCGACAGGAGACGTTAGGTGGAATGGGCCGTCACTCTCTAGCTGTCAGGAGTGACCTACTGCTTCATACGTGTCTCGATGGACCTTTCTGGAAAAACGTCAGAGGCACGACCTGGTACAAAGCAGGAGGGTGCCCTGCTCTTGGTGTGCACAGGGTCTAGGCCAGTCGTTGAGAGCACACAGCGAGGCGGAACAGAAGGGCAGAATGCTCCCAGAGTCATCTCCGGGCCCGGCCTCGGCTGCGTCTCCAAGGTGGGCCCAGGACAGAAGCCCTCATCCTCTGGTCCCTCATCCTGCCCGAGAGCGGGGGCGACCGCCTTCCCTCTGTCCCCCGCCCAGCCCATCAGGCACGTGTCTGGACGCTTGTCTGCCGGAGGAGCAGCCGCCAGAGACGGCCAGGGACGCAGCTCGCTTCCTGCTCTGCCGCAGGGCCACCGAAGCAGGTGACTGGAGCCATTCCTGTGCCCTGATCTGAAGGTCCTCTGCAGAGCACCTCCCCTTGGCAGCCTGGCTGCCATTAGGAAGCTGTCTACCCGCAGGCCGCCTCACGCTCATTTCTCAGCCGGTTTAGAGAAACCCAGAGTAAAGGCCTTTGGAACGTTCTAGAAGATGGAGAAGTCACAGGATGTGCATGGCGCCCGATGAGAGGCGAGACTTCTGGGTGGGGAAACGAGGAAACGTCAGAGACCGGCTCACAGGGCCCTGCTGTCTGGTGGGGAGGCTGCCTTCCTCCCTGGCCGAGCTCTGAGGCCCTGAGGCCCTGAGGCCCGCCGTCCACGGCAGAGACGAGTCCCCGCTTGTCCCCGGGGAGGACCCTGCAGGTGCCCGCCCATCCTGGGGGTCCATCCCAGCAGACGCTGGGGTTTAGGAAGGAATGAAGCCACGTGTGGCCATCCCTCTGAGGAGGGGGGGTCCTTGTTCTTTCAGTGAAAGGCCTCTTCTGGAAGGCAAGGCCTTCGGAAGAACCAGCCACTGAGGGAGGAGATGGGCGTGGGGGGCGCTGGGGAGAGTCAGAACCCCACCTGTGGGCAGGTACGAAACATCGCGCAGAAGATGACGTGGCCTCCTGAGGGACCCCACCCAGCAGCCCCAGGAGGAGAGGCGCTGCGGGGCGGGGTGGCGTCTGCCAAAGGGCTTCCCATCCGGGGGGACTGGAGCCGCTTTCCCCTGCAGAGACCACCTGCGGGACTCCTAAATCCACGGTGGTCCTTTCGTTCACACAGCGGACGGGAATCCACGGAAAAACGTCAGAGGCACGACCTGGTACAAAGCAGGAGGGTGCCCTGCTCTTGGTGTGCACAGGGTCTAGGCCAGTCGTTGAGAGCACACAGCGAGGCGGAACAGAAGGGCAGAATGCTCCCAGAGTCATCTCCGGGCCCGGCCTCGGCTGCGTCTCCAAGGTGGGCCCAGGACAGAAGCCCTCATCCTCTGGTCCCTCATCCTGCCCGAGAGCGGGGGCGACCGCCTTCCCTCTGTCCCCCGCCCAGCCCATCAGGCACGTGTCTGGACGCTTGTCTGCCGGAGGAGCAGCCGCCAGAGACGGCCAGGGACGCAGCTCGCTTCCTGCTCTGCCGCAGGGCCACCGAAGCAGGTGACTGGAGCCATTCCTGTGCCCTGATCTGAAGGTCCTCTGCAGAGCACCTCCCCTTGGCAGCCTGGCTGCCATTAGGAAGCTGTCTACCCGCAGGCCGCCTCACGCTCATTTCTCAGCCGGTTTAGAGAAACCCAGAGTAAAGGCCTTTGGAACGTTCTAGAAGATGGAGAAGTCACAGGATGTGCATGGCGCCCGATGAGAGGCGAGACTTCTGGGTGGGGAAACGAGGAAACGTCAGAGACCGGCTCACAGGGCCCTGCTGTCTGGTGGGGAGGCTGCCTTCCTCCCTGGCCGAGCTCTGAGGCCCTGAGGCCCTGAGGCCCGCCGTCCACGGCAGAGACGAGTCCCCGCTTGTCCCCGGGGAGGACCCTGCAGGTGCCCGCCCATCCTGGGGGTCCATCCCAGCAGACGCTGGGGTTTAGGAAGGAATGAAGCCACGTGTGGCCATCCCTCTGAGGAGGGGGGGTCCTTGTTCTTTCAGTGAAAGGCCTCTTCTGGAAGGCAAGGCCTTCGGAAGAACCAGCCACTGAGGGAGGAGATGCGCGTGGGGGGCGCTGGGGAGAGTCAGAACCCCACCTGTGGGCAGGTACGAAACATCGCGCAGAAGATGACGTGGCCTCCTGAGGGACCCCACCCAGCAGCCCCAGGAGGAGAGGCGCTGCGGGGCGGGGTGGCGTCTGCCAAAGGGCTTCCCATCCGGGGGGACTGGAGCCGCTTTCCCCTGCAGAGACCACCTGCGGGACTCCTAAATCCACGGTGGTCCTTTCGTTCACACAGCGGACGGGGAAGCTCCGCGACAGGCGAGATTCCGTTTCGGGTCATCATCTGAGATTCAGGGCTGGTCTTTAGCATCCTCATCTTGAAGTGAGAGCGTTCCCTCCGAGACCCTCTGTGCCCGGCGTGCCGTGATCCGGGGACTGTTCCACGCCTGAGACCCTCTGGGCTTCCTTGCACACTCCCCCGCTCGGCAGCAGGCTCCAAGGGCCGGGCTCCAGGGCAGCCGTGCTCTGGGACGGCCGCGCTGGGCCCGCGTCCCCGTGTGTGCGGTCGGCGGACACAGCCCTCGAGCGGAGCGCGGGTCACGGGAAGGACGTTTAAGATGCCCGGCGGGGAGAGGCGCTCGAGACCCGCTCAGTCTCTGCCGCTCGGTGGGCTCCTCCTGGGTGGGCTTCCTCAGAGCGAGCCTGCCGCTCTCCCCTCCCTCCGTCCCTCCTCCGGTTCTAACCTGACGCGATGCCCCCCGCCGTGGTCTCACCGTGCTCCCCCGGCTGGAATCCCCGCACCTGACCCCAGGCAGCGGAGCCCGCCAGCCTCACTGCCCGAGCGAGGGCCGCCTGACACCGGGCGCCGTGGGAGGATGCTGACCATGGAGATGGCCCGACACTGAGCACCAGCCTCCTCTTCTCCTGGGGCCTTTGCTGGACGCTCACCAGCTCTGCCTCCGGCTGCACCTGGAGCCCCGCCCTCACAGCCCAACTGCACAAACCACGTGTCCACTACCTGTCCCACGGACACTTGGAGCTCAGTGTGTGTGCTCCTAACTTATTTCTCTCTTCTTCCTTTGAGTCCCTTCTCAGAAGAAAAGCGCCCAGTGGCTCCAACAGAAGGAGCGTCTCCCAGTTCTTTCTCCCTTAACCCCCCATCCTACCAGCCCCCGATCCTACTGACGCTCATCCTGTATATTTCCTCGTCGTCTCTCCCTGTTGCCTCCACCCTGGCTCACAGCACCGTCGTCCTCTGTGGCCTGGCTGACACTGTCCACCTCCAGGGCCTCCCCACCGGCCCACCTCTTAAAGAGGACCCCGCTCTGCAGCGGGTGGGGCGCCTGCAGGGCCGCCCGGTTCAGCATGGCGTCCTCGCTCCCCACGCTCCCCCAGACTCCTGGAGTGTTCCCTAGACAGAGAGCTTGCTACAAATCACCCGCTTGTAGGATGTCGGTGGCCTCCTCTCTCTGCGTCTCTCTGCGCATATTCTCAGCCTTTTCCTCCAGCTCCCGGCCCAAGCGGGAGGCCTCCCGTGGCTGTGCACCCATGGGCCTGCATCCACACACACCTGTACACGCACCTGTGCACACGCCCATGCATACAGTCACGCCTGTACACGCACCTGCACACAGCCCCCACATACAGCTGGCTCACCTGGCCTGCCTTGGCCGAGCCCCCCGTGCCCGCTCAGCCTCAGCCTCCTGGTGGCGGCCTGTCCTGACCCCCGCCACGTGGCAGCAGAAATCTGGGGCTTCGCCGTCAGTCCAGCAGCACCCCGCTGCAGAAGCCTAGCCGTGTGTCTTCACGTCCCCTGGGAGGATGGGCGTCCTCTAGCCTCTGCCCAGCCCACTGCCCGGCGTCTGGAAGGTGACCAGCGGGTGTGCCTTTATTAACTGGATGCAGGAGCGGGTGGCGAAGGGACAGAGGCGTCTGCAGACAAGTCCACTCTCCGATCCGCTCCCTTTGGGGGTGGTCCTGCCCGGCTCGCGATGGTGGGCGCTCTCTCTGCCAGGGACGGCTGGTCTGGACTCCTCCCCTCGCTGCTCTGGCCCTGGCCGCTCTGTCCCGCTGACGACGCAGGACGGGGACAGCCGCGGGCGCCCCCGCACGGTTGGGAGCCTCCGTGGCTGGAGGGGGACGGGGCGAGGGCGCGGCGGGGCTGCGGCGGCTCCGCGTGGCCGAAGGCGCGCTGTCAGGGCCCGCACACCCGCGCTGAGGACCGCAGCCCGGCTCCGCCTGCGGCCGTGTCCAGGCTGAGCCAGAAACCTGTTTTCCTGGGTGTGCACAGCTGCCACCTCACAGGTTGGGGGACAGCGGTGGGGGTCACGGAGGAGGCAGGAAGGGAAGGCGGGCTGGTGTGGAGGCTGCGGTGTGGGGGGCCTGGCCGGCTGGAGCCTTGGGCGGCCCGGCTCCCGCCTCCTCCGGGAAGGAGGTAATGGGGCATCAGTCCCTCCTGGATGCTCGGTGGGGGATCATCTCTGTTTTCTCACGATCAGTTCCAGGGAACTTTAGGCAGGTTTCAAGTCAAAATTAGATTTCTCCAGCAGCCAGGACGGAAAGCCGCACCTGGACCCACGGCCGCAGCTGGTTCTCTCTGCCTCTTGCATCCTCCGGCTGACAGGGATCCTTGAGTCAGGAGAGGGCTGATGATGTGGAGGATGAAAGGAAATCTGTCTGGGCTTTGCTAGAGCCTTCCGGGCCGTGCAGGGATCAGCCTCTCCGTCCTAGCCATGCAGGGGTCAGCCTGGTCCGTGCTGGCTGCTCAGGGATCAGCCTGGTCCATCCCAGTCACTCAGGGGTCAGCCAGATCCGTCACAGTCGCTCAAGGGTCAGCCTGGTCCATCCTGGTTGCTCAGGGGTCAGCCTGGTCCATGCTTGCTGCTCAGGGGTCAGCCTGGTCCGTCCCGGTCGCTCAGGGGTCAGCCTGGTCCATCCTGGTCGCTCAGGGGTCAGCCTGGTCCATGATGGGAGGTCAGCCTGGTCCGTGCTGGTCTCTCAGGGGTCAGCCTGGTCCGCGGTGGCCGTGCAGGGCCAGGCTGGTTCGCGCTGTGCAGGCCGGGGTGGGGTGAAGCCTGGGGGGCCATCCGCAGGGGAGAAGGCAGGTGACCTCAGCAGTTCTGCAGGAGGCCTTCTCCTTGTGAGCTGGTGTCGGGAAGGGTTTCTCTTCTCTGTGAATCTCCCCCTCTGATTTTTCCCCTGATAATTAAATCACAGTAACAGGTTGATACCTAAAATAGAGGGGAGCCTGGATGTCTTCAGAATCAAGTTCATCCAGAAGCACACTTGGGCGAAACCCAGCTCTGTCCCTGGGTGGGTTGCCGAGAGTCCCGGCCTCAGCCTCGAGAGCCAGAGGGACCCGCCAGGGAAGGAGCCCAGGCCTCCTCACCCGAGTCTCTGAAGAGCTGAGCGGCCGAGCGGTCCCGGGCGAGGCTCCCAAGGCGCGGGCGGGGCGCACTGGGGACGGCGCGGCTGTGCGGGCGCCCGTGCGGGGGTGGTCAGTGCGAGGCGGCCTCGGGTCGCTGCCGGGGGGCTGGGCCTGCGTGTGGGGTCCTGTGCTCCCCGTCCCGCTGGCAGCTCGGTTGTCCCTGAATCGGTGGCTGGCGCACCTGCCTGGCGGGGCTGTTGAAGCGACAGGGAGGGCGCCTGTTGGCGGGGTCCTGGCTCCCCCCGTGCTGGGCCTGGGCAGCGTGTGGATCTTCCTGCTCCGTACACACAGGGCTGTTCCTCCCCACGGGGCTCCCGGGACCTGTCTGAGGGTCTCCGGATGGGGTGGTCCTGCCGCCGTGGCCCCGGGTGCTCGCCTGGAAGCCCACCCGCCCCAGGGCCCTGCCTTCGCAGAGCGGGCAGGAGCGCCTCTTCAGGGCCCTTTCCAGCAGAGCGTGGGCCTCACGGGGGCGACTCACCAGTGTCCTACGAGGGAGCAGGCGGGCCCCTGCCTGCATGCCGGCCAGGCCCGCCAGGGACCCGTCGACGAGGGCTGGAAGGCCGTTAGCCGGCGGGGCTGGTGGGGATCCAGGAGCAGGGTCCTGGATTTGGAGGCGAGCTACAGCTCCTTCTCTGGAAGCTCAGGGAGTGGCGTCTCTGGGAGGACTCTGCCCCTGGGCTGGGGCGGCGGCCACCGCCCCGTGGAGAGGGACGGCCGGGGAAGCCCCGCAGCCCACCCAGCCAGCCTCTGCCTGGGGAGGTGGCGGCCTGGGCGCCGCGGGCTCCCGAGGGTCTGCCCGCTCTCTTCTTCCGCTTCTCCCTGCCTCGCTCCCGTCATTGTGACCCCAGAGACGCGCGCCCCTGTGCCGGCAGCCGGGCGAGTCCCTCGGGCCAGCCGCGGCGCTGGGCGGGGCATGTCCTCGCAGCGGGCACCATCGTGGCAGGAGCGGAGGCACCCAGGCCCCACCCGTGGAGGGGGCAGGCGAGGCCGCTCCAAGACGCCAGATGGGTGTCCTTCTGCCCTCCCAGGGCTCTTCCTCGCCTGCTTCTCGGCTGCGTGGTCTCCAGCCCTGACGTGGGGGAACGGCAGCGGTGGGGCCGGGGTCCGAGGCGCGGGCGGGCGCACTGGGACGGCGGCTGTGCGGGCGCCTGCAGGGGTGGTCAGTGCAGGCGGCTCGGTCGCTGCCGGGGGGCTGGGCCTGCGTGTGGGGTCCTGTGCTCCCCGTCCCGCTGGCAGCTCGGTTGTCCCTGAATCGGTGGCTGGCGCACCTGCCTGGCGGGGCTGTTGAAGCGACAGGGAGGGCGCCTGTTGGCGGGGTCCTGGCTCCCCCCGTGCTGGGCCTGGGCAGCGTGTGGATCTTCCTGCTCCGTACACACAGGGCTGTTCCTCCCCACGGGGCTCCCGGGACCTGTCTGAGGGTCTCCGGATGGGGTGGTCCTGCCGCCGTGGCCCCGGGTGCTCGCCTGGAAGCCCACCCGCCCCAGGGCCCTGCCTTCGCAGAGCGGGCAGGAGCGCCTCTTCAGGGCCCTTTCCAGCAGAGCGTGGGCCTCACGGGGGCGACTCACCAGTGTCCTACGAGGGAGCAGGCGGGCCCCTGCCTGCATGCCGGCCAGGCCCGCCAGGGACCCGTCGACGAGGGCTGGAAGGCCGTTAGCCGGCGGGGCTGGTGGGGATCCAGGAGCAGGGTCCTGGATTTGGAGGCGAGCTACAGCTCCTTCTCTGGAAGCTCAGGGAGTGGCGTCTCTGGGAGGACTCTGCCCCTGGGCTGGGGCGGCGGCCACCGCCCCGTGGAGAGGGACGGCCGGGGAAGCCCCGCAGCCCACCCAGCCAGCCTCTGCCTGGGGAGGTGGCGGCCTGGGCGCCGCGGGCTCCCGAGGGTCTGCCCGCTCTCTTCTTCCGCTTCTCCCTGCCTCGCTCCCGTCATTGTGACCCCAGAGACGCGCGCCCCTGTGCCGGCAGCCGGGCGAGTCCCTCGGGCCAGCCGCGGCGCTGGGCGGGGCATGTCCTCGCAGCGGGCACCATCGTGGCAGGAGCGGAGGCACCCAGGCCCCACCCGTGGAGGGGGCAGGCGAGGCCGCTCCAAGACGCCAGATGGGTGTCCTTCTGCCCTCCCAGGGCTCTTCCTCGCCTGCTTCTCGGCTGCGTGGTCTCCAGCCCGTGGACGTGCGAGGGGAACGGCAGCGGGTGGGGCCGGGGTCGGAGCCCACAGAGGCGGCCGGGACAGGGGAAGGAAAAGGTCACGCGACGAGAGGCAGGTCCGAACCCTGAGGGCTCACCGCTGTCTGCAAGTGGGTTCCGTCAGTAACGGCCACATCGTGCCGTCCCCTGAGATTCAGGGAGGCACCGGGCACTTGAGCCTGTGCCAGACGCAGCCCAGGCCAGGCGCCGTGTCCGCGTTACCCAGCTTTTCCTCACAGCTGCCCTAGGAAGCAGGTGCTCTAGTTCTTTTCTTCTACACAGGTTTAAAAACCGCACTCATGCATGAATAAGTCACTGTAATGCAGAAGGTCTAAGTCACTTTCCCAAGGTCACCGGCTACCGGAGTCTTGGGGTTTAAATAAGAAGCTGGGATTTGAATTCAAAGTCTCCCCAGTAGTTCATCTTTCATCTGACGTTTTCCCAGCTAACTTGCAGTATCTCTCAGTCTTTTATAACCCAAGTCCCCGCAAAGTGTTCTGATTCCTTCCCTGCTGATCTCTCCCAGGTAAGGAGACGTGCCTCCTGCTCTTTGGGCTGTAAAGTCCGCAAGTGAGGTGTTTTCTGCTCAAATCCTTCCCCAGAGCGGAGGCCTGGACTCCCTCCCTCTCCCGCACCGCGGGGTTCGTCTGTGTTGCCATGCCTGTCTCCCGAGCCCCTCTGCCTTCTGAGGGGGAGGGCATCCCCGCAGCGAAGCTCAGGATGACCGCGGTCCCAGCCGGGCAGCGGCCCCTCTCCGTGCACTGGGCATTGCTCCTGGAGGGACAGGCCCGCAGGTTCACACAGCCTCTGCCGGGCGGGCAGGGTTCCGCCCCAGCCCAAAGCCGGCTCCTCTCCACGCCCGCCTTCCCGCAGGGAGGTGCTCCGTCAGTTTGGGAAGACAGCTGGGGCCAGGCGGGGAAGGGCTTCGACCGACGGATGAGGAGTTTGCTGGCCGGCAGCGGGCGGCAGAAGCTGGTTGAGGAAGCAGCAGCGAGTCGGGGAGACGGGCCGGGGCTGCAGACCGCGGGGCGGGCCGAGTGAACCTCAGGGATGCGTTTAGGGAGAGCCAGGCCGCATGGAGGCGTGGGCGAGGCAGCGGTGAAGAGGGCCTCCTCTGGGAGGAGACCGTCCTGGGGGCGTGGCGGCCAGGAGCCCCTGAGAAAACTCGGGGGCGCACCCCTTCTAGCCCCCGTCTGGGAGTCAGGGGTTGACTCGAGGTGATGTTGGTCCATCCGGGCCTGCTTCCCCTGGGGGCCGCGGGGGAGGCAGGGCAAGAAGCCCGTCCCTCCCGGCCTCAGCGGGGCAGGCCTCCCTCCCTGTCCGTGGCGTCTGCCCTCCAGCTCCCTCCTCGTCAAGGTCGGGGCAGGCTGCAAGGTGACGGCGACCTTGGCCGCGTACGAGGGTGGTGCGTCAGAGACAGCTGGGCTCCCGGGGCGCCGGCAGGATCTGAGTTTCCGACCCAGCAGCTGTGTGAGCCTAAAATTGACATGTGCGCTCAGTATTAATAGAGACCTCGCCAGCGCTCGACAAGGGGCGCAACGAGCCCGCTCTCGGGCGCTGCGCCTTCCACCCCGCCCGGCTCTGGAGGGCAGGAGACCAGCGGGGCTGGAGGAGACTCTTGAGCCCGCTCGGCGGAGAGGTCACGCCCGTCTGGTGACCCTCCCGCCCTCTGCAGGCTCCCCTTCGCAGCCCCGCCGATGGCCTGGCAGCCTCCCCCTACCACCTCAGGAGCAGAGAGCTCCGGACCTGGAAAGGCCCCCAAATCCAATTTTGAGCCCCACCGTCTCTTGGCTTAAATTGGATCTCATCTTTTCTAAAAAATATTTTTAAAATATATTTATTTTAATCAGAGGATAATTACTGTACAGTATTGTAATGGTGTTTTCACACATCCGTACGAATCGGCCGTTAGGTATATATGTGTCTCTCCAGCCTGAACCCCTCCCACCCCCTCCTCACCCCACCCTCCAGGTCGTCCCAGCGCATCGGCTGTGGGTGCCGCGCTTCATACATCAGGCTCTCACTGGTCATCTGTCTTGCACGTGGTGATGTGTTTCCAAGCTCTTCTCTCAAATCCCCCACCCTCGCCTTCCCCCTGAGTCCACAAGTCTGCTCTTTACGTCTGTGTCCCTCCTTTGCTGCCCCACACATAGGGCCGTCTTTCTAGAGTCCATATATACTCATTAATATCCAGTATTTGTCTTTCTTTCTCACTTACTTTACTCTGTATAAGGCTCTAGGTTCATGGAAATAACCTAGATGTCCATTGGCAGATGAATGGATGAGGAAGTTAAGGTGCGTATACAGAATGGAGTATTATTCAGCTATGAAAAGGACCGTACACGAGTCAGTTCTAATGAGGTGGATGGATCTCATCTTTGATTTCCTATAGCTCTTACCTGTTAGAGCTGCTTCCCAGGACAAAAGTATCTTCATCCTCATGGGGCCTGTCTGACTTATTCTGAAGTTAACACCCTTTCACTTTTCTTCATTTATTTAGGTCATTCCTTATGACTCTCTGCCTTTCCATGTCTGTTCTCAACGCCTTGTTCTAGGGCACTGGGCAAACCCGTCTGATGCTTTCTGTCAAGGTGTGCACTGAGGTCAGTTCTAACTCTTTGTGGTCTAGGACAGGGTGCCCAGAACAAACCTTATGCCTAGGGAAAGAGCACCAGGGTCGTGGCCGCAAAGGCCCCTCAGACTGTCAACCCCCAAGGGGAGCGAGCAGAGAGGCGCCGGGGGAGCGTGGAGCCAGTGCACAGAGGCCGTGGACGGGGGGCGGCCCAGGGTCGAGGCCGGCGCCCTGCCGATAGGGAGCGCCCCTCCGCCGAGGCCGGGCTGCGTGTCCTCCAGCCTACGTCAGGCCTATCGTGGACCAGAGCTCCTCGAGGTCAAGGTCTCTTTGCTCCCGATTCTGGGGGCTGTTCACCCCTGTTGCCAGCGTGGTATGGTCTCTAGAAAACAGCAGGATGCGTTCACATCTTCTCTCAGGTCGCAGCTGATGTTAAATATGTCCTTTGCGTGTCCAACGGGCCCATGTAGAGCATGCTGAGAGCCCCGCGTTCGGCACACGTTACACGCTGAAACGTGCCTGCTGAAATGTTTGTGAGTGCACGTGGCTGTCAGGAAGGAGAACAACGGAAAGGACGTATCTGATCATCTGATACCAGCGTGTGGGCGCGTAAACCAATGTGAACAATAAAGTTTAGCGTCTCTCTCACTAGACCACGGAGACTACTTCATTGATCTTCCGCAGTCTTGGCAGCTAAGCAGTGCCTGGCATATCATAAGACTTTGCTCCGTGTTTATTTTTTTTTAATGAGCACACACGGCGTCGCTCTATCCTGGGAGAGAATGGAGATCAGAGACACTCTTGGCTCCGTCCCGCTGCATTTCAGCAGCGAGTCTGCAAAGCGCCCCTAATTCATGGCCCATCAGTCGGCCCTGGTGACTGGCCTCTTCTCTTCCCACTCTTGTCTTAGAGATTTTTAATCTTCCGTTTATCCGGGTCTCAGCTTTCTTGAGGGACCATCTTCTTCATGTGGGTGTGTTAGTCTGCTCAGGCTGTAACCACATGCAGGAGGCATGGCCGCCGTGGTGGAAAGGCCCGCCCCGCTCGATGGTTGGAAGTCGGAGAGGGGCCGTGGCGGGGCTGGGTTCTCCGAGGCCACCTCCCGCCCAGGGCTGCCGGCGGCTGTCTTCCTGCCGCGTCCCCGCGGGGTCTTTTCATTGCGGGCACCAGCCTTCTTGTGGTCGTCCTGCAGCCCCTCACTCCTGTCTGACTCTTTGAGACCCCAGGTGCTGCAGCCCACCAGGCTTCCCTGTCCTTGTCTTTCTCCTGGAGTTTGCTCAAACTCATGTCCATGGAGTTGGTGGGACACAAGTCAGCATGGATCAGAGCTTTCCCTAACAGACTCATTTTACTCAACAATACAGTCCTGTCGTGAGATGCCGGGGTGGGGCCAGAGGGGCGTCAGCAGGGGGAGTCTCCGTGGACACAGCGCTGTCCCCAGCAGGAGGGCACCCGCGAGAACTGGCACAGGCGGGCAGAGCGTCCTAGCTGGCACTGGATTTGTGAAGCGGCATTGGCGTGGGAGAAGCTGCACGATCCGGTCCAGACCCCTGCGGTCCTCTTCCTGGCCCCTCACGGCTGCCTTTCCTGTGCGAGGCTCTGGTGTCCGTTTCCCCCATCGGCCTGCGCCAGGCAGTGCTGCGGTGCCCGTTTCCTCTCCTCTGCCCGCTCGATACAGAGGTGAAGGCTGAAAATGGGGTTGGCTGGGAGACCTGTGAACACACCCCTGCAGCGTTATTTCTGTGTGCGACAAATAGAAAGTTTCTCCAGGAAGAGGCAGCCGCGCTGCCCACTGCGGGACCATGGCCGATACGGCGCAGGCCCCTGCACGCCCCTGGCCCGCGGCACGGAAGGCGGCCAGGGCGGCGGTGATCCCCGAGCCGGAGCGTGTCGCTGCCAGCCTCCCTCCGTGTCCCTCAGAGGGAGCGTGACGCTCAGGAGAGCAAGGCTCCCGGACCGTCCCCGCGCCCGTCTAGGGCGTCATCCGTCTGGTGGGGAAGGTCCCGTCCGCCTGATTGGGGCGGGGGCGGGGGCGGGGAGGGGCAGGGGAGAGCCGAGCAGCGGCCCCGCTGCGCCACGGCAGCTGGAGGGCCCTCCCCTGCGGCTGCCAGGAGGAGCCCGAGCTGGCCACGTCGGGGGACAGGTGCAGGAAAAAGCAAGAGCCAGGGTCTGGCGTGGAGCGCGTCCAGGGGACACGCAGGCTCTACCCTCCCAGGCGCGGCTCTTCCACCTTAGTGACGATGCGAGAAGCGAAAGCCTGGCTGTATGGAGCGCGTGCGCCGTCGCAGCCTCCGCTCCGCCTGCTCTCTGCAGCGCCGTCCCTGCTTCCGGCCCTGCGCACAGCGCCCCTCTTCCGGGGAGGAGCCCGAGGCACAGAGATGCGGCCGCATCGCTCCGGGTCACAGGGTCGGAGGAGACGAAGCTGGCATTCAGCCCCAGGGGACCCAACTCCAAATCCTCCGCGCCTTAAAGGCCGCGGCCCAGGTCGAGGCAGCCTCGCGTTTACTGAGCTCTGGACGTGCAGCCGGCGGTGGACGAAGGTCCTGCCACTCGTGAGTCACTTCTGAGTGTCGTGCTCCTGAGGCTTTCTCTCTGTGTCTCGCTCGCTTCCTTCCACACCCACCCACACACTCACGGCGCTCCTCTTCTAGCTGGAATGCGCCGCTGGTCTTGGGGTAGCTGTGGGGCTTTACCCCCTAGGAAAAGGGAGAGGCCTGCTGGGCCCTGCGGCCTGACATCGCAGGCGTCCTCCTGGGGGGCATCTTCTCCATCCCTCTCTCAGGTTGCCCCTGTTCTGTCAAGTCTCGCACGGACACCCTCTCATACCCGTCGGACAGGATCTGCTCCTAAATTAGCCACTAGGCTTGTTTCTGTAACAACGGAGACATGTTTTGGATCTAGGAGGCACTGAGAGATGATATTCAGACTGCCGCTTCTAAGTGTGAACGGGTCTGGCCCTCCTGCCTCTCACATGAGACAGCGAGTTGGCCCAGTGCAAAGCGGACAATTATTTTCCGACCTGCGGTTTCTTAATGTGGGAGTAGCATCTCTTCTTCCCCGTTGCTGTGATGTGGACTCCATCAGCTAGGGAGATGCAGAGAGAGGATTCAAATCTAGATCTCTTTCTCTACCGGTGGCCGCCAGCTGTCTGTGGTCTTTACCTGTGCTTACGCTCAGTGTCCCCATTTACACATAAGAAATGGTGCAGGGCTGAGCACATGGGGTTCACCGTGGCAGCGGTTCAGTGCAGGCCACAAGGAAAGCTTTAGTCCCTGCAAGTTGTAATAAGAAGGTGTTTATACACAGTTACCTTCTTGCGTCTACTTTTGTTTTTAACTTCACAGTACGTGGATATGAATGGTGTGTGAAACTTTGGGCATGTCTGAGATTTCCTAGCAGCCAGAGGATCGGGGCTGGTATAAAAGATGGAAGGAATGTACCTGTGAGTCAGCCCTGTCTTCTCAGGTGTGGCTGTGCTTTCCCAGCGTAGGTGGCCTCCTGCGGCCCTGGGGGTGGAGCTGTGGGCTTCGGAACCCCCAGAGTGTTTTGTCTTTATAGTGTTTGGCTTTATCAGCTTGCCGGTAACTCCTCACAGAGAGCACGTGCACCGAGTGTCTTGAGTGAATCTCATCTCCCCCAGCCCACCAGACTGCTTCCCAAGAAGGCGGGAGATGGACCCGGGATGTGACCAGTGGGATGGGAAGATGAAAGGCCCTTTCTGTGCTACCACGTCTGCTTTCCTTTTTATGAATCCATTTTTAGTCCTTGAACAAATGGACATAAATAATTCCAACCATTAGCAGCTAAAAATGGACAACCATTTCTGCATCAGGAGAGAGACAGACTAATTATATTAATGTGGAGTAATTATATGTATTTATGCTCCGTATCCCCACTGCAGCTCCGAGATAAAAGTCTCTTCGGGGGGACTTGGGGAGGTGAGAGGAGCCTGGCTGCGGGGTGAGTGTTTGGGAAACTGCAGCTTCCTAAAAACCAAAGACGTGCCTGCCGTTGAGCCTCTTCCTGCGGCGGACGCCGTGAGAGAAGGACCCCGGCTGCGAGGAGCCTGCTGTTCAAGGTCGCTGCCGGGCCGGCAGAGGGAGCGCTTGAGACTCACCCCCTGCACTGAGGTCCTGGTTCCACGCCCACCGGTCCCCGCGGGAGGGTTATGGCTGGAAGAAGAGATGCTCCCACGGAACTTCCAGGCATTTATGGCCGCGAGTTCTGCTCTGGCTGTCCCAGAGTCTCACACAGACGTGGGGACTCAGCTACCAAGGGTCGGGGCCCAGCCCTCACATCACGGACCACTGTAGCGCTCTGCCCGGTCCCCTGTGGACCAGCACGGGGGCTGTGAGCGGGGCTCAGCCACACCCTCCACACGGTGCCCGTGTGTGTGTCCGGAGGGGGCCCTGATCCGCACCTCCCGGCCCCGCACAGGTGCAGGAGAAACGCCCAGGCTGGGGTTCTCCAGACGGGAGCAATGAAGGGAGCTGGCAGACGGGTCATACTGGAGCCAGAGTGATCGGTGCCGGGATCCCCGGCTCTGGGCCACATGCTCACGAGGTCCGTTCCGCCTGGGGGAGGCCCAGTCCGGCCCCCGCCCCGCGGAGCAGGCACGGGCGAGGGCGGCTTGAAGGAAGGCCGCCAGGCCGGCCGCCAGAGCCACGAGGCTCCGCTCCGGCATCTTTCACTGTGCGATCCTGGGCGGCAAGGGCAGTCTCTTTAGATCGAGATAAATGGCAATCATAACTTCTCCCTCATAAGACTGAAGAGTAAATGAGCTGGCATACTTCAAAAACAAAGCACTGTGCTTGGCCTAGAGGAGGCGCCCAGTAAATGTTAATTCTTTGGGTACTAAACAGATACCTGTGCTTGAATTCTTTTTCAGAGGTCTTGAAGTGCTAATCTGAAACCTTGGCTCTACTGTTTCTCAATGGGCTGTGATTCGGGGAAGCAGCAAGTAGGGGGGAAAAAAGCCTGCCAAACTGCCCTACAGACGTTCCAATAATCCCAGAGTTTCCCGGTGTGCTTCAGCAGCCATCTCTGGGGCAAAAATGGAGCCTGCCCGTTCCTCGACCACACATGCTCTCTAGTAGCTGCTTATCTGTCTGTCGGCCCATGTTTCCTTTCCTCCGCGGGGTATTTTAAAGCACCTATTAAAAGCTGAAGCTCCTATACCTTGGCCACTTGGTACAAAGAGACGATTCATTGCCAAAGAGCGCCTGATGTTGGGAAAAATAGAAGGCAGGAGGAGAAGGGGACAACAGAGGACGAGATGGTTGGATGGCATCACTGGGTCCATGGACGCAAGTCTGGGTGAGCTCTAGGAGAGGGTGAAGGACCGGGACGCCTGGCGTGCTGCAGTCCGTGGGCTCACAGAGAGCAGGACACGACCGAGCGACGGGGCCGGACGGACTGGAGGCCGAGGCTGAGCGACAGGGCTTCCCGGGTGGCTCCGTGGTGACGACGCCACACGCCGTGCGGGAGAGGCGGCTTCAGTCCCTGAGCGGGGCGGAGGCCCCGGAGGAGGCAGTGGTCACCCGCTCTAATGTTCTTGCCTGGAGACTCCCGGGGACTGAAGCGTCCGGCCGGCTGTGGCCGACGGGGTCTCAGAGAGCTGGCCGTAAGGGAGTGACGGAGCACACGGGCACACACGTGCTGGGCCCAGAACCGACTCTACAGCAGTTTTCAAAACTGATTGACTTACTCGGCTGGTCGGAGTCTTGGCTGCAGCGTGTGGGGGTCTTTCGTTGCATCGTGCAAACTCTCTGGCAGCGTGTGGGATCTAGTTCCTTGACTGGGGGTTGAACCTGGGCCTGCTGCGTTGGGAGCACAGAGTCTTGGCCACTGGACCACCAGGGAAGTACCCTCCAGACGTATTTTAAGTCCCTGCCTCAGGGAGCTAGCTTGTGAGAAGGCGTTCTCACCTTACATCCTATTTCAGCCATCTTGTAGACCTGGGGGTGGGGAGGGGGGAGGGGAGAAGCAGGCAAAACCCCCTCCCTAACAGGAGTCAGTGAAACGTGTCTGTGTGTAGTTGCCTTCTTTGGAGAAAAAAAAGAAAAAAGTCCCAACTATGAGCTCAGGACAAAGGAATGATTTTGGATGCCTTTGCTCGGTAGAGAGAAATTCATGGAGGTAAAAAAAAGGCAGGAGTTCAAACCTTCCCGATGGCTTTGTAAGAGGCCCTGACCATTGAAATCATCTCCAAATAACCCTTTTAAATCTAAAAAGGGCAGTCTTGTTAATTAAATGTTTAGTGAATATTATAGCCGGCCTATCAATTTTAGGTAAAATTTATGAAGCAGTGCGCTGCGGGTTACGGGCGGCGCTGCTTTATGAGGGTGGTGAGTGTTAACAGCACCGTGCGCTTTGTGGACTCAGCCTGGGCGCCGCTCTGAGAGCCTCGAGACGATGCTGTTAAGTGGACGGGCAGGGCGTGCTGCCCTGATGCTGCGCTGGGGGACCGGGCTCAGACCCTTCGCGCTCTGGGCGGGTGTGGAGGGCCGCGCGCCCTAGGCCAGGCCTTCGGGGCTTCAGTCCACACCCCGTGGCTAACCTGCCGCTGTTGGGCCTGGAGGCCGGGCGTGGACGGCAGAGGAGAAGGAGACGTGCGTTTGCGCCCGCTCTGTGGACCTCTGAGTGTGCGCCTCCGGCCGAGCGTTTCGAGGGTTTGATTTTGCCTCGAGAGCACCTGTCGGGGGTATGCCAGCCGTCTGCAGTGGTGATTCCTGGGTGAGGCCCCGGCCTGGTGTCGCGCCACCGTTTAGCCAGGAGTCCTCCCTCCTGGGCACCACAGAGACCCCACTGCCCACGTCTGCTCCTTGTGTTCCAAGGCCAGGGGAACAGGGGTGAGGAACCCAGGCCGGATCCTGGGACAGCCTCCCGAGAGGTTCCCCTCCACGTCGCCGCCTTCCCCTGCAGCAGAGGGTCACAGTGCCTGGGCTCCGGGCGTGACGGACGCTGGGTGAGCCTCGCCAGCTGTGGGGGGGCGGGCAGGGACAGCGTTCCTTCAGGGAGCACAGACACCCCCCCGGATGGCTCACACGAGCGTGCATGCTACAGACAGGCTGTGTGCAAACGGAGCCTCACAAGCAGGGACGGGTGTGCGCGTCAGCGTGGACCGGACGAGGGAGTCCGGCTAACGACCTGGGAGCTTCCTGTGAGCAGAGGAGAGGAGCGCGGGCTCTGGGCAGCGATCCGGAGGAGCCGACGGTGTGCCAGCGTGTCCCCTCGGCCGTCTTCTCCCGCCTGGCCGGCGTCGGGGCTCCACGCCTGCTCGAGGATGCCTGGAGTGCTGGACTGTTTCCTACAGAGGACGCTTGAGGCGCAAGCCTCTGAGAAAGCAGATTCTCGCCCGGGGCCCCAGCGAACGGTGCCGAGACTCAGAGAGAGAGGAGCTGCAGGATGGCCCCGGCCGAGGACAGAGGCGGGAGATCTTGCAGCTCAAAGACCGGTCCTCCAGACTCCACGCCCGCAGTGAAGGCGGGGCTGGAGCCTGACGTCCTTGCAGGTGGCTTTCTCTTCTCTCTTCAATCCGTGTGCTGTGTGTGCGGTTTGCTTGAGCTCTGAGTCGGCCGCCCCCGACAGGGGCGCTCCCGGGGGGCTGGAGGTGAGACGCACCGAGCCCCTCCAGGGGCACCACACACAGCGCACCCCCACACCACAGGACGCACTCACACCCCCGGGAGACATGGTGCGTACGTGCACCGCGCACCGCCCTCACTCACACTCACACACACAGGAGCCCACCCTGTAGGCTCTGACGTGACGCCGTCTCTTCTCACTGTGGCTTCGCAAAAGCTGGACCTCAGTCTCCCCCTCGAGGCCTTAGGCTGTCGTCATCCTCAGGAGACCTGCCTTCTGGTGACGCCACCTGGGGACGGGCGCCGCGCGGCCGGTGCTCTGCGGCCGGGCAGGGCTCCTCTGAACGGCAGGCAGGTCTCCCGCCCCGACCCCCATCCAGAGTCCAGACCCCGGCCCTCTCCGCCGGGCCTCGGCTCGACGTCACAGGCTGTGTGCTTCATTGGCTCACAGGCCTGGACGACCCCAGGCACGGGGACCCCTCGGACACGCCAGAACTCCATGTCCGTTTTGATCCCTTTCCACATGTATGTAACTGAGTGTTTGGAGGGGAGGCTGTGTACAATCTGCTTCTATAAGCTGGTCCAAAAGCTTTATGATCACAATTTCTCAGCATTGTAAAGGCTACTACAGATATTCAGGTGGGCTGAATTTCCTGTATGTTACTGTGTATACCAGAAAACTTGAATACATCTGCACATTCCCTCCACTCATGATGAGGGAAATGTTGATACATTAGAAAGTAACAACCTAGAGGGGTGGGGTGGGGAGGGAGGAAGGAAGGAGGCTCAAGAGGGAGGGGGCGTAGGTATACCTGTGGCTGGTTCATGTCACGTTTGGCAGAAATCAGCACAAATTCTATAAAGCAATTATGCTTCAATTAAAGAATAAATTTAAAATTAAAAACAAAAATCAAGTGAAGATAGCCCAGATCTTCTCCGATTTCCAGCCTTGCTTTCAGCAGAGAATCCATGTTCCTGAGAGACCCCTCTGACTGACACACCCAACAGAGAAGGCCCGTAGAGCGTGAGCTCCTTAAGTACCGCTGTCCAGCCTCTCCGGAGACGCTCTGGTGGGCCGCTCCGGCCCAGCCGTGTGTGAAGCCAGGAGACACTGAGCCGCGTCACCAAGGACTTAGTCACAGCCGTAATCACCCACGGAAACGCCAGTGTTAGAAACAGGCCGTCCTGAAACGTGGAGGTTCAGTCCACACGTGAGAAGACAGCGTGTATTTGCACAAAGAAAAATAATTTGCATCTCTGTGGACTCCAGAGTGAGTTGTTCCATGCTTGTGTATTTGTGTTTACTGCTGGGCTGCACACGGCAGTCTGATATTCTAATTACTCCTGAATCAGTCCCCTTTTCCTCTCTCTGGAGGGAAGGCGCTGTAGGCTTGTCTAGGCTCACTCTTCAGAGAAACCTCAGCTCTTCAGCCTCCGACTGTGTCTTGGAGTTGGAGGATGTCCTTCCTCAGAGTCAGCAGATTCTGTGCTAAAATGCAGATTCACAGGACCCGAGCAGCGCGCAGGTTCAGGGGTCCGGTGCGTCCGATCTCTTCTCGAGGGGTCTTTGCGTGCTGTGGTTGGGAGGATCACTCGTTTGCAGGTGCAAGCAGGCAGGTCCTTTTGCTCAGCAGCTCGGCCCCGGCGGTGTGAGAGCTGACTACCGGAAGACTCCTCTGCACTCTGGGGCTCTGACGCTCTGGCCTTGCCAGCTCAAGGTCAGAGGCAAGAGGGCTGGCAACAGAGCAGAGCACCGTGTGGGCACAATAAGCCCATTTGGGCTTTTCTGTAACATCTTATGGAAAAACTGGAAAGATCTTTTTGGCCAACAAAATATATGCACCCCCCCATCTTTTATTGATGACATGTCTTTACCATTCCAGAACTGTTCAGGGAGAACCAGTGGCTTGCTTGACACGTTTTTCAAGTTGCAATTGAATATTCACAGAACAAAAATGCACGTGTAGTTCCTTGTTGTACATGAATTGCGTGCTGAGGGTCTCTGATCGTTGGCAGACAGCGTCTCTTAAACGTCTGTCTCCTTGACCATGACATCCAGCGCCCCCTTCCCCCTGAGCGTCTGCCCCGTTACTGCTGTGGGTGCTTGACCGGCCCTGGACCCGCCTTTCCTCGCGTCTCCAGGAGCCTCCCGGCCGAGGCGTGAAGCCCGGGTGGTGCGCTGCCTCCCTCGCTCAGAGCAGCTCCTGACTTCCTCCAGACGCCTCCCCTTGCCCGCTCCAGCAGCCCCCTCTTTCTTCCTCCTCGTCCCCACCAGCCTCCTGGGGTCTCCAGGGGTCTTCTGATCCTCCCCATCTCCGCGCCCCTGCACCCGCGCCTGGGCTGCCCGCGGCTTACGTGCACGGGCTGCTGAGCACGCGCTCGTGTTGAGTCGGTGCCGTCTTCACTTCCTGCGGACCGCGCACTCTCACAGCGCGGAGACGTGGACCACGTCCTTCCTGAACCCAGCATCCTGCACCCTTAGCCCCGGGCCTCCGCTTGGAGCCAGCGCGCCTTCACTGCTGCCTCCTGCCCGGCTCTGTGGTCCTTCTCCTTCCTCTTCTGAAGGGTGGATGGGAAGTGCTTCCTGCCACCTACAGAGTCAGACTCAGTTTCCCAAGTGTTCCTCGTATAGACCCAGGAGAACCGGGCGGGCGTGAGCCAGCCCGCTGCCCTCCCCATGCAGACTCCTGCGGGCTGGCCACTTCCCTCTTTTCTCCCCTCACAGTCTATTTTTCAGAACCCTCAGTAAATACATTTAATAATCAGGTTGGTGGATTAGCATACAAAACCAGTCTTAACTAAATCTGAATTCAATCTTTATTTGAGGCGGTGACGGCTAATATTGACTATTGCACGGAGTTATGAGAAGCCCCTGAACAGCCAGCTCCAGTGGAACCCAGATCTATTTTTTAAAACTAGTTATTGATTTCCGCAAATAGGCTTTCCCGGAGGCGCGGGCAGATCGCGGTCTTGAGGTGAAGTGCGGAGGTGATGGATGGCGCGGCGAGGGCACTTTCCCTTTGTTCATCTACATTCTTATTAATAATCATATCTTTCATTTATAACCCCTCTCCTCCCCGAGCATTGGGAAGCGCTCCGCAGACATAATAATGCTGTGGGCAGAGATCCATCACCGCACCTGGTGGGGGGAAACACAGCCGTCGTCTGGCTCCACTGCTCGGCTGGGCCGCCACTGGGGACCCAACAGCTGTTTCGAGGAGAGCGCTCCGGGGGCTGAGACTGAGTGGGGCTGAGTCTTTGACCTTACAGCCCCCTGTGCCATGATGAGCACTGAGTCCCTGACCGCTGCCCCGGATCAGGGGGGCAATGGAGTCAGTTTTCTCGAAGAAACAATCCATCTGAAAACATCCCCACCCAATCTCCCAAAAGCAGGGAGTCACACTGACAAGGCAAGTCTGCTGGTTGCACTGGGGTGGACACGGACGCTTGCCTGCCTCCCTGGGTGCTGAGGGGCAGTGGTAGTGTTTTATGTGGGGCTGTGATCACCCAGACTTGTAAGCATTTCCCCCGCAAAGCTCTTGCTTTGTCTCTCTCTATTGCAAAATGGCAAACGTGGAAGAACAGCTCTTTGGGCTCAATAAGTCACCTCCAAGAGGAGGCTGAGTTCAGACCGTCACTTGTCACCTAATGACGGTGTGGGCTTGGGCAAGTGGCTTTGTCTCTGAGCCTCCGTCCCCTCCCCTGTACGAGGGGACAACGGAACCCGTCTCCCGGGGCTGCGGGAGGACGCAGTGAGGATACAGCCGTGTTTCTCATGCACCTGCCAACAGGAAGCCCCGAATGCCAGCCTCATCCTTCCTATCCCACAGATGAGGTCACAGCGCATCCCGACCTCTGAGCCGTCTTTAGATCCCTTATGGTTCATTTTTTACCGAGCCCTTTTCCTCCTCAGTGGTGATAACAGCTTATAAAGGTGAACAACATGTCGGCTGGTTAAAAAGCAAGTTAAGAGAACAGAGGAACGGTGTGAGAGGGAAAGAAAGGGAAGCGCCTCCTTTAGTTTCCTTCCTGGGCATTTGCGTCAGCATCTACAGGTGATTTATTGCAAGTGTGGATTGTATGGTGTCATTGTTGGGATCCCTGGGGCATCATCTGAAATCCACCTTCTCCAGAAAAGCTGGCTGTCTCTACCAGCAAGGAACCTGCAGGCCCTGTGTGTTGAGGGCTCGGGTTCCTCCCGTTCCCTGCCTTCCTCTCGTTTATGGCTTTGTTTAGTAGCCACTTTGCTGTGGCTTCCCAGGTGGTGCTAGTGGGAAAGAACCCTCCTGCTGAGGCGGAAGGCATAGGAGACCAGAGTTCGATCTCTGGATCAGGAAGATCCCCTGGAGAACAGCACGGGAACCCACTCCAGGTGCCTTGCCTGGAGAATCCCGCGGACAGAGGAGCCTGATGGCTTACTGTCCAGGGGCTGCAAAAAGTCGGACGGGGCCGAGACTCGGCACACGCTTCACTCTGCTCTGGCCTGTCCGTACGTGTTCCGGTCACCGCCTGCGCTCAGCAAGCAGACTCTTAAGGCGCGAGCGTTCCGTCCGCTTTGTTCCTGAGCCCCAGGCCCAGCATGCTTCGTGTCATGGTGAATGGGTGCCCCCATGTCCCCCGGGCCAGCGGCGCAGGGCCTGCTCATTGGCTGTGGTCACTGGATGCAGCGCATGTCCCACCAGCTCAGCGCGGCTGTGCGAGAAGGCCCTGGCTGCATGACCTCTCCCGAGGCTGACGAGGAGCAGAGAACGGATGCGCTGGGAGGCTGAGTGGCACCATCTGCCATTCCCCATTTCCTCACTGGCCCCGGTCTCATCCACGGGAGGCTAGATTAGAAATGACATCCAGTTATCACCACTTTTCTCCGCTGACATGTGGCTCATACCTGTAAGTGAGCGAGGGGCGGTGCTTCCTGCAGGCGGCGGAGGGAGAGAGCGCCGAGCCCTGGAGACCCTCCTCCTGGAGACCCTCCCTCCAGCTCCCTGCTGGCCCTCCCTCCAGCTCCCTGCTGACCCGCACTCCAGCTCCCTGCTGACCCTCTGTCCACCTGAGATGCAAGAACCTGATTGCTCTTGAACAGATCTTACCTGCGTCCATGTCCTCAGCTTTTGAACCAGGATCTAGTACAGAATTCTGGGCTAAGGGCTAAGGAGGGGCACAGCAAGGGTTCTCACTTGGAGTCCCTGGTTGCCTCTTGAGGTCGTCAGCAGTCTTTTCCTCCCAGACTCCCAGGTATTGCAGGTTCCATTCCCAACCTCCTCCACGAGGTGAATAGCACAGTCAAGTGAGTCTCCTGGACCTGTTGGCTTCCCAGTGCATGTGAAAGCTACGTGCTTCCACTGCACCTAGTCTAGTAGGGGTACAATGGCCTATGTCTAAGAAAACAATGCAGATGCTTTTTTTTTAAAATTTATTTATTTATTGGAGGGGGGCGGATTGGGGAGGGAGTGGGGTAGGCCAGCCACTTCTATTGGTTTTTCATTTATCTATTTTCATCCATCTTTGTTCTTTGGCCCGCGTGGGCCTCCCATCACAGTGGCCTCTATTGTAGCAGAGCACCGGCTCTGGGCGCACGTACTGCAGAGCTCCAACTTGGTAGGTGGACACATCAGTCCAGCTGCTCCACAGCACGTGGGATCTTCCCAGGCCAGGGATCGAACTGGCGCCCCTTGCACTGCAAGGCGGTATCCTTACACACTGGACCACCAGGGAAGCCCTGCAGATGCTTTAATTAAAAATACTTAATAACTAACTAATGCAAACCCTCTTCTGAATCTTCAGTGAGTTGTCAATGTTTCTGTTGTAGAAACATCAAAGCCCACTGATCATTGGAACAAATATAATAATTATGAACATGACTGAAATAGTGTAAGAATCGCCAAACCTTGACACAGAGACCTGAAGTGAGAAACAGATGTGAAGCGCAGTCTGTCCACGCCCAGCAGAGCCAGGTGCGCCCGTATGGTTATTTTTAAGAAAACACTGTGGCCTAAAAATTCAGAAAAATAGTGTGCGGCCACATCAGAAGTCCATGGCCTGCTTGCTCTTTTGCCCTGGTTCCTGTACACAGGCGTGCCCTCTTCCCGGACTGTAAGGACCGTGTCTCCTCGATGCCTGACGTCCGGGCCACGCAGGAGCCTGATGGATATTTGTAGAAAGCCTGGCGAAGGACGTGCAGAGCGAGTGAGTGCCACGGCAGAGGCCTGACTCCCTCGGGGAAGGCGCAGGAGGTGGATGTGTCTCAGGCTAAAGGTCTGTGAGGTCGGTTAGGACAGTCTGTGCAAGGAGCATGAGTGGGGGGCGGGGGGATTGGAACAAAAAAGATATAAATGTGTTCCTGACTCAGGTCACAAGGGCAGAATTTTCTGAAAGACATAGAAACCAGAAAAGGAAAGGGAAAAGACCATTTCTTCATGGGATTTCTTGAAGTTGAAGCCAGATCTTAAAAGGACAGCCTTGCCTCCTCCTTCCTGTCTTGTTTTTTTTTTAACCCTAAAGTTGTTTGGTCTCATTGCCTTAGCTCAGGAAAAACACTGCCTGCCATTCCCAGGGGCGGGACCAGGCTTCCGGGTCTGGTTGACTTGTCTGGGTCTTGAACACCGCCCTCGGCCCGCCCGCCAGCCCTGGGTTCCCAGGACCCGAGAAGGAGGTGGACGGACCAGCTGCTCTGTCCGCAGTGCAGACAGCTCAGGGCGGAGCACGCGCTGGCTGGGGTGCTCCCGGGGCTCTGGCCCCCTTCAGGGCGATGTGGACGCCTTCTGGGAGACTTGAATGGAACTCTGCTCTTGAAGTAGGGCCAAAGCAGAGGCACGAGTGGGGTCAGAGGCAGCTGACGGGTTCACCAGGCAGCCATGCACAGAGCTCGTGGAGGAGGCAGTGGGAAGGCAGGTGGGAGAGAAGGAGGTGCAGGTGAGGCTCAGCCCAGGCGGGCGGACCCTCCTTCCCTCCCCAGCCCCAGGCCTGCGGTGAGGCCCTCTTCCTGTGTATATTTCTGGGCAGCACCCAGCGGCCCCGCAGGGCGCGGCTGCTTGTTATTTTGACGGATTGCAGGCCAGCGTCTGGGCTGTGATGGCAGCGGCCACTCATTAGCTCGGGCGGGCCAGACAGAAAGCATCGGCTCATTCCGACCACATCTGCCCCTGGAGGTGAATATTCAACAGGAATTGATCTCCTTAATGAGCACACAGCCCGCGCCGCGTCGATGCACTGCGCTGGAATTTTAAACAGTTAATGATGACAGAGAGTCCGGCACGTGCCCACGTGTGCACTGGGGCACACGTGTGTGTGAGGATGCAGACACAGATGGCGGTGGGTGCTTGGCTGGGGCGGGGCCACGCCCTGCGGGCAGGTCTGGGGAGCAGGGCTGAGCCGCGCGAGGCAGAGCGAGGGTGGCGCTGCTTTCCAGGGAAACACGGGAGGACGTGGCCGTGTGCCCGCTCCCGAGGACACGCTGTCCAGGGCCCGCCCAGCGCCCCTCGGCTGGGACAGACAGTGCGAGTTCCCCAGGATGAAGACGGACGCCGTGGCCCAGGGGGGCAGACCTCCCTTCCTGAGAAAACGGCTCTCCTTCTCTAAAACTTGGCTGGAGACCTCCTTCCCCAAACCCAAGGAACATAATTAAGAATAGGCTGAAATGGACGAGAAGACATGGGAATTGATTGTGGCCTTTCTGCCTGGCAGCTGCACTTAATTAACCTTTAGATTTAAATATCAAGCGGTGTCTGGGCGGGGAGGCTGGGCAGGAGCTGTCTGACCACACTCCTCTCTGCTCGCGAGGGGCTGGTTCAGAGGTCACCTTGGGCTGGGCCCTCCCCACGCCCACCGGACCCTGCCGGGGCACCTAGAGTTTCTACTCCGATCCTCAAGGTCACCGGAGCATCCAGCTCAGAGGGGCCGCCGTCGCAGTCCGCTCTGGAGCCTGGAGTCCTAATGCCTCTCCGTGGGAGTGCGTCCTTGGGGGCTTCTTGGCCACATGTCCAGAGACACGGGCCAACGCCTGGGGCAGACAGTGAGGGCGGACAGTGAGGGCGGGCCTGTCCTCTCCAGTCCCTCTGTGTCACCTGCCTGAGGGTCATAACCGCTCCGAGGAGCATCTCCTCTGTGAGCAAAGCCCAGTGAATGCAGGGCCTGCAGGTGGGCCCAGGGGTCAGGATGGCGCTCACCACGCACTCTGCAGCCCGCGGGGGCCGAGGGCCACGTCCAGGCTCGCGGGAGCCAGAGGCCGTCTGGCTCTGCGGATCCTCTGAAGGGCTGGCCCCAGCGGCGTCCCCTCAGCTGCCCTGTCTGAGCTTGTGGCCGGGGGCCAGCGCAGTGTGCCTAGAGCACGCAGGGCGGGTGATGCCCCGGGCCGCGACCCTCCCGCCCTCTGGGGCCTGCCGGGCCGCCGGGGCTCTTACAGGCTGGCCTCTCAGGGGAGAGTGCTGAGCCGCGAGGCAGAGCGAGGGTGGCGCTGCTTTCCAGGGAAACACGGGAGGACGTGGCCGTGTGCCCGCTCCCGAGGACACGCTGTCCAGGGCCCGCCCAGCGCCCCTCGGCTGGGACAGACAGTGCGAGTTCCCCAGGATGAAGACGGACGCCGTGGCCCAGGGGGGCAGACCTCCCTTCCTGAGAAAACGGCTCTCCTTCTCTAAAACTTGGCTGGAGACCTCCTTCCCCAAACCCAAGGAACATAATTAAGAATAGGCTGAAATGGACGAGAAGACATGGGAATTGATTGTGGCCTTTCTGCCTGGCAGCTGCACTTAATTAACCTTTAGATTTAAATATCAAGCGGTGTCTGGGCGGGGAGGCTGGGCAGGAGCTGTCTGACCACACTCCTCTCTGCTCGCGAGGGGCTGGTTCAGAGGTCACCTTGGGCTGGGCCCTCCCCACGCCCACCGGACCCTGCCGGGGCACCTAGAGTTTCTACTCCGATCCTCAAGGTCACCGGAGCATCCAGCTCAGAGGGGCCGCCGTCGCAGTCCGCTCTGGAGCCTGGAGTCCTAATGCCTCTCCGTGGGAGTGCGTCCTTGGGGGCTTCTTGGCCACATGTCCAGAGACACGGGCCAACGCCTGGGGCAGACAGTGAGGGCGGACAGTGAGGGCGGGCCTGTCCTCTCCAGTCCCTCTGTGTCACCTGCCTGAGGGTCATAACCGCTCCGAGGAGCATCTCCTCTGTGAGCAAAGCCCAGTGAATGCAGGGCCTGCAGGTGGGCCCAGGGGTCAGGATGGCGCTCACCACGCACTCTGCAGCCCGCGGGGGCCGAGGGCCACGTCCAGGCTCGCGGGAGCCAGAGGCCGTCTGGCTCTGCGGATCCTCTGAAGGGCTGGCCCCAGCGGCGTCCCCTCAGCTGCCCTGTCTGAGCTTGTGGCCGGGGGCCAGCGCAGTGTGCCTAGAGCACGCAGGGCGGGTGATGCCCCGGGCCGCGACCCTCCCGCCCTCTGGGGCCTGCCGGGCCGCCGGGGCTCTTACAGGCTGGCCTCTCAGGGGAGAGTGCAGACACAGCAGCGGCGGCTGGGCCGTCTGACCTCTAGATGCAGCCCAGAGCGCGGTGTCTGTCTCTCTGGTAATCTGGCTTCAGAGGAGGGTCAGAGCTTTCTGACCTGCAGGAGGGCCTGCCTGAGCCGACAGGGGTTTGAAGATTGGTCCGTAGTGTTTCCGGCGATGCTCTGTGTGCCCTGGTTGGCCACGTTTCAAAACAAGAGAACCAGAGAGAGAGAGAGAGAGAGAAGGGGAAAAACAAGGCAGGAAAGCGAATGCGATTGTTCACATTTTCCCCTCTTATTTCCAGCATGTTCTATTGCTTTTAGGACTTTTGTTCAAAAGCAAAAATAACACCCCTGGTTACCAGACTCCTCAGTGACAGAGGCAGCGCTTCCACGACAGTCTTGAGGGGTCACCGAGGGTCCCCAGGCAGGGAGAGTGCCGCTCCGCGGGACAGGGCGTCAGCTGCCGTGGACAGGGCCTGGCAGCTGCCTCTCCTTTTCTCTGGACCAAGGACCGTCCCCCAGGCTGACTCCTTGTCCGTAGTTCATCCGTGGCCCTGAGAGCGCGTGTGCTGTCCTTCCTCCTGCTGGCGGTGCCGAGGATGTGGCGGGAGCCGCCGTCTGCAGGCGTCCGGGGCGAAACACCGCTCAAGTGAGCAGGGACGGCTGCCTCGGCGAGGACTCCAGGAAAACAGCGGCCCTAAGGGGAGCGACCCAGCGGGGCAGTTCTCAGACGTTGAATTCCCTAACGATCGCTGGGGAGGTTCCTAAAAATGCCTGTGGCATTCATCCGTCGACAGGCATCTAGGCTGCTGACGTGTCCTGGCTGTTGTAAATGCTGCTGCCGCGGCCCCTGGGGTCCATGTACTGTTTTGCATTATGGTTTTATGAGGGTATGTGTCCAGCAGTGGGGTTGCTGGGTCGTATGGTAGTTCTATGTTTAGTCCTTTCAGGAACTTTTATACAGCCCTCCATGGGCTTCCCTGGTGGTAAAGAATCTGCCTGGAATGCAGGAGGCCTGGGTTTGATCCCTGGGTCAGGAAGATCCCTGGGAGGAGGAAGTGGCAACCCACTCCAGTGTTCTTGCCTGGAGAACCCCATGCACAGAGGAGCCCTTTGGGCTACAGTCCATGGGGTCACAAAGAGATAAACACAACTGAGCAACTTCCACTTTTTCTATTTGATTTGCTGGGGCAGATAGCTAAGTGGTGAGGGAAATACTGAAAATGGTCTCTAAGCGAGGTTTGTTCCTGATGCCAGGTGTGAGGAAGGGGACACGCCCGCCACCCAAGTGCTGTGTTACAGGACACGGCGCAGTCGACCCACGGTGGCGTGAGCATCCCGGGCTGTGCAGGTGGGCCTCATGTTATTGCGGGGACCCTGAAAGCAGAAAAGGCCCTCCCGCTGGTGACAGAGGGAGTCAGGGAGCTTGAAAGCGCCAGGGGGACTGGCTCCGAGGACCGAGTGGACCGTGTGCCCGGGGGGAAGGTGTGCCTCCAGGGCTGGGGGCTGAGGAGTAGGGGTCTCCATCTCACCTGGACCTGAACTCATACCACAGCCTGGGTGCGCGTCGAGCCTCCAGGTAAGAACCCAGGCTGCGCCACACCTTGATTTCACGCTCATTAGGCCCTGAGCAGAGAAGCTCACCAGCCCACCTGGGCTCCCGAGCCTCACGGCTGTGAGCCAGCCGTCAGCCACCCCAGTTTCGGCAATCTGTTAGCAAGAGAAAATTACGCAGGGAATATGAAATGAAGAAAATATTGCCTTGTCCTTCAAGATCTCATAAAACCCAGGAGGCCAGCGACACACAGCCAGCTGAAACGTGATATGCTGAGCATTTATTAAAGAACAAGCACAGGGACTCATGAACACCAGGGTGGGGTCCTGCGTGCTTGGTGGGGTAGGAGAGAGGGCGCGGTGTGACAGAGGAGGTGGCACATGGGCTGGGTCCTGACTCGGGGGGAGGAGGGCATGGGCAGAGGGCTCTGAGGGTGGGGAGGAATTCCGTGTCGCTTCCATGGGAGCCTGGAACATGGGGCGCCATCAGAAGCCCTCGGAAGCTAGGCGGTGGTCCGTGGAGAGGTCTTCACATCCTTCCAGTGAGAGCAGGCTATGTCCTGCGTTTGCTACGGGGAGCTGACAGTTGGGAAGCACAGAGAGACTGATCAGGTTTTGTGTCTGCTTGGAACTCAGGCACCAGATTTAGGTATTAGCATGGCCCCCTCACACTCTCCCGACTGTTAGGGACGTGGCTTTGTCCTCGTCTTCCTTCCCTCCCTCTTTCTCTCCCATCTTCTTCACGTACTGCAAACTTTGGTGCTTCCTCCAACACAGAAGTCATACGCTGAGCCTGGTCTGCCAGGGCATCCTTTCTCGTCTTCCGACGCCTGTCGGTGGATTCCTCCATTACTCTACCAGTCTCTCCACTGGTCTGCCTTGCAGTCTACCTACCCGGTTTTGTCATGCTTGTGCTTATTTTTCAACTGTATGTTGTTCAAATTTTTCCCTAATTGAGAAGTGGCATCCTGCTGTTTGTAAGTTTTGTGTTCAGAATCGCCATGCTAAGTTTCATTCTATATGTTGCCTGTAGCTATACCTCATCGGTTTTCACCGCTGCATGTTATTCCATTAAGTGAGCACACTGAGATGAATTGATCCATCCCTCTATTCTTTGAGCTCTGGAAACTGGGGAGGGTTAGGCAAGAGTTCTCTTAATAGAAAATATGGCACCAGAACCAGGTTGGGAAAGAGGTCAGACTGGAAACATTCAGATAAACTGGCCGTGATCTGTGTTCAGAATGGCTGGCAGAGGAGCTGGTTTCATTCAGCTCAGATTAAAACATTAGACTCCCTCCCACGTCTCCCACTGGACCCTGTGCGGAAGGAAGCCCTTCTAGCCGAGCCCTGGAGCCCAAGAGAACAGAGCAGAGCTGATGGCTCAGGGAGCATCACAGGAGACAAGCCGTGACTGCCACCTGTGGGGACGCGCGGACGCCTCTGTAACCTGTTGCTGTGTGGACGTGGCATCTGGGTGAACCCTGACCCCCAACCAATGCTGCCCAACCTGCTTCAGGGGAAAGGGCCGGGAATGGGCTGACCATCTTGAGACGGAGAAGCAACAGGATCAGAAATCTCTCCACTCAACAGGCAGGAACGGGAGCTCAATAAAGCACTGGGTTTTCCTGATCCTGTCCTGCCAGCCTCACCGGCTGCAGGGGCAGATGCTGCCGGCCGGCTCCCGGAGGGCACAGGGACTCTCCCCGACTCCCAGGGCTGCTGCAGAGCCTGCCTACGGGTGGCTCCCTGATTTAGGAGGAGGTAGGACAGGGGCGTTTCTGATCATCTCTCTTTAAAAATATGTCACAAAGCAGGGTGGTAGAAGCACGATTTTTAATTTTAATTTTTATTAGAAGTTATCCTTACATTTAATTTCTTCTGTCAAGTGGACCATTATGCTTACAGTGAGTAATTATCTTTATCATCCTAAAATACTTCATCTTCAAAGAAAATGTTTAAAGCTTTGTTAGAATGCTTAAATATGATATGCCATGTGGCGTTTGATCTTAATGAAATTTGGCCTTCTGGTGGGGCTGGCGTGAATTGGATGTGTACCTCCTTTAAACTAGGTTTTCCTAATCACTCCATTATTGTAAGATCTTCAGGGGTTTTCCTGGAGGTCCAGTGGGTAAAGAGTCCGCCTTGCAGTGCAAGGGGTGCCGGTTTGATCCCTGGCCCGGGAAGATCCCACATGCCGTAGAATGGCAGAACCAGTGTGTCCAATTACGAGCCAGTGCTCTGGAGCACATGTGCCCAGAGCCAGTGTTCTGCAACAAGAGAGGCCACTGCAATGAGAGGCCCACACAGGCCAAAGAATAAAGATGGATGAAAATAAATGGGTAAAAAAAAATCAATTAAAAAAATCTTCATTTTTGGGGTATTGTACACTCACCAAAAAAGGTGATTTAGGTCATGAAAAAAAGGGAAAGTTCTTGTATTTTTTCCCCAAATTTTAGAGAGATTTTTATTTATTTGTGAGGGGTGGGGCAGGAGGGGGCGAGTGGGCCACTTCTATTGGTCTTTCATTTGTCTACCCTCATCCATCTTCGTTCCTTGGCCCGTGTGGGCCTCTCATCTCGGTGGCCTCTGTTGTTGCAGAGCACCAGCCCTAGACGCATGCACTCCAGAGCTCCGGCTCAGTAATTGGACACATCGGTCCAGCCACTCTGCGGCACGTGGGATCTTCCCAGGCCAGGGATCGAACCGGCACCCCTTGCACTGCAAGCCGGTGTCCTTACCCACTGAACCACCAGGGAAGCCCTAGAGAGATTTTATCTTGCACAGCTAACAGCCTTTTTCTGTGTGTTCCTCAAACAGTGTAGGGAAGTAGTCAGCTTCTCTGGGAAAAAAAGGTTTCTAGTGTCAGTTCTACCTCTAACTATAGTAGCTCTGTGACAGTGAGCCTTCGCCTGCCCTCTCTGTGCCCATTTCCTTGTTCGTACAATGAGAGGGTAAATCAGGTAACACTGGTATGAATTGTTGAGGGAGTTGCCAGCCCAGCTCAGAGGCAGATAAACATCCCAGCCAACAGGAAGGGAGCCCTCTGGGAGTCGCGGTCAGGATACTGAGGTTCTCAGGGAGCTATGGGAAAGCCCGACTCCAAAATTCCAGGATGCGAAGATCTCTCAATTCTGTCTTTATTTTTAACTGGTTTGGATTATGATTTTATTTCTGCCATGCGCAACATGCAGCTTTGCTAAAGAAGACCCTCCTTTGAGAGATGTTTACGTTGAATTGTTTTACATTGACCGAATTAACAGATCGATTCTCATTTCCTCTCTTTGATCTGGTGCTTCCACCCTGCATCTTGTAGAGTTCTGTAGTCATGTGGGCTCCAAAAGCAGGCAGGAGGTTGAGGTCAGTGCTAAAGGCCTGGGATCAACACAAAGGATGATGGTGCTGGTGATGATGGTGATATGACGATGGGGATGCTGCTGGTGATTATGATAATGATGATGTTGGTAATGATGGTGTTAGTGATGATGATGGTGATGGTGGTGATGATGATGGTGATTGGAGATGATGGTGGTGATGACGATGGTGATGATGGGGTGATTGTTTTGTCTAGACCAGGATTTCTCCAGTTGGACACTACTGATATCTTGATGTGAATAGCTCTGTGTTGTCGAGGGCTGTCCTCAGCGGTGTGGGGTGTTCAGCAGCATCCCTCATCTCTACCCTACTGTATAGATAACAACGACTCTAGATGCCAGAGAATTTACACGTCTGCTCCCGGCTGTAATAACCAAAGTGGGCAGCGGCTGATTCAGGGATGGAGGTGAGTGAGGAGCAGGGAGATCCCAGCAGCATGCATGCCCAAGGCAGCCAGGGAACCATCAGTCTCGTATGAAACTTACTGAGCTTTTCAGAAGACTTCAGGGCATGCCATTTTGTAAATCTTATTTATTTACTATTTTGTTTTGGGTGTAGTTGACGTACAATATTATTTAAGTTTCAGGGGTACAACATAACGATTCACACTGTCAAAGGCTGTGCTCCACCGATAGCTGTCATTCAGCACTGGCCGTGTCCCCGTGCAGTACAACGTGATGCATCCTTGCAGCGTTGGCCGGGGAGGGCGACAGCTAATGGGAGGCTCGTTTCTGCTTCTTAGGGGACGGGGGCTGATGGGAGTGTCTTTCTTGCACTGACTGCTGTTTAGGTAACTTTAATTCAGAATAACCAACAAACCCAAGTGCCATATTCGTGGTGGCGGGGGCGCTGCTCTTCCCTTCCTCTCTGTAGTTACTCTTCCCGTTTCCCCAAACGCCATGGTTTCCAGAATGCCTGCCACTTTGGATTGCTCTGCCCCTGAACACAGCCTGTAGCAAGTTGTCTAAAATTTAGATTTTTCTAAATTGTCAAGCTTGTCCAGATATAGCACTAACCAATGACATTTCCTAAGTTTGCCCTGTTTTTTCTTAAGTCAGCTCATGGGGTGACCTCATTATGTACTCACACTCTGCTGAACTCCCTGTGGATTTTTTAACACCACTGCTTAGCCCCTCTTTTCTCAGATTCTCTTTTATGGTTGGCTCAGGTCCAACGGCATAGCTTTCTGTTTCTTTCACGTCAACTTGGTGACTCAGCTCGTAATTCTAGCCTCTGGAGGCATTTTTGAATCCTATTTTGTTTTCCAGTTCATTTGCTATTCCGCCTGGCTTTGTCATCCGCACGTGTTGACAGGTGTGCTTTCCTGTGTCTTTGTTCAAGACATTGATGGAAATATTGAATAGGCTAAGACCAGAGTCAGTCATCACCAGAGACCCTTTTCAAGATCTCCAGAAACTTTTGGTCCTAGTTACTAAATGAATAACAGATTCGTGCTGTTGAGTCATGATCCAGTCCGTATTTCTTTACTGTGTTACAAGGGTACTTTATGATCTGCTCCCGGCTGTAATAACCAAAGTGGGCAGCGGCTGATTCAGGGATGGAGGTGAGTGAGGAGCAGGAGATCCCAGCAGCATGCATGCCAAGGCAGCCAGGGAACCATCAGTCTCGTATGAAACTTACTGAGCTTTTCAGAAGACTTCAGGGCATGCCATTTTGTAAATCTTATTTATTTACTATTTTGTTTTGGGTGTAGTTGACGTACAATATTATTTAAGTTTCAGGGGTACAACATAACGATTCACACTGTCAAAGGCTGTGCTCCACCGATAGCTGTCATTCAGCACTGGCCGTGTCCCCGTGCAGTACAACGTGATGCATCCTTGCAGCGTTGGCCGGGGAGGGCGACAGCTAATGGGAGGCTCGTTTCTGCTTCTTAGGGGACGGGGGCTGATGGGAGTGTCTTTCTTGCACTGACTGCTGTTTAGGTAACTTTAATTCAGAATAACCAACAAACCCAAGTGCCATATTCGTGGTGGCGGGGGCGCTGCTCTTCCCTTCCTCTCTGTAGTTACTCTTCCCGTTTCCCCAAACGCCATGGTTTCCAGAATGCCTGCCACTTTGGATTGCTCTGCCCCTGAACACAGCCTGTAGCAAGTTGTCTAAAATTTAGATTTTTCTAAATTGTCAAGCTTGTCCAGATATAGCACTAACCAATGACATTTCCTAAGTTTGCCCTGTTTTTTCTTAAGTCAGCTCATGGGGTGACCTCATTATGTACTCACACTCTGCTGAACTCCCTGTGGATTTTTTAACACCACTGCTTAGCCCCTCTTTTCTCAGATTCTCTTTTATGGTTGGCTCAGGTCCAACGGCATAGCTTTCTGTTTCTTTCACGTCAACTTGGTGACTCAGCTCGTAATTCTAGCCTCTGGAGGCATTTTTGAATCCTATTTTGTTTTCCAGTTCATTTGCTATTCCGCCTGGCTTTGTCATCCGCACGTGTTGACAGGTGTGCTTTCCTGTGTCTTTGTTCAAGACATTGATGGAAATATTGAATAGGCTAAGACCAGAGTCAGTCATCACCAGAGACCCTTTTCAAGATCTCCAGAAACTTTTGGTCCTAGTTACTAAATGAATAACAGATTCGTGCTGTTGAGTCATGATCCAGTCCGTATTTCTTTACTGTGTTACAAGGGTACTTTAGTGACTCTTTAAATGTTTGAAGACTCTTTCGCCTCTCACGCATCTGCTCCTTGTCTGACTGGGGTTCAGGCACAGCTCTGATTCATTTAGCAGACATCCGGAACTATTGTCCCCAGGTCAGGGGCTCCACTCGATGCTGAACCTGCCCCGTGGTGCACGGGCGGCCCCTCCTGTCAGTTTCCATCGCGGCCACTAGAAGAGGCGGGAGGAAAGCCGTGATGGGGGCCTGGACGGGGGACCTGCCAACCCCCCGGGTGGGGGATCGGTGCCACCGAGGTCATGACTTTCCAAGCGTCTCTTCCAGAGTGCAGAGGACTCTTCCAGCTGGGAAGGGTGGAGTGAGCACACAAGAGCCCGGGAATGGGAGCGGGGCTGGGTGAAGAAGCCCTGGTGTGCATTGCAGGCTGTGGAGAGGGACCCGTGGGCATGCCTCCTCGAGCCCCGAGTTTCTGGCCCCTTCGCTGTCCTGGGCGTCTGGCCTGAGCCAGCGCTTGGTCCTGTCTACCTGACACAGAGCACAGTGGGCCAGGTCGTTTCTGGGGCAGGACGTTGCTTGGCTGAGTGCAGCCACCTAGGGGTTTGCACTTTGGGGAGCTGTGTCCACCCATCCTGTGCCAGGACAGTCGATATGCAGCGCCCCAGGCTTCCTCCACGGGCTGCTGGTAGTATCAAATGCTTGTACTTGGGCAGACTGTGAGCATCTTTTTTACTCCAGATTCTCTTGTTTTGTGCATGAAACATTCTTCCAGGTGTGTATGCACCGTTACATTCTTGACAAGCCAGTCTTTTCTGTCTGTTTACTTCCAAAGTTGGAAGCTTTGTGAGATCAAGAATTGTCTCTACACATGGCAGACACAATGTGCTTTTTTTTCTTCAAAGGATAAAATTAAGTGAGTCTGCCATATTTTCATATTAAATACATCCAAGAGAGCGTGTAATCCCACCAGAAACTTCCAGACGTGCTGACTCTGGTTAAACAGCCAAAACTTCGGATGGAGACGGCCAAACAGCGGGTATTGGACTCTTTAAATGTTTGAAAAAAACTTCGTGCTGTTGAGTCATGATCCAGTCCGTATTTCTTTACTGTGTTACAAGGGTACTTTAGTGACTCTTTAAATGTTTGAAGACTCTTTCGCCTCTCACGCATCTGCTCCTTGTCTGACTGGGGTTCAGGCACAGCTCTGATTCATTTAGCAGACATCCGGAACTATTGTCCCCAGGTCAGGGGCTCCACTCGATGCTGAACCTGCCCCGTGGTGCACGGGCGGCCCCTCCTGTCAGTTTCCATCGCGGCCACTAGAAGAGGCGGGAGGAAAGCCGTGATGGGGGCCTGGACGGGGGACCTGCCAACCCCCCGGGTGGGGGATCGGTGCCACCGAGGTCATGACTTTCCAAGCGTCTCTTCCAGAGTGCAGAGGACTCTTCCAGCTGGGAAGGGTGGAGTGAGCACACAAGAGCCCGGGAATGGGAGCGGGGCTGGGTGAAGAAGCCCTGGTGTGCATTGCAGGCTGTGGAGAGGGACCCGTGGGCATGCCTCCTCGAGCCCCGAGTTTCTGGCCCCTTCGCTGTCCTGGGCGTCTGGCCTGAGCCAGCGCTTGGTCCTGTCTACCTGACACAGAGCACAGTGGGCCAGGTCGTTTCTGGGGCAGGACGTTGCTTGGCTGAGTGCAGCCACCTAGGGGTTTGCACTTTGGGGAGCTGTGTCCACCCATCCTGTGCCAGGACAGTCGATATGCAGCGCCCCAGGCTTCCTCCACGGGCTGCTGGTAGTATCAAATGCTTGTACTTGGGCAGACTGTGAGCATCTTTTTTACTCCAGATTCTCTTGTTTTGTGCATGAAACATTCTTCCAGGTGTGTATGCACCGTTACATTCTTGACAAGCCAGTCTTTTCTGTCTGTTTACTTCCAAAGTTGGAAGCTTTGTGAGATCAAGAATTGTCTCTACACATGGCAGACACAATGTGCTTTTTTTTCTTCAAAGGATAAAATTAAGTGAGTCTGCCATATTTTCATATTAAATACATCCAAGAGAGCGTGTAATCCCACCAGAAACTTCCAGACGTGCTGACTCTGGTTAAACAGCCAAAACTTCGGATGGAGACGGCCAAACAGCGTGAGTCCATGTCTGTGCACAGTGCACACCATGTCTCCAGCGCTGTGGAAGAGTCCTCGGGTCTTCTCGCTTTGACTCCTTACTCAGGCGTGTCTGTGCGCAGATCGTCCTCGTTACAGGTGTCTGAGGGTGGGCTCTTGGGGACTCTGTGCGGAATGGTCATTCCGGAGCGCTCTGGGGACAGCCATCGCGAGGGAGTCGGGACTGGCTGAAGTGAAGGGCGGATTTCGTTGCTTTTGCACAGAGGTGCCCGCCAGTCCTGGAGGAGACCCTGGAGCTCTGAGAACCTTTAGGGTCACCTCCCAAGGAGGGAAGGATGGTAGATCTTCATGTTCCCACACAGCCCAGGCCCTCGAGGGGAGGTGGCCTTGCCTGGACAGAGGTGGCTGCGCTCCTCGGGGCAGCTCCCAGCCTCGGGGCAGCGGAAGGGCCCCTCCGCAGCAGACCTTCCCGCCTCGGAAATGAGCGTCTCTGTTGTCCAGGGGGTTGATCCTTAACAGCGTCCCCACCCCGGGAATGACGGTCAGGAGGGGCATGTCCTCAATGCAAAGCGCATGGATCTCTTCTGAGATTCTCCTCTGCTGTTGACGGGGATTTTTTTTCATCAGCTATTTTGTGTTTCCATCCTAATGGTTTACCAGTCAGCAGAGCTGTATGGTAATCAATTGTCAACTCCCTAGGATGTAGTCACTCTCTTATCTGGAGTTACAAATGGACAACTGATACTCTGGCCTTCATTCTGTAGCCGGTGACTCTGTCATGTGTCCCTGGACACTGATGCTGTGTTGTTGTTGTTTTTCTATAAGATATATTTATTTATTTTTGGCTATGCTGGGTTTTCACTGCTGCCACAGGCTCTTCTCTAGTTGAGTGGGGGCTGCTCTCTAGTTGAGGAGAGCAGGCTTCTTGCTGCAGTGACTTCTCTTGTTGTGGAACTCGGGCTCTAGGGCACACGGCCTTCAGTAGTTGTGGCACGTGGGCCCCATAGTTGCAGCTCCGAGGCTCCAGAGCACAGGCTATGGGCTTCGTTACTCCGCAGCATGTGGGATCTTCCCGAATCAGGGATCGAACCTGTGTCTCCTGCATTTGCAGGTGGATTCTTCACTGTCTGAGCCACCAGGGAAGCCCCAGAAGACATGCTACAGGTGCTAAAACATCCAGGACTGGGGCCTGCACTTCCATGGGCATGGGTGTGGATCTGTTTATCAGACACTAGGTTATATCCCAGTCTAATTTCTGTGTCTCTTTGTGTGCCCGCCATTTCAGTAAAAGATCGAAAAGAGACTAAAAACACAGACGGGTACCAGCAGGTGCACCGTGGCTCCCGGCACTGCCAGAGTTTCTAGTTCCAGCTTTACGAGGGCTCATACTCCCTTTGAAGTGCTCACTTCCCCACTTGGCCTTCCAAAGGCATGGAGAATCTGTCTACTGGACAGGTTCATTAACAAATTAATAGAATAATCAGCAGGGCTTTGTGTGCATTTTAGAGATAAAAAACTGGTAACAGCATTCTTTGACTCTTTAATGGGCCGATAAGCACCCACTATCTGCTCTGTGGCTGAGCTAATCATGCAGATAAAGGAGGTGAAATCAATCCAGAGTTCTGCGGAGGTCATCTACAGCTGGGGCTGTGCTCCGCGGAGGCTGCAAGGATGCTGCAGGCTCGTGAGGATGATAACAGGGATGTGAGAGAAGCCAGGGAGGAGGGCGGGGCAGGCAGACCCAGGCTCTAAGCTGTGCCTTGCTGGGCACAACCCCAAAGCTCCTGTATGTGGGGCTGCACCGTAGAGGCACTCTGGTACGTTTGGGAGAAGCGCTTTTGCGGCCTGTCTGCTTTTGAACTGGTTTGACGTCTGACCTGAAAGTCCGGAAAGGGAAGGGCCTCTCTTCGGCTGCCTCGCCCCGCTCCTGTTTTAAATGAAGTGACTGTGCTTGTCTTTGAGAGTGAAGGATTAATAGCTGAACTCTTTTGCAGACGACTCTTAGGCAGGCCTCCCGCTCAGTCTACAAGCACCGTGCCAGCCCTGGGCCCTGACAGCCTGATGGGTGTGTGTAGGTGCCTGGGGTCCTCTGCCGCCAGCCAGGGTGGTGGCCGTGCTCTGACAGGTTCCTGGACCCGCTGGTGCCTGGTCGCCTGCGGGCACTGCCCAGCCCCGGAGGAAGGAAGGGCCTGGGGACACATGTGGGACCAGTGGTTGTGCTGACTGACAGCGGCTTTCACACCCGCGTGGAGCACAGAGGTGGGGGGATGCCAGAAGACAGAGTGACACCCTCGGCCACCCTCTGGACGGCGGGCGTGCCTTTGTGTCGCACGGTTCTGGCCATGGGCTCGGCCGTCAGTGGCAACTCACAGTGGCACCGGCACCCGCTTTCCGCAGCTTGCTCACTCACACGGGCTCATCCTTGACCCGGAAAGTAACAGTAATATAGCCAGATAGAACTTTGTTGCTGGTGTAGCAATAATGCCGTAGCTCATTCGGGGTCTTATGGTGACCCAGGGTCAGAGCCAGGCCGTGGTCCTGCTCTGCCCCTTCAGCCCTGTCGCTGGATGATCCCAAATGGCTAATCTCCCCACATTCACAAAAATCGCTTTCCAGAAAGAAGGACGGAGGAAGTACAGGAAAGGGGGCCTCATGGTAAGAACTCGCCCTGGAGGCAACACACCCCGTTAACCAGAGGTGGGTCAGCCAGTCAGAGCCAGCCCGCTGGGCGGCGAGGCCTCCTGAGCCCTGTGACGCGAGTGACCCCGAGTCCCAGACGATGACCACTGGGGTCCTTCCCTGCAGGGCCCGGGGAACGCCCGTCTCCTGAAATGAAGTTCATTACATAATGGGACTTGGGATTCAGAGAAGAGGCCAGTAGGGGAAATCTAGATTAAATGTGCTTAGATATAATTAATAAGTATCTATCTATTCTTAACGCTTTATTCTTGGATCACTGAGCCACAGAAAGAGGCGGTGTACTCCTGTAGTTCTCACTCTCTCTCTTTTCTTCTCTCTCTCTCTCGCTCTCTCTCTCATACACCACACACACAGGAACGTACATCTCACCTCTGGAAATACAAAGTTGCACGACTCCTACCCAACATGGTCTGTCATATGTTCCTATAGACAGATAAACGGACAAATATCCAAATGCTATAGAGGGAGAAGCAGTAGAAAGGTATAGAATAAAGAAATTGGGGTGAAAAAGAAGGCGTGGTCTAGGCTCCAAGTCCCTGTCCATGTGGTCCGGGCTGGACCAAATCCATGTGAGGCTGACCTCGGCTAACCCCGCCGGGCCCCAAAGCAAGGCGGAGCGCGGGTGCCCTCACCCGGGGACGGGTGGCACAGAGCTGACCCTCCCGCGGGCAGGAGCCGCGCCTGTGTGCCTCCAACAGGTGAGGTGCAGGCAGCGTGACCCGGTCAGGCAGCTTCCAGCTGGTCACCGCCTTCGTCCACCAGGTGCCCCGGCCCTCCTCTCTGCCTGGTTGGTGCTCAACTGTCAGTTGCAAATGATGGACAAGCTGTGCCTCCGAGCAACACACAAAGCCACCGATAAAACATCAGCAGCACAGGACGCCACCAGGGCCGGAAAATAAAGTCAAAATCAAATAACAAGTCAGAACTCCGGCAGAATCCTGCTTCCTGGAGTCTCAAGAGAGACAGTTAGGTCCCAAGGGTGCTGACTGCGGGGACGGCTTTCGGGAGAGGCAGGGGCGGCGGCTGAAAGGCCTCTCCGGGAGATGCCTGCTCTGTGGAAGCGTGCTCTTCCCAACCAGAGCACGCCTGAGTCCCTGGAGCTGCTTCCCTTCGAGGTCTCCTCCCCAGCCGGCTTTTCCACCAGCTTCGCTGGGGTGAAGGATGCGGGCCCGCTGCACTGGGAGGTGAGGGGACGCACGTGCTTCCTACGGTTGGAGTGGGAGGTCAGGGTGCCTGCGCAGGGCTGCTTTCTTCTCTCGTCCGTCTCTTGGAGACGCTTTGGAAGTGGAGCAGAGGACGCTCCCTTGAGCCTCTGCTCAGACGTCAGTGTGTGCTGTGGCCTCCAGGAAGATCCCCCAGACTAGCTCTTCCAGGTTTGCTCCTGAGAAACAAGACAAGACGGTAGCAGGCTGAAAGTGCCCCCCTCAAAGGTATCCATCCTGTCCCTAAGCCCGTGAGGGCTCGTTTACACCGTAAAGAAGGTTTCACAGATGGGGTGGAAAATTAACGTGGGCCACACGGAGGCTCCGGGCAGAACCCCGTGCCTCGTCTAAGAGGAGCAGAGAGACATGGAGGACGCTGCAGAGGGGGACTGGAGGACAGAGCAGAGAGGGGTGAAGATGCGGCCTGGGAAGGCTGGAGCAATGGGGCCAGGAGCCCCGCAGTGTCAGCAGAGGCCAAGGGCAGGTGCCTCCCCGGACAGAGCCTGGACACACTCCGGTCTGACCCAGGGAGGCGGACTTCAGACCTCTGGCTTCCTGAATGGGGAGAAAGAGCACGTCTGTTGTTCTAAGCCACCGAGGATCTGGGCCCTTGTTACAGCGGCCATGGGAAACTCACGCAGACAATGAAGGTGGCGTTTACCTGATTTTAAGAAAAGAATGACTTCATAGATACACATTTGTTTTCTTTCCCATTGCATTTTTCTTCTCAAATCTTTGGCGTGTGCCAGCATCCCCAGATGCATGGAGAAATGGTGCTCAATATTTTATGACTGTCAAAACGAGGCACGCGGACTTCCGGGTCTCTCCCATGGAGACAGAGAACACCTGCAGCTCCCGGCGGTGGCTCAGTTCACACGAGAGCAGGCGTCCACATGTCCCCTTGAAACTGTGCAGCACCACACGAGAGGTGAGCGTGGGGTCTTGCCAGACTGATTAATTTATAGAATAGCTTAGAATCCACCAGTCAGTTTCTCTCCCTCCCTCTTTCCTTTTCTCTCCCCTCCTTCTTCGTCTCCCCCTCCTCTCTCCACACACACACACACACACACATAATTGCCTGTGGATACTAATTCCATATGAAGTTGAATAATGACATTCTGTCTTATGTTTGAACGGCGTTTTAGAGTTTGCAGAGAACTTTTAGATCCACCATCGCCGCTCGTCCATGCAGTGAAGGCCTCGCGTGCACACAGAACTGGCTTCTCCCTCGACGTTTTGTGGGTGAAGAGCGCAAAGGCCTCCCTCACAGTGACCCGGAGGCCCAGCGGGGTGGTAAGCCCCTCAAAGGTATCCATCCTGTCCCTAAGCCCGTGAGGGCTCGTTTACCGTAAAGAAGGTTTCACAGATGGGGTGGAAAATTAACGTGGGCCACACGGAGGCTCCGGGCAGAACCCCGTGCCTCGTCTAAGAGGAGCAGAGAGACATGGAGGACGCTGCAGAGGGGGACTGGAGGACAGAGCAGAGAGGGGTGAAGATGCGGCCTGGGAAGGCTGGAGCAATGGGGCCAGGAGCCCCGCAGTGTCAGCAGAGGCCAAGGGCAGGTGCCTCCCCGGACAGAGCCTGGACACACTCCGGTCTGACCCAGGGAGGCGGACTTCAGACCTCTGGCTTCCTGAATGGGGAGAAAGAGCACGTCTGTTGTTCTAAGCCACCGAGGATCTGGGCCCTTGTTACAGCGGCCATGGGAAACTCACGCAGACAATGAAGGTGGCGTTTACCTGATTTTAAGAAAAGAATGACTTCATAGATACACATTTGTTTTCTTTCCCATTGCATTTTTCTTCTCAAATCTTTGGCGTGTGCCAGCATCCCCAGATGCATGGAGAAATGGTGCTCAATATTTTATGACTGTCAAAAAGAGGCACGCGGACTTCCGGGTCTCTCCCATGGAGACAGAGAACACCTGCAGCTCCCGGCGGTGGCTCAGTTCACACGAGAGCAGGCGTCCACATGTCCCCTTGAAACTGTGCAGCACCACACGAGAGGTGAGCGTGGGGTCTTGCCAGACTGATTAATTTATAGAATAGCTTAGAATCCACCAGTCAGTTTCTCTCCCTCCCTCTTTCCTTTTCTCTCCCCTCCTTCTTCGTCTCCCCCTCCTCTCTCCACACACACACACACGCACACACACATAATTGCCTGTGGATACTAATTCCATATGAAGTTGAATAATGACATTCTGTCTTATGTTTGAACGGCGTTTTAGAGTTTGCAGAGAACTTTTAGATCCACCATCGCCGCTCGTCCATGCAGTGAAGGCCTCGCGTGCACACAGAACTGGCTTCTCCCTCGACGTTTTGTGGGTGAAGAGCGCAAAGGCCTCCCTCACAGTGGGAGTGTCAGGGGGTGACCCGGAGGCCCAGCGTGGGTGTCTGTGGGAACGTGCATGAGGGACAGACAGGCTCTCTCTGCCCCCAGTCCAGCGACCCGAGGGAGCACTCCACCTTCCTACAGACCGCCGCGAGGGCCCGCCTTCCTCGGGTAGCTGTCTGGTCGGCCCGCGGTTGAGCTGGGGCGCCTCCCTCTTGCACAGGCTGGGAGAAGCGCACAGACCCACAGGCGCCGGGCTGAGCTCCCCGCGCCCTCCAGCAGCTCCGCCCACGCAAAGCTGCACACACGCTGGTGTCTGTGGCAGGGCCCTCCTCAGTTTGCCCTCTCTCCCTCCCCACTGGGTCCACAGATCCGTTCTCTTTGTGCCTCTATTCCTGCCCTGCAGATAGGTTCATCAATACTATTGTTCTAGATCCCATATATATGCATTAATATGCAATGGTTTTTCTCTTTCTAAGTTTTACCTTTATTATTGATTTTCATGTTTCAGCTGTACAGCAATGTATAACAGCAATGACTCAGTTATGGATCCATATCTATTCTTTTGCAGAATTTTTTCCATCATAAGTTATTGTAAGATATTGACCATAATTCTCTGTGCCTATACAGTAAATCCTTGTTGTTTATCTATCTTTTATACAGCAGTATGTACCTGTTAATGGCAAAGTCTAAGTTTATCCACATTGGTTCCCATAAGTTTGTTTACTACGTTTGTGAATCTTTTTCTCTTTTTTAAATAAGTTTATTTGTATCACTTTCTACAGATAAGGGACATATGGTCTTGGTCTTTGTCTAATTGTGTATGATAATCTCTAGGTCCACACATGTTGCTACAGACAGTATTATTTCATTCTTCTTTATGGCTAAGTAATATTCCATTGTGTATACTTGTACCACATCATTGTTATCCATTCATCTATCGATGGACGTTTAGGTGGCTTCCATGTCTTGGCTAATGTGAACAGGGCTGCTGTGAGCTCTTTGGTGCACGTATGGTTTTCATTTAGAGTTCTTTCCAGGCACAGTCCCAGGAATGGGGTTGCTGGATAACATGGCAGCTCTGGGTTTAGTTTTCTAAGGAACCTCTGTCCTGTTCTCCGTGAGGGCTTCACCAGCTCACGTTCCCACCCACGGTGCAGGAGGGCTCCCTGTCCTCCACACCCCCTCCAGCATTGGATTGTTTGTGGACTCTTTGATGGTGGCCGTTCGGACTTGTGTGAGGTGACGCCTCCTGGCTTTGGTTTGCACCTCTCTAATTATTAGCAACAGCCCATGGGGCCGCAAAGACACAACTTAGCGACTGAACAACAAGTAACTAGTGAGAATGAGCGTCTTTCTGTGTGCACCGCTGACTTCAGTGTTCATTCATCGGGCTTTATGAATATCCATTCAGGAAAGATGGCGCCAGGCTGGCGGGCGGAGCACAGGCAGGCTTCCCGGAAGGGCTGCAAGTGAGGGGCTCTCGGAGGTCAGGGTGCTGTGAGAGAAGGAAGGAGGGACGTAGACTTCCTGCCCTGGACTGGACCTGCATCTCCTTTCCACTGTGTTGCCAAGGGAACCACCCTCCAACTCCGGTTCTCTGTCTGGTAGCGCTTTCTCTGGGGGAGACTCGAGCTGTTTGAAGCCAGGCTGGCAGCCTCCTCGGGCGCCCGATTCCTGACATTTCTAACGCCCGCCTCTGGCTGCTCTGTGCAGGCAGGCTCATGGCCGCGTGCAGAGCTACAAGAAAAACCTAAATTTAAATGTTAAAAAGCTTTTGTTCATTACCGGTGGCATTTCCCCCCCTCCATTTGTCACTTGGAGCGGAGCTGTGACTCTTTTAATATCAAACAAATAATAAGCTCCCTGTAAAGTGATTTTTCTGACAAGGAGCTCAATATATTAAACTTTATCTATATTTTAATAGCCAATTTCACACCAAACTGCCTTCTTAATAATGTATTTACCACCTGGGGATATTATTCCAACCCATCTGGAAAGAATTGGAAATTAACTGTCCCTAAACTGAGTCTGTGTGTGCCTTACACGTGCTGTGGCCAACAGCGGTGTCGCTGCTGGGGGGCGGCGGTGAGAGAGGGTCTCCCGCCTGGGGAGGGTGTGATCTGGAAGAGAAATGATCGTGGGCTTAGAGCCATGAATTCCTTCTCCGGAAGCAAAGCTCATCCCCTGACGAGCTGAGAGGGGAGCGCAGGGCTGCGGGAGCAGGACGCTGCCTCACTGTGCTCTGGAGGAAGGGAACTTCCTGCATGGCTGACGGCAGCTGCCTGGCTGGGGACGCGTTTCCGGCGGCTGACCTGTCGTCTCCTCTTCTGCAGGAGGAGGCGAACGGTAGACGCCTGCAGAGGCCTTTTGCGTGTGTAAGCCTTGCTTGCACATTGGGCGTCCGGGCTCTCTCCTGAAAGCGTTGTACCCTTCTTCACCAGAGTGTGCCCTGCTGGGCGGACTGCTCCTTCACTCTGGTGGCTGTTAATGCCCGTGGAAACTGGCAGAGACCGGGAGGCTGTGGAGAGCCTAAGGTGCACGAGGAGCTCTTGGAGCTGAGGGTAGCCTTACCGACGGGTAAGCACAGGCCCCTTCCAGTGGCCACAGGAGAAAGGACCCGCCTGGGTCCAGCAGACCGTTGAGCGAGCACCTTCAGATCACTCAGATAGGCAAGCGCTTCCTCAGCCACCCCGGGCAGGGGACGACAGCTGTCCCTGGGAGAGTCCAGAAAGGACGGGCTGTGGTAGGGCGGGGTGGCCTCCTCCTGGGGGACTCGGGGAGGATCCCTGAGGACTGTGGGTTTTCCACCTGCATCTGCAAGGTTGGACACTTGGGCACAGGTCAGAGGGCGGACGTGTGCCCAAGCCCGACTCTGGACTCTGGGGAAGCGGGGGGGAAGGGATTCACTAGGACTCAGGCAAGGTCTGGGTCTCCATCGGAAAGGAGCCGGAATCCCTGGCGTGCGCCAAAGGTGTTAAGGGAGCCAGGAGGAGCTGCTCTGTTTTATGAGCCTGAAGACGTGAAGTTTGTGTGCAGGATTCCTCTGGAAGACGTCTCGGCTCCAGGACGTGTGGATACAGGTCAGGGTTTCGGGAATGGGAGAAGCGGGGACTTCCCGGACGGTGCAGTGGTTAGGGCTCCGTGCTCCCAGTGAAGGGGCGCAGGTTGATCCTGGAAGGAGACCTCCGATCCCACATGTTGCTGGCTTGGCCGGGAGAGAGAAGCAGGTCACTTTGTGAGGGATGAGTGGGAATTTGTGGGAACACACAGGCCCTTTGATGCCAACGAAGTAAGAGGAAGCCTGATGGGCGCCTGTGGGCCAGGACCCCAGGGTGGGCTGGGGATGAGCGCCTCCCTGCCCCGCCCTCTGGTCCTCCCTGGCTCCCTGCTGTCTCAGGAGTGCGGCCATGCCCCGCGTGAGCGCAGCTCTGGGCTCCCTGTCCCGTCCGGACCGTGCGGGGCGGAGGCAGAGGGAAAGGGCAGCTTCCGGGGAGGGCAGCCTCTCCCCAGTCTTCTTCTTGGAGGGAACTGCCCTGATGCGCCAGGCAGAACAAAGCGGTGTACACGAGAAGGGAGGGCCTGATGGGATGTCTGTGGGCTTGGGCAGAGAGCACAGCCACAGAAAGGCCGGGGAGTGGGGGTGTGGGGGAAGGCCTGCTCATCGTGTGTCTGTCGCCTTCCCCGGGCCGGGACGCACTCAGGTGCAGATGCGCGTGCGGGAGAGGGCGAGAGTGAGAGCCATGCCGCAGGGCCTGGGGACCCAGAGTCCCAAATTAATCAGCGAACAAGGAGACTAACCGTGACAGGCAGGTCAAGGAGGCAAGGGGTGAAAGACTCCATTAATCCTGCCGTCGGAAGACGCGTGATGCTGACAGTTACCTGGGGACCCCGCCATGCCTGATCCCCTTGCTTAATCAGAGAGATAAGCCAGGCCGCCGCGGCGGAGGCCACGCCAGGAGCCGGGGAACAATAGGCACTGGCCCTCCGGGCCCCGGGCTGCTCAGAGATAATAAACTATATGAAAATCTGTCACTGAGCGATAACTGGTGAATTAGAATCAATTATATGCTTAAAATAATAGACATCCTGGCTTCCCTACCGCCGGTGAGAGGTCTCGACTAGCCCCGGCGGTCTAACAGTAGACGGCTCTCCACATGCCTTGCACGCGGGTGGACGGGGAGCACGACCAGGGCAGACCTCCCTGGCCAGGTGGTCTGCTTCTTGGTGGAAGGGGAGGAAATACACAGAGGGGCTGAGCCGAGCCTTTCTTCTCGATCCCCGCCGCGGTGAGTTTGTCTTCACCTCCTGTGTGCGGCGCCTAAGGCAGCTGGATGAGGAGGTCTCAGGAAGGCACTTCTCCGAGCCGCTCTACTTCCAGGAGTCGAAATCTACAGGGAGGATGGTGTTTGCTAGGCATATGCTCAGGTGCAGGTGGAGTGATCCAGAATAAGGTGCAAGCGTGGAGAGACATTTGAGGTGTTGGTCTGAGGACCAAACCTGGTCCCATTCTTCTGTCTCGTCCCCTCTGCTCCCCTGACCTCTTCTGAATCATGCGAACACCACTGACATTTGAAAAAAGAAAAGAACAAACAACAAACGAAACAAGAGCTTTTAGCTTTCTTGCGTTTTGGATTGCAAGTCTGACTTCCCGCCTTCTCTTGTATTGTTACGACAGCTGCTCTTCCGTAGGAGCCTTAGCCCCTGGCTTCGAACTTCTCTCTAGACTTGACATGACGGTCACAGCCCCTTGGGTGGCTGTTTGTCCCGCCCTCCTCTGCCTACCTAGCAAGCTCCTCTTCAAGCCTCAACACCCAACCCATTCTTGCTCACCTTGGCAAAGCTCCCTCTGACCCCTTTCCTCCCGGAGTGTGCCGTCTCAGGTGCTGTCTGCCCGTGCGGCGGTCAGGCGGGCATTGCGGCCACTAGCCGTCCCTGAAGCAGTGCTTACGTGAGGGCCTGAGTTTCGCAGACCGCTGCTTACTAACTGTGTGATCTCCAGAGAGGGTCTTATTAAAGTCTCAGTGTCCTCAGCTGAAAATGGGTGTTACAGAAACAGCCTTCCGCTCCTAGGTTTATCGTGCATAGTGGACTAAGGCGCGGGGAACGCCCATGTCTGTTACACGCCCGGTGGATGGCGGCGGTCCACGGCGTTGGTGCTCCTTCTCACTGTGCTCCCTGGGGTGGCCCGCTCGCCGTTTCATTTACAGAAAGGTGAGCCTCCCAAGGGCAGAGTCCGCTCCATTCCACCACTGCCGTTCCAGCTCGGAGAAGAGAGGCGGAGGGCCGTCCCCGCGGGTCCCTCAGGGCCGTCGGGGATTGCAGGTGCCCTTTGGATCCTGCAGATCCCTGCCCGGCCTGTCAGCTAAGGGGAGATGCCCCTGCCCCTTCTCCTGGGCGAGGCTCTCGCTCCGGTTCCTTCTCCCCCAGCCCTTCCCTCTTCTCTCCGCTCTGGCTCTGCGCACGCACACTGACCTGGTAGGGTTAGTCTTTTGTCTGGTTCTGTGACAAAGTTTAATGAGAAGATCGCGCCTGGGTTCTTCAATAGCCCGAGCTCCAGCCTGGCCGGGGTCCCCGGTGCGCTGGGCTGCTCCGGGCGGGCGGGCGGGCGCGTGCCAGCAGCCAGGGCGCGTGGGGACTCCCGCCCTGAATCTTACTTACATTCGGACTAACAATAGCTCTGGAGCCTGGCTATAAATAATTTCTGGGGAAGAGTTGTCTAATTAAACGTGCAGCAGCAAGAAAAGTGCTTTCACCACAAGGCTGGTGTCCTAATGAACGTAATCACTGGATGGGGACAGCTTAGGAATCGCATCTAGACTCCTCCCTGCGGAGGCAGCAAGATGGAGGGAAAGCACTCGGGGAGAGTTTCTAATCAATATTTAATCGTGGGATGTGTGCACCTCGTTAGAGGGCCTCCTTTTCCTCCCGTCTTCCCACACCCAGGGGTAGAAAGGATTTCCAAAGGCAGCTTTGTGGGGTTGCCTCTGCCTCAGAGCCGTTGGGAAAATTGTCTGTGGGTTGTCAACATTGAATAAAAATTATCTGAACACATAAAAGGTATGAATTAATAGGCAGTGGAATGTCATCTGGATAGGGGCTGGATTTAAAGATTCCGACAGGTGTGAGGGGGGATTTCAGGCTTTCTCTGGTCGGCTGCATTGATGGAGTCGGGAGGCTCAGTGGGGAGAGCCTGCCTGCCTGTGCGGGAGACGTGGGTTCAGTCCCTGGGTCGGGAGGATCCCTGGAGAAGGAAATGGCAGCCCACGCGGGTATTCCTGCCTGGAGAATGCCCTGGACAGAGGAGCCTGGCCGCAGTCCACGGGGTGCAGAGAGTCAGACGCGACTGAGCGGCAGCACGGCCCTCTCTCGGAAGGCCGGGGCTTCCTGTGCAGTGTTCCGCCCTCTCTTAGGATGGAGTTGGGCCTGGGTGCCAGCTCCCCGAGTGAGTGATGACAAGGAAAGGGCCGCTTTCTGACTGCTGTCCTCATGGAGGACGGCAGTCCTGGTGGCATCCAGGCGACGCCCAGCTGGCGCGACCGGGGGAAGCAAGCTCCGGGCGGCCGTGCTGCTTCCGCTGCATGAGAAACGGACGGTGTAGTGTCGGTCCTCTGGACAAGGGCAACACCAGGATGCAGGGCTGTTCTCTCCACATCCCTGGCCTCGTGTCCTAGGGACAGAAGGAGCTCCGTGCAGGGAAGAACAGCCTTGGATGCATGTGTAGGACCAGAAACAAGGCACGGATGTTCAGATCTGCACAGGTGCCGACAGACAGGTGCAGCTGGAGGACGGATACACACATGTGCGCACGTTGGGAAACATGCGTTTTGCTGAAAACCCAGCCACCTGCGTGCCCTGGCCGTGCACGGAGCCGGCGAGGGTGGGCGTCCGCAGAGGACCCCGTGGACTGGGGCAACAGGTCGGTCCTCACACCACACCCCGCTCCCGCCTGAGCACGGAGATTACCAAACAAGTGTGGGCGGCTGTGATTAATCTAATTCACCACTGGATGTCAACATTGCTCTAGCCAGTTAGAGAACAAGTAGAAATCCCAATATCCTCTGTCTGGGGAAAGTAAAATTTGATGTGCCGAGGGTGTGGGTAGGGTAGGGTTGGGCAGAGGGAGACAGTGGTCTTCTGATGGTGCCCAGGGCAGGTGATCAGACTCCAAGTTCTTCTTGTCTCCCTTTCATCACAAACACCCGCTTCCTCCACGTCCCCTGTCTCTCACCCCATTTGTTACTCCCCTCCGTTCACACTTCCTACTCAGCCGCATGACACACTTGTTTATTTTGCTCATCACTTGCCCCCCCTCCTACTAGAACATAAGCCCCTTGAGGACAGGGAGATTTCTATTCTTGGTTCGCATGGTACCCCTGATACTGAAAAAAACGCTTTGCATAACATCAGTCCTGGATAAACGTGGGTCTGGAGTAATGAATGACTACGTGAATTAGTGAGGTCCATTCAGTAAGTGCATGTGGAGGCAGAGACATCATTTCAGGACCTAGGGATGGGTATTCTCTTTTCTTCTCTGAATGATGATGTTTTGATGGCTCGAGAAAGGGGCACAGAAACAGGTGCCCGAATTCACAGAATGTCAGGTCTGGCAGAGACTCCTAGGCAGTCATCTGCAGGATCGTGGCGTTCCGTCAGCCCCTGTCTCTGCCTTGTCGTGTGGACTGGGGAGGACGGTCCCCCACACCCCGCAGCCTTAGCTTCCTCGCCAGCACACTGGGATAACTGCGGGAATAGTGGCCCACCCGCCCCTTGAAAATTTTATCAGATCACATGTCTGTGTTCGTTCAGAGTGTGCTTTTCCCTAACTAACGTATACCAGGTCCTCCCCAAGCCCCCACACACATGCTGGAAAACCCCAGGCTCTATAACATACTGTTGACAATAGAGATTTTATAATCCTTTTCCAAATACGAATATGGAATTGATAAACCTTTTTCAAATAATTCACTTAACACAAAGGCCTTACCTCTCAAAGTAAACTGCAAGGAAAACGGGCATGGAAAATCAACCTTGAGGTGGAAAATAAACAGCCTGTCCATCCCAAGATATGAAGGAATTGTGGAAAGAACCTGTCCTTCCTCTGGAGGTGGGAGCCGCAGGCTTGCCGCGGTTCCCGTTGCTCCTATTTTAGGCGCGTATCTAAGGCCTGCGCTGCCATGGCAGCCGAGCTGGGGTCCTTCAGAATCCATATGTTTAATTTTTAATAAATAAATTAAATTAAGCAAAAATAGGTCTGCTGCGTAGAACCCTTTCAAATTATTTACTGTGCTGTCACTTTGGGATCATTGATGCTTGCTAATATTTCAAATTTAATGATAAGCCCCATTTATAAGCGAAATAAGACATTTTTAGCACGCTGCCGGCAGGAATGTACAAGGACATTGTGAAAGTAAGGTGAAAAATGCGTTATTGAATGAAATTTAATTAGTGGATTTTGTTCTATTAGTGCCGTGTATATTGCATTTACAGAAATGAATACAAATATGATCCTGGCAATCTTTCCGCTGAGAAAATGTCACGGATAATCTAACTTCACTTCTACTCTTTAAAATAGATGCGGGATGGCAATTGATGTCTTAGTCTCTTGCCAGTCAAAAGGTTTTCCCATTTGTGGTTCTAATAATAGCCCAGTTGTGGAGCGAGGGCTTCTCTGGAGCTCGGGCGGGGGTGGAGGAGGAATTTTGGTGAGAATCGCTGGTGGGGGCTTCTCCCGTGGCGGCACTTTAGGCCATGGTCTCAGACCCGGGCTGTGTCGTGCTCTGCCTAGCCATCTGCGTGGCGTATTCCAAGAGAAGGCAGGGCTGGGATCGCATGCCCGCGGGTTCAGTGGCACTGACACCATGTGCGGGCTTTATGCAGCTGAGTCTTTTCAAGTAAACACATGCGCTTTGGTTGTTGTTGTTGTTCAGTGGCTAAGTCCCGTCCAGCTCTTTGTGACCCCATGGACTGCAGCACGCCAGGCTTCCTTGTCCTTCGCTGTCTCCCGGAGTTTGCTCAAACTCGTGTCCACTGAGTCAGTGATGCCGTCAGCCGTCTCATCGTCCGTCACCCCTTCCCCCTGCCCTCTGTCTTTCCCAGCATCGGGGTCTTTTCCAGTGAGTCAGCTCTTTGCATCAGGTGGGGAAAGTATCGAAGCCTCAGTTTCAACATCGGTGCTTCCAATGAATGCTTAGGTTCAATTTCGTTAAGGATTGACTGGTTTGATCTCCTTGCAGTCCAAGAGACTCTCAAGAGTCTTCTACACCACAGTTTGAAAACATCAATTCTTCAGGGCTCAGGCTGCTTTAATAAGGCACAGCTCTCACGCTGGGACATGACTACTAGAACAGCCATAGCTTTTTTGTTGGCAGAGTGATGTCTCTGCTTTTTGATATGCTGTCTAGATTTGTCATAGCTTTTCTTCCAAGGAGCAAGCGTCTCACATGAGCTACCTGTCTCCTGATTTCTCCCAATCACTCATGAGGTTCATTACTAGGATAGTTTCATTATTCAGACAAGAACATGGAGCTCTGGAGCACTTGAGCTACGTGCTCTAGTTTGCACAGCCAGTGACCTGGGTTCTCTGAATTTCTGTTCTCCTGTCCATATAGGGGAGACCAGGCCAGTGCTGACTCCTGGGGTTATTGCAAATATTAAATGAGACAAAGATCACAGTGTAGGTGGATGTGTTGAGGAAGTGTGTGTCTGAATCCCCATTCCCTCCTCTTCCTTTCTTTTTTATTTTTGTTGTTAAATTTTTAGCCTCTTTTATTGTTTTGGTTTGTTTGTTTGTTTTTATCTTCATCCATCTTTATTCTTTGGCCTGTGCGGGCTTTCCATCACAGTGGCCTCTCTCGTTGCAGAGCACCAGCTCTGGGCACATGCGCCCCAGAGCACTGGCTCGTAATTGGACACACTGGTCCAGCCGCTCCGCGGCACGTGGGATCTTCCCAGGCCACGGATCGAACCAGCGCCCCTGCACTGCAAGGCAGACTCTTTACCCACTGGACCACCAGGGAAGCCCCTCCCCATCCTTTCTGTGTGGCATCTTGGAAGGAACTTGGCAGGCTGCTGTACAGATCCTACATTCCCGGGTGCCTTCGGCAGTCTCTCTCCAGACCTCAGCTCTTTGCGATGACAGTGAGAAGACAGAATGCCCATGCTTGCTTCGTTGTGAGAGTCGTGTGAACAGCGTGCAGGTGCCCCACAGACGGGTCCCCCTGTGGTCCTCAGTGCGGGCGTTATTCTCTGGATTCTGTGCTCAGCTGCGTGGGCACAAGGGCAGGGAGAGCAGGTGCCGGGGACCACCGTTGCCAGGGCCCTTCTCTGCGGTGAGTTGGGGTTTGAAGGTGAATGCAGGTGCCTGCGCCCACTCTGCCATCCACGCCAGCAAGCGGTGCCGGAGGCCCTGTCCCTCTGGACGCACTTCCATAGAAACCCCAGCCTGCTTGTCAGTGTCCACTGCACCCTGTGTTCCTGCACAGGGACGCCAGACCCTCGGGCCCACCTCTCTGGAGTCCTTCAGCCCAGCCGTTCTAATCCACATACATCCCTCTCCATTCTTCCCCCTTCTGCCTTTCCGCTCTTGGTAAATTAGGCATGTCATCCAAGGGTAAAAAAATGAAACATTTATTAAGGAGCTACCTAGATTAATGATAGAGTGGAAGGATTTTTTTTCTTTAAAAGCCAACAGTGTCAAGAAAAAGATGTCTGATGGCTGAAACTTTACCCTCTTTCTAGATGAACTTCAGGTGCACAGAATTAGATTATTTATTGGTTCACAAAACCCTCTCATCAGCTTTCTGTAAGCGACCAACCTCTTATATTTCTTTTTTTAAAAACTATAGTAAACAAACAAAGATTGATACCTCTTCCAGAGAACGCAAAGGCTGAGGCTTGGCATCAGCCACACGATCCCCCTGTTTCTCCTCCCGCCTCCCTCTGCTCCAGCCGTCATCCAGAGCTCTGTGTTCAGCACGCTTTCCGTTTGATACAGTTTCACTGTGTGTGCATTTATGTAAATAATGAATGCTTTCTTTTGTTGCTTTTAATCTTCATAAAAAGGCTATGCTTCTGACATACATAATTTGAGGACCCTTTCACCTATTGACGTGCTGAGGTCATTCATATTTTTTAAAGATTGTTTTTTGATGTGGACCATTTTTAAAGTCTTTATTGAATTTGTTACAACATTACTTCTGTTTTATGTTTTGGTGTTTTGGCCATGGGGCATGTGGGATCTCAGGTCCCTGACCAGGGATTGAACCCACACCCCCTGCATCGAAAGGGAAAGTCCTAACCACTGGACCACCAGGGAAGTCCTTATCCGTACATTTTGGGTTTTGCTTTGCTGGCTGGCTGTACGTTATTCTACCTTGTGAACATATCTCAGTTCATCTACTCAATCCTGATGAGTATTCATGTTTAATCCATGATATTTTCCCTATTTATAAACAAGGCTGCTAGGAAGAGCTATGCTGAGGAGAGAAATTTCTGAGTCACAGAGTTTGGGAATGTTTAGGTATAGAAGGTATCATCCACCTGCTTACTGCGAAGCCAGCTTGTGCTCCCACTGACTGTGTCGTAAGAGCCTGAAGAGTCGCAGTTCCTCCCGAACCAACTAGGGACGGGCGTTTTCATCTCTGCGGATTGATTCTGTGTAAAAAGCGATACCATTTTTGTCTTCATTCATAATTTCTCCCTGTGTGTTTCCTCCTCTCTGCTCTGCCTGTTCATTTATTTTGCCCAATTTTCTATTGGTTTGCTGTACTCTTCTCATCGGCTTACTGTTAGAGATTCTTTAAAGGTTCTTGAATTTTGTCAGTCTTATGAATAGCTCCATTTTCAATCCACTTGAGATAATTAGTCCAGAGAATAAAGGAAGCATGCATTTCTTTTCTTCCATGATCAAATAAGCCCACTCTTCTTGACCTTCCACATCGCCTTTAATCTTTTACCCCATGACATGAGCAGATTGAATGGAAGTGAGTCAGAGCTGGAACGGAGTCGACTTTCATTAGCACATTCCAGGAGGAAAAGACAGAGCTGGTCTAACCCAGAGCAAAAGCCTCGTTTTATTTATTCTGAAAGAAAGGCAGAGCTGTTCCCCCAATTGCTATCCAGTTTTACTTAATGGACCTTCTCGAGGCCTTCTCCGTCTTCTCAGAACGCAGACTGTCTTTCTGCAAAATGATCAAAGAATTTTGGGTGAGCATTGCTTCCTCCATGCCTCCCTTGCAGAGATGACACAGACGCTGGAAAAGGCATGGACGGATTCATCCTTCATGCAGATGAGCCTCACAATTCAATAGAGCTAATTAGGAAAATGATGGAGTAAATTAGCACTTTATGCAAGTGCATTAATATTAATAAAACTACCATTTTACCCTGAGGTTAACGCAGAAGTGGCGGGGAGCAGGGGCTGACCAGCCCGGGGGCCTGCCTGCCGGGAGCCTGGCCACCCTCCCCCACCCTGGAGGGCCCTCTTCCCGTGTTAGCAACATTTTCTTTAACAGCATTTTTTTTGCCTCTAAATCATCGTTTATTTTCCTCCATCTTTGTTCTTTGGCCTGTGTGGGCCTCCCATCACAGTGGACTCTCTCATTTCAGAGCACTGGCTCCAGGCACATGTGCTCCAGAGCGCTGGCTGGCAATTGAACACATGGGCCCAGACATTCCTTGGCACATGGGACCTTCCCGAGCCAGGAATTGAACCGGTGACCCCTGCACTGCAAGGAGGACTCTCTACCCACTGGACCACCAGGGAAGCCCATGACATTTTCTTAACAGAATGAGAGAGACACACATTTCAGTGTCATGGGTGGGAGGGGCTCTCTTGACTTTATTTGGGCTTCTTGAAAGAAAATCCTGTACGCTCCGCGTAGTCGATAGTAACGACACGGTTGTCCATACTGCAGTACGCTGTCCTAGTCAAGGTTTACAACAGGCTTGTGGGGGGAAGTGTTAGGACTGCCCCATTCTCCACTGAATGCTGTGCCCCGGGCCTTCCTGTCACTCATTTTGCTCCGTATTCATTCCATGACCCCTGGCCGGGCTCCAGTCTCCATGCTGGTCTCAACTCTTGGCCTCTAAAAGTCATCCTTCACCCTGTGGCTGGAGCAATCCCTCGAACTCACCCACCAGGTCGTGCTGTACCAGCCCAGCTGTTGGCCCGCGGTGGTGGCCCTTGCCCTCCGCGCTGACGCAGGCTCTCCGACACACGGGACTCCTTCGTCAGCAGACCTTGCAGGGGTCGCCTCCTTTCTCAGGGAAGCCCCACTTTGATTTTCAGTTTCCCCACATTCCAGCCACAGGTACCTGCTGGCCGCGCCAGGTGCACGCCAGGAGCTTTGTGCTCCATCACCTGACTCGTCGGCCGCTTGGTGCCGACATCTGGCCTTTCCCAGACGCCTTCCTTTGACCCTCTCCACAGCAAAAATGGTTTTCAAGAAACTCTCTGATTTTCCTCCCGGAGCCATCCTGGTGTTCTGCCATCTCTCATTTACCAGCCAGTCTTCTCCAGGGACAGGGACCTCCTAGGGGACAGAGATCCGTCCTTGCTGATCATAAGGTTCCTGTTATGGCACATTAATTGCCATGAAGTGTGGTGAGAAGGACGCATGAGTGAGGAGATGGGTGGATGTGAATGTGGTGGGTCACACGGTTGCTTAGAGAAGGAGGACTTAGACATCTGTCTTAGAATCCTGCTAGCTCTCATATTCACGTGGTCGTCTGGATTCATTTTCCATTCATTATGCTTAGGGTGCTGGTTTGGATAACCTGTAAGATTATTCATTAGATGGAGCTTAAGAGGTTCAAATTTTACAAGACTCGTTATTGAAATTCTTTCTACATCATCAGTAGATGTGCTTAATTTGCCTCTAGAGGGTCATGGAATCTATAGAGAACTTTCTATTGTAGTTTCCTGGAATTGTCTTTTTTCCTCCTGATCTTAATTAACTCTCTGTTGCCCATTCTTGTTTTGATAATCCAAACCCTAAACAAGAGTCCATTTCATAGGAAGAAGCTTTCTGAAGCTATACAGATCCAGAACCCTTACAATCTGGTGTCTGTTTGGACCAACGAGAGAAGGGAAGGTGAAGAGATGCTTACCATTCGTTCAAGCCAACGGGAGGGCGTTTATAGCATAGGCACTGGGCACAGTAAGGGAACGATGGGGAGAGGAGTGGAGGACGTGGGTGCGGGTGTCCAACACTAACGAGCTGCCCTGTGAAAAACCATGGACAGAATGCCTGTAGAGACGTGGGTGGACCACGGGTCTCTCACACAGAGTGAAGTCAGTCAGAGAGAAACAGCTGTCATTTATTAGTACTTATGTATGGGGTCTAGAAAGGTGATGCAGATGAGCCCATTGGCAGGGCAGGAAACGAGGCAGACCTGGAGAATGGACGTGTGGACCTGAGGGAAGGGGAAGGTGGGACAAGCTGGGGGACAGGGATCGGCGTGTATGCACTGCCGCGTGTGGAACGGGAGTGAGTGGGAGGTGGCCGGGTAGGACGGGAGCAGAGGGCGGTGCTCTGCTTTGACCTCGCAGGGTGGGATGGGGCCGGTGGGAGGAAGCTCCGGGGGGAGGGGGGTCTGTGTACACGTGTGGCTGATTCACTCTGTTGTGCAGCAGAAGTGAGCCCAACATTGTAAAGGAACTCTACTCCTATTTAAAAAAATTCAGCAGTGAGGTGAGGTGGCAGTGATTAGACACTAGGTGATATTAGCTGGATTCTCGAGGTTCCTACTGCCAGTATCGCGTAGTGTTCTCGAGCCACGGCAGGCACAGCCGTAGGTGATCACTGAAGCTGCCGCTGCTCACTGTTGGGGGCCCCGTCAGTGAGCAGTGGCCTGAGAGGCTGCTGGTGCAGGTGGGAAGCCAGAGTGCCCCGTCATGTAGGGCCTGGGGCCCCACATCTAGAAGCCAGGGTCCCTCCATCCTAACATTTTAAAGCCATAGTTTTCTCATCTGTCTGTAAAAGGAGAAGACTGTGGTTAAGAATCACTAAATACTGTAAGGATTACACGGGACTGTAAATCTTAGGATGTTTTGTAATACAGTTATTTATTAGTCTATATTATTCAGTTTGCCCATTAAAAAGTGTTTCGTCTTTGTGTCCCAGGTTCCCGCCCTGAGGGCTGCAGTGGGTTGATCTAGGTGGTATCATAAGTACTTAGCAAACACGTGTGCAGTGCGTCTGGAATGAGCTACGACGGAGTAGCTGTGAGCACTCGAGGAGCTCCATTCTGAAGACTCACAAGTGCTCAATAAAACGTGGCCACCTCTCTGAGATGTAAGTCTCGGCAGATCGAAGCAGAAGGTGGAGTTGGGGGCAGCACCCCAGCATCCAGACTGAGGCGGTAGGCATGTAGTCTGTTGCTCTTGACACGGGTTACCTGGAGGGGCCTTGGCTGGCAGGAAGACGGGTGCTGTCTTGAATTTGGGTCTTTGCAGCACTCAGCTCTCAGTGAGGCTGTGGTATCCATGCAGGGCTGTGGCCCCCCAGGAAGTTCCCGAGACGACCTCAGACGGCTCCAGGCTCAATGAACAGAAACCCGTGAACATGGCGGTGACACAGCAGTTGTCCTTATTAAGAAAATAATTTCTCAGTGCCCACTTTAATCCTTTTCTTGCTTTTCCCTCGGACTTACCAATAGAACAGCAACGGACAATCCACATAATTGGCTTAGCCTTAGAAATACACTTTAAGCTGCGTGTGGGCAAGAGATGCTATTTTTGTTCTTAAAAACTACATGTAGATATATGTGTGCAGTGCTTTGTGGGACACTTGATATAAACCAAGAATCCATGGTAATATGGAGGGACCAGGAAAAAGAAATACGGCACAGGCTTCGGTGGCGGCTCGGCAGTGACGAGATGGAGAAACCCGGCGTGACCTCTGGCCTCAGCAGCGCACAGGCTGGGCCCGAGCGGACGGCGCGGGGCAGGGCTCGTGGCATACCCCCTCGGTTGCACTGGGTGATGCAGGGTCACTTTTTCATCATGGGTTGGCGCTGCCTGGGCAAAGCTGGGCAATGAGGACTCCAGACTCATTTTCTGAGTTGCTCATTGACTTCCATTAAAGTGAAAACTGGACCCCACTGGCAGCAGGCCCACCTCAACCCAGGAGGCCTCCCCGGCATGGTTCTGGGGGCCAGCACTGCCTATTTTCCTCCCAGGACGGTGCTGCCGTCAGTCTTGACTGCTCTCCTTGGAAAGGCCCCCTGGCCACAAAGGCATGGTGGAGGTTCTGGCCGAGGGAGGTGCCCGGTGTCTCCTCTTGGAAAAGTGACTTTAGAAACTGGAGGCAAGGGGTGTGGCCCTCTGGAGTGAGGGAAGCCCTGGCCAGCCACAGCAGCCCTTCAGACACAGGAAAGACCTTGTCCTTCAAAAGCTGTGGGTTTGGGAAGAAGTTCTCCAATTGGCAGCCTTCCTAAGGCATGCAATTGTTATGCAAATAGGCCAGCGAGGAATAGCCCTGCGGTCCCAGGGGAGCAAGGAGACCCTGCCCTGGGGGCTGGGCTGTCTTCAGGGGGCTTGTGGTGAGCTGGTTTATTCAAATGGACCATTGGAAGGAAGCCGATTCTTAAACTATGTGAGTTTCCTAATGTGGTTCAGGTCAGGGTTTTTACTTCCTGCCTGCAAATATCAGAAACCAAATGTTAAACTGGTTGGAGGAGAAGTGGGCCCAGAACCGTCCATAGTGTTCTCACCGCCATTGTAATTTTACACCCCCGTCCTCCCCACCATTCCTTAAGGGCTTCCCAGGTGGCTCAGTGGTAGAGAATCCGCCTGCCGACGCAGGAGATGCAGGTTCAATTCTCGGGTCTGGAAGACCCCCTGAGGAGGAAATGACAGCCCACTCCAGTGTTCTTGCCCCGAGAATCCCGTGGACAGAGGGGCCCGGCGGGCTAGAGTCCGTGGGCTGGCACAGGGGGGCGCACGAGTGTTCCAGGGCCCCACTGCTCCCGGGCACCCGGCCCTGCGCGCTCTCCCGCCAGCCTTCGTAGCCCTCCCAGCTCCCTCAGCTGTCTCCTGGACGTCAGGCATGTTCACGCTGCCCCCAGGTAGAGTGGACTCGGCCGTGCGGGGTCGGCCATCCCCATCCCCTTGGGCGTCGCCAGGACCACCGTCTGGCTGGTGTGCGGCACGGCTGTGCACTGTTGGGCGTGACGCACCACGTTCTGATCACGTCACCACCTAGGGTCTGTCTCAGGGCTGCTATCGAACGGAACGTTCTTCACAGACAGAAAACTTTCCAGTCCCCTGTGCCCGGCACTGTGCAAGACACACAGCACATGCCTAATACATGCTTAGGAAATAAACCAAGCCAGTGAGTACCTCAGCACGCACCGCAGACTCTCTCTTGCCCTCTGGGCCAGAACTGGCTGCACTGCAGGAAACCCTACTTGGTGCTGTGTTCCCAGAATCAGGCCGAGTTGGGGGATGTGTCATTTACCAGATTTCTCTGGCCCGTCAACTGAGCAGAGATGGCCCAGACCCCACCTCAGGAGAAAAGAGATGAAAACATACATGCTTGTCTTTGAGTCAATTTGCTGACCGTGTTATGCTCTTAAAAATTAAATTGACTAAAGGCACTTCAAGTGCTAACACTTCATTATAAGGTACTTATCCGTAATAAATCCACAGGACCTGTGTGTTTTAAAGAAAACAAGAAATACTTAGAACAAAAAGACACCTTGCTTTGCTCTCATTGTAGACTATTTCTGTTCTAGAAGAAACACGTCATTTCTAATTGAATGGATTAAAGATGTCAGACTATTATTAATAAAGTATTTTTAATAATCACACAAAATGCCAAACTCTTCTCTAATTCCACTTGCAGGAATTTAATATAAACTGGTAATTAGAAGAAGAAGGGGTGTTTCTTGCTGACATTATATGGCAATTTTTTATTATCCAGGTAGGAGCTCTCTCTGGCTTGCTTTTCCTACCTCTGGGTCATTGCGAGTGGTGGTGAACCTTCAGGGTCGAGCCTGTCTGCTCGTGGATCTAATCAGCACTCGGCATCCATCCTGTTCTCTGTCTCTTTGGAAGTTCATGAAGGAGAAGGGCTGTCTTCACCATGCTTCTCTCTCACTCTTGTTTCAGGGTTCTGTAATGCGCTCCCTCTGCTCCGCTGAAACAAATGTCCTTGAGGTCGCCAGTGTCTTTCCCACGTCCTACTTAGCCTCTTAATGACATCTGACGAAACAGCCAGGTTTTAGGATTCAAGACTCACCCCGCTTTCACTCTGAATGGCCAGTCTTCCTCCCCACTTCACGACGGTTCTGTCTCCTTCTCCGTTCCTCCTGTTCTGCAATGTTGGTTTCTCCATCTCCGGGCTTCTCCCGGGTGAACACATCCAGCCCCACAGCCTCCAAGGCTACTTCTATTCCCATCAAGCCCACACTTTCAACTCCCACATTTTTCTTGAGCGCCTCTACCTTAAGCAAGACTCTCTGACTGGAGGAGAGGACGCCAGCCCTCACGCGGAGACGAGCAGAGGACGACAGCAGCATCCTGGCTGGCGACAGGGGCCAGAGAGATCAGGGGAAGGGGCGGGAGGCCCTGGGGGTGCTTCCCAGGGAGAGAGGCTGACCAGGTGGCCTGTCCCATGGGGGTTTGGAGGACACGCATCTCCTGCAGGTGGAGCTGCAGCCCTGAGGCGGGAGTGTGCCCGGAGGCTCAGGAGCAAGGAGGGTAGCCGGCCGGGAGTCACGTGAGGGGGGAAAGGTCAGAGCGGGGAGGAACCAGATCACGCGAGGCTCTCCGAGTGGAGGCAAGCCTTTTTAAAACAAGAAATACTTAAAAAGACACCTTGTTGCTCTCATTGTAGACTATTTCTGTTCTAGAAGAAACACGTCATTTCTAATTGAATGGATTAAAGATGTCAGACTATTATTAATAAAGTATTTTTAATAATCACACAAAATGCCAAACTCTTCTCTAATTCCACTTGCAGGAATTTAATATAAACTGGTAATTAGAAGAAGAAGGGGTGTTTCTTGCTGACATTATATGGCAATTTTTTATTATCCAGGTAGGAGCTCTCTCTGGCTTGCTTTTCCTACCTCTGGGTCATTGCGAGTGGTGGTGAACCTTCAGGGTCGAGCCTGTCTGCTCGTGGATCTAATCAGCACTCGGCATCCATCCTGTTCTCTGTCTCTTTGGAAGTTCGTGAAGGAGAAGGGCTGTCTTCACCATGCTTCTCTCTCACTCTTGTTTCAGGGTTCTGTAATGCGCTCCCTCTGCTCCGCTGAAACAAATGTCCTTGAGGTCGCCAGTGTCTTTCCCACGTCCTACTTAGCCTCTTAATGACATCTGACGAAACAGCCAGGTTTTAGGATTCAAGACTCACCCCGCTTTCACTCTGACTGGCCAGTCTCCCCCCCCACTTCACGACGGTTCTGTCTCCTTCTCCGTTCCTCCTGTTCTGCAATGTTGGTTTCTCCATCTCCGGGCTTCTCCCGGGTGAACACATCCAGCCCCACAGCCTCCAAGGCTACTTCTATTCCCATCAAGCCCACACTTTCAACTCCCACATTTTTCTTGAGCGCCTCTACCTTAAGCAAGACTCTCTGACTGGAGGAGAGGACGCCAGCCCTCACGCGGAGACGAGCAGAGGACGACAGCAGCATCCTGGCTGGCGACAGGGGCCAGAGAGATCAGGGGAAGGGGCGGGAGGCCCTGGGGGTGCTTCCCAGGGAGAGAGGCTGACCAGGTGGCCTGTCCCATGGGGGTTTGGAGGACACGCATCTCCTGCAGGTGGAGCTGCAGCCCTGAGGCGGGAGTGTGCCCGGAGGCTCAGGAGCAAGGAGGGTAGCCGGCCGGGAGTCACGTGAGGGGGGAAAGGTCAGAGCGGGGAGGAACCAGATCACGCGAGGCTCTCCGAGTGGAGGCAGAGCTGTGACAGCCTCGCTGCTGCCCTGAGCATCCGCAGACAGCGCCGAGGCGCGGGGCCGCCAGGGGGCTCGCGGTGACCGCGGCGGGAGGTGCAGGGGGTTGGGTACAGCCTGGCGTCCCTGGAGGTGGGCGGAAGGGGTGGGATTCTGAGCGTCTCTGGAAGGTGGGCCTGGCATTCCTTGCTGCTGAGTGGGGGGTGAGATGTGGAGGGATGGGAACTGAGGAGGAATCTGGAATTTTGATTCTGAGCAGTTGAAAAGATCAAGTTGACATTTACTGAGATGTGAAAACGTGGGAGATGCAAGTTTGCAATGAGAGAGAATCTGAGCTGTTTACTGGAAGTCCAGATCGAGGGGGCAGTGAGCAGAAGCAGCTTAGGTTCTGGAATTCAGAGAAAGCTGTGAGGTGTAATTGGAGTCGTTGGCGTGGCGATGGGACTTAGAGTCAGAGGACCACACGAGGTCCCCGGGGAGAGCAGGTGGGCAGAGAACAGAGGCCCAGAGGAGTCCTTCCCCCTCACCCAGAAAATCTCTTCAGTTACACAGCTTTGTCAGAGCTATCCCAGAAGTGTGGTTTATTAATTCCTTCCCACCTGCAGGGGCACCACTCAGGTGACAGCCTCTGAGGAGGGGCACAGCTGAGGAAGGACACCCCAACACCCCTGTCTGGCGGCCGCAGCTTTGCCGCCAGTGCAGCCGGACTCTCGTCGTGTTAATGGTAAAAGCCTCCCGTCTGGGCTCCGTGCCACCAACTCCGTCTCTCTGCTGTGATGGCGGAGAGACTGTTTTAGCCCAAATCTGATCAAACCACCCCTGCTTTCCTAAAAACTATAGTGGCTTCTAGCTTATTAGATGTTAAAGGTTCTAGTTCTTTCAAAGCCTTCCCAGTCTCGGCCCAAACTATGTCTCTACCCTCGTCTGCTACCTCACCACTGACGTCTCGTCAGCGGCCGGCACTTTGTAGCCTGTCTGCTGTGGGCTGGTGTGTCCATCTGCCGAGACGGGCCAGGAGCCCCAGCTACACCTCCTGCATCGGCCCACACTGCCTCCTGGCCCACCATCGCTTCTCTCCCTCCTGAGCCCCTCCAGGTCCACCAGCCCTCTGTGGCTCCGCTCAGCCTCCATGTCCCTGCCAGGACTCCCACGGATACCTGGATCCTACTCCTTTTTTATTTTCTAAGATTTTCCTTTCCTAAAAAAATTCGGCTGCGCTGGGTCTTTGTTGCTGCATGTGGGCATTCTCTAGCTGCGGCGAGCCGGGCTGCTCTCTAGCCATGCGGTGGGGGCTGCTCACGGGGGGCTTCTCTTGGTGTGGAGCACGGGCTCCAGTGTCCACAGGCTTCAGGGTTCATGGCTCCTGGGCTGTGTGGACATGTGGGATCTTCCTGGATCCAGGATGAAGCCTGTGTCCGCTGCAGTGGCAGGTGGTTTCTTAACCACTGGACCACTGGGGAGGTCCTCCATTTCAACTCAGTCAGACGTGGGGCACCTCAGGACTCCTCCAGCCACTCCCTGTGTGCGTGGCTGAACTGTCCACTGAGATGATATGCTCCTTTAGGGCAGGAAAGTGTACAGCGGTCTTTCTTGCTCTGCACCGTAGCACTAGGAGGTCGAGAGACATCTTAATGGACCCTTCTTTGAACTGAATTAGATATATTGAAACGGCTTCCTGCTTTACCAAGTTCATAGATCAGGTAGGTCACCAAGGACGCCTGCGTGTGCTCCAAGTAACTCTGCCTGCCATCGTTGTTGGGTATAGCAGCTCCCATGGCTCCTAAGTGTCTCTTTTTTGTGTGTTTACAAGTCAAGGGCTGGATGGCGCAGGTTCTGCCCAAGTGTATTTATAAGAATATGAAAAAATGCGGCCACGGGCATGTGAATGTGTGCCTCCATGTTTCATTAGAGTGACACGTGACCCCTTGTGATTTGGGAAGTGCAGATGAACAGTTAGCTGTTTGGGAGCTGAATGTAGCAACTAGCTGGCTCGTTTCCAGACCCTGGGGATTCTGGGGGTGTTATTCCCTTGTTATTGACACAGTGGAAGATTTGGCTCAGAGATCCAGTGGAGAAAGAGATAGACCTTCCTTAGGAGCCCAGGGCAGGGAGAACAAACAGTTGTAAACAGCTGAGCCATTGGTGCCTCCTAGTTTGAATGTTTCCAGCCATCAAAAAAAAAAAACAGCTCTTCCTAAACGGAAATAACTAACATCCTTCGAGCCTGACAATTTACAAAGCACTGCCACATTCATTGTTTTATTAGACACTCCAGCTCCCATGCACACAGACAGAGAGGAGAGCAATGATCTCACTTCTATGCATCAGGAAATGAAGCCCTAGATTCTGAAAGGTCAGCCCCGTGTCAGCTCGGTGGGCCGCAGAAGAGCAGGGGTTGGGACCAGGGTCTTCAGACTCAACGTTTAGCACTTTCTGCAACATGTGACACTGGTCCCCAAACAATGACAATTTCAGAAGTTTAGATGACTTCACCTAAAGATGCTTTCTCTTCCCTCCCGACTCTCTTTCACAATAAGGAATTCTATGGGGACATTCACTCATATGTGTCAGCCAGGTGACAACAATACATTTTTTTCCCTTGAACTTTAAAAGATAATTTAATAAATAAATGAAATATAAGCTGAGGAGAGGAGCCGAACCAGGTCTTCTGTTTCTAATAGAATCATAAATGCCAGAAACGGCTGGGGTGATTTATTGTCCTGTTATTGTAAGTGACTGGGAAGCTTTCAATGGAGTCCTTGCTAATTTCTAGCAGCTGCATTAAATCAGAGGCTCGATTAGCTATTATAAAACCATCATCCCATTTTCCCGCAAATCAACTTGAACACCTGACGGGAATTTGGAGCTCTCTGTTCCTCTGTGCACTGACCTCCTCGCTGGCCTCCAGGAAGGAAATAAACACCCGTCAGAGGTGGCCTGGCATCGGCCACATCAACTGTTAGGGACTGATCGATGACTGTCAGCCTTTTAGAGGAGACACTCTTGATGGAAGAGAGAGCTCCCGTCACCAGCACCACTTCATTAAGAGCAGGGCCCTGAGCATCGTCAGGTCCCGTGTTCTGACGCTAAGGGCCCCCTGCTACCCAGCCTGACACCTGAAACAGGCACTCACCCATGCCAGGCAAGCGCAGCGCAGAGAAGCGCTGCATGTAAATCAGCTGGAAATTGCGGGCGCCTCGTCCCTTTGTTCTGATGTCCACAACAGAAGGTGCCTCCTGAGACTTGCTCTCCTGTGACCAGGTCAGCAACAGCTTACGCTGGGTGCACCGTCTGTACCCCTAACTCTTCTATTTGAGGAGACAGCCGGCAGGCCTGGCTGGGTGCGGTCTGATGGGGCACCAGGAGAGGACGCGGCCTGGCGGGAAGGCTGCTGGGTGTGTGCAGATCTGGGAGTCGGGGGAGCAGGGAGCGGCGAGAGCAGCTGCTGCGGACAGGAAGTAGACAGGAAGTAGCTCTCCAGATGGGAGACTCTTCGGAGAATGCTGCAGGACCTGGCGATGCGTTGCATAGGGAACGCGTGGTTTCTTGCCTGAAAGTCGGGGGGCCCTCAGGCCGGAGGTGGTGAGTGCACCAAGGGCGGCCTCCGGGTCTCGTTATGGAATGAGTTTATATCCTGTATGTTTACCTTGTGCACGCCCACCTGTTCATCTTTGCTCTCACCGTTTTCTCTGCCTGATTTATTCTCCTCCAGAGCATCTTGTGGTTCATCTCCTCCCTCTACGGTTTTGACTGGATATCTCTCGGTCTGAGGGGCCTTCTGTAGGCACACAGTTTAAAACAGGATTCCCATTCCTTGTTATTCGCTTATCTTGCTTCAGTGTTCTTCCGAGCACATGTCACTCGCCATTGCCGTATTTTGCTCTCTTATTTATGCTTTTCCCTGCCACGCGGGGCTTGATGAAGCTGTGTCCTCGTGTGGCTCATCCGCTTAGCTAGTGCAACAGCCCCTGCCTCGGTCTGGGCGCCCTTCATGGCTGAGAGAGTGAGCAGAGGTGCCCCGGCAGCACCGTGGAGAGAGGGCGACAGAGACAGCGAGGGACGGGCAGGCTTACGAAAGCAGCGTGTGAGTTGTGCTCATGCAAGGATTCCCTGAAGCCACTCACTCTGGAGGAAACACAGAGCCAAGAAGAGGGCTCTGAAGACCTCAAGCCTTCAAAGAGGAAGAACTTGCAATGAAAACAAAGAAGGAGCAGACTCAGAGGAAGGACGAAAATCAAGGAAAAGTAGGGTGTGCAGAGACTGTGCTGAAAGATGCAGAGCTATCAGGAAGATGAAGGTCTGAGAGGATTTGGTGGAAACGGTGTTCTCGAGGTTCCCAGAAGCCACAGGAAGAACCGTCTGGTGGAGACGGCCGTGTGCAGAAGTGTGGCTGGGAGGTGAGAGGAGGGAACAAGCGTGCTGGGAGAACTCTTGGAGATGCCTGTCTGCAGCGGGCAATGGTGACAGAGAAAAAGCCGCAAGAGGAAGACTGGAGTGATTTTTTTTTTTAATTTTGGCCTCTTTTATTGTTTTGTTAAATTATTTATTTATTTCTTTTCATCCATCTTTATTCTTCAGCCTGTATGGTTCTCCCATTGCAGTGGCCTCTCTTATTGCTGAGCACCTGCTCCGGGCGGACGCGCTCCAGAGTGCTGGCTCATGATTGGACACACGGGCCCAGCCGCTCCATGGCACATGGGATCTTCCTGGGCCAGGGATTGAACCGGTGCCCTCTGCAAGGTGTACTCTTTACCCACTGGACTACCAGGGAAGCCCATGGAGTGAGTTTTTTTAACTTTAACTTTCCATGGATTTGAAAGCCAGTGGGGAAGACAGACTATAGCTTATGAGAGTGAATGCACACTAAATCCAGGCAGTGTTCATTAGGATCATTAGCCTGAGAAGCCAAGAGGGATGGATCACAAGCGTGGGTGAAGCTACCAGGCAAGACACAGGAGGGGCGGTGCTTTGTAAATAGAGGGCAAGTGAGCCAGACGCGTTCCAGAAGCGACAGTGCTCCGTGGGCCCTCACTGTCTCTGAGGTGGACAGTCCGCGTGCTCCGAGCAGAGGATATGAGCGGGACTCTGAGGATGGAGGTGATCAGAGGAAAGGCACGGGACTGGGGAATGAATGTAAGGACGGGGGGGAGGGCCCTGGACTTGACAGGCGTGGAGTCGTGGCGGGTCTTCTGCCACTCACTCTGGAGAAAAGAAAACTCTGCCAAGCCTTCAAAGAGGAAGAACTTGCAATGAAAACAAAGAAGGAGCAGACTCAGAGGAAGGACGAAAATCAAGGAAAAGTAGGGTGTGCAGAGACTGTGCTGAAAGATGCAGAGCTATCAGGAAGATGAAGGTCTGAGAGGATTTGGTGGAAACGGTGTTCTCGAGGTTCCCAGAAGCCACAGGAAGAACCGTCTGGTGGAGACGGCCGTGTGCAGAAGTGTGGCTGGGAGGTGAGAGGAGGGAACAAGCGTGCTGGGAGAACTCTTGGAGATGCCTGTCTGCAGCGGGCAATGGTGACAGAGAAAAAGCCGCAAGAGGAAGACTGGAGTGATTTTTTTTTTTAATTTTGGCCTCTTTTATTGTTTTGTTAAATTATTTATTTATTTCTTTTCATCCATCTTTATTCTTCAGCCTGTATGGTTCTCCCATTGCAGTGGCCTCTCTTATTGCTGAGCACCTGCTCCGGGCGGACGCGCTCCAGAGTGCTGGCTCATGATTGGACACACGGGCCCAGCCGCTCCATGGCACATGGGATCTTCCTGGGCCAGGGATTAAACCCGGGTGCCCTCTGCAAGGTGTACTCTTTACCCACTGGACTACCAGGGAAGCCCATGGAGTGAGTTTTTTTAACTTTAACTTTCCATGGATTTGAAAGCCAGTGGGGAAGACAGACTATAGCTTATGAGAGTGAATGCACACTAAATCCAGGCAGTGTTCATTAGGATCATTAGCCTGAGAAGCCAAGAGGGATGGATCACAAGCGTGGGTGAAGCTACCAGGCAAGACACAGGAGGGGCGGTGCTTTGTAAATAGAGGGCAAGTGAGCCAGACGCGTTCCAGAAGCGACAGTGCTCCGTGGGCCCTCACTGTCTCTGAGGTGGACAGTCCGCGTGCTCCGAGCAGAGGATATGAGCGGGACTCTGAGGATGGAGGTGATCAGAGTGGAAAGGCACCGCGGGGACTGGGGGATGAATAACAGAACCTGTAAAGGACGGGGGCGGGGAGGGCCCTGGACTTGACAGGCGTGGAGTCGTGGCCGTAGCTCTGCTGCTCTTCTCAGCCGAGGCTCAGAAGAAGCAGTGTCCTCAGGCGCGGGGCTGGGTGGCAAGGTCGTGGTAAAAAGAGTGGTGAGGGAGGGAGGTTAAGGCCTCAGCCCGAGCGGAACAACAGACTGTGAAATCCGCCCTGGTTCAGGGGAATTGAAGCGACTAGAGCTCTTTCCTGAGAAAGAGAGGAGCCCAGGGTGAGATCACAGAGTGGTCAAAGAGACACTACCTGGATGACACCTGGCGGGCTTCCCTGGTGGCTCGTACGGTGAAGACCCTGGCCGTGGTGCAGGAGACCTGGGTCTGGTTCCTGGCTTCAATTCTCCCGGTCCCCTGGAGAGAAGGGAATGGCAACCCACTCCAGTGCTCTTGCCTGCAGAATCCCACGGACAGAGGAGCCTGGCGGGCTGCCGTCCAGGGGGCACAAAGATCGGACATGGCTGAGGACCTAACACTGGCAGGAGAGGGGCTCGTTTGACAAGGACGGGGGTATCTGAGCTAGTGATCTGAGGGAGATGAGTGGTTCTGTTTCCTGACAAGGCCCACCTGCTCAGAGCGAGGCCGGCACCACTCACAAAGTGCATGAAATCCCTTAGAACAGGGACGACATTTGTCTTAAGTCTAGGCCAGAACTGAGCCCCGAGTGTGGATGAACAGGCCTCTTCCAGGAGTGGGCAGTGGTTGCCAAGGCAGGTACTGGCACTCGTGGACTAACAAGCAGCAAGCACAAAACGTTTGTCCTCACTGGCACTGCCTGGGGCCGAGGACCAGCTGCGGGCCAGTGCCGGCGTGGGCTGGGCGAGGCTCTCCCTGGACCTGCGGCCCCCAGACGTCCCGATCCTGGTTTGAGGTGGTGGCGGCTCCAGGGAATGAACGGCACTCTGTCCCATCAATCAAGCTGCCACGTGCAAAGTGACCACCCTCCGACCTGTGACCTGAGTGCTCAGTGCCTTGAGCAGAGCGAGCGGAGGCCGTGGTTTCCCAGAAGAGCTCGGAGCTGACCAGCAATAACAGAACCTGTAAAGGACGGGGCGGAGGGCCCTGGACTTGACAGGCGTGGAGTCGTGGCCGTAGCTCTGCTGCTCTTCTCAGCCGAGGCTCAGAAGAAGCAGTGTCCTCAGGCGCGGGGCTGGGTGGCAAGGTCGTGGTAAAAAGAGTGGTGAGGGAGGGAGGTTAAGGCCTCAGCCCGAGCGGAACAACAGACTGTGAAATCCGCCCTGGTTCAGGGGAATTGAAGCGACTAGAGCTCTTTCCTGAGAAAGAGAGGAGCCCAGGGTGAGATCACAGAGTGGTCAAAGAGACACTACCTGGATGACACCTGGCGGGCTTCCCTGGTGGCTCGACGGTGACGACCCTGGCCGTGGTGCAGGAGACCTGGGTCTGGTTCCTGGCTTCAATTCTCCCGGTCCCCTGGAGAGAAGGGAATGGCAACCCACTCCAGTGCTCTTGCCTGCAGAATCCCACGGACAGAGGAGCCTGGCGGGCTGCCGTCCAGGGGGCACAAAGATCGGACATGGCTGAGGACCTAACACTGGCAGGAGAGGGGCTCGTTTGACAAGGACGGGGGTATCTGAGCTAGTGATCTGAGGGAGATGAGTGGTTCTGTTTCCTGACAAGGCCCACCTGCTCAGAGCGAGGCCGGCACCACTCACAAAGTGCATGAAATCCCTTAGAACAGGGACGACATTTGTCTTAAGTCTAGGCCAGAACTGAGCCCCGAGTGTGGATGAACAGGCCTCTTCCAGGAGTGGGCAGTGGTTGCCAAGGCAGGTACTGGCACTCGTGGACTAACAAGCAGCAAGCACAAAACGTTTGTCCTCACTGGCACTGCCTGGGGCCGAGGACCAGCTGCGGGCCAGTGCCGGCGTGGGCTGGGCGAGGCTCTCCCTGGACCTGCGGCCCCCAGACGTCCCGATCCTGGTTTGAGGTGGTGGCGGCTCCAGGGAATGAACGGCACTCTGTCCCATCAATCAAGCTGCCACGTGCAAAGTGACCACCCTCCGACCTGTGACCTGAGTGCTCAGTGCCTTGAGCAGAGCGAGCGGAGGCCGTGGTTTCCCAGAAGAGCTCGGAGCTGACCAGCAACAGGGAAGGGCCTGTTCTGCCTTCTGTTTTCCCTCCCTGGCCAACAGAGCCTCTTGTCTGCCTGTGGCCACCGCAGCTACGGCTTGAGAGAGGGCGGAGAGAAACAGAGGAAAAAGACATTAAGAGGAAAATGTCACCATTCCCAAACGCCGTGCCGTCTGACAGTTTCTCTTTGTGTGGCAACAGCTGCTTACCATGACAAACGACGACTTTAATAAACATGCACCCATGGAGATGCAGCACCAGAAAATGAATAATGGAGGCTCCTGCCCTCCGTGTCACAGGGGGCATTTCCCTGGCGATGAATAGGAGGACCTTGGGCATGGCACGGTGCTGGTGCCTTTCAGACAGATAGCCCCTGGTCAGGGGCCGGCCGCTGCGTCAGAGAGGTCCCAGCTGCAGAATGCAGACGCCGCTGCACCTGGTCTGCACAGAGGTGCTCCTCCTGGGGGCCAGGAGATGGCCTGCCCGTTCCTTGAGAGGGATGGCAAAGCGGTCACACCACTGAACCGGGGCCACCGGGAGAGTCTGTTCGACATACAGGAAGCTGCCCCCACTCCCAGCCAAGGCCACCAACCCTGGAAAGCCCCCAGTTCTGGAAAATGACTGCCGTGGGAACTCTGACTCGAGCAGGAAGCCACACCAAGCCCTCCTGGGGGCCACCGGCCTGCCCCTTCCCTGACGCTGAGCGCCGGGCGTGCTGGCCCCGGAGCCCCAGGAGCAGCAGGGGCCTCCGGGCTGGCGTTGCGGGGAAGAGCAGCGGCCGTGGCGGTCGCGAGGTGTCTGCAGCGGGAAGAGCCCAGCGCCCACACGGGGCGTAGGCCTGAGCTGGGGTTGGCAAGATTTGGTGGATTTAGGATCCTGCACGTCCGGATTTGGAGATGGGCGATGAGCCCTCTGTGGGTGTGATTCCATTGTTTTGATGACTTACTGTATTTTGGATGGTGCTGGGTCTTCGTTCCTCATGCAGCCTTCTCTAGTCACCACGAGAGGGGCTCCTGTATGGGCTTCTCACGGCAGCGGCGTCTCTTTGGCGGAGCACGGGCTCCGGGCCCTGGGGCTTCCGTTGCTGCGGCTCCCGGGCACTACCACACAGGCTCAGGGGCTGTGGTGCATGGGCTCAGTTGCTCAGCCACATGTGGAATCTTGCTGGTCCAGGGATCAAATCCGGGTCTCCTGCACTGGCAGGTGGGTTCCTGGTTTCCACCAGGAAGGTCCTCTGGGTGTGCTCCAGAGGAGGAAGGACGGGGGTTACGTTGAGAGGATGCAGAGTACCCTGGGGGTGGGGAGGGTGAGAGCCCGGGGAGTGAGAACCACCCTCACCAGGGCTGCGGGGCCCCGTCTCCCCTCCCTGAAGTCTCTGTAACTGTTTGTCCTCACCCTTCACTGGTCACCTCGGCACGGGCATGGGCGCCCAAGGAGGGGTTCTTCGCCCTTGAAAGCTCCGTAGAGGGGCCGTTTCACGTCAGAGAGAGAAGGGGCAGGGAAGGCCTCTAAACGTAGTTGATTCATATGAAGAGACAGAAGTGGCAGCCACTTGACTCCTGGAAGAGCCTCTTCCTCCCGCCTCGGGCTCCGTTCTGGCCTCTGATGGAGGGGAACAGTAAGATTATCCTGAGGAGAGGAAACAACAGGGAGAAATACTGGGAGCCTGTGTGATGTGCAAAGTGAGCATTTGTTTATAGGATACACATGGGGAAATGGTTTCATTAAAAATAAATGTTTAATAGCTGGGGGGAAAGTTGGGTTCTTATTAGAAAGAGCATGAATGCCAGGAAGAAAGCAGTAAAGGCAAAACAAAGAACAAAAATAACATGAGTGACATAAAACACAAAAATGTAAATCTAAATACACCCGTAATTCATTCATAATAATATAAATGTGAATAGATTAAACAAACTAATCAGGACAAAGATTTTTCGACTGAAAAAAAAAAGCGAGATCCAACCCCATGCTATGTGGGACACACAGTGGAAACAAATGTAATGGAAATAAAAACATGGAAAAGATACACAATGCAAACAGGAATTAAAAAAAAAAAAAAAAAAACCAGACTGGCTGTACCCCCAAATAGACTTTGAAAGAAAAGAAATAGACAAAAATATTATGGATTGAGGGAAGTTTCATGATTATAAAGGGCCAATCCATCAGGAAGATATAAAAATTATAAATACATATGCCTCTAACAAGAGAGTCACACAATGTGTAAAGCACAAAACGGACATAATTGATGTGAAATGAACAATTCAATGGTGATAGTTGGCAGCTTCATAACCCACTTTCAATAGTAGATATTCAACCAGGCAGGAGACCCACAAAGACAGACGACGGGGACAATGGTGCAGCCAGAGCCGACAGGTGTCTGCAACACCAGCCCCGGGGTAAGGGCAGGCTGCCCCCACTGTTTCAGTGTTCTCAAGGGGAGACCACATGCTAGGCTGTGAACAGGCCTCCATGGCAAAGGGTGGCATCCAACCACAATGCAATGAAATTAGCAGTCAATAATATGAGGACATAGCCAGGGAAAACATACAGATGCACTCAGCACATTGTTTAGAGATAAGTGTACAGGTGTAAAACCTGTATTTAAAAAGAAAAAAACATGTGAAATCAAAAACCTTAACCTTAACCACCTTAAGACCATGGGAAAGAACAGTGAACTGCTCATCAAGCAAGCAGAAAAAATATTATATTCAGTTAATGGAATAAAGAATTAAAAATAACAGAAAATCAATAAAGCTAAAAGTTGGTTCTTTGAATACGTTGAAAAAGTGAACAAACCTTTAGGTAGACTGAACAAGACAAAATTAGGGAATATTGAAATTACTAAAATCAGAAATTACAACAGGGTTTAACCAACAGCTTCACAGAGATAAGAGGTGTAAGAGAACAGTATTAACAATTGGATGCCGATGCGTGCGATAACTAAGTTAAAACAGACAGCTGCCAGAGTCTCCGTGAGCCCTGGAGACGGCGTGGACCGTGTGCTTGTGAATTATTCCCGACAAAGATTAGGAGCTGGTTTACTTACACAGTCAGTTCTGTCAGTTATTGATTGAAGGTTGCCCTTGGCACTTCTAACCGGCCACCTGCTCTGTGAGGATGGCCTCTGTCACCTACAGAGGCCCTTGGGCACAGGGACGGTTGATGGAGAAGCAGGAGGTCATCCTGACCAGGCCGCGACGGGGCACGTGGCGGGGGCAGTGGCAGCTTCTGCTGTGAGGTGGGTCGTGGCAAGCTGGTGCCACTCAATAGCTGCTGACAGGGTTTTCTCTGTCGTGGATTGGGACTGTGTTGAGAGCCTAAAGCTTTGGGGGGTGAGCTTCTCAGGATACTGGTAAAGTCCTGGTGACCTCTGTGGTTTTTATTTCGGGAATTCTTCTACTGACCATTTATTACAATCGACAAATACACGCCAATGCAAACACAGGTATGTGTGAAGTGCTGCCTCTCCTCCTGCCTTCTGCCTCCTCTCCCTGCACCCCAGGATTAGCGAGGTGGCATTCATCCACCCCCAGAGCCAGTGCTAGGTGTCTCTGCCTGACATCTCCACGGCTCTCCCACTGCAAACAACTCAGACGCAAGGTGCCCCAAACACCCGCTCCACTCTTGAAACTGTCTCGGCGGGGCTTCCTTTGCTGTCCTGCCTGGCAACATCATTAGCCCTGACCGCAGAAGGAAGGAATGAGTGCTGCTTCTCTCTCTTGTTGACAGTGGGCTCCCCGTCTGGAAACCTGTCTCCTGGCTCACTCCTCCCCCTAGCTTCCTCAGTATCTGGTTTCCAGCCCAAGCCGCTGCATGGGGTCTGAGCCCTGTGACTGACACTGCCCGGGTTCCAGTCTGGCTGCTCCGTCCCCCGCTGTGGCTGTGAGGTCCTCTGCGTCAGGCAGCGCTCAGGGCCAGCTCGGGCTGTACGTGGGGTCCGGTGGAGGTTTTGCCTTTTCCGTTCCTTGTGAAGCTGAGCAAACCTTGAAGATGCTGCATTTCCACCAAGGGAGGCAGGAGGGTTGAGACAGGTCGTGCAAAGCTGTTGGATGCGGTGGGATGCAGTTTGGGGAGGTGTGCACAGCAGCAGGTGGGTTTCTCAGGTGTAACAGTGTTTCTCAGGTTGAGCATGTGGGGCTAGGGTCCTGGCTGTGCTGAAACTGGATGAACACACGCGACCTCTGTCACCGAAACCCAAGGACCTCTTCTGGCCCAGTGACTCATCTTCATTTATTTCTGTCCTTCCTCTTTCTTTTAGGACTCTTCAAAATGTTGTTCTTTGGGTGAAGATATAGTAATAATCGTCACAAAGGCAAACGTTCCATACACTATTATATGATTACTATTTGTTGATGGCTGTATTATCACACATAATATTCTATAATAATATGTAGTAAGGATATGAAACGCCTGTGAAATAGTTTCAGCATCTTGACAAATGCCAGTGCGTCACTGGGGACACTGAGAGCGAGGAGGCTGCTGCCGAGTGTGGCTTTAAGAGCAAGTGTTTCCCGAGAGCTGAGTCCTCTCTTCTGGTGTCTGGAGCACGTTGGTGCACTGAGGCTGGCCTCGGCCTCTCTGGCCCTCAGGGGTCGTGGACTGTCAAGCATGCACAGCGCTCTCTGAGAGGTGCCCCAGCCCCGTGCCAGGTGTGGAGAGCTCTGCCAGGAACTCACACGCATCATTTAAAAAATTATTCGCAGCAACCCTGTGAGGCAAGTTCACACGTCCGCAAGAGAGGCTGGGAAAAGCAGATGGAAGTCTTGATGAGGAGGAGGAGGAGGCCTGTCCGATGCTGGGTGTCCAAGGTGCTGTTGGGGCACAAGATGCTTATTAGGGAATTCCCTTGGGATCAGCAGCTGTGGGGCCACCTGCGGGAGGGTCAGAGGTCAGGAGTGTGGCAGCCCCGTCAGCATCCTCTCCCACGGGTGGGAATGACCGGGCCTTCACTTGGGGCCTCGGCCAGCCATTGGAGGCAGGCTGTCCCGGGGAGGAACTGGAGGGATTCTCTGCCTTGGGAGGGAGGGGAGCCCCAAGGTCGTTGTCTGACAGCCTGGACCAGCCAGCGCCTCCTCAGGGAGGAGCAGGAGCCTCTCAGTGTCCACCAGAGTCCTGACTTTTCACATGCTCTACATGCTGAACAGGAACTAATGAACTTAATCCTGAAAGCAGCCCTGTCAGGCTGGATGGCTAGTCTTTCAGGTGAGGAAAACGAGGCTGGTAAAGGATCAGGGACGCCCCAGCCACAGGGTTCACATCTGAGCTCTGGTCACCTCCCCTTTCTGGGACTGCCAGCCACGCCTGAGCAGGGTACTAGACAGAAAAGTATAGGGAATGGCCAGTCCTGACAATGTAGACCGGTAAGAACAACGCCCTTGAGAAGGAAGAATGCAAAACGAGCTTGTTGCCACGCAGAGAAAGCAGGGGTCGGGAGTCCCTTGGCCTGCGTTCGCATGCCCTGGCAGCTCCCAGCCATCCACAGCCTTGCTGAGCCACGGGCTTCCTGATTGAAATGCAGTAGAAATTGCCCTGAAAGCATCTTGACAAATGCCAGTGCGTCACTGGGGACACTGAGAGCGAGGAGGCTGCTGCCGAGTGTGGCTTTAAGAGCAAGTGTTTCCCGAGAGCTGAGTCCTCTCTTCTGGTGTCTGGAGCACGTTGGTGCACTGAGGCTGGCCTCGGCCTCTCTGGCCCTCAGGGGTCGTGGACTGTCAAGCATGCACAGCGCTCTCTGAGAGGTGCCCCAGCCCCGTGCCAGGTGTGGAGAGCTCTGCCAGGAACTCACACGCATCATTTAAAAAATTATTCGCAGCAACCCTGTGAGGCAAGTTCACACGTCCGCAAGAGAGGCTGGGAAAAGCAGATGGAAGTCTTGATGAGGAGGAGGAGGAGGCCTGTCCGATGCTGGGTGTCCAAGGTGCTGTTGGGGCACAAGATGCTTATTAGGGAATTCCCTTGGGATCAGCAGCTGTGGGGCCACCTGCGGGAGGGTCAGAGGTCAGGAGTGTGGCAGCCCCGTCAGCATCCTCTCCCACGGGGTGGGAATGACCGGGCCTTCACTTGGGGCCTCGGCCAGCCATTGGAGGCAGGCTGTCCCGGGGAGGAACTGGAGGGATTCTCTGCCTTGGGAGGGAGGGGAGCCCCAAGGTCGTTGTCTGACAGCCTGGACCAGCCAGCGCCTCCTCAGGGAGGAGCAGGAGCCTCTCAGTGTCCACCAGAGTCCTGACTTTTCACATGCTCTACATGCTGAACAGGAACTAATGAACTTAATCCTGAAAGCAGCCCTGTCAGGCTGGATGGCTAGTCTTTCAGGTGAGGAAAACGAGGCTGGTAAAGGATCAGGGACGCCCCAGCCACAGGGTTCACATCTGAGCTCTGGTCACCTCCCCTTTCTGGGACTGCCAGCCACGCCTGAGCAGGGTACTAGACAGAAAAGTATAGGGAATGGCCAGTCCTGACAATGTAGACCGGTAAGAACAACGCCCTTGAGAAGGAAGAATGCAAAACGAGCTTGTTGCCACGCAGAGAAAGCAGGGGTCGGGAGTCCCTTGGCCTGCGTTCGCATGCCCTGGCAGCTCCCAGCCATCCCCACAGCCTTGCTGAGCCACGGGCTTCCTGTCCCATGGCCCGAGGGTACCCTCCTCTCTGACCTTCGGAGGAGGGGCCGTCAGGTCTCCTTGCACATGGTCATGCCACAGGATGTTCACGTTAAGTGTGTTATGCACAGGCCTTCTGGGGGTGGCCCGGGGGACCCCGGCTTGGGATGGGACATCGCGGAAGAACGGGAGCATGGCTGAGCTTTGCTGGTACTGATGGGGGTGAGGCAGGAGGAGAGGGGCCAGAGAGGACAGGCGAGAAGAGCTGAGGCAGGGGAGGGAAGAGATGCTCTTCACGGAGGCCCTGATGTTCCACGAGCCATTTCACAACCTCACCCTGCGCCAGGGCACAGGCACTGCCGTGACCCCCCACTTCCAGACTAGCGACCTGGGCTCGGAGGGGCTGAGAGACTGGCTGCCGTTACCCAGTTGTGGGGCCGTGGTGGGGCCAGGCTGAGGGATTCAGCGTCCTTACTCTGACTGTATTATGATGCTCGTGTCTGCTGCATGCCCGTCCAGAGCATGTCTGTGTCGAAGGAGACGGGCAATCTGGGCATCTCTAGGAATTCTCTTCTTGTTCAAGTCATATTGTACGTGTGTTTGCAGTCAGTGTTGTTCAGACAAGGTCTGTGCAGAAAAGTCTGTGCCTTTCGCCTGGGTTTCCAGCTTCTCCACCTTCCTCTGCCGTTTTCTGCCCCGCCGGGTTTTCCCTGCACTGGGCCTTTCTTCTCGGAGCAGCGTGCGGCGCCTGCCCTCTGGACTTAATCCTGAAAGCAGCCCTGTCAGGCTGGATGGCTAGTCTTTCAGGTGAGGAAAACGAGGCTGGTAAAGGATCAGGGACGCCCCAGCCACAGGGTTCACATCTGAGCTCTGGTCACCTCCCCTTTCTGGGACTGCCAGCCACGCCTGAGCAGGGTACTAGACAGAAAAGTATAGGGAATGGCCAGTCCTGACAATGTAGACCGGTAAGAACAACGCCCTTGAGAAGGAAGAATGCAAAACGAGCTTGTTGCCACGCAGAGAAAGCAGGGGTCGGGAGTCCCTTGGCCTGCGTTCGCATGCCCTGGCAGCTCCCAGCCATCCCCACAGCCTTGCTGAGCCACGGGCTTCCTGTCCCATGGCCCGAGGGTACCCTCCTCTCTGACCTTCGGAGGAGGGGCCGTCAGGTCTCCTTGCACATGGTCATGCCACAGGATGTTCACGTTAAGTGTGTTATGCACAGGCCTTCTGGGGGTGGCCCGGGGGACCCCGGCTTGGGATGGGACATCGCGGAAGAACGGGAGCATGGCTGAGCTTTGCTGGTACTGATGGGGGTGAGGCAGGAGGAGAGGGGCCAGAGAGACAGGCGAGAAGAGCTGAGGCAGGGGAGGGAAGAGATGCTCTTCACGGAGGCCCTGATGTTCCACGAGCCATTTCACAACCTCACCCTGCGCCAGGGCACAGGCACTGCCGTGACCCCCCACTTCCAGACTAGCGACCTGGGCTCGGAGGGGCTGAGAGACTGGCTGCCGTTACCCAGTTGTGGGGCCGTGGTGGGGCCAGGCTGAGGGATTCAGCGTCCTTACTCTGACTGTATTATGATGCTCGTGTCTGCTGCATGCCCGTCCAGAGCATGTCTGTGTCGAAGGAGACGGGCAATCTGGGCATCTCTAGGAATTCTCTTCTTGTTCAAGTCATATTGTACGTGTGTTTGCAGTCAGTGTTGTTCAGACAAGGTCTGTGCAGAAAAGTCTGTGCCTTTCGCCTGGGTTTCCAGCTTCTCCACCTTCCTCTGCCGTTTTCTGCCCCGCCCGGGGTTTTCCCTGCACTGGGCCTTTCTTCTCGGAGCAGCGTGCGGCGCCCTGCCCTCTGGACTCTGGCAGCAAGAGGCCTCCGCCAGCCTCTGAGTGCCTCGCTCCGCGTGACTGCGGCCAGAGGGGCGGGCTCAGCTCCGATCCTGCATCGACGTTCACCGGCCTGAACCCACAGCCGTGGGGACATAGCTCGGGTGCCATTGTGATGCTGGAGGGGTCAAGTCACAGCTGGCGGCCCTCCAGGGAGCGGGGCACAACACTTAGGTGGAAAAGAGTAATAAATAGCAATGAGACATCAACAACAACCATGGCAGCAATTAGTAATAATAGCTGTGTCATCATGACCAGAAGACGAGGTGACGTTTACTGACAACCTTGACCGTGGCGTGCTCTCCCCTCCGGTTTCTCTCCTGCTGAGTCAGACACTGGAGCGGATGGACGCAGGAGGGCCGCCCGAACAGCAGGAGCTGCCTGTGGCTACTGTAAGGCCGTCTGATGGGTGATGGTCATGTCCATGGACACGCCCTACAGAACCTGGGGACCGCCAGCCAGCGCTCACACATGGGCTGAGAGCCTTATCTACAGGTCAGCACGGACAGTGTCTAAGACCCCTCCTAGTCCAAAAGTCTAGGGCACGGTGATTTCCCAAGGACCCTGAAGCGGCCATGTGAGCCTGTGAGGTCTTGAGGGGGTGGGGCGACGCCCTGCTTAGGGGTCACGTGCTTGGGGCCTGGGGCCGGCTCCAGAGGCACAGCTGCACGGTCGCGTTCGCGGGTCTCCTGAGCTCTGCCGAGCAGGTGCGCTTCTGTCTGGCAGACGACACAGGCTGTCTTTGTTTCCCGTCCACTTGGAGCAGACAGTCTGGGGGGGCGTGACACGCTGAGGTCACAGGTGCTGAAGAGAAAAGCTAAGTTGGTAGAGCACTCCTGATTTAAAATAAATAAGGCACAAAAATGAGGCAGAGTCTCAAAATCGGATGCAGTTGTGCGCTTGCTGGTGGCCGGATCCAAGCAGCGGCTCCCCTGTTGTTGGCAGGACCTCGCCCAGAACGTGGGCTGTCTTTAAAGTCAGAAGCATGTGCGTGCAGGGGCCCAGCGAGAGCCGGTGTGAAGAGTTGTTGTGAAGTGGATTTGCACATGGAAGGAGTATTTAGAGGAGACACCTGACCGCATCCTCGACCCAGTGCCCTCTGGTGCACGTACGGGAAGGACAGCCAGGGTGCTCCGGGAGCCGCCGTCTTCCTTTCGCTCACACCGTGGTCTAGGCTCGAAGTCTTCCTCCAGCTCTGATTAGGCAAACTGCTGATGTACGGGTAAAATGAGCCTGTTTACCATGTGGGCGGTTGCTAATTGCAAAGAGATGCGAGTCCCAGGCTCGCTCCTCTGACAACCTTGAAAAACCCCCAAAAATGGCAGCAATTAGTAATAATAGCTGTGTCATCATGACCAGAAGACGAGGTGCGTTTACTGACAACCTTGACCGTGGCGTGCTCTCCTCCGGTTTCTCTCCTGCTGAGTCAGACACTGGAGCGGATGGACGCAGGAGGGCCGCCCGAACAGCAGGAGCTGCCTGTGGCTACTGTAAGGCCGTCTGATGGGTGATGGTCATGTCCATGGACACGCCCTACAGAACCTGGGGACCGCCAGCCAGCGCTCACACATGGGCTGAGAGCCTTATCTACAGGTCAGCACGGACAGTGTCTAAGACCCCTCCTAGTCCAAAAGTCTAGGGCACGGTGATTTCCCAAGGACCCTGAAGCGGCCATGTGAGCCTGTGAGGTCTTGAGGGGGTGGGGCGACGCCCTGCTTAGGGGTCACGTGCTTGGGGCCTGGGGCCGGCTCCAGAGGCACAGCTGCACGGTCGCGTTCGCTGGGTCTCCTGAGCTCTGCCGAGCAGGTGCGCTTCTGTCTGGCAGACGACACAGGCTGTCTTTGTTTCCCGTCCACTTGGAGCAGACAGTCTGGGGGGGCGTGACACGCTGAGGTCACAGGTGCTGAAGAGAAAAGCTAAGTTGGTAGAGCACTCCTGATTTAAAATAAATAAGGCACAAAAATGAGGCAGAGTCTCAAAATCGGATGCAGTTGTGCGCTTGCTGGTGGCCGGATCCAAGCAGCGGCTCCCCTGTTGTTGGCAGGACCTCGCCCAGAACGTGGGCTGTCTTTAAAGTCAGAAGCATGTGCGTGCAGGGGCCCAGCGAGAGCCGGTGTGAAGAGTTGTTGTGAAGTGGATTTGCACATGGAAGGAGTATTTAGAGGAGACACCTGACCGCATCCTCGACCCAGTGCCCTCTGGTGCACGTACGGGAAGGACAGCCAGGGTGCTCCGGGAGCCGCCGTCTTCCTTTCGCTCACACCGTGGTCTAGGCTCGAAGTCTTCCTCCAGCTCTGATTAGGCAAACTGCTGATGTACGGGTAAAATGAGCCTGTTTACCATGTGGGCGGTTGCTAATTGCAAAGAGATGCGAGTCCCAGGCTCGCTCCTCTGGAGAAAGCTGCCTTCATCACGCCATGCAGGGCGTGCAGGCGGCGGGAGCCAGGCCTGGGCCCGGGGCGGCAGTGGGGCGGGCTCCTGCGCTCAGCTTCCCGCTCTCGGGCGTCCTCTAGGGGTTCACCAGGAGCGTCCCTGGGTGCCTGCTAGAGCACCGCCGCGTCCAGGGACAGAGGCTGCGGTGAAGACGGGCCTTCCGTGGAAGTGTCACGGCCCTGCCCTTAGTGCTTGCTCATGAGCGTCAGCCTTCCCCAGGTGTTCCGCTTGGTGCTAAGGATGGAGACGGACCAATTCTCACACAGAAAAGAGCGCGCGCCCTGGACTCACCTGGGCCACATGCACTGCAGCAAGAAGACAGGAGGGAGACAGAGAGGAGGCGCCGAGGAGGGAGGAACACTGACGCTGGGAGTCCGGGGGTCCACCCGGAGGCGCGGACGCGCCAGCCAGGTGTGGAGGGGCGCCTGGGAGCTGGACGCGCAGAGGAGGCCGCTTTGGACAGAGAAGCAGCTCTGGCTAAAGCAGAGTGTGAGACGCAGACGGAAAGGCCCTGCTCCCACGATGGGCCCGTAGTGACAGACCACTCCCTCTGAGACAGGATTTGCAGAATATCTGGTTCTGTGACTTGGTTTTCAGGTGAGGACCTCAAAGGGAGGAAGATAGCGTCCCTTCAGCCAGGTCTGGAGCTCTGACCCGTCCTGCACCTCTGCACGGGCCCCCGGGGCGCTTCGGGGGCTGGCTGTTCCAGTCCCGTGGCTTTTTGTGGACTAGAGGGCTGTCTTTAAAGTCAGAAGCATGTGCGTGCAGGGGCCCAGCGAGAGCCGGTGTGAAGAGTTGTTGTGAAGTGGATTTGCACATGGAAGGAGTATTTAGAGGAGACACCTGACCGCATCCTCGACCCAGTGCCCTCTGGTGCACGTACGGGAAGGACAGCCAGGGTGCTCCGGGAGCCGCCGTCTTCCTTTCGCTCACACCGTGGTCTAGGCTCGAAGTCTTCCTCCAGCTCTGATTAGGCAAACTGCTGATGTACGGGTAAAATGAGCCTGTTTACCATGTGGGCGGTTGCTAATTGCAAAGAGATGCGAGTCCCAGGCTCGCTCCTCTGGAGAAAGCTGCCTTCATCACGCCATGCAGGGCGTGCAGGCGGCGGGAGCCAGGCCTGGGCCCGGGGCGGCAGTGGGGCGGGCTCCTGCGCTCAGCTTCCCGCTCTCGGGCGTCCTCTAGGGGTTCACCAGGAGCGTCCCTGGGTGCCTGCTAGAGCACCGCCGCGTCCAGGGACAGAGGCTGCGGTGAAGACGGGCCTTCCGTGGAAGTGTCACGGCCCTGCCCTTAGTGCTTGCTCATGAGCGTCAGCCTTCCCCAGGTGTTCCGCTTGGTGCTAAGGATGGAGACGGACCAATTCTCACACAGAAAAGAGCGCGCGCCCTGGACTCACCTGGGCCACATGCACTGCAGCAAGAAGACAGGAGGGAGACAGAGAGGAGGCGCCGAGGAGGGAGGAACACTGACGCTGGGAGTCCGGGGGTCCACCCGGAGGCGCGGACGCGCCAGCCAGGTGTGGAGGGGCGCCTGGGAGCTGGACGCGCAGAGGAGGCCGCTTTGGACAGAGAAGCAGCTCTGGCTAAAGCAGAGTGTGAGACGCAGACGGAAAGGCCCTGCTCCCACGATGGGCCCGTAGTGACAGACCACTCCCTCTGAGACAGGATTTGCAGAATATCTGGTTCTGTGACTTGGTTTTCAGGTGAGGACCTCAAAGGGAGGAAGATAGCGTCCCTTCAGCCAGGTCTGGAGCTCTGACCCGTCCTGCACCTCTGCACGGGCCCCCGGGGCGCTCGGGGCTGCTGTTCCGGGGGGTGTCTGTGCGCTGGAGTCTGGTACATCCTCCAGTCCCGTGGCTGGGGCTGGCTGGCTTCCCCTCACCAGGTCCGAAGGCAGCTTCAGCACGTGCTTCCCCCTGCAATGCATCCCCGTCCACCAGTCAACCCGCCCGTCCATCAGACACATGGTTCCACACCGCCCGCCTGCCCTTTCTGTGCTGTGTCTTTCTCCTGCCCACTCTCTGTGTCACTCCTCTTAAAACACTTACTCCTGATTGACTGAAGTGATGAAGACCTCAGAATCTCTTCTCCAGTGGTTTCAACGTGCCTGGAAGCACAGGTATTTCAGAGCTGAGAAGACACCAGGCTAGAGCTTGGCATGTTGCTGGTGTCTGTCTCAATGTCTACTCTTCCAAGAAGCCCATTTTTAGAAGCCCCTGCCCAGCACCATTAGCTTGTGCTCGTTAAAACGAGGATGATGAGCTTCCTTTCTGACGGACCCTGCAGAGGACACTCGCCTTAGCCCTATTTCAGCCTCTGTGGGCTGTTTCTTGAATTCTCCTGTTACTCACAGACCCCGGTGTCCTCAGCCCCCATCTCGCTCGGCCCCACTGCCTGGTGCGAGGTGGTCCAGCTGAGGACCTGGCCTCTCATCGCCACCGATCCTCGATGACTTGAGTGGATGTCAGTTCAAATAATTCAGCCCAGGAGTTGCCAGAAAAACAGCCTGTGGAACAAAACGCACACGTGGCCGAGGGTGGGGGAAGGTAGAAAGCAGCCTGTCTTCACAGAGAGAGAAGTGTTGGAATTAATTCGTAAACGTGTCGGATGGAAATTAGCAGATGAAGACGGCAAGGGGAGGAGAGACAGAGGGGAGAGAAAAGGGAAGAGACAGACAGATGGAGAGGGGGAGGCAGGGGTGGGGAACGGGGCCGAAGACGCAGCTTTGTTTCCCAGTCTTGCCTTACCCTGCGCCCTGCGAGGCGGCCTATGCTCCCCCCGGGTCCTGCCGCACCCGCCTTCCGGCTCCCCTTTGTCTCCGCGTCCTCAGCCCCGGCCCCTGCGGCTTCCCACTTGCACAACAGTTGTGCTTTTCACACACGTGGGGTTGGCGGCTTCAGATGAGGGTCCCCATCTCTGCAAACAAGCAGGAGACCTCTGAGGTTCCCATGCTGGGGGGACACGCCTGAGCTTCCCGAGGGGGCCCTCCACTCCTGTCACTCGGAGCTTGTGGAAACCCTCTCCGAGCCTCAGTGTTCCGTCTAAAATCAGGCCCCTTGAACAGGCGGATGCGGTTATGTGTCGAAGTCACTTACCTGAGGATTGGCTGTGTTGTGTGCATTCAGTTACTGCTGTTATTGTTACTATTAGTACTGTGTTCTTTATTATTAGTTTTCACAGCTGCAGTGGAAGTAGCAGGTTCCAAACTCTCCCGTCTCCTAAAGCCTGTAGCCCAGTTTTCCTACTAGAGGTAAGAGGTCCAAGCAATTGAACCTTCAGTTTCAGAGGGAAGACAGACACGCATTACCCTGTTTCCATGCCTTAACTGATGGCCAGAGTCTCGCCACGTGACGGTGCGTCTGGCGGATGGCATTCCTTCCTGGAACCCACTACAGGTGGTCACCCAACTCCATGCTGAAAGGACACTTGAGGGAACTACCTGAGAGATCAGACAGGGCCGGGCTCGTTTCTACCTTCCCTGACAAGGCTTTGCCCTGAAGGGTCTCCTCTTCTTGGCAGAGGAGCTAGAGCTGGGGGGCGCTGGTGGGGAAGGCCCGTCCAGAGACTGGTCCAGAGACAGGCCCAGACAGCCGTGTGGTCGTGGTGATGCCGCTGGGCGGCCAGCGGGCTTTCGAGACGGTTCAGGCAGCGCGCCTCAAACTTCTTTGGCCGAAATCCACCATAAAAAGACACTTTAAAACATGACCAGAACACAAGGGCACACGTGAGAGCTTGAGAACACGCACAAATAAAGGAATAAACGCTGGACCCTGCGATGGAGTAACATTTGTAAGAGATGTACTCTGCATCACAGGGGCCGTGCCCGTCACAGGCGTGTTTCCACACCTGCTGCGGTCATGCCTTCATCCAAATACGACTGGAGCCCCCAGGGCACGTCCGTCAGGGGCCCAGCCACACGTCCTCCCGCCGTGAGGAACGTCCTCCGGGCCGCACCGCCGCGTGGGCCAGCGTCAGCACTGTGTGGGCACGGGGCATCAGGACCGCCTCACATTCACCTAGCCCAGGTCTCCATCTCAAGCTAACTGGCCACCAGTAATGTGTCATCCAATGTCCAAATGAAGACAGATGTCTTCAATTATCTAATACTTGGAATGTGCATCTTGAGAAGCTCTACTATCTGTGAAATTGGAGGCTATGAAATGGAGATGCATAACCGGGTTTTATTACTAATCGAATAAATATTTATTGAAAATGTGCTATTTGCCAGGAACTGTTCGGGTTACCATTGGTGCAGCAGTGAACCATGACGGAGACGGGAACAGACTTAGCATTTTCTACTTTGAGTTCCTAGAAATGACCAGGAACAATCTTTCTTCTCCACGCGTTGGTTTCTTCATCTAATAACAGTGATACCTTTCTCACGGATGTAAAAGGAGGGCATGACGTGGTACCTGTGAGGCATGCACCCTCGCGTCTGGCCTGTAGTAAGATAATGGTATTTGTTGATGATGATGATGGTGGTGGTGATGGTGACGGTGATCCTGGGGAGGGGGAGGATGGAGATGATCTTCCCAGGTGGTGCTAGTGGTCAAGAATCCACCTGCCAGTGCAGGAGATGTAAGAGACGTGAGTTCGATCCCTGGGTTGGGAAGATCCCCCGGAGCAGGGCACGGCAACCCACTCCAGTGTCCTTGCCTGGAGAATCCCATGGACAGAGGAGCCTGGTGGGCTACAGTCCACGGGGGTGCAAAGAGTTGGACATGACTGAAGTGACTTACCATACACGCATGCAGGCTCAAAACCTAAATATTCAAATGCCAACAGAAAGCTCTCCTTGGCTGTTTCACTGGCACCGTATCTTCAGCCACTTACCCTCCTTCCCTCAGGATCCACCAGCCTTCCCGTTTTGCTGTGATTGGTCATATCATCCTCTCGGTTGCCAAGATCAGAAATCCAGTGGCAGACTACATGCCTCTCCGTCTCTAAAAGTGCACTTAAGTATCACTTCCTTTGAGTAGTTTTCCAAGAACCCTCATCTAAATTATACAGCCCCACTCTGAGATGCTGTTAACATCCCTGCATATTTTTAACTTCAAATCTCACCACACTGTATTGTAATATCTGATTCACTTGTCCTATTGGACTATGAACTCCTGTGGGCGGGGACCATAGCCTGTGTTCTGTATCCCTTGGCCCAGCAAAAACCCTGTGAGTAGGCAGGGCTTCCCTGGGGGCTCGGGCGGTGAAGAATTGCCAATCTGCCTGCAACGCAGGAGCCCCAGTCTCAGCCTCTGGGTGAGAAGACCCCTGGAGGAGGGCGTGGCGACGCACGCCAGTCCGCCTGCCTGGAGAAGCCCACGGGCAGAGAAGCCTAGTGGGCTACAGTCCACGGGGTCAAGGGTGTTGGGCACAACTGAATGACTAACACAGTTAGTCAGAAAACAAAAGACTGAAAAAATTAGTCAACAAAATGAATGAACAATGTATTTCTTAAAGCTTGACCAATGAGATAAGATTACAAGTAACCCACGTATATAATATGAATGGCGAGGTCTGGATCCGCTCTAAGGCCTTGGGGGCTCAGCCTCCCTGCCGCAGGAAGTGGGTGGGGGGCAGGTGAAGCACCAGGGCCCAGGAGCCCAGGGCTGACCCTCTGCCCGCAGCTCACGTTCAGCCTGTTCAGGTCTTTGAAGGACGAAAACATACTGTGTTGCCCGTCCAACCCGTGAGAAAGCTTGGGCTCCGAGGAGCCTGGTCCATCCGCCACGGTCCAGGGTGGCAGGTCCGGATTCTCCTCCGCACCCGGGTTCTCAGGTGGAATGACCCACTTTCTACCTGTCACAGCGGAAGCTATAATGAGACTCGGGGCTGGGGGCAGGGGCATGAGACTATAATAGCTCCTATTGAGCATTTTAAAACCATTTTATGGCTTGTAGGTCTCGTTATTGTGGGTTTGTGATTTGATTTGTAGACCTAGGCGTGGCGTGGCTATACCGTAACGAGGCTGATTTTACTGGATGGCTTGTGGAAAGCGGTCTCTGGGCAGGAGGCTCTAGCCGTTCGCAGAGGAGACATTCAGGGTGGCTGGTGCCTTGTGATATCCGAGCTTTGAGGACTTGAGGACCAGCGTGGGATTAAGAACAAGAAGCAGCGTCATGGGTTTGGGTGGACGTGGATCCCCGACTGTCAGCGGTACTGACATTCTACAGGCTGTGGGGAGTGGACATCTGCCCTCTCAGGCAGCAGACATTTGCTGGCGCTGACTCCATGCCAGGCTCTAGTCCACGACAGAGGAATCAGGGACGAGCAGAAGAAACGCCTGTGAGCCTGGGGAGTGGGAGCGTTACATGCACCCACGTGTGTAATATACTCAGAAGAGAAGACTGGAGGACGGGGCTGACGGTGTAACAGCTGGAGCCTAAGCCATCTGCAGGTCACTTCTCCAGTCGTGGGGAACGCTTCTTCTGTGTCTTTTCACAGAGGCACTCTTGTGAGTGTTGTGTTTTGTTTCTGTTGCTGTTTGGTTGATTTTGTCCAGTGTCAGTCATTCTGGTATAGAGAGAAGAGGGGTTTTATGGTCACTGATGGAGGCCAGTGTGCCAGACACAGGGAGGGGCGAGTGGTCCTCACCCTCAGGGCAGCCCTGCTATGATGCTCCTGTTGACCCAGTTTACAGATGAGCACACACAGCCTCGGAGAGGAGGGCAGTGTGCCCAGATCACACTCACCCAAGGCAGAGCTGGCATGTGCCCCACAGAGGCTGATTCCTGTCCACCGTTGCTGCTGCTCGCCAGCCTGTGCATGGGTGCCTGAGAGAGGATGGGAGGGGACGGAGCGAGGCACCATGGACCTGAAGTCTGGCCTCAAGTCAGCCGTGAATGAGGAAAACCACTGTGCGTCCCTTTGCCCTAAAAGTCCTCATCACAAGGGAGAACCTGGTAACTGGGATGGGTGGGTGTTAGCTAGACTGATGTGATCTTTTCGCAAGAAACCCAAATATCAAATCATCATGTTGTATGCCTGAAGGTACTATAGCTTTATATATCAATTATGGTCTCGTTATTGTGGGTTTGTGATTTGATTTGTAGACCTAGGCGTGGCGTGGCTATACCGTAACGAGGCTGATTTTACTGGATGGCTTGTGGAAAGCGGTCTCTGGGCAGGAGGCTCTAGCCGTTCGCAGAGGAGACATTCAGGGTGGCTGGTGCCTTGTGATATCCGAGCTTTGAGGACTTGAGGACCAGCGTGGGATTAAGAACAAGAAGCAGCGTCATGGGTTTGGGTGGACGTGGATCCCCGACTGTCAGCGGTACTGACATTCTACAGGCTGTGGGGAGTGGACATCTGCCCTCTCAGGCAGCAGACATTTGCTGGCGCTGACTCCATGCCAGGCTCTAGTCCACGACAGAGGAATCAGGGACGAGCAGAAGAAACGCCTGTGAGCCTGGGGAGTGGGAGCGTTACATGCACCCACGTGTGTAATATACTCAGAAGAGAAGACTGGAGGACGGGGCTGACGGTGTAACAGCTGGAGCCTAAGCCATCTGCAGGTCACTTCTCCAGTCGTGGGGAACGCTTCTTCTGTGTCTTTTCACAGAGGCACTCTTGTGAGTGTTGTGTTTTGTTTCTGTTGCTGTTTGGTTGATTTTGTCCAGTGTCAGTCATTCTGGTATAGAGAGAAGAGGGGTTTTATGGTCACTGATGGAGGCCAGTGTGCCAGACACAGGGAGGGGCGAGTGGTCCTCACCCTCAGGGCAGCCCTGCTATGATGCTCCTGTTGACCCAGTTTACAGATGAGCACACACAGCCTCGGAGAGGAGGGCAGTGTGCCCAGATCACACTCACCCAAGGCAGAGCTGGCATGTGCCCCACAGAGGCTGATTCCTGTCCACCGTTGCTGCTGCTCGCCAGCCTGTGCATGGGTGCCTGAGAGAGGATGGGAGGGGACGGAGCGAGGCACCATGGACCTGAAGTCTGGCCTCAAGTCAGCCGTGAATGAGGAAAACCACTGTGCGTCCCTTTGCCCTAAAAGTCCTCATCACAAGGGAGAACCTGGTAACTGGGATGGGTGGGTGTTAGCTAGACTGATGTGATCTTTTCGCAAGAAACCCAAATATCAAATCATCATGTTGTATGCCTGAAGGTACTATAGCTTTATATATCAATTATACCTCAATTAAAAGCACATACATGAGCCTCAGTTATCAGGAGAGCAAAAAAGACAAAGAGAAATGAAATCCCTCGTTCCTATTTAGCACTGATCCTGGAGGCAGTTGTAAGGAATTGCTTTGAGTTTTGTTTTGTTTTGTTTTTAATTTTGGCCTCTTTTATTATTATTATTTTTTATTTATTCTTCTTCATCCCTTTTTATTCTTTGGTCTGTGTGGGCCTCCCACTGCAGTGGCCTCTCTCGTTGCAGAGCACCGGCTCTGGGCGCATGCACTCCAGAGCCACTGGCTTGTGATTGCACACATCGGCCCAGCCACCCCACAGCACATGGGATCTTCCTGGGCCAGGGATCGAACGGGTACCCCTTGCACTGCAAGGTGGATTTGCACTGGACCACCAGGGAAGCCCCCGTTTTGAGTTTTATCTTGAACAGAACTCGCGTCTCATCCGAAGCATCCCATTCTAGTATGTGTTTCCGTTTCTTGGAAATTTCCTAGAACCTACAAAACTGAAGCCCTTTGCTTCAGTTAGTTTGGAGTTCTTACCTCTCTGTTTACTAGCGAATGTCTCTAGGCCACAGCACCTTCGTGTCCCGAGGGCCCGAGACAGCCGACGTCCTCTGGCTCAGCCTCGCTGCCTCCTCACTCGTCTCGCCCCACTGGGTCCTCCTGATTTAGGTCGGCTGCTGGAATATAAATATGCATCGTGCACAGGCGTCTTACTTTATTTCTTCCTAAGGCACACACAGAGCAGCTGGGTACAATCTTCTCTCAGATAAACACAAGCTGTAAGTTTTCCTTATTTATGAATAACACACAGTTTGAAATTGCTTTCGGCCAATTCTGTTGGAGGGACGGAGCGAGGCACCATGGACCTGAAGTCTGGCCTCAAGTCAGCCGTGAATGAGGAAAACCACTGTGCGTCCCTTTGCCCTAAAAGTCCTCATCACAAGGGAGAACCTGGTAACTGGGATGGGTGGGTGTTAGCTAGACTGATGTGATCTTTTCGCAAGAAACCCAAATATCAAATCATCATGTTGTATGCCTGAAGGTACTATAGCTTTATATATCAATTATACCTCAATTAAAAGCACATACATGAGCCTCAGTTATCAGGAGAGCAAAAAAGACAAAGAGAAATGAAATCCCTCGTTCCTATTTAGCACTGATCCTGGAGGCAGTTGTAAGGAATTGCTTTGAGTTTTGTTTTGTTTTGTTTTTAATTTTGGCCTCTTTTATTATTATTATTTTTTATTTATTCTTCTTCATCCCTTTTTATTCTTTGGTCTGTGTGGGCCTCCCACTGCAGTGGCCTCTCTCGTTGCAGAGCACCGGCTCTGGGCGCATGCACTCCAGAGCCACTGGCTTGTGATTGCACACATCGGCCCAGCCACCCCACAGCACATGGGATCTTCCTGGGCCAGGGATCGAACGGGTACCCCTTGCACTGCAAGGTGGATTTGCACTGGACCACCAGGGAAGCCCCCGTTTTGAGTTTTATCTTGAACAGAACTCGCGTCTCATCCGAAGCATCCCATTCTAGTATGTGTTTCCGTTTCTTGGAAATTTCCTAGAACCTACAAAACTGAAGCCCTTTGCTTCAGTTAGTTTGGAGTTCTTACCTCTCTGTTTACTAGCGAATGTCTCTAGGCCACAGCACCTTCGTGTCCCGAGGGCCCGAGACAGCCGACGTCCCCTGGCTCAGCCTCGCTGCCTCCTCACTCGTCTCGCCCCACTGGGTCCTCCTGATTTAGGTCGGCTGCTGGAATATAAATATGCATCGTGCACAGGCGTCTTACTTTATTTCTTCCTAAGGCACACACAGAGCAGCTGGGTACAATCTTCTCTCAGATAAACACAAGCTGTAAGTTTTCCTTATTTATGAATAACACACAGTTTGAAATTGCTTTTACAACTGGATACAAATTTCATTAGATACATTCAGATATTTCTGTTGGAGGCCGAGTTCCCCATAGCCATCCTCAGCCAGGCAGCCTCTCCACGGTACAAGGAAACCACGGTAATAACCACTTTGATCCTTTAGGTGACTTCTGGTTCTAAAATCGGCTCTTTAGAATCAGAGAGGGACCTGTTCCGTTTCCCACATCACACATGCTCCCTCTGGACAGCGTGGAGACTGTCCTGCTCTGGACAGCGTATCTGCCCCCAGACCCACGTCAAAGGAAAACAGCGATGGGACTGGAGCCCTTTCTGTAGGCAATAAGGACTCACAGGCGGGACTTCACTGAACACTCACAAATACTGAACACGGTCTTTGTCATCGTTGCCTGTCTTTACAGGGAGGGAGAGAAGCTCAGGGCGATCACATTGAGGCTGTTATGTAAAATCACCCAGAGGTAGATTTCAGAGGGGGCTCTGGCGGCCTCTCGAGTCTACGGTCTCACCCACCATCCAGTAACACAAGGGCTTTCGGTGGACCGCCATCACAGCTGGTAGGTTACGGCAGAAACAAGGCTGAAAACGGGTCCCCACCCCCGCCGGCTTCATTGAGCAGCATTTCCTTAAAACCAAACGGATATAATTCGCAGGCTCCCCCGCCCCCTCCATCTTAGAATCTACTCTCAAAGGCTGAGAGGTGAATGCACTGAGACGACCTGCAAACAGTGGACTCACTGAACTTCAGAGCAGCCTGGGTTCTGAAGTTGAAAGTGACAGAGTTCATTTCTAAGGTGCAAACAAAGGCCGAGGGCCCTCTAGACCTGGCGTAAGGACCCCGAAAACCATACCCCCCACAGCGCTACTGAGAGACTCTTGTCACCCTTTCCTGAAACAGGAAACCTAACTGGGCTGTGGGGGTCCTCGGGCTCTGCCGTGACTTCAGCCTCTCCGCCCCCTGCCAGCCCATGGCTCCGTCCAGCGTCTCACAGAGCCTTTAGCCGCCTCTTTCAGCCTCTGCCTCCCTGAACCTGTTTCTTCTGGGTACGGTGCCACCCCAAACTCAGCTCCCACTTTTTCTCAATCCCAGCACCTAGACTCCCAGGCAGCCTTGGCCACAGGGCTTCCCCATGGCTCCCCGTCTCTCCGTCACTACGGTCACTGCCATCACCTCTCCCCTCGTCAGCTCCTGATTCCTCCCCGTGGCCTTGAGACCCCTTCCCTTCAGGACAAAGCAGTTTTCAAGTTCATCGGATCACGTCCACTCCCTGCTTGAAGTCCCCTGAGGCTGTTAGACTGCACTGGATCCAACTTGCATTTTCTATTGCAAATCACCCTGACATCTAGATGTCTGTTAGGCCTGCATCAGAGCTCTGGTTGGCTCATGGGGCAATTCCACCCTCTCATGTGTATCTTGTTACACGTCACGAGGCGTCCTCACAGGAGGATGGGGGTTTTGCTGTCTAATCATAATCTATGATTACTAAGCGCTTCCAGGGTGTCAAGTCCTTTGGCAATTGTCTCATTGTCACCCTGTATTAATCACGTTTTGAGTTTTTTATTCTGTATTTGATGATGCTTTGACATCTTGGAGGCTGGCGAATTCTGGAGAGACTCTCCAGAGCTAGCTCTTTCTAGAGATCTCAGATGGCTACCCTGAGCATTCCATTCATATGCAAACCAACCCTGGAAGAGGCCTTATCTCTAACTGGCTCCTCTGCCCAGCTGTCACACACCAGGCCCCCCTGGCCTGAGTCACCGCAGGGCCAGTTGCTGGACAGCTAGAGACCATGTGGAGAGTCTGAGCCTGTCATAGTTATTCAAACAGTCCAACCCTAGATTTGCTCAAACCCGCCTACCCTGCCTTGCCCATTCCTTCTCCTGGAAAGCCCCATTAAGCCTCTGGACCTGGCCTTCTTGTTCTTTCTGTTTCATGTCTCTGCTTCCTGGTACTTCCCCAGGTGGCCATGCCTGGCATGGTGTGCCCCTTCCTCCGGGCAACACCAAGGCATGGACTCCTCTTTGAAGGCAGTTTTTTCCACGCCTGCTGTCCTACCAGATCGACCTACCACCTCATCTTGAGGACATGTCACAATACCCCCAGCCACTATGAAACCGGAGAGACAGGTGTGCCTGGAGCCCAGTCACACAGCGGAAGAGTCGAGGAGTCAGCGTCTGAACGGGCAGCCCAGTGGCAGAACCAACCCGCTGCGGTCTCTGATCCATGCTTAGTTAAGGTGTCTTCATGTATGTCCTCGTATGTCCAGGTGAGGCTTAGCTGAGGGTCTCCCACCATGGCACTGAGTCAGGGCACAGACATCTGCTGCTGTAAACTGCGTGCTCATTGCAAAGCTCGCCCCCTTTCCCTTTTCCCATTTCAGTCTGGTTTGGCCTTCTATTCTCTCAAAGGATGCACTGGTCCTTAGCGATGCCTTACATGTGAATCTCCCCCATCAAATGGTAGACAGGTGTAGATTCACAGAAAAATCAGACCTCTGCTGTTGTTTCTCTGCGTCACTAGCCCTTCAGTTCAGCCCATTTATTCACCCACAATACTGAAGAGAAAGACGACGGCTCCATCCTCCAGGTCTCCAGAGTAGAGCTGGGAGAGTCAGCCCTGCAGGGCTTGCAAAGAAAAAGTTGATCATCTCCCCGAGGGCAGGGTTTGTCATGTGATAATACTATATGATGACTCACTTCATTCTCTCTCTGCCTCGCTTCTCTTCCTGCACCTGTTCTCCTCCCACCCGGGATCTCGTGTTCTTTCCTGCTTTCTTTTCTCCTCCAGTAACTCTTTCCATCTCAAGCACTACAACATGGGCTGATCCAGCCTTTGGGAACCGCCCAGCTGCACCTCCGGAGAAGCATGTACAGCCAGCAGGGGGTGAGTCAGCCGTGTCACCCGTGTGCCCAGCCACTGAACCGCAGGAGCTACGTGACCCGTGCCCAGGGCTCTCGCTCTCAGTGTTCAAAAGGCAGACTCAGTAATTGAAGAATCGTAAGCCCAGCCCCAGGTCTCAGCCTCGCACAGATTAAAGTTCTTCCAGGCCATCCATAGTGGACAAGAGCATCTCGGCGTTTAGAGGATTATGTACAATGTGTACACAGGAAACCCAGGTACATGCAGGTCTTAAGGAAAGACGCTTGCCGTTAAAACTAGTGGGTGACCCCAAGGTAAGTTGCTTGGCTGCTCTCTGAGGCCTTGCCTCTCCTCCCAGCATATTACCCTCCCCTGCAGGCCGGGAGCTCCCCGGGAGTGTGCAGAGCCCTGCACTGTTACTGCCTGCTTTGTGGGAAGGAACTGCCATGACCTTGCACTCTGTTAAAACTTAGAAAACACATGCAAGATAACTAGTCACAAGCATTCTTTCTTCCCGAGGTATGATGCTCTAATTAAAAAGTTTAAACTTAGGATATAGGCTACCTTTTTCATCAGAGTGGGGGACAGGCAGGAATTTATTTATATGGTAGTATTTATCACAGTACAGCATATAGTTGTTTACTCGCTAAGTCATGTCCGACTCTTGAAAGCACATGAACTATATAGCCTGCCGGGCTCCTCTGTCCATGGGATTCTCCAGGCAAGAATACCAGAGAGGGGGCTTTCCTGGTGGTCCAGTGGGTAAGGACACCGCCTTGCAGTACAAGGGGCGCCAGTTCGATCCCTGGCCTGGGAAGATCCCACGTGCTGCGGAGCCGCTGGACCCATGTGTCCAACTAACGAGCCAGAGCTCTGGAGCGCATGCGCCCACAGCCGGTGCTCTGCAGCGAGAGGGGCCACTGCGATAGGAGGCCCACACAGGCCAAGGAACAAATATGGATGAAAATAGATAAATGAAAGACCAATAGAAGTGGCCAAAAAAAAAAAAAAAAAGAATACTAGAGTGGGTAGCCATTCCCTTCTCCAGGGGATTTTTACCAGCCCAGGGAGTGAACCCACACATCCTGCGCTGGCAGGTGGATTCTTTACCACTGAGCCACTAGGGAAGCCCACAGTATATAGTAGTATAGTATCTGTGTCCAGTCCTTTATAACTGAGAGCGTTGGTGTCCTTCAGCAATGAACACAATCAACGGTAAGAGTTAAAGCTTATTTCCAAATTAGACCTCCTTGGAACAATTGTTCGGAGCCCAGTCTAATTTTGCGGAAGGATCTGAGTATCCACACGGTAAAGTAAATGCACGCAGTAACCATTAAATTATGACTATGATACAAGGGCAGGAGCCACACAATAAGGTGTGGTTTTGCCAGGCGAGCAGAAATAAATCCTCTTGCCAGGCCCAAGGAAAGCCTGAGCTGTTCAGTTCTTGAGCAAACGGAAAGCGTCCGCACGCCAGACAAACTGGGCTCTCAGAATGCCCTCACCGCCAGCTTTGTGGAAAGGAACTGCCATGACCTTGCACTCTGTTAAAACTTAGAAAACACATGCAAGATAACTAGTCACAAGCATTCTTTCTTCCCGAGGTATGATGCTCTAATTAAAAAGTTTAAACTTAGGATATAGGCTACCTTTTTCATCAGAGTGGGGGACAGGCAGGAATTTATTTATATGGTAGTATTTATCACAGTACAGCATATAGTTGTTTACTCGCTAAGTCATGTCCGACTCTTGAAAGCACATGAACTATATAGCCTGCCGGGCTCCTCTGTCCATGGGATTCTCCAGGCAAGAATACCAGAGAGGGGGCTTTCCTGGTGGTCCAGTGGGTAAGGACACCGCCTTGCAGTACAAGGGGCGCCAGTTCGATCCCTGGCCTGGGAAGATCCCACGTGCTGCGGAGCCGCTGGACCCATGTGTCCAACTAACGAGCCAGAGCTCTGGAGCGCATGCGCCCACAGCCGGTGCTCTGCAGCGAGAGGGGCCACTGCGATAGGAGGCCCACACAGGCCAAGGAACAAATATGGATGAAAATAGATAAATGAAAGACCAATAGAAGTGGCCAAAAAAAAAAAAAAAAAGAATACTAGAGTGGGTAGCCATTCCCTTCTCCAGGGGATTTTTACCAGCCCAGGGAGTGAACCCACACATCCTGCGCTGGCAGGTGGATTCTTTACCACTGAGCCACTAGGGAAGCCCACAGTATATAGTAGTATAGTATCTGTGTCCAGTCCTTTATAACTGAGAGCGTTGGTGTCCTTCAGCAATGAACACAATCAACGGTAAGAGTTAAAGCTTATTTCCAAATTAGACCTCCTTGGAACAATTGTTCGGAGCCCAGTCTAATTTTGCGGAAGGATCTGAGTATCCACACGGTAAAGTAAATGCACGCAGTAACCATTAAATTATGACTATGATACAAGGGCAGGAGCCACACAATAAGGTGTGGTTTTGCCAGGCGAGCAGAAATAAATCCTCTTGCCAGGCCCAAGGAAAGCCTGAGCTTTTCAGTTCTTGAGCAAACGGAAAGCGTCCGCACGCCAGACAAACTGGGCTCTCAGAATGCCCTCACCGCCAGGTCCCCTCGTGAGACGTCATGCCGCCACTTGGTGCTGTGATGACGGATTCGATGAAAGTCCGTCTTAAGACTTTTTAGGATCTCGAAGCGCTTTTCCTAGCGCTTGCATATTTACAATGTGATACTTGGGTGGTAAGATGGCGTAGGCCGGGGTGATTTCGCACGTGGTGCGGTAGGAAGACATTCAGATTTGCCAGCTGGAGACAGAGCAAGTCCAGGGCCAGGAGTAGTTCAAAGGTGGGTCACCGGCGCAGAAGGCGCTCCAGCTTCTCGCCAGACCTCAGGAAAGCTCCGTCTGGGGCGGGTCTGCAGCCCGGCCTCCTGAGCGGGGGCGGCGGAGCTGAGCGCGCGCACCGCGCGCACAGGGGCAGCTTTCTGGCGCGGGAAACCTCACGGAGCTCTCCGGGGCGGGGCTTGGCAACTTTGGCGTCCGGCACCCGGGGAGGGACGCTGCGAGTCCGTTTCCAGTCTGCGGCGGCCCCCAGCTCCCTCTCCCGCCGGCCCCTGCCCCGCGCACGCGGGGAAGCCGCCGAGAGGGGCGCCGCGCTCCCGGCAGCCGGTGCCGCGGGGGCGAGAAGAGCCGGCGAGGGGGCCGCCCAGCCCGCGCGGCTCCGGGCGCGCGTGGAGGGCGCGGCGGGGGTCAAGGTGGGCGCTGCTGCCATGACAACCCCGGCGGCCGGGCCCGCGCGCGTCGGGGCTGCTCCCGGGAGGCCGGCGGCGGCCGCGCGTCCCCGTGCGCCCCGAGCCCGCGCCGCGGGCCTCCGCGGGCCGGGCCGGCCGCCAGTCGCCGCCCGGGCTGCGGCGCTCGGGAGGGAGGATCCTCGGGCGCGGCGGCGCGTCCCCGCGGCGGAACTTTCTTAGCTCCTTTGCGATCCAGATTGGAGGCCCGCGCTGGTGTCTAAGTGCATCTGTACACACGTGTGCGCTCACAAAACATTCTCCTCGCTCCGGGAAGCGGCGGCGGCGTCTCCTGACACCTCCTTTCTGCCGGAGACACTTGCCTGCCTGCCTTGGGTGCTAAACTTTTGATGCCAGACCTCGGCGGGCCGTGCCCGACTGAACGTTCAAGCAGCGGCTCGGAGGGGCCGAGAGCGAGCCGCCGCGACCTGCAGCCCCGCGCCTGCCTCCCTCCTCCCCCGGGGAGCGTGGCGAAGGCGCTCTCCGGAGGCAGGAGGGGCATCTGGTTCTGCCGGGCTGGCGGGCGGAGGCAGGGTCGGAGGAGCCGCCGGCAGACCCCGGGGAGCCTGGGCTCTTCTCCTGCTTCCCGCTCTCCGCGTCTGGCCCCTCGCGGCCCCTGCCTCCCTGCCCACGCGGCCGCCCGAGACCGGCCGGCGTGCGCGCCCGGGGGCGCGTGCGGAGCCGCCGCCGGAGCGCCGGGAAGTTGCGGCTGCCGAGGATGGGGCTCTGCGGGTCCCTGTTCCTGCCCTGGAAGGGGCTCGTGGTCGTGTCGCTCAGGCTGCTGTTCCTTGTGCCCACAGGAGTGCCGGTGCGCAGCGGCGAGGCCGCCTTCCCCAAGGCGATGGACAACGTGACGGTCCGGCAGGGGGAGAGCGCCACTCTCAGGTAGGGAGCCGGGCTTCGGCGCGCACGGAGCCCCGCGGAAGGGCGTCCGTGGGAAGGGGCGAGCGAGAGGCCCGAGGCTCGCTGGGGGAGTGGAGCGCGGGAGAGGGCCTCTGGCGGGCCCCAGGGGTGCCCCTTGGCGGTGCGCGGCCGCGCAGCTCGGTCCTAGTCCCGGCGCTTCTGGCCCCGGGTTTGGGGAGCGCGTCCTGGGGTCCAGGCTTGGGACGGCGCGCGTCCGCGAGGCCGTGGCCGGACTGGGCACCGGGATGCGAGCGCCCTGGCCTTGACATCCTGGGGGCCGAGCCGGGCTCCCCGGTGCTGTCTCGCAGTCGGGAAGGGCTGCGAGGAGGCAGGCGGGGCTGGCTGGCCTCTATCAGCGGGAAACCTGAAATTTCCGGCTCTGAAATTGCCGCTGCTGGGCCCCGGCCCTTTACGAGCCTGCAGCTGGCCACGCTGTCCCCGCGTGCTGCTCCTGGGCCCTGATTACAGATGAGCAGGGCAGCTTTATCATTGCGGGCGCGGGCCAGGGAGAGGAGATGCGTGGCTTTTACGCCCTGACAGCACTCCCGCGTGAGGAGCGCGGCAGGAGAGCTTTTTGTTTTCACCGTAATGAGTTAGGAGAAGCGCTGCCAGGCTGGCGGCGGAGGGGTGGAGAGTCTTCCCTGGGAACCTTCGGGACCGGGCCTGCTGCAGCAGAGCCTAGGATAAAAATGCCGCCACCGCTTTCCACCAGCTCAGCAGATACCATCTTTTATATCTTTAATGAGGCTCCTCTGGTCCTCCGAGGCAGATTCAGGGGCGTCCCAGCGTAACTCTGCGCACGGTGTGCACGGGGTGAATGCGTTTGCCCTGCCTGTGACTTTGAGGGTTATGGTGGAAATAAAACATCCTGCCCCAGATTCTGGCCGAGAAGCCTGGCTTCTCCAAGGCACGCGCGAGGGCGGGGCTCCCCTGCGCTTCCTTTCCTTCCCCAAACAGACACTTCCCTGGGAAGGGAAGAGAGGCTCTTGTGATCCTCGCTCTTCCTTCCTGAGCCCAGGCCTGTAGGCTGATGCTTGAGCCTTCTTTGCTGGAGGGTAGGTGCTAGAACCCAGTCTGCCGGTGCACGGGGCCCGGGGAGGAGAGAGAGAGAAGACAGCACTGCGGGAGAGAAGCCCTCTGGCCACGTGGGCTCCCCTCAGCCTGTGCGGGACTAGAGGGAGCCTCGATCCCAGGGGTCCACAGCCTGAGAGACACATGCACAGAGGAGGGCCAGTCTGCTCAGAGAGGAGCTGCAGCGAGGCTGGGCTGCGCGATACCCCAGGAGTCCCGGGTAATGGCAGTGGGCCTGAAGGGGTGCCGAGGCTGCGTGCCTCTCTCTCCATCCTCCAGACGCTTACCTTCTCACCGCGGACAGAGTGGCCCAGCACTGGATAAGGTCTCAGTGGTGACCTTTCCAAAAGCCCGTGGCCTCTTCTTGCCCCTGAAAGGTAAAGCAGAAACTTAAAAACCGGAACTTTCTGCTTCCTGGGCTGCAGGAACACGGTTCCACCGGCAGAGGGCCCACGTTGATCTCCTTTCTATCGGCGGCTGGCCTGCTTTCATGGTCTTCAGTTCTAATGTTTAGCAGCTGGGCTTCCCAATGGGAATGGGCGTGCAAAAAGGGAAAAGCTGAATAGTTGCTTTCTGTGCTTTGTGGAGCAAAAAACCCAAAGCTTTACGTATTTGAATATAACTGGTCTCTGTTATCTGATGGCATGCTTCATTTTTTAAAAAGTAAACACGTCTTGTGTTGATTTGCCTCTCGACCTCTGTGTAAATTGCCCTGGAATGGAGAAATCCAGCGCATTGTCCCCATTTTTAATCCTCTGTGCCCTCTTTCTTTGACTTCTTATGGCTTCCTCTTATTACACGTTCTTTCATTTTCATCAGATGCCTCCGTTTTCTGTGCTTCGGCGTGGTATCCATTGTTGTCTTCCTGCCTTTGCTCACCAGTGCCTTGCTTTTTAAGGTTCTGATTTCGGTATGATCACAGTGCTTCTTAAATGATGTCAGCAGCTCCCCCACTTTCCTGGGGGTCTTAATCCCTCCTGCTGTGTTCTCTGTGCGCCTTTGGCTTCTTGGCTCAGACCGCTGTGTGCCTGCCTCAGTGAAGACCTTGTTTGTCGGGACTCTGGAGGGGGGGTTCCTCCTCCTGTCTCTGGAAGGCCATGGCCTCAAGCCCAGATAGATGTATCATCTTGTTGCTTTTTTGCTTCTCAAAATTGTAATTCTTCACTGCAGTCCCTCTCTAATCACCTAAAAAGTATGCTATTGGGAATTCAGTGTTTTTGAATGCATCATCTGTTCAGAAGGCATTGGAAAACTGAATGATCCCCAGGCCCATCAGCCATGGCCATAGGAAGTCTTCAGATGCGGCTGCCTTGATTAAATACCCCAAGCCTGTGTCTGAATCTTGGCTGAAGTCATAGAGGAAACCAGAGACCGACCAGGAGAAGCCAAGGGAAGGAGGAAGCTGGGCCTCCTTTGAGGTGTCCGGTGAGATGCTGCTCGACTTAGAGAAGGGTGATCTTCCCTGGAGGCATGGTTTGTGGTGCCAGGTCTTTGATTGAATGTGGAAGAAACTCATTTTATGTAGAGGCAATATTATCTTCCTGATAGCTACTTCACAGGGCTACTTGAAAAGTAAAAATAATTATGTGACGATGGAGTTATTTTGCCTTCTTGGAACAGAGATGATAGGGAGAATGAAGGTGGTATTCACAGGGTCTGAATTATAGCTGCTATGAATCTGATTTGAATTCATTATTACAAATGGGCCCTCTTGGCCAGAATCATTTCATTACAATTATCTGCTGTTGGGTTAAAAATGTTCTGTGCCTCTGCTTTACATCAGATTTGACAACGGTCTGGAAGTCCTGTGTCTGAATCATTGCCCACATCAGGAAGGGAGCCCGGAGTGCTTGGTGAGGTCAGCTGGTGTCTATTAGGCTATTTCAGATGCTTGCCAGGTGTGTGTGCTTCCTGGACCTCAATCTTCTTTACACCTGCTTTGCTGCCTCAGTGGGACCACGCCATCCGTGTCCGTGAACCATTTGAGGGGGTCGCAGGAGGACGGAGGGAGGGCTGTGGCTGTAACTGTTCTTCTAAATGGGAAGAGTTCCCACTCGCAGCCTGGGAGGGTTTTCGTTTTCTTCCTTTTTTTTCTTTAGCATGGCAGGATAATCAGTTTTGCAGATCCAGGCTGGCTGATCTGGGATTATGCTTAGAAACTCTCTTCTAAAATACCCTTGCATTTTCATTGGGAGTTCTGAGCTAATCTCTTTGGAACCAGGTGTTTGGGGGCTCACCACGGCCAAGGAGGAATCTGGGCAGGAGGATTTTGTCGACGGCACCGCCGCAGTCAGGCTCCCAGAAAGGCGTCTGGGCATTTGCCCGGGCGTTTCTTCATGTTTTGCCCTCCCCATCAGCGGCGTTTCTTTTTGTGAACGTTAGAACATTTCAGAAGAGCCGCTGGGTTATTCCAAACAAGGCCATAGCACGTGCATCTCAGAGTTTCCGTTGCGTAAACCGGTAAGGACTCGGGTCAGGGAGGTGGCGTGGCTCTCAGCCCGGAGGTCCGCAGCCATGCCCTGGGTGTGGGGTGCAGACAGTCGACTTAGAGAAGGGTGATCTTCCTGGAGATGGTTTGTGGTGCCAGGTCTTTGATTGAATGTGGAAGAAACTCATTTTATGTAGAGGCAATATTATCTTCCTGATAGCTACTTCACAGGGCTACTTGAAAAGTAAAAATAATTATGTGACGATGGAGTTATTTTGCCTTCTTGGAACAGAGATGATAGGGAGAATGAAGGTGGTATTCACAGGGTCTGAATTATAGCTGCTATGAATCTGATTTGAATTCATTATTACAAATGGGCCCTCTTGGCCAGAATCATTTCATTACAATTATCTGCTGTTGGGTTAAAAATGTTCTGTGCCTCTGCTTTACATCAGATTTGACAACGGTCTGGAAGTCCTGTGTCTGAATCATTGCCCACATCAGGAAGGGAGCCCGGAGTGCTTGGTGAGGTCAGCTGGTGTCTATTAGGCTATTTCAGATGCTTGCCAGGTGTGTGTGCTTCCTGGACCTCAATCTTCTTTACACCTGCTTTGCTGCCTCAGTGGGACCACGCCATCCGTGTCCGTGAACCATTTGAGGGGGTCGCAGGAGGACGGAGGGAGGGCTGTGGCTGTAACTGTTCTTCTAAATGGGAAGAGTTCCCACTCGCAGCCTGGGAGGGTTTTCGTTTTCTTCCTTTTTTTTCTTTAGCATGGCAGGATAATCAGTTTTGCAGATCCAGGCTGGCTGATCTGGGATTATGCTTAGAAACTCTCTTCTAAAATACCCTTGCATTTTCATTGGGAGTTCTGAGCTAATCTCTTTGGAACCAGGTGTTTGGGGGCTCACCACGGCCAAGGAGGAATCTGGGCAGGAGGATTTTGTCGACGGCACCGCCGCAGTCAGGCTCCCAGAAAGGCGTCTGGGCATTTGCCCGGGCGTTTCTTCATGTTTTGCCCTCCCCATCAGCGGCGTTTCTTTTTGTGAACGTTAGAACATTTCAGAAGAGCCGCTGGGTTATTCCAAACAAGGCCATAGCACGTGCATCTCAGAGTTTCCGTTGCGTAAACCGAGTAAGGACTCGGGTCAGGGAGGTGGCGTGGCTCTCAGCCCGGAGGTCCGCAGCCATGCCCTGGGTGTGGGGTGCAGACAGTCGTGGATACTAAGGTCCGAATGGTGCGTCTGGGCTGGATGCCTGACCGCCACCGGCGGGGGCTCTCACAGAGCATCGCCTCTGCAGCGGTCACGTGCTCGCAGGACCGGGTGTCGCAGGATGGCACCGGGGATTTAGGCAAGCGGTTGGTTAGAGCCCCTGGGGGCCTGAGAGGCTTGCGCTCTGCGGGGATCGCTTCCCAGAGGAGACGTCCGTCCACCAGTGGTTCCTGTCCCGATCGAGCTGAAACTCTGGAGGCTTCACCGTCCCTGGGGCGGGACGAGGAGCAGGGCGGCAGAGCAGAGGGAGTCTTCTCAGCGGCGGGAGGGTGGGGACACGGAGGGGGGCCGTCCCCCTGGAGCCCTGCCTTCTGGGGTTCTGAGGACCAGAGGAGACCCACAGAGCCAGGAGCGAGTGGGCCGGCGGGGAGGCTGCTGGGTCCCGTCTCGGCCGAGCCTACAGGCCTGGAAGAGGGACGCCAGCTGGACCGCCGCTGGCCAGCCACGGGTGGGGAGGGGTGTGGCTGCCTTCCCAGGACACGTGCCCGCACCACCACGCGCCAGCCCAGGGGCAGGAGGAGGACTTTCAAGGCAGTCAGTGTGCGTGCTCTGTGACTTTCTGAATTGCTCTTGACAACTCAGCCGTTCCCAGTCTCAGCCCTTTTATTCATTTTTTTGGCCTTTAAGTAGACTTGGCCCTCGCGTTGAGTTTCGTCTCGCTGGTCTGGAAAGGGGCCGCGTCCTTGACCTGCCCGCTGTGCTCACCGTGTGGCTGGCTCTGGTTTGGGGGGGCGGGAGGCGAGCAGGACCGGCACCCTGAGCTCCAGACCTGGTGGGGTCCAACCGTGAGCTGCAGAGGGCAGGAGGGACCCCTGGTCTCCCGATGACCTTCCCAAGGGAAGGCTTTTCACGTTATAATCGATGGGAAGCGTCTTCCCAGTCCTAAATACGCGCTTAGGACTGACAGAAATGTGTGTTGTTTATTAAGTTAGGAACTGTTAACCTTTCTTATTTTTTTTAATCCTCTCAGGACAGCCCCTGAGGATTTCAGGTGTTCTCACTTGTGTGTCATTCCCCTGCGGGACGGGGCTTGTGGTGAGGTTGGCTTGGGGAGAGGGTGGCCTGGAGGGGGCCCTGGGGAGAGGCTGCCCTCAAAGCCGCACCCCCCACCCCAGGCAGGGACACCTTCCTGCTTCTGGTACCTGGGGCCTCTTTTTCAAGATGTGAAAACTGAAGTTGTGATGCATCCGCAGCTCAGCGCGTGCCTGCCTCTGTCCACGTGTGGCTTCCTGGGTGGAGGAGCTTAGAGAAGGGGCGGCTTTGAGCAGGGCGCCGTTTCCCCCCGGGATCCCACCACAGGCCCTTCCGTAAACCCTGCAGGGGCGGGGGTTCAACAGGTCGACTCCGTCATCAGTGACTGACTGCGTGTCAGGGGCCAGGCCAGCCACGTTTTGTTTCAGGTAATTTTTTTTCCCCCATAATCCCATTTTTTTATTTTGCTTTTTTGTTTACAGGTATTCCAGCTTAGTCATACATATATCCCATTCCCCGCCATCCCACCCCTCCAGGCCGTCACACAGCTCCTATGTACGACCCCTAGACTGACAGCGCATTGACAATAGTTCTCTCTTTTACGTAAGATAGTACAGGGCTCCGTGTTGCTCTTTCCTTATCTCTCACCCACTCTTCCCTCTCCCCAGTGTCCATAAGTCTGTTCTTGGACTTTTTCCATCAATGCTCTGCATGTGTATTTATCAGTACAATCTTACTGGATTCCATATATATGTGTTAGTACACTATACTTGTCCTTCTCTTTTTGACTTCACTTTGTATAATAGGTTCTAGATTCATCCGTCTCATTAGGACTGAATCTTCTGCATTTCTTTTTGTGGCTGAGAAGTATTCCATTGTGTATATGTACCAGAGCTTCTTTATCCATTCGTTTGTCGATGGACATCTAGGTTGCTTCCATGTTCTAGCTATTGTGTGGAGTGCTGCAGTGAACACTGGGGTACAGGTGTCTCTTTCAATTGTGACTTCATCAGGGTATAAGCCTAATAGTGGGGATTGCTGGATTGTTTCAGGTAATTTTCAGAATCTGTTGATCCTGTCTGGGAGAAAGATATTTTCTTCTACTCTGCTAGGGTCTTCTGACTGGTCTTAGAATTAAACACACAGGAGACAGATGAACAGGGGAGAGTCAAATATAAGTGAAATCACATGTCTACATGGAAGAGACCCAGGAGAACTAACTAACTCACCCCTGTGTCCACAGCCCTGAACACCGTCTTCAGCTGAAGACAGAGGAGGATGGTGGAGGTAGGGATGTGAGACCGTAGGTGGAGGAAGGCAGTTTCTGTGGAGCTGAAATGGCACTTGTTTGTAAATGTTTGTGGGTCTAGCAGAGGTGCGCACGGAGTGGGCACTGGTCTCTGGGAGTTGCCCCATGCCGCCTGGCAGTATTCCTTGCAGACTTCCCTGGAGGCTCAGAGGATAAAGAATCTGCCTTGCGTGGGAGACCTGGGTTTGATCCCTGGGTAGCAGAGATCTCCTGGAGCAAGAACGGCTGCCCAGTCTGCCATTCTTGCCTGGGAAATACTATGGACAGAGGAGCCTGGCGGACTGCAGTGCACGGGGTCACAAACAGTCGGACATGACTGGGGGGCTCACCCCCACACTCCTGATGCTCTGTTCCTTCCTGAGTCTTGGACCTTGATTGTTTTCAACATGAAATATTATACGTGCCAGGAACCTTTTGGGATGGTATATTTTGTGCCTCTACAATCCCCAATCTGTAGATGAGGAGACTTGGGTTTAGAAGGTTGAGGCGCTTGCCTTGGGTCACATGGCTATGATGTGTCAGCGTCTGCTTGCTTCTAGAATGCATTTTCCCTTCTTCTGAGTCTTACAATAGCCCCTCCCAGATAGAGAACAGAGAAAGTTTCCAGGACCTTCAAGCAGAAAAAAAAAATCTTAACGCCTCCTTTCCGTACCCGGGACCTACCTGTTTGTGAGCAAAGGTTGGGAAGATGCGCTGGTCGAGGGCTGGGGCGGCCCGTTGTCCTGCCCTCAGCAAGCCCTTCACTGCCCTCATGGGCACGCCAGCCAACGCTGCTCTGTCCTGGGGCCTCAGGGGAAGCCCTTCAACTGCCCTTTTACCTCCCTGGGACGCCGCAGATCTGTTGATCCTGTCTGGGAGAAAGATATTTTCTTCTACTCTGCTAGGGTCTTCTGACTGGTCTTAGAATTAAACACACAGGAGACAGATGAACAGGGGAGAGTCAAATATAAGTGAAATCACATGTCTACATGGAAGAGACCCAGGAGAACTAACTAACTCACCCCTGTGTCCACAGCCCTGAACACCGTCTTCAGCTGAAGACAGAGGAGGATGGTGGAGGTAGGGATGTGAGACCGTAGGTGGAGGAAGGCAGTTTCTGTGGAGCTGAAATGGCACTTGTTTGTAAATGTTTGTGGGTCTAGCAGAGGTGCGCACGGAGTGGGCACTGGTCTCTGGGAGTTGCCCCATGCCGCCTGGCAGTATTCCTTGCAGACTTCCCTGGAGGCTCAGAGGATAAAGAATCTGCCTTCGGCGTGGGAGACCTGGGTTTGATCCCTGGGTAGCAGAGATCTCCTGGAGCAAGAACGGCTGCCCAGTCTGCCATTCTTGCCTGGGAAATACTATGGACAGAGGAGCCTGGCGGACTGCAGTGCACGGGGTCACAAACAGTCGGACATGACTGGGGGGCTCACCCCCACACTCCTGATGCTCTGTTCCTTCCTGAGTCTTGGACCTTGATTGTTTTCAACATGAAATATTATACGTGCCAGGAACCTTTTGGGATGGTATATTTTGTGCCTCTACAATCCCCAATCTGTAGATGAGGAGACTTGGGTTTAGAAGGTTGAGGCGCTTGCCTTGGGTCACATGGCTATGATGTGTCAGCGTCTGCTTGCTTCTAGAATGCATTTTCCCTTCTTCTGAGTCTTACAATAGCCCCTCCCAGATAGAGAACAGAGAAAGTTTCCAGGACCTTCAAGCAGAAAAAAAAAATCTTAACGCCTCCTTTCCGTACCCGGGACCTACCTGTTTGTGAGCAAAGGTTGGGAAGATGCGCTGGTCGAGGGCTGGGGCGGCCCGTTGTCCTGCCCTCAGCAAGCCCTTCACTGCCCTCATGGGCACGCCAGCCAACGCTGCTCTGTCGCCTGGGGCCACAGGTCAGGCTGCAGGAGGGTCCCGCCCACCGTGTGTGCTCTCCGGGGGTCATCAGACCCTGCCCTAAACGCTGTGCCCTCTGGGTAGGTCTGTGACCTCCCCTGGGACGTTCAGTATCTCCACGGACCCAGCAGACAAGACAGAGCCTGCAGGCAAGTGATGAAATGCCACAGCGTTTCTCCAGAAACCAGGAGGACGCAGATGATCCACATAGAAGGATGGAAAGATGAGACGTCGCCTGTTGTCTGATCCTGAGCTTGAGGTCATTTCGTAACCCCGGCTCCCCATCCTCAGGCTGGTGTTTTAGTTTAAACCACCAAGGCTGTGGTGGCAGTGGGCACAGGCCCTCCTGCTCAGCGGGGGACTGACTCATGCCCTGCTCACATTGCCTGGCCTCTTATGGCCTCCTCTTCCCAGGAGATGGTACACTTTGAGTAAATCAAAGAGATGCTGAAGGACTTGACCTGGCTTCGTAACAGTGTTGATCAGTGTTGAAAACTTCGTTCTGAATGTGAAAACGTCTCCAGGAGGTCTGAAGATTTATGGGATCTCGATGAACCAAGTTTCCATCGCATAATAGAAATACAGTGTGTTTTAAGTGCTTGTGAAGTTTTCTGGCTAGCCCACAGAAGATAATTTAACTCATAATTACCCAAACTGCTATAGACCCGCCATGAAGAATAATAGAACACGATGTTGTTGTAGAAGAGGTAATTACGCAAAAGAGGGAAAAATGAATATGATAATTTTCTATTTATCGTGAATGCCAGTGCTGAGGAAAAGTAGACATAATTATAGGAAGATAATATGGAAACATTTTCCCAAAGACATTTCTGAATACTTGAAAAAGTTTCGGAGTTTGTATTACTGTTTCCATTGTGCCAAATTTAATTTTAAGATGCATAGCTTCCCTTCTATTGATTCTAGTGTACTTTTGCAGCCTTGCTAATGATGAGGGGTATTTTCATGAGTATTAACAAAACAACGAATATAGATCAAGGACAAGAAAGAAAACAGAAGGAGAGAGACTTTTCCCAGGGCGTCAGGAAGAGTCGGAGGAGGGCAGAGGCTTTGCCCAGGTGAGGACGAGGGGCCTGCGGTGGAACCCCCAGAGTCCCGGGTAGAGGGAGGAGGGGAGGCAGGGAGTGGCAGTGCCGCCCCCACCCCACCAGGTTCTGCTGGGCGGTCTCTCCACCCCGACTGCCTGCCCGGGTCGTGGGACCACACGTACACAGGCGCGCAGCCTCTGTCCTCAGACGGTGTGTGTGTTAATCAGTCAATCGTGTCCGACTCTTTGCGACCCGTGGACTGTCTCCTGCCAGGCTCCTCTGTCCATGGGATTCTCCGGGCAAGAGGACTGCAGTGGGTGGCTGTGCCCTCCTCCAGGGGATCTTCCCCACCCAGGGCTGGAGTGCAGATCTGCGGCAGTGTAGGTGGATTCTTTGTTGTCTAGCCACCAGAGAAGCCCCATCCTAAGTTAAGGCACCAGCAGTTTAGGGCTCAGGTTCTCACTTGCTGCTGGAACCTGGCTCTTTCTGACCCTTGGTTTTGTTCCGCAGCTGGAGAGCCCCTTCCTGCTCCTGAGCCCTGGCCCATGTCCTGCTCCTCTGAGTTGGCCTGACCCCAGCCCCTGGGTGACTGGCAGCTTGCCCTGTTCAGCAAGAACCTCTGCTCCAAAGGCCCAGTGCACCCCTGACCCCTCCCCTCTCTCCCTCCTGCTTCATGGACTTTCCAGTACTTTTCGGCTCACCTGCCCACCCGAACATTCATGCTGGAGACCACCACCCAGGCAGGCAGAGGGGCAGGCTTGGCCAGGTCGTGCTTGCTCCCTTTCTGCCCGCATTCTTGGGGATATGGATTGCTCTCTCAGATATCGTCCGCCTCGACTGGGATTGATCACAATTGATGCCGTCACAGCGGAGGAATTCTCGCTTGCTGTTTGGAACCCCCCAGGTTGGAGGAAAGAAGCCAGCATGTGTTTTGCAAGGAAATGAATCTGTCAGGTGTATTGTGGGAGCGACCATGCCCATGTTGACGTAGGTGACCTATAGGCCCTGTGCAGAGAGACAGACTTCGTATCTGTGATATCCTCTGCTTTCCAGGCCGTCCCTAAAAATGCCCCTCTCCCCTGTAGCTGGCCCTGCCGCGGTGCCTTTTGTTAAAGGTAGGAACACCCTGTTGACATCTCTGGGCCCCAGTGTCCAGTTCCACACCTACCGTGGAGGGGAAGCTCCAGGTTTGTTGAAAAGATGGATGTGCGTCCTTGCTGTCCATCTGTCCGTCCACCTCTTTGTCTATCTCTTGCACATCTGCTTTGTCTAATGAAGACACTCTCATCCATTTTTAAGCAATCAGGAAGTCACTGACATTACAACCAGAGGTTCTGGCATTTGCGTCCTAGTTGAGATAATGATCTCTCCCTGGGTACTTGGTATTTAACTTGTCCTGTCTCCTCCTGCCAATTATAATTGCAGCACTTGCGAGTTTCACGCCATTCTTACAGTCACTGTTCTGAGAGCCTGAGCAGTTACAACGGAGGTGCGCTTGCCTCCTCCCTTCTTAGTAAGGTTACAGAAGAGAGGGAGGCAGGTTCTGGGGCTGTGCCCGAACACTCCAGGGGATGAAAAAATCCATGAGCGCAGTCTCCTAAAACGTCAGAGGGCCTCTCAGCATGGAGGGTGTTATGGACCTGTTTCTTTGGCATGTGACATGTAGCGGCTTCTGTGATGGGCGCTCACGCTGAGGTCCTGGAGTCCATCTCCAGAGCCCCTGTCGTGTGGAACCTGTGCTGGGGGAACAGTCTGTAGGGTCTTGAGTACACCCTGACGTTTCCTCTCGACCAGTCTGTGGGCGCTTAGTGACATGTAGAGCATAACCCTGTCAAGAGGTTAAGACAGGCTTTAAACTCAAGCAGATTCAGTTCAAGTCCTGGCTGAATGTGATCCCACAAGCCACCAGGTTTCTCCAGTCCTCAACTGAAAAAAAAGAAAGGGTTGAGGGCCTGTTCGCCCACGTCACTGGGTTGTATGGTGGGGGGTGGATGGCATCACGTTTGTTAATAGCTTCCACTAAAGTCAGACATGTAGAAGGTTCACGACAGAGAGCCGCATTAATGTTTGTAAAACTGTAAGTTGCTGAATCCACAATTTAAACAACCAGCTTTATTGACAGCTCTGTGCCAAGCCCTGTTCTAACCAACACAGAAATGATAAAGTTGACTTAATCCCGGTCTCTTCTTAAACCCCTGCATCTAGTGAATGTATCAGGAGAATAAAGGGCCCATAGATCAGGAAGTGAGGGGGAAGGGAGCTGGAGGGGAGGAAGGAGGAGGGAGGGAGGGTGGGAGGGAATTTACATAAAATGCACCATATTCTGTGGTCACTTAGACAAATCCCAGCATTCCCGTTCAGCCTTGTAACCACCACTCCAGAAGACAGGGATGATTTTTATCACCCTCAAAGAATTCCTTGATGCCCTCTCTTTTTCTTTTGTGGTCAAATATGCATGACATGAAATTTACCATTTTAACCACTTTTCAGAGTGCAGTTCTGCGGCATTAGACGCGTTCATTTGATGTGCAGCAGCGTCCGTCCATCTCAGGCCCTCTTTTCCTCTGTCTAAACGGAAACCCTGCCCTCCTTAAACACTAGCTCCTGTCTCCCCTCCCCGCCCTGATGGTCTGTCTCTGCATTTGACTTTTCTAGGGACCTCATATTGAAGAAGGAAATGGCAGCCTGCTCTAGTAGTCTTGCCTGGTGAATTCCGCGGACACAGGGGCCTGGCGGGGCTGTAGTCGTGGGGTCCTGAAGAGTCGGACGCGGCTCAGCGACTGACACTCTCCCTTTCACTTTTCAGGGACCTCGTACACCTCGGGTCGTGCGTCATCTGTCTTTTGTGGCTGCCCTGTGTCACTTAGCCTCGTGTCTTCAAGGTTTATCCTTGTAGCCTGTGCCAGCATTTCCTGCCTTCTCAGTGTCCCAGTCCTCTGCTGTCAGCTCTTGGGTGTAGTCCCAGAGACGGCATTTCTTCTCTCTGGGAGTACATCACGTGGTGACCCTGTGGATTCTGAGGAACTGGCATACCCTTTGCCATGGTGGCCACACCATTCTGCGTCCCTTCCAGCAAGGTCTAAGCTTCTCGTTTCTTTACATTCTTGCCAACACTTGTTATTTTCAGGGTTTTTTTTTTTTTTTTTAATAATAACCATTTTAATGGATGTGAAATGTTGTCTTATTGTGGTTTTGATCTCCATTTCCCTATTAGTGATATTGATGTGTTTATGCCCATTTGTGTATCTTCTTTAAGAGAAGTGTCTGTTCAACTGGTTGTTCATATTTAATCAGGTTATCAGTCTTTTCTGGTGCTGAGTTATAGGAATTCTCAATGTGTCCTGAATGTTAATATATTGTTAGGTATGATTGGCACATGTATTATTCCCTCTGCAGACTGCCTTTCACTCTGTCAGGAAGATCTTTTGCTGCACACAGCTCTGTCATTGGGGGGTCGTCCATTTTGGCAGTGTTTCCTTTTGTCCTTTGTACTTTTGATGTCCTATCCAAGAAATCATTGCCAGACCCAATGTCATGAAGCTTTTCCCCTAATTTTTCCTTCAAGAGTTTCATGGTTTGAGCTCATATGTTTAGATCTTCCTTCCATTTGGAGTTAGATTTTGTATATAGTGTAAGGTCAGAGTCCAAGTTAAGTTTCTTGCATGCAGATAGGCAATTTTCCCAGCACCATTTCTTGAAGCGATTGTCTTTTATTCATTCGGCTTCTCACTCTTGCTGAGATTCATTTGAACACACACGGTTTGTGGTCTCTGTTCTATCCCATTGGTCCATGTCTCTCTTTATGTCAGAACCAGCCTGTTTTGGTTACGGCAGCTGAGAGTAGGTTTTGAAACCAGGAGGGTGAGACCTTGGACTTTGTTATTTTTCAAGATTATTTTAGCTGTCTGGGATCCACTTAGATTGCAAGTCTTTAACCTTGCTTGCGTTTACTCCTATATTTCTATTTTTTAACATTTATTTTATTTATTTATCTTCTGGGGGGTGGGGTGGGGAGGGAGGGGGGCAGGCGGATCACTTCTGTTGGTCTTCCATTTCTCTATTTTCATCTGTCTTTGTTCTTTGGCTCCTGTGGTCCTCCCATCATGGTGGCCTCTGTCGTCGCAGAGTGCCAGCTCTGGGTGCATGTGCTCCAGAGCTCCGACTCGGTAATTGGACACATCAGTCCAGCCGCTCTGCGGCACGTGGGATCTTCCCAGGCCAGGGCTCGAACTGGTGCCCCTTGCACTGCAAGGCGATGTCCTTACCCACTGGACCACCAGGGGAAGCCCTACTCCTATATTTTTTAATGTTACTATAACTTGAGTTGCTTCTCAATTTCCTTTCTGGGTTGTGCATTGAAATTACAACGGATTTCTACATATTTTATGTGATACTATGTTTATGTGAAGATTAGGTCATGTGCAGACAGAAGTAATTTTATTCTTTCTTTCCAATTTGGATACCTTTTAGGTGTTTTTCTTGCCTAATTACCCTGGCTAGGACTTCCAGTGCTATATGAATTAGAAGTGAGGAAAGCAGGCAGCCTTGCCTTGTTCCTGACTTTAGAAGGAAGTTTTTCATTTTTCAACGTTGATTATGGTATTAGATATGGGTATTTCATAATATGGCCTTTATTACCTTGGTGTAATTTGCTTCTCTTCCTAGTTTATTGAGTTTTTAATCACAGAAGGGTATGGAAATTTGTCAAACGCTTTCTCTACATCAAGTTGCTGATTAATTTTAATTCACCCTGCTCATATGGCTTACTCATTGATTGATTTTTTTATATATTCAACCATCCTTGTATTCCAGCAATATGTTCCACTTGTTGATGGTGCCTAATCTTGTCGTATCATGTTGAGTTCAGTTTGTTGGTACAGTGGACTCTTAGGCGTAAACCGTGCCAGTCTACTTGCACGTGGACTTTTCAGTAGTGACTGCTGCCGTGTGGCGTGAGTTGTGGTTGGTTGGCTCCACGGAGGCGAGGCTGCAGACAGAGAGGGGCCACAGGCACCTGCAGAGGGCTGCCTGTGACCTGAGTGCAGACTTTCATTGTTGCTCAAGAGGCGGCTGCGTATTGAGGGTGCTGCACTGGTGGTCCTGGGGCATGTTGCCTGTAGTGCCTTTATTTGTGGCGTCTTTCTCGGGCTTTGGTATTAGGGTAAGGCTGGCCTCATAAAATGAGTATAGAAGCCTTCCTCCCTCTTCAACTTTTTGAGAAGGGTTGGAGAATGACTATTGTTAATTCTTTACATGCTTGGTAGAATTCACCAGTGAAGCCGGCTTGTCTTGTGTTTTTCTCTGTTGGGAGAATTTTGATTACTGATCCAATCTCCTTTCTAGTCATATAACTGTTTAGATTTCCTGTTTCTTCATGATTTGGTTAAAAAGGCTATGTTTCTTCTAGGAATTTATCTCTTTTGTCTTGGATTGATTATTCAGTTTGTTTATATATTATAGCCTGTCATGCTGTCTTATGAGCTTTTCAATTCCTACAGCATCCCTTCTTCCATTTTTATTTTATCTGAGTCTCCTTTCTTTCTTTTTCCTAGAAAATCTAGCTAAAAATTTAGTAATTTTATTGATTCGTTCAAGCATTAGGTTTTGGTTTTGTTGATTCTATTTTTTTTTTTTTCTATTTTCAATATCATGGATCTCTACTTTCCAATCTTTACTATTTCCCTCCTTCTTATTTTTCTGTTTGGTTTGGAGAGAGGGCCAGACTACCGCACTGCAGGAAGGTGGAATGAGGGGGATGAAAATACCATGAAATTTCTTCTTATTTTTAAATGAGGCTTTTCTGCCTTTTTTCTGGATTGGGCATTTGCTCAGGCTCTCTAATCTTTGATTGATTTCCACAGCCCTTGTAAAGTTACTACCCACAGTTGCTAGTTGTTTGTTTAGTGTTTCCGGAGGTAAGCACAGGTCTGGGTCTCCCTAGCCTGTCCCCTCGCTGACGTCCCTGGTGAAGTCAGACTTGCGGCCCTAGGCCGACGTCCGTCTCCTTTCGGACAGTACAGACACCGTTGCATTTGTTCTATAATTTCATCCAAATGCAATGCTACTGTATTAGACAGGACTTCTTCATCCGTGACGCTCTTACTCAGTTTAATGTATTTGGGTACATTCACGTACCTGTCACTCCTTGTCCTTGATTCCCTTGGCCCTGTAGTATTCCATTATATGGACATCTCACAGTGTTTTCCCATTTACTTGTTGATGGATTAATATTGTTTGTTTTTTGGCTTTCATTAGTTAAAGTACCATGGATATTTGAGGAAAGGCTTGGTAAGGAAATGTATTTTCATTAAAAAAAAAATACCTAGGGGGCATCCCCGGTAGTCCAGTGCATAAAGAGTCCACCTTGCAGTGCAAAGGGCACTTGTTCGATCCCTGGCCCGGGAAGATCCCACGTGCCACAGAGTGGCTGGACCGGTGTGTCCAGTTCTGAACCAGTGCGCTGGAGCTTGTGTGCCCAGAACTGGTGCTCTGCTACAAGAGAGGCCACGGCAATGGGAGGCCCACACAGGCCAAAGAATAAAGATGGATGAAAATAAATAAATAAATAACCAATAAAAGAGCCCCCCCCCCAAAAAAAAGAGACTATGACTAGGACTGCAGAATCCTATGACAGGTGCTCACTTACCTGTAACGAGGCGCCAGACCCTCTTCCGGGGCTGCTGTGTCAGTGCCTCCGTCAGTGCTGTTGTGCCGTCCCTGCGGGTCCTGTCCCAGAGCTCTAGCTGCTCCAGAGTCCCAGCACTTGTTCTTGGTCTTTTCATTTTTTTAAATGTAATTTTCAGCCTTTGTAGTTGGGTATACGAAGCAGTGTACGATTGTGAAGTTTGAATTTGCATTTCTGTGGGGACTAATATTCAGCATCTTTTCACGGATTTTTCACATTGGCTGGTCATATATCTTCCCACAGACATGGGTGATGGATGTGTTTATCCATCCATTTAGTTCGCAGGTGTTTATTGGACACGGTGTGCCAGGTACTGTTTTCCAGAGAGTAGACTCGCCTGAGAGGTCAGTCCAGATGGCCGAGCCTGGGGAGTCAGGGTCCCACCTTTGTGAGTTTCACCGCCAGGAGCCCCAGCAGCTTCTCAGAGTGAAACTGTGGGAACTGGCTGGAGGAGGTGTCATTTCGAGATACACCAGAGCATTGTTCTCACTTTCAGAAAGCCTGCCCTCAAGCTGTTTCACCAGAGTCAAACCTCAGTGGGTTTCACTGGAGACTAAACTCCCGGGAAAGGGAACAGCTCCAGCCTCCATCTAAAAAGGCACAGAACGCACTGTGAAAAGAAAGCGAGTATTAGAACTACACTCCGATATGGCAGGGAGGTTGGGATTATCAGACCAGAAATTGAAAGTAACTCTGATACATATGCTAAGGGATTAATTAATGGATAAAATGGACCACAGACCAGAACCGATGGGTACTGTAAGCGTAGAAATAGAAACTCTAAGAAAAAAGTCAGAAAGAAATGCTACAAAAATTGTTAGAAAAATGAAGAATGGCTTTCATGGGTTTATTAGTAGCCTGGACACAGCTGAGACAAGAATCAGTGCACTTGGTGATACGTCAGTGCAAGCTTCCTAAACGGAATAGGGAAAGAGAGAGAAAAACTGGGGAAAGAGAAGAATAGGATAGTCACGAACTTTGGGAAAACCATACAAGGGTATACCGTATGTGTATTGGGACTATCAAAAGGAAAAGAGAGAAAGGAACAGAAAAAATAATCGAAGCCATAATGACAGAATTCCTCAAAGTTAAAGTCAGGCACCACACCATGATCCAGAAGGCTCAGAGATTACCAAGAAGGATAAATGCCCACACAACTCCACCTGATAATCAGATGAGGAAATCCAAAGGCAGAGATAGTTGAAAGAAGCTGCGGTGGCTGGCGGAGACGTTGCTTACGGAGAGCAGGGAACAGACCTGTACAGACTGTAGGCGCCTTGCAAGTGAGAAGAGAATGGAATGGATTCCATCCACCGTTATTTGCAGGGCTTCTAACTCTTTGTACTCACAGTATTTGTTCATTATTGTGCTCACTGGCTCACTCGCTCTCAAACACACGCACACACACACTTTTTATCTTCAACTGGATGTTAGTTTTCTGAGAGCAGAAATAGAATTTCAAGTTAATTGTCTCCAGTACCTTCTATGACACTCAGGAACAGAGCATACTGGTACGTTCTGCTGGACAGGAGGCGGGGAGATGGCATCCGTCTCTGTGTCCGCCTCTCCTTCCTGAGTGGAGACCCGTCAGACGTTTGTATATTTGTGACCATGACAGAGGTGACGACGAGAATGAACACACGTAGCATCTGTGTGTACAGTGATCTAAAGCTTGCTCTTTCTCCTCCTGAGGTATTCTTTTCCAACCTCTTCATAAACCTGGCAGGTCTTCCGTATCTTCCAGCCTCCACTGGAAGGCTGCTTCCTCTGGCAGTCGTTTCTAGTTTTCCTTGGTTCCCTTTCTCTTCATGATTTCCAAGCTTTGCAAACCTGACTGGGGATCATCGTGAATGAAAGTGACCCAGGACTTTTTTTTTTTCAGAAGACGGATCCCTCTTCACAGCTGCAGACACAGAGTTGAGAATGCTGAGATGTATACTCGAGAATCTGATTCTCATGCAAGCAAAGCTAGTTCTGTGCCCCATTGTTTGGAAATGTTGCGTCTGCTCCTCTCTGTGCTTCCTGCAGAGCTGCCCGGCCGGGAGCTGCCCCTCCCCGGGTCCCATTGATCGCGTCCCTAGCTGCAGCATCATCTGCAGGTCCTCTCACAGAGTCTCTGTGGGTCTCCATTCGCAGGACTTAAATTTCAAGGCAGTGACGATATCTCATTCATTTCTGTATCTCTGGTTCCACACCCGACTGAGTTTTTTGCCTTAGATTTTGTTTGTTTGTGAAGAGTTTTAAAAACCCACTCAAACTATTAAACCAAGAACGAGGCTGTGTTATAAGGCCCGTGGAACCCAGGAGGAGTGGAGAATATTGATTTCTCTAAGGAGGGGAACCAGGCAGCCACTCTGTCATCTGCCTCCTGCACTGTGACCACGTGCTCTTTTATTCTAAAAGTAGGAACCTTTCCACCATATCTGCGTTCTATATCTTTTTTGCCAGCCAGCTGCCTCCATCGCCCCGGGATATAAGATGACCGTCCTGGGTCTTCTGAGCTCACTGGTTCTCGGCTCAGGCCGGCTCCCACAGACCACCTGGCGCCTCTGTTTCCCACCTCCAAATTAATTCACAGGAGATAAATCTGACTGGTCCACTTTGTAGAGTGTCTGCCCTTAGTTCAGACAAATCATGGGTGTGGGTAGGGAATCATGTATCAGATAGGTGCTTTTAGTTCCAACTAATAAAACTAAAGAGCCTCTTGATGAGGGTAAAAGAGGAGAGTTAAAAAACCGGGTTAAGACTCAGCATTTAAAAAAAAAAACAGAGATCATGGCATCTGGTCCCATCACCTGGTGGCAAATATATGGGGGGAAAATGGAAACAGTAACAGATTTTATTTTCTTGGGCTCTGAGGTCACCGTGGATGATGACTGAAGCCACAGAATTAAAAGACGCTTGCTCCTTAGAAGGAAAGCTATGAAAAACCTACACATTGGATTAAAAAGCAAAGACATCACTTTGCCAACAAAGGTCCATATTGTCAAAGCTATGGTTTTTCCAGTGGTCGTGTACAGATGTGAGAGAGAGCACTGCAGAACTGATGCTTTTGAACTGTGGTGCTGGAGAAGACTCTTGAGAGTCTCTCGGACAGAAAGGAGAATAAACCAGCCATTCTTCAAGTAGACTAACCCTGAATATTCATTGGAAGGACTGATGCTAAAGCTGAAGCTCTAGTACGTTGCTCACCTGTGGGTCTCCATTCGCAGGACTTAAATTTCAAGGCAGTGACGATATCTCATTCATTTCTGTATCTCTGGTTCCACACCCGACTGAGTTTTTTGCCTTAGATTTTGTTTGTTTGTGAAGAGTTTTAAAAACCCACTCAAACTATTAAACCAAGAACGAGGCTGTGTTATAAGGCCCGTGGAACCCAGGAGGAGTGGAGAATATTGATTTCTCTAAGGAGGGGAACCAGGCAGCCACTCTGTCATCTGCCTCCTGCACTGTGACCACGTGCTCTTTTATTCTAAAAGTAGGAACCTTTCCACCATATCTGCGTTCTATATCTTTTTTGCCAGCCAGCTGCCTCCATCGCCCCGGGATATAAGATGACCGTCCTGGGTCTTCTGAGCTCACTGGTTCTCGGCTCAGGCCGGCTCCCACAGACCACCTGGCGCCTCTGTTTCCCACCTCCAAATTAATTCACAGGAGATAAATCTGACTGGTCCACTTTGTAGAGTGTCTGCCCTTAGTTCAGACAAATCATGGGTGTGGGTAGGGAATCATGTATCAGATAGGTGCTTTTAGTTCCAACTAATAAAACTAAAGAGCCTCTTGATGAGGGTAAAAGAGGAGAGTTAAAAAACCGGGTTAAGACTCAGCATTTAAAAAAAAAAACAGAGATCATGGCATCTGGTCCCATCACCTGGTGGCAAATATATGGGGGGAAAATGGAAACAGTAGCAGATTTTATTTTCTTGGGCTCTGAGGTCACCGTGGATGATGACTGAAGCCACAGAATTAAAAGACGCTTGCTCCTTAGAAGGAAAGCTATGAAAAACCTACACATTGGATTAAAAAGCAAAGACATCACTTTGCCAACAAAGGTCCATATTGTCAAAGCTATGGTTTTTCCAGTGGTCGTGTACAGATGTGAGAGAGAGCACTGCAGAACTGATGCTTTTGAACTGTGGTGCTGGAGAAGACTCTTGAGAGTCTCTCGGACAGAAAGGAGAATAAACCAGCCATTCTTCAAGTAGACTAACCCTGAATATTCATTGGAAGGACTGATGCTAAAGCTGAAGCTCTAGTACGTTGCTCACCTGATTCGAAGAGCTGACTCACTGGAAAAGACCCTGATGCTGGGGAAGGCTGAGGGCAGGAGGAGAAGGGGCGGCAGAGGAGATGGCTCGGTGGCATCACCGACTCAGTGGACATGAGTTTGAGCAGCTCTGGGAGACAGTGAAGGACAGGGAAGCCTGGCGTGCTGCAGTGTGTGGGGTCACAGAATGGGGCACAGCTGGTGACTGAGCAGGAACAGTGAAACTCAGCCGTGAAAGTGGTGTAAGCAACGGTAATACTCATGGTCTCACTTGATGCGCATGTCAGAGGGAGGAGCTTCCAGGGTTGGCTTCCATCCACAAAAGTGCTGAGGGCATTGCCTGTTACGGCTTTAACACAGAGGCCCAGCTCCATGCATCGCGTCCTGCCACAGAGTCTCTGCCATCCAGGACTGGAGAGGGTCTCCTTTGAAAATAGTTCCCGGAAGTTCTCTCCCAGTAGATTTCTCTGTGGGGTCTCTGTCCAGGATCACATCATAGGCCCAGTCCCTGGATGGAAGAGTGGGCCAGAAAGTGGGTCTCTGGGCTCTTTAGTCCCTCTGGTGAGAGGCAGGCTCCACCTGCAAGGGCCTGGTGGGCAGCTCTGTCGGGTTGGTAAAGAGTGCTGTGCACATTTCCCGCGGCTTCAGGACGGCCCTCCGGTGTGACTGGAGACGCGGTGGAGGTGGGGTGGCCAGAGTGCTCGGAGAAGGGGCTGTGCAGCCTGGGCCTCCTAGGTGCTTTCTACAGAATCTGGTGTGCATGGGTTCCAGGAGCCCGCTGGACCGCGTGTGTGTGGCTTGCTCCCTGGGGTCCTCCTGCCGCAGAGGAGGAGGAGGACAGCACCTGGGAAGTCGCTTACCCTGGGTGGTTACCAAGGCCTGAATCCCTTTCTGCTTAGAAAATACAAACCAGACAGAGTGTGAAGTTGAGGAGCAGGAAGAGTCCAGGCTGTTTAAACAGCTCCACACCTAGGAATCAGGAAAGCAGACGACTCTGCAGAGAGAGACGGGGAAAGAAAAGAGAGCTGGAGAAGGAGCACCCAGTCTCGGTGAGAAGAAAGCCTCCTCTGGGAAAACAGTGCCGAGCGGGAGCTCCCGGAGCTGGAGGGGTTGGAACAAGGGCTTCTTAAATCAGGCGGGCGGACCGAGCCCCGCTGAGGACAGGAGCCAAGGTGCTGGGAGAAGATAGTGCAGATGAATGAACACGGCCAGGCGGTTCCCGGGGCAGTGCGTCCACGCGTCATGTGTGGGGTCACAGAATGGGGCACAGCTGGTGACTGAGCAGGAACAGTGAAACTCAGCCGTGAAAGTGGTGTAAGCAACGGTAATACTCATGGTCTCACTTGATGCGCATGTCAGAGGGAGGAGCTTCCAGGGTTGGCTTCCGTCCACAAAAGTGCTGAGGGCATTGCCTGTTACGGCTTTAACACAGAGGCCCAGCTCCATGCATCGCGTCCTGCCACAGAGTCTCTGCCATCCAGGACTGGAGAGGGTCTCCTTTGAAAATAGTTCCCGGAAGTTCTCTCCCAGTAGATTTCTCTGTGGGGTCTCTGTCCAGGATCACATCATAGGCCCAGTCCCTGGATGGAAGAGTGGGCCAGAAAGTGGGTCTCTGGGCTCTTTAGTCCCTCTGGTGAGAGGCAGGCTCCACCTGCAAGGGCCTGGTGGGCAGCTCTGTCGGGTTGGTAAAGAGTGCTGTGCACATTTCCCGCGGCTTCAGGACGGCCCTCCGGTGTGACTGGAGACGCGGTGGAGGTGGGGTGGCCAGAGTGCTCGGAGAAGGGGCTGTGCAGCCTGGGCCTCCTAGGTGCTTTCTACAGAATCTGGTGTGCATGGGTTCCAGGAGCCCGCTGGACCGCGTGTGTGTGGCTTGCTCCCTGGGGTCCTCCTGCCGCAGAGGAGGAGGAGGACAGCACCTGGGAAGTCGCTTACCCTGGGTGGTTACCAAGGCCTGAATCCCTTTCTGCTTAGAAAATACAAACCAGACAGAGTGTGAAGTTGAGGAGCAGGAAGAGTCCAGGCTGTTTAAACAGCTCCACACCTAGGAATCAGGAAAGCAGACGACTCTGCAGAGAGAGACGGGGAAAGAAAAGAGAGCTGGAGAAGGAGCACCCAGTCTCGGTGAGAAGAAAGCCTCCTCTGGGAAAACAGTGCCGAGCGGGAGCTCCCGGAGCTGGAGGGGTTGGAACAAGGGCTTCTTAAATCAGGCGGGCGGACCGAGCCCCGCTGAGGACAGGAGCCAAGGTGCTGGGAGAAGATAGTGCAGATGAATGAGCACGGCCAGGCGGTTCCCGGGGCAGTGCGTCCACGCGAGGCTCCCCTCTCTTTTGAGGTCAGTTATTTATTTATTTTGTAACGGAACCTAACAAATTCTAAGACCGGATAAATCCAATTACCTGTGTTTTGCCTTTAGGGAGCGCGAAAGATTAATGGTGGTATTTTGGCAACAGCATAAAAAGAAATAGGCGGTAATAACAAGGAGGCTCGTAAAAGGAGCCGCGTCCCAGGAAGGCCAGCGCACAGGTAACGCTGGCCCTGGGCTGGCTGCGGCAGGTGCAGGGCCCTGCGCCCGGGGACTGGGACGGATCCCAGGGGCCTTCTTCCTCCTCCACAGCCAGTCCTCGAATCCCAAGAGCTGAGCAGGAGCACAGGCCCACCTGAGCCCGGCTCCTGCTCATGCTCTCTCCTGTGAACGGCTTGGGTGGCTGACATTTTAGAGTTAACAAAGCATTTCCCAGGAGCTGCTCCAGGATCCGCCCACAACTCCTGGCCGAGGGCTGGACGCTGACCGTTTCCTTCTGTTTCCAGACGGGGAGCCTGTGAGGAACGTGCCACAGCCGCGTCTCCCGCGTGGCCTGTGGTCTTCTGCGCTTTCCTGTGCTGCCTGTGTGCGTGTGCGTGCTCCGTCACACAGTGCTGTCAGACTCTTCGCGACTCCCTTGACTCCAGCCCCCCAGGCTTCTGTGTCCATGGGATTTCCCAAGCAAGAGCACTGGAGGGGGTGGCCATTCCCTTCTTCAGGGGATCTTCCTAAGCGAGGGATCACACCAGCCTCTCCAGCACTGGCAGGCAGGTTCTTTACCAATAAGCTACCTGGGAGGCCCTCTGAGGTGCTTTTGGAAACATGGCGTTAGGAGCAACAATGCATCTGGTGAACTCGCAGCGAACTGCCCGGAGCCTGGCCGCGGTGATGTCTGGGTGGACGGACCCTGTGTGGTGGTGGGGAGCCTCTGGTCTCGGTTCCGTCTGTAGTTTTATCTTGTTAAGTTTCATTGTTTGGAACTCCTGCTATCTTCCCAGAATAGATCTTGACTTGTGAAATACTTCTAAAATGTCTTCCTTAGACACGCTAAAGGCAATAAATATGCATTTCAAATTAAAAACAACAAAAAAACCAAAAACCAAAATGGCTTCCTTTATATTCATACATTTGGGTTTTTAAAAAATATAACTCCTTTTATTGAGGTATAATTCACATACCATAAAATTCATCCTTTAAAAGTATGCAATTCAGTGGCTTTAGTTAGTATATTCATGGGGTTGTGCAACCCTTACCAGTATCTAATTCTAGAATATTTTTATTCTCCCCCAAAACCTTGAGTCTGTTAGCAGCCTTTCCCAGCCCCAGCTCCCCCAGTCTCCTTCTGTCTCTGTGAATTTCTCTCTTCTGGACATTCCATGTCCGTATCAGAACATGGGTTCTGTCAGTGCCCAGGCTCCACTTGCAACTTCTTTCTTTATTCGTCCTTTGGCTTCCCCCCAGCTTCCTTGCTCGTTCACTCCACGAGCGTCTTCTGAGGGAGGTCGTGGTTCGAGTGTTCTGTTAGGAGCTGTGGGTGGAGATGGGCGGGGACTGGAGAGCTCGTGCTTTGGAAGGTGGAAGCCGGAAGCCGGTGGCGTGGTTGGCCTGGGGCGTCCTCGCGTCGTCTGGAGAGGCGCATGTGTGGCGTCCGCCTCTTCTGGACTCTGAGCCCTGCCCAGCAGCGCCTTCGCACCCAGGCCTCGCCAGCCTCCCGTGGACACTCGACTGTTGCTGCCGCTGTGGCTCTGGGGCTCAGCACTGCTTCCCACCAGCCCAGCCGGCCCTGGCCCTGGCCCCGGCCCCGCTCCTGACCAGCAGGCTGTACTTAAAACCCTCATGCCACGGACAGCTGGCTCCCAGACTTCAGCCAGCATCAGGGCATCCAGAGCACTTGTTAAAGCACTGGGCCTTTCCAGAGTTTCTGACTCAGTGGGTGTCGGGAGAGGTCTGAGAACTTGCGTTTCCTACAAGTCCCTTGGTGCTGGTGCTGCCAGCACACTCAGAGTCTAGGATTGTCTTTTGCCTCCTTGGTCTCTATCCTGGTAGCCCGGCTGGTGAGCCACGACCTCCAGGGCTGAGGTTTTCTGTTCTGCTGCTCGTCCCTTCCAAGGACCCGGGCAGTATAGTTACGCTCAGGCTCAAGGCTTAGAGCTTCAGGTCCCACCTGCTCACATACTGCCCCAAACGTTGCCTGCTTCTCCATTTTGTGGTCCCCTGATGCCGACCGTATCACCTTGGATGTACCGAGTCTCACACGGTCCAGGTCTGCCACGAGGGTCTGCCGTGCCTCTTACCAGCCTCCCCATCGTAACCGGCGGCATTGCTGGAGTCATCGCTGCCGCCTTCCCAGCCGCCAGCACCACCATCACCAGCCTCACCATCACCAGCACCATTGTTATTGAGCTCTTCGCTCACACGCCAGGAAGCATTAGCCTAACCCAGTCCAGGGTACCATGGCAACCGGAACATTCACAGCTTCTAGGCTTAGAAGGTCTTCGGAGGAAACCAGGTACCTCACACCACCATTTGCGCTTTTGTTCTTTCCCGCACTCCCCGGAAGCAGCTCCTGCCTCCATACTCCATCAGTTTTGATGCTCTTGGTTCGGATGCACCTGCAGGGGCAGAAAGACACTCCTGTGTAGCACAGAGAAAAAGAAGAAGTCAGGCTGAGCAGGGAGACGTGCTAACTACCCTGTAGTTAACCAGCAGCACACGTCTGCCTTAAACTTTAATCGATAGTTATTAATTAACAGAGAGAACAATAACTGTCTTATTAAATCAGCAGTGATAAACCAGGTCTGAGCTGCTATTGAATGCTAATTGTCAGTTGATGACTGCACACGGTTTCCGAGGGTAAGCAGGCACGTTCTAGGTATAATACAGCGTTTCCAGTACATGCCGTGATGTAAAATCCTCGTTATGGTGTCTTAATAATCAATTGGACTTCAGTGTGCGATATTTGTCTAATTAACTCCACATCGACACTCGGAGCCAGCCTTGCCGGCCACAGATGATGGATTAGTGACGGTAGCTTAGACGTGGCTGTGGGGTGGGGTGCTTTGTCTGTGAACTGGGGGCCCTCGTCAGAGAGCAGGGTCTGCAGAACAACCTGTGGGGCAGCTCCCCTCCCGTCCGTAGAACGTACGAATGGGGAGAATAACGCTGTCTAGCCAGTGCGTGGTTTCCCGCCTCCTGGGAGGGTCCAGTGTCTGCTCCTTGCTGGCCGCTCACCTTGAACCTGGACGTGAAGGGCAGACGCAGGAGGAGGAGCGTGCCCTCCAAGGACCCGGGCAGTATAGTTACGCTCAGGCTCAAGGCTTAGAGCTTCAGGTCCCACCTGCTCACATACTGCCCCAAACGTTGCCTGCTTCTCCATTTTGTGGTCCCCTGATGCCGACCGTATCACCTTGGATGTACCGAGTCTCACACGGTCCAGGTCTGCCACGAGGGTCTGCCGTGCCTCTTACCAGCCTCCCCATCGTAACCGGCGGCATTGCTGGAGTCATCGCTGCCGCCTTCCCAGCCGCCAGCACCACCATCACCAGCCTCACCATCACCAGCACCATTGTTATTGAGCTCTTCGCTCACACGCCAGGAAGCATTAGCCTAACCCAGTCCAGGGTACCATGGCAACCGGAACATTCACAGCTTCTAGGCTTAGAAGGTCTTCGGAGGAAACCAGGTACCTCACACCACCATTTGCGCTTTTGTTCTTTCCCGCACTCCCCGGAAGCAGCTCCTGCCTCCATACTCCATCAGTTTTGATGCTCTTGGTTCGGATGCACCTGCAGGGGCAGAAAGACACTCCTGTGTAGCACAGAGAAAAAGAAGAAGTCAGGCTGAGCAGGGAGACGTGCTAACTACCCTGTAGTTAACCAGCAGCACACGTCTGCCTTAAACTTTAATCGATAGTTATTAATTAACAGAGAGAACAATAACTGTCTTATTAAATCAGCAGTGATAAACCAGGTCTGAGCTGCTATTGAATGCTAATTGTCAGTTGATGACTGCACACGGTTTCCGAGGGTAAGCAGGCACGTTCTAGGTATAATACAGCGTTTCCAGTACATGCCGTGATGTAAAATCCTCGTTATGGTGTCTTAATAATCAATTGGACTTCAGTGTGCGATATTTGTCTAATTAACTCCACATCGACACTCGGAGCCAGCCTTGCCGGCCACAGATGATGGATTAGTGACGGTAGCTTAGACGTGGCTGTGGGGTGGGGTGCTTTGTCTGTGAACTGGGGGCCCTCGTCAGAGAGCAGGGTCTGCAGAACAACCTGTGGGGCAGCTCCCCTCCCGTCCGTAGAACGTACGAATGGGGAGAATAACGCTGTCTAGCCAGTGCGTGGTTTCCCGCCTCCTGGGAGGGTCCAGTGTCTGCTCTCCCTTGCTGGCCGCTCACCTTGAACCTGGACGTGAAGGGCAGACGCAGGAGGAGGAGCGGCTCTGGCTCCCATCTGCCGCCCCCAGAGACCCTCTGAGGTCGCAAGCAGCCTTCCGCAAGCTGTCTGTGCTCAGCGCACAAAGCATGCTGCCCCTCCTCCTCTGCCAGCCCTCTCCCCTTCACCCATCCCTTTCCCCCAGCGCCCCAGGCCCAAGTAGGCTTTTGATCCTCACGGTGCACCTTCCTTTTCTCTGCTTTCTTTCTGGATGGGTTGTCTTGGGCACTGAGATCGTGTGTTCAAGACTAGGCACTGTGCCTTTTATTCACGCTGCCTTGACGCCTCTACACGGGGATTCCGCGATGTCCACAGCTGTCCAGGATGCTGGCGTGTGAGCGGTGGAAGGAGAGCAGCCACGAGACGCTGGTTTTCACGGCTCATGTTGGCACAACGGCCTAGACTGTGGACACCCAGAGTCGTGGAGAAGCGGGAGTCTCGGCAGGTAGTTGGCATAAACTGATCCAAGGTCGTCTCGCTTGGCAGTGGTGATGTTTGCAAAGGTAATTTTAACTAGGTATCCTCTCTTAAAAAAGAATAAGGAGTTCTATAAGGATATGGCTTCCCTGGTGGCTTAGCTGGTAAAGAATCTGCCTGCAGTGCCAGAGACCTGGGTTTGATCCCTAGGTCGGGACGATCCCCGGAGAAGGAAGTGGCTACCCACTCCAGTGTTCTCGTCTGGAGAATTCCATGGGCAGTAGTGCCTGGTGGGTTACAGTCCATAGGGTTGCAAGGATTTGGACACAACTGAGAGACTAACACCCATAAGAGTATAAAATAACCTGTGTTATCATAATTAAAAATTAGTAAGGCTAAACCTCATACTTCAATAAGAAATAAATATCAGATGGACCAGATATCTGAGTGTCAATATAAATAGAGATATTTTAGGAGCATCAGGAAAATTAAGAGCTTTCTACATACACGTTCACGTAATGTGGGAGTCGGGAAACTTTTTGTAATTAAGACAGGAATCCCAAAAGCAGTGATGGAAAAAAGATAGATATATTGATAGATTGGCCTCATTAAGTACAAAAGGTCCAAACAGGAAAAAAAAAAAAGATAACATAAGCAGTTAAAAGGCAAGTAGTAAAATGAGGAAAACAGATTAACAATATTTATGACATTAATATCCACATTAAATAAAGAACAGCTACAAATCACCAACAAAAAGATAAATAACCCGACAGAAAATAGACAAAGGGTATGAATCAATTTATTGAAATCTCCCTTCACCCATCCCTTTCCCCAGCGCCCCAGGCCCAAGTTTTACACGGTGCACCTTCCTTTCTCTGCTTTCTTTCTGGATGGGTTGTCTTGGGCACTGAGATCGTGTGTTCAAGACTAGGCACTGTGCCTTTTATTCACGCTGCCTTGACGCCTCTACACGGGGATTCCGCGATGTCCACAGCTGTCCAGGATGCTGGCGTGTGAGCGGTGGAAGGAGAGCAGCCACGAGACGCTGGTTTTCACGGCTCATGTTGGCACAACGGCCTAGACTGTGGACACCCAGAGTCGTGGAGAAGCGGGAGTCTCGGCAGGTAGTTGGCATAAACTGATCCAAGGTCGTCTCGCTTGGCAGTGGTGATGTTTGCAAAGGTAATTTTAACTAGGTATCCTCTCTTAAAAAAGAATAAGGAGTTCTATAAGGATATGGCTTCCCTGGTGGCTTAACTGGTAAAGAATCTGCCTGCAGTGCCAGAGACCTGGGTTTGATCCCTAGGTCGGGACGATCCCCGGAGAAGGAAGTGGCTACCCACTCCAGTGTTCTCGTCTGGAGAATTCCATGGGCAGTAGTGCCTGGTGGGTTACAGTCCATAGGGTTGCAAGGATTTGGACACAACTGAGAGACTAACACCCATAAGAGTATAAAATAACCTGTGTTATCATAATTAAAAATTAGTAAGGCTAAACCTCATACTTCAATAAGAAATAAATATCAGATGGACCAGATATCTGAGTGTCAATATAAATAGAGATATTTTAGGAGCATCAGGAAAATTAAGAGCTTTCTACATACACGTTCACGTAATGTGGGAGTCGGGAAACTTTTTGTAATTAAGACAGGAATCCCAAAAGCAGTGATGGAAAAAAGATAGATATATTGATAGATTGGCCTCATTAAGTACAAAAGGTCCAAACAGGAAAAAAAAAAAAGATAACATAAGCAGTTAAAAGGCAAGTAGTAAAATGAGGAAAACAGATTAACAATATTTATGACATTAATATCCACATTAAATAAAGAACAGCTACAAATCACCAACAAAAAGATAAATAACCCGACAGAAAATAGACAAAGGGTATGAATCAATTTATTGAAATAAGATAGTGTACATATATGGGAAAAGGTGCTGAGCCTCATGAGTAATCAGAGAAACACAAATTAAAGCATAAAATACAAATCACCTCTCAAAATCTAAGAAAAAATACAGCAGTTTATGTCAGTGAGGACTCAAGGAAAAGGTGAGTCATGGATATTATTGATGAGAGTCTACATTTGTGAGTCTTTGGTAGAAGGCCCTTGAACTTTCAAGAATTAAGTACCAGTAGCCCCAGCATCTGGAGGGGGACTTAGAAAACTTCCAGAGGGAGCCCGGATGAGCCAGCCCCGTGCTGAATGGCGGTGCCGCAGAATTCCGGGCACAAACCGAATGGCTCCATTGACTGAAGCCCTGCCAGCCGTTCTACGACTTGGCTTGCAGCTCTCCCAAAGAACAAGGTGTTGTAGCTCGTTAGACATCTAAAACTTAGCTGTCTTTTTTGCTGTTCAGTCAGTAAGCCACGTCTGACTGTGACCCTGTGCACTGCTGCTCACCAGGCTTCCCTGTCCTTCACTGTCTCCTGGAGTTTGCTCAAACTCATGTGCAGTGGGTCGGCGACGCTACTGGGCCACCTCGTCCTCTGTGGCTCCCTTCTCTTCTGCTCTCAGGATTTCCAGCATAAGGGTCTTTTCCAGTGAATCGGCTTTTTGCATCAGGTGACCAGAGTATTGGAGCTTCAGCTTCATCGTCAGTTCTTCCAGTGAATAGTCAGGGTTGATTTCCTTTAGTATCAACTGGCTTGATCTCCTTGCAGTCCAAGGGACTCTCGAAAGTCTTCTCCAGCACCACAGTTCAAAAGCATCAGGTGGTCTTAGTGGAAGGTGAAAAAGCAGAGTGTGTAATAGTAGCTGTAACGTGTTTATGGAAGAGGTACCTGTGTAGACACATTCATACCTGATACGTCAGAAAATGGGTTAGGGAGGTCCTGTGAGGAGGAGGAGGAGGTGACAAGCTAAAGGAAAGTCCCCCTGTCCTGCCTGCCTCTCTGTTGTATGAATCTCACAGATTTCATCCAGCAGTGGCTTTAGAAAGATGGGTGAATGGGTCATCACAGGAAGAGAAGGTGAGAACGAAGCGGACGTGTAACTGCCCCCTCGTCCAGCCCAGAGGGCCATGTGAGCAGCTGTACCCTCCGTGGTGTCTGTCCCGTAAAGAGGCCTCGGTCGCTGGGGAGCAGCTCTCTGACGCTCAGACCACGACCACAGCTCACTCGGTGGCAGCGCTGGGTCTGCACTCAGCGCCCTGACCTCACAGGGACCCCAGGAGAGGGAGGACCTTCAGGAGTCCAGGATCCCCTGGGGCACCCGCCTTCCAGACAGTGCCTCCTGCTCTCGGGTTCAGAGGTCAGGATGGTGGGACACAGGCCCTGAGGCCGTGGGTTGAATTTCACTTCAGTCTTCCACACCAAGAAGCAAAACCATTGAGTAGCACTTAGTAAATTTAAGCGACAACAGAAGTATTATACTGGAACAGGGACCGTATGGTCACAGAGGATAAAAAAGCACAGCCACGTTATTTATTGTGTTTTTAGAAGCGTCCGCCAAATAAGAACGGTATGCCGTCAGGTGTGCACACTCCACCACGTTGAGATGTCACCAGGTTCAGGAGGGATGAAGTGGTGTTTCCTCATAGCCGGGCGGACCCTGAGGGTGTGGGAGTGTGGACGAGCCCCCCGCGTGGGCCAGGGAGAGGTCCAGGGTGCCTGTCGGCGGCCAGGGTTGATCGGTCTCACTTCCTTTCAGAAGAGACTTTGGGCACTTGCGTCCTGAGAGCAGGGAGACGCACGGCAGGGCCTCTGGCTCTCGGAGACAATCAGTGCGTCCTTCACGCTCCAAGAGGGCGTAATTAGCTACACCGATAGGATGCTATGCCAGTAGCCACGCAGAAAACACCGGAAAATGAGTCCTGAGGTTGCCTGGTGCGATGGAGGGGAGGCGGGGTGGGACCGGCAGGGTGGGCTCAGTCGTTCGCCCTCTGGGGTCGCTTGCAGTGGGGCTCGGGGCCCCGACTTTCTAAAGCAGATGTGGACTTTTGCTGTTGCCGAAGAAAAAGGTGGAGAGAGAAGACGTGGGCCGTTGGTCTTCTGTCTGCGTTGTGGGTCATTTCAAGGAGCAGCTGTGGTCAGAGGAGGGACCGCCCTGGATGCCAGGAGCTTTGGGACCCTTGTCCCGGGGCCGCCTGCCATCTGCTGGGCAGGCCAAGGCCGCCGCCACGTCACTGCCCTTTGCCTGCCGGTCTCCCCCATGGAGGGAGGGCCTCGGCATCCTGTGGGCCTCGCGGCTGCCAGCCCCTCCGGTAGCGCCTCGGGGAGCCAGAGACAGGGCGGGGCGGGGAGTGAACCAAACAACTTTCAATAATATAATGTTAGTCATTCTGTTTCCTGATGAACTATAATCAGAACTGATATTTGTAAGCAAAATGTACAAATGTTTACCAATGGATCATCATTTTAAGTAATTAAATACAAGTTAATTGATTTCCTGAATAATAAATTTACTTTCCAGTAATTGTCCTCCATTAGTGGGTCTGCTCTTATCAGTGTCTTTACTGTAATAAGTCATTAAGATTTCCTGAATAATTTCTCTCCAAACCATTGATTTTAAGTTACTTTTGCTAACACGAATGCATAAAATCTCGTAATGCTGCCGTGTATCAATTTCAATCAATGTAGCTATGACAGTTTGTAACTTGTTTATGTTTTACTTTTAAATGATAAAAGAAAGGGTGGAAGGAAAAGAGATTACGGTAATAGGTAAAGCATTTTCCAAGATGCATAAAACATTTTTCAGATTGTATCTCGAGGCAGCTCCGACGGCATCGGTACTCTTCTAGAGGACTCGTTTAAGGATCAGTTAAGAATATAAACATGGCATCATTTGGTGGTCTCTGACGTGTATTTGGCAGACGGTGAAAAGATGTTGGCTGACTTTTTCATTTGTTTCTGAAAGGCCCTAGGAAGAGGTGGTGTGGATTTTGTCCTCTGGGGAGTCACTGAAAGGTTTGAAACACGGTCAGGACGTTTTAACAGAGCACAGCAGCGTGAGGAAGACAGAGCAAGGCGGGCCAAGAGGACTCAGAAACACTGGGGGCCGCCCACCCGCAGGTGGCCCAAAGAGCTGATGCAAGCGACAAAGGCGTCAGTTGCAGGCGCCTCTTGCTGTGGTGAGCTAAAGACGGTTGTTTTGGGAGCTGTCCTGTAGGCTGAGTGACCTACCTGAGTGTTAAACTGGATCTCCCAGGAAGGAGGGCCTCCACTGTCCTGTTGGCCGCAGCAGGCCAGACGCCATTCGGAGGATGGCCTGCTCGGGGTCCGGGGTCCGGGTCCCTGGAGCCTCTCTTCTTGTCTCTTGGTTTCTCTCCTCTCCATCACCCCACCCCCCATTGCCAGAGACTGCTTCCTGCGTTTCAGTTTAGGAATGAGGTGCCCCTGGCCAGTTACCAGCATCAGCCAGGAGGGCGGAGTGGGCGAGGACGCACGAGAGGAGGAGGAGAGGAGGGAGGGCGTGGAGGTGGAGTACGGGCCCTGAGCGGGACGGCGCGGAGCGAACGCTGGCCTCGCTGAGTCGTCGAGGATCCAGGCATGGCATTTAAAGAATAACGGTGTAAGGTGATTTGTTTTTTTTCTGGCAGCACCTGATAATACTCATCTAGCTGATGCATTGTCTCGAGGTGATTTTAAAATCAATTTTAGCTTTAAAAAATGTTTAGAAGTATACTGATTGATAGTTTCCAAAGATTGGTTTGTGGAAGTGTTTTATAAGAATACACATTTTTAAATGATAAAAGAAAGGGTGGAAGGAAAAGAGATTACGGTAATAGGTAAAGCATTTTCCAAGATGCATAAAACATTTTTCAGATTGTATCTCGAGGCAGCTCCGACGGCATCGGTACTCTTCTAGAGGACTCGTTTAAGGATCAGTTAAGAATATAAACATGGCATCATTTGGTGGTCTCTGACGTGTATTTGGCAGACGGTGAAAAGATGTTGGCTGACTTTTTCATTTGTTTCTGAAAGGCCCTAGGAAGAGGTGGTGTGGATTTTGTCCTCTGGGGAGTCACTGAAAGGTTTGAAACACGGTCAGGACGTTTTAACAGAGCACAGCAGCGTGAGGAAGACAGAGCAAGGCGGGCCAAGAGGACTCAGAAACACTGGGGGCCGCCCACCCGCAGGTGGCCCAAAGAGCTGATGCAAGCGACAAAGGCGTCAGTTGCAGGCGCCTCTTGCTGTGGTGAGCTAAAGACGGTTGTTTTGGGAGCTGTCCTGTAGGCTGAGTGACCTACCTGAGTGTTAAACTGGATCTCCCAGGAAGGAGGGCCTCCACTGTCCTTTTGGGCCCGCAGCAGGCCAGACGCCATTCGGAGGATGGCCTGCTCGGGGTCCGGGGTCCGGGTCCCTGGAGCCTCTCTTCTTGTCTCTTGGTTTCTCTCCTCTCCATCACCCCACCCCCCATTGCCAGAGACTGCTTCCTGCGTTTCAGTTTAGGAATGAGGTGCCCCTGGCCAGTTACCAGCATCAGCCAGGAGGGCGGAGTGGGCGAGGACGCACGAGAGGAGGAGGAGAGGAGGGAGGGCGTGGAGGTGGAGTACGGGCCCTGAGCGGGACGGCGCGGAGCGAACGCTGGCCTCGCTGAGTCGTCGAGGATCCAGGCATGGCATTTAAAGAATAACGGTGTAAGGTGATTTGTTTTTTTTCTGGCAGCACCTGATAATACTCATCTAGCTGATGCATTGTCTCGAGGTGATTTTTAAAATCAATTTTAGCTTTAAAAAAATGTTTAGAAGTATACTGATTGATAGTTTCCAAAGATTGGTTTGTGGAAGTGTTTTATAAGAATACACATTTTTAGTAATAATTGTGTTGATGATGGAGTGAATTACTAATTCTGCTTCACTGATCTCGGGACAAAGAGGTAGAAAGAAGTTCATCGCATCCAGGTGACTTAGGTGTATTGGTTCAAATATACTAATTCCATTATTAGTCAAAACTGTCTGTCTCACCTACTGTGTTCATAGCTTACCAAATTATATAAATATCAATGTTTCCTACTGCTACTTGACCATTACATTCATTTCTAGGTTTATGAAATAGGTCAGAATTTTATTTCCGACTGCAGCTGAGAACCCTGCCATTGTACCCATTTGTCTTTGGCTGACTTGTTGAAGTGACGGGGGTCTCTGTGTCTTCTGCCCTTGGCTCTGTGGGGGGTGGTCGAGGTCCCATGGGTTCTTGGGGTCTCGACCGCACCGGGTGTCTCCGGGAGCGCTGGCTTCCCAAGCTGCCTCAGCCCTTTCCCCTCCACGTGCCGTGTCCCCGAAAGGAACAGCGGTGACTCGGGAGCTACCTGCCACCCTCTGTGCGAGAGCCCAGGGTTTCGTATGGTGAGAAGGCAGCCTGTTTGCTGTCTAACCGAGTCCAGAAATGCGAAACCCGCCTCCTGTTGAGGTGGACAGAGACACTCGCCACGGTGGTGTTCTTAGACGCCTGGAGAAGAAAGGGAGGGCTCCTGCCGACCCACCTTTGCTCCGTGTGTCGCCCTTTGGGCGGCCTGTGGCTGAGAGGCCAGGGTGTGAGGACACATGGCCGGGCTCTCTGCATGCATGCCCCGGCCCTGGAACCTGGCGTGGCTGGACAGTCACCTGACCTGGTCCCTTTGCTGCCCGCTGGTGCCACTCCTGTCTGGGTTTGGCTTGCGTTGTGTGTCACGGACGCTTGAGCAGAGAGGCACCAATAGAATCAGGAGGACTCTCCTGGGGGGTCCTGATGCCCGGCTGGGTAATCAGGATGCTTTGCCCACTGTGCCTGGGTGTGGCAGTCAGGTTTCAGGGGCCTTCTGCCATGGCTTTTCCTGCACCACCTCCTGCTTATGAGGCAGACGAGAAAGGGGACACATATCATTGCTCAGGTGACCGGTGCCCAGCTGGGGTCCTCAGGTTCCCCTGTCGTTCTCCACAAGGCTGAGCCTCGTCATGATCCGATGGTGCTGGCTTTGGAATGAGAGTGGAGCTGAAGATGTGGTTTCCGTGCAGACTCCCTCCTACGAGGGAGAAATGTGGGGTAAGGGGGGTCCGAGATGCAGGTTCCTCGTGTAGCCCAAATATTCAAGTGTGTAATCTTGGATAGTTGCTTAACATTCTTGGGTTTGAATTTGTTGTCTGTGAAAGCAGGGGTTGCCCTGGCTGATCTCCACTTTTATGTTGCTCCATCCTTCTGTTGTTCCCCCGAGTTAGCCGGGCTTTCTCTCCATTTATTCCTGTGACCAGACGCTGCTGTGCAGCTCCAGGAGTCCCGAGATGCGTGGAGGGACCAGATGAGGGGCTGCACGGCGGGCCTGGTGATGAACTGCAGATACCAAGCTGTCCGTCTTCCGTTACGCTCTGTCGTAGTACAAGGGAGCTTGGTCTTCTCTGTGTGTGCATGCGTTTATACCCAGGGCATCATCGTGATCAGACCAGTTCCTACTTCATAGAAGCGCCTGCAAAAGGCAGCCGTGTGAGGAGGAGATCATCTCTCACGCAGGAGGACGTGGTCCCCTAGAAGCACGCTTGAGGCTTCCCCGGCGGCCCGCGGTGGAGTCCCTGCAGTGCGGGAGCCACAGGAGCGGCGGGTCCGGTCCCCGTGTCGGGAAGATCCCCTGGGAGAGGGCGTGGCAGCCCCCTCCGGTGGCCTTGCCTGGAGACAAGACAAGACTCGTCCTCTGGACAGAGGAGCCTGGCGGGCTGCGGTCCACGGGGTGCAGAGCCGGGCACGACTGAAGTGACTTGGCACGCACACACGCAGGCATGCCGGAAGGGCACTGCTGGAGGAGTCTGACGGACACGAAGGGAAGGGACCTCATCCCCCCACACCCGGGGACTGTCCGGGATGACCTGCGGTCTGCCCTCTCCCGGTGTGGACGTCCTGGAGTCTGAGGTTGGCTCTGTGGCGTCCTTGCACCTGCCTCTGCCTCTGAGGGTGTGCAGTTCCAAGACTGCCGGCCGTGGCATGAATGTCACCTCTGGAAAGTCGCAGCTCTGCAGAGCTTGGGTCCCCGCCGTGGCTTCAAGCAGTCAAAGGCCAGACCTGCCCGTGTGGCGCAGGATGGCGGGAAGACCGTCCCCATGCCTGGCCGGCGCCCGGAGGCCGCGCAGGGAACGTGGCTGGGGCTTACCTCTGTCCTGTGGGTGCTTTAATTGCAGCGAGAAAAGCTCACTGAAAGCCCTGCTCCGGGAAGGAGGGCCGTCTCCACCAGGATTTCATGGGCAGGAGTGCTTTCTATTTTCACAAGCAAGTCTCTCTGGATGGAAGTCTTTCTCCCTCGCTCACTCCCCATCTGCTGAATAAAATCCTCCACACAGTGATGGCTAAAAACATCAATTAACTCTAAAACAATTATTATTTTTTGAAATGCCATTTTACAGATGTAATAACATGACACAATAATCCAGGGTTATTTAACAGAGCATTTACCCTGAAAACACTCATTGCTCTTTAAACGCAGTTGCCTCCCGAAGCCTCTTCGCGTTAGATGGCAAGTGAGGCGGAAGCAATATTGTCAGAAGCGCCACGTCGCCGCGTCCCTTAGCCGAGGAGGCTGGCGCCGCCCCGCCCACGGGCTGCAGGCCTCAGGCCCCAGGGCTTCCCGGTTCCCAGTGACAAGCTTGACAACTGAAAGAGACGTCCTTTGAAATGTGTCCCCGCGGTCACCCTCTCTGTCCCACGAGGGACTGAGGTGGGCTCGGTGGTGAACAGGGGGCACTTGCCAAGCATCCTGTAGAACAGACCCCGGCCGCCCGATGCTGCTGGCGCTGGTGATCCCGCTGCCGGCGGCTCCATGGGCTGGTGGGCCTGCCACCGTCTCCGTTCACCTTTGGAGCATGGGGTGCAAGCAGCAGGCCAGCACGTTCCTTCTCAGATGGGCCTTCTTCCACGTTTTTAACTAACCCTGCGCTTCACTTGTGGTTTTGGAGCCCAGGAACCCAGGAGAGGGCTTTGACCACCAGGGACGCTCAGTTCTTGGGGGCTAAGGCTGCACCCAGAATCGGGAAAAAACCTGGCAGTTTTGTAAAAAGCACAGGCGTGTGAAAGGGAGGGAGACATGGCTCCCGGCCAGTCCCCTGCCAGTGAAGGGTCACAAGGTGCAGCCACGGGGCCGGTTGTCTGGACCCTGCGGTGTGGCCAGAAGGGTCTAGCACAGCCTTTCATCTCTGTTTGCTTGTTTGAGAAATGACTCAGGGTGACACCAGAGTGACGTTCTGGGGTGGGCGGGGACAGCCCAGGAAGCCTGAGATTCCCATGCCGGGAGCGCGTGGGGCTGGGAGCGGCAGCTGGGGTCCCCCAGATGCAGCGCGTACACTGTCCAAGCAGACCTTGGTCTAAGAGGTTCCCCTCTCTTCATTGAGTGGTGCGTGTGTGCTAAGTTGCTTCCGCCATGTCCCACTCTGGCGATCCCGTGGACTGGAGCCCACCCGGTTCCTCTGTCCATGGGGTTCTCGAGGCAGGAGTACTGGAGTGGGTTCCTGTTTCCTTCTCCACAGTGGGTCCTTACTGGTTCTCTGTTCTCTATGTAGTGGGGTGTATTTGTCCGTCCCAGAGTCTGGGACAGGAAATGATGAGACTTCTCAGCAGCCAATATGTGTATTTGAGATTTCACCTGGACAGAGGTGTGGAGCTGTTACTGCTGCTGTTGCTTAACGACATGTGAATGTCTTCTAACATCCTGTCCCTCTTGCTTCAGTCCACACTTTCCTATCGCATGTCACTGAGCCAGTCCCCCTCTGGCCCGGGGAGGCGTTTGGGTTTCCACCAAGGAGATTTTTGTGTGAAGGCAGAGGAAAGCGAGTGTTGCCCCCACGAGAGGTGTTTATGAAGAAGGCAGCATGCTCCGTTCTCCCTCCCTTCGGGGTTCTCCTTCCAGCCTCCCTGTGGTCCTCCCAGCCTGGAACCAGGGCCCTGCCTTGCTCTCCTCCTGTAGCCTCAGCTTTTCAATGGCTTCCAGAGGTCATGCTTGCTCCCAACGATGTGGGTGAACCAGCCACTTCCTGGGAAGCGTCCTAATGGTAAATGAGCCTAAAGAATGCTGTTCCTTGTACTGCCATCAAATGCAGCACCTACGTCACCCAGACTGGACGGCCGGCAGCAGCCCAGAGACCCCCCAGCCAGCCGCGCTGAGGCGGGCTTTCCTGGAAAACACTTTGGAGGCTGCACTTGGGGGAACCAGGGCCCTAGGGGCTGACTGAACACAGCCCTAAAGATAAAACAAAATAGCTTTATTTAAAGATTTATTTAAGAGGTTTTAAAAATTGAATAGAACATACATTTTTAATACTGATTGATATTATTGCAAAGCATTCTAATGTGAGTCCGCCCCACGGGCCCCTGCTGGCTGCACAGACAGAATGCTCCTTTTCATGCTGAACATAAGTCATATTCCAGCCGTGTGTGGATGTGCTGCTGAAGGCCGCCCCTGTGCCGGCGGGGCAGGGGTGGGGCGGGAGGGAAGGGGATGTGGAGAGCAGGGGAGGCGGGGAAGGGTGGCGTGGTGTTGAAACAGAGGCTTCACGCGCCCTTTCTGAAATGCCCTTTCTGAAAGGTATCTTGTCGTTGAGAAAATGAGCGCCTGCGAAGAGCGCCCTGAAGGCTGTGAATGCTTTAATTAGCCCCCGCTTTCCATTTATTGTGTACTGGGCAACGGCTTCCTGCTTTTCTATAACTTAGTTCATGTAATTCTCAAATTAACCATGGTAGTATTCCCATCCTGCAGATGTTAGAAGTAAGGCTTAGCAACATTTGCAAGCTCCTCCAAAGTTATGTTGGAAGCAAGGGCTAGAACTAGGATTTTTCAACAGTCAGTTGGACCCAAGGACCCAGTTTTGATCAAACCTGTAGGTCATCTTGGCTCTGTTGAACTGTTCCTAAAATGAAATTAGTGTCTCTTACTTTTCTCTCTATTCTCCTACTGGATCTTTATTTTTATATAGATACAGTTTTATTGGTGTGCCGTTGATCCACACTGTTGTGTTAGTTTCAGGTGTGCAGTGCAAGGAGCAGGCTGCACATACACCCTATCTACGGAGCATCGCGCGGAGCTCCCCGTGCTGCCCCGTGGGTCAGGGTTGGCAGTCTCCCAGTCGTGCGTCATGAAGGCCCACTGTCTCATTGGTCCTCAGCCATCCTTCTTTGGGAGCTGTTCAGGTAGCGTGATGGTTAGTGTCTGAATCGGGAGTCCAGTGCCGGCTCTGCCCTGGGCTCTGTGGGCCACGGGCAGGTGATCCCAGGTCTCTAAGCCCCAGGGATTATAACCCGGGCGTGGCACTGCCTCCAGCGCCATAGCTGTGTTGTGAAAACTAGGAGACGTGGTCCACTTGGGACCTGCCCCATGGAAGCACCTGAGTGAGGAATACCCGCGAAGCCACGGCTGAACAGAAATGAACGGGCCTGAACAGAAATGGAGGCAGCCTGACAAAACCCGCGTCGTGTTTCTCATGTGCCTGGAGCTGTCTGGTCTCCAGACTGTCTTGTCTGATTGTCGAACCTTTTGACAAACTTAGCCTACATGTTAGGTGCACAGAAAAACCCTCATCACAGACACTTGCCACCTCCAAAGGGCCTGCATTCGACACGTTTCCCACACGCAGCTCTCATCCCAGCCCTCGATGGCCGGGGAGAGCCACCTGCTCAGCGGGTCCGCGTCCTGGGAGTCTGGCCGGCTGTGTGCGGGCGGCTGCCTCCCCGGAGTCTCGGGCTCCTCTGAGCACAGCCGTCTGAGGGCTTTTGCGGTATTGCTTTTGAATTTATAGAACCATTAGCCTGTGATCCAAACAAAACACCTAGCTTTAATAGCTTAGTCCGTAGGTGGTTCCCCAACAGTTTCCAAAACCAGAAGCAATCCTACGTTTCCGGAGGAGCAGCAGTTGTTGTTTGGAAATAATTCTCCAAATTGCATTTATCTCACAGCAGTCTGAGGTCACAAATTCAAGAGCAAGGAGAACGCTCTTCAATTAGACACGGTGATCAAAAGAGATCTGTCAGGACGACATTCCATCTGAAGAATCAATTGCGATGGAGAAATCGTTCCGCGGCAGCTGTTGTTATTCAGCTTTTTTATTATCATTTCACCGTTGGTTGGAGTTGGGGAGCTGGCTGTGGTGCGCCGGGCAGTGCAGGGCGTTTGTCACTCGATCAGATAGAAATGCATCCTCCTGTGTCCTGCGCTTGTGATGTATTAATGCCAAAATGGGTGAAAAACGTTTCCCGAATGAGAAGATAGATTTCTGCGGGACTCTGCTCTTCGGATTTTGTCCAGCTGCGGGCAGGCCCCTCTCTCCCCACCCCTTCCTCCCCACACTCTTCAGGAGGCCCCGTTCGCGTTTGCCAGCCCCAGGTGAGCCTTCCGAGACTCACCGGGCTCTTCGGCCCCCGATCCGTCACCTAGGATTATAGATGGGCATCGGAGTATTATAAGATAATATATTTCCTGAAGCCACACAGCCAATTTCTGATTTCAGAGAGAGGGTACCATCTATCAAGGACACATCGCTGAGCTGCAGTTGAGCACAACACCGCTTTCATCAGCTGCTGCCGTTGGAGTCCATACACACACTCACACCCCGCACGCTCCCTCTTCCGTGACTGAGGGAGGAGGTGGAATGACAGTGACAGAGCACGGAGCAAAGGTGCTACCTGCGTGACCGCTGGAATGCTCTGTCGCTTTATGGGCTCAGGGAGCAGGCATGGTTTACTGCAAAGCCCAGTTTATCCCTTATCTCCTCTCCTGTGTTTCTCAACAGTATGAAATCATAACTCATTTTGAAAGAAAATGTCCCCGGTGCTGGGTGCTGTGTCTCGTGTCAGAAGCTCCTGAAGTTGTTGGGGTTGGAGAGGCACAGGCGGCCTGTGGCTGGAGCCCGTCCGGCTGGAGAGAGCCGCGCGGGAGAGGCAGGCCCGCCTCGGGCACCCTGGTGTCGATGGCAGCACCTGCCTCCGCCTGGACTCTGTGCCGGCTGCTGCTTCTCTCCACCACGGACTCTGCCTTTGAGAGGCCACGGATCGTTCGACTGTAAGGTCAGGCTTCTCAAGGTATTAGACAAGTAAGGGAGAAGTGACAGCTCCTCAGGGTGGCTGCAGAGATCGGCCCGGGCGAGGTTACGGCATAAATACTGTCTCAGGAGTGCCTGTCCTCTGGTTACACGTGAGCAGCCTTTGACGACTGGTCTTCTCTTGTTAACACGCTGTGAGACCAAACACACCAAAGTGTCAGAATCTGGAGCAGGGGGCAGTATATTGCAGGGCCCTGCGAGGAGCCAGGTGGTGGACCCCCCAAAGCCCCGCACTCTCCAAGGGGTTCAGCAAAGCATTTTTAAAAGCCAGGAGAGGGGGCAGATCTCAGGGCGTGTGATCAGCTGTTGCACGGCAGGCCCCTCCCCACCCCTTCCTCCCCACACTCTTCAGGAGGCCCCGTTCGCGTTTGCCAGCCCCAGGTGAGCCTTCCGAGACTCACCGGGCTCTTCGGCCCCCGATCCGTCACCTAGGATTATAGATGGGCATCGGAGTATTATAAGATAATATATTTCCTGAAGCCACACAGCCAATTTCTGATTTCAGAGAGAGGGTACCATCTATCAAGGACACATCGCTGAGCTGCAGTTGAGCACAACACCGCTTTCATCAGCTGCTGCCGTTGGAGTCCATACACACACTCACACCCCGCACGCTCCCTCTTCCGTGACTGAGGGAGGAGGTGGAATGACAGTGACAGAGCACGGAGCAAAGGTGCTACCTGCGTGACCGCTGGAATGCTCTGTCGCTTTATGGGCTCAGGGAGCAGGCATGGTTTACTGCAAAGCCCAGTTTATCCCTTATCTCCTCTCCTGTGTTTCTCAACAGTATGAAATCATAACTCATTTTGAAAGAAAATGTCCCCGGTGCTGGGTGCTGTGTCTCGTGTCAGAAGCTCCTGAAGTTGTTGGGGTTGGAGAGGCACAGGCGGCCTGTGGCTGGAGCCCGTCCGGCTGGAGAGAGCCGCGCGGGAGAGGCAGGCCCGCCTCAGGCACCCTGGTGTCGATGGCAGCACCTGCCTCCGCCTGGACTCTGTGCCGGCTGCTGCTTCTCTCCACCACGGACTCTGCCTTTGAGAGGCCACGGATCGTTCGACTGTAAGGTCAGGCTTCTCAAGGTATTAGACAAGTAAGGGAGAAGTGACAGCTCCTCAGGGTGGCTGCAGAGATCGGCCCGGGCGAGGTTACGGCATAAATACTGTCTCAGGAGTGCCTGTCCTCTGGTTACACGTGAGCAGCCTTTGACGACTGGTCTTCTCTTGTTAACACGCTGTGAGACCAAACACACCAAAGTGTCAGAATCTGGAGCAGCGGGCAGTATATTGCAGGGCCCTGCGAGGAGCCAGGTGGTGGACCCCCCAAAGCCCCGCACTCTCCAAGGGGTTCAGCAAAGCATTTTTAAAAGCCAGGAGAGGGGGCAGATCTCAGGGCGTGTGATCAGCTGTGCACAGCTCTCTGACGGGCCGACGGTGAGGGCGGCGGGTGGCGTCCTAGGGGCTAGCTGTGTGTGTGCTCAGGCTCCAGGAGGCCTGGGGCTCCATGCTCGAGGTCATCGGGCGTGGTTCAGCCGCTCGGTCGAGTCTGATTCTGCACAACTCTATGGACTGCCACACGCCAAGCTTCCCTGTCCTTACCATCGCTTGGAATTTGGTCAAACTCATGTCCATTGAGTCGGTGATGCCATCCAGCCATCTCCTCCTCTGTCGTCCCTGTCGCCTCCTGCGCTCAGTCTTCCCCAGCATCAGGTCTTTTCCAGTGTGTCAGCTGTTCACTTCAAGTGGCCAAAGAATTGGAGCTCCAGCTTCAGCATCATTCCTTCCAGTAACTATTCATCAAATAGTTAACAGCTTCCACTGGATGGGGTTTTTACATCTTCAGAGCAATTCAGGAAATGTGCATCAAGTACTGTGATCTAGGTACTTTAGAGAGGAGCTGAAGCAGAGAATACGGGGGAAGGCTTGGCCGGGAAGGCCCCATAGGGTCCTTCCTATGGGTTATATCTTTATACCTCAATAAAATGCCTGTTTGTCCGTTTGCTCACAGAGGTCCATATAGTCAAAGCTGTGGTTTGCCCAGGAGTCGTGTGTGCGTGTGTGTTCATGATACGCCTCTTCAGTTGTGTCTGACTCTTTGCTCCCCTGTGGACTGTAGCCCATCAGGCCTCTCTGTCTGTGGGCGTCTCCAGGCAGGTCCACTGGAGTGGGTTGCCACTGCCTCCTCCAGGAGATCCTCCCAGCCCAGGAGCCAGACCCACGTCTCCTGTGGCTCCTGCATTGCTGAGCCACCGGGGAGGCCCGTGGGTGTGAGAGCCGGACCACAAAGAAGACTGAGCACCACAAAATTGATGCTGTCTCAGGAGTGCCTGTCCTCTGGTTACACGTGAGCAGCCTTTGACGACTGGTCTTCTCTTGTTAACACGCTGTGAGACCAAACACACCAAAGTGTCAGAATCTGGAGCAGGGGGCAGTATATTGCAGGGCCCTGCGAGGAGCCAGGTGGTGGACCCCCCAAAGCCCCGCACTCTCCAAGGGGTTCAGCAAAGCATTTTTAAAAGCCAGGAGAGGGGGCAGATCTCAGGGCGTGTGATCAGCTGTGCACAGCTCTCTGACGGGCCGACGGTGAGGGCGGCGGGTGGCGTCCTAGGGGCTAGCTGTGTGTGTGCTCAGGCTCCAGGAGGCCTGGGGCTCCATGCTCGAGGTCATCGGGCGTGGTTCAGCCGCTCGGTCGAGTCTGATTCTGCACAACTCTATGGACTGCCACACGCCAAGCTTCCCTGTCCTTACCATCGCTTGGAATTTGGTCAAACTCATGTCCATTGAGTCGGTGATGCCATCCAGCCATCTCCTCCTCTGTCGTCCCTGTCGCCTCCTGCGCTCAGTCTTCCCCAGCATCAGGTCTTTTCCAGTGTGTCAGCTGTTCACTTCAAGTGGCCAAAGAATTGGAGCTCCAGCTTCAGCATCATTCCTTCCAGTAACTATTCATCAAATAGTTAACAGCTTCCACTGGATGGGGTTTTTACATCTTCAGAGCAATTCAGGAAATGTGCATCAAGTACTGTGATCTAGGTACTTTAGAGAGGAGCTGAAGCAGAGAATACGGGGGAAGGCTTGGCCGGGAAGGCCCCATAGGGTCCTTCCTATGGGTTATATCTTTATACCTCAATAAAATGCCTGTTTGTCCGTTTGCTCACAGAGGTCCATATAGTCAAAGCTGTGGTTTGCCCAGGAGTCGTGTGTGCGTGTGTGTTCATGATACGCCTCTTCAGTTGTGTCTGACTCTTTGCTCCCCTGTGGACTGTAGCCCATCAGGCCTCTCTGTCTGTGGGCGTCTCCAGGCAGGTCCACTGGAGTGGGTTGCCACTGCCTCCTCCAGGAGATCCTCCCAGCCCAGGAGCCAGACCCACGTCTCCTGTGGCTCCTGCATTGCTGAGCCACCGGGGAGGCCCGTGGGTGTGAGAGCCGGACCACAAAGAAGACTGAGCACCACAAAATTGATGCTTTCATACTGTGGTGCTGGAGAAGACTCTTGAGAGTCCCTTGAACAGCAAGGAGATCAAACCAGTCAATGGTAAGAAAAGCAACTCTGGGTACTCACTGGAAGGATGGATGCTAAGCTGCAGCTCCAGTATTTTGGTCAGGAGTGAGTGACTGAACAACAGAAATGTCTGCTGCCTTTTTTCAGCTTCCTCCTCCTTCCCCCTGAGAGCCTCTGTGTGGCCCAAAGGTCTCTGCCCCTCAGACCCTGCTTCACGAGCAGCTGAGCCGCTGAGTTCAGAAGTGACCCGGTGCTCCCTACCGCGTGGCACACCCTCTGCCGAGAAGTCCTTTATTTTGCTTCCTTACTGGCCAGTGGAGCTGTTGCCCAGCTCCTTCCCTCACCCTGCCATGCTAGCCTGATTCTCTCCAGGATAACTGCTTCTCTGTGACTCAGTTTACTGAGAGAAACCTCATAGCCCCTGGGCCTACTGTTGTGGTTACTCTGAAACTGCCTCGCACTGGAAGACTTTCCATCTGAAATTACCATTTACAAGCATCTTCGTTTCCGTAAGCCATGTGTAAGTTTGCCCCTGGATGGATGAAAAGGGATTGCTCAGTGCCCAGGATACTCGCACACGTGGAGAAGCCTGTCTTCAGGCTGGGGATTCTTCTCCCAAAAGGCTTCCGCAGAGGAGTCCTCGGAACACCACGATTCCCTTGTGCATTCAAAGTAAGATTCGGTTCACCCATGTTCTTCAGGAACACGTCTGCCGTGTGTAACTCAAGATGCACTTGAATAATACACTCGCCTTTCTGAAAACTGCCATTTCCTTTTCTCCTCTGTCTCTTCCTCTTTGCTCCTGAAGGCTCTTCTCCGGTCGCAGGGAAATAGGAAGCCAGGGAGAAGCCGACAGGGCACAGTGCGGCCTCGTCGCCAAGAGTGGCTTTCCTGGGGATGTAGCGTGACAGCTGAGCCCGTGCAGTGTGGAAGGGGGCAGTTTGTGCCCCAGACTCATTGCCCTTGTTTCAGACCACGGCGAGTGCTGCCTTACCACCTGGCTTCATGCCCTCGTGTGTGTTTATCTTGCAGACAAATAAGGCCCTCTCAAAGCTTGGGTGGCACCGTGGTAAAGAATCCGCCTGCCAAAGCAGGAGACGTAGGTTGGCTATCTGGTCAGGAAGATCCCCTAGAGAAAGAAATGGCAACCCACTCCAGTGTTCTTGCCTGCAGAATCCCATGGACAGGAGCCTGGCGGGCTACCAACCCTGGGTCAGAAAAGAGTTAGACACAACTGAACACACACACACACACACACACAGACACACACACACACAGACACACGGACAGCAACGTCACCTCTCTAGAGAGTTGGGCCCTAAGTGGGAATACTTGAATATATAATTTTGCTTAATCCTTAAAATAGTCCTGTGAATTTTTCCCATCATATGCTTCAGAAAACAGACTCAGAGAAGCAAATTTAATTTACAGTCATTTGTTTACTTTGATAAGACAGTGTCATAAGCCTCATAGCCCCTGGGCCTACTGTTGTGGTTACTCTGAAACTGCCTCGCACTGGAAGACTTTCCATCTGAAATTACCATTTACAAGCATCTTCGTTTCCGTAAGCCATGTGTAAGTTTGCCCCTGGATGGATGAAAAGGGATTGCTCAGTGCCCAGGATACTCGACACGTGGAGAAGCCTGTCTTCAGGCTGGGATTCTTCTCCCAAAGGCTTCCGCAGAGGAGTCCTCGGAACACCACGATTCCCTTGTGCATTCAAAGTAAGATTCGGTTCACCCATGTTCTTCAGGAACACGTCTGCCGTGTGTAACTCAAGATGCACTTGAATAATACACTCGCCTTTCTGAAAACTGCCATTTCCTTTTCTCCTCTGTCTCTTCCTCTTTGCTCCTGAAGGCTCTTCTCCGGTCGCAGGGAAATAGGAAGCCAGGGAGAAGCCGACAGGGCACAGTGCGGCCTCGTCGCCAAGAGTGGCTTTCCTGGGGATGTAGCGTGACAGCTGAGCCCGTGCAGTGTGGAAGGGGGCAGTTTGTGCCCCAGACTCATTGCCCTTGTTTCAGACCACGGCGAGTGCTGCCTTACCACCTGGCTTCATGCCCTCGTGTGTGTTTATCTTGCAGACAAATAAGGCCCTCTCAAAGCTTGGGTGGCACCGTGGTAAAGAATCCGCCTGCCAAAGCAGGAGACGTAGGTTGGCTATCTGGTCAGGAAGATCCCCTAGAGAAAGAAATGGCAACCCACTCCAGTGTTCTTGCCTGCAGAATCCCATGGACAGGAGCCTGGCGGGCTACCAACCCTGGGTCAGAAAAGAGTTAGACACAACTGAACACACACACACACACACACACACAGACACACACACACACAGACACACGGACAGCAACGTCACCTCTCTAGAGAGTTGGGCCCTAAGTGGGAATACTTGAATATATAATTTTGCTTAATCCTTAAAATAGTCCTGTGAATTTTTCCCATCATATGCTTCAGAAAACAGACTCAGAGAAGCAAAATGAATTTACGCAGTCATTTGTTTACTTTGATAAGACAGTGTCATAAGCCTCATATGTAAGGACAGCCTCCTGCTGTGCCTTGAGCCGGAGCACAGGACGCAGGGCACATGGTCTTTGGAAATTGTGGTTTATTGCGGGGCTGTCTGTCAGTGTTGACGGAGGCCCTGAAGCAGTGGTTGCCAACCATGTTCATACTGTGAAGGAAGATGGTGGACTTCCAGCGGCACTTGCCGAAGCACTGCCTGACCTGGTGGAAAGCTCGCTCTGCGGCCTTGCTGACCAGCTCTGCGGCCTTGCTGACTAGCTGTACAACCTTGCCGACTAGCTCTACGACCTCGCTGACTGCTCACTGCTCCCGCCTTGGAAAGCTGGAGCTGGGTGAGGAGAGAGTTGGAGGTTTGGGAGATGTGCTGTGACTTCCTGGGCACAGAGCGCATGCGGTTTGTGAGCAGCACCCTTCCCAGGGGAGAAGGGTGGAAGTTGTGGAAAGTGCTTTCCTCACCTCCAGACGAGAGGGAGAACCTGCGAAGGAGCCACACCCAAAGCTCGCCGGTCCCAGAGGAGCGCACAGGCACGCAGATGCCGGCTGGCTGCGTCCTCCGTGGCCATGGGTCATAGGCAGCATTTGGGAAGTAACTGCCCTTGCAGCCATGGTAATCCACGGGTCCGTGCTTCCTGAGGATGAGACAAGAGCTGAGCTAAAATGCTCCCGGCCGGGGCTTTCCTAGGTCCTGTCCGAGGGAATGGGCACATGGTTCAGTACTTCACAAAAAGTAAAGATCCCAAAGCAGCCAGCAGCGTTGACCGACATGATCGGGGATCTGGAGAAGCATGGATTAGTGTGGGCGGTTTGTCGATGGTGGAACGGAGAGAGATGAGCACAAATTGAGGAAATTGAGTACGTGGACCGGGAAAACCTTTCACAGAAGTCAGGAAGAGGAGAGAGACACGTGCAGTCAGCTACAGGAAACGTTGCTTGGTGTTGAAGACTGCAGAATGGGAAGCCCAGATGGAGGAGCTTTCTCGCTTCCAGGCTGTTCTCTGCTTTAGATTACGCTCCGTCCAGGCAGCGGCTGTCTGGCCGCCACAGGAGCAGGTGTTACTAGAAAGCAAGTGAGTCTTCCTCCTGAATGCCAGAGGGGCCCCTCTCTTTATGACGCATGCCACAGTATTTTAATTTTTTCCCCGTTTCTGTCCATATCTTACATGGCTAGCGCCTGTTCCTTACCCCAGACAGCTTCCTTCTCAGCCGGGTCAGAATAAGATATCTATTCTCCACGCTCCTCTGTCTACCTGTAGGATCTGTGCTTCCGCAAGAGGAACTCGGCCTTTTCCAGTGTAAATTTAGCGGGTTTTGGCCTCTGCTTCATTTTAGCCAGCTACCACTCCGTGGGATGATGCACCCTTCCTGGGTGATGATCTCGTGACAGATGCTCCTATCTCTCGGGAGAGATGGAGAAGTCCTTGAACGTCTGTATTTTCAGAGATTTCCTTTGGACATAATCAAATAAGTCTGTGTTTTAGATTTGCTTGGGACTTAAGTATTCTTAAGAGTTGCTGGAAAGAGCGGGAGGACACGTAGCTGGCAAGGTGGGTACAGCAGGCCCTTGAGGAGAAGGCAGGGCTGAACCGGAGCACTGAGGAAGGCGGGAGGAGGCACCTCACCCAGGAGGATGGCTTCCTTGACCACTAGGCCTGCAAGGAGCCACACCCAAAACTCGCCGGTCCCAGAGGAGCGCACAGGCACGCAGATGCCGGCTGGCTGCGTCCTCCGTGGCCATGGGTCATAGGCAGCATTTGGGAAGTAACTGCCCTTGCAGCCATGGTAATCCACGGGTCCGTGCTTCCTGAGGATGAGACAAGAGCTGAGCTAAAATGCTCCCGGCCGGGGCTTTCCTAGGTCCTGTCCGAGGGAATGGGCACATGGTTCAGTACTTCACAAAAAGTAAAGATCCCAAAGCAGCCAGCAGCGTTGACCGACATGATCGGGGATCTGGAGAAGCATGGATTAGTGTGGGCGGTTTGTCGATGGTGGAACGGAGAGAGATGAGCACAAATTGAGGAAATTGAGTACGTGGACCGGGAAAACCTTTCACAGAAGTCAGGAAGAGGAGAGAGACACGTGCAGTCAGCTACAGGAAACGTTGCTTGGTGTTGAAGACTGCAGAATGGGAAGCCCAGATGGAGGAGCTTTCTCGCTTCCAGGCTGTTCTCTGCTTTAGATTACGCTCCGTCCAGGCAGCGGCTGTCTGGCCGCCACAGGAGCAGGTGTTACTAGAAAGCAAGTGAGTCTTCCTCCTGAATGCCAGAGGGGCCCCTCTCTTTATGACGCATGCCACAGTATTTTAATTTTTTCCCCGTTTCTGTCCATATCTTACATGGCTAGCGCCTGTTCCTTACCCCAGACAGCTTCCTTCTCAGCCGGGTCAGAATAAGATATCTATTCTCCACGCTCCTCTGTCTACCTGTAGGATCTGTGCTTCCATAGAGGAACTCGGCCTTTTCCAGTGTAAATTTAGCGGGTTTTGGCCTCTGCTTCATTTTAGCCAGCTACCACTCCGTGGGATGATGCACCCTTCCTGGGTGATGATCTCGTGACAGATGCTCCTATCTCTCGGGAGAGATGGAGAAGTCCTTGAACGTCTGTATTTTCAGAGATTTCCTTTGGACATAATCAAATAAGTCTGTGTTTTTAGATTTGCTTGGGACTTAAGTATTCTTAAGAGTTGCTGGAAAAGAGCGGGAGGACACGTAGCTGGCAAGGTGGGTACAGCAGGCCCTTGAGGAGAAGGCAGGGCTGAACCGGAGCACTGAGGAAGGCGGGAGGAGGCACCTCACCCAGGAGGATGGCGCTTCCTTGACCACGGCAGGGCAAGGGCGGAGGGGACGGGGCACAGGGAGGCAGCCCGTGCGGGTGAGAGCTGAAGAGTCTGGGTGTTAAGGGACTTCCATGTAGCCAATTCACTCTTCCCTGAAAGTCGTGAAGCTGGTGCTTGAACCAGCTCAGGGGAGAAAGGGTTTCACCCCCAGTAGACATGCCTTCATTCAGCGCATTTTCATCGAGCACCTCCTCTGTTTCAGACACTGGAGGCACCAGAGTAAATGAAGTGACCACGTCTCTGCTCTCACAGAGCTCGTCTCCTCTGAATGTGGGGGCAGAAGGAGACCGCGCGCCCATCAGCAGAGTTCGTTTCAGATGTTGGTGCACAGTGTAAGGAGAACAGGGCAGGGTGTGGCCAGAGAGAGGCAGCGGTGGGAGTGGGCAGCTTCTTCAGCTCCCGTATTGGATGGAGAGCACCTCCCTGAGAGGCTGTGTGAGCTCAGATCTGAGCTAGAAGAGGGGTGCCCACCATTTCTGTGCCCCTCAGAGGTAAAGGCAGTTGTCATGAAGTTGACAGTGAGCCAAGGGGCCCAGACACGTTTGGGAAACTGACATAATTTTCATAGCAAGACTTCCTAAAGTAACCAACAGATACCTAGAGCTAGCTTACCTGATTCATTCAAATGTTCTACATTGTGTGTGCTTATTTCCCCTAAGACACAGAAGCTGGATGTTGCTTATATATGGCACGCTCCTATCTAGTGGGGGCAAAAAGGCAGGCAGTAGTATCCTGACGTGTCTTTAGGGAGAAAGTGGGGGATGGAGAGGTGAAGAATGTGGGTGCCTGCGGAGGGTCACCAGATTCTGAACCCATCTTTCCCGTGTCCTACCCGAGGAGTGGTTTGCTTTCTTATGTTTAAGTTGTTTTATCTTGTGCTTTTTTACGCATCTTTTCTAACCCCTTTAAATTCTTTAGGGTAGAAAGTCACATATAAATAAATAAATAGCACACTCTAGAAACTCAGCTGTTTTTCTCTTCTGCCTCTTCACTTCTCTGATCTCCAAATACTGACGTGGAGATCTGCATCTGCCCTGCTGAATCAAAATGAAAGAACCGTGGCTTTCCAAAAGGTTGGCCCTTTTGTAACGTGATTCCCTGGAAGCTGAGCGTGGGATTGGAAGGGTGAAGAAAGCTGTTGTCGGTAGAGATGGTTCTAGCATCACAGGGCTTCTTTGAAGTGAGAGATAAAATACTTTAATCAAAAGTCAGATGCTTCCAAGGATGCCCCTGACTTTAGAATTTCCTTAAGATATATTGTGGGGCATTAAAAATTGTAGATTATAAAGAAAGGGAGTAGAAGGTAGAGAAAAATATTACAAAATTGCTTAAAGATGAAACAAAGCTTTCCTGTTAATGAGGATGGGAGCTTCCTCTAGAATCCTTTGCCTACAATGTGAAATTCCATGTGTTTCTAGTCTCAGATAAAAAAGAATAGTCCATTTCTGCCTGTTAAAATGGTACATAGCTAGTGGGGAGGGAGAGTCAGGATGGAGGGGACACATGAATGCCTATGGCCGATTCATATTGATGTGTGGGAAAAACCATCACAATGTGGCCAAGTAATTGTCCTCCAATTAAAATAAATAATTTTAAAAAATGACACAGATAAATATCTACTTCTGTTTTGCCCAAACAAGGTTAGACTTTTGACTTACTCTTGCAGTTTCTACCAGTATTACGATGAGCCTCACCTCCATCCTAAGTGCAGTGGGGCCGCTTCCTGGTCCCCTGTAAGACCAGCACCCGCTAAGCTGCCGCAGAGCAGAAAGAAACCACGAAACTGGAGAGCAAACCTACTGATGACAAGATGCTTTAGTGCCAGGAACGTCTTGGGCACTGGCTCCAGGAAGGAGATTTCCCTCCAGAGACATGTCAGGAAGGAAGGCTAGCTAGTTCTCCTCTGCCCTTGGCTATCGGTCACTTGACCCATTCAGTAACCAGGCTTTTTTTTTTAATGAGATGGGAGGTGCTGACCGGATGCTAAGGTCCTCAGCTGGAAGGTGTCTTTGTTTCTAGAGCTTTGTTACCACCGGGGGCGCAGATTGTAATAGTCTCTCCTCATGGAGTTAGAAGCACCTGCTTGCTGAGTTTCTAAAGGCTGTGCCTGAAGAACATTTAACAACTGGCAACGTTAAGAGTCCTTTCCCATGGTGGGAGGAGGATACAGGGGCGAGACCTCAAGAGGAGCAGGAGCCGGCACCCCTGCAGCTTCCTCCTTTGGCTGGAATGTAGCGGGTCATCTTGAACGGACCACTTTCTTCCTTTATCGGTAGAGATGGTTCTAGCAAGTAAAAATACTTTAATCAAAAGTCAGATGCTTCCAAGGATGCCCCTGACTTTAGAATTTCCTTAAGATATATTGTGGGGCATTAAAAATTGTAGATTATAAAGAAAGGGAGTAGAAGGTAGAGAAAAATATTACAAAATTGCTTAAAGATGAAACAAAGCTTTCCTGTTAATGAGGATGGGAGCTTCCTCTAGAATCCTTTGCCTACAATGTGAAATTCCATGTGTTTCTAGTCTCAGATAAAAAAGAATAGTCCATTTCTGCCTGTTAAAATGGTACATAGCTAGGGGGGAGGGAGAGTCAGGATGGAGGGGACACATGAATGCCTATGGCCGATTCATATTGATGTGTGGGAAAAACCATCACAATGTGGCCAAGTAATTGTCCTCCAATTAAAATAAATAATTTTAAAAAATGACACAGATAAATATCTACTTCTGTTTTGCCCAAACAAGGTTAGACTTTTGACTTACTCTTGCAGTTTCTACCAGTATTACGATGAGCCTCACCTCCATCCTAAGTGCAGTGGGGCCGCTTCCTGGTCCCCTGTAAGACCAGCACCCGCTAAGCTGCCGCAGAGCAGAAAGAAACCACGAAACTGGAGAGCAAACCTACTGATGACAAGATGCTTTAGTGCCAGGAACGTCTTGGGCACTGGCTCCAGGAAGGAGATTTCCCTCCAGAGACATGTCAGGAAGGAAGGCTAGCTAGTTCTCCTCTGCCCTTGGCTATCGGTCACTTGACCCATTCAGTAACCAGGCTTTTTTTTTTAATGAGATGGGAGGTGCTGACCGGATGCTAAGGTCCTCAGCTGGAAGGTGTCTTTGTTTCTAGAGCTTTGTTACCACCGGGGGTGCAGATTGTAATAGTCTCTCCTCATGGAGTTAGAAGCACCTGCTTGCTGAGTTTCTAAAGGCTGTGCCTGAAGAACATTTAACAACTGGCAACGTTAAGAGTCCTTTCCCATGGTGGGAGGAGGATACAGGGGCGAGACCTCAAGAGGAGCAGGAGCCGGCACCCCTGCAGCTTCCTCCTTTGGCTGGAATGTAGCGCGGGTCATCTTGAACGGACCACTTTCTTCCTTTATCCGGTCTCGAGGATGTCTCTGAAATGGTACTTAACAGTTCGAGTCCTGAGGCCAACAGTGAGCTATTCTCTGCAGACCCTCCCCCCACCCCCCAGAAAGCCCTCTCTCTTCCATTTGTCCATTGTCACCCTCCCTCTGTGCCTGGGCACACATCCTGAAGAGCCATCTCCAGATGCCAGGTGCCCCCCACACCCCTGCTCTGCTCTCACAGAAAGAAGTAAAGTCTGTGATTTCTAAGAGTTTAGGACTGATTTGTCCTTTTCATCTATTCTGACATGATTTAATGTTCCAGAACTTGTAAAGGGAACAGATATTTTTCTCTTTTTTTTTGTTGTAAAAATTGGTGAATAATTTATCAAGTGACTGCAAGAGCTGCAGCTTTAAATTATTAAAATGCATTTTGGTTTTGAAAGAAGACATCAGAGATGTTTGCCTTGGCCCATGCTTACGCCTTTGTGCAGTGGCAGGGAAGTCCTACAAATTCAGGGAATGGTAAGGTGATTTTCAGTGATTTATGGGGTGACTGAGAAGGAGTCAAAAAAAAAAAAAGAAGCACCACAAAACGAATGAACGAATAATGCAGACAACTTTCATTTATTTAAGACAGAGCCACTTTCGGAAGCAAATAACCCTTTGTCGCCTCTCTGGAGAAATGACATTTCGCTTTCCTCTCCTGCCTTGCAAGGACAGCAGCTGGGTACTGGGAGAAGGAAGTGGGAGGAAGACACTCCCGGACCCCTCTTCCTCCTCCCCCCTGTGCTTCCTCCCGTTGGTCACAGGTCAAGGGGGCAGCAGCCTTTGGGTAACTGACCGGATGCTAAGGTCCTCAGCTGGAAGGTGTCTTTGTTTCTAGAGCTTTGTTACCACCGGGGGTGCAGATTGTAATAGTCTCTCCTCATGGAGTTAGAAGCACCTGCTTGCTGAGTTTCTAAAGGCTGTGCCTGAAGAACATTTAACAACTGGCAACGTTAAGAGTCCTTTCCCATGGTGGGAGGAGGATACAGGGGCGAGACCTCAAGAGGAGCAGGAGCCGGCACCCCTGCAGCTTCCTCCTTTGGCTGGAATGTAGCGCGGGTCATCTTGAACGGACCACTTTCTTCCTTTATCCGGTCTCGAGGATGTCTCTGAAATGGTACTTAACAGTTCGAGTCCTGAGGCCAACAGTGAGCTATTCTCTGCAGACCCTCCCCCCACCCCCCAGAAAGCCCTCTCTCTTCCATTTGTCCATTGTCACCCTCCCTCTGTGCCTGGGCACACATCCTGAAGAGCCATCTCCAGATGCCAGGTGCCCCCCACACCCCTGCTCTGCTCTCACAGAAAGAAGTAAAGTCTGTGATTTCTAAGAGTTTAGGACTGATTTGTCCTTTTCATCTATTCTGACATGATTTAATGTTCCAGAACTTGTAAAGGGAACAGATATTTTTCTCTTTTTTTTTGTTGTAAAAATTGGTGAATAATTTATCAAGTGACTGCAAGAGCTGCAGCTTTAAATTATTAAAATGCATTTTGGTTTTGAAAGAAGACATCAGAGATGTTTGCCTTGGCCCATGCTTACGCCTTTGTGCAGTGGCAGGGAAGTCCTACAAATTCAGGGAATGGTAAGGTGATTTTCAGTGATTTATGGGGTGACTGAGAAGGAGTCAAAAAAAAAAAAAGAAGCACCACAAAACGAATGAACGAATAATGCAGACAACTTTCATTTATTTAAGACAGAGCCACTTTCGGAAGCAAATAACCCTTTGTCGCCTCTCTGGAGAAATGACATTTCGCTTTCCCTCTCCTGCCTTGCAAGGACAGCAGCTGGGTACTGGGAGAAGGAAGTGGGGAGGAAGACACTCCCGGACCTCTCCTCTCTCTCTGTCCATCCTTCACCAGGCAAGCTGAAGGCACGGCTGTGCTTCCTCCCGTTGGTCACAGGTCAGAGGTGGAGCAGAGCCACTGATCTCCAAAGAATATTATCCGTCCCACTTCGTCCGACCTAAATACTAAATTTGCTCTGGGCCAGGAAAATGAGGAGAAGCGTAGAATATTTCCCATCTGGCCGTGAGCCCTTGTCTGTCCCATCCGCGCCCCGTGTGGGGGCTGCGGACTTTTCAGAGCAGATTGTGAGGTAGAATACCTAGGTAGGGTCTGAGAAGAATACAGTGCTATAATTATGAGTCTGGGCCCAGCAGAGCACGGTGGTTGGCTACATTCACTAAAATTGAGAGGGATTCTTACATATTAATAGCAGTTGAAGAGAGTCATACATGTTTGTGTATGTGCTCAATCGTGCCTGACTCTTTCCAACCCTGTTGACTGTAGCCGGCCTGGCTCCTGTGTCCATGGAATTATCCAGACACGGATACTGGAGTGGGGTTTTCCATTTCCTTCTCCAAGGTATCTTCCTGACCTGGGGGTTGAACCCAGGGCTCCTGCACTGGCATCAGTATCAGTTCAGTTGCTCAGTCGTGTGCGACTGTGACCCCGTGGACGGCAGCCCGCCCGGCCCCCCGGCCCTCACCATCTCCTGGAGCCTGCACAGACTCAGGCGCACTGACCCAGTGATGCCGTCCAGCCGTCTTGTCCTCTGCAATGGCAGGCATCCGGATTCTTTACCACGAGCAGCACCTTGGAAGCCCATAATACAAGTTTTAAGTAAAAGCTAAAAAAGTTTATAAACAAAAATAATGTATAAAAGTTCCATCAGTACAGCCCCGACAGATTATGTGATTATGGTAATTCACATGATGGACTGTTTCTGTAACCCATCTAGAGATATGATAGATGGATACCTGTTATGAAAAGATACTTGCAAAGGTGAAAAAAGCTACTTGCGAAACAGTGTTATGACATTGTTTAAAGAAGAAAAAGGAGCTGTGTGTGTCCATGTGTAGGTCTGAATGAGGCTTATACGTACCCAAGAAAATTCTTGCAGGGTACGCATGAAACTCTTGAGCTGTTACTGCTGAATGATGGAATGAGGAGTCGGTGCCAAGATAAATTTTCTTTTCGTGTCACCCTGTTCTCTACCACTTGATTTTCTACCACAAATTCCTACTGAAATTAACCTTTCCAAAAATGTGAAGGTGATGAAACGTTTATATACTACCTCCAAAGAGAAAGACTGTATATATTTATTGCAGATACCAGCTGAAATTGCATATTTTTAACTGCACAAAGACAATAAAATGTGTTACTTGTTTTTCAATATTTGAGACAACCCTCTTAACCCTAATACCAGCTTCATTTTTTGTGTAGCTCCACTCTGGGGGTCATGCGTAGAATAATACAAAATGTGATGTCTGTGAAACAGGTGGTATTAATAAAGAATTAATCGTCTCTTCTCTCTGGCCCTCCTGACCCTCCACCCGGGCCGTCTGAGCAGTGTGCTTAACCACAGGCGGAAATGAACTCAGTCACCCAGAGAGAATGGTAATGAGCAGGATGGGTGAGGGCTCGCGGCTCTCCTCTAAGAGCAGGGACGGTGCCCCTGTTCCACAGGCACCGGGATGGAGCCCTGCCCAGCCCCCCGCCTGCTCCAGAGGACTCTCAGTGGTGCCCACAGCAGGGCTCGGCGGATAGTGTCACAGGCCATTTACAAAACGGTCTCCGCCATGGCTCTCCTGGAGGTCTGTGGTGCTCGGGCTGGGGTGCGCTGGCGGCTCCCTGGTGCGCTGATTTACGTGGTGGGAGCGGGGGGAGCGGGGCAGCCCGTGCTCAGAGCGGTGGCTGTCCGCTGCCCACAGCAGGCCCCCGGGCGAGCACTGTCCTTCCGTCAGTGAAAGGTTTCACCAGGCTCCTCTGTCCGTGGAGTTCTCCAGGCAGCAGTACTGGAGGGGGGAGCCAGTCCGTTCTCAGGGGCTCTTCCTGACCCAGAGGTCGAACCCAGGCGTTCTCCATTGCAGGTGGGCTTTTCTCCTTGTGAGCCTTCAGGGAAGCCTTCACGAGTGATTTATAGGACTACGCCTTTTCCCTTTGGAAATGACCTCCATTAGAAACCACCGGGTTTTAGCTCATGTGCCCCTGATCTGAGCAACCATCTCTCGTCTCCCTGAAGAGGCGCCTTTGGGTGCGTCCGTCTCAGCAGTTGGCGTAGACGTCGTTTCGTATCGCTCCTGTATTGTCGTGCGTGTCTGTGCGGCAGATATTGTAGACCTTTCATCGCAGCCCCTATGGAGAGCTCGCGGAAACATACGAAGGTGGATCTGAACTTGCTCGTAGCTTTCAGCAGTTTCATCGCCACATGTGATTTTGTAACGTGTGGATACCCCCTCTACACCGCAAGAAACCAGGACACATGTTCACAGCATTCCCGCTTTGCACATCTCCCCATAAGCTGTGTTTGTTTTTCCCAGGTCTAGTCGGATAAAGAGGCCCAGGCACTGTTTCTCACCCCTGGTTTTTGTCTCCTTGTATTATTTTCGTTTCTTTGACAGCTGCTCTCTAAGGCAACCAGGGAGCTCTGAACAGCCGTAGACAATCACCTTGTTTCCTTTGACTTCTCTAAAACATCTAGGCGTTTCGATTGCCCGTTTTCTTAGTAATCTGCCAGTCCTGTCGTGATCACTGCTTTGGCTATCTCCTCCCTTCTTAAGACGCCTCTGCTCTGTTCTCACCAAGGCTCATCCCTGCCCCCGTCCCAGGAAGGTGGTGAGCACACCCACAGGGATTCAGCAGTCACCTCGAATGTCCGTCCCCTTATCCAGTGACATCATGCGTGCCCCGGCCTGCTAGTCATCCCAAGGGGCCCCCGGGTGCGCTGATTTACGTGGTGGGAGCGGGGGGAGCGGGGCAGCCCGTGCTCAGAGCGGTGGCTGTCCGCTGCCCACAGCAGGCCCCCGGGCGAGCACTGTCCTTCCGTCAGTGAAAGGTTTCACCAGGCTCCTCTGTCCGTGGAGTTCTCCAGGCAGCAGTACTGGAGGGGGGAGCCAGTCCGTTCTCAGGGGCTCTTCCTGACCCAGAGGTCGAACCCAGGCGTTCTCCATTGCAGGTGGGCTTTTCTCCTTGTGAGCCTTCAGGGAAGCCTTCACGAGTGATTTATAGGACTACGCCTTTTCCCTTTGGAAATGACCTCCATTAGAAACCACCGGGTTTTAGCTCATGTCCCCCTGATCTGAGCAACCATCTCTCGTCTCCCTGAAGAGGCGCCTTTGGGTGCGTCCGTCTCAGCAGTTGGCGTGAGCGTCGTTTCGTGATCGCTCCTGTATTGTCGTGCGTGTCTGTGCGGCAGATATTGTAGACCTTTCATCGCAGCCCCTATGGAGAGCTCGCGGAAACATACGAAGGTGGATCTGAACTTGCTCGTAGCTTTCAGCAGTTTCATCGCCACATGTGATTTTGTAACGTGTGGATACCCCCTCTACACCGCAAGAAACCAGGACACATGTTCACAGCATTCCCGCTTTGCACATCTCCCCATAAGCTGTGTTTGTTTTTCCCAGGTCTAGTCGGATAAAGAGGCCCAGGCACTGTTTCTCACCCCTGGTTTTTGTCTCCTTGTATTATTTTCGTTTCTTTGACAGCTGCTCTCTAAGGCAACCAGGGAGCTCTGAACAGCCGTAGACAATCACCTTGTTTCCTTTGACTTCTCTAAAACATCTAGGCGTTTCGATTGCCCCGTTTTTCTTAGTAATCTGCCAGTCCTGTCGTGAGCACTGCTTTGGCTATCTCCTCCCTTCTTAAGACGCCTCTGCTCTGTTCTCACCAAGGCTCATCCCTGCCCCCATCCCAGGAAGGTGGTGAGCACACCCACAGGGATTCAGCAGTCACCTCGAATGTCCGTCCCCTTATCCAGTGACATCATGCGTGCCCCGGCCTGCTAGTCATCCCAGACGGAGAGCCCCAGCTGGTGTCACTTTCTGGAATGTGGATACCATGATTATGTAATTTTTAAGATTCCTTCTGGCCCTGTAAATCTGTGATCCTATTATGTCTAACCGCTTGCTAGATATTTCCTCTGAGGTGTTCCTCTAGGATCTGAGTCACCATGCCTGAGTCTCAACACATCATGTTTCTCTTCAGAACACTCGGGGCGTATTGAGAAGGGCAGAGACGAAATTGGGAGTCCAGGAGATCTGGCACTCAGTTGTGGCTGTCTGGTGTATGTGGGAAATTTGTGCATCCTGATGGATTTGCAGTTTCTTCATCCAGAAGAATTTTAAAAATCCTTTTAGGGTCTTATAAGATTTAAATGAGCCAGAGAATGTGGAATCGATAGGTGGATGGTGCAAATACAGGTTGGCACGTGGTGAGGCCCAGCTTCCTTGCCTTGTGTCCCCTGGCCTCTCCGATTTCCCTGTGCCTGTCGTTGTCATCGCTCAGGCTCAGGACTTGAGCCCCTTTCTTGTGTGTGGCCCCAGTCTGAACCGAATCATACGATGTCAGTCCCTCCCAGAATGCCATCTCAGCTGCCCTTCCTGATCCCACTGGGACCCACCTAGCTGAGAGCGCCTCCATCTGTTCACGCCTCGACCCCTGCAGCAGGGGCTCCGTGACGGCCTCCACCAGCCTCCTGGTCCACAGGCCAAACAGCCCTGCACCCCTTCCAGGCTTCTTCCTGAGTCCGCTGTCCGTGCCTGCCACAAAGAACCACCACACACAGGCACCAGACCCTGTGCCTGGCCTCTCAGTCATTTAACACCATCGTCCCCTCCTCTTCTCTAAGCAACATCTAAGGACAATCACCTTGTTTCCTTTGTTTTTGCCCCGTTTTCTTAGTAATCTGCCAGTCCTGTCGTGAGCACTGCTTTGGCTATCTCCTCCCTTCTTAAGACGCCTCTGCTCTGTTCTCACCAAGGCTCATCCCTGCCCCCGTCCCAGGAAGGTGGTGAGCACACCCACAGGGATTCAGCAGTCACCTCGAATGTCCGTCCCCTTATCCAGTGACATCATGCGTGCCCCGGCCTGCTAGTCATCCCAGACGGAGAGCCCCAGCTGGTGTCACTTTCTGGAATGTGGATACCATGATTATGTAATTTTTAAGATTCCTTCTGGCCCTGTAAATCTGTGATCCTATTATGTCTAACCGCTTGCTAGATATTTCCTCTGAGGTGTTCCTCTAGGATCTGAGTCACCATGCCTGAGTCTCAACACATCATGTTTCTCTTCAGAACACTCGGGGCGTATTGAGAAGGGCAGAGACGAAATTGGGAGTCCAGGAGATCTGGCACTCAGTTGTGGCTGTCTGGTGTATGTGGGAAATTTGTGCATCCTGATGGATTTGCAGTTTCTTCATCCAGAAGAATTTTAAAAATCCTTTTAGGGTCTTATAAGATTTAAATGAGCCAGAGAATGTGGAATCGATAGGTGGATGGTGCAAATACAGGTTGGCACGTGGTGAGGCCCAGCTTCCTTGCCTTGTGTCCCCTGGCCTCTCCGATTTCCCTGTGCCTGTCGTTGTCATCGCTCAGCCTCACGACTTGACCCCCTTTCTTGTGTGTGGCCCCAGTCTGAACCGAATCATACGATGTCAGTCCCTCCCAGAATGCCATCTCAGCTGCCCTTCCTGATCCCACTGGGACCCACCTAGCTGAGAGCGCCTCCATCTGTTCACGCCTCGACCCCTGCAGCAGGGGCTCCGTGACGGCCTCCACCAGCCTCCTGGTCCACAGGCCAAACAGCCCTGCACCCCTTCCAGGCTTCTTCCTGAGTCCGCTGTCCGTGCCTGCCACAAAGAACCACCACACACAGGCACCAGACCCTGTGCCTGGCCTCTCAGTCATTTAACACCATCGTCCCCTCCTCTTTCTTTTAAATAAATAAGCAACAACCCCATCACGTGTAAAACCTTTCTTATTTTTTTTTAAAATTTTGACCTCTTTTATTAGTGTTTGTTTATTTATTTACATCCATCTTTATTCCTTTGGCCTGTGTGGGCCTCCCATTGCCGTGGCCTCTCTCGTTGCAGACCCCTGGCTCTGGGCGCATGCGCTCCAGAGCACTGGCTCGCAATTGGACACACCGGTCCAGCCGCTCCGCAGCACGTGTAATCTTCCCAGGCCAGGGATCGAACCGGTGCCCCTTGCAGGGCAAGACGGACTCTTTACCCACTGGACCACCGGGGAAGCCCCTAAAACCTTTTTTTTAAACTCCTTGGTATGCGTTTCGCTGCTGCCTTCCCTGGGCTGTAGTTCAAGTGGTGTGTGCATCTCCGCCATGAGACACCTGCGGCCCGCTGTCCGGCCTCTCTGTGTACAGAGGCTGCCTTCTGAAGCCACTCTGGCCTCAAAGCTGATCTCTGGCTTTAACAGAAAGATCTGCCTCCTCCGTGACCTCTGTCCCAAGCATCGTAGCTGAGCTCTTTTCTCCTTGTTTCCATGAATGCATGGACTGTTTCGGGGCCCATTTGCCTAGACACTCCACCTTGAGGCTGCAAAGCTTCACCACGTCTCCTTCCATCACCCACAGAGTCCTCCTCCCACCTGTACGCCAAGCGACACCCTTGCTTCTCTAGTCTGAGCAAAAGAAGCCTTCTCTCCGCTCTCTGCTCTCTCTTCTCTCCGCTCTCCGCCCTCAGCCCGCTCAGCCCCGCTTCGTCACTCCTTGACCATGGCCCGGCCTTTGGTTCTGTGTGCATTCATTGCATGCTCACTTCCGGAACCTGCTCCGTGGTCATTTTACTTTGTCTGTCTGTCTCCATTTGGCTCCCCGGGGTCTGCATTTCTTGTTCCTGTTCAAACCCTCTGCCCAGTGGGCTTCTTGTCACTTAGATCGTGCCTCGTAAACACCTTAGATCGGCTGAAGGAGTGGGATTGGGGAGTTAGCGAGGTATGATGTGGATGGTTATAAATGTCAAGATTCCAGAATGATCTGGAACCATCAAGTACCTCTCCAAAGGGGTCTGATGACCACTCAGAGTCAGAGAGCATGGGATTAAAGCAAAAGGTGGGAGAGCTCAAAGCTTCTCTGGCCATTGGCGGCCTGCCTTCAGGGTCCCTGTGCGTCTGGAGCAGCTTCCAGTCCACAGACCCAGCCTTCCACGCTGGTAGGAATTTGCAGGCCACGAAAAGCATGGCGCCTGGATTTGGTTTCCTATTACTTTTTGTTTTGTTTTAAAGCAATTTCTCTGATATTTACTTATGAAAATATTTACATGGTTCATTTTTTATTTACTATTTTATCAAGCTGGCACTTCAAGATACTCATTAGAGAAGGAGAGGCACAACCTCGACATCACTGGTTGTTCCTTTTCTCTTGCCCTCTCCCCACTTTCATAGTTGGGGGTTTTCCTTGAAATGTTTCCAGCCTGAACACCACAGGACTTCACATCCGGAAGGGAATGCGCCAGAAGGAGGAGAAAGAAGTTGGGTGAAGTCTCCTTAGCCCCTAACCACAGGACTGGAATGCAGTGGCAGTAAAATGCACTTAATTTATCTTATTTTACATAATTAGAGTTAGGGGCTATTGAACACAGAATGCAAATGTATGCTAAATATGCAAATCAGCCACATTTCCCAGATTCAGAGAAGCAGGAGGTGTGGTCGCCTTCTGTTGGATGGCTCTCTCTTCCTGTGCGCACGACTTCTTAGCACCATGAGTGCACGCAACTGCGCAGTCACAGTTGGGGCTGCTAATCTGGAAACCCAGTTTAGGCTGATTTGAAAAGACAACACCATGTTTGCAGTCACTGGCGTGTCTTTTATGATAGAGCTGGTGGCGTCATTCCTTGTTTTCTTTTTTTTTTTTTAACTTTATTTATTTATTTATTTATTATTAATTTTTGTACATGTATGTTCCCAGATCATTCATATGTATATCCCTTGACCCTCCCCCGACCCAGTTCCCCCCCTCCCATCCCTCCAGACCATCACTCCAAGTGGTTGTAGGTACTCCTATTCCCCTAGCACAATGACAATAGCTATCTTTTCTACACATGACAGTATAGGTTTCCATGTTACTCCCTCCCACTGTTCGGTCTCCACAATGTCTTTATGTCTATTCTCTGTTTTTTCATGAGTTCACTGCGTTTGTTATCATGACCATCTTACTAGATCCCATATATATGAGTTAGTATACTATACTTGTCTTTCTCTTTTTGACTTACTTCACTTTTTTCTTAGGGTCCCTGTGCGTCTGGAGCTTCCAGTCCACAGACCCAGCCTTCCACGCTGGTAGGAATTTGCAGGCCACGAAAAGCATGGCGCCTGGATTTGGTTTCCTATTACTTTTTGTTTTGTTTTAAAGCAATTTCTCTGATATTTACTTATGAAAATATTTACATGGTTCATTTTTTATTTACTATTTTATCAAGCTGGCACTTCAAGATACTCATTAGAGAAGGAGAGGCACAACCTCGACATCACTGGTTGTTCCTTTTCTCTTGCCCTCTCCCCACTTTCATAGTTGGGGGTTTTCCTTGAAATGTTTCCAGCCTGAACACCACAGGACTTCACATCCGGAAGGGAATGCGCCAGAAGGAGGAGAAAGAAGTTGGGTGAAGTCTCCTTAGCCCCTAACCACAGGACTGGAATGCAGTGGCAGTAAAATGCACTTAATTTATCTTATTTTACATAATTAGAGTTAGGGGCTATTGAACACAGAATGCAAATGTATGCTAAATATGCAAATCAGCCACATTTCCCAGATTCAGAGAAGCAGGAGGTGTGGTCGCCTTCTGTTGGATGGCTCTCTCTTCCTGTGCGCACGACTTCTTAGCACCATGAGTGCACGCAACTGCGCAGTCACAGTTGGGGCTGCTAATCTGGAAACCCAGTTTAGGCTGATTTGAAAAGACAACACCATGTTTGCAGTCACTGGCGTGTCTTTTATGATAGAGCTGGTGGCGTCATTCCTTGTTTTCTTTTTTTTTTTTTAACTTTATTTATTTATTTATTTATTATTAATTTTTGTACATGTATGTTCCCAGATCATTCATATGTATATCCCTTGACCCTCCCCCCACCCAGTTCCCCCCCTCCCATCCCTCCAGACCATCACTCCAAGTGGTTGTAGGTACTCCTATTCCCCTAGCACAATGACAATAGCTATCTTTTCTACACATGACAGTATAGGTTTCCATGTTACTCCCTCCCACTGTTCGGTCTCCACAATATCTTCATGTCTATTCTCTGTTTTTTCATGAGTTCACTGCGTGTGTTATCATGACCATCTTACTAGATCCCATATATATGAGTTAGTATACTATACTTGTCTTTCTCTTTTTGACTTACTTCACTTTTTATGATAGGTTCTAGAGCCAGCCACTTCATTAGGACTGAGTCTTCTGCATTTCTTTTAACAGCTGAGTAGTATTCCATTGTATATATGTACCAGAGCTTCTGGATCCATTCATTTGTCGATGGACATCTAGGTTGCTTCCATGTTCTGGCTATTGTATAGAGAGCTGCAATGAACATTGGGGTACAGGTGCCTCTTTCAGTTTTGATTTCATCAGGATATAGGCCTAATAGTGGGATTGCTGGTGGGAATGTAAATTAATACAACCTCTATGGAAGACAATATGGAGATTCCTTAAAAAACTAAAAATAGAAGCACCCTATGACCCAGCATTCCTTGTTTTCTGAAGACAGCTTTTTCATTTTCACTTTTCTTTGTAGGTTGGGATCTCGCCCGGCTCTTTCGTGCCAGGTCTGGGGCTCCCCAGAACTGCAGGGTCGACATTCATAGAGGACTCTTCCACGTGGCTTGGTTTTCTTGCCCAGTGGTCAGGCTCTGCCAGGCTCTTCCCAGCTACGGGGAAACGGCTTCTCTGTCTTCACGGCCCCCTCGCGGGGCAGCTCACATCCGGTGACGGAGGCGGGCTGGTGTCCACCTCAGGCTGCTTCGGCACCTGCTGAGACGGCCCCGAGGTGAGGGACTGCTGTCTCGGGGCTCCCGCCAGGCCGAGCCTGCTTCCCTGCTGGCTGTGCTGCCTGCACGCCCAGGCCTGCTCCCCTCTGCTCCCTTCCCAGGTGTGGGTTCCTGGTAAGCATCCTGAACCGCAGACCCGCATTCAGCTTCCTTGTTGTTCGGTTGCTCCGTCACGTCCGACGCCTGGGACCCCGTGGACTGCAGCGCGCCCACGCCGGGCTCCTCTGCCTTCTGCTGTCGCCGGGAGTTTGCTCAGGTTCATGTCCTTTGAGTTGGTGATGCTGTCGAACCATCTCATCCACTCAGCATCTGCTTCCAGGAGCCAAATCTGTTACACAGACCTTCATCCCCTCCCTGTTTTCTCCCCATTTTACAAGATTTTTTCTTCCTAGACCTAGTGATCTTCTTCTCTCCCGGGCGTCCGCGAGCGACTCCTCCCCAGGCTTCACCCGAGCTCGTGTTTAAATGGTGGCACCTCAGGCGGTCGTGGCCCCTGAGTGGCAAGGACAGTGCCAGGGTTCCCGTCCAGCTCGGGCCCCGCGAATGACCACACAGCTGGGAGGCCAGACTTGCGACAAGACAGTTTTATTTAGCTTTGTATTCTTTTTCTTTTTTTTTTTTAAAGATTTATTTATTTATTTATTTTGGGCGGGGGTCGGGTTGGGGAGGGAGGGGAACGGGCGGGCCACTTCTATTGGTCTTTCATTTCTCCATTTTTCATCCATCTTTGTTCTTTGGCTCCTGTGGGCCTCCCATTGCGGTGGCCTCTGTTGCTGCAGAGTGCTGGCTCCGGGCGCATGCGCTCCAGAGCTCCGGCTTGGTGATTGGATACATCGGTCCAGCCGCTCCGCGGCACATGGGATCTTCCCAGGCCAGGGATTGAACCGGTGCCCTTACACTGAAAGGCGGTGTCCTTACCCACTGGACCACCAGGGAAGGCCTAGCTTTGTATTCTATGCCGGTGTTACTCTGTTCCAAAGCTGAGGGTGGTTAGTGGGGTGTGAGATGCTGTCAGGCGGCCCCAGAGGTGAGGGACTGCTGTCTCAGGGTGCTCCCGGGCCCCCAGGGAAACGGCTTCTCTGTCTTCACGGCCCCCTCGCAGGGGGACTCACATCCGGTGACGGATGCGGACTTGTGTCCACCTCAGGCTGCTTGGCACCTGCTAAACGGCCCGAGGTGAGGGACTGCTGTCTCGGGGCTCCCGCCAGGCCGAGCCTGCTTCCCTGCTGGCTGTGCTGCCTGCACGCCCAGGCCTGCTCCCCTCTGCTCCCTTCCCAGGTGTGGGTTCCTGGTAAGCATCCTGAACCGCAGACCCGCATTCAGCTTCCTTGTTGTTCGGTTGCTCCGTCACGTCCGACGCCTGGGACCCCGTGGACTGCAGCGCGCCCACGCCGGGCTCCTCTGCCTTCTGCTGTCGCCGGGAGTTTGCTCAGGTTCATGTCCTTTGAGTTGGTGATGCTGTCGAACCATCTCATCCACTCAGCATCTGCTTCCAGGAGCCAAATCTGTTACACAGACCTTCATCCCCTCCCTGTTTTCTCCCCATTTTACAAGATTTTTTCTTCCTAGACCTAGTGATCTTCTTCTCTCCCGGGCGTCCGCGAGCGACTCCTCCCCAGGCTTCACCCGAGCTCGTGTTTAAATGGTGGCACCTCAGGCGGTCGTGGCCCCTGAGTGGCAAGGACAGTGCCAGGGTTCCCGTCCAGCTCGGGCCCCGCGAATGACCACACAGCTGGGAGGCCAGACTTGCGACAAGACAGTTTTATTTAGCTTTGTATTCTTTTTCTTTTTTTTTTTTAAAGATTTATTTATTTATTTATTTTGGGCGGGGGTCGGGTTGGGGAGGGAGGGGAACGGGCGGGCCACTTCTATTGGTCTTTCATTTCTCCATTTTTCATCCATCTTTGTTCTTTGGCTCCTGTGGGCCTCCCATTGCGGTGGCCTCTGTTGCTGCAGAGTGCTGGCTCCGGGCGCATGCGCTCCAGAGCTCCGGCTTGGTGATTGGATACATCGGTCCAGCCGCTCCGCGGCACATGGGATCTTCCCAGGCCAGGGATTGAACCGGTGCCCCTTACACTGAAAGGCGGTGTCCTTACCCACTGGACCACCAGGGGAAGGCCTAGCTTTGTATTCTATGCCGGTGTTACTCTGTTCCAAAGCTGAGGGTGGTTAGTGGGGTGTGAGATGCTGTCAGCAGGTTAAAGCAAAACCCAGCTCCATCTCAGAGGTGGAGAGGGAGGCATGGAGAGTCTGACTGGGGATTGGTTTCAAATTACTGCCTGGACTCTGGGAAGGAAATTATGTACAATTACTTGAAACTGGTATGTAGCATTATTAGAAGGAAAAAAATAATATGACTATTCTACCAGTAATTTGGCTAGTAATTTGGTAGTAATCTCTAGTAATTACTGTAAATGCTAACCAGTTCATTTCCTGAGTCACGTTTCTTTTTGGGTGTTCACTTTATTTTGTACAAGTTAATCGACTTTTTCTAAAATGTGCCAGCAGTGTTTCACATTCTGCAGCCTCACCTGGAGTTGAGAGTGAGGAGTGGCGAGCCAGTTTTCTGAGTTCTGTTCTGAGCGTCTGTAGCATTGCTGCTTACTTCAAATTAATCCCTGTGTGCCTCAATTATGGTTATAATCAGCTATGGCTTTTTTTGAACATTGAGTATCTTTGTGATATTGTAATAGGGGAAAATAAGATACCAAGTTAATCAAACGATCAGGTCCACTGGGTTTGGTCTCAGATGAGATTTATAGGTACACACTTAGATGTGTAAGAGTTTTGATAATGGGTGATACACACTCGAAAGAGGGTCTGTGTTCTATCTGTGCGTACGTGTGTGCCCAATTTCGTTATTTAATGTCACGCTCTTAGTGACTTCACAGGTTGACTAGAGAAAGCTCAAGGGGCTGAAGGAGAGAAGTAAAGAAACAGTCAGGAGTTGAGGGGATGCCCTGAGTTGGGGAGATGGGACATGGAAGTAAAGAAGGCATGAGAGAGAAGAAGGCATTGCCTGCCCGTCTGGGAATGAGCCGAGGGGTAACTCTGCAGGTGAGAGGTGCAGACTGATTCTGGGGAGGAGAAAAAACATGTAATTGGCATGTCTCTGAAATCATCTTTTGTCCTTCTACAAAAGAGGACTCAGAATACCCCGAATGCTGGCGTGGTGGTGAGGAAGCTGTGAGACACGGGGTGTGTTTCTGTTTGTTTGAGTCTTTGCTCCCCCAAAATGATCCGAGCATGCGATAGTCTCTTAGAATATTTTCCACTATTATTACACGTGCAAATGGAAGAAAAGTGTCCTCGTTAACCCTGGGCTCCTCTTCCAGCTGACCTGTGGGTGCCTTTCAGGGTCGCTGTTAGCCCTGCCTGGCCGCAGTGCTCCTCAGCATGAGAGTTTTAGTGAGCGCTCGGTGCACCTTCACATGGCGTGTGTTCGCTCACCCATCCTGGTTTTATCACCAAGTGTCTCCCGAGCCAGAAGCCTCCCCGTTCCACTATTCACAGTAATTTGGCTAGTATTTTGGGTAATCTCTAGTAATTACTGTAAATGCTAACCAGTTCATTTCCTGAGTCACGTTTCTTTTTGGGTGTTCACTTTATTTTGTACAAGTTAATCGACTTTTTCTAAAATGTGCCAGCAGTGTTTCACATTCTGCAGCCTCACCTGGAGTTGAGAGTGAGGAGTGGCGAGCCAGTTTTCTGAGTTCTGTTCTGAGCGTCTGTAGCATTGCTGCTTACTTCAAATTAATCCCTGTGTGCCTCAATTATGGTTATAATCAGCTATGGCTTTTTTTGAACATTGAGTATCTTTGTGATATTGTAATAGGGGAAAATAAGATACCAAGTTAATCAAACGATCAGGTCCACTGGGTTTGGTCTCAGATGAGATTTATAGGTACACACTTAGATGTGTAAGAGTTTTGATAATGGGTGATACACACTCGAAAGAGGGTCTGTGTTCTATCTGTGCGTACGTGTGTGCCCAATTTCGTTATTTAATGTCACGCTCTTAGTGACTTCACAGGTTGACTAGAGAAAGCTCAAGGGGCTGAAGGAGAGAAGTAAAGAAACAGTCAGGAGTTGAGGGGATGCCCTGAGTTGGGGAGATGGGACATGGAAGTAAAGAAGGCATGAGAGAGAAGAAGGCATTGCCTGCCCGTCTGGGAATGAGCCGAGGGGTAACTCTGCAGGTGAGAGGTGCAGACTGATTCTGGGGAGGAGAAAAAACATGTAATTGGCATGTCTCTGAAATCATCTTTTGTCCTTCTACAAAAGAGGACTCAGAATACCCCGAATGCTGGCGTGGTGGTGAGGAAGCTGTGAGACACGGGGTGTGTTTCTGTTTGTTTGAGTCTTTGCTCCCCCAAAATGATCCGAGCATGCGATAGTCTCTTAGAATATTTTCCACTATTATTACACGTGCAAATGGAAGAAAAGTGTCCTCGTTAACCCTGGGCTCCTCTTCCAGCTGACCTGTGGGTGCCTTTCAGGGTCGCTGTTAGCCCTGCCTGGCCGCAGTGCTCCTCAGCATGAGAGTTTTAGTGAGCGCTCGGTGCACCTTCACATGGCGTGTGTTACGCTCACCCATCCTGGTTTTATCACCAAGTGTCTCCCCGGAGCCAGAAGCTCACGTTCCCAGCGTCGTCCCCATCTTAATTCTTGAGAAATGTGATTTGGTCCACGGGCTGCGCCTAAGAACTGGCAGAGTCTAAGTTCTGTTTTAAATCTTCTGTCTAATATCACCTCACTTTGTTTTTTTGAAACCTGGAGGGGCTTTTGTGTCTCTTTGCTGTCTTTAACTGGTTGATTTCTGAGAATCTCTGAGTGGAGAAGGTCCATGTGGCCTGCACTTCACTCACCCTGTGGGTGTTGGTCTTTTTTTTTTTTTTTAAAGATTTATGTATTTATTTATTTTGGTAGGGGTGGGGTGGGGAGGGAGGGGAGCAGGCAAGCCACTTCTATTGGTCTTTCATTTGTCCATTTTCATCCATCTTTTTTCTTTGGCCTGTGTGGGCCTCGCATCACAATGGCCTCTGTTGTCACAGAGCACCGGCTCTGGGCGCATGCGCTCCAGAGCTCCAGCTCGGTAATTGGACACATCAGTCCAGCCACTCTGCAGCACGTGGGATCTTCCCGGGCCAGGGCTCGAACCGGCGCCCCTTGCACTGCAAGGCGGTGTCCTTACCCACTGGACCACCAGGGAAGCCCCCTGGGTGTTGGTCTTGAGGCTCGTCAAGGGCTTTGTAGCATGAGCTGTGTACTACCCACAGTTTTTTTTTTTTCTTAAATTTTGGCCTCTTTTATTGTTTTATTTATTTACCTATTTTCCATCCATCTTTATCTTTGGCCTGTGGGGGCCTCCCATGGCAGTGGCCTCTCTCACTGCAGAGCACTGGCCCTGGGCACGTGCACCCCAGAGCGCTGGCTCGTAATTGGACACATAGGTCCAACCGCTCTGCGGCATGTGGGATCTTCCTGGGCCAGGGATCAAACTGGCAACCCTTGCTCTGCAATGCTAACTCTTTACCCACTGGATCACCAGGGAAGCCCCTGCCCACACTTTTAGTACCAGTGGGTCATGGTTCTCTTCTCTAGTGCGTGGAACTGGCAGCAGACACTCTATAAATATCGGTGCGTGTTCAGTGGCTTCAGTTGTGTCCAGTTCCACGTGACTCCATGGACTGCAGCCCACCAGGCTCCTCTGCCCATGGGATTCTGCAGACAAGAACCCTGGAGTGGGTTGCCACTCCCTCCTCCAGGGGATCTTTCCGACCCAGGGATTGAACCTGAGTATCTTACGTCTCCTGCTTGGCAGGCAGGTTCTTTACCGCTAGAGCCACCTGGGAAGCCCATAAATACCCACAGGCAAGTAATAAACAGCACCAGCAAGGTCCGTTTTGCTTTGTGTTAGACATTTGGTGTCAGTAAGGAGTGTAGCTCTCTTACGCTGATTTTATTTGTATAAAGTTCCCAACACCGAGCCGAGTGCGGTGAGATGGGGTGAGACGTGTGATCCGGAGGCCCCCCGTGGCGTCTGGGAGCCCCAGTGGCGGCCCGGCGTGGGGGCCGCCCCTCCCCTGGGGGCCTCTGCTGACGTTGCCTTTGAACCGGAATTTGGAGGATGAAATGTGCAGACCTAAGGACCAGATCCTTGAATTTCAGTCACGCTCTGTGGAGCCCTCATCACCCTATCTGTGAGGCATTCCAGAACATTCCAGATCCAAAGGTGACGGCAGCACTTCCCGTGCCAGCCATGGTCACAGAACGGCCACTGGCCAGTGAAAAGCCTGTCAGTGGAAATGGTGTGTGCGTCTGTGTCCTTGTTTATGTTTGTCAGAGAAGAGGAGAAGAAGATGAAGTGAAAACAGTTAGACATCTTCTGTTCTCCGTGACGTTGCTGTGGCCGTGCCGCCACACTTGATGATTATGCTCTGGGGTTCCTGTCTGCCTTCTCGAGGAAACGCTGCTTTGCATGACCACAGTGTTGAGTGTGAGTGAGCACTGAGGTCTGGACAGGGCAGCAGGGAAGAGGCTGGCCGGTCCACCCTGTGCATGGTGAGGGGGCAGGTCCTGGCTCCTTCCCGCCAAGCTCCCTCCACACTCGAGAGCATCCGCTCAGGGGCCCCCCGGGATCATGCGTGCTAAGGGTCCTTGCTTCACTCTTTTCCTGTCATCCATTGAGACGCTTAGAACAAGGCATGAAGTTAAGTAGGACAGCCACTGCTGTCCCTTTCTATAAATACGGAAGCAGGAACTGGGAGGTCAGATGAGCTCCTGAAGTTAACGGGATTCGTGGGCGGCCAAGCTGGGCCCAGACTCCCGCGGGTCTGGCTTCATTGCTGCTCACAGTTTGGTCCCAGGCTTGAATCTTTCATTTTCTGAAAACCTCACATTTTTTTCCACCCGCATTCAAGTGAAGATTCCTTAACCTTAATAAAACCACCTTTTCAGTGGAGCCTTTCTGTTCTGCGAGTTTGTTTAGGGTTTTTCTGGGTGGCTTAGTTCCCATCAATGACTGCTTTCAGAACTGCTGACCACAGATTCCAGAACAGAATGGTTCAAAGCTTCTCTGAAGGTTGAAAAGATGGATCTCGCATTTTGCACGCCCATCTCTGCAGACGGCGGCTGCCGCGCCTCACTTTGTGGGGCATCCATCGCTTTAAATAGGCTGCTGCCGCCTCTTGGCACCCGGGGACAGGAGTGGCCCCTTTACCTAGCTCCCGGCACGTGCGCGGGAGAGTCCGGCGCAGAGAGAGCCCTGCTTCCCTCCCCCAAGAACAGCCGAACCAGTCCTGTCGCCTTGTCCCAAATCACTCCCTGGAGACTCTCGAGCATCTTTCCTCTTCACTCTCTCTAGCAGTCTGTGGTTGGAAGCTCCTCCCTAACCTTACCTGTCTTGAAAAGCAAAAGCCACATCCTCTCCCCTTCACACACGCACCCTTCCTGAAGCGGGTGTGTCTGGTTCCTTAGAAAGCACGAGGCGTGTGTACCTTTTCATCTTCAGCCTCCCCCTTTCATTCTGGACAGGGAACCATAACACTGGGGCCCTCGCTCACTCCCAGCCTTTCCAAACATCCTACGGTCAGCACGTTTATATTAGATATTGATTTCTGTTTAATAGAATAAGCCAGGAAAAAATCACACTTTTTGTTGGCGTTCAAAGGATAAACCATAAAAGCCATTAAGAAGTCCTCTTAACAGGAGGAGGATAAATGGGGCTGGAGGTGCCGTCCACTGACTGTTTCCAGATAATGTCTTTCAGAGATTCCATTGCTGTGGCTGCAGGTCAGAGCTATTTATTTGCAAGGTGAAATTCTGAGCGATGATGTTTCCCTTCTAGTCCTGACGGGCGGTGTTAAAGAGACAGAACGGGATGGTCCTGAACTCTGATCTTACAGGCCTCGCGTCCGGGAGTTGCTGGGATCCGTCAGAGGCCCCGCTTTGAAAGGTGCTCTGTCAGTCCTCAGAGCACCCCCTCAGCCGGTAGGCAGTCTCTTCTGCATGAGGACCTCCTGGGCAGAGGCTTGTTGGAAAGAAAGTGATTGCCAGGAACGTTAATCCCCAGCATCTATGAAGCCAGTGTGAAGGTTGTTTTCCTTGCAGTGGTCTTTCTTTGGACCTGGAACCTGGCAAACCTCGGAGAATGCCATTTTCCCAACCAGGACCTGCCAGAAGGGTGGTTGGCTTTATTTTGTAACAAGATCTTACACAAAACCCTTCCAACTCTCCATCAAAAATTGATCCCATCTGTGTGCACGAATGCACCTCCCAACAATTATTCACTGAGGCCAGGGCTGCAATGCTGGGGTACACGTATCAGTTTACATTCTAGAGCGTGAAAGTCTCGCCCGTTCCCTCCAGCAAAGCCGTGGGAGGGGCTGAGACGGTCTAGATGCATGGCGAGCCCCTGCCTCGCAGAGCGGTGGCTGCACGGAGCTCGTCCGCAGATCCTTAGTCACTGAGTGGATCAGTAGCTGGATGGACGGGTGAGAGGAAGCTGCCATCTCTGAGCACCTGTCGCGGGTGGGGATGTGTTTGATGCTGTTATGCCGTGGTGCAGAAGAGAAGACCAAGACCCAGAAGTGAGGTGACCAGGACGATAGATAGACCAGGGCTTAGATGCAAGCCTGTCACTCTTCAGTGACACTCAGAGAAGGAGTGGCTTCAGCAGGGTGCAGAGTGGGTGCAGTTTCCACTTTCCATAAAGTGAGTAATTTTACGTTTTTGCAAAACCGGAAAGTTTTGTGGATTTTGAAGTGGATATCCCCTTTTCTTTGGGACTATTCAAGGTGGCAGACTGCAACGCATATGTAGGTTCTGCATCAGACAATCCTAACATTCCATTAGAATCTGAGCCCGTTGCTTAAATATTTGCCTAGGTTGGAATTTATCTTCGATCTCCTCTGTAGTTGGTGAGGGGGAGGTCGGTGACTCTGTCCACTAAGAAACGTGTCTTCAGTGGTGCTAAGAGCTGACTCTGCATGTCTCCACTTTGGTTTGCACTTTAACTCGCTGGTCCAGTAAGGGTCCCCAGGCTCCTTGCGGCTGCAGCTCTGCAGACCTGCCTGGCGCCCAGCCCCTGCGCACAGCCTGTGAAGGCAGCTTTTCCCACTGATCCGCCTTAGGACTTCTTTTTTCTTCTTTTTTTTGGCCACTTCTATTGCTCTTTCATCTGTTTATTTTCATCCATTTTTGTTCTTTGGCCCTTGTGGGCCTCCCATCGCAGTGGCCTCTCTTGTCGCAGAGCACCGGCTCTGGGCGCATGCGCTCCAGAGCTCCGGCTTGGTAGTTGGACACATCGGTCCAGCCACTTCGCGGCATGCGAGATCTTCCCAGGCCAGGGATTGGACTGGCGCCCCTTGCACTGCCAGGCGGTGTCCTTACCCACGGGACCACCAGGGAAGCCCAGGACTTCATTTTTAAAGCTTCCTTTGGGTCTGTGTTACTCAGCCCAGGCCTGTCTATTGATTTCACCTGTGAAAGTCTCGCCCGTTCCCTCCAGCAAAGCCGTCTCTGAGCAGCACCTGTCGCGGGTGGCTGCACGAGCTCGTCCGCAGATCCTTAGTCACTGAGTGGATCAGTAGCTGGATGGACGGGTGAGAGGAAGCTGCCATCTCTGAGCACCTGTCGCGGGTGGGGATGTGTTTGATGCTGTTATGCCGTGGTGCAGAAGAGAAGACCAAGACCCAGAAGTGAGGTGACCAGGACGATAGATAGACCAGGGCTTAGATGCAAGCCTGTCACTCTTCAGTGACACTCAGAGAAGGAGTGGCTTCAGCAGGGTGCAGAGTGGGTGCAGTTTCCACTTTCCATAAAGTGAGTAATTTTACGTTTTTGCAAAACCGGAAAGTTTTGTGGATTTTGAAGTGGATATCCCCTTTTCTTTGGGACTATTCAAGGTGGCAGACTGCAACGCATATGTAGGTTCTGCATCAGACAATCCTAACATTCCATTAGAATCTGAGCCCGTTGCTTAAATATTTGCCTAGGTTGGAATTTATCTTCGATCTCCTCTGTAGTTGGTGAGGGGGAGGTCGGTGACTCTGTCCACTAAGAAACGTGTCTTCAGTGGTGCTAAGAGCTGACTCTGCATGTCTCCACTTTGGTTTGCACTTTAACTCGCTGGTCCAGTAAGGGTCCCCAGGCTCCTTGCGGCTGCAGCTCTGCAGACCTGCCTGGCGCCCAGCCCCTGCGCACAGCCTGTGAAGGCAGCTTTTCCCACTGATCCGCCTTAGGACTTCTTTTTTCTTCTTTTTTTTGGCCACTTCTATTGCTCTTTCATCTGTTTATTTTCATCCATTTTTGTTCTTTGGCCCTTGTGGGCCTCCCATCGCAGTGGCCTCTCTTGTCGCAGAGCACCGGCTCTGGGCGCATGCGCTCCAGAGCTCCGGCTTGGTAGTTGGACACATCGGTCCAGCCACTTCGCGGCATGCGAGATCTTCCCAGGCCAGGGATTGGACTGGCGCCCCTTGCACTGCCAGGCGGTGTCCTTACCCACGGGACCACCAGGGAAGCCCAGGACTTCATTTTTAAAGCTTCCTTTGGGTCTGTGTTACTCAGCCCAGGCCTGTCTATTGATTTCACCTGTCTCTTCTGAGTCCTAGTCAGAAGCGGACTGAGTCCCTCCCAAGACCCACTGGCAGGAGCAAGGGCGGGTGGGAGGGAAAGGTGTTTCCTAAGATGGTCTGACAGTCATTCCCGGACACTTCCCAAGCAGCATGAACTTGGCATACAGTTTCCCAGGGAAGATAGTTTGTCCTTTAGCAAAATTAGAAGAAAAAAAAAATTTTTTTTTTTTCCTCGTTCCTCCTTTGGGCCACTTCAGCAATCGTGTTCTTGCAGCGCTGCCGCAGTTCTCTGCAGAGATCCACAAGGCTGCCCTGACACCCGGGATGAGGATAGATCTTCGGTCAGCGTGGGCAGGCTCAGGTGGTTTGTCACTGAGTGTAATAATGATGATGATAATAATAATAATAATAATAATACACCCACCGGTGATGATGGATAAATGTTCCTCGGAGAAAAGAGGGGTGTTATTGATCATACTCCACACCACAGGTAGGGATGTGGGCGGGGGCGGTAGTGGAAGGGGCACATCCCTCCGTGAACGGCAGCCACCCGAGACCCGACCGCGGGCTGGCGTCATAGCCAGGGTCTGATCCGGGAGAGGGGATGAATTACTTCTTGACTATGCGTGAGTGTGTGCTCTGCTTACTCGTGTCTCACTCTTTGCACCCCCATGGACTGCAGTCCGCCAGGCTCCTCTGCCCATGGGATTCTCCAGGCAAGGCTCCTGGAGTGGGTGCCATGCCCTTTTCCTGGGGATCTTCCCGGCCCAGGGATCGAACCGGAGTCTCTTACATCCCCTGAATTGGCAGGTGGGTTCTTTCCTACTAGAGCCCCTGGGACACTCACACCCTCTACATTGGGTGATAAGGATGCCTTGGTCCCACAGTTTTCGTTCAGAAAGTCAGCGTGGACTTACAGCAGATTCCCTCTCCAAAGGGAGGCGGTCAGTGTGGAGCAGACGGCCGTGGGGTCGTGTCTGTGCCGGCCGCTGCAGGGCCTTGCACTCAGAGGAAGACTGCAGTGGTTGACGTGAAGGAAAGCATGTCCTCAGCCCAGCTTGGCTCCAGACTCCTCATCCAGGACGCTTTGGGGTGTCCTAGGGGGTTTTTGTTTTTTGGGACTCAGCCCAGGCCTGTCTATTGATTTCACCTGTCTCTTCTGAGTCCTAGTCAGAAGCGGACTGAGTCCCTCCCAAGACCCACTGGCAGGAGCAAGGGCGGGTGGGAGGGAAAGGTGTTTCCTAAGATGGTCTGACAGTCATTCCCGGACACTTCCCAAGCAGCATGCACTTGGCATACAGTTTCCCAGGGAAGATAGTTTGTCCTTTAGGAAAATTAGAAGAAAAAAAAAATTTTTTTTTTTTCCTCGTTCCTCCTTTGGGCCACTTCAGCAATCGTGTTCTTGCAGCGCTGCCGCAGTTCTCTGCAGAGATCCACAAGGCTGCCCTGACACCCGGGATGAGGATAGATCTTCGGTCAGCGTGGGCAGGCTCAGGTGGTTTGTCACTGAGTGTAATAATGATGATGATAATAATAATAATAATAATAATACACCCACCCGGGTGATGATGGATAAATGTTCCTCGGAGAAAAGAGGGGTGTTATTGATCATACTCCACACCACAGGTAGGGATGTGGGCGGGGGCGGTAGTGGAAGGGGCACATCCCTCCGTGAACGGCAGCCACCCGAGACCCGACCGCGGGCTGGCGTCATAGCCAGGGTCTGATCCGGGGAGAGGGGGATGAATTACTTCTTCGGCTATGCGTGAGTGTGTGCTCTGCTTACTCGTGTCTCACTCTTTGCACCCCCATGGACTGCAGTCCGCCAGGCTCCTCTGCCCATGGGATTCTCCAGGCAAGGCTCCTGGAGTGGGTGCCATGCCCTTTTCCTGGGGATCTTCCCGGCCCAGGGATCGAACCGGAGTCTCTTACATCCCCTGAATTGGCAGGTGGGTTCTTTCCTACTAGAGCCCCTGGGACACTCACACCCTCTACATTGGGTGATAAGGATGCCTTGGTCCCACAGTTTTCGTTCAGAAAGTCAGCGTGGACTTACAGCAGATTCCCCTCTCCAAAGGGGAGGCGGTCAGTGTGGAGCAGACGGCCGTGGGGTCGTGTCTGTGCCGGCCGCTGCAGGGCCTTGCACTCAGAGGAAGACTGCAGTGGTTGACGTGAAGGAAAGCATGTCCTCAGCCTCCAGCTTGGCTCCAGACTCCTCATCCAGGACGCTTCATGTTAATCTGAATACACAGAAACAGTGATCCAAAGGATAAGAGACAGAAACAAAGAAGTAGAATCACAAAGTGGATCACATGGAATTTTCATGGAACCTGAATTCTGCCCAGTTTGCAGCACGAGCCTGGGAGTCTCTGGGCTGGACCTTGGACCCCACCTGGAAGAAGAAGTGAGCCTCTTTCCTGACGGGTCAGAAGCCCTGCTCCTGCGGGTGCCCTCGGTCTTCACAGGACTTCACAGGAGGGTTCCACAGTGGGCCCCTCTGCCCTGTGGGGTGTGGTTTCCAGAGTGACCGGCAGAGCTTGCGTTTTCTGGCAGCGAGGTGCCTAACTGCAGTGAGCACTGACTGCCTCTGCGCTCTGGCCGTGGGACTTCCTAGACACGCAAGCTCTTCCTGGAAGGGAGAGAGCTGTCCTGCGGTGTGACGGATCCCACTGGCAGGTAGACAGGCAGGGCTCGCAGTGGCCTGGCAGGCGGAGAAGCCGAGTGGAGCAGAATGGTGGCGGGGCCGGGAGCACGGCCCTCGTCACTCTTGCCTCTGGCTACTGGCCATCCTCTCGCATTTGGAACTGCAGCTCCAGGAGGGGCAGTTTTGACAAATGGGGCTCCTCCGTCTCTTGTGTCTGAGTGGTGGCAGGTGGCCCAGCCATTCTACCCTCAGGTTCCTGCCTGTGGAACGGGAAGGAGCTCGGTGCCTCCCACGGCTTCCCTTAGGGTTCGGCCATTGGATGGTCTCTCTCTGCACAGCTGGCTCCCACCTGGTCAGGTGAGCCTGCTCAGTGCCGGCTCCTTGCCCGGCGCAGGTGCCTGCCCCCCTCTGCACAGCTCGCTAGGTGGGCAAAGGCCCTGGGCATGATCACGTCACTGGCAGCCTTTCAGACCTGGGTGAGTCTGCCCACAGGCCGATGTGAGCGGCGCAGAGCGTCTAGGCCCCCTGCAGTTGTGTTCAGAAGGCAGAGTCAGTGGTGCCGCAGAAGACTTAAGGAAAAGCAGTTCCCCTTTCAGAGTGCTTTCAGGGAACAGGCCACATTCACTGGGGCGTCTTTAAAGATGAGAAGAATTGTGCCTTTTGTTCATCCTCTCCACAAATACTTCTTGAGCACAAACCGAATGCCAGGCACTGTTGTAGAAGCTTAGAAATAAAGAGCAAACAAACCCATAAAACCCCTGCCCCTGAAGAAAACAAATAATTTATTATTGTTATTGTTTTACTATTTATTTACTTGGCTGCACTGGGTCTTAGCTGTACCATGCAAGCTCTTCGTTGCAGCATGTGGGATCTAGCGCCCCGGCCAGGATTGAGACCCCGGCCCCCTGCCCTGGGAGCGTGGAATCTTAGCTGCTGGACCACTGGGGAAGTCCTGAAACAGATCATTTAAAACCATGTTACGTATTAGAAAGTAAGCCATGCCAATGAGGGAAAACATAGTGCCGAAGGCAGGAAAGTTCTGGAAAGATGAGGTGAATCTGAGTAGGGCTGAGGTTGCATTTGGAGACCCTGACCAGGCAGAACCAGGGTGGGCACAGGGAGCTGACGGTCACCTGTGAGGCAGGTTCTGCTGAATAATAAACAGAGCAGGAGGCCACAGGCAGCAACGAGAGGTCACTGCACAGGGAGAAGTGTTGCTCTTCTGGCCTCCTCTGCCCCGCGGAAGGCGAGCCCCGCGGGGCCACGCTTCCCTCCTTCCCGGTACGGCTGCTGGGCGGGCGCCTGGCCGGGGTGGAAGGGGCCGCGGCTCTGAGGTCAGCCGAGTCCGGGTGGCCGTCTGCTCGCACTCTGCCCTGGAGCCGGCCGCTCAGGCTCTCCCGCGGCGGCTCGCTTTCTGCCGGAACGGCGACAGCCGTGTCTCGCGTGCTGGTCGAAATAGCCTCACGTGAATAAAGCGTCTTGCGTGTGGTCGGTGGGAGGGAGGGGACCACAGAACAAAAGCCGCACCTGGGTTTCATGCTTGCCTCTAGCTGCTGCTGTATCCTCACCAGGGAAGAAGAAGGGAGGCCAGGGAGTCTGTCCCCGTTATTTAATAGGCGTGTGGATATCTAGAGAACCTGGTCACTTACCCAGAGCCACGTGGTGCCTCCAAGACCGACAGTGTTTGTGTCCAGATCAACTGACCGTTTATAGCCCTCTCTGCCTTGGATGTACTCCATGACCCTAAGCCTGTGCAACGCCTTCTTCTTTTCTAAAATCACCACAGCAGGGGAGTCATTTGAGAAAACAGGCATGATCTCATTGGCTAAAAATACCCTTCTCTGCAAGATGTGTCTCTTCGGCCTCGTTGCCGCCTGCTTGTGAGAAAATGAGACAAGTCGGCTGTTGGTGTCTCAGTTTCTCCACTTGCGAAGCTGAGAAAATAACAGGACACCTCTTGGTTTCCCGCCAAAGTGGGCAGCTGAGTAGGTCAGTGCCACCAAAGCACCCTGCTCTCCTGGAGTCCCTTGGCCTGGAGATATCCAAGAGGGACGGTCCCTCTAATTGGCCTGAGCCTGGAGCCGCAGGGGAAGCCCTCGTTGCCCCCGCCTGCAGAATGGGTTCATTCTCCGTGACCCCATTCACGTCTCCGACAACCTGCTCATTACCCTGGATGATGACACCACCTTGTGTTTTCCTCTGCCTTTGCAGATAGCGCTGCGGATGGCTGGGTGGTGTGTGTAATCAGTGTCCTTACACAGAGGTGAGGGGTCACAAGTCCAGTAAACTTGTCAGGTGGGTGGGGGCAGGGCCAGCAATGGAAGGGTGGGGGGTCTGCCCTCCTGACCGTAAGGCCCTACCTGCTGGGTTCACATCCTGCACCAGGAACTCACCCCTCCCTAGCTCTGTGGGCTCCCCCTCCTGGCCTCCTGAAAGCCCCTCTGAAACATAAGAGAGCTGCAGTGACTTCCCAGGCATGCCCTGTTCTTGGCTGCCTTCATAAAGAGATCAGTTAAATGGTCTGATAGTCTCCTTTTCCTGAAGGTTTGCTGACAGAGGGCTTCCCTTTTGTGTCATCTTACACAGCCTCCCAAACGAAACAACCATTTTATTTCATTTTCCTAAAGTAATTTCCATTTATCTTGGTGAGATTCCGTCCAAGCTAATCTGTGGTCCCTTTGTGGGAGGCCAGGGTCTGTCCCCGTTATTTAATAGGCGTGTGGATATCTAGAGAACCTGGTCACTTACCCAGAGCCACGTGGTGCCTCCAAGACCGACAGTGTTTGTGTCCAGATCAACTGACCGTTTATAGCCCTCTCTGCCTTGGATGTACTCCATGACCCTAAGCCTGTGCAACGCCTTCTTCTTTTCTAAAATCACCACAGCAGGGGAGTCATTTGAGAAAACAGGCATGATCTCATTGGCTAAAAATACCCTTCTCTGCAAGATGTGTCTCTTCGGCCTCGTTGCCGCCTGCTTGTGAGAAAATGAGACAAGTCGGCTGTTGGTGTCTCAGTTTCTCCACTTGAGCTGAGAAAATAACAGGACACCTCTTGGTTTCCCGCCAAAGTGGGCGGCTGAGTAGGTCAGTGCCACCAAAGCACCCTGCTCTCCTGGAGTCCCTTGGCCTGGAGATATCCAAGAGGGACGGTCCCTCTAATTGGCCTGAGCCTGGAGCCGCAGGGGAAGCCCTCGTTGCCCCCGCCTGCAGAATGGGTTCATTCTCCGTGACCCCATTCACGTCTCCGACAACCTGCTCATTACCCTGGATGATGACACCACCTTGTGTTTTCCTCTGCCTTTGCAGATAGCGCTGCGGATGGCTGGGTGGTGTGTGTAATCAGTGTCCTTACACAGAGGTGAGGGGTCACAAGTCCAGTAAACTTGTCAGGTGGGTGGGGGCAGGGCCAGCAATGGAAGGGTGGGGGGTCTGCCCTCCTGACCGTAAGGCCCTACCTGCTGGGTTCACATCCTGCACCAGGAACTCACCCCTCCCTAGCTCTGTGGGCTCCCCCTCCTGGCCTCCTGAAAGCCCCTCTGAAACATAAGAGAGCTGCAGTGACTTCCCAGGCATGCCCTGTTCTTGGCTGCCTTCATAAAGAGATCAGTTAAATGGTCTGATAGTCTCCTTTTCCTGAAGGTTTGCTGACAGAGGGCTTCCCTTTTGTGTCATCTTACACAGCCTCCCAAACGAAACAACCATTTTATTTCATTTTCCCTAAAAGTAATTTCCATTTATCTTGGTGAGATTCCCGTCCAAGCTAATCTGTGGTCCGCGGTCAGACCCCCTTTGTTCCCAGCACTTTTTGGCTGTCATCCCCGAGAGGGAGACTCTGAGCCCAAGACAGAGGAAGCCGTTGTCACGTTCATGAATGGGGTCCTCTTCCAGCTCCTCTCTTCCCCTGAAACCATCCGTTTCCATAACCATCAAGATGTCAGATGCAACATAAAGGCAGCTGCAACGTTGCACGGTGCGAAGGGCTGTTCAGATTATTACTGTATCTTGCGGCTGGAGAGATTTTGCAGGATCCTTTTGTTCCCCTCTTAACTTTTTGAGATTTCCCTCTAACTGGTTCAAAGTAATCACAAGGGACAGTAGGGGCTTTAAACCAGGAAGGAGCCAGGGAGAGTGGAAGGAAATGGGCGTGTGAGGCTTTGTGTGAAGGAAATATGGAAGCCAGGGCTTGCAGCTTGCAGCTGCTGCCTTGCACCTTTTTAGAAGCTCATCAGTGAATGCAGATGAGCAGTATCAGTGAGAAAACAAAGGGGTGGGAGTCAAAAAACCTAGATTCAAGCTCAGGGCGGTGTGAAAAGTTGCTTGAGGCCCACAGTCTTGTTTTACTCACCTTTGAATTGAGAACAAAGAAACCCAGGCACTGGCCTGCAAGGGTGCAGATGACAGCATGTAAAAGAACATTTAAAAGGCTGCTGCCTGCTCCCATATGCAAGTATTTTTATGAACACTTTTATTTGTAATTCAGGTTCATCACAAAGGAAAACACACAGTGAAAACTGGAAGGGGTACCAGCAGAAAACACCAGCAGAAAAGACATTTTCGGCACTCCATGGTTGTCCCTTGTCTATTATGATGACTCTCTTCTCTTGGTACAGTTTGAGGTGAAAAAGTGGAAAATTGGCAAGAAAGGCAGGAAGACCTCTAGGTGACCAATGGGAATCCTTTCTTTGGCACAGGTCTCTGGCAGAGAAGCCTGTGGTGCTTATAAAGTGCTGTTTGAGAGACCGCAGAGGCCCCCTGGAGCTCCCCACCTTCCAAAGAAGCGTGTGATAGTTCAGTGAGGGACGTTCATTCTCTTGGGTCTTGCAGAATTCCCCGCCTGGGAATGACTTTACGAGGACAAATGGCTTAACCTTTTCTGCCTCAGTTTCTTCATGAATAAAACAATTCATACCCTTTGGTATCTTTACTGCATAATGTCATAAGGATCGAAAGCAATTATACATGCAAGCATTTGGAAGTGCTGGCTGTAATCTAGGATCTCATTAAGGTTGATTCTTGCTTTTTACGTGCTATCATTTTAGGTTACTTTTTGTGCCTCAGGGCAGAAAGAAGGGTGGCTAGTGCTGGTCCCAGGAGTGCCTGGGGAGACGGCATTTCTAACCGCAGCTGAAGTGAAATTTGAGAAGCATCAGCTGACCACCAGGAGTAAACGGATTCCTGGCAATGGCCGTGTTTAGGTTGTGGAATTGCCCCTCTCAGGAAGTGGTAGGAACGTTTACTGCCTGATTGGATAAAGTGCTCTCAGGGGCCAGATGACTTGCCATTTCCTTCTACATTATCGATGAGTTTTTCTAATAATAAGAAAACGGCTGAAATTGGCTCAAGGCTGTAATCACTCATGTATGGGTGTTTAGCCGCATCATCACCACGCTGGCCCCGTCCTCAGATAATTACTCTGCATTTGGCCTCGTTCTTGGCAGTTCCTCCGGCCTCTCTGGTGCGAGGGCCACATTAGCAGAATGTCGCAAGGGGCATTACATGCTTTTAACGGTGTTGAGTCTCTGTGAGCTTTAGACCACGAGTGGGGTGCAGGCAGCTTCAGAAACACCAGAAGAGTGTTGGGCTGTTTAAATGCTAATGGCACAGCCCAGAGAAGGGGCTGCTGCTGACTTGAGAGTCTGATTCCGTCTCTCCTATTTGTTCACTCGTAGTAAACATTTTTCACGGACTTTTCACAGTATTTGCAAAAATGCCTCCTAAGCAAAAATAGAAAACATACGCTTTCTTCTTTGTACGGCTTTCAAAAGTATACCTATTGAATTGAAAAAAAAACTATGGAAGAATGATGAACATCTTCCAGACCAAACCATATTTGATATTTGCAAATGTGTTTTTCTACTGTGTTATTAAATTCAGTTTGTAAGGAGATATACATATATAAATAGACACATACTTTTTTTCTTTCCTAAAGCTAAATTTTGGAGCTGGGCTTTAGGAAAATGGTAGAAATTCTCTTGATGGTGTTTGTGTTGTTGTTGTTATTAATATAAATCCCATGTTTAGAATTTTATCCCTCTCAACTTGCCAAAAAAAGACCCTTACTTTCAGAATTACAAATATTATGGTTATTTTTTTTAAAAGTAACTTTGTCTATTTTACTAAAATGATGACTCATACGAAAAAGAGGTAGTGACCAACCTGTTCTGTGGCAGCCTCACTGTTCCGTAGCAGCTGGACACGCCCACCCGCCTGCCCAGCCTGTGACTCTCAGAGGCCAGGCCTGGCTCACCCATCCTTGTTCTTCTTGCTCAGAGCATAGTCACTTGCACACTGCACTATAAAAGGAAACCATTCTAGGAGAGAATCTTGAAGAGCCTGCTACAGATTTTTTGTTTTTGTTTTTTTTTCTTTTTCAAGTCAAAGAGCCATCTTAAATTGAGATGTGAAATCTGGGGTTTCCTTGAAACTCAGAATTTATGTCTTTACTTCCCTTTACTCTCAAGTATGGGCTTTCCTGTTGGTTCAGATGGTAGAGAATCTGCGTGCAGTGCAGTAGACCAAGGTTCAATCCCTGGGTCAGCAAGATTTCCTTGAGAAGGAAATGGCAACCTACTGTAGTATTCTTGCCTGGGGAATTCCATGGACAGAGGAGCCTGGTGGGTAACAGTCCATGGGGTCTCAGAGAGTCAGACACCATCGAGTGACTAACACACACACACACACACACACAATCTGAAGTATATTTCCGTATCTTTGCATCATGATCATAATTTCATTCAAATTTGTTGAATTCTTGTTTGTAATTTCTATTAGATCCTACGAGTTGTAGCCTGCAGAGAACAGAGCCTTTTTAGACCTGATCTTTACATATCCCTTTCCATCTGAAGTGCCTTTATTTGCATCAGAAAACCAAGGTTCAGGGATGGCAGGTAGTTTGACTGAAGTTACACAGTAAATTGGTGACAGATAAGAGCTTAAAACACGTAGTCTTAAAACCTTTTACCTTGGATTTGGGACTTAAACCCAAAACCCAGTTTGGGAGTCAAACTCACATGGCTGTGACTCGAACCCAGCCAAAACCCAGTTTGGAACTGGACTCCATGTGGCTGGGACCGGACTCCACCAAAACACGCCATGCCTGGTTTCAAAACCTAATGGAGCTCAGGTTCTTCCAGTTTCTTCATGGAAAAGAATTCAGTGAGAGACCAAGTGATAGGTGAGAAATAGATTTATTCAGATTCAGAGAAAAGCACACTCCACAGACAGTGCGTGGACCATCGTGGAGGGTGAGTCCCGCGGCCCCGAAGCATGGCGTGCTAAGCTTTTATGGACTGAGTAATTCCATATGCTGATGAGTGGGAGGATTCTTCCTATTCTTTTGGGGAAGGAACGGAACTGTCATGGAGCCTCTGGGTGTGTCATTTAGCTTGCTGACTGAGGATCAAAGGTCTGGTCCGCCATCTTGGACCCATTCGATTCTAATGGGTTTAGGTTGTATCCTTGGGCTATGTCATTCTTTCAAAAATTTTGCTCAGCCCCTGTCCATCCTGTTACATTCTGACTCCAAATTCAGCCCTGTTTCTTTGATACCACAGTGGCCGCAAGGCAGTTTTCAAGTTTTAGATGTCACCAACTATTTATATCTGGGCCACCAGTTGGCCCACATCTGGATAGCAGAGAACTCCACATCTCTTGAAATTCCCACCGTCTGGTACTGCTCTGACTGAGAAAGATCTCAGCTCAAAATATGTCAGATTAACTTTTGGCCAGTAAACCAATTCAGAACTGTTGTTAGACGCTTGCTGGATGCTAGGGTCTTTCTTCTCTTTTTTCAGCAAATACAATCCAGACATCAGGGGCACCTGTAACTGTCAGTGGGCTTGACTCCAGGAGCTAGAAATCCAATGTTCCAGGCCCCCAGCCTCTAGATACAGGAGACTGTGTCCTTTCAGAGCCCATGTACAGGCGTCAAGTTCCTGAGAGCTGGCCCAGGGAGGTGGATGCCTGTGCTCTGGGGCAGAGCCGAGCCTGTGCTCTGTTGGTCCATCTTGCTAAGTCTTCATCACGTTGCCATGTTGGTCCCGTGGCCACAGTCCGGCTCTATCAGCTGGGCCCCAAGTACACCTCTAGTATCAGAACTTTATATACTGTCTGATAAATGTGATTCATTCACACTTAACACTGCTCTCCGTAGGTACTCCAAAGCAGCTTCATCAGGGAAGATGTAAACACACACATGACTCATCTCTAACTTCTACCGAATAGAATATGTTCATTGGTTCCTCTTTTGAAAGCTCCTGTACACAGTTGATTCTTGAACAACACAGCTTGAATTACGTGGGTCCCCTTATATGTGGATGTTTTTAAATCAACGTACAGTCAGTCCTCCTTAGCCACAGGTTCCTCATCTGCAGATTCTACAATCCACAACCCAGTGTGTCTTGTTTCCATCTGTGATTGGTTGAATCCCAGGATGCAGAAACCCACAGGTAAGGAGGGTCAGCGGTGAACCTTAGAGCAACTGCAGATGTTGGACTGTGGCAGGTGCCGGGACCCATCCACTGTGAACACTGAGGGATTGACAGTGTGTTAATTTATGCAGCTGTATGTCTGGTCATCACCAGTGACCAGACTGGATGACGGGCTAAGCTCTGTGTGCTCAGGATTACCTGCTGCAAACCTGCTAGCTCACGAATGCCCCTTGCAGCCTAACCACATGCAGTAGGGTCTGGCCAACTGAGTGTATCCTATGAAGCAGATACTGATCCCGAGCCAAGCAGAAGTGTATGCTTTGTATGCTGGGAGCCCTCTGAGAAGCAGTAAGAGGAATGCTCTCGCTGGAGAAAACATGTTCTTAACCTCGAAGGAACGTCCAAATCTGGCTAAGAAAGATCTCAGTTCAAAATATGTCAGATTAACTTTTGGCCAGTAAACCAATTCAGAACTGTTGTTAGACGCTTGCTGGATGCTAGGGTCTTTCTTCTCTTTTTTCAGCAAATACAATCCAGACATCAGGGGCACCTGTAACTGTCAGTGGGCTTGACTCCAGGAGCTAGAAATCCAATGTTCCAGGCCCCCAGCCTCTAGATACAGGAGACTGTGTCCTTTCAGAGCCCATGTACAGGCGTCAAGTTCCTGAGAGCTGGCCCAGGGAGGTGGATGCCTGTGCTCTGGGGCAGAGCCGAGCCTGTGCTCTGTTGGTCCATCTTGCTAAGTCTTCATCACGTTGCCATGTTGGTCCCGTGGCCACAGTCCGGCTCTATCAGCTGGGCCCCAAGTACACCTCTAGTATCAGAACTTTATATACTGTCTGATAAATGTGATTCATTCACACTTAACACTGCTCTCCGTAGGTACTCCAAAGCAGCTTCATCAGGGAAGATGTAAACACACACATGACTCATCTCTAACTTCTACCGAATAGAATATGTTCATTGGTTCCTCTTTTGAAAGCTCCTGTACACAGTTGATTCTTGAACAACACAGCTTGAATTACGTGGGTCCCCTTATATGTGGATGTTTTTAAATCAACGTACAGTCAGTCCTCCTTAGCCACAGGTTCCTCATCTGCAGATTCTACAATCCACAACCCAGTGTGTCTTGTTTCCATCTGTGATTGGTTGAATCCCAGGATGCAGAAACCCACAGGTAAGGAGGGTCAGCGGTGAACCTTAGAGCAACTGCAGATGTTGGACTGTGGCAGGTGCCGGGACCCATCCACTGTGAACACTGAGGGATTGACAGTGTGTTAATTTATGCAGCTGTATGTCTGGTCATCACCAGTGACCAGACTGGATGAAGGGATAAGCTCTGTGGGCTCAGGATTACCTGCTGCAAACCTGCTAGCTCACGAATGCCCCTTGCAGCCTAACCACATGCAGTAGGGTCTGGCCAACTGAGTGTATCCTATGAAGCAGATACTGATCCCGAGCCAAGCAGAAGTGTATGCTTTGTATGCTGGGAGCCCTCTGAGAAGCAGTAAGAGGAATGCTCTCGCTGGAGAAAACATGTTCTTAACCTCGAAGGAACATCTTAGTGTAACCACGCAAGATAAGGTTTTGCATAAAGGGTTAGCTTTTGGATGCGTAATCTTCTTTTATAGAAGAATAGCCTAGAAACTTGAGGTCACTTGTGTCTAAGGATTTGAAATATTTTAATCCAAAGAGAAAAGCTTCAGGAAGAGTTGAGCTGTCAGGGGAATTTTTTCTCTGCACCTCTCAGGAATGAGGCAGGAAAAGGTTAGCATCGTCCCATTCAAATCTTATTAATGTGCTTTGAAGTTACAGAATCACCGTGTCCAAAATATCCTCCCAGCCTACTGTCTTCTTTGGCCATCTCTGTCTGAGCGTGAGTCCTTGGCCAGAACAATGCAAAGAGCCTTCAGCTTGACATATGTTTGTTTCTGAATTTATCTCAACTGGCAGTTTGATCTTTGAGAAGTCAGTGTCTGTGTCTCTTGCTCTCAGTTTCTTTATGTGTGAATAAAGAAGTTAGCTGTGATGGGCTTTAAGATCCTCTCCAGCCCTCCCTTGTGTGAATCTAGGAGGAATTTGTTACCCCGCTTTAGGAAAATCAGGTCCCTGGGATATTTCAGAACAAAGCCAGAAGAGAAACTGACAATGAGCTGGATTATCCAAACTTCAGTTTCCATCTGTGTGCAAATGTAGACAAACAAGCCTCTTAAGTGGACAAGTGCTAAAAATAGCTGGGTGCTTTAAAAAACACTATTATGAAAAGTAGTAATTAGTACATAAAAAAGTTACCTCTGAGATGCATTATTACTTTTCTGAAATCACAATATCCCTTTGCCAGCTATTTAAAGACTGAATTGTCCTCGTTTTTTGGCTGCCTTTCCTTTTCATCCTAAGTTGGAAAATTGGTAAACATACGAACTAGAAGTGATTGTTCATTCAGGTTAAGAGTATGTTCAAATTAATATAATTTAACTTGAAGACACGGTTTAAAGGGAAGAAAAAAATGGATAAACACATGGCTGTCCAGTAGGATTAAACTCATTTTCAAAACCAACTTAGCTAGCTTAAGGAGAGTAAAAGATTATAATAGCAAAATAGGTTTTCTTTTAATAATATTTATTTATTTGGCTGTGTTGGGTCTTAGCTGAGGCACACAGGATCTTGAGTTGTGCCACGTGAATTCTTGGTGGCAGCACGTGGGTCTAGTTCTCTGGCCAGAATCTGCGTGGGCACACCGAGTGCTGGCCACTGGGCCCCGGGGCCCGTCCCAGCAAAGCTGCTGTAATTAGCGGATCTGCTCCTCTGTGCTAGACTCTGATACACATACAGGCAACATATATGTGTGTGTGAGAGTGTATGTCTGTGCTTATATGCATATGTATGTAAATGTACATATGTAAATACCTTGCATATTCAGTACAACCTTCACAGATGAGAGTTATTTTTCAGTTAAAGAAACAGATTCGGAAGTGACCACCAGGGTTCCCTCAGCTCGTCCTTGTGTAGCCAGTTCATTGCTTTTGCATTATACCCTGTTTTCTCTACCAAGGGCCTCGTTGTAAAACACCCTGATGTTTGTCAACAGTTAAATTTAATTTAAAGAGGCTACCACATTTATCTAACATTTTGAGCTTTGATTTCTTCCTCTATAAAAATAGTTCCCTCGGGGATGGTCGTCAGGATTCGGTGCCTTTCAGGAACGACAGCTCCCTCCGAAGTTCCAGGCGGCTCTTCTGCTCAGTGCAGTGCATCAGCCGCTCCTCCGCCAACTCCCTTCGGACTTGGCTCTGTCTTTCATGGTAGAAAAAATGTCCGCCTGCTGCCCCCAGAGAAGTACAAAAATGTGGACCGGCTGGGCTCTGCTGGGCCCTGGCTGGCCTGTGTCAGCTTTCCGTTGGCCGAGGTGATGATCGTGGGACCGTCCCTGTGAGACCGTGATGAGTAGCTGTCAGGCTCAGCCATGTGGATCCCTGCGCCTTTCATGTTCCCAAGAGTTCAGAGTGCTTTGTTGTTAAATTTAACTCTGTGGAAAACTAAAAATACCCAGAACCCTCGCCTTGCCTGCTCCTCCACCCTCCTAGCCTGGGAGTCTGTCTTCTTCTCAGGGCTTTGCAAGGAGACATTTTTCTCTGGTCACACTCACCTTGAATCCAGACACGGGAGACAGCGGCTCCTTTCCTGACACACCTTGTCTGCACCCAGGCCTTCGGGGACAGGCCTGTCACATGACCCTGTCTACAAGGGCAGGGCATTTAATATGGTGGCCATATTTTGCCTCTATAAAATGACTCAAGAACACCCTTTTATAAAAAGGCACGTCAGATGGCTTTCCATTTAAAACTCAGCTACTGAACAAGGCAGGTGGGTCACGAGTCAGTGGACACTTTTTCGAACCCGGGTTTTTCAGACGAATGCCGGGTCTTCGCAGTGAGTCGGGTTCAGGGAGGCAAGGGTCTTGTGCGTGGGCAGGTGACTGAGGTCTCAGAAGCAGGATGACATCATCAGACGAGTGGTGAGGTCCTCCAGCTCACCTCCAGCTTGCTTTTTAAAATATTTACTTACATAATTACGCCCTGACTCCCCTGCGCCCCCCTTCCTATGGTAAGTTTAGGCTTTTCTGCGTTAATGAGACGGATGAATTAACCTTTCAAGGAGTCTTATGAAGTGCTGTTGGGCAGCCCGTGGTCTGTCTTTAACAGCAGTGCTGTGGGTACAAGGGCCTGGGGGTTCTACAGCACCTTTCCTGTGTTCTTTTTTGTCCTCAGCAATGGAATGTGGGGAGTGACGGGGCATGCGTTTAGTGTTAGGAACCTGAGAGCCGTGGTTGTGTGGCGCTGAGCTCACGGCACAGCTGAGAGCGGGCGGGATGGCCAGGCGTGTGGAAAACAGGCCGCCTCGCAGGATGAAGAGCACGCAAATGCGGAGGTTTCAGGCCTTCTTGTCGGCACGCAGGCATCCCAACAGCCTTCTGGGTATTAATTATCTGACTTTCTTAGGAATGACCGTTCTCGTTATCAGAACCCCACCCTCCACTGATGGACCCCATCCTCCTAAGCTCAGAAGGGATCAGAACACGCAGAGGTAATTGATTAGGGGTCCACGGCTTGGTTTAAATATTTGAAGACGAGCCAACACCCAGTAATACATAACAAATTGACGATGAAGCAACTATTAAAACTACCTTAAACGGAACATTTCTGTACTCAGTGTCCATTGGTGTTGACTGGAAACTAAATGCTGCAACTTGCCTCTGAAACGTGCAGTGTAGTTAGGAACGTGGATCCTGTTTGTGCTGCTTTCTCTTACAATCACCTCTTGCTAAAAGTAAGCCTGTTTCTGACTCTTAACACTTCCGACACACCTTGTCTGCACCCAGGCCTGGGACACTTATATTCAAGGGCAATTTAATATGGTGGCCATATTTTGCCTCTATAAAATGACTCAAGAACACCCTTTTATAAAAAGGCACGTCAGATGGCTTTCCATTTAAAACTCAGCTACTGAACAAGGCAGGTGGGTCACGAGTCAGTGGACACTTTTTCGAACCCGGGTTTTTCAGACGAATGCCGGGTCTTCGCAGTGAGTCGGGTTCAGGGAGGCAAGGGTCTTGTGCGTGGGCAGGTGACTGAGGTCTCAGAAGCAGGATGACATCATCAGACGAGTGGTGAGGTCCTCCAGCTCACCTTCAGCTTGCTTTTTAAAATATTTACTTACATAATTACGCCCTGACTCCCCTGCGCCCCCCTTCCTATGGTAAGTTTAGGCTTTTCTGCGTTAATGAGACGGATGAATTAACCTTTCAAGGAGTCTTATGAAGTGCTGTTGGGCAGCCCGTGGTCTGTCTTTAACAGCAGTGCTGTGGGTACAAGGGCCTGGGGGTTCTACAGCACCTTTCCTGTGTTCTTTTTTGTCCTCAGCAATGGAATGTGGGGAGTGACGGGGCATGCGTTTAGTGTTAGGAACCTGAGAGCCGTGGTTGTGTGGCGCTGAGCTCACGGCACAGCTGAGAGCGGGCGGGATGGCCAGGCGTGTGGAAAACAGGCCGCCTCGCAGGATGAAGAGCACGCAAATGCGGAGGTTTCAGGCCTTCTTGTCGGCACGCAGGCATCCCAACAGCCTTCTGGGTATTAATTATCTGACTTTCTTAGGAATGACCGTTCTTGTTATCAGAACCCCACCCTCCACTGATGGACCCCATCCTCCTAAGCTCAGAAGGGATCAGAACACGCAGAGGTAATTGATTAGGGGTCCACGGCTTGGTTTAAATATTTGAAGACGAGCCAACACCCAGTAATACATAACAAATTGACGATGAAGCAACTATTAAAACTACCTTAAACGGAACATTTCTGTACTCAGTGTCCATTGGTGTTGACTGGAAACTAAATGCTGCAACTTGCCTCTGAAACGTGCAGTGTAGTTAGGAACGTGGATCCTGTTTGTGCTGCTTTCTCTTACAATCACCTCTTGCTAAAAGTAAGCCTGTTTCTGACTCTTAACCTTAGAACTTCCTGAGCTGCGGGGCCGGCGTTCAGGATGCTCGCTCTGGAGAGGCAGGGTTCGGTCTGTGGTCTCCAAACGCTGCTTGCCCTGGTCCAGGATAGCCCCTCCCCGAGACGCAGGTGCTCCACGAGGGCTCTTGTAGACAGAGAAGATTTGTCTTGTTTCCAAAGTCCAAACAAGTTTCCTCATTACTGATGAATGCGTGTCGGGATTCAGAATCTAATCTACATACCTGTGCTTGGTTGGGGACCTAGTTAACTTAGAAATTGATTCTCTGCATAGTCCAGACAACTGAAATAAGTTGAAGGCGTTCTTCCAAATTCAGTTACCCACTTTTAAGCTGCAGTGACCTAAATTCTTCCCTTGAGAAGTCACATTTCTGAAAATCTGTTGCCTTTAGTCCTTATAATGCTTGCTCCCGGGGCACCTGGAGAGGAGCGTAGCAATCAGGGTCGGCGTGTCTTTTGTGGCTGCCTGTGGCGGCGTCTTCCCTTCCTCTCCCTTCCCCAAGCCGCTTTCTCCAAAGGGGCATGAGCTTGCATTTCTCAGCAGGATCGTCAGTATCTTACTTGATTCTTCTTGTTTGATTGTTTATTGAAATATAGTTGATGTACAATATGATGCTGATCTCAGGTGTACACTTTGTGACTTGACCCTTAAATACATTCCAAAATGATCTCCACCCCAAGTCTAGTAACTACAGTCCCCACACAGAGTTACTGCGGTGCCACTCCTCATGTCCCATCTGGCGCAGAATGCACCCCGAGACCTGCCTAGTGCATGCCTGGAGGTCTATACCTCTTGATCCCTCACCTGCTCCATCCGCCCCTCCCACCAGCAGCCACCTGTCTGTTTTGTGTTTTTGTGAGTCTGTTTCTGTTTTGTTTAGTTTATTTGCTTTGATTTTTATATGACAAATATACGGGAGACAGTACAGTATTTGTCTTTGTCTGACTTATTTCACTTAGTGTAATGCATTCTAGATCCACCTGTGTTTTCACAAATGACAAGATTATGACAAGAATATTGGAGTGAGTTGCTATTTCCTTCTCCAGGGGGTCTTCCCGACCCAGGGATCGAACCCTGGTCTCATCGTCTCCTGCGTCCCCACACAAAGGTGAAGCAGTATTATTGCTCACTAGCATAATAAGTAAGTCTTGGGATGTATTCCCTATGGTACATAACACATCCCAAGACCTATTTATTATATACCTGTAAGTTGGACCTCTTGATTACCTTTACCTATTTCATTCACCATCCCCCAAATATTTTATGTTTTTGACACCATATTTTGCATTTTTATTGTGTGTATCTCTTAGGTTCTTCTTGGAAGTTTAGATGATTTCACTACTTTTGTCATTTAACCTTCCTACTTGTGCGGTGGTATCCTTTCATAATTCTCCTGTTGCTAGTCGTGGCCTTTTCTTTATTGCCTGCAGAAGGCTCTCCCTCCTCGTGAGGCTGGTGTAGTGGTGAGGACCTGTCATGGCTTTCACTGTGAGCTGTCACTCCTGCCATCTCCGGCGGCAGACGAGCCAGAGTACTCTTGGTTGTGGTTTTTGTTTCCCTTCAGCACTTTGATGATCCTGTGCCATTCCTTGAGAACTGCAGTGTTTCTGCTGAAAAGCCAACCAATAGCCTTATATGAATTCCCTTATATGTAACTCATTGCTTTTCCATGGCAGATTTTAAGATTTTATTTCAATTTTTGCCATTTTAATTGTTATGTCTTGGTGTGGACCTCTTTGGAGTCATCTCGGGACTCTTTGGAGGTCTGTGTTCATCCCCAGGTTAGGGATGTTTTCAAATACTGTTTCTTCAGGTGATTTGTCTGCGCCTTTCTCTCGTTTCTCTTATGGGACCTTAGTAAACCATGTGTTGTTGTGCTTGATCTTGTCCTCAAGACCTCTTAGAAAGCATTGGTCACTCGGTTGTGTCTGCTCATTTGGTTTGACTCTTGGCGACCCCATGGACTGCAGCCCGCCAGGCTCCTCTGTCTGTGGGATTCTCCAGTGAAGAATACTGGGCTGGGATGGTTTTTTAGACAAAGCTACGATTTGTCTTTGTCTGACTTATTTCACTTAGTGTAATGCATTCTAGATCCACCTGTGTTTTCACAAATAAAGTTTACAAGAATATTGGAGTGAGTTGCTATTTCCTTCTCCAGGGGGTCTTCCCGACCCAGGGATCGAACCCTGGTCTCATCGTCTCCTGCGTCCCCACACAAAGGTGAAGCAGTATTATTGCTCACTAGCATAATAAGTAAGTCTTGGGATGTATTCCCTATGGTACATAACACATCCCAAGACCTATTTATTATATACCTGTAAGTTGGACCTCTTGATTACCTTTACCTATTTCATTCACCATCCCCCAAATATTTTATGTTTCTGACACCATATTTTGCATTTTTATTGTGTGTATCTCTTAGGTTCTTCTTGGAAGTTTAGATGATTTCACTACTTTTGTCATTTAACCTTCCTACTTGTGCGGTGGTATCCTTTCATAATTCTCCTGTTGCTAGTCGTGGCCTTTTCTTTATTGCCTGCAGAAGGCTCTCCCTCCTCGTGAGGCTGGTGTAGTGGTGAGGACCTGTCATGGCTTTCACTGTGAGCTGTCACTCCTGCCATCTCCGGCGGCAGACGAGCCAGAGTACTCTTGGTTGTGGTTTTTGTTTCCCTTCAGCACTTTGATGATCCTGTGCCATTCCTTGAGAACTGCAGTGTTTCTGCTGAAAAGCCAACCAATAGCCTTATATGAATTCCCTTATATGTAACTCATTGCTTTTCCATGGCAGATTTTAAGATTTTATTTCAATTTTTGCCATTTTAATTGTTATGTCTTGGTGTGGACCTCTTTGGAGTCATCTCGGGACTCTTTGGAGGTCTGTGTTCATCCCCAGGTTAGGGATGTTTTCAAATACTGTTTCTTCAGGTGATTTGTCTGCGCCTTTCTCTCGTTTCTCTTATGGGACCTTAGTAAACCATGTGTTGTTGTGCTTGATCTTGTCCTCAAGACCTCTTAGAAAGCATTGGTCACTCGGTTGTGTCTGCTCATTTGGTTTGACTCTTGGCGACCCCATGGACTGCAGCCCGCCAGGCTCCTCTGTCTGTGGGATTCTCCAGTGAAGAATACTGGGCTGGGATGCCATTTTCTTCTCCAGGGGATCTTCCCAACCCAGGGATCACACCCAGGTCTCTCACATTGCAGGCAGATTCTTTACCATCTGAGCTACCATGGAAGCCCCAGGGATATCTTAAAGCAAAAGAAAAAAAGGGAAAAAAAAATAAAGCTCTCTTAAAGCATCCTTAATTTTTTTTTTTTTTTTCTGTTTAGCAGGGTGACTTCCACCATGGTGGCTTTCAAGTCTCTGATCTGCATTTTGACATCATCTCATCTTCTGTTTTTCTTCCACTTATTTTGCCCTTCACCTCTTCTGTTTTCTGAATCTTTGTTCGTCTTCTCACTGTGTGTGTTCATCCTTCTCCCTGGGTCCCTGGGCCTCGTTGGCATCACCACCTTGACCTCTTCATCAGGAGATGACCCGTCTCCCCTTGTTTAGTCCTCTTTCTGAGCCTTTGTCTCATTCTTATATTTGGAACGTATTCCTGTCTCTTCATGCTGCCTGAGTCTGTGTTTCTGTTTCTGTTTAGGGAGGTTCCTTACTTCTCCTGGCCGTGGAGACGTGACTGTGCATAGGGGCCTCCTGTGGGTCCAGCGGCTGTCTGACTGCTGGAGCTGGCTGCTCCTGTCCTCTTCGTGGGCTGCTCCCTCCCTTCCGTGTGTCCAGGCCGGGCGCCGGGGTGTGCAGGCCAGCGCGGCTGTTGAGTCTGTTTCCTGCAACCTCAGCCTCTCCCAGGGTCGGCCCCGCGGATTTTAAAGCCCAGTTTTCTGGTGGTTCATCTTCACAGAGCGGGCTCCCTGGTGGAGTTTCCTGATGTGTGGCTCAGACCCCTCACTCTTTGAGGAGGACGTTAGCAGTTGGGTTGGGATTTCTATCCCGTTTGTGGGCTGCTAACCTAGGAGTGGGGGTCCTGCTGAAAGACCACATCCTCCCTTCTGCCCACCTCATTGCGACTTCTTTATGTCTTCAGTTGTGGGGACTTTTCCTGCTAGTCTTCAGGTCACTGTCGTAGGTAGGTACTCTGCAGGTCATTGTAATTTTTTTGTGAGTTCAGGGTCTTCCTAGTCATCCTCTTGATCTCCCTTCTCATCACTATGATTTTAAGTCACAAGAATTTCAGCTCCTTTATGTAATTATTTTTCCTATTCTGGTTCTATGCAAATTGAAAAATGAAATAAAGAAAGTAAACACTTGTATTTCAGAGAGAAATCCAACCCAGTAGAAGGGGAAAAAAAGGAACACATACAAAACAGTATTTAAATTAATCAAAGTCAAGAATTCTTGGCTCAGATAATCAAGAGGATATGGGAAGTCCTCATTTTGAGTTCCACATGTGTCTGAATGAACAATGAGGTTCAGAGTCTCCTGCTTTTCTATGCTGCATTAACCCATAGTCAGATGCATTTATGTGAGTTTATGAAACACTCAGAGCGGCCCATTGAGTTAGGTACGAGTGACTTTAGATTTACACTGATAGAATTTTGTATTGGAAAAACACTTGTGGATGTTTTTTCCAATTAACATGAAAAGAATGCATTACTCCCGTGTGGTAGATGATAAAAATGAAGCTGAACAGCTGGTTGAAGGTGACAGAGTCAGAGCCTGGACTAAAGTTTCTCATACCAAAGCCAGTGTTCTTCCTGTCATTGTGAGGCAAGGCTTGACAGGAAGTCTGTCTGGGTTGGGTGGGGCCTCTCTAGCCCTGAGTGGAGGCTCACCACCTTTCGCTGGGGGTCTCTCTTCCCCTTCTCTGCTTCCATCTGTGTCTCACGATGAGCTGTCCTCTTCAAGGGGACCCCGCTTCCTTTAGGCAGGGGAGGGGCGGGGTGACCAGGGAGGCTGCCCATGCCTGCTGTCGGATGGAGGGGCTGTGCGGTGGCAGGGGAGGAGGCGGCGTGCAAGGACACTGACCAGGTTGGGAGGAGACCTCAGAAGAGCTGGGGAAGGGCACTGTGAGGTGCGCAGGGACGAGCCTGGAGCCCGCTGTCATGCGGGGAAGCCACGGGGAGGAAGGTTCATGATGTGCGCTCTTCTGCATTGCATAAGCAGACAGCAAGACACACGTACCTTTCCGTCCTGCCGCCCTCAGAGCGAGCTGTCTGACAGAGCTTCTTTATGTCTTCAGTTGTGGGGACTTTTCCTGCTAGTCTTCAGGTCACTGTCGTAGGTAGGTACTCTGCAGGTCATTGTAATTTTTTTGTGAGTTCAGGGTCTTCCTAGTCATCCTCTTGATCTCCCTTCTCATCACTATGATTTTAAGTCACAAGAATTTCAGCTCCTTTATGTAATTATTTTTCCTATTCTGGTTCTATGCAAATTGAAAAATGAAATAAAGAAAGTAAACACTTGTATTTCAGAGAGAAATCCAACCCAGTAGAAGGGGAAAAAAAGGAACACATACAAAACAGTATTTAAATTAATCAAAGTCAAGAATTCTTGGCTCAGATAATCAAGAGGATATGGGAAGTCCTCATTTTGAGTTCCACATGTGTCTGAATGAACAATGAGGTTCAGAGTCTCCTGCTTTTCTATGCTGCATTAACCCATAGTCAGATGCATTTATGTGAGTTTATGAAACACTCAGAGCGGCCCATTGAGTTAGGTACGAGTGACTTTAGATTTACACTGATAGAATTTTGTATTGGAAAAACACTTGTGGATGTTTTTTCCAATTAACATGAAAAGAATGCATTACTCCCGTGTGGTAGATGATAAAAATGAAGCTGAACAGCTGGTTGAAGGTGACAGAGTCAGAGCCTGGACTAAAGTTTCTCATACCAAAGCCAGTGTTCTTCCTGTCATTGTGAGGCAAGGCTTGACAGGAAGTCTGTCTGGGTTGGGTGGGGCCTCTCTAGCCCTGAGTGGAGGCTCACCACCTTTCGCTGGGGGTCTCTCTTCCCCTTCTCTGCTTCCATCTGTGTCTCACGATGAGCTGTCCTCTTCAAGGGGACCCCGCTTCCTTTAGGCAGGGGAGGGACGGGGTGACCAGGGAGGCTGCCCACGCCTGCTGTCGGATGGAGGGGCTGTGCGGTGGCAGGGGAGGAGGCGGCGTGCAAGGACACTGACCAGGTTGGGAGGAGACCTCAGAAGAGCTGGGGAAGGGCACTGTGAGGTGCGCAGGGACGAGCCTGGAGCCCACTGTCATGCGGGGAAGCCACGGGGAGGAAGGTTCATGATGTGCGCTCTTCTGCATTGCATAAGCAGACAGCAAGACACACGTACCTTTCCGTCCTGCCGCCCTCAGAGCGAGCTGTCTGTGCACAAGTGTACGCATGCACATGATAAGGACTTCAGCTCCATCTCCCCTCACGTGACCCACCCTCTTCCCCTGGAGGGAGGGCTTAGGCTTTGACCTCCGCAGGGACTGGGCCCCGTCCACCGTGCCTTCCCAGGGCCTAGATCAGCAGCGTGCACACTCTCTGATCTCGGGACCCTTTACAATCCCAAAGAACTGTTTCTGTGGTTTACAGCTGTCAATACTTACACATTGGAGAGCTGAGAAAAAAACGAATGGTTGTGTGTTTATTTAAGGTTAAAAATCTCCATTACTAGTTCTCGTAACACCTTTAACATGAACCTGCTGTATTTTTCCTAATAAATGAATCAGAAATGTGACGTCACCTTTTGAAAACCTCTCAGTAAATAGCTGCATTCTTATATCTGCTGCTTCTATGATCAGTCTGTTGTAATGTATAATTTTGTTTGAAGTATTTGTAGTCTGGCTTCACAGAGTACTTATGTACTTATGAAGGAAAGAACATCTGAATAGACTTTGAAGAAAATTGTGGATTCTCTTCTTTGATACTGTACCAAAACTTAACAAGTGGTAATTTCTACAAGAGTAGTTGTAGTGTGAGATCTGAAGCCATGTCAACTGCACAATCTACTCCATTCCCTTAAAATCTTCTGCTATCCTCTGTACTATCCTCACAATTTCCTGTGAGTCTGTGAGTATTTCAAAATATTTTTTTTTAATTAGGCAAATAATTTAAGTGGATTATCTTCATAGAAGATACAGGAATGGTGAATATGCAAATAAAGAATGCTCAACATCGTTAATCATTGTATGTTCAGTCGCCCAGTGACTCTTTGCAACCCCATGGAATGTGTAGTCCGCCAGGCTCCTCTGTCCGTGGAATTTTCCAGGCAAGAATGCTGGAGTGGGTTGCCGTTTCCTCTTCCAGGGTACCTTCTTCACTCAAGAATCATGAATCATTATGGAAATGTAAATCAACATCACTGTGAGGTAATACTTCATGCCCACTGGTATAGCTGTAATAACTTGGACAATAACATTGGGGAAGATGGAGAGAAAGTGAACCCTCGCTTATTGCTGGGGTAGGGGGCTTATAACATGGTACTGTTTCCTTGGCTGTTTCGCAAAGTGTTAAAACAGAGTTTCCATGGGACCCAGCAAGTCTACTCATGTCCCGTCACTTAGGAGAAATGAAAGTGTCCGTCTAGACAAAGACTTGTGTGCAGCTGTTCACAGAAGACCAAGGGGGAAACACCCAAATGTCTATTGACTAGTGAATGGATCAGCAAAATGTCATCGCTCCATGAAGAATACTATCTGATGATAAAAAGCAATGGAATACTGATACATGCTATAATATGTATGAACCTTGAAAACATCAAAACAATTGGAAGAAACTAATTAGTAAAGCACACATACTTTATAATATATTCTCTTTAAGGAGATGGGCTGATAAGACCACACTGTAGAGAGAAAGTAGGTTGCTGGCTGCTTGGCGCTAGGAGGAGTTGGGAGTCTGAACAGGAGAGCGGTTTCAGGCTTACAGAAGTATTGTAAAGTGAGGTTCTTTCTGGTCACAATCATTCAACTCTGCATATCTACTTAAGTGCACAGCACTGCACACTTTAAAAGAGGAAATTTGTGATAAGTACATCTTATCGCACTATCCCCTCACTGGTCCAGCTTGCATTTAGGTATTTAATCCTCCTCAGTTTTATAAAATTGGGAAAGTACTGATTCAAAAGTTGTGCAGATTTGGAAAGTTATTGACACATTTCATTACACAGTATAAAAATAGCACTGATTTCCCCACCACCGAGACCATCTGAAAAGTCTCTTGAAGTATTTGTAAGCTGTCAAGCTCAAGGAGACAAATTCAAGTTTTCCAAAATCCTCATTTTCCCCATGAGAGCGCAAATGGTATCCCTGGAAATAAATAATACCGATTGTTTTCCTTGAAGTGACACTTCATTCATTTTTGAAAAAATGTCAGTGAGATAACAATTCTGAATACCCATCGTTTGTCTGTCTCTAGACCATTCAAGGAAAAATAGTGTGTCTTGAAAAATGCAGAAAGTTCAGCTCACAATTCACACACTCACAGTTGCTTTTCTCCTGCTGGCGGATTTTATTTGGTCAGGGCCAGGGAGTAAATCTTTCAGGCTCGGTGGGCCGTGGAAGGTCAGGCCGGACACGGCCTCAGGCCATCGCCACTGCACCCGCGCCTGGACGCCCGGCGATCCTCGGAGCGCAGACGTGTTCTGTCTGCTTCCTGTTTTCCACACAGATTAATCAGAACACATACAATTGAGGATCAAGATAAATTAAAATTATTAGCTTTCACTGCTTCATGAGTGATATTCTTAAGTGAAATGGGCTTTTTCTCCCCCTTTTCTCTCTTCTTTTCTTTTCAGTCGTGGTGGTAAAGCAAGCAGTGACAAGCCAGACACTGGGTGTCAATATGTATGAACCTTGAAAACATCAAAACAATTGGAAGAAACTAATTAGTAAAGCACACATACTTTATAATATATTCTCTTTAAGGAGATGGGCTGATAAGACCACACTGTAGAGAGAAAGTAGGTTGCTGGCTGCTTGGCGCTAGGAGGAGTTGGGAGTCTGAACAGGAGAGCGGTTTCAGGCTTACAGAAGTATTGTAAAGTGAGGTTCTTTCTGGTCACAATCATTCAACTCTGCATATCTACTTAAGTGCACAGCACTGCACACTTTAAAAGAGGAAATTTGTGATAAGTACATCTTATCGCACTATCCCCTCACTGGTCCAGCTTGCATTTAGGTATTTAATCCTCCTCAGTTTTATAAAATTGGGAAAGTACTGATTCAAAAGTTGTGCAGATTTGGAAAGTTATTGACACATTTCATTACACAGTATAAAAATAGCACTGATTTCCCCACCACCGAGACCATCTGAAAAGTCTCTTGAAGTATTTGTAAGCTGTCAAGCTCAAGGAGACAAATTCAAGTTTTCCAAAATCCTCATTTTCCCCATGAGAGCGCAAATGGTATCCCTGGAA